>CM019701.1:17212974-18504676 GCA_009760885.1 Achatina immaculata | reverse complement strand
GATGACACCACCACTGTAGCCGCCATGACGGATAGCCAATGAGACTGCTGTTTGTGGGTGATAAGAAAAAAAAAACATTACCTATTTAGTTATCATCATTATCATCATCATCATCATCATCATTACTGAACTCCAGACAAATCTCTGATCTCCTTTCAGCATTCAGCAACTGATGACACCAGTTTTATGCTGACTCACAGTTCTCTTTAAAACAAGACAAACAAATACAACAAAGTCTAGTGTGATCAAAATTCAGGCCACGGACGCCAATACTTTGGAAAAGTTTCATATCTTTGTGGTAGCTATGTCATTTCAATGCAAAAGAATTTGTATTTTAAAGAAAATGTGGGTAAATTTAATGAAAAACACTACACTATGCTAAAAAAAAACACGGTACAGACTTGGTGAATTTTCAAACTGACAATAATGTAATTATATTTTTAAATGTGAAAAATGTTCCTCATCCATGCAGGATTTGCCGAAACATCAGATGTTAAACATTCCACAGTGGAAAAAAAAAACAAAAACATTGAGATTTTGTCATGGACTCCTGGTCCGTATACCACCAATTGGGAAACACTGTCCTAGGCTAATGAAGTCACATAATGATGAAGGACGTACTTCTATGTTAGCCAGGCATCTCTTATGCCACTGTAGTCACATAACGATGAAGCAAGTACTTCTATGTGGTCAAGCATCTTCTAGGCTACTGTAGTCACATAATGATGACAAGTACCTCTATGTTAGTCAGGCATCTCCTAGGCTATTAAAGTCACATCTATTTCATACATACTGTAACTGGTCCTTACATAAGCTGTAAAAAAAGTAAAGTAATCCTGTTGTGCCATGGAGGCATGATGTTAGTGCCCATATTTTTCTTGACCTGTCAGGGTGATGTGGTCAGCATAACACCTTTCTTCCCTGCCTCTAGATCAAGCCAGGTACACATTTCTACAGCCTGGGTGACTGGTGTGCCTCCAGCCATATTTAAACCATCAACTTTCAACTTGAAAAACTACCATATACTGTATCTTTAATGTATGTCAGCTGTACTTCTGTCTATGCTAGTTGCTCCCTAAATGCACATTAGCTGACCATCGGTGTATGTTAGTAGGCCATAAAAATAATCTATTCTGGGATGTGTTGCATCTTCATTTTGACATGACAAAAATGATCATTTGCAAATAAATAATTCAGAATGACCAAATTCAATATCACAAATACAATTTTAAAAACTATGACACTGATAAATATATCTTCAACTGATAATCTGTTGAATGTGCCTCACATATTTTATAGCACTCAAGCTAGCAACAAATCCTAGGCTTGGCTCCTTCATCAGACTAGACCTGTAAGCTGTGTACAAATGCTGATTGAGAAGTAGTAGTAGAAGTATAATAGGCCAAGCAAAGACTGCATTTCAGAGAATGAGAAACATATTAGCTAACACATCTTTATCAATGAATGTTAGAAAACGAGTCCTAAAATGCTATATTGAACCTATCTTGTTATATGGAAGTGAATCATGGACAATATGCAAGTCTGCACAAAAATCATTGGAAGCAGCAGAAATGTGGTTTATTAGAAGAATGTTGCGAATCCCCTGGACAGCAAAAATAACTAATGAAGAATGTATGAGAAGAGCTGGAGACACAAAAAAACCTTGTCAAAAAGATAAGAGAGAGACAATGTACTTTCACAGGACATGCAATGAGAAGAGGGGGCATTGAAAATATTATAACAACAGGAAAAATAGAAGGAAGAAGATCAAGAGGAAGACCAAGAGAAATGATACTGCACAGTCTGACGGGATGGTGTGAGAGGAGATCACCAACTGAACTGATGGCCTCCATCAAGGATCGGGTACTCTGGAGAAGGATAAAAGCCAATGCCAGTCGGCACAGCACATGATGATGATGAGTAGAAGTAGTAATAGTAGTAATAGTAGTGTTAGTAGTAGTAGTAGTTAGTAGTAGTAGTATTAGTTAGTAGTAGTAGTAGTAGTAGATGGGACCCAACTAGAAGATCTTGATTTTGCTGATGACATAACTCTTATCAGTAATAATGTGAATTCCATGCAAGAAAAAACAGATAGCCTATCTTCACTGGCTAGCAAAATAGGACTTGAAATTAACAAGGACAAAACAAAAATAATGAAAATTCCCATCAATCAAAATGGAAAAATACACATAGAAGGGACAGATATTGAAGAAGTCAATCAATTTGCATACCTTGGCAGCTACATAGACCAGGATGGTGACACCAGAAAGGAAGTTAAAATTCGAATTGCAAAAGCATCATTGACCTTAAAGATTCTTGAGAACATATGGAATTCAAAAGTTATAAGCACAAAAACCAAGTTAAGACTATTCAATTCAAATGTAATATCCACCCTCATTTATGCATGCGAAAGCTGGAAAACAACTAAAGAAATAGAAAAGAAATTAGACTCTTTTGAAAACAAATGCCTAAGGAAAATACTCGGCATCAAGTGGAATGAATCCAAGAACAACGCAGAGATAAGACAGATGACTGAACAACAACCAGTCTCACGGGTGATCAGGAAAAGGAGATGGACATATGTTGGTCACTTGATGAGAAGAAATGAGCAGAGAATCCCAAAACAAGTTATCAAGTGGAACACAACAGGCCGAAGAAAAAGGGGCAGACCGCGTGAAACTCTGAAGAGGACATTATTAAGAGAGGCCAAGTTAACAGGCATAAAATCCTCTGATGAGGTTGAAAGACTCGCTGAAGACAGGAAAAATTGGCGAACTACTTTGCGAGCCCTATGTGACGTTTAACGGCATGGGAAGGATATAAGATAAGATAAGAAGTAGTAGTAGTTAGTAGTAGTAGTATTAGTTTGTAGTAGTAGTATTAGTTAGTAGTAGTAGTATTAGTTAGTAGTAATAGTAGTAGTTAGTAGTAGTAGTAGTAGTAGTAGTAGTTAGTAGCAGTAGTAGTAGTTGTATTAGTTAGTAGTAGTAGTAGCAGTAGTTAGCAGTAGTAGTAGTATTAGTTAGTAGTGTTAGTAGTAGTAGTAGTAGTAGTATTAGTTAGTAGTAGTACTTAGTAGTAGTAGAAGTAGTAGTAGTACATGAATCTAATGAACAGAAAAGTGACATATCAAAACCACTAACAACCTTGACCTACCTGCCCAACACATCTGCTATCCAAGCCTGCATCAATCAATCCCACTGATACCACATCTCAACAGTAGTGACACAGATCTCTGAGGCCACTGTGGTCTGCCTTGCCCAGCTGCTCTCTTACCATCTCCAATCTAAAAATATGCTAATAAAGGGAGGTAATAAGGAATGAAGATGCTGTCCCATTTGGTAGTCAGTGACTAATAGCTGACATGCTAACATCAGGACTGGTGAACCATAGCTGACATACTAACATCAAGACTGGTGATTCATAGCTGACATACTAACATCAGGACTGGCAAACCATAGCTGACAAACTAACATCAAGACTGGTGACTCATAGGTGAAATACTAAAATCAAGACTGGTGAACAATAGCTGAAATATTAACATCAAGACTGGTGAACCATAGTTGAAATACTAACATCAAGACTGGTGAACCATAGCTGAAATACTAACATCAAGACTGGTGACTCATAGCTGACATACTAACATCAAGATTGGTGAACCATAGCTGACATACTAACATCAAGCCTGGTAACTCATAGCTGACATACTAACATCAAGACTAGTGAACAATAGCTGACATACTAACATCAAGACTGGTGAAACATAGCTTATATACTAACATCAAGACTAGTGAACAATAGCTGACATACTAACATCAAGACTGGTGAACCATAGCTGAAATACTAACATCAAGACTGGTGACTCATAGCTGACATACTAACATCAAGACTGGTGAACCATAGCTGACATACTAACATCAAGACTGGTGAACCACAGCTGATATACTAACATCGGGACCCATAACTGACATACTGACATCAAGACTGGTGAACCATAGCTGACATACTAACATCAAGACTGGTGAACCATAGCTGACATACTAACATCGTGACCCATAACTGACATCAAGACTAGTGAACCATAGCTGACATACTAGCATTAAGACCGGTGACTCATTGATGACATACTAACATGACTGGTAAACAATAGATGACATACTAACATCAGGACTGGTGAATCATTGCTGACATACTAACATGAATGCTAAACAATAGCTGACATACTAACATTAGGACTGGCGAACCATAGCTGACATACCAACATCTGGACTCATGAACCATAGCTGACCAAGACCCTGTCCCACCTCTCTGTTGCTACCATCACTAACAGATTTAGCATGTCTAACATGGCAGGGATAGCCATACTCCTCATGGTGATGGACCCTGCTAAAGAACTATTCAACACCCTCCCTTTTTAGTTCCACTCCAGGGACTGACAAAAAAATAATTAGCTATCCAAATCAACTCCCAATTTACCAGCTTGATGTGCCTCAACATCTTCACAACACTGGCTGCAAAAGAACACCAGATCAAGGTTCCTGGGAGACAAAAGAAGAGGCACCTAGATAATGTGGAAGGTTGCCAAGTGGTCACTGTGGTGAACAGCATCTCCCATTTGCACTTCATAATCCACCTCAGTAACAACAAACTGTCTACTTCTGATTAAGAAAAATCATATCTTGAAACTATGCTACAACACTGTGGCATTATGTACACAAGATTATCCATTTCACTTTATTCATTTGCTTGTCCCATGCAGAACTTTGCCTCCCAAACAGCACTCCTGTAGGCCTCTCGGTTGTCAGCAAGATGGCCTGCCTCTGTTGCATCCATTTGCAGATCGTCAATGAAATCTTGCAGGCATCTTCGTTTTGGTCTTCCTCTCTTTCTTTTTCCCAATATGTATCTTTCCAATACGGTCTTTTCTAAATTATCATGATGTTTAATGTGTCCAAAATAGTTAAGTTTTCTGTCTTTAATCCTCTTTACTGGCCAGCCTTCTTGAATATTAAGCTCTTGTAGTATAGATATATTTGTTCTTTTTTGTGTCCACGATATTTGGAGAACTCTTCTGTAGCACTTACATTCAAAGGCATTTAAGTGTTTCTCACCTGTTTTGTTAATTGTCCAGGTCTCACAGGCATATGTTGCGATTGGAAAGATGATCTTATTTTTGTGGTTCTGTCTGCTCCTCTCCACAGAAGATTATCCACACAACATATATCCGAAGCTAGAACATGGGATGCAGGAGGATAAAGCAGATTACTCTGGTGATTTTCTGTGTGTAGAATGTAAACTGTAGATGTACTGCTATTCATTTCTGTGTATATTTCCACTATTGTCCACTGGAATAATGTTCCTTCTTACATTACTACTCTATGTTGTTTTGCATCTGTTTTGTTACTCACTTCATAGACTTACTTGCTGCCAGGTTCATTCTCTCTCTCAGTGGAAATAGTAATACAGAAGCAGCAACTTTACAGTTGAAATGACTTTAATGATGCATGAGGTGACGATGAGCGAAATGACGAGAACAACAAAGGTATCAACAAAATCCATGTACACAAGACTGGACACCTCCACGATATATGTTCCCGGCGGACTAATGTCACCATCAGAACAACCTAATACACTCTGTTCTACATCTGTTTCACTAAACAACATTTCTGACAGCCTAATCTACGTCTATCTCAGACGATACACAAAACACACCTGTCTCTCAGTCATATGATTTTTCTCTCACTTGACCTTTTTCCTATCATTCCCCATCCGTGACCCTCGTGCAACCTGAGACAAGGAGATGGACTCTACTCACAAACAGCTGATTACTTTAGAAGATAACTCATTTTATACAAATGTTCCAATTCTCAGATGAGTTATCTATCTTACATCCAATATACTGCTATAAGGAGAGCAAGCAGAAGATATACATTAAGTAATCTTTCTGTTCAAATGATGCTCACTTCAGTGGTTCCCAAAATTGTTACGGTCAAGGATGCACAAAGTTAATAATAATTTACTATGGACCTCCCTATACAGTCTCTCTAAACTCCCCTTGACACTATGTATACATTTAAAATCACATGTTTTTAGTTTTACATAAAGTCTAGTCTTGTTATGTGGACCACTACCTGACCCTTTGTATCCCAAAGTTTGGGAACCACTGCTACAGTTTGTGTGGAAATAAATGGACCATACTGCACAGTATATAATCTAAATGCATTCAGACCTATGTTAAGAACAAAACACAACAGTCTACTGTACCTGAGAGAGGGAGTTCATGCGCTGCCTGATTTAGGCTGATGATGATCTGTGTGTCCGCAACAGACCCTGAGTGCTTGCGACAGACACTGAACACCAGAAGTAGATGTTATGTTGTTCATGACCTTTGCCAGTTTCAGCCAGGCTCAATTGCAAATGTAAGGTCTGAAAGTGGAGAGTACTGAAAATTGATGTACTACATCAGATTTATTGTTGATGTATCATATCAACAATTTGTTTGAAAACTTCAAATATATATCCATACTTACTTACATCCTTCCAATGCCGCTAAATGGTCACATAGGGCCCGCATAGTAAAGAGAATTAAATAGAGAAAACTTAAATATTTTGGATGCGTTAAAAGTCATGATAATTTAGACAGGACCATCTTGGAAGGGTACATAATAGGAAAAAGTGGTGTTTTTGTTTCTTCTGCTTTCAACATCTCAGCAGTCACTTTTATGATCATGCGTGGTAAGGTACAGTGGTCCTATTCTTTACAGATCCCAGGACCACACGGGAGGATGTTCGTATATCTTATCTTATCTTATATCCTCACCGTGCCGTTAAACGTCACATAGGGCTCGCAAAGTAGTTCGCCAATTTTCCCTGTCTTCGGCGAGTCTTTCAACCTCATCAAAGGATTTTATACCTGTTAATTTGGCCTCTCTTAATAATGTCCTCTTCAGAGTTTCACGCGGTCTGCCTCTTTTTCTTTGGCTTGTTGTGTTCCATTTGATAGCTTGTTTTGGCATTCTCTGATCATTTCTTCTCATCAAGTGACCAACATATGTCCATCTCCTTTTCCTGATCACCCACGAGACTGGTTGTTGTTCAGTCATCTGTCTTATCTCTGCGTTGTTCTTGAATTCGTTCCACTTGATGCCGAGTATTTTCCTTAGGCATTTGTTTTCAAAAGAGACTAATTTCTTTTCTATTTCTTTAGTTGTTTTCCAGCTTTCGCATGAATAAATGAGGGTGGATATTACATTTGAATTGAATAGTCTTAACTTAGTATATACTACAAGTTCGTACATACTACAAGTCAAATCACGCTTCTCTATATACTAACATCTCTATACACTTAGAAACCAGCTCTTACTATCAAGGATGTCGTCAAGTTCCGGATCAACGTTACTGGAACTTTCTGTCGAGGACTCTGAAGCAACGTTGTCTACAGAATAGCTTCGATCATCAGAATATTTTGCATCCTCACCTTTGGACGCCATTCTGATCGAAATGTCAAATGTTTCGTACGTAAACGTTTTCGCTGTTTTAATTATTTTTATTTCAATTTGTATACCGAGGCCGGCTCTACCAATAGTGCATCATGTGCATTTGCAAACGACGGGGGACAGCAAATTAGGAGAATTGGGATGAACATGCAAGCAAAATAAAGTAATGTGATTTTTTTTCTTAAAATACATGTTCGTTTATTCGCTAACCCATTGGTCGACCCGACATTATTTTGGGAAGATGATTCAAAATGAACTGATTTCTCCCTTCTCTGTGACCATTAGAAAAAGAAATAGTTCCTACGGTACAGATTTGTAGATAATTATTAATGAGTAGTTCCAAAAACAAAGCGAAGATGGCTGCAAGACATCGTTGATGATCTGCAAATGGATGCATCAGCAGAATGCCATCTTGCTCATAACCGAGAGGCCTACAGGAGTGCTGTTTGGGACGCAAAGTACCGCAAGGGACATGCAAATGAATGAATGAATGCTGCGGAATTCTTTCTTTTAAAAACAAAACAAAACAAACAAACAAGCAAAAAAAAAAACAAAAGTGGTAATGCGCCCCCAGCTCTGGATGCCTTCCCCGCCCAACGCTGAGTGCGGTCACAAGCACCAGGACGCGTGAAGCAACAACGGGCTGGACTGTGAGCAAGTGCCGAGACACTAGGAGCCACTCCAGTCACATGATGATGTTTTGTTAACACATCACCTACCTTACCACCCCCAGCGTGATAACCCTCGACCCGTGTGTTATGGGAGGAACCTCGCGCGACCCAAAGCTTTACAAGTCAACCAGGCTCTAGTTGACTCTGCGAGGACCTTGACTCAGGTGAGTCTTAACACGATATGGGTTATATGCCGGTAACCAACCGGGTTTCCCCGAGAAGGCTGAATACTTTGTACACTGACTTGCTTATATATAGCACTATTTGCTTGTGTTTTATGTTATTGGTGGGGTTACAATCAATATAGTCAAATATTTCACTTGTTAAAACGTGTTCAAAATCACCAAATTTATTTCAAAGTTAGTGTTCTATTGCGATAGTTCTTATACAACCGAATTAGCAATAGTCATAAAGATATGCATATTATTACACAAAGTTTGATGCAATACATATCGGCGCTCTTCAACGGGCTTAATAACTCTAACAAAAAAGGTACGATTACTCTTATCATTTTGTGAACTCTATTCAATTGTGTGTTCATGAGAATGTGTCATATTTGTAGTTTACATCCCCGTCTTTGACGCTGAAAACTGGTGTATTAGTCTTTTTTAACACTCCCATTATTTGTACCCAATACGTGACAAGAAAAAAAATACAAGTTGTTATAAAAAATAATAATATACAATATGGCTGACATAATGAGCTCAGACTTCATTTACACTATTTTTACGATTTCAAAGCACATGGCAAAACTGAACACACTTTATCTTTCGTCTGCTCTCGGTCCTTTGTTTTAAATACTGCCATAAACAAGGTAGAAGCTTCACGCCATGATGATGATGATGATAATGATGATGATGGCACTAATGATAATAAATTTACAGCCTATGCTATGAATTTTTTCATTAATTCAAAAATTATTGTTGATATTTTTAAAAATTAATGATCGGACATAACATTTACTTACCACCTCTCTCTCTCCCTCTCTCTCTCTCTCTCTCTCTTCTCTGAACCTTAAGTGCCCAGAGCACAGTGGGCTTCTGCAAGGGTTTTCCACAAACGCCTGTCCTTTGTCTTTTTTCCGCTCTTACTCAACATCCTCTCTGTTGTTCTTCTCCACGTCTCCTTTCGTCTATCCTTACTTCTGTTCCCCTGTGGTGTCCATCTTAGTGCTGTTTTTGGTAGTGAGTTGTCAGTCAATCGGAGCACATGTCCCAACCATTGCCTGCGTCTTTCCTCAATAATTGCTGTACATATTACTTAACATAGCAGATTTTAAAACATTAAGTATTACTTTGAGAATTGAGGTGGGGCGGCAAGATATGCTACTGCACGAGTAGTGAAAATTCCTACCGCAAGCCCGGGTTATATCATCTATGAACGAGTAAGTGAGTTACGTACTCACTTTATGATTTCACAGTATAGTAACCCTATTCCCCTACTTTCTCCCCAGTTACATTTTACTATCAACACAGGAAAACAGTAATGACATAGGAACAAAAGACAAACTTCCACGTGTTATTACTACTGAAAATCCGGTGACATTATTTTGTAACTCTTGGGCAATAAACCAACACATTTCTCACGTGCACACACAGACAACCTCAACCTCGCTAACCACTCTGAGACAATGTGAAGGATTCAGCCCGACAGACCTAGAAAATTGTGACTTTAGATGTAAGGAAGAAAACTTTAGAATACAGCAATATTTTTTTGCCCCTGACCTTCAAGCTGGTCAACCTTGACACACTTCCAATACAACACAATATGCTCACTGCCCCATTTTAGAACTCAGTTTTTGAAACTGTGTAAACGTTTTAACTTCTACTTGTACGAACTCCCTGTAACTGCGAGCTGTTGTTCTTCGCAGCCGATGCTGTAGAGATGTTGAGGCACAGCATGGTATCAGAGTGGGAGCGTGTTACGGCGGCTACTTTTTCAGTCCCGGAGTACAGCTAAAAAGCAGGGGGTGTGCAGTGCTTCTTTAGCAGACTCCACCACCATGGGGACCACGGGGATCCCTGCCCCGTTAGCCAGGCTATGCTTGTTACTGGGGGAACCACGGAGAGGTGGGACAAGGTCAGCTATGGGTGGCTAACCCTGACATATCAGTTATGGGTCGCTGATTACCTTATTAGGTGTCTTCACCCTCTGTAAATGTTTTAAATTCACCACACTTCTCTCTCTCTCTCTCAGCCTTAAGTGCCAAAGGCACATGGCGCTTTCCACAAATGCCTGTCCTCTGTTCTTGCCCAGGTGAGAAAATACCATCTCCGTTGTTCTTCTCCGTGTCTAGTCTTTGGTCTACCCTTACTCCTGTTCTCCTGTGGTGTCCATCTGAGTGCTATTTTTTTTTTTTTGGTTGTGAATCGCCAGCCTTCCGGAGCACATGTTTTATGAAAGTTCAGTTTGGAAAGTCTGGTTAGTATTTCACTGAACTTCAGTTTTGGACGTTGACATCCTGAGATTTTGCTGACTTTGTAAACTTTCTCTGGACATGTTTTTATAGCAAGCTAAATTAAGGTTTTTTGTTTTTTTTTATAGACTAGTCAAAAGTCTGTAAACAGGTGATTTAAAAAAGTTTAGGCCATCAGTCAAGTTTTGTAAACTCGCACGGAGTTAAGAATCTCGTTCTATAATGAAGGTCATAATAAATAAGTTCTGCGTGAATATGAATTTCACGGAGAGATAGTTCTGGAAGGATGGCATTGAATATGCCGGTTGTGTAAAAGAACTCAAGAGTTGAGTTGAGGGGATGAATATGAGGAGAGTTAAGATAGTCACGTAGAAGTTGTGTTTGAGTTTTTGTTTTTCTAGAAGTCGCTGTTGAGTAGATGTTTTCCAGTCATGCTATAGTAATTGTCCTGTAAGACAAAGTTGTTATTAGCAAGAATGGAATCAGTGTAGTAATACTGTTATTGACCTAACTGAAAGTATTACAGTGGTTCTCACCTTTTTGAGGATGTGTGGTATTGTGGATGATTTTTTGAGTTTCATAGAATTGTAAGATGTGTCTTCAGTTGTAACTATTCTGATGTTGGTTATTTCCTTCCCCATGGTGTTGACCTCATGTCGACGAAGTACAGTGTACTTTTTGTGATCACCCTATCATGTTGACATCTATTTGTTTTGCCTCATTCACATAGTTCGTCCAACATTCTATTCATTCAATAAATGTTGACTGTGTATTGTAACTTGAACTCTTGCTTCCTTCATGAGTTCAAATGTGAGTGTAGACGTGTGTGTGGAAAGTATTGTGACAATCCGTGGTTATTGTAAAGTTGGTGAACCTGGTTTTGTTGTTGAGTCACGTGGTGTATAATAATGTGACAATCTGTCGTTTGGTTTAACAAGTACCAAGTTTACGGCAACAACATGTAATGATTCAGTACAATAGTTTTCAAATCTTTAATAGCAACAGACCACTCTATACAAGTGTCATCTTTTCACACATGTATTCTCCTAGTAGCTGCACTCTAGAGAGAGATAGTAATACTATTTGCAGCTGATAAAATATTCCACCAGCTAAATGAAGAGAAAGAAATACTGGTTTACAGCTATCCTGTTGTCCTCTTGGGTGTAAGCAAGATGGCCTGCTGCTGATGCTTCCATTTGCAGATTATCAACGATATCTTGCAGCCATCTTCGTCTTGGTCTTCGTCTCTTTCTTTTTCCCATTATGTACCCTTCCAAGACGGTCTTCTCTACATTATCATGAGGTTTATTCAGTTTTATTTGTTTAATCCTCTTTACTAGCCAGCCTTCTTTAATATTAAAAGTTTTTGTAGTATGGATATATTTGTTCTTTTTTGTGTCCATGATATTTGAAGAACTCTTCTGTGGCATTAACATTCAAAGCATTTATGTGTTTCTCAGCTATTTAAGTCTCCAGGTTGCAATTGTCAACTCCATATGAAAATTAGTTCATCGATTTCTAGACAAGTTTTTTTACATTATGTTTTATTACTTCTTTTGGTGTGTAGAATTTCTCAGGTATTACTTCTTACATGACTGTGATAGTGTTTGCCTATATACATCATTGGTTTAGTTGCCTATATACGTTATTTTCTTAGTTACCATTAATACTTTACTTTTTTATTTGCCTATATACATTATTGCTTTAGTTGCCTATATACTTTATTGTTTCAGTTGCCTATATAATTTATTGTTTTAGTTGGCTATATACGTTAATGTTTTAATATACAATATGCTTGCAAAAGCAGCATCAATATTCAAGAATCTTGAGAACATATGGAATTCAAAAGTTATAAGCACAAAAAAAAAGTTAAGACTATTCAATTCAAATGTAATATCCACCCTCATTTATGCATGCGAAAGCTGGAAAACAACTAAAGAAATAGAAAAGAAATTAGACTCTTTTGAAAACAAATGCCTAAGGAAAATACTCGGCATCAAGTGGAATGAATTCAAGAACAATGCAGAGATAAGACAGATGACTGAACAACAACCAGTCTCACGGGTGATCAGGAAAAGGAGATGGACATATGTTGGTCACTTGATGAGAAGAAATGAGCAGAGAATCCCAAAACAAACTATCAAGTGGAACACAACAGGCCGAAGAAAAAGAGGCAGACCGCGTGAAACTCTGAAGAGGACATTATTAAGAGAGGCCAAGTTAACAGGTATAAAATCCTTTGTTGAGGTTGAAAGACTCGCCGAAGACAGGAACAATTGGCAAACTACTTTGCGAGCCCTATGTGACGTCTAACGGCACGGGAAGGATATAAGATATAAGATAAGATAAGATACAATAATGTTCTTGGTTGGCTGTGTTGTGTTTTTTACTTTGGCTGAACTTTCTTTTTTCCTGCCTCATTCATTCATTCATTTGCATGTCCCTTGCGGAACTTTGCCTCCCAAACAGCACTCCTGTAGGCCTCTCGATTGTGAGCAAGATGGCCTGCTGCTGCTGTGTCCATTTACAGATCGTCAACGATTTCCTGCAGCCATCTTCGTTTTGTTCTTCCTCTTTTTCTTTTTCCCATTATGTATCCTTCCAATATGGTCTTCTCTAAATTATCATGACGTTTAATGTGTCCAAAATATTTAAGTTTTCTCTCTTTAATCCTCTTTACTAGCCAGCCTTCTTCAATATTAAGCTCTTGTAGTATAGATATATTTGTTCTTTTTTGTGTCCACGATATTTGGAGAACTCTTCTGTAGCATTTACATTCAAAGGCATTTATGTGTTTCTCATCTGTTTTATTAAGTGTCCAGGTCTCACAGGCATATGTTGCGATGAGAAAGATGCATGACCTTAAAAATCTTATTTTTGTAGTTCTGTCTGCTCCTCTCCGCCGATTCTTTATTTGTTTTACTTTCTGAAAAGCAATAGATGTCCTCCTTTTAATTTCCCTCATTGTATCTCCATTATTAGTTAGCAGTAATCCAAGATATTCAAAACTCTCCACTGCTTCCAATTTTTCCTAATTGATATACATTTCAGATGCCTTGTTTGTTTTGTCAGTTGTCATCAATTTAGTTTTCTTTGCATTAAGAAGGGGATTTCTTTAAGACGTGACAAAAATATTTGTCACTTCTGATTATTTTCCTTCGCTTGTAGTTTTTATGTTTGTATGTCAATTGACATTGATGAAAGATGAGGATTTATTTTTCAGGTACATAGAGTTTACGTTTCTTTTCCATTCTCATTATTATTCACTAATGTGACATCAAATCTCATTACACAACACAACAAAACAAAACAAAAAAGAAAGACATGATGATGTTTATTACTTGTTGAAGATTCTTTATACTTGAGATTCAGATAAATAAACGTTACTTGTTCAAGATTCTTTATACTTGAGACTCAGATAAATAACTGTTACATGTTGAAGATTCTTTATACTTGAGACTCAGATAAATAACTGTTACTTGTTGAAGATTCTTTATACTTGAGACTCAGATAAATAACTGTTACTTGTTGAAGATTCTTTATACTTGAGACTCAGATAAATAACTGTTACTTGTTGAAGATTCTTTATACTTGAGACTCAGATAAATAACTGTTACTTGTTGAAGATTCTTTATACTTGAGACTCAGATAAATAACTGTTACTTGTTGAAGATTCTTTATACTTGAGACTCAGATAAATAAACGTTACTTGTTCAAGATTCTTTATACTTGAGATTCAGATAAATAACTGTTACTTGTTGAAGATTCTTTATACTTGAGACTCAGATAAATAACTGTTACTTGTTCAAGATTCTTTATACTTGAGACTCAGATAAATAAACGTTACTTCTTGAAGATTCTTTATATAAGAGACTCTGATAAATAACTGTTACATGTTGAAGAGTCTTTTTTTTTTACTAGAGACTCTCATAAATAACAGTTAATTGTTGAAAATTCTTTGTACTAGAGACTCTGATAAATAACTGTTACTTGTTGAAGATTGTTTATACTAGAGATTAAGATAAATAATCGTTACTGGTTGAAAATACTTTATACTAGATAATCTGATAAATAATCGTTACTGGTTGAAGATTCTTTATATAAGAGACTGATAAATAACCGTTACTTGTTGAAGATTCTTTATACCAGAAACTATGATAAATAACTGTTACTTGTTGAAGATTCTTTATACCAGAAACTATGATAAATAACTGTTACTTGTTGAAGATTCTTTATACCAGAAACTATGATAAATAACTGTTACTTGTTGAAGATTCTTTATACCAGAAACTATGATAAATAACTGTTACTTGTTGAAGATTCTTTATACTAGAGACTGATAAATAACTGTTACTTGTTGAAGATTCTTTATACCAGAAACTATGATAAATAACCATTACTTGTTGAAGATTCTTTATACCAGAAACTATGATAAATAACCATTACTTGTTGAAGATTCTTTACACCAGAAACTATGATAAATAACCATTTCTTGTTGAAGATTTTTTATACCAGAAACTATGATAAATAACTGTTACTTGTTGAAGATTCTTTATACTAGAGACTCTGATAAATAACTGTTACTTGTTGAAGATTCTCATACTAGAGGCTCAGATAAATAACTTCTTGAAGATTCTTTATACTAGAGATTCAGACAAATAGCCGTGACATGTTGCTACTATTGGCCAGCATTTCTTGCAAGCGACCATGACATACTAACTTGAAACTATATCAATAGTGCAAATGCCCTGTGTTTTTTTCACTGAGATGATGAGATGTTTTCTCACTAGGATGATGAGATTGTCTTTCACTGAGATGATGAGATGGTTTTTCACTGGGATGATGAGATGTTTTTTTTTTCACTGGTGATGATGAGATGGTCTTTCATTGAGATGATGAGATGTTTTTTCACTGAGATGATGAGATGTTTTTATTCCACTGAGATGATGAGATTGTCTTTCACTGGGATGATAAGATGGTCTTTCACTGAGATGATGAGATGGTCTTTTACTGAGATGATGAGATGTTTTTTTTTCACTGGTGATGATGAGATGGTCTTTCATTGAGATGATGAGATGTTTTTTCACTGAGATGATGAGATGTTTTTATTCCATTGAGATGATGAGATTTTTTCACTGAGATGATGAGATATTTTTTCACTGAGATGATGAGATGTTTTTTTCACAGAGATGATGAGATGTTTTTTCATTGAGATGATAAGTTGTTTTTTCACTGAGATGATGAGATGTTTTTTTTTCACTGGTGATGATGAGATGGTCTTTCATTGAGATGATGAGATGTTTTTTCACTGAGATGATGAGATGTTTTTATTCCAGTGAGATGATGAGATGGTCTTTTATTGAAATGAGGAGATATTTTTTCACTGAGATGATGAGATGGTCTTTCACTGAGATGATGAGATGTTTTTTCATTGAGATGAGGAGATATTTTTTTCACTGAGATGATGAGATGGTTGAAAATAGAACTGGAAAATATCAACGTATAAAACAAGGGGTGCGTCAGGGATGTGTACTGTCTCCAGACCTTTTTTCTCTGTACAACGAGAATATTCTAAGAACGATCATCACAGAACCAGGCATAAAAATTGGAGGATACAATATTAACAACCTTCGGTATGCTGACGACACAGTACTGATAGCTGAGAACCAACAAGACCTGCAAAATCTCTTGGATAAAGTCGCTAAAGAAAGTGAACAGAAAGGCCTTACTTTGAAAATCAAAAAGACAGAGACTATGGTTATATCTAGGAAGCAGAATCCACCAGCATGCAGTATAAAGTTAAAAGGAACTATTCTAAAGCAGGTGCAGAAATTCAAATACCTTGGTGCAGTAATAACTTCAGATGGGAAATGCAGAACAGAAATTAGGAACAGAATAGGCCAAGCAAAGACTGCATTTCAGAGAATGAGAAACATATTAGCCAACACATCTTTATCAATGAATATTAGAAAACGAGTCCTAAAATGCTATATTGAACCTATCTTGTTATATGGAAGTGAATCATGGACATTAGGCAAGTCTGCACAAAAATCATTGGAAGCAGCAGAAATGTGGTTTATTAGAAGAATGTTGCGAATCCCCTGGACAGCAAAAATAACTAATGAAGAATGTATGAGAAGAGCTGGAGAGACAAAAAAAACCTTGTCAAAAAGATAAGAGAGAGACAATGTACTTTCATAGGACATGCAATGAGAAGAGGGGACATTGAAAATATCATAGCAACAGGAAAAATAGAAGGAAGAAGATCAAGAGGAAGACCAAGAGAAATGATACTGGACAGTCTGACGGGATGGTGTGAGAGGAGATCACCAACTGAGCTGATGGCCTGCATGAAGGATTGTGTACTCTGAAGAAGCATAATAGCTAACGCCAGTCGGCACGGCACTTGATGATGATGGTGATGAGATGGTCTTTCACTGAGATGATGAGAAGTTTTTTCACTGAGATGATGAGATGTTTTTTCACTGAGATGATGAGATGTTTTTTTTTACCGGGATGATGAGATGGTCTTTCACTGAGATGATGAGATGTTTTTTCACTGAGATGGTGAGATGTTTTCTCACTGGGATGATGAGATGGCTATTTTCTTCGCTAAACCTATACCATTTGTTTGCGCCAGAGTTCTCTACTTGACCGACACGTCAGAAGCCGGATACATTCTCTCCTGAAGTTGATGTCACACAAGCTGTAAATGACAGGGTTTGCTGCGCTGTTGAAAAAGTACATCCTATAGAACAAATTGTAAAAGGAAAACTCGACCGTGTTTAAGTTGAAATATTGTTCTGGTAATTTTAACTTGTATACTGTTAAAATTAGGAAAGGAAGATAACTAAGAATAAAGATGGCGCTAATAAGGATCAGCATGACAGTCATTCGATTCATCGGTTTGCGCGTTGTTTGCGTCGTTTCTGATGGTCTGCGTGATGTTTCTGTCATCTCAGAAGGCCTACGTGATGTTAGGGTCATCTCAGAAGGCCTACGTGATGTTTCTGTCATCTCAGAAGGCCTACGTGATGTTAGGGTTATTTCAGAAGGCCTGTATGATGTTAGGGTAATCTCAGAAGGCCTGAGTGGTGTTTCTGTCATCTCAGAAGGCCTACGTGATGTTTCTGTCATCTCAGAAGACCTATGTGATGTTAAGGTCATCTCAGAAGGCATCCGTGATGTTGGTATCATTTCTGAGGTGTTAGGTGGTGTTGGTTTGATATCAGAAGACGTATATGATGCTTCCGTTATGTCAGAACTAATGAAACTGAAAGTATTCACGTCGACCAAGTGCTTTTCTTGCAGCAGACGATCTTCACTGAAATCAACATTTCCAGTCTTTTCGACATTCAAACTTTGCTGAGAATTGTCCCTGTGGTCTTCGACGGTGACTTCCTCAGTTCTGTATGTTTCATGTGTGGCATTTGTTTGAGACAGAACCTGAACACTTTCAGGATTTGAAAGCTCTGGAGTCTGACGCACATCAATATCTAATGGGACTTGTAAAATCAAACATGAAGATGGCTTGATGGACGTTTTAACGTTCACTTCTGAACTGTCCAGCTGTTGATTATTCTCTTCGATTTCAGACTCTGTTAATGATGATGTTGCTATCTTCATTTCTAGAGGGCTAGATGAATGATCTTCATCATCGTAGTCGCTTTGTGTGAGCCTTTGTAAACAACAAAGCAGAAACTGCACCTTCCCACAAACAAGTCCATGCTGGTGCACACTGGCTGTAGATGACAGATTTTCTGGTTGTGTGTCTGGGGATAATTCGGCTATTTTTGCCGAGTTGACATTCCTCTTTCTTACCTTTGTTCCTCCCAAAATTTCCCATTTCTTGCTCTGTCTCCACGCCAAAGCCCCTATTAAACTATAAAAAACGACGAGAGATACTGCAAGTCCGAAGTATGTAAAGGCGAACAGCAAATTGTTCATAAAAGGCCAAATCGTGTCGTGGTAATAGTCATCAGCAAAACATTCGTAACCTTTGATTTTGGTGCATGAAGTGTCTCTTGTCTTGATGCCGTAAATGATCACGTACGGGAGGGAGAGAACAAATGCAACCAGAACTGTGATAACACTTGCCACTTTAGCCTGACCAACAGACACTTGCCAGTTGTATGGTGTACACACCTTACGATATCTGCAGGATTACAAATGTTTAAAAATAACACAATTAGATATTTTCACACATGTCAGGAGTGTACGAATCAAAATGTGTCAAAATTCTGAGTAGAGGTATTTTAAATATAAAAATAAATCTTATGTAATGGTCAGTCAGTCAGTCATTTTCATGTCCTTTGCGGAACTTTGCCTCCATAACAGCTCTCCTGTAGGCCTCTCGGTTGTAAGCAGGACGCCCTGCTGCTGCTGCTGCTGTGTCCATCTGCAGATTGCCAGAGCTAATGGCCACTACGATGTTTTAAATTCCTCAAGGCGTCCTGATCTTCTAATGCCAGTGTTCTCCTACACGAGGCCAAAGTCCAGTCTAACTCAACCGCCGTGATACAACAAATGTTTTCAGGATCTAGCGGAGATCATCTCTATCATGAATGAGGAATGCAGGAGAAGAACTGGAGTAAAAAAAATCTTATCATTAAAATACGAAAGAGCTAATGTACTTTCATAGGACGTGCAAAGAGAAGAGGGGGCACTGAAAATACTTAACAATAGGAAACAATAGAGGGAAAAAGAGCCATAATCTTTCCCTGCGAACACAGACAAAATTGATCCTGGACAGTCTGACTTATATGGTGTGAGAAGAGATCAGTAACTGAGCTGACAGCCTGCGTGAAGGATCGGTTACTCCGACGAAGCAAACACCAGTCGGCACGGTACCTGACTTCTTCTTAAATATCTTGAAGCTTTAAGACTGACCTCATATCTCTGACTAAAGATCTTGACATTGTAATACTCATCTATTATCACTGATTAAATATCTCTGACATTACAACACTCACCTAATATCTCTGACGAAATATTTTGACTTTATAGCACTCACCCAATATCTTTGACTAAATATCTTTACATTATAACACTCACCGAATATCACTGGCTAAATATCTTGACACCATAACACTAATATCACCGACTAAGTATCTCCGACACTATAATACTAACTTAATATCACCGACGAAGTTTCTCCGACACTATAACACTCACCTAATATCACCGACTAAGTTTCTCCGACACTATAATACTCACCTAATATCACCGACTAAGTTTCTCCGACACTATAACACTAACCTAATATTACCGACTAAGTATCCCCGACACTATAACACTCACCTAATATCACCGACTAAGTTTCTCCGACACTATAATACTCACCTAATATCACCGACTAAGTTTCTCCGACGCTATAACACTAACCTAATATTACCGACTAAGTATCCCCGACACTATAACACTCACCTAATATTACCGACTAAGTTTCTCCGACGCTATAACACTCACCTAATATCACCGACTAAGTTTCTCCGACGCTATAACACTAACCTAATATTACCGACTAAGTATCTCCGACACTATAACACTCACCTAATATTACCGACTAAGTATCTCCGACACTATAACACTAACCTAATATTACCGACTAAGTATCTCCGACACTATAACACTCACCTAATATTACCGACTAAGTATCTCCGACACTATAACACTCACCTAATATTACCGACTAAGTATCTCCGACACTATAACACTCACCTAATATTACCGACTAAGTATCTCCGACACTATAACACTCACCTAATATTACCGACTAAGTATCTCCGACACTATAACACTCACCTAATATTACCGACTAAGTATCTCCGACACTATAACACTCACCTAATATCACAGACTAAGTATCCCCGAAGCTATAACAATCAATAAGTATTACTGATTAACTTTGGTCTGTGTGATCTTTAACTTTTTAAAAGTCCATAACATCGGGTTGGGTCTTTTCAATACTTTTTGTTATAATACTGGTCAAACGTCATAACTTTGAATATTAGTGTCCTTTCCTCAAACGTTGTTTGGTTGACTAAACTTGACGTGATCACTTAGTTTTCTTGATTAGTTTAATGATTTCACTACGGACGCTTTCCCTAGTCTAACATTCTCATTTTCTCTCGTTCCCTATTTCTGTTCTTGTTTCTTTCTGTTTCTTCCCCCCCCCCCCCCCCACCATCTCATAATAAATTCACTCCGTCCTCTTTCAGTCACCCAGTCGTTTTTCTCAGCCTTGCCCTTAAGATTACCCACTGGTCAGCTGATCTTTCCACTTCCCGCCTGGTTTCTGGATAAGACAGTAACAGCTGTTCAATCCCCTCATCAAGTCTGTTCACATGTCCTGAAGGATTACCTCACTGTCACCTGTATGGTCACTGATGTCATGACTTTGTCCTTCTTAACTGTAGTATTCGAACGCTGGAAACTATAGAGGGTCTTGCTCAATTGCTGGTCCTTGGGAGCTTCTGCATTACGCTTGGGATATACTCTTACGTGTTCATCCTTTGATATCAGGATGTCCTTACTCTTACGTATTCATCCTTTGATATCAGGATGTCCTTCAATGTTTTTAGAGAGATAATTCCCATGTTGTGTTGGTTGCGTATTGCACGTGATCTAGCATTTAGTTGGGATTTGCATCCACTGCTGCTCAGTGAGTTGTGCATGTTGGAGAAACCAGCACTGAGATAAAACTTTGCCATTGATCTTCGAGCTGTTGTTTGATGGATTTGTATAAGTCCAATTTGCCCGTTTTTATGGGGCTCGCCCGTCCTTGTCGTTTCCATCAACTCCGACATGACTCGGAAATATATCCGTGTTATGTTCTTGCTGGGCGATTTATCCAGTATTTCTAATGGTTCTGTCTTTGATAATCGGTGATGAAGGTAGTTTGGTGCAGTTTCTGGGTCTCCACTCATTTTAATGCTTGTGTGATAGCCTCTGTTTCCATCCACAAGCTTGTGTGATAGCCTCTGTTTCCATCCACAAGCTTGTGTGGATAAGCCGAGGCCAAATGTTTGAATGCACGACAGACAAGACTTCTTCTACTGTTTTGACTCTGTCGTGTTAACATTTTTGCCTTGTTGATCCTTGTTATATTTGTTGCCTTGTTGATCCGTGTTATATTTCTTGCATTGTTGATCCGTGTTATATTTGTTGCCTTGTTGATCTGTGTTATATTTGTTGCCTTGTTGAACCATGTTACATTTGATGCCGTGTTGATCAGTGTTATATTTGTTGCCTTGTTGCTGCTTGTTATATTTGTTGCCTTGTTGATCCTTGTTATATTTGTTGCCTTGTTTATCTGTCTTATATTTGTTGCAATGTTGATCAGTGTTATATTTGTTGCCTTGTTGATCCGCGTTTTATTTTTTGCCTTGTTGATCCGTGTTATATTTGTTGCTTTATTGATCCTTGTTATATTTGTTGCCTTGTTGATCCTTGTTATTTTTTTGCCTTCTTGATCAGTGTTATATGTTTTGCCTTGTTGATCTTTGTTATATTTGTTGTCTTGTTGATTCGTGTTATATTTGTTGTCTTGTTGATCCGTGTTATATTTGTTGCCTTGTTGATCCGTGTTATATTTGTTGTCTTGTTGATCCTTGTTATATTTGTTGTCTTGTTGATCCTTGTTATATTTGTTGTCTTGTTGATCCTTGTTATATTTGTTGTCTTGTTGATCCTTGTTATATTTGTTGTCTTGTTGATCCTTGTTATATTTGTTGTCTTGTTGATCCTTGTTATATTTGTTGTCTTGTTGATCCTTGTTATATTTGTTGTCTTGTTGATCCTTGTTATATTTGTTGTCTTGTTGATCCTTGTTATATTTGTTGTCTTGTTGATCCGTGTTATATTTGTTGTCTTGTTGATCCGTGTTATATTTGTTGCCTTGTTGATCCGTGTTATATTTGTTGTCTTGTTGATCCTTGTTATATTTGTTGTCTTGTTGATCCTTGTTATATTTGTTGTCTTGTTGATCCGTGTTATATTTGTTGCTTTGTTGATCCTTGTTATATTTGTTGTCTTGTTGATCCGTGTTATATTTGTTGTCTTGTTGATCCGTGTTATATTTGTTGTCTTGTTGATCCTTGTTATATTTGTTGCCATGGTGATTCCTGTTCGCGGGGAACGATTATGGCGTCTGAGCTCTAGTATTTCCATTCTTCTAAAACCGATTGTCTGCCTTTTTTCAGCGCCACCGTGGCTTAGGTGCCGTGTTATTATGTAGCATTACCGCGGCCATGCCTCCTTCAGCCTCCTTATCTTCTCTACATGGAATGATGGAGGGCAGAATGTAAGACAGGCCTTCGTGCCTCTTTTTCTGTCTTAGAGTTCTTACTTTGCAAAAACTCCAACTACATCATATTATTAATACTACTAATAAAATGATAATACATATAAAATAATATTAATAATAACAACAGTGATACCTTAATTAAAATGTGTTGTGTTACATACACACCAAATGAGACGGATCTAGTAACACTGATTTAATAATATTGATTTAGTAAAATAATTTAATAACATGGATTTAGTAACACTGAGGTAGTGATAGTGATTAACTTAATAACAGTGACCTTGAAGTTGTAACATAACCACTGACCATATAGTTGTAACCTAACCACTGACTTAAAGTTGTGATCTAACTACTGACTTTATAATTGTGACCTAACTAAAGACATTCTAGTTGTGACCTAACTAAAGACCTTCTAGTTGTGACCTAACTACTGACCTTATAAACGCAACAATCAAAAGTGATACAGCTCCACCTCCCGTTGAGAATGCGCCTAGGAAAACCTTGGACTTACATACCCCACGGTTGCTAAAATTCCAGGTATTGAACATAATGTTTATCTCACCTGAAAGAAAAAAAAATGATAATTGTTAAGCGCTGACATTTCCAGACAAGAGATGAACACACGCAGGGAAGAAGTGATGATGATATCAGGTTAAGGGGTGAGTCTTTGAGGCTAAGGAGTGAGTCTATTAGGTTAAGGGGTGAGTCTTTGAGGCTAAGGAGTGAGTCTATTAGGTTAAGGGGTGAGTCTTTGAGGCTAAGGAGTGAGTCTATTAGGTTAAGGGGTGAGTCTTTGAGGCTAAGGAGTGAGTCTATTAGGTTAAGGGGTGAGTCTTTGAGGCTAAGGAGTGAGTCTATTAGGTTAAGGGGTGAGACTTTGAGGCTAAGGAGTGAGTCTATTAGGTTAAGGGGTGAGTCTTTGAGGCTAAGGAGTGAGTCTATTAGGTTAAGGGGTGAGTCTTTGAGGCTAAGGAGTGAGTCTATTAGGTTAAGGGGTGAGACTTTGAGGCTAAGGAGTGAGTCTATTAGGTTAAGGGGTGAGTCTTTGAGGCTAAGGAGTGAGTCTATTAGGTTAAGGGGTGAGTCTTTGAGGCTAAGGAGTGAGTCTATTAGTTGTCTTGTTGATCCTTGTTATATTTGTTGTCTTGTTGATCCGTGTTATATTTGTTGTCTTGTTGATCCGTGTTATATTTGTTGTCTTGTTGATCCTTGTTATATTTGTTGTCTTGTTGATCCTTGTTATATTTGTTGTCTTGTTGATCCGTGTTATATTTGTTGTCTTGTTGATCCTTGTTATATTTGTTGTCTTGTTGATCCGTGTTATATTTGTTGTCTTGTTGATCCGTGTTATATTTGTTGTCTTGTTGATCCGTGTTATATTTGTTGTCTTGTTGATCCGTGTTATATTTGTTGTCTTGTTGATCCTTGTTATATTTGTTGTCTTGTTGATCCGTGTTATATTTGTTGTCTTGTTGATCCTTGTTATATTTGTTGTCTTGTTGATCCTTGTTATATTTGTTGTCTTGTTGATCCGTGTTATATTTGTTGTCTTGTTGATCCTTGTTATATTTGTTGTCTTGTTGATCCGTGTTATATTTGTTGTCTTGTTGATCCTTGTTATATTTGTTGTCTTGTTGATCCGTGTTATATTTGTTGTCTTGTTGATCCGTGTTATATTTGTTGTCTTGTTGATCCTTGTTATATTTGTTGTCTTGTTGATCCGTGTTATATTTGTTGTCTTGTTGATCCTTGTTATATTTGTTGTCTTGTTGATCCTTGTTATATTTGTTGTCTTGTTGATCCTTGTTATATTTGTTGTCTTGTTGATCCTTGTTATATTTGTTGTCTTGTTGATCCGTGTTATATTTGTTGTCTTGTTGATCCTTGTTATATTTGTTGTCTTGTTGATCCTTGTTATATTTGTTGTCTTGTTGATCCTTGTTATATTTGTTGTCTTGTTGATCCGTGTTATATTTGTTGTCTTGTTGATCCGTGTTATATTTGTTGTCTTGTTGATCCTTGTTATATTTGTTGTCTTGTTGATCCTTGTTATATTTGTTGTCTTGTTGATCCTTGTTATATTTGTTGTCTTGTTGATCCTTGTTATATTTGTTGTCTTGTTGATCCTTGTTATATTTGTTGTCTTGTTGATCCGTGTTATATTTGTTGTCTTGTTGATCCGTGTTATATTTGTTGTCTTGTTGATCCGTGTTATATTTGTTGTCTTGTTGATCCTTGTTATATTTGTTGTCTTGTTGATCCTTGTTATATTTGTTGTCTTGTTGATCCTTGTTATATTTGTTGTCTTGTTGATCCTTGTTATATTTGTTGTCTTGTTGATCCGTGTTATATTTGTTGTCTTGTTGATCCGTGTTATATTTGTTGTCTTGTTGATCCGTGTTATATTTGTTGTCTTGTTGATCCGTGTTATATTTGTTGTCTTGTTGATCCGTGTTATATTTGTTGTCTTGTTGATCCGTGTTATATTTGTTGTCTTGTTGATCCGTGTTATATTTGTTGTCTTGTTGATCCGTGTTATATTTGTTGTCTTGTTGATCCGTGTTATATTTGTTGTCTTGTTGATCCGTGTTATATTTGTTGTCTTGTTGATCCGTGTTATATTTGTTGTCTTGTTGATCCGTGTTATATTTGTTGTCTTGTTGATCCTTGTTATATTTGTTGTCTTGTTGATCCGTGTTATATTTGTTGTCTTGTTGATCCGTGTTATATTTGTTGTCTTGTTGATCCGTGTTATATTTGTTGTCTTGTTGATCCGTGTTATATTTGTTGTCTTGTTGATCCGTGTTATATTTGTTGTCTTGTTGATCCGTGTTATATTTGTTGTCTTGTTGATCCGTGTTATATTTGTTGTCTTGTTGATCCGTGTTATATTTGTTGTCTTGTTGATCCGTGTTATATTTGTTGTCTTGTTGATCCGTGTTATATTTGTTGTCTTGTTGATCCGTGTTATATTTGTTGTCTTGTTGATCCGTGTTATATTTGTTGTCTTGTTGATCCGTGTTATATTTGTTGTCTTGTTGATCCGTGTTATATTTGTTGTCTTGTTGATCCTTGTTATATTTGTTGTCTTGTTGATCCGTGTTATATTTGTTGTCTTGTTGATCCGTGTTATATTTGTTGTCTTTGAGGCTAAGGATGAGTCTATTAGGTTAAGGGGTGAGACTTTGAGGCTAAGGAGTGAGTCTATTAGGTTAAGGGGTGAGTCTTTGAGGCTAAGGAGTGAGTCTATTAGGTTAAGGGGTGAGTCTTTGAGGCTAAGGAGTGAGTCTATTAGGTTAAGGGGTGAGTCTTTGAGGCTAAGGAGTGAGTCTATTAGGTTAAGGGGTGAGACTTTGAGGCTAAGGAGTGAGTCTATTAGGTTAAGGGGTGAGTCTTTGAGGCTAAGGAGTGAGTCTATTAGGTTAAGGGGTGAGACTGTAAGGTCTAGGGATGAGTCTGTGAGGTTACGAAGTGAGACTGAGACGTCAAGGGGCGTGACCGAGAGTTTAAGGGGTGTGACCGAGAGTTTAAGGGGTGAGGCCGAGAGTTTAAGGGGTGAGACTGAGAGTTGAAGGTGTGTGACCAAGAGTTTAAGGGGTGAGGCCGAGAGTTTAAGGGGTGTGACCGAGAGTTTAAGGGGTGTGATTGAGAGGTTAAGGGGTGTGACCGGGAGGTTAAGGGGTGTGACCGAGAGTTTAAGGGGTGATGCCGAGAGTTTAAGGGGTGAGACTGAGAGTTGAAGGTGTGTGACCGAGAGTTTAAGGAGTGAGGCCGAGAGTTTAAGGGGTGTGACCGAGAGTTTAAGGAGTGAGGCCGAGAGTTTAAGGGGTGTGACCGAGAGTTTAAGGTGTGTGATTGAGAGGTTAAGGGGTGTGACCGAGAGTTTAAGGGGTGTGACCGAGAGTTTAAGGGGTGATGCCGAGAGTTTAAGGGGTGAGACTGAGAGTTGAAGGTGTGTGACCGAGAGTTTAAGGGGTGAGGCCGAGAGTTTAAGGGGTGTGACCGAGAGTTTAAGGGGTGTGATTGAGAGGTTAAGGGGTGTGATTGAGAGGTTAAGGGGTGTGATTGAGAGTTTAAGGGGTGTGACCGAGAGTTTAAGGGGTGTGATTGTGAGGTTAAGGGGTGTGATTGAGAGGTTAAGGGGTGTGATTGAGAGGTTGAGGGGTGTGATTGAGAGGTTAAGGGGTGTGATTGAGAGGTTGAGGGGTGAGACCGAGAGTTTAAGGTGTGTGACCGAGAGTTTAAGGTGTGTGACCGAGAGTTTAAGGGGTGTGACCTAGAGTTTAATGGGTGTGACCGAGAGTTTAAGGTGTGTGACCGAGAGTTTAAGGGGTGAGGCCGAGAGTTTAAGGGGTGTGACCGAGAGTTTAAGGGGTGTGATTGAAAGGTTAAGGGGTGTGATTGAGAGGTTAAGGGGTGATTGAGAGGTTAAGGGGTGTGATTGAGAGTTTAAGGGGTGTGACCGAGAGTTTAAGGGGTGTGATTGTGAGGTTAAGGGGTGTGATTGAGAGGTTAAGGGGTGTGATTGAGAGGTTGAGGGGTGTGATTGAGAGGTTAAGGGGTGTGATTGAGAGGTTGAGGGGTGAGACCGAGAGTTTAAGGTGTGTGACCGAGAGTTTAAGGTGTGTGACCGAGAGTTTAAGGGGTGTGACCTAGAGTTTAATGGGTGTGACCGAGAGTTTAAGGTGTGTGACCGAGAGTTTAAGGGGTGAGGCCGAGAGTTTAAGGGGTGTGACCGAGAGTTTAAGGGGTGTGATTGAAAGGTTAAGGGGTGTGATTGAGAGGTTAAGGGGTGATTGAGAGGTTAAGGGGTGTGATTGAGAGTTTAAGGGGTGTGACCGAGAGTTTAAGGGGTGTGATTGTGAGGTTAAGGGGTGTGATTGAGAGGTTAAGGGGTGTGATTGAGAGGTTGAGGGGTGTGATTGAGAGGTTAAGGGGTGTGATTGAGAGGTTGAGGGGTGAGACCGAGAGTTTAAGGTGTGTGACCGAGAGTTTAAGGTGTGTGACCGAGAGTTTAAGGGGTGTGACCTAGAGTTTAATGGGTGTGACCGAGAGTTTAAGGTGTGTGACCGAGAGTTTAAGGGGTGAGGCCGAGAGTTTAAGGGGTGTGACCGAGAGTTTAAGGGGTGTGATTGAAAGGTTAAGGGGTGTGATTGAGAGGTTAAGGGGTGTGATTGAGAGGTTAAGGGGTGAGACCGAGAGGTTAAGGGGTGTGATTGAGAGGTTAAAGGGTGTGATTGAGAGGTTAAGGGGTGTGATTGAGAGGTTAAGGGTTGTGATTGAGAGGTTAAGGGGTGAGACCGAGAGTTTAAGGAGTGCAACCGAGAGTTTAAGGGGTGTGACCGGGAATTTAAGAGATGTGACTGTAAGGTTAAGGGATGAGTCTATGAGATTAAAGAGTGAGACTGTGAGGTTAAGGGATGAGACTAATAGGGTGTGGCTGTGAAGTTAAGGGGTGGATCTGTCAGGTTAAGGGGTGAGACTGAGAAGTTAAGGAGTGCGTCTTTAAGGTTAAGGAGTCAGTCTGGGAGGTTAAGGGGTGAAACTGAGAGGAAAAGGGATGAGTTTGTGTGGTTAAAAGATGTGACTGAGAGGTTAAAGTGTAAGACTGAGAGATTAAGGGGTGAGTCAATGAGGATAAGGTGTGAGAGGTTAAGGGGTGAGTCTGTCTGGTAAAGGGGTGAGAGATTAAGGGGTTAGACTGAGAGGTTAAGGGTGAGACTGTCAGGGTAAGGGCTGAGAGGGTAAGGAGTGAGACTGAGAGGTTAAGTGGTGAGAACTGTGATGCTAAAGGGTGAATCTGTGAGGTAAATGGGTGAGAGGTTAAGGGGTGAATCTGTGAGGTAAATGGGTGAGAGGTTAAGGGGATAATCTGTGAGGTAAATGGGTGAGAGGTTAAGGTGTGAGTCTGTGAGGTTAAGGGGATAATCTGTGAGGTAAATGGGT
Organism: Achatina immaculata; assembly: GCA_009760885.1. NCBI lineage: Eukaryota > Metazoa > Mollusca > Gastropoda > Stylommatophora > Achatinidae > Lissachatina > Lissachatina immaculata. Next base: position 18,475,840 of record CM019701.1, on the reverse strand, counting down.
GAGAGGTTAAGGGGTGAGTCTGTGAGGTAAACGGGAGAGAGTTTAAAGGATGAGACTGCGGTTAAGGGATGTGAGGTAATAGGGTGAGAGGGCATGAGGTGAGTCTGTGAGGTTAAGGGGGAGAGGTTGAGGGGTGAAACTGTGAGATTAAAAGTTGATACTGGGGGGGGGGGGTTAAGGGGTGCGTGGTGAAGGGGTAAGTTTATGAGGTTAAAGGATGAGACTGTGAGGTTAAGGGGTGAGTATATAAGGTTAAGGGGTGAGACTGTGAGGTTAAAGGGTGAGACTGTGAGGTTAAAGGGTGAGACTGTGAGGTTAAGGGGTGAGACTGTGAGGTTAAGGGGTGAGATTGTGAGGTTAAGGGTCATTGTGGTGTTAAGGGGTGAGATTGTGAGGTTAAGGGGTGAAACTGTGAGGTTAAGGGTCATTGTGGTGTTAAGGGGTGAGACTGTGAGGTTAAGGGTCATTGTGGTGTTAAGGGGTGAGACTGTGAGGTTAAGGGTCATTGTGGTGTTAAGGGGTGAAACTGTGAGGTTAAGGGTCATTGTGGTGTTAAGGGGTGAGACTGTGAGGTTAAGGGGTGAAACTGTGAGGTTAAGGGTCATTGTGGTGTTAAGGGGTGAGACTGTGAGGTTAAGGGTGAGACTGTGAGGTTAAGGGGTGAGACTGTGAGGTTAAGGGGTGAGACTGTGAGGTTAAGGGGTGAGACTGTCAGGTTAAGGGGTGAGATTGTGAGGTTAAGGGGTGAGATTGTGAGGTTAAGGGGTGAGACTGTCAGGTTAAGGGGTGAGACTGTGAGGTTAAGGGGTGAGATTGTGAGGTTAAGGGGTGAGACTGTCAGGTTAAGGGTGAGACTGTGAGGTTAAGGGGAGACTGTGAGGTTAAGGGTGAGATTGTGAAGTTAAGGAGTGAGACTGTCAGGTTAAGGGGTGAGACTGTGAGGTTAAGGGGTGAGACTGTGAGGTTAAGGGGTGAGACTGTGAGGTTAAGGGGTGAGATTGTGAGGTTAAGGGGTGAGACTGTGAGGTTAAGGGGTGAGACTGTGAGGTTAAGGGGTGAGACTGTGATGTTAAGGGGTGAGACTGTGAGGTTAAGGGGTGAGACTGTGAGGTTAAGGGGTGAGATTGTGAGGTTAAGGGTCAGTGTGGTGTTAAGGGGTGAGTCTATGAAGTTAAGGAGTGAGAGTGTGGGGGTAAAGGATAAGACTGTGAGGGTAATTGTTGAGTCTGTGAGGTTAAGTGCTGGGACCGTGAGGTTAAGGGGTGAGACTGAGAATGTAAAGGATGAGTATGTGAGGTTAAGGAGTGAGTCTGTGTTGTTATGTGTTGAGACTGAGAGGTTTAACAGTGAGTATATGAGGTTAAGAGGTGAGACTGATAGGTTAAAGGGTGAGTGTGTGAGGTTAAAGAGTGAGACTGATAAGTTAGTTTAGCGTGGTCTATCACAAACTAGTGACTTAATTTTAGTGTAGAGAGATCCATCACAAACTAGTGAAGTAAATGTAATGTAGAGAGGTCGATCACAAACTAGTGACTTAAATATAGTTTATAGATGTCGATCACAAAATAGTGACTTAAATGTAGTGTATAGATGTCGATCACAAACTAGTGTCTTAATTATAGTGTAGAGAGATCCATCACAAACTAGTGATTTAAATGATAATGTAGAGAGATCCATTACAAGCTAGTGATTTAAATATAGTGTAGAGAGGTCGATCACAAACTAATGACTAAAATGTAGTGTAGAGATATCGATCACATACTAGTAAATGTAGTTTAGATAGATCTATCACATACTGTTGAATTCAATGTAGTGTAGAAAGATCTATCACATACTAGTGACTTAAATGTGGTATAGAGAGATCCATCATAAACTAATGACTTAAATGTTGTGTAGTGAGATCGATAACAAACTAGTGACTTAAAGGTAGTGTAGAGAGATCGAGCACAAACTAGTTACTTAAATGTAGAGATATCCATCACTATCTATTGACTTAAATATAGCGTAGAGAGACCGATTATAAACAAGTGAAATAAATGTAGTATAAGAAAGTCGACCACAAACTAGTGATTTAAATGTAGTGATCCATCACGATCTAGGGACTTAAATGTAATGAAGAGAGATCGATCATAAACTAGTGACTTAAATGTAGTGTAGACAGATCCATCACAATCGCATCAAGAAAACCGCCCTAAATACATCATAGGTCCAGCAAAATAAGGCATACCATTTCAAGGGTCTCCCAAGAACTCGGAAGGTAACAATCATTGCTGTACTAAGATTAGGAAACATCAATTCATGAATTACCTCCCACTTTAAATTCTGGGTTAGCTTTAGTAAATTTCCTTAATCTCATATTCCTGATTAACAGCAAACGTATTACTAAAGCACGAGAACACTTCACACATCACTTCTATGAATCAAGGAAACTTCTAGGGACCAGAACAGCAGTAATCCTCACGGACGGTGGGGAGTCGAATCTCAGTCTAATCAGCGGAATAACATCATCATGTTGTTAATAGCTAGCACCCCCATACAGTAGCTGGACCCGCTGGTCAATGTCCACTTCAAAGAAATGCAAACGAGCTGAATAAATGTTTCGTTTTCACTTCTTCTGTCTAACCACACAACAGATTGAATATCGTGTTTACGCGAAACTAGATAAAATAAATATTCCACCCTCCAAGTGCGGATAACAGAATGACCACTTGACCAGTGACTAGTGAGCTGACCAGGAACATGTGGTCGTTCTTGTCTTGTCTTGTCTCCTTCCTCATACACCTTTCAGTGTTGAAAGGGACAAATATACGTCTTGATAGGGCTCGACGATTTGCTTTATATAATTAGATATTTAAGATTTCTGTAACCTCCTCACTCCATCTCTTGCGTGGACGATATTTTCCTATGTTACCTACAAATCTTAGTGTGAATGTTTTCTGTGATATACTGTCTTAGAGAAGATGTAGTCAAAGAATAGTATGATGCCATAACAATTGGTTTCTTTGCGAGTTTCAAAAACTACTCAGGTCATCAAAGAAATGGAGAGATACCACCTAGACGTACTGGGGACCAGTGAAATGCCATGGCCAGAAGCATGTAAAAGATCAGAGGAAAACGGTAAGTTAATAATACATTCAGGCAGAGACGACAGGAAACATGAAGAGCGGGTAGGAATAACTATGTAAAATGCAGCAGCAAAGAACCGTGTAGAATGGGAACCAGTGAACAGTTGTATAATAAGAGCACGATACAACTTAAGACACGGAAGATTGACAATAATACAGTGTTATGCTAACACGAACGATGCAGATGATGAGGTGAAAGACGATTTCTATCACCATTTACAACAAATAATTAAGAAAGTCCCTAAAAACGACATCCTAATTGCTAAGGTAGGGAAAGATAACACCGACGTTGAAAAAGCAATAGGGAAAGAAGGAACTGACATGGTTAATCAGAACGGAGAAAGATTAATTGAAATATGTCTAAGAAAGAGCATGGTCATTGAAGGCACAATATTTCCACACAAAGAGATACATAAAACAACGTGGATATCTCCAGATGATTTAACTAGAAACCAGATAGATCATTTTTTGTATTAGAAAGCAATACAGAACATCTCTTATACATGTAAGGGAATATAATAGTGCAGATGTCAACAGTGACCACAATCTGTGTATAAGGAAAATAAAACTAAAATTAAAAAGTCCCACAGGAAATAAATAGACAGAAAGATAAAAAGCCACAGCCTAAAAGAAGAGAATCTTATATCCTTCCCCTGTCGTTAAACGTCGCATACGGCTCGCAAAGTAGTTCGCCAATTTTTCCTGTCTTTGGCGAGTCTTTCAACCTCATCAAGGGATTTTATGCATGTTAATTTGGCCTCTCTTAACAATGTCTTCTTTTTCTTCTGCCTGTTGTGTTCCACTTGATAGCTTGTTTTGGGATTCTCTGATCATTTCTTCTCATCAAGTGACCGACATATGTCCATCTCCTTTTCCTGATCACCCATGAGACTGGTTACTGTTCAGTCATTTGTCTTATCTCTGCATTGTTCTTGAATTCTCTCCACTTGATGCCGAGTATTTTCCTTAGGCATTTGTTTTCAAAAGAGTCTAATTTATTGTCTATTTCTTTAGCTGTTTTCCAGCTTTCGTATGCATAGATGAGGGTGGATATTACATTTAAATTGAATAGTCTTAACTTGGTTTTTGTGCTTATAACTTTTGAATTCCATATGTTCTCAAGATTCTTGAAAATCGATGCTGCTTTTGCAATTCTAATTCTAACTTCCTTTCTGGTGTCACCATCCTGGTCTATGTAGCTGCCAAGTTATGCAAATTGATTGACTTCTTCAACATTTGTCCCTTCTCTGTGTATTTTTCCATTTTGATTAATGAGAACTTTCATTATTTTTGTTTTGTCCTTGTTAATTTCAAGTCCTATTTTGCTAGCCAGTGAAGACAGTATATCTGCTTTTCCTTGCATAGAATTCACATTGTTACTGATACGAGCTGTATCATCAGCAAAATCAAGATCTTCTAGTTGGGTCCCATCTACTCAGTCAATACCTGTGTTACCTGTGCAGCATTTCTTTCATTATGACGTCTATTGCAATTCCAAAAAGCGAAGGAGAGAGTATACATCCTTGTTTCACACCTGTTTCAGTTTGGAACCATTCACTCATCCCTTCTATTTTGACTGCACAAACAATGATGTTGACAACTTTAGATGGTGTTCCATGTAGACTTAAAATTTTCCATAAAGAATCTCTCTTTCTGTGTATGCTATAAAATGCCTTTTTAAAGTCTATGAAGTTCAGTATTAATGGTTTCTGCTTTTCAATATGTTCTTCAAGTATTATTCTTAGAGTAAAGATCTGGTCCAGATAGCTTCTTGCTTTTCGAAATCCTGCTTGTTCTTCTCTCATTGCAGTATCCACTATATCTTTAGGTCTATTCAAAATGACTTTGCAAAATACTTTTGACACAATGGAGGTTACTCCTCTCCAATTGTTACAGTCACTAATGTTGCCTTTTTTTGTATTTTAACAATGATTCCTTTTTTCCAATTCGAAGGGACCTTTTCTTCTTTCCAAATCTTATTAAACATTCTCTGTAGTTGTCTCATGTTTTCACTATTGACAGCTTTTAGCATTTCGGGTGTTATTTCATCTTCACCTGTACCTTTGTTGTTAGCCATTAAATTCACTGCTGTTTCAATTTCATGCAATTTAATTTCATCTAGGTTGTCATTTAGTTGTGGGCTGGTAAGTCGGTTTCAATGTTTAACAATTCTTTTGGGTGTTGTCGATTAAGTATTTCTTGGAAGTGTTCAGCCCATCTTTCCTTTTGGTCTTTATTTGATGTTAATATGGTTCCAGTTTTGCCAAGGATTGGTATTTCCTTAGATGTTAGCCTCTTTTGTATGTTATATAAAGTTTTGCTGTCTCCTGTTTTTGCTGCTTTTCTGCCTCTTTCGCCATATTGTCTATGTATTCTCTTTTATCCCTTCTAGCTGAACTTTTTACTTTTTTGTCTAGTTCTTTGTATGTGGCTTTCACAGGATCAGTTTTTGCATTCAACATGCCTAATTTGACTGCTCGTCTTTCATGTATATACTTCCATGTGTTTTTTTATATCCATGCTTTTCTATTTGGTTTTTTTCAGAACATCGCTTGCTTTTGCTGCTGTGATTATGGCTCTGCTGTAAGAATTCCATAATTCATCTATTCCCATCTCCTCAACTTCACTGGGTGTTTTGGAATGATTGGCAAGTTCCTAATTGAAATTACTGTTAGTATTTTCTTGTAGGCTGTGGCTGTTTATCTTTCTGTGTACTGATTTCTTGTGTTGGCTTTTCAATTTTAGTTTTATTTTCCCTATGCACAGGTTGTGATAACTGTTAACATCGGCACCCCTATAAGCCCTTACATCTATCAGAGATGTTCTGTATTGCTTTCTAATACAAAAATGATCTATCTGGTTTCTAGTTCAATCAGCTGGAGATATCCACGTTGTTTTATGTATCTCTTTGTGTGGGAATATTGTGCCTCCAATGACCATGCCCTCTGTTAGACATATTTCAATTAATCTTTCTAAGTTCTGATTAACCATGTCAATCCCTTCTTTCCCCATTACTCTTTCAACGTCGACATTATCTTTCCCTACCTTAGCGTTCCCTCATAGCAATTAGAATGTTATGTTTAGGGACTTTGTTGATGATTTGTTGTAGTTGGTGATAGAAATCGTCTTTCATATCATCATCTGTATCGTTCGTGGGGAAATACTAACAGTAATTTCAATTAGGAACTTGCCAATCATTTCACATTACTCATTGAAGTAGAGGAGACAGGTATAGATGAATTATGGAATTCTTACAGCAGAGCCATAATCACAGCAGCAAAAGCAAGCGATGTTCTGAAAAAAACCAAATAGAAAAGCATGGATATAAAAAAACACATGGAAGTATATACATGAAAGACGAGCAGTCAAATTAGGCATGTTGAATGCAAAAACTGATCCTGTGAAAGCCACATACAAAGAACTAGACAAAAAAGTAAAAAGTTCAGCTAGAAGGGATAAAAGAGAATACATAGACAATATGGCGAAAGAGGCAGAAAAGCAGCACAGGTAACACAGGTATTGACTGAGTAGATGGGACCCAACTAGAAGATCTTGATTTTGCTGATGATACAGCTCGTATCAGTAACAATGTGAATTCTATGCAAGGAAAAGCAGATATACTGTCTTCACTGGCTAGCAAAATAGGACTTGAAATTAACAAGGACAAAACAAAAATAATGAAAGTTCTCATTAATCAAAATGGAAAAATACACAGAGAAGGGACAAATGTTGAAGAAGTCAATCAATTTGCATAACTTGGCAGCTACATAGACCAGGATGGTGACACCAGAAAGGAAGTTAGAATTAGAATTGCAAAAGCAGCATCGATTTTCAAGAATCTTGAGAACATATGGAATTCAAAAGTTATAAGCACAAAAACCAAGTTAAGACTATTCAATTTAAATGTAATATCCACCCTCATCTATGCATACGAAAGCTGGAAAACAGCTAAAGAAATAGACAATAAATTAGACTCTTTTGAAAACAAATGCCTAAGGAAAATACTCGGCATCAAGTGGAGAGAATTCAAGAACAATGCAGAGATAAGACAAATGACTGAACAGTAACCAGTCTCATGGGTGATCAGGAAAAAGGAGATGGACATATGTCGGTCACTTGATGAGAAGAAATGATCAGAGAATCCCAAAACAAGCTATCAAGTGGAACACAACAGGCAGAAGAAAAAGAAGACATTGTTAAGAGAGGCCAAATTAACATGCATAAAATCCCTTGATGAGATTGAAAAGGTCGCCGAAAACAAGAAAAATTGGCGGACTATCATGCGAGCCCTATGCGACGTTTAACAGCACGGAATGATATAAGATATAAGATAACAGTTGAAGGTTATGAAATACCAGAGATTAAATATGCTGATGACACAGTACTACTGTCTACAATAAAAAGGAAATAGAAAAACAACTAATTATGTCAGTCCGTAAGAATACCGAACAGCAAAACCTCCATCTTAATGCAAAGAAAACTAAATTGATGACAAATGACAAACAAATAAGACAGCTGAAATATATATCAATGAGGAAAAATTGGAAGATGTGGAGAGTTTTGAATATCTTGGATCATTACTAACTAATAATGGAGATACAATGGGGGATATTAAAAGGAGGACATCTATTGCTCTTAAAAAAATAAAACAACTAAAGAAGCTGTGGAGATTAACAGACAGAACTACAAAAATATGATTTTTAAGGGCATGCATCTTTCCCATCGCAACATATGCTTAGGAAACCTGAATGCTTAACAAAACAGCTGGAAACATATAAGATGATTTTAAATGTAAATGCTACAGAAGAATTCTTCAATTACTAAAATAGAATGGTACAGTATGCTATGTGCACGGCACTAATTAAAGTACTTCGCAATTGTGTAAATCCGCCACCCAGGTGATAAACTGAACTATCTACTGATTACATCTGAGGAATTTTAATGTGTAACTGAGAACGAACACATCTCAATAGTTTGAGAACCACTAATCTTCGAATTGATAATAGCAATTTCAGATATTTATTATGAGAAAAATGAGTGGTGAATAAGTGAGGATGTAGCAATAAATTGAGTAAACAGATGAATAATCCAACTCTTCTCCCTGGAGAGAACTAGTTCGCCATATAGGTAGGGAGTGGGCAACGATCACTCTCAGCTAGGAAAAACAGGCATTCAACATGATGGAGTAAGAGCCAACTTTCTAACTCACTGAAAATTCCATGGCTAATGAAAAAATATTATGAGAGGCTGGAGTTAAAAGCAAATTATAGCAAAGATCAGAGGCAGACAGGCGAGATTTACAGGACATTTCCTAAGAATAGGAAAATTAGAACACACTGTGGCAACTGGAAAAATTGAGGGAAGAAGAGACGGAGGAAGACAGAGAGAGAGAGAGAGAGACAGACAGAGAGAGAGAGAGAGAGAGAGAAGTTACTGGATGGGCTGTCAGTGTGGCTAGGAAGAAAGTCACAAGTGGATATCATAATTAAAGCAAAAGACAGGGAATTGTGGAGAGAAATGTTCACCTATGCCACGCACACGGCACTGCATTACATTTTCACCCGCATGGTGTCAGCCGCGCAGAGCCGTGCCGAGCTGCACAGTGCGGGCTGCTGCTGCTGCTGTTGCGCAGGCCGACCGTTCTTTTGGCGAAAAAGCGCTCTCGAGTTCCGTGCGTGGGGAGACAGGCTTTCGCTCCCTTCCCGGACGGCGAGAGTTAAGGTGTTTCGATGCAGAAGCGAGTGGTTTGTCTGTCGAGCGAAGCATATAAACGGCTAGCCAGCCAGGTTCGTGCTAACGGTGTAGTACATTTGTGTCGACCGATGGTCTCCAAATTGGCCCATCTCTCGCAAAGAGTATCGGGTCTGCAGTATGTAACGTGTGTTGTTTGTGGTTGGCCAGGCTTTCTTCTCGCTAGTTAGAGCAGAGAGAGCCGCCCCCGCCAGTTAAAGGAAATGAAACGCCGCCGGGGTCGAAAGGGATCCGCTCTGAGCAGAGCGCTGTCTCCCTTTCCCCGCGGTCTGTCGGCAGATATCCGACAAAGGTTCGGTGAAGAAAGCTATCTGGTTGATCCTGCCAGTAGTCATATGGTTGTCTCAAAGATTAAGCCATGCATGTCTAAGTTCACACTGTCTCACGGTTAAACCGTGAATGGCTCATTAAATCAGTCGAGGTTCCTTAGATGACACGATCCTACTTGGATAACTGTGGCAATTCTAGAGCTAATACATGCTTACCAAGCTCCGACCCTCGTGGAAAGAGCGCTTTTATTAGTTCAAAACCAATCGTCGTTGCTCTTCGCGGGGCCAGGCGTCCCAACTGGTGACTCTGGATAACTTTGTGCTGATCGCATGGCCTTCTGTGCCGGCGACGCATCTTTCAAATGTCTGCCCTATCAAATGTCGATGGTACGTGACATGCCTACCATGTTTGTAACGGGTAACGGGGAATCAGGGTTCGATTCCGGAGAGGGAGCATGAGAAACGGCTACCACATCCAAGGAAGGCAGCAGGCGCGCAACCTACCCACTCCCGGCACGGGGAGGTAGTGACGAAAAATAACAATACGTGACTCTTTCGAGGCCCCGTAATTGGAATGAGTACACTTTAAACCCTTTAACGAGGATCTATTGGAGAGCAAGTCTGGTGCCAGCAGCCGTGGTAATTCCAGCTCCAATAGCGTATATTAAAGTTGTTGCAGTTGAAAAGCTCGTAGTTGGATCTCAGGCGCAGGCGGGCGGTCCGGCTCGCGCCGGTTCACTTCCCGTTGTCTCCTGCCCCACCGTCTGCCGGCTCTCTCCCACGGGTGCTCTTCGTTGAGCGTCCCGGGTGGCCGGCGCGTTTACTTTGAAAAAATTAGTTCAAAGCAGGCCCCAGCTTCCTGAATAATGGTGCATGGAATAATAGAATATGACCTCGGTTCTATTTTGTTGGTTTTCGGAACTGGAGGTAATGATTAACAGGGACAAACGGGGGCATTCGTATTGCGGCGTTAGAGGTGAAATTCTTGGATCGCCGCAAGACCAGCTACTGTGAAAGCATTTGTCAAGAATGTTTTCTTTAATCAAGAACGAAAGTCAGAGGCGCGAAGACGATCAGATACCGTCGTAGTTCTGACCATAAACGATGCCGACTAGCGATCCGCAGGAGTTGCTTCGATGACTCTGCGGGCAGTTTCAGGGAAACCAAAGTTTTTGGGTTCCGGGGGCAGAGCCGTGCCGAACTGCACAGTGCGGGCTGCTGTTGTTGCGCGGGCCGACCGTTCGTTTGGCGAAAAAGCGCTCTCGAGTTCCGTGCGTGGGGAGACAGGCTTTCGCTCCCTTCCCGGACGGCGAGAGTTAAGGTGTTTCGATGCAGAAGCGAATGGTTTGTCCGTCGAGCGAAACATATAAACGGTTAGCCAGCCAGGTTCGTGCTAACGGTGTAGTACATTTTTGTCGACTGATGGTTTCGAAATTGGCCCATCTCTCGCAAAGTGTATCGGGTCTGCAGTATGTAACGTGTATTGTTTGTGGTTGGCCAGGCTTTCTTCTCGCTAGTTAGAGCAGAGAGAGAGCCGCCCCCGCCAGTTAAAGGAAATGAAACGCCGCCGGGGTCGAAAGGGATCCGCTTTGAGCAGAGCGCTGTCTCCCTTGCCCCGCGTCGGTCTGTCGGCAGATATCCGACAAAGGTTCAGTGAAGAAAGCTATCTGGTTGATCCTGCCAGTAGTCATATGGTTGTCTCAAAGATTAAGCCATGCATGTCTAAGTTCACACTGTCTCACGGTTAAACCGCGAATGGCTCATTAAATCAGTCGAGGTTCCTTAGATGACACGATCCTACTTGGATAACTGTGGCCGCTGTTTGCGAGATTCTTCAGCTGCCGTGCGTGGAGCGTTGCTCCTCCCGGCCAATGAAGAAAGGTGCAAATGGGGTTGCCGCGTAGCACCACTGTGGAAAAGGTGATAGAAAGGATAAAGCAAAGCAAACAGTCAAATCATGGCACCTCTGATCTGGAGTGCAGTCATATCGGGTGAAATGCATGATCCGGCTTAACGCTGAGGTTAAGACACTGCTGGCGAGACTCTTCGAATGCCGCGCGTGGAGCAAAGCTCCTCCCGGTCAAGGAAGAAAATGCGGAAAAGAAATAAAGGTTGCTGTGCGGTGCCAATGTGAAAAGGTGGTGGAAAGGATAATGTGAAATTTAATCGGTATGTCCAGTAGTATCGCTGCGAGAGCTACACATACCACGGCGCCTCTGCTATAGAGGCCTGCCACGTCCGAAATACACCTACACTGGTGAAATATGCCTAAACCGGCACACACCAGGGGTGGAACTTGATGGCTAGAAATGTCTTGCCACCTCCGCTCTAGAGGTCGGTCACGCCTGATATACACCCATAATGGTGAATTATGCCTAAACAGGCTAACAACAGGGGTGAATCTTGAAGGCTACGCATGTCACAGTACCTCTGCTCTAGAGGTTGGTCACGTCCCAAACACGCCCATACTAGGATAATATGCCTAAACTGGCTCAACCCAGGGGTGGAAGTCACTAGTGGCGAGGATTCGTCCTCCTGGACAAAAGCTCCATCCTAGTCACAAAAATAGGAAGGGTAGCGGCCACGGCCACAAAATGCTGAAGTCGGAGACACTGGACCAGGGCAGTCTAGATAGGCAACCACCTCTCACCCGGCGGGGATGTTTGCGTATCCTAATCACGCTGAGGTTTTCCGGTGAGAGAGTCCAACTCTGGACTGGATGGGCAACCACCTCTCACCCGGCGGTGATACACGGGTATCTCAAAACACGTCTAGGTTCTCCGGTGAGAAGGTCCAACTCTGGCCCTGGTGAGCTACCACCTCTCACCCAGCAGGGATGCACTGATATCCTAAACACGTCGAGGTCTTCCGGTGAGAAAGTCCAACTCTAGACTAAACTGGTGCAACGAAAACCACGGTGTCACGTAATCCGCTTCAGAAACCCACCAAGAATACAGGTTAAAGCACTACGATACTCTGAACCTCTTGTGGTCCTCTCGGGGATCTCGTGTGGTCCTTTCGGGGACTACACAGGAGACCAAGGGACCTAACGAGGACCACAGGCGTAAATTCAGTAGGATCACAGTGCGGTCTTGGTGGTAGAAGCGAACGAAGAAGAAGAAGACCCGCATGGTCATTTGGTTAAGAAAATTCTTTATCGACATCTTTAATCCAACTCGACCATGACACTCGTGACATTTTCTCTGATCCATCCCTATTAGCATACAAACGGGAACCAAATCTTAAGAAAATCCTCGTCTGTAGCACTTGAAGTGAAGCCTTGCATATGTTGGCACTAGAAAATGTAACCGCCCTTGTGATATTACCTGCCCTGTAGTCTGGGAAAAGAAAACGATCACCTTTTCCAAAACTATCCTCACTCTTCATGAGGGATTCACATGCGAGTCCCGTAATGTGATATATGTCAACGAATGAAAAAAGATGCAGGATAACGTACATTAGTGAGACTGGCCTCAGATTAGGGGACAGCATGCAGAAATATCTGTACGATATCACCCAGCATGCTTCGAAACTAATCCCGAATCACATCAATGGCCCCAACCACAGAGGCAAATCTGACTTTCTGGTAACAGCCATAAAATAGTGTCACGCAGATGACAGAAGCCGCCTTGCGCTTGAGAACCGCTACATTTAGGATTATAGGACTTTGGAACTACATGGTTTGAACTCGTTATTTGGCTACACCTAATATTCTCCTCTTCCACAGTCATAATCCCTCCCCACTAAGTTCCACTCCCTTCCTGTTACACATAGTTCAGAACCTCCTCACAGCATCACATTACAACTGCTCTTCCCCATCTATAATCACCTATTTCACCTTCTTCCAGCTAGATTACCATTGTATCGCTCTCTCTCCCCTCCACGGTTTCCCCATCCACCACCCTCAGTTACGACCCACCTATCACACATCCCAAGTCTCCATTTAAATGCTCTATACACTCCACCATGCACATTTCTGACACACAGCGTCGGACAAGTAATAGCTTTTTACAAGTTACAGCTAAATGTTCTGTTCGTTTTATTATTTTTTTAACATAGCACGCATGTGAACTTATATTTTATCTCATCGCTCTATTTCTTCGTCCTGTGTGTTTTTGTAAGATTAAGGCTCACGCCGAAATGTCACAACTATGTACTCGTTAAGTAATAAAGCTGTTCCTATTTTTTTTCCTAGTTTATACTTTTTAGTAAGTCAGACAGTACACAGCCCTGCCTCACTCCAGATTTTATGATGAATGGTTCAGAGTGTCCTGTACTTGTTCTATAGCACAGTGACTGTTTTCTTATTGATTTTTGCATAGGTTGATCACATGTGTACTAACTCCATAATGCTGTAAGATTTCCCACAGTTCATATTCTGGAGTTGGGTAAAGAAAGGCGGCCAGGCGTGATACTGACCATATCACCCTCTAGTGTGCTGACACGTCAAGGAAAATATGGACACTAACACCATATCGGTAGACTCAGAGAGCGAGGTGGGGTAGTAGGTGGCTCTACTACTCCTATAAAGTGCCTCAGGTGCTCAGTGAAGGGAATACCAGGCGGGTCAGAGGCGCCTTAAAACCTCTCGCTCCCGCTGCCTTGCGGGTAGGACAGGGAGTCCAAAGGCTAGCGGAGAGTCCGTACACAAACCGACAGAAGGCAACGGGAAACCACTGTTGTAATTCCCAAGAATAATTATGCTTAAACAGAATAATCGATTCATAATGAACGACGTTAATGGATGTTCCTCTGGAACAGCCTCGTCCGGTAGGGCATCTCACGAGCCACAGGTGAGGCCAGATCGTCATCAAGCTACTGGTGGCAAAACTAACAAGTTCAAAATAGCAACATGGAATGTTAGAACTTTATTCCAGGCTGGAAAATTAGAAAATGTAAAGATGGAAATGGAAAGGATGAAGATCAACATATTAGGAATGAGTGAAGTTAGATGGACAGGTGCAGGGAAGATAAACTCAGATAAATATACAATAATATATTCAGGAAGTGAGAAACATGAACGAGGAGTAGGAATTATATTTGATGAACAAACGGCAAGGACAATTGTAGGATATTTGAACATCTCGGACCGAGTCCTGCTAGCCCAGCTGAAAGGACAACCAATAAACATAAATATTATACAAGTGTACGCTCCAACATCTGAAAGCTCTGAAGAAGATTTACAGCTATTTTACAATGACATAGAGACAGCACTAAAACACACAAAGTCACATGAAGTTACCATAGTCATGGGAGATTTTAATGCCAAAGTTGGTAAGGGAAGAACTTCAGACATCGTTGGTGACTATGGACTGGGGGAGAGGAATGACAGAGGTTATAAATTAATTGAATAGGCAAGAATACACAGCATGGTTGTAGGAAACACATGGTTTAATCAACATCCTCGAAGACTGGCAACGTGGTGCAGTCCAGACAAAAAGACTTTTAATCAGATAGACTACATATTAATCAACAAACGATTCCGCAATGCATTACTGACAACAAAAACCATGCCAGGAGCTGACTGCAATAGTGACCATGATCCACTCTGTGGAAAAGTTAGAATAAAACTAAAGAAAGCAGGCAGAAAAGTGAGAAACATCAAACTGAATACAGAACTTCTTAAAAATGACCAAGAACTGAGAGAACAATACAAAGTTATTATAACAAATGATACAATGCAATAGCAAAGATAAATAGTATAGATGAACAATAGGAAATGTTAAAAGATTCTATCCACCAAACTATTAAGGAGATAATACCACCAAAAAAAGAAGCCCCTAAAAATAAATGGATGACAGACGACATCTTAGGACTGATGGACAAGAGGAGGAGGAGTAAAAATAACGAGAAAAAAATAACAAGATAAATAAAGAAATAAGACGCAAATGCAGAGAAGCAAAAGAAGTGTGGTTAAATGAACAGTGCAGACAGATAGAGGACTCTCATATTAAAGACAGCAAAAACATGCACAAACGAATTAATGAACTCACAGGCAGGAAAACAAAATATACCACAGGATGCCTGAAATCGAAAGAAGGTAAAATGTTAATGGGAAAAGAAGACATTGTGGACAGGTGGACAGAGTATATCGGTGAGCTATATGGAGGAGAAAGACCAGAATTAACATTGGATACTGAAAACTGTGATGGACCGCCAATACTTGAAGATGAAATCATAGATGCCATCAAACACATGAAGAAAGGAAAAGTGACTGGGCCTGATAATATAACAACAGAAGAAATAGATGCACTAGAGGAGACAGGAATAAAAATAATAACCAAGTTACTGAATGACATTTACAACAGTGGTTATATTCCCAGTGACCTGATTAAATCCACGTTTATAGCACTACCAAAGAAACCAGGTGCAAAGGAATGTGATGACCACCGGACTATCAGCCTCTCATGTCACATAACGAAGCTGCTTCTGAGAATAATTATGAGAAGAACAAGGAAAAAGATAAAAATGGAAATAGCAGATGAACAGTTTGTTTTGTTGAAGGAAAGGGAACACACAATGCCATTTATGCTTTACGAACACTAACAGAAAGAACTATAGAAGTACAGAAAGATCTCTACTTATGCTTCATTGATTACACCAAGGCATTTGACAAGGTGAAACATAATGAAATTATTAAAATGCTTGAAGACATCAATATAGACGGCAAAGACCTGAGGATTGTAAAACATCTATACTGGCAGCAAGTAGCAGCAGTTCCAGTTGAAAATAGAATTGGAAAATATCAACCTATAAAACAAGGGGTGCGACAAGGATGTGTACTATCTCCAGACCTTTTTTCTCTGTATAGCGAGAATATTCTAAGAACAATCATCACAGAACCAGGCATAAAAATTGGAGGATACAATATTAACAACCTTCGGTATGCTGACGACACAGTACTGATAGCTGAGAACCAACAAGACCTGCAAAATCTCTTGGATAAAGTCGCCAAAGAAAGTGAACAGAAAGGCCTTACTTTGAACATCAGAAAGACAGAGACTATGGTTATATCTAAGAAACAGAATCCACCAGCATGCAGTATTAAATTAAACGGAACTGTTCTAAATCAGGTGCAGAAATTCAAATACCTTGGAGCAGTAATAACTTCAGATGGGAAATGCAGAACAGAAATTAGGAACAGAATAGGCCAAGCAAAGACTGCATTTCAGAGAATGAGAAACATATTGACTAACACATCCTTATCAATGCATGTTAGAAAACGAGTACTAAAATGCTATATTGAACCTATCTTGTTATATGGAAGTGAATCATGGACAATAGGCAAGTCTGCACAAAAATCATTGGAAGCAGCAGAAATGTGGTTTATTAGAAGAATGTTGCGAATCCCCTGGACAGCAAAAATAACTAATGAAGAATGTAGGAGAAGATCTGGAGAGACAAAAAACCTTGTCAAAAAGATAAGAGAGAGACAATGTACTTTCATATGACATGCAATGAGAAGAGGGGGCATTGAAAATATTATAACAACAGGAAAAATAGAAGGAGGAAGATCAAGAGGAAGACCAAGAGAAATGATACTGGATAGTCTGACGGGATGGTGTGAGAGGAGATCACCAACTGAGCTGATGGCATGCATGAAGGATCGCGTACTCTGGAGAAGCATAAAAGCCAACGCCAGTCGGCACGGCACATGATGATGATGAACACCATATCCCTATGTGTTTCTAAGCCAGGACAGGATTACCTTTACCATTATATATATATATATATATATATATATATATATATTATATATATATATATATACAAATGCTTTTTGTTGATCTAAGTAAGCTATGTGCAGTATCGTCTGCAACTGATTTTTCTGTTTGTTGTCTTAAGGAAAAGATGGCATCTATAGAGCATTTACGTTTTCTAAATCCCATCTGAGTTTCATTAAACTGTGGTTCAGTCACTGGTTACAGTTTGTTCTCTAGGACCTTACAGAACATTTTTCCAGTATGGCTTAGCCGTGAGATGCCTCTATATTAGTTGCAGTCCTGTTTACTGCCTTTTTTCCCTTCCATATTGGAATCATTACAGCGTTTCTCCATTCCTGTGGTTAATGTTTCTTGTTTTTCCCATACCAAGTTATACAGTCTGTGAAGTCAAACTATTTCAACCTCTCTCGTACATTTTATTAACTCACTGGGTACTCCATCACATCCCGGGGCTTTGCTCTGATTGCTTCTCTTATCTCAGCGTGCAATATGTCTGGTCCAGCTTTTATGGGGACACCTGTGTTGTTATTATGGTGTTGACAGGCATCAGATGGTATATTGAGTAACTTGTCCAAGTACTGTCTCATTCTCTCTAGTACACACTTCACATACTGGAGTATTACTAACATCGCTCACAATCTCAGTTGGGTTGAAGTGCTCTGCTCGTTTTCTCATTGCCCTGATCTTCGTATAAAACATTTGTGCTGTTTCTCTGTGATTGTTTGTTTATACTTCACTATATTCCTACCATGATTTTCTCTTCATTAAGAGCCTTCTTGATATTCAGTGTAGTCTTGCTCTTGAATACTTTTCATCTATTCTTTATATTTATTTTTATTTTCTTTATAGCCACTTTTACCTCATCATTCCACCATGTCTTTATTTTCATTTCTCTACCTCCTTTCTTTTTAGTTCCACGTTTCCTTTCCTGCTTGTAAAATGCTAGTTTTGACCAAGACCCTTTCTTCTTCCACTGACTTTGTTTCTATGGGGAAGTTTATGACAAATTCTCTTATTTTCTTCTCATATTCTTCTTTCACATTCTATTCCTTGAGGTTACTTAGTTTTATTGTTTCACTTTTCTTCTTGAGGGTTCTGTTATGGCTTTTCCTGTGTGTTCTGATAAACACTGCTACTACTTTATGGTCAGAACATGAAGGCAAGTTGGGTGTTGGTCTTACAAATATCACATAATTTTTCTTCTTGCTCCTTGCTAGTATGAAATCAATTTAGCTTCTGCATATCAACTCATTCCACTTGTACCAGGTTGGGACTCTGTGTTTAAAGAATGTATTTGTGATAAAAGATCATGCTGGGTGCATAGTTCTAGGAATCTGCTACCATTTCCATTTCTAACTTTCTGTTGGTCACTGGAGGCACCAGGTAGATTGTTACTTCTGTTCTACTTGTCCCCAGTTTTGCATTGAAGTTCCCTATGATTACGACAGTGTCCTCTTTGTTCCGAGTCTTGCACTGAAGTTCCCTATGATTACGATAGTTTCCTCTTTGTTCCCAGTCTTGCACTGAAGTTCCCTATGATTACGATAGTTTCCTCTTTGTTCCCAGTCTTGCACTGAAGTTCCCTATGATTACGACAGTTTCCTCTTTGTTCCCAGTTTTGCACTGAAGTTCCCTATGATTACGATAGTTTCCTCTTTGTTCCCAGTCTTGCACTGAAGTTCCCTATGATTACGACAGTGTCCTCTTTGTTCCCAGTCTTGCACTGAAGTTCCCTATGATTACGACAGTTTCCTCTTTGTTCCGAGTCTTGCACTGAAGTTCCCTATGATTACGATAGTTTCCTCTTTGTTCCGAGTCTTGCATTGAAGTTCCCTATGATTACGATAGTTTCCTCTTTGTTCCGAGTCTTGCACTGAAGTTCCCTATGATTACGACAGTTTCCTCTTTGCTTTTGTTGTTTAGTGTGTTATGGAGGTTGTAAAAAATTGTAAAAACTTCACATTCTTCCTCCACGTCTGGTGCTTTGCTAGGGACATATACCTGGACATAGGTTGTGGTTTCCTCATTTTCTCTTATTCGGACAGTTATAATTCTTTCTGGTATATATTTTGTTTCCAAGATTTTGCCAGCAGTGTTTGCTTATATGATTATTCTGACAGCCTGTTTTGCTCTTTCTTGCTCATTTACTCTGGAGTATTGGAATACATCATTTTTGATGTAATTCTTTACAACTTTTACCTGTGACTTTGGTATCAACTCCTATTATTTTTATCTTTCTTTCTTTCATTCCCTCCAATAATTCCTCATTTTTATTACTTATGCCACATGTGTTGAAAGAACATACTTTAATAATGGCTTTTCTGTCTCTTTGTAGTTCAACTTTTCTGAATCGTTTTCCGTTTATATCAGTCCGTCTATTCTTCCTGTGTTTACTGTTTATATCAGTCCGTCTATTCGCCCTGTGTTTCCCATTTATCAGTTCGTCCGTTCTTTCTGTGTTTACTGTGAGCGGTAAGGAGATCCAAGCAGGCTTGTTGAGTCATTCGAGGTTTGAGTGGAATCTGGCGGAAGGGGAGCATGTCCCCCCAGAGCTAGTCAGAGCCCCGTTAGCCAGGGGCCCCACTGCCACCTTTCCCGGGCTTTACAAAATAGGATGTGAGGGTTTACCTGTGTTTACCTACGGGACGGTATATCTATATACGGTATATCTGGGTAACGCTGGGGCGACCATCCCCAACCCAGCGCGTCACAGGTGGCTGATGGTGAAAGTCCACCAGATATGGAGGATCCCTGTGGATAAGGAGTTACCCAAATAAGCAGGCGCGGACCAACTGGCGGTAGACTCAGAGAGCGAGGTGGGGTAATAAGTAGCTCTACTACTCCTATAAAGTGCCTCATGTGCTCAGTGAAGGGAATACCAGGCAGGTAAGAGGCGCCTTAAAACCTCTCGCTCATGTTGCCTTGCGGGTAGGACAGGGAGTCCAAAGGCTAGCGGAGAGTCCGTACACAAACCGACAGAAGGCAACGGGAAACCACTGTTGTAGCTCTCAAGAACAATTATCCTTATTCAGAGTAATAGATTTGTCATAAACGAGGTTAATGAATGTTCCCCTGGAACAGCCTCGTCCGGTAGGGCAGCTCACGAACCACTTGCGAGGCCAGATCGTCATCAAGCTACTGGAAGTAAAACTAACAAATTCAAAATAGCAGCATCGAATGTTAGAACTTTATTCCAGGCTGGAAAATTAGAAAATGTAAAGAGGGAAATGGAAAGAATGAAGATCAACATATTAGGAATGAGTGAAGTTAGATGGACAGGTGCAAGGAAGATAAACTCAGATAAATATACAACAATATATTCAGGAAGTGAGAAACATGAACTAGGAATAGGAATAATATTTGATGAACAAACAGCAAGGACAACTGTAGAATATTTGAACATCTCAGACAGAGTCCTGCTATCCCAACTGAAAGGACGACCAATAAACATACATATTATACAAGTATACTCCAGCATCTGAAAGTTCTGAAGAAGATGTACAGCTATTTTATAATAACATAGAGACAGCACTAAAACACACAAAGTCACATGAAGTTACTATAGTCATGGGAGATTTTAATGCCAAAGTTGGTAAAGGAAGAACTTCAGACATCGTTGGTGACTATGGACGGTGGGAGAGGAATGAGTGGTAGGAAATTAATTGAATGGGCAAGAGTACATAGCATGGTTGTAGGAAATACCTGGTTTAAATAACATCTCTGAAGACTGGCAATGTGGTGCAGCCCAGACAACAAAGACTTTTAACCAGATAGACTATATATTAATCAACAAACGATTCCGGAATGCACTACTGACAACAAAAACCATGCCAGGAGCTGACTGCAATAGTGACCATGATCCACTATGTAGAAAAATTAGAATAAAGCTAAAGAAAGCATGCAGAAAAGTGAGAAACATCAAACAGAATACAGAACTCCTTAAAAATGACCAAGAACAGCGAGAACAATACAGAGTTATTATAACAAATAGACACAATGCACTAGCAAAGACACATAGTATTGATGAGCAATGGGCAATATTAATTTATCTTCCTTACTATGGATTAATTTTAAAGAGATAATACCACCAAAAAACACAAACCCCTAAAAATAAATGGATGACAGACGACATCTTAGGACTGATGGACAAGAGGAGGAGGAGTAAAAATAACAAGGAAAAATATAGCAAGATAAATAAAGACATAGTGCAAAAATGCAGAGAAGCAAAAGAAGTGTGGTTAAATGAACAGTGCAGACAGATAGATGACTCTCATAATAAAGACAGCAAAAACATGCACAAACGAATTAGTGAACTCACAGGCAGGAAACAAAATCTACCACAGGATGCCTGAAATCAAAAGAAGGTAAAATGTTAATGAGAAAAGAAGACATTGTGGACAGAGTACATCAGTAAATATATATATGGAGGAGAAAGATCAGAATTAACACTGGATACTGACAACTATAATGGACCACCAATACTTGAAGATGAAATCATAGATGCCATCAAACACATGAAGGAAGGAAAAGCGACTGGGCCTGATAATATAACAATAGAAGAAGTAGAGGCGCTAGAGTAAATAGGAATAAAAATAATAACCAAGTTACTGAATGACATTTACAACAGTGGTTTTCCGGTGAGAAAGTCCAACCCTGGACTGGATGGGCAACCACCTCTCACCCGGCGGTGATACACGGGTATCTCAAAACACGTCGAGGTTTTCCGGTGAGAAAGTCCAACTCTGGCCTGGGTGGGCTAACGCCTCTCACCCAGCGGGGATGCACTGATATCCTAAACACGTCGAGGTCTTCCGGTGAGAAAGTCTAACCCTAGACTAAACTGGTGCAACGAAAACCACGGTGTCACGCAATCCCGCTTCCGAGACCCACCAAGAATACAGGCTAAAGCATTGTGATACTCTGAACCCCTTGTGGTCCTTTCGTGGAACTCGTGTGGTCTATTTTGGACCACACAGGGGACCACGGGACCTAACGAGGACCACATGCGTGAATTCAGTAGGTTCACAGTGCGGTTTTTGGTGGTAGAAGTGAACGAAGAAGAAGAAGAAGAAGACAACAGTGGTTATATGCCTGCTTAAATCCACGTTTATAGCACTACCGAAGAAACCAGGTGCAAGGGAATGTGATGACCACCGGACTATCAGCCTCTCATGTCACATAACGAAGGTACTTCTGAGAATTATTATGAGAAGGACAAGGAAAAAAGATAAAAATGGAAATAGCAGATGAACAGTTTGGATTTCTTGAAGGAAAGGTAACATCATCATCATGTGCCGTGCCGAATGGCGTTGGCTATTATGCTTCTCCAGAGTACACGATCCTTCATGCAGGCCATCATCTCAGTTGGTGATCTCCTCTCACACCATCCCGTCAGACTGTCCAGTATCATTTCTCTTGGTCTTCCTCTTGATCTTCTTCCTTCTATTTTTCCTGTTGTTATAATATTTTCAATGCCCCCTCTTCTCATTGCATGTCCTATGAAAGTACATTATCTTTCTCTTATCTTTTTGACAAGGCTTTGTGTCTCTCCAGCTCTTCTCCTACATTCTTCATTAGTTATTTTTGCTGTCCAGGGGATTCGCAACATTCTTCTAATAAACCACATTTCTGCTGCTTCCAATGATTTTTGTGCAGACTTGCCTATTGTCCATGATTCACTTCCATATAACAAGATAGGTTCAATATAGCATTTTAGTACTCGTTTTCTAACATTCATTGATAAGGATGTGTTGGTTAATATGTTTCTCATTCTCTGAAATGCAGTCTTTGCTTGGCCTATTCTGTTCCTAATTTCTGTTCTGCATTTCCCATCTGAAGTTATTACTACTCCAAGGTATTTGAATTTCTGCACCTGATTTAGAATAGTTCCGTTTAATTTTATACTGCATATTGGTGGATTCTGTTTCTTAGATATAACCATAGTCTCTGTCTTTTTGATTTTCAAAGTAAGGCCTTTCTGTTCACTTTCTTTGGCGACTTTATCCAAGAGATTTTGCAGGTCCTGTTGGTTCTCAGCTATCAGTACTGTGTCGTCAGCATACCGAAGGTTGTTAATATTGCATCCTCCAATTTTTATGCCTGGTTCTGTGATGATTGTTCTTAGAATATTCTCGCTATACAGAGAAAAAAGGTCTGGAGATAGTACACATCCTTGCCGCACCCCTTGTTTTATAGGTTGATATTTTCCAATTCTATTTTCAACTGGAACTGCTGCTTCTTGCTGCCAGTATAGATGTTTTACAATCCTCAGGTCTTTGCCGTCTATATTGATGTCTTCAAGCATTTTAATAATTTCATTATGTTTCACCTTGTCAAATGCCTTGGTGTAATCAATGAAGCATAAGTAGAGATCTTTCTGTACTTCTATAGTTCTTTCTGTTAGTGTTCGTAAAGCAAAAATTCCATTGCGTGTTCCCTTTCCTTCAATAAAACAAACTGTTCATCTGCTATTTCCATTTTTATCTTTTTTCCTTGTTCTTCTCATAATGATTCCCAGAAGTAGCTTCGTTATGTGACATGAGAGGCTGATAGTCCGGTGGTCGTCACATTCCTTTGCACCTGGTTTCTTTGGTAGTGCTATAAACGTGGATTTAATCAGGTCACTGGGAATATAACCACTGTTGTAAATGTCATTCAGTAACTTGGTTATTATTTTTATTCCTGTCTCCTCTAGTGCCTCTATTTCTTCTATTGTTATATTATCAGGCCCAGTCACTTTTCCTTTCTTCATGTGTTTGATGGCATCTATGATTTCATCTTCAAGTATTGGTGGTCCCTCACAGTTTTCAGTATCCAGTGTTAATTCTGATCTTTCTCCTCCACATAGCTCACTGATGTACTCTGTCCACCTGTCCACAATGTCTTCTTTTCTCATTAACATTTTACTTTCTTTCGATTTCAGGCATCTATTGGTATATTTTGTTTTCCTGCCTGTGAGTTCACTAATTCGTTTATGCATGTTTTTGCTTTCTTTAATATGAGAGTCCTCTATCTGTCTGCACTGTTCATTTAACCACACTTCTTTTGCTTCTCTGCATTTGCGTCTTATTTCTTTATTTATCTTGTTATATTTTTTCTCGTTATTTTTACTCCTCCTCCTCTTGTCCATCAGTCCTAAGATGTCGTCTGTCATCCATTTATTTTTAGGGGCTTCTTTTTTTGGTGGTATTATCTCCTTAACAGTTTGGTGGATAGAATCTTTTAACATTTCCCATTGTTCATCTATACTATTTATCTTTGCTATTGCATTGTATCTATTTGTTATAATAACTTTGTATTGTTCTCTCAGTTCTTGGTCATTTTTAAGAAGTTCTGTATTCAGTTTGATGTTTCTCACTTTTCTGCCTGCTTTCTTTAGTTTTATTCTAACTTTTCCACAGAGTGGATCATAGTCACTATTGCAGTCAGCTCCTGGCATGGTTTTTGTTGTCAGTAATGCATTGCGGAATCGTTTGTTGATTAATATGTAGTCTATCTGGTTAAAAGTCTTTTTCTCTGGACTGCACCACGTTGTTTCCTACAACCATGCTGTGTATTCTTGCCCATTCAATTAATTTATAACCTCTATCATTCCTCTCCCCGAGTCCATAGTCACCAACGACGTCTGAAGTTCTTCCTTTACCAACTTTGGCATTAAAATCTCCCATGTCTATAGTAACTTCATGTGACTTTGTGTGTTTTAGTGCTGTCTCTATGTCATTATAAAATAGCTGTACATCTTCTTCAGAGCTTTCAGATGTTGGAGCGTACACTTGTATAATATTTATGTTTATTAGTCGTCCTTTCAATTGCGCTAGCAGGACTCTGTCTGAGATGTTCAAATATCCTACAATTGTCCTTGCCGTTTGTTCATCAAATATAATTCCTACTCCTCGTTCATGTTTCTCACTTCCTGAATATATTATTGTATATTTATCTGAGTTTATCTTCCTTGCACCTGTCTATCTAACTTCACTCATTCCTAATATGTTGATCTTCATCCTTTCCATTTCCATCTTTACATTTTCTAATTTTCCAGCCTGGAATAAAGTTCTAACATTCCATGTTGCTATTTTGAACTTGTTAGTTTTGCCACCAGTAGCTTGATGACGATCTGGCCTCACCTGTGGCTCGTGAGATGCCCTACCGGACGAGGCTGTTCCAGAGGAACATCCATTAACGTCGTTCATGATGAATCGATTATTCTGTTTAAGCATAACTATTCTTGGGAATTACAACAGTGGTTTCCCGTTGCCTTCTGTCGGTTTGTGTACGGACTCTCCGCTAGCCTTTGGACTCCCTGTCCTACCCGCAAGGCAGCGGGAGCGAGAGGTTTTAAGGCGCCTCTGACCCGCCTGGTATTCCCTTCACTGAGCACCTGAGGCACTTTATAAGTAACACACAACGCTATTTATTTGATTACACCAAGGCATTCGCCAAGGTGAAAAATAATGAAATTATTAAAATGCTTGAAGACATCAATATAGAGGGCAAAGACCTGATGATTGTAAAACATCTATTCTAGCAGCAAGAAGCAGCAATTCAAGTTGAAAATAGAACTGGAAAATATCAAGCAATATATTTATCAAATATCAAATATAAAACAAGGTGTGCGACAAGGATGTGTACTATCTCCAGACCTTTTTTCTCTGTACAGCGAGAATATTCTAAGAACAATCATCACAGAATCAGGCATAAAAATAAGAGGATACAATATTAACAACCTTCGGTATGCTGACGACACAGTACTGATAGCTGAGAACCAACAAGGCCTGTAAAATATTTTGGATAAAGTCGCTAAAGGAAGTGAACAGAAAGGCCTGCATTTAAACATAAAAAGACAGAGACTATGGTTATATCTAAGAAACAGAGTCCACCAATATGCAGTATAAAATTAAACGGAACTGTTCTAAATCAGGTGCAGAAATTCAAATACCTTGGAGCAGTAATAACTTCAGATGGGAATGCAGAACAAAAATTAAGAGCAGAGTAGGCCAAGCAAAGACTGCATTTCAGAGAATGAGAAACATATTAACCAGCACATCCGTATCAATGAATGCTAGAAAAACGAGTCCTAAAATGCTATATTGAACCTATTTTGTTATATAGAAGTGAAACAATGACAATAGGCAGGTTTGCACAAAAATCATTGGAAGCAGCAGAAATGTGGTTTATTAGAAGATTGTGAATCCCCTGGAACTAATAAAGAATGTATGAGAAGAGCTGGAGAGAAAAAAAATATTGTCAAAAAAAATAAGAGAGAGATAATGTACTTTCATAGGACATGCAATGAGAAGAGGGGGAATAGAAAATATTATAACAACAGGAAAAATAGAAGGAAGAAGATCAAGAGGAAGATTAAGAGAAACGATACTGGACAGTGACGGGATGGTGTGAGATTAGATCACTAACTGAGTTGATGGCCTGCATGAAGGATCGTGTAGTCTGGAGAAGCATAATAGCCAACGCCATTCCGCACGGCACCTGATGATGATGATACTGGGACACCAATGCTAATTATGGCTTTTCACTTCTCCAGAGATAACCTACCCGGCCCCAACCCTGCTGAATGTAGTATCGGGCGTGGTACACACCTTACATGTAGTATCGGGAGTGGTACACACCTTACATGTAGTTGGTAGCACTAAATATTGCGCAGCTGTGACATGAATGTCAGTGAATGTTCTAGAAAAGCATCTTGCCTCTATGGTAACTGCTCTCCCAGGGGCAGATTCCTGGAGCCTGCAGACCCGTGCCCGTGGATTCTGAATGTAAGTCTCAGATTGCTTGCACTTAATCGATAATCTTAGCTGCAGACTGGAGTCGCTAATGTTAGCTACAGGTTAAATCTTGCTTACTAAAGAGTTAATTCATTATAACTAGCTAGAGTTTACTTGTGACAATTGTTTCAAATACTGTTTAAGAAGCTTTTGTTAGGCAAGTGGATTTATATGTTACATGTTCTACTTGATGTATATGTACATATTTATGTGTTATATTATTAAAGACAGGTGTTGGGGAAAGTAAAATGTGTAAGTAGCATCTGTTGCTTATTTACATAATCTTGTACAGTCACAGGTTACATAATCATGTACAGTCACATGTTACCTTACATAATCTTGTACAGGCACTTTGTTTCATACAAAATATTTCAGAATGTCATAACCTTGATGCAGTTTTATACTGCTTGTCACGCTAACGATGGCCTTGCATCATGCACATATTATATGTCATACTACAACTTGCATCATACACATATTACATATAATTTGTTTCAACCTACCAAGGTTGGCGTACTTCTCTTATTAATTCCGGGATTACTACCGTTATTCTGCTATTAATGTCGGGATTATTACTGTACTTCTCTTATTAATGTCGGGATTATTGACATACTTCTCTTTCTAATGTCGGTATTATTGCCGTACTTTTCTTATTAATGTCCGGATTATTGCCGTACTTTTCTTATTAATGTCCGGATTATTTCCGTACTTTTCTTATTAATGTCGGGATTATTGCCGTACTTTTCTTATTAATGTCCGGATTATTGCCATACTTTTCTTATTAATGCCGGGATTATTGCCGTACTTTTCTTATTAATGTCCGGATTATTGCCGTACTTTTCTTATTAATGTCCGGATTATTGCCGTACTTTTCTTATTAATGTCCGGATTATTGCCGTACTTTTCTTATTAATGTCCGGATTATTGCCGTACTTCTCTTTCTAATGTCGGGATTATTGTCGTACTTTTCCTATTAATGTCGGTTTGTTGCCGTACTTCTCTTAATAATGTCGGTATTATTGCCTTACCTCTCTTAGTAATGTCGGTGTTATTGCCGTACTTCTCTTAGTAATGTCGGGATTATTTACTTCTCTTATAAATGTCGGGATTATTGCCATACATCTCTTATTAATATTGGGATTATTGCCGTACTTCTTTTAGTAATGTCGGAATTATTGCCTTGCTTCTCCTTTTAATATGGAGACTATTTCAATAATTCTCCTATTAATGTGGGCATTAGTGCCTTACTTCTTGCCGTACTTCCTTTATTAATGTCGGGATTATTGTCTTACGTCTCTTGTTTATGTCTGAATTATTACCTAACTTCTCTTATTAATGTCGGGATTATTGCCCTACGTCTCTTGTTTTTGTCAGTATTATTACCTTCCTTCTCTTATTAATGTCGGGATTATCGCCTTACGTCTCTTGTTTATGTCGGTATTATTACCTTACTTTTCCTATTAATATCGGGATTATTGCCATACTTCTCTTGTTAATGTCGGGATTTTTGCCATACTTCTCTTATAAATATCAGGAGTATTGCCGTACTTCTCTTAGTAATGTCGGGATTATTGCCATACCTTTCTTATTAATGTCGGGATTATTGCCGTACTTTTCTTATTAATGTCGGGATTATTGACATACTTCATTTTGTAATGTCGGGATTATTGTCGTACTTTTCCTATTAATGTCGGTTTGTTGCCGTACTTCTCTTAATAATGTCGGTATTATTGCCTTACCTCTCTTAGTAATGTCGGTGTTATTGCCGTACTTCTCTTAGTAATGTCGGGATTATTTACTTCTCTTATAAATGTCGGGATTATTGCCATACATCTCTTATTAATATTGGGATTATTGCCGTACTTCTTTTAGTAATGTCGGAATTATTGCCTTGCTTCTCCTTTTAATATGGAGACTATTTCAATAATTCTCCTATTAATGTGGGCATTAGTGCCTTACTTCTTGCCGTACTTCCTTTATTAATGTCGGGATTATTGTCTTACGTCTCTTGTTTATGTCTGAATTATTACCTAACTTCTCTTATTAATGTCGGGATTATTGCCCTACGTCTCTTGTTTTTGTCAGTATTATTACCTTCCTTCTCTTATTAATGTCGGGATTATCGCCTTACGTCTCTTGTTTATGTCGGTATTATTACCTTACTTCTCTTATTAATGTCGAGATTATTGCCTTATTTCTCTCATTAATGTCGGGATTATTGCCGTATTTCTCTTGTTATGATAAATTCGAGATTATTACGTATTTCTCTTGTTATGATAATGTCGGGATTATTGTCTCTTTATTGTGAGCACTGTCCAGACAGAACAGGTTCACGGCTCAGATGTCAAAGCGAATTGGTTGCAAAGTGAATGGTGCATGGTTGAACGGTTATGTTTATACAGTTGTTGTACTGATATAAGTGGAACATCTATGTCATCCTGTGCTGTATGTTACCTCTCGGTGCTGTAGTATACTTTGCCATCCCGTGCTCTATTATGCCGCCCAGTGCTGTATGTTGCCCCCCGTGTTGTATGTTGCCGCCTTGTGCTCTAACGACCTTGCCACCCAGTACTGTAGCAAACCTTGCCGCCCCGTGATGTAGCATACCATGCCGCCCCGTGCCGCATGTTGCCGCCCACTGCTCTATTGCAAGGTGGGAGGCAGGCGGGAGCTGGCTTTTTTTTTTTTTTGGGACCGGCCGGCCAAGGGGAGCCAGGTCAGCGCCTCGTTTTAGATAAAGTGACGCATGCACGCGGAAAAAAAGGGGAATGAGCAATTAAAACAGTCAGTCTCGTCCTATGTTTTCGTTGAGGTAAGGCGCGCAAGTATAATTTGTGCCGTTTTTAGTATATATTGTGCTTATGTGCCTAACTAGGATAGAGGTGAAGTTCTGTGTAATAATCAAAGTTATCGAGCCACCTCTGTGATGTTGTTTTCGCGAGGGATCTATATGTGGACGTAAATTTGTGGTACAGGAGTGCATGTATGTGTTATAAATATTCTTATGAAAATAGGTAGTGGAGAGCTAAGGTTGATGATTAGAATTTATATTATTTATTACATTTATAGAGAGGCCACCAGCGCAGAAGGCACAATGACGTGTGTCATAGAGTGTAAGGAAGTTAAGAGTTATGGAAACAAGAGAAGGTTGCGCAGGCAACAGACTAGTATTAAATAAGATATGGGGCTACCAGGTGCAGAATGCACCAATGACCAACTTCATAAGGTAGATAACAGAGTAAGAAGAAGTGGAGAAAGGAGAGATGTAATGGGCTACCAGGTGCAGAACTCACCAATGACCAACGTCATAAGGTAGATAACAGAATAAGAGGATGCGGAGAAAGGAGAGATGTAATGGGCTACCAGGTGCAGAATGTACCAATGACCAAGGTCATAAGCTAGATAACAGAGTAAGAAAATGTGGAGAAAGGAGAGATGTAATGGGCTACCAGGTGCAGAATACACCAATGACCAAGGTCATAAGCTAGATAACAGAGTAAGAAGATGTGGAGAAAGGAGAGATGTAATGGGCTACCAGGTGCAGAATCACCAATGACCAAGGTCATAAGCTAGATAACAGAGTAAGACGATGTGGAGAAAGGAGATGTAATGGGCTACCAGGTGCAGAATGTACCAATGACCAAGGTCATAAGGTAGATAACAGAGTAAGGAGATGTGGAGAAAGGAGAGATGTAATGGGCTACCAGGTGCAGAATGCACCAATGACCAAGTAAGAAGATGTGGGACCAGAAGAGGGCAGGGAACCCCAGAAGCAACTGATGCGTATAAGGTAACGAAGGGAGAAGGAGCTCATAACTGAGACAATTAAGTCAAATTGATATATAATTAAACATGTTATTGTTAAGTATTAGAAATATGACAGTCGTGTTATGTACTCTGTGTTGTCGTCCACTGTTTCCGTCAGTCACTTAATAAACAGTGTGAGCTGAGACTTGTACTCTGTGTTGTCGTCCACTGTTTCCGTCAGTCACTTAATAAACAGTGTGAGCTGAGACTTGTACGTGCAGCTCTTAGTTCTGAGTCTTCATTTATGTGGACAATGTTGTGACACTATATGTATTGTACGGAGATAATTAATGTACTCAAAATAATGCTGTCCCAGATGTACATAAAATGATGCTGTCCCATATGTACATAAATGATGCTGTCCCAGATGTACATAAAATGATGCAGTCCCAGATTACATAAAATAATGCTGTCCCAGATGTACATAAAATAATGCTGTCCCAGATGTACACAAAATTATGCTGTCCCAGATTACATAAAATGATGCAGTCCCAGATTACATAAAATAATGCTGTCCTAGATGTACATAAAATAATGCTGTCCCAGATGTACATAAAATGATGCAGTCCCAGATTACATAAAATAATGCTGTCCCAGATGTACATAAAATGATGCTGTCTCAGATGGCCAGACTGCTACGGGTAGAGAGACCCGGGACCTGGGGAGAGCCGAGGAAGGGAACAATTGCTCGACCCACATTTGTACGACAGCACATACTTGAAGTTTTATACTCCTTATAAGTGGATATATATACACAAATAATCACCAGAAGTTTACATTATGTTGCCGCCCGTGCTCTATGTTGTCGCCACGTGCTCTATGTTGCTGTCACGTGCTCTATGTTGTCGCCACGTGCTGTATGTTTCCGTCCGTGCTCTATGTTGTCGCCACGTGCTCTATGTTGCCGCCCGTGCTCTATGTTGCTGTCACGTGCTGTATGTTGCCGCCCGTGCTCTATGTTGTCGCCACGTGCTGTATGTTGCCCCCCGTGCTCTATGTTGCTGTCATGTGCTTTATGTTTGCGCCCAATGCTGTATGTTGCTGTCACGTGCTGTATGTTTGCGCCCCGTGCTAACATACCTTGCCGACCAATGCTGTATGTTGCCACCCCGTGCTGTAACATACCTTGCCGACCCGTGTTTTATGTTGCCACCCCGTGCTGTACCATACATTGCCGCCCCGTGCTGTAACATACCTTGCCGCGCGTGCTGTAACATATCTTGCCGACCCATGTTGTATGCCGCAGGCCCGTGCTGTAACATACCTTGTCGCCCCTTGCTGTAAGATACCTTGCCGCGCGTGCTGTAGCATACCTTGCCGACCCATGTTGTATGCCGCAGGCCCATGCTGTAACATACCTTGTCGCCCCTTGCTGTAAGATACCTTGCCGCGCGTGCTGTAGCATACCTTGCCGACCCATGTTGTATGCCGCAGGCCCATGCTGTAACATACCTTGCCAATCCGTGCTGTAACATACCTTGCCGACCCATGCTGTAACATATCTTGCCGTCCCGTGTTTTATGTTGCCACTCCGTGCTGTAACATACCTTGCCGACCCGTGCTGTAACATACCTTGCCGACCCGTGCTGTAACATATTTTGCCACTCCGTGCTGTAACATATCTTGCCAATCCGTGCTGTAACATATCTTGCCGACCCGTGCTGTAACATATTTTGCCACTCCGTGCTGTAACATATCTAATGGGCTACCAGGTGCAGAATATACCAATGACCAAGGTCATAAGCTAGATAACAGAGTAAGAAGATGTGGAGAAAGGAAAGGAGAGATGTAATGGGCTACCAGGTGCAGAATGTACCAATGACCAAGGTCATAAGCTAGATAACAGAGTAAGAAAATGTGGAGAAAGGAAAGGAGAGATGTAATGGGCTACCAGGTGCAGAATGTACCAATGACCAAGGTCATAAGGTAGATAACAGAGTAAGAAGATGTGGAGAAAGGAGAGATGTAATGGGCTACCAGGTGCAGAACTCACCAATGACCAAGGTCATAAGCTACATAACAGAGTAAGACGATGTGGAGAAAGGAGAGATGTAATGGGCTACCAGGTGCAGAATGTACCAATGACCAAGGTCATAAGGTAGATAACAGAGTAAGGAGATGTGGAGAAAGGAGAGATGTAATGGGCTACCAGGTGCAGAATGCACCAATGACCAAGTAAGAAGATGTGGGACCAGAAGAGGGCAGGGAACCCCAGAAGCAACTGATGCGTATAAGGTAACGAAGGGAGAAGGAGCTCATAACTGAGACAATTAAGTCAAATTGATATATAATTAAACATGTTATTGTTAAGTATTAGAAATATGACAGTCGTGTTATGTACTCTGTGTTGTCGTCCACTGTTTCCGTCAGTCACTTAATAAACAGTGTGAGCTGAGACTTGTACTCTGTGTTGTCGTCCACTGTTTCCGTCAGTCACTTAATAAACAGTGTGAGCTGAGACTTGTACGTGCAGCTCTTAGTTCTGAGTCTTCATTTATGTGGACAATGTTGTGACACTATATGTATTGTACGGAGATAATTAATGTACTCAAAATAATGCTGTCCCAGATGTACATAAAATGATGCTGTCCCATATGTACATAAATGATGCTGTCCCAGATGTACATAAAATGATGCAGTCCCAGATTACATAAAATAATGCTGTCCCAGATGTACATAAAATAATGCTGTCCCAGATGTACACAAAATTATGCTGTCCCAGATTACATAAAATGATGCAGTCCCAGATTACATAAAATAATGCTGTCCTAGATGTACATAAAATAATGCTGTCCCAGATGTACATAAAATGATGCAGTCCCAGATTACATAAAATAATGCTGTCCCAGATGTACATAAAATGATGCTGTCTCAGATGGCCAGACTGCTACGGGTAGAGAGACCCGGGACCTGGGGAGAGCCGAGGAAGGGAACAATTGCTCGACCCACATTTGTACGACAGCACATACTTGAAGTTTTATACTCCTTATAAGTGGATATATATACACAAATAATCACCAGAAGTTTACATTATGTTGCCGCCCGTGCTCTATGTTGTCGCCACGTGCTCTATGTTGCTGTCACGTGCTCTATGTTGTCGCCACGTGCTGTATGTTTCCGTCCGTGCTCTATGTTGTCGCCACGTGCTCTATGTTGCCGCCCGTGCTCTATGTTGCTGTCACGTGCTGTATGTTGCCGCCCGTGCTCTATGTTGTCGCCACGTGCTGTATGTTGCCCCCCGTGCTCTATGTTGCTGTCATGTGCTTTATGTTTGCGCCCAATGCTGTATGTTGCTGTCACGTGCTGTATGTTTGCGCCCCGTGCTAACATACCTTGCCGACCAATGCTGTATGTTGCCACCCCGTGCTGTAACATACCTTACCGACCCGTTTTTTATGTTGCCACCCCGTGCTGTACCATACATTGCCGCCCCGTGCTGTAACATACCTTGCCGCGCGTGCTGTAACATATCTTGCCGACCCATGTTGTATGCCGCAGGCCCGTGCTGTAACATACCTTGTCGCCCCTTGCTGTAAGATACCTTGCCGCGCGTGCTGTAGCATACCTTGCCGACCCATGTTGTATGCCGCAGGCCCATGCTGTAACATACCTTGTCGCCCCTTGCTGTAAGATACCTTGCCGCGCGTGCTGTAGCATACCTTGCCGACCCATGTTGTATGCCGCAGGCCCATGCTGTAACATACCTTGCCAATCCGTGCTGTAACATACCTTGCCGACCCATGCTGTAACATATCTTGCCGTCCCGTGTTTTATGTTGTCGCCACGTGCTCTATGTTGCTGTCACGTGCTCTATGTTGTCGCCACGTGCTGTATGTTTCCGTCCGTGCTCTATGTTGTCGCCACGTGCTCTATGTTGCCGCCCCGTGCTCTATGTTGCTGTCACGTGCTGTATGTTGCCGCCCCGTGCTCTATGTTGTCGCCACGTGCTGTATGTTGCCCCCCGTGCTCTATGTTGCTGTCATGTGCTTTATGTTTGCGCCCAATGCTGTATGTTGCTGTCACGTGCTGTATGTTTGCGCCCCGTGCTAACATACCTTGCCGACCAATGCTGTATGTTGCCACCCCGTGCTGTAACATACCTTACCGACCCGTTTTTTATGTTGCCACCCCGTGCTGTACCATACATTGCCGCCCCGTGCTGTAACATACCTTGCCGCGCGTGCTGTAACATATCTTGCCGACCCATGTTGTATGCCGCAGGCCCGTGCTGTAACATACCTTGTCGCCCCTTGCTGTAAGATACCTTGCCGCGCGTGCTGTAGCATACCTTGCCGACCCATGTTGTATGCCGCAGGCCCATGCTGTAACATACCTTGTCGCCCCTTGCTGTAAGATACCTTGCCGCGCGTGCTGTAGCATACCTTGCCGACCCATGTTGTATGCCGCAGGCCCATGCTGTAACATACCTTGCCAATCCGTGCTGTAACATACCTTGCCGACCCATGCTGTAACATATCTTGCCGTCCCGTGTTTTATGTTGCCACTCCGTGCTGTAACATACCTTGCCGACCCGTGCTGTAACATACCTTGCCGACCCGTGCTGTAACATATTTTGCCACTCCGTGCTGTAACATATCTTGCCAATCCGTGCTGTAACATATCTTGCCGACCCGTGTTGTAACATACTTTGCCACTCCGTGCTGTAACATATCTTGCCGACCCGTGCTGTAACATATTTTGCCACTCCGTGCTGTAACATATCTTGCCAATCCGTGCTGTAACATACTTTGCCGCCCCGTGTTGTATGTTGCAACTTCGTGCTGTAACATACCTTGCCGCCGGTGTTGTATGCCACAGCCCTGTGCTGTAACATATCTTGCCGACCCGTCTTTTATGTTGCCACCCCGTGCTGTAACATATCTTGCCGCCCCGTGTTTTATGTTGCCACCCCATGCTGTAACATACCTTGCAGCCCCTTGTTTTATGTTGCCACCCCGTGTTGTAACATACCTTGCCGCCCCGTGCTCTATGTTGCCACCCCATGCTATAACATACCTTGCCGACCCGTGTTTTATGTTGCCACCTCATGTTGTAACATACCTTGCCGCCCCGTGCTCTATGTTGCCACCCCGTGCTGTAACATACCTTGCAGCCCCTTGTTTTATGTTGCCACCCCATGCTATAACATACCTTGCCGACCCGTGTTTTATGTTGCCACCTCATGTTGTAACATACCTTGCCGCCCCGTGCTCTATGTTGCCACCCCATGCTGTAACATACCTTGCCGACCCGTGCTGTAACATACCTTGCCGACCCGTGCTGTAACATATTTTGCCACTCCGTGCTGTAACATATCTTGCCAATCCGTGCTGTAACATATCTTGCCGACCCGTGTTGTAACATACTTTGCCACTCCGTGCTGTAACATATCTTGCCGACCCGTGCTGTAACATATTTTGCCACTCCGTGCTGTAACATATCTTGCCAATCCGTGCTGTAACATACTTTGCCGCCCCGTGTTGTATGTTGCAACTTCGTGCTGTAACATACCTTGCCGCCGGTGTTGTATGCCACAGCCCTGTGCTGTAACATATCTTGCCGACCCGTCTTTTATGTTGCCACCCCGTGCTGTAACATATCTTGCCGCCCCGTGTTTTATGTTGCCACCCCATGCTGTAACATACCTTGCCGCCCCGTGTTTTATGTTGCCACCCCGTGTTGTAACATACCTTGCCGCCCCGTGCTCTATGTTGCCACCCCATGCTATAACATACCTTGCCGACCCGTGTTTTATGTTGCCACCTCATGTTGTAACATACCTTGCCGCCCCGTGCTCTATGTTGCCACCCCGTGCTGTAACATACCTTGCAGCCCCTTGTTTTATGTTGCCACCCCATGCTATAACATACCTTGCCGACCCGTGTTTTATGTTGCCACCTCATGTTGTAACATACCTTGCCGCCCCGTGCTCTATGTTGCCACCCCATGCTGTAACATACCTTGCCGACCCGTGTTTTATGTTGCCACCTCATGTTGTAACATACCTTGCCGTCTCACACTATTATGAAATTACCAATTAAAATTTAAAACCCGTTAAGTTAAGTAACTTTCACTATGTCTGATATCTATTTTAAATAGTATTAGTAAGTTATAAATTAATTTTAAAATGAATAAGATATATTCTAAATGTACTATAAAATGAGAAGCATTAAAATACAACTGCAGTTACCTTACTTACATTTAGAACGAAGAACTGCTCAGCCAGTAACAACAAACACTGGTGCGCACTGTATATATTTTAGTTTTTTTATCACTGGTGCGCACTGTATACGTTTTAATTCTTATCACTGGCGCGTATTGTAAATATTTTAGTTTTTTATCACTGATGCGCACTGTATACGTTTTATTTCTTATCACTGGTGCGTACTATCTATATTTTAGTTTTTTATCACTGGTGCGCACTGTATACGTTTTAGTTCTTATCACTGGTGTGTACTGTATATATTTTAGTTTTTTATCACTGATGCGCGCTGTATACGTTTTAGTTCTTATCACTGGTGTGTACTGCATACGTTTTAGTTCTTGTCACTGGTGTGTACTGTATATGTTTAATTTTATCACTGATACATAATGTATTTGTTCTAGTTTTTATCACTGGTGCGTACTGTATATATTTTAGATTGTATCAGTGGTGTGTACTGCATATGTTTTAGAGTTTATCGCTGTTGTGTAATGTATATATTTTAGTTTTTATCACTGGTGCATACTGCATATATTTTGTATTTGATCACTGTTATGTACTGTATATGTTTTAGTTTTTAATCACTGGTGTGTACTGTATATGTTTTAGACTATCATTGGTGTGTGTGATGCGTATGTTTTAGTTTTTATCACGCATGCCTTTAAGTGTTTTTTTCAAGTAAAACTTTTGTGTTTAGAAAAAAAATTCATTTTATTTCAGTAAAATCTGATATCAGGTCAGCTAGTCACACATTTGAATGGCCTTATGCTTCATTCCAGCTTCCACCGTTCTTATATCTTATATCTTACATCCTTCCCGTGCCGTTAAACGTCACATAGGGCTCGCAAAGTAGTTCGCCAATTTTCCCTGTCTTCGGCCAGTCTTTCAACCTCATCAAGGGATTTTATGCCTGTTAACTTGGCCTCTCTTAATAATGTCCTCTTTAGAGTTTCACACGACCTGCCTCTTTTTCTTCGGCCTATTGTGTTCCACTTGATAGCTTGTTTTGGGATTCTCTGATCATTTCTTCTCATCAAGTGACCAACATATGTCCATCTCCTTTTCCTCATCACCCATGAGACTGGTTGTTGTTCAGTCATCTGTCTTATCTCTGCATTGTTCTTGAGTTCGTTCCACTTGATGCCAAGTATTTTCCTTAGGCATTTGTTTTCAAAAGAGTCTAATTTCTTTTCTATTTCTTTAGTTGTTTTCCAGCTTTCGCATGCATAAATGAGGGTGGATATTACATTTGCATTTGAGTAGTCTTAACTTGGTTTTTGTGCTTATAACTTTTGAATTCCATATGTTCTCAGTATTCTTGAAGATGGATGCTGTTTTTGCAAGTCTGATTCTAACTTCCTTTCTAGTGTCACCATCCTGGTCTATGTAGCTGCCAAGTTATGCAAATTGATTGACTTCTTCAATATCTGTCCTTTCTATGTGTATGTGTATTTTTCCATTTTGATTAAGGGGAATTTTCATTATTTTTGTTTTGTCCTTGTTAATTTCAAGTCCTATTTTGCTAGCCAGTGAAGACAGGCTTCCGCCATTACTGAGTGTAAACGGTTTCACAAAGTTTTAATTTCGACACTTGCAGCTGTTACAAATATATTTAATTCAACAGAGACACCAGGTGTTAGTAATATATTTAATTCAACAGAAACATCAGGTGTTAGTAATATACTTAATTCAATAGAGACAACAGCTGTTAGGAATATACTTAATGCGACAGAGACAACAGCTGTTAGTAATTTACTTAATACGATAGAAACATCAGGAATAAAATTATATTGAGCAATATAACTCAGTCCACATTTAGCGCTGTATTTTCTAGCACTGGGGGTGGGGGGGGGGATCTCATTCATCACACAGCTCAATGACGTCAGTTTTTCTATTTTCTTAATTTTCTAAATTTCTACATTTGTTTGAAAGCTCATTTATCGTCTCAGATTTTCATTTACGGAAGTCATATAAAAGAAAAGGGGGGGGGGGGGGAATATCAAAATCTTAACATCTGTGATATTAAAATTGCTCAAATCTTTCTTGAATATAACCGACTGCGACATCAATAATTAAAAACAAAAGAAAAGTAAAACAGAGTAGAAAAAACTATTTTGAATTTAGTTTTCGGATCCAAAATATGTTCTTTTTCTTGACTCATAAATGGTCTTGTTCTTGTCCAGCTACTCTCGTAGGTTAAAGCGTTGGTTTCAAACCAGAACCAGTTTTAAATTTTGCACTTATCAAGAGTTATTTAAATCTCTACATTTTCAACAGAAATTGGGCTTTCTCTTAGAAACGGTGGAAAATTTCCTGCACCGTCTGTAGAGCCTGGGTTGTTAACATCATCTCTCTCTCTCTCTCTGAACCTTAAATGCCCAAGGCACATGGGGCTTCCGCAAGGGTTTTCCACAAATGCCTGTGCTTTGCCTTTTTTTCTGCTC
Organism: Achatina immaculata; assembly: GCA_009760885.1. Lineage (NCBI taxonomy): Eukaryota > Metazoa > Mollusca > Gastropoda > Stylommatophora > Achatinidae > Lissachatina > Lissachatina immaculata. The sequence goes on along the minus strand of CM019701.1, from coordinate 18,436,739 downwards.
TTGCCCAGGTGAGCCCTCTTTTGCTCAACATCCTTTCTGTTGTACTTCTCCATGTCTCTTTTGGTCTACCCTTACTTCTGTTCCCCTGTGATGTCCATCTTAGTGCTATTTTTGGTAGTGAGTTGTGAACATCATAGATGTTCTTAATGTTGACATCGCACTGTTTCAGAACGACGAAGGCAGGGGAAGAAACCCAAGACGATAACAAGAACGATGCCTATTTGTAAGGAAGAGTCACCGATAACCACATGTCTATTTGTAAGGAAGACTCACCGATAACCACATGTCTATTTGTAAGGAAGATTCACCGATAACCACATGTCTATTTGTAAGGAAGAGTCACTGATAACTACGTGTCTTTTTGAAAGGAAGAGTCACTGATAACTAGGCTTTGCAGTTTGTGTAACCTTTTCCTTGTGGTAGTGAACAAAGAAGTGTACCTTCCAGTTGGTTAGGATAGACCGAGACACAAATAGATCAAATATCTACAGTTTCCAAACATCACCCCCCGTCAGAGAATCACCCACACCACTTTACATACACATGCTACACCATAAAGTACATGAATATTGTAATATTTCATAACCCGCTGCGAAAAAAGGCTTGTTATTTTAGCTCAATGAATTTGTTGAGACCGTATGGAACTTCATCATTAAGCTAACGCACATATGGATGTTAATTCTTTTCTACTTTGAAGCTTTCAGAATTTTTGTAACTAGTTTGCCAAGAGAAAAAAATACCTCGCTGAACTGACCAAGAGGCATGAGAAAACAAAAGCATCTGAAATGATCACAAACACCAAGGACCTCAGAAAGTAGAGAAACGTGATTGCCAAAGCTATGACATGTAATGCAATGTAATACATAATACGTAATGTTCGCATGAATTGTGTATAAAATAATGGACAGTGTATCTTACATATAGATATATCATCAAAAGCAAAGTTTATGGTGATGGTAGGAAACAACAACTGTACTTTGTTAGGTATAGTTTATAGTGATGGCTTGAAACAACAGCCCCACTTTGTTAGGTATAGTTTATAGTGATGGTATGAAACAACGGCTCCACTTTGTTAGGTATAGTTTATAATGATGGCATGAAACAACAGCTCCACTTTGTTAGGTATAGTTTATAATGATGGCATGAAACAACAGCTCCACTTTGTTAGGTATAGTTTATGGTGATGATAGGTAGCAACAACTGCACTTTGTGGTAAAAAAAGATTTATAGTCATCAAGTAATGTCTAACAGAAAAAAATTACAGTTAAAATAAAAGAATGAAAAAAATAGAAAATTAAGCGAAAAATGTAATGGTTAGTATGTTGGAATATGTGTAAAGCAGACAAGAAAATTTTGAGAATTTTAGCGATAACTACACTTCGTAACAGTAGCTTCACTAAGATAATGATAATAACGATGATGGTGAAGACAAAAATAGCTGAATAACATTACTTGGGATAGCACCCAGGTTAGCCACGAGGTCGAAGCTTGCTATCGTCATGAGCAGCACTTTGGTCGGGTTGAGTTTCATCTTGTGAGAGTAGACCAACAAGACAAGGACGTTACCAACTAGACCACAACATGCCAGGATACTCATGAATATCGTGGCTGGTATCATCGTAATGTTGGTTTTGTCTTGCAGATGTTGCAGATACTCTTCAACAGAAAGGCTGATGTTGGTACTGTTAGTGCAGTTGTTAACATCCATTGTTACATTTGATAACATTCTGTGGAAATTAATCTGAAACTTTGTTATTGTCTAGTGTTATCACAGAAAACGAATCTAGTCACTTAGCTATAGAAAACACATCTGTTCTGTACAAGTCAAAAAATGCTAGTAATGAAAATGTTGGAATAAAAAAAAAAGACAAGGCAAAAGAGAAGACATTACTCGGTTTTAGGGCAAAATGTTGGGATGTTTTGGCAAGAAGAGGAAACAAAAAAGCGACCATGCAAAGAATTTGCACTGAAAAAAAAAATAGATTGGGGCCTTTTAAAGTTTTGTGTTTAGTTTTAATCATGATGATTGCACATATTTATGTGAAAATCTTAGACATAATATGGCTGCCTAAGTTTATTTTTCTTATATGTTATCATGATACACGTATAAACAAATTGTGCTACTGTCCCCAAGAGCGAAAACTTTTGCATGGATATATATATATATATATATATATATATATATATATATATATATATATATATATATATATATATATATTCTCCTGAAACCGACTATCAATCATATGGACGAAGATGCTTCAGTCAAGGTCGTACACCCCTCGATCTAAGCGTGCATCGTCCACACTACATCTGACAGAAGAGCACTAGATAAAAGAACACTGGTTGTTATATGGAAAGTCCGACAATTAGGTAATGAGACTAATTACATACAAAATTAAATAAACAGCAGTTGAAGATCTAACCTGTATTTTACTCAAAGTAAGCCCCTAGTGCATTGATACAGCCAGTGGCACGATCTAACAAACACTGGAACGACCTATGCAGTTCTTCTATTGGTATGGCCCTTAAACTCGATATTACGGCCCTTTGGATGTCATCATTATGGTCAAAGAAGCGTCATTTCAATGGTAACTTTAATTTTGGGAATAGAAAATACTCACAGGGAGACAAATCTGTGGAACAGGATGGGTGCTTGAGAACACACTTGTTTTTGGGCCAAAAATTCCTGTTCAAATACCGCCCGGTGAGCCGGTGCATTATCATGAAGAAGGAAAAAACTGCCAGCCGTTGAATACTCGGGTCGGACTCGGATAATCCTTTTCAGTAGCCGTTTCAAAGTACTTAAATAAACTTTGGCAGTAACAGTAATAATAATAAATTCTTTGTGAATAATTCCTTTGCTGTCGTAGAAGCACACCAATATTGTATTCACTTTTGACTTTTGAAGACGAATATTTTTGCCTTTTAGTGATGATGATGACTTCCACTGAGAACTTTGGCGTTTAGTTGTGGGATCATAGTGGAAAATCCATGTTTCATCCTCTGCAACAATCAAATTTAAGAAATGTTTATTTCTGCGACACGTTTTGAAAATGTCTTTTGCGTACTCAACACTCTGATGTTTTTGGTCATCAGACAACGAACGTGGTACAAACCGGCAAGCAACTTTTTTGTTGCCTAAATCTTCTACTAAAATTTTACGAATGGTCTCTCGGTTAACACCAAATTCATCTGCCATCATTCTCACAGTCAAACATTGATCTTCTTGTATCTGTTCTCTGACTTTTGCAATGAGTTCCTCATTACGAACAGAAATTGGGCGCTCATATCTATTTGCATTTGTAATCGTTTCCACTCCAATTTTGAATCGTGAATACTACCTGAATATCTGTTCACGAGATAAACAATTATCCCCATAAACTTGTTGCATCAATTCAACTGTCTCAATGGCGCTTTTCCCGAGTTTTAAACAGAATTTAATGTTAGCTTTTTGCTCCATGCTGATTACGTAACAGTGCACCTCTGACTAGATCAACAAAATGGCGGTTTGTTTGTCGTCTGTTTATAGGGCGGCGATGAAAAATTGGCAGATCATAGACGAAGGTTGCCTGTTTGAATTCCATGCTTTGCTTCAGAGATGGGATTTTTGTCTTTGCCATAATAAAATCAGTCTCATTACTTAATTGTCGGACTTTATATCGTTGCTGTACTGTCCTGCGATATACATGTTTCATTTTTCCTGTCTCTCTTTTCTTAGGCCAGTCAAAACTATATACTTGTATATTTTTTTTTGTTACACCAGCCAAGACTATATACTTGCATAAATGATTTGTTGCACAAGTCAAGAACTTAAATAATCTTTATGTCACTCAAGGCAAGAATATAAAGTTTTTCGTCGTGAAATCAAGAACATTAGCAATCTTGTAAAAGTTTTCTGTCATTTTTACTAATTTCATGTCTAAAATCTGAAGTTCTTTTTCCGTAAATGTAATAAAAGTTGACAAATAGTATACTCCCTCACTGTACAGATCATAAAAAATGGAAAGTTATCCGTCTTTTCCCTACAGTTGAAAGTATGTTGTAAATACTTTTGAAACAGCAGCATAATTTTCGTATTACGACATATTTATATTTTAAATTTAACTATATTTATATTTATTTTAATTACTAAGTGCTTACTCTGAGAATATACATTCTTAAAATATTCAGTGTGTACTTTGAATACAGATATTTCTGATAAGACAAAATTTTCAAGGATTTCTTTTAAAGTGGAGGTTTGTATCACGATCAATAATATTCTTCTCGTCTTATATATATACATATATATATATATATATATATATATATATATATATATATATATGTCTGCACAAAAATCATTGGAAGCAGCAGAAATGTGGTTTATTAGAAGAATGTTGCGAATCCCCTGGACAGCAAAAATAACTAATGAAGAATGTATGAGAAGAGCTGGAGAGACAAAAAAACCTTGTCAAAAAGATAAGAGAGAGACAATGTACTTCATAGGACATGCATGAGAAGAGGGGGCATAGAAAATATTATAACAACAGGAAAAATAGAAGGAAGAAGATCAAGAGGAAGACCAAGAGAAATGATACTGGACAGTCTGACCGGATGGTGTGAGAGGAGATCACCAACTGAGCTGATGGCCTGCATGAAGGATCGCGTACTCTGGAGAAGGATAATAGCCAACGCCAGTCGGCATGACACATGATGATGATGATGATACATATATATATATATTTTTTTTTTTATACTACAAAGAGAGGAATAAAAACATGGCTATGTGTGAAAATAGTCTGAATGTAGAAAAACAAAGATTTTTAAACACTAATCAAAATGTGTCAAGAATATGTAGGAGTCCTTTTTTTATTTCTTGTCCTTTCTTTAGATAACCAAATTATAATAAAAGTTTATGTACTGACCAAGAATTAAAGAGTGATCTAAAGCTATGTGTGCTGTATTTATTCACAAGCAAGCCAGAATCCATATGTTGATCTGAAGCTATGTGTGCTGTATTTATTCACAAGCAAGCCAGAACCCATATGTTGATCTGAAGCTATGTGTGCTGTATTTATTCACAAGCAAGCCAGAACCCATATGTTGATCTGAAGCTATGTGTGATGTATTTATTCACAAGCAAGCCAGAACCCATATGTTGATCTGAAGCTATGTGTGCTGTATTTATTCACAAGCAAGCCAGAACCCATATGTTGATCTGAAGCTATGTGTGCTGTATTTATTCACAAGCAAGCCAGAACGAACATGAAAAGTAAACTTTGTGGGATGTACTTTTACAGATTTCTTTTATTATTATCCTGGCCACGAAACATCACTAGAAAATGTAGGTAGCTAAACATATTACAACCATAAGAAGATAATATTTGACATTTACACTGTACAATGAAACATTCATCATCATGTGCCGTGCCGACTGGCGTTGGCTATTATGCTTCTCCAGAGTACGCGATCCTTCATGTAGGCCATCAGCTCAGTTGGTGATCTCCTCTCACACTATAACGTCAGACTTTTCCAGTATCATTTCTCTTGGTCTTCCTCTTGATCTTCTTCCTTCTATTTTTCCTGTTGTTATAATATTTTCAATGCCCCCTCTTTTCATTGCATGTCCTGTGAAAGTACATTATCTCTCTCTTATCTTTTTGACAAGGCTTTTTGTGTCTCCAGCTCTTCTCCTACATTCTTCATTAGTTATTTTTGCTGTCCAGGGGATTCGCAACATTCTTCTAATAAACCACATTTCTGCTGCTTCCAGTGATTTTTGTGCAGACTTGCCTATTGTCCATGATTCACTTCCATATAACAAGATAGGTTCAATATAGCATTTTAGGACTCGTTTTCTAACATTCATTGATAAGGATGTGTTGGTTAATATGTTTCTCATTCTCTGAAATGCAGTCTTTGCTTGGCCTATTCTGTTCCTAATTTCTGTTCTGCATTTCCCATCTGAAGTTATTACTGCTCCAAGGTATTTGAATTTCTGCACCTGCTTTAGAACAGTTCCGTTTAATTTAATACTGCATGCTGGTGGATTCTGTTTCTTCGATATAACTATAGTCTCTGTCTTTTTGATGTTCAAAGTAAGGCCTTTCTGTTCACTTTCTTTGGCGACTTTATCCAAGAGATTTTGCAGGTCTTGTTGGTTCTCAGCTATCAGTACTGTGTCGTCAGCATACCGAAGGTTGTTAATATTATATCCTCCAATTTTTATGCCTGGTTCTGTAATGATTGTTCTTAGAATATTCTCGCTATACAGAAACATTAAAAAATATTTTGGCCAAACACCATAAGAAATAACATCTGATTAGCAGAAATGCAGATGAAACCACTGACAACAATTATTGAGGAAAGACGCTGGCGATGGTTGGGACATGTGCTCCGAATGACTGACAACTCACTACCAAAAATAGCACTAAGATGGACACCACAGGGGAGCAGAAGTAAGGGTAGACCAAAAGAGACATGGAGAAGAACAACAGAAAGGATGTTGAGCAATAGAGGGCTCACCTGGGCAAGAGCAGAAAAAAAGGCGAAGGACAGGCATTTGTGGAAAACCCTTGCGGAAGCCCCATATGCCCTGGGCACTTAAGGTTCAGAGAGAGAGAGAGAGAGATGAAACATGAAATTGGCATTGTAAACTGTAATAAAAATTATTATATGTTAAACGAGTATGATATTTATATTGTAATCTTATATATATATATATCTCATATCCTTCCCGTGTCGTTCAACGTTATATTGTACACCTATTTGTCACTCAGTATATAATTGTTCAGGTATCCAAGAGTTTCAGTAGTAATTGATCACTTATCCACCAGTCGCAGTATGTAATTGTTCACTTATCCACTAAACGCAGTATGTAATTGTTCACTTATCCACTAGTCGCAGTATGTAATTGTTCACTTATCCACTAGTCGCAGTATGTAATTGTTCACTCATCCACTAGTCGCAGTATGTAATTGTTCACTTATCCACTACTCGCAGTATGTAATTGTTCACTTATGCACTAGTCGCAGTATGTAATTGTTCACTTATCCACTAGTCGCAGTATGTAACTGTTCACTTATCCACTAGTCGCAGTATGTAATTGTTCACTCATCCACTAGTCGCAGTGTGTAATTGTTCACTCATCCACTAATCGCAGTATGTAATTGTTCACTCATCCACTAGTCGCAGTATGTAATTGTTCACTTATCCACTACTCGCAGTATGTAATTGTTCACTTATCCACTACTCGCAGTATGTAATTGTTCACTTATCCACTAGTCGCAGTATGTAATTGTTCACTTATCCACCAGTCGCAGTATGTAATTGTTCACTTATGCACTAGTCGCAGTATGTAATTGTTCACTTATCCACTAGTCGCAGTATGTAACTGTTCACTTATCCACTAGTCGCAGTATGTAATTGTTCACTCATCCACTAGTCGCAGTGTGTAATTGTTCACTCATCCACTAATCGCAGTATGTAATTGTTCACTCATCCACTAGTCGCAGTATGTAATTGTTCACTTATCCACTACTCGCAGTATGTAATTGTTCACTTATCCACTACTCGCAGTATGTAATTGTTCACTTATCCACTAGTCGCAGTATGTAATTGTTCACTTATCCACCAGTCGCAGTATGTAATTGTTCACTTATCCACATGTCTCAATATGTAATTGTTCACTTATCCACCAGTCGCAGTATGTAACTGTTCACTTATCCACAGGTCTCAATATGTAATTGTTCACTTATCCACCAGTTGCAGTATGTAATTGTTCACTTATCCACAGGTCTCAATGTGTAATTGTTCACTTATCCGCCAGTTGCAGTATGTAATTGCTCACTTATCCAACAGTTTCAATATGTAATTGTTCACTTATTTATCCACCAGTCGCAATATGTAATTGTTCACTTATCTGCAGATCTCAATATGTAATTGTTCACTTATCCACCAGTTGCAGTATGTAATTGCTTACTTATCCAACAGTTTCAATATGTAATTGTTCACTTATTTATCCACCAATCGCAGTATGTAATTGTTCACTTATCCACAGATCTCAATATGTAATTGTTCACTTATTTATCCACCAGTCGCAGTATGTAATTTTTGACTTATCCACAGATCTCAATATGTAATTGTTCACTTATCCACCAGTCGCAGTATGTAATTGCTCTCTTATCCAACAGTTTCAATATGTAATTGTTCACTTATTTATCCACTAGTCGCAGTATGCAATTGTTCACTTATCCAACATTCTCAATATGTAATTGCTCACTTATCGACCAGTCGCAATATGTAATTGCTCACTTATCCACCAGTCACAATATGTAATTGTTCACTTATCCACCAGTCTCGGTGTGTAAATAATTTATCTGTATGTTACTTAGTTTGTATGTACTTACATCTCCAACATTCCAGGTGTAGGTATTTAACATACTATAAAGGTGTAAGACATATATTTACCTGCTGAAATACTCGCGTAAATGTCTGCTAAGACACGCTGTCGCACTAGTCCGCTCTCTTAAGGTACAACAGAATGCCTGAAGCTACCCGTCCAACCGGATATTTGGTAGGACAATGTCAGTATTGCAAGTTCTTTTATACAGTGAAACTTTGTTCATGTTCCTAGTTGTGTCCTAGCGGTTGCTGGTCACATGATTCAGTATTTATACAATCTTTCCTCTTGGGCCTAAATGTATTTATACAATCTTTCCTCTTGGGCCTAAATGTATTTATACAATCTTTCCTCTTGGGCCTAAATGTATTTATACAATCTTTCCTCTTGGGCCTAAATGTATTTATACAATCTTTCCTCTTGGGCCTAAATGTATTTATACAATCTTTCCTCTTGGGCCTACATGTATTTATACAATCTGTCCTCTTGGGTCTAAATGTATTTATACAATCTTTCCTCTTGGGCCTAAATGTATTTATACAATTTTTCATCTTGGGCCTAAATGTATTTATACAATCTTTCCTCTTGGGCCTAAATGTATTTATACAATCTTTCCTCTTGGGCCTAAATGTATTTATACAATCTTTCCTCTTGGGCCTAAATGTATTTATATAATTTTTCCTCTTAGGCCTAAATACGTTTATACAATCTTTCCTCTTGGGCCTAAATGTATTGACACAGTACAAGTTGTTTTTTTTCTTACTTTCCAATTTGAGACAATTTTTAAAAAATCAAGATGAGGTTTTTGTTTGTTTTGTTCTAGTAGCAATGAAATAATTTAAAAAATGTATAAATTGTTTCATCTGGATTTTATATAATGTCGGTGTTTTAAGTTCAAGTTTTTGCTTTTTTATGTATTCAATTTTGAATCTCTTTTTCAAATGGTGTCATTCCTTTACATAGTTAATGTTACTCCAATGTTATTTCCTTACATAGTTAATGCTACTCTCTAACATAGCTAATGCTACTACGTTAGGTAGTTAATATTACTCCCTTACATAGTAAATGCTACTTTCTTACATAGTTAATGTTACTCCCTTACATAATTAATATTACTTCCTTACATAGTTAATGCTACTCCCTAGAATAGCTAATGCTACTTCCTGACTTATCTAATTCTACTCCCTGACATAGGTAATGCTACTCCCTTACATAGTTAATGCTACTCCCTTATACGGAAAATATGGGCACTAACACCATATCCCTATGTGCCTCTAAGGCATGACAGGATTAGCTTTATCTTTACCTTTTTTAATACAGTTAATGCTACTACCATACACAGTTAATGCTACTTCCTTACAGTTAATGCTACTCCCTCACAGTTAATGCTACTCCCTTACATAGTTAATGCTACTCTTTGACATAGCCATTGCTACTCCCTTACACAGTTAATGTTATTCCCTTATCACAGTTAATTTTATTCCTTTATCACAGTTAAAGTTACTCCCATACACAGTTAATGTTAATCCCTTATCACAGTTAATGTTACACCCTTCTCACAGTTAATGTTAACCCCTTCTCATAGTTAATGTTACTCCCATACACAGTTAATGTTACTCCCTTCTCACAGTTAATGTTACTCACATACACGGTTAATGTTACTTACATACATAGTTAATGTTATACCCATACACAGTTAATGTTACTTCCTATCATAGTTAATGTTACCCCCTTCTCGCAGTTAATGTTACTCCCTTTTCACAGTTAATGTTACTCCCTTACACAGTTAATGTTACTCCCTTCTCACAGTTAATGTTACTCCCTTCTCACAATTAATGTTACTCCCTTATCACAGTTAATCTCCCCATGTGCCTATCTTTTGTGAGTTCTTCCTAGACCGCGTAACTAACATGAAAGTGTCTCATGTGTGACTTGTCTTATAATAATTCTGTCTCAGTTCTGTTCCTTGCTTAAAGTGATGTATAAAAGAATTTGCTTGAGAAAAGTCTAATTGTAGCCACTATAATTTTTTTCTCATAATGGTTAGAAGCTTGGAATGTTGTAGAACGTCTGGTTATTCTGTCTTCTCATTTGATGTTCATTATGTATCGAAATCAACGAAGACGAAGACTGTTTTGTTTGCTTGTTTTTTTTTCTCACGCTTTGCAACGTTTCACAAAAAGAGATTAAATGAGTAGATTCTGTGCGCGCTTTCACTACCAGTCACGTGATAGTTTTGACCTATATTTGGATGAACATTTATTGAAAGGTGGAAAACAATGAGAGGAGACGGGAAGGGAGGGTGAAGATTTAATGATTTTCAAAATCTTCGTACTCACCATTTGCATCAACATTTTTTAAAAAGAGTATAACATAGTTTCTCTTTCTTTCTCTAACAATTATTGTATGAAATGACTTTAGTTTGTTTATGACCTGTATTTTTATTTTTAGTCTGCTTTTTTTTTCTGTTTATGTTTGTTTATGAGCCATATTTCTGTACATGTTTTGTGGTTTATGTTTGTTTATGGGCCATATTTCTATACATGTTTTGTGGTTTATGTTTCTGCTTTGGAAGTCTTCATAAGCATAAGCTTGTGCCAGCATGTTCAGGTGTAAGAGGAAGAATTCTAAAATGCTGGAGCAGGTGAAAAACAAACACAACTACACGAGGAAGGTAAGCAAAGTTTACCTGCATGAAATTTTTAAAAATATTGACATGTCATACCAAGTATCGTGTTTCTGGCCTAAGGTTCGACATATGTGTGTTTATATGTAAATGTTTATATAATCACAACAATAGAAAACATTCATACAGTATATGCTTATGCAAAGAAATAGTGCTAGCCACAAATTTGTATTATGAATACATGCACTGATATATACAATTACTTTTTTATATCATGTGCAAACTCTTGACGCACACACACACACACACCAAACGGATGCGCGCACACATACACACACCAAACGGATGCACGCACACACATGCACCCACAAACGCACACACAAGAACTTGCACACATGTAGTTATATCGTTGCAATATTTTGTACACATTTAATATTATGTACACATTTGTACACATTTAAGGTTTTTCCTTGGATTTACCTGTTACATTGAATAAATTGTTCTGTTATTTATTTTGTATTTTCTTTTCCCCATTTGTTTGTTTATACTTCCATGGATCAAATGTTTAGACTGTTTTTTTGTTTTGTTTTGTTTAGTTAAACACACATCTTATAACCCGTACTAGCATTTGTAAGGTCATGCTGACGTCACGTGTTACGTCATTCTGAAAACGTGCGTACACCCATTTTTAGGCAAAGAATCGTGAGATAAGTGATCAGCAGAAGGAAATATGGCGGGCAGCAAGATTGTCGTTTGCTTCCTCCTGATGCATTATTGGAAGAAAGGTTGGCTCTGCGTCTTCTCATTAAATTTGTGGAAGGTGAAGGAACAGCTGATGGCAGGACTACAAGGAAGTGCTTCCAAAGGTTCAGGTCTGGGGACAACAAAGACACGCCACTCAACTACCAGCGAAACGCCCTACGCCAGACTGTTAATTTTGTGTGTTACTATCACGCCCTACGCCAGACTGTTAATTTTGTGTGTTACTATCACGCCCTACGCCAGACTGTTAATTTTGTGTGTTACTATCAAGGATGTGATCTTACGTGCTATTGATTGACATATATTGTCTTTCCAATTTGAGTGATTTAACTCTTCCGTGAAGATGACAACATTTATATTTCATTTTATTTAATTAATTTTGAGGGGCATGTTGTATAAAAAATAGTGTTCAGGTGCTGAGTATCAGCCTCTATGGCCTTGACCTCTATCTCATAGTTTGTGCAATAATCACCACAAGCCTGGTGTAGTTCGTCATATTCTCCTTCTGGGTATTCGTATTTCATATCCTGCGTTATTTGTTTCTTTAAAGGCTGAACCATATATATATATATATATATATATATATATATATATATATATATATATATATATATCCATTCTTCTGGATATTTCTCGTTAGTTCTATTGGATCTACAGCTTTTTTTTTTGTGGTGTGGATTAATATTTTTGTTTTATTTCTGGGTATATGAGCTTTACATTCGGTGGTATTTCTTTTGTACTATCTGGATTTGTCTCTGTTCTTTGGGGTTGGATGTTTCTCGTAGAGCTTTATTGCTATGTCTAATATGGATTTTCTCTTAAGTCTATTTCGCGTCAAAAATATATTAAGTGTATCATTCTGATACTATTACGTCTCATGGTTTTACAAATTATGTTTATTCTTTAAAAAATGTTACACTGTTATAAGTGCATCTTTTTAAGTCAAACTTGTCAGAGTGTTCTCGTATCATTTCTGTATGATCATAGTTTAGACTAAAATCTGAGACTTGATGTGAAGTTGCAGTTCTCTCCGTACAACACAAGCACGAAAAGACGTCTATGGTTGAGTATTTCTGTTCTCGTCATAGCCGTGTCATAAGCTGTTCCTGATGTTTCCATAGTGACAGAATCATTTGTGCTGTGGTCCACAAACATAACCTTCAACTTTACAAACGTTCGCACACTACATGGCATGAAGCTAAAGCCATACTGTAGCACACACATATAAAAGTACACGTTTAGAAGGAACATGAAACGCTAACATAAACAGGCCACATCCAGCATGATACGCTTCAGCTCTTTGCGCTGGTCTGTGAAATCATGCGTGACATCCGCCACCATCGTCTGGTTAGACACATCTAGCGGTAAACGGAATGACAAGACACGAAAGGTCCTGAACTATTATTTATTTCTATGTCCTGTTTCTTTATACTTCCTTTTTTAAATGTTAGATTTTGGGGAATACTTATCTGTCAGGGATGTTTTCTCACCTGTGTAATAGTGACACCCTCTTTATATCACAGTGGTTAATCATTTATAATATAGTTGTACATCTTTAAATCACAGTGGTTCATCATTTATAATATAGTTGTACATCTTTTTATCACAGTGGTTCATCTTTTATAATATAGTGGCACCCTCTGTATATCACAGAGGTTTATCATTTATACTATAGTTGTACATTTTTATATCACAGTGGTTCATCATTTATAATATAGTGGCACCCTCTTTATATCACACTGGTTCATCATTTATAACATAGTTGTACATCTTTATATCACAGTGGTTACTCCTGTATAATATAGTGGTACCTTATTTAAAGTATTGTAGTGTATCATCTAAGTAAAACCATCTAGCTCTAACGCAAATTGTACTGCTCTAAGTATGGAGATAAAGAACAAAAATAACTCCCCCCCCCCAGTAAAACCACCTAGCTATAACACAAATTGTACTGCTCTAAGTATGAAGATGAACAACAAAGATACCCCCCTCCCCCAGTAAAACCACCTAGCTCTAACGCAAATTGTACCACTCTAAGTATGAAGATAAAGAACAAAGATAGCTCCCCCACCACTAGTAAAACTATCTAGCTCTAACGCAAATTGTACCACTCTAAGTATGAAGATAAAGAACAAAGATAGCTCCCCCACCACTAGTAAAACTATCTAGCTCTAACACAAATTGTACCACTCTAAGTATGAAGATAAAGAACAAAGATAGCTCCCCCACCACTAGTAAAACTATCTATCTTATATCTTATATCCTTCCCGTGCCGTTAGACGTCACATAGGGCTCGCAAAGTAGTTCGCCAATTTTTCCTGTCTTCGGCGAGTCTTTCAACCTCAACAAAGGATTTTATGCCTGTTAACTTGGCCTCTCTTAATAATGTCCTCTTCAGAGTTTCACGCGGTCTGCCCCTTTTTCTTCGGCCTGTTGTGTTCCACTTGATAGCTTGTTTTGGGATTCTCTGATCATTTCTTCTCATCAAGTGACCAACATATGTCCATCTCCTTTTCCTGATCACCCGTGAGACTGGTTGTTGTTCAGTCATCTGTCTTATCTCTGCATTGTTCTTGAATTCATTCCACTTGATGCCGAGTATTTTCCTTATTTTTGTTTTGTCCTTGTTAATTTCAAGTCCTATTTTGCTAGCCAGTGAAGATAGGCTATCTGTTTTTTCTTGCATGGAATTCACATTATTACTGATAAGAGTTATGTCATCAGCAAAATCAAGATCTTCTAGTTGGGTCCCATGTACCCAGTCAATACCTGTGTTACCTGTGCAGCATTTTGTCATTATGAAGTCTATTGTAATCCCAAAAAGTAAAGGAGACAGTATACATCCTTGTTTCACGCCTGTTTCAATCTGGAACCATTCACTCATCCCTTCTTCTGTCTTGACTGCACAACCATATCCATTGTATAAGTCCTTAATGATGTTGACAATTTTAGATGGTATTCCATATAGACATAAAATCCTCCATAATGAATCTCTGTGTATGCTATCAAATGCCTTCTTAAAATCTATGAAATTCAGTATTAATGGTTTCTGCTTTTCAATATGTTCTTCAAGTATTATTCTGAGAGTAAAGATCTGGTCGAGACAGCTTCTCCCTTTTCGAAATCCTGCTTGTTCTTCTCTCATTGCAGTATCCACTATATCTTTGAGTCTATTCAAAATGACCTTGCAAAATACTTTTGACACAACTGATATTAAGGTTACTCCTCTCCAGTTGTTACAGTCACTAAGGTTGCCCTTTTTTGGTATTTTAACAATGATTCCCTTCTTCCAATTAGAAGGCACCTTTTCTTCTTTCCAAATCTTGTTAAACATTCTCTGTAGTTGTCTCATGTTGTCACTATTGATAGCTTTTAGCATCTCGGCTGTTATTTCATCTTCACCTGCAGCTTTGTTGTTAGCCATTAAATTCACTGCTGCTTCAATTTCATGCAATTTAATTTCATCTAGATTGACATTTAGTTGTGGGGCTGGTAAGTCAGTTTCAAGGTTTAACAATTCTTTTGGGTGTGGTCGATTGAGTATTTCTTGGAAGTGTTCAGCCCATCTTTGCTTTTGGTCTTTATTTGATGTTAATAGTGTTCCAGTTTTGCTAAGGATTGGTCTTTCTTTAGATGTAATAGTACCTGTTAGCCTCTTTTGTATGTTATATAAAGTTTTGCTGTCTCCTGTTTTTGCTGCTTTTTCTGCCTCTTTCGCCATATTGTCTATGTATTCTCTTTTATCCCTTCTAGCTGAACTTTTTACTTTCTTGTCTATGTCTTTGTATTTTGCTTTTGACGAATCTCTTTCATGATCTGCTTTTGCATTCAACATGTTTAATTTGGCTTCTCGTCTTTCATGTATATACTTCCATGTTTTATCTGATATCCATGCTTTTCTATTTGGTTTTTCCAATCCAGCGCTTACTTTTGCTGCTGTGATTATGGCTGTGCTGTAAGAACTCCATAACTCATCTATACCTATCTCCTCAACTTCACTGGGTGTTTTGGAATGATTGGCAAGTTCCTGATTGAAATTAATGTTAGTATTATATATATCCTACCCGTGCCGTTAAACGTCACATAGGGCTCGCAAAGTATATATGCAGTTCTGTACATAATACTAGTATATGTCAGTACTTGTCTCCATGCTAGTATAAGCCTAGATACACGTTTTAGCTCACGGCACTAAGTATACACGTGTCTTGCTCTGACGGCACATTCTTGTGTCAGTGTAGTTATTCCTTTAACTGCATAAGGTATCGAATAATAGAGAAATGTATTAAGTCAAGTTCTTCTTTGGTTGTGCTCGTGCATGCGACAACACCTCCCTCTTCCCCTTTCATGCAGGACCAGGTAACAACACTCGTTGATCAGAACATATGAAGTTGTTTGATTCGGGAAGACAAAGTGTGACAATAAACAAATTCTCACGAAACGTGATAACATAGCAGTGACAAGTCATGACATTTTTCTCAGGCATGCTCTGTTTACATCACATCGAAAAACACAACCATGATGACAGCAACACACTCCAGCAATTACATCGACAAATACAGCAATCATAACAACAACATACTCAGCTATCACATCTACAAACACAGCCATCACCACAGCAACATACTCCAGCCGTCACATCTACAAACACACCCATCATCATACTCCAGCCATCACATCTACAAACACACCCATCATCACAGCAACATACTCCAGCCATCACATCTACAAACACCCATCATCACAGCAACATACTCCAACTGTCACATCGATAAACACACCCATCATGACAGCAACATACTCCAACCTTCACATAAAAAACACAGCCATCATCACAGCAACACACTCCAACCTTCACATCAAAAAACACAACCATCATAACAGGAACATACTCCAACCTTCACATCAAAAAACACAACCATCATAACAGGAACATATTCCAGCCGCCACATAAAAAAAACACAACCATCATAACAGCAACATACTCCAACCTTCACATAAAAAACACAACCATCATAACAGCAACATATTCCAGCCGCCACATAAAAAAACACAACCATCATAACAGCAACATACTCTAACCTTCACATCAAAAAACACAACCATCATAACAGCAACATACTCCAACCTTCACATAAAAAACACAACCATCATAACAGCAACATACTCCAACCTTCACATAAAAAACACAACCATCATAACAGCAACATACTCCAACCTTCACATAAAAAACACAACCATCATAACAGCAACATACTCCAACCTTCACATAAAAAACACAACCATCATAACAGCAACATACTCCAACCTTCACATAAAAAAACACAACCATCATAACAGCAACATGCTTCAGCCAATAGTCTTCAAATAATATCATACTTATTCTTTCTCCAGTTCTCCCACTCAGCTGAATACTTTCAAAACTTAACTTCTCCCCCCCCCCCCAAAAAAAAAATCTCTCTCGTCTCCCCCCCCCTTCCCATCTTGAACTATGCTCAAACAAGGCAGTGAGCAGTGCTCTATTTTTTACCCTAGCAGCCCCATACATTTATATTTCTTTTACTAATAATTTACTACTAGTAGGTCCTTCTCAACCAACGTCTGGCATCTGTCTTGCTTCTGTCACATGCCTGTCTTAACAATGTCAGGCATCTGTCTTACCTTTATCACTTGTCTATCGTAACAATGTCAGGCATCTGTCTTACCTTTATCACTTGTCTATCATATCAATGTCAGGCATCTGTCTTACCTTTATCATTTGTCTATCATAGCAATGTCAGGCGGCATCTGTCTTACATTTATCACTTGTCTATCCTAAAAATGCCAGGCATCTGTCTTACCTTTGTCACTCGTCTGTTGTTCTTCGTCCATCGTCTTCGATGATGACCACCAAATTCATCTTAGTCAAAGCAAGGAGAGGTGTTTCCCTGAGTGACCAACTAGCCCTATACGAGCTCTGAAAGTTTTGCCACACACGGAACATGTATGTCCAGATTCAGTTGTGGGTGCTTGTGCTGCCTTGGCTTTTCGTATTGCGCATTTGTGCTGGGCACTTTCAATTCTTGAGTGCTCTGCTCTCTGGGCACCCAGGGTGGTTAAAGCCCTCCATGATGGGAGGACTTGTTATGGTCTCACAAGAGTTTATGTCTATCCCGAAGGCTTTGAGTGAGGTTTTGAGCGTGTCCTTGTATCGCTTTTTTTGCCCTCCAGCTTTCCGTTTTCCGTTCAAAAGTTCCCCATAAAGGAGATGTTTGGGCAGTCGAGTGTTACTCATTCTGACTTTGTGCCCTGTCCATCGAATTAGCGCCTTTTGAAGCATTGTGTAGATGCTTGGAATATTAGCTCTTGTGAGGACTTCAGTATCAGGTATCATTTGCTGCCATTTTATGTTCAGTATTTTTCTGAGACAGCCTAGATGGAAGTGATTTAGTTGTCTTGTATGCCTACTGTAGACTGTTCATGTTTCGGCTGCATACATTAGTGTAGTCAGAACGACAGCTTTATAGATCTTTAACTTGGTGGTAACGCCGAGTTCTCTTCTTTCCCATACATTTTTTCTTAGCCTTCCAAAACCTGCGCTGGCTTTAGTTATTCTGTTGCTGATTTCAGCATCAAGGCTGACTGCCCTGTAAAGGGTACTGCCCAAATAAGTGAAATTTTCTACGGATTTTAGCTTTTGTCCCTTTATCACGATTTCCAGGTCAGTATATTCTTTGTTTACCCGTGTGGTACCCGGGATCTGCAAAGAATAGGACCACTGTACCCTACCATGCATGATCGTAAAAGGCGACTAAGGAGGGTTCAGCATAGGGCCAGCAACCCTATCTGGTAAAAAACTATCAGACTGCTACAGAAACAGAAGCAAGGGAAAAAGCAAATGCAGGTGGAAGGAGAAATGCGTATCAGGAAACTGAGCCCATGAAGGTTGTGGATGAAAGCCAGCCACTGGAAGTCCCCAGCCCGACTGCAGACCTCCTGGAACCTAAACAAAAGATGCATATAGGCAGCTGGAATGTAAGAACACTAAACCAGACTGGAAAACTAGCACAAACCATCAAGGAAATGCATAGATTCAAACTAGACATACTAGGAATACAAGAAGCAAGATGGACAGGACAAGGCAGAAGGAAATTAACAACACAGCACACAGAAGATACAATAATATGGTCAGGTAAAGAAGATCTTCATGAAGGAGGAGTAGCATTGATTATAACAAAAGAAGCATCAAGAGCATTGCTGAAATGGACCCCAATAAATGAGAGATTATTATATGCACGGTTCAACTCAAGATTCACGAAGCTGTCTATTATAGTTTGTTATGCACCAACAGAAGCAGCTGAAGAGGAATTAAAAGAAGATTTTTACAACAGCCTCCAAGCCACAGTAGAAACAATACCCAAGCATGATATGCTACTCATCTTGGGCGACTTCAATGCAAAAGTAGGTGAAGGAAATGAAGATAGAAGATGAATCATGGGAAGAGAAGGAATCGGAGAAATAAATGAAAATGGAGAAAGACTGTGCAGTTTCTGTGAAGAAAACATGATGACCATCGGAGGGACAATTTTCCAACACAAAAACATCCATAAGGTGACTTGGAGGTCACCAGATAAAACCACAGAAAACCAAATCGATCACATACTAATAAACAACAAGTGGAAACGGTCACTACAAGATGTGCGAGCAAGGAAAGGAGCAGATATAGGAAGTGATCACAACCTTCTGGTAGCAAAAATAAAACTAAAATTAAGGAAAGCCAGAATCGGAGAACACAGAAGATACATTTTGATACAAGAAAACTGATAGACCAGCAAACAAGAAATGAATTCTCAATAATACTTAAGAACCGCTTCAGTGTCCTACAAGACGAAGCAGAAATGTCCATATTAGAGTTCAATAAAACACTACAGGAAACAGCAAAAGAGGTGCTGGGATATCGGAAAAGGAGAAAAGAGGAATGGATAAGTGAGACCACATGGGAAAAGATAGAGCAAAGAAAAGAAATCAAGAAAAAATTACTGAACACCAAATCACAACGGCTTAAAGAACGAGTTTTAAGTAATTATGCACAAAAAGACAAAGAAGTGAAGGAATCATGCCGTCAAGATAAACGTCAGTATTATGACAACTTAGCAGAGACAGCAGAGAAAGCAGCATATACAAATGACATGAAAACCATATATAAAATCACAAAGCAGATGACAGGTAACTTCAATACAAGATGTGAAAGTGCAGTAAGAACACAAAATGGACAACTGGTCAGTGGAGAAAGAGAAAAAATTGAAAGATGGAGGGAACACTTTAACACCCTACTAAACAGAACACAAGCAGCACAAGCAATAGATATACCTGAAGCAAAAGCGGAACTAAACATCAATACAGGACCAATAACAATAAATGAAGTAAAAGAGGCGATAAAGATGCTAAAATCAGACAGGGCACCAGGTGAAGATGAAGTGACTGCTGAGATGTTGAAAGCAGAAGAAACAGAAACACCAAAACAACTTTGCCGGATATTACAACAAATTTGGGATTTAGAAAAAGCCCCAGAGGAGTGGAAAACTGGTCTTATAGTAAAACTACCAAAGAAGGGTGACCTCAGAGATTGCGGGAACTGGAGAGGCATTACCCTACTGCCACTCACTAGTAAAGTATTTTGCAGAATAATCATCAACAGAATTGTACCAACACTTGAGGAAAAACTTCGGAAAGAGCAGGCAGGATTTAGGAAAGGAAGATCATGCATAGACCATATATTTGTACTTAGACAAATATTAGAACAGGCAAATGAATGGCATAGCACAACATATGCATTATTCATAGATTTTGAGAAAGCCTTTGACAGTGTCAACAGAGATGCACTGTGGAAAATCCTAAGATGGCATGGCCTCCCCCATAAAATAGTTAATGTAATCAAAGCCCTATACGAGGGTTTTCAGTGCAAAGTTATCTGTGGAGAACATACCTCCAGCAGCTTTAGGGTACAAACAGGAGTGAAACAGGGATGTGTACTATCACCAACATTATTTATCTTGGCAGTAGACTGGTTAATGAAGGAGGCAACATCAGACAAACGCAGAGGATTACAATGGACCCTTAACACAGTGCTGGAGGACCTTGACTTTGCGGACGACATTTGTCTATTATCAAGCAGTCACAAAGATATGCAAGATAAAATAAACAAGTTAACCCAGAATGCAAACAACATAGGACTAAAGATCAACGTAGGAAAGACAAAGTTAATGAAGCAAAATGTGAACAACAGAAATGTACTCAGAGTAGATAACAAGTTAGTGGAGGAGGTCAACGAATTTGTATACCTTGGCAGCAGAGTAGTAGAAAATGGAGACAGCACAGAGGACATCAACAGCAGACTTACTAAAGCAAACCAGGCTTTTGCAATGCTACAGAATATATGGAAATCAAATAAACTAAGCATAAATATGAAAATCAGGATATTTAAGAGTAATGTTCTAAGTGTACTACTCTATGGAAGTGAATGCTGGAAAATCACCAAAACCTTAGAAAACAAGTTGAATTCTTTCCAGACTAAATGTTTACGTAGAATTAAAAAATATTTTGGCCAAACACCATAAGAAATAACATCTTATTGGCAGAAATGCAGATGAAACCACTGACAACAATTATTGAGGAAAGACGCTGGCGATGGTTGGGACATGTGCTCCGAATGACTGACAACTCACTACCAAAAATAGCACTAAGATGGACACCACAGGGGAGCAGAAGTAAGGGTAGACCAAAAGAGACATGGAGAAGAACAACAGAAAGGATGTTGAGCAATAGAGGGCTCACTTGGGCAAGAGCAGAAAAAAAGGCGAAAGACAGGCATTTGTGGAAAACCCTTGCGGAAGCCCCATGTGCCCTGGGCACTTAAGGTTCAGAGAGAGAGATATTCTTTGTTGGGGGCGGGTTGATATACAACTTCTGTTTTTCCGATGTTGATCGTAAGGCCACATTTGTCACACGCCTTCGAGAAGTTATCAGTGATAGTTTGATGTTAGATGTTGAATTAGCATTTAGTGCACAGTCATCAGCGAACAGAAAGTCTTTGATTTTCGCATTCCTAAATTCTGAGGCAGCTTTTAATCGCCTTAGATTGAAGAGCTTTCAGTCTGTTCTAGAAATTAACGGAAAACAGTTTTCGTTTGAGCTTCCGGAAGCGTCCATGAGCACGGCCGAGAACACCTGAAGAGTGTGGGTGCAAGGACACATCCTTGCTTTACCCCACAGGTAACAGGGAAGGATTCGGAGACCTCACTGTCATCGAGAACACAAACCTTCATGCCGTCGTGAAATTGACGAACTATTTCCATGAACCTGGCTGGGCATCCAAATTTTGCCATTATTACCCAAAGACCGTCTCTATTGACAGAATCAAAGGCTTTGGTTAAGCCTACAAAAACAATTAATAGGTCAGTGTGCTGCTCCTGGCACCTTTCTTGGAGTTGACGGATAGCAAAGATCATGTCAACCATCTCTCTTCCTGCTCGAAAATCACACAGACTCTCGGGAAGCAAATTATCTTCAAGATGCTCATTGAGTCGGTTTAGCATGTCGCGAGCCAGTACTTTGCCAGCAACAGATAGAATCGAAATTCCTCTGTGATTGCCACAATGTTCGCCATTGCCCTTGTTCTTGTACAGGTGGATCATTTGGGCATCTTTAAAATCTTGTGGTAGAGTTCCCGAACTCCAAGCTGAACAGAAGAGATCAGTGAGGCTCTGTATCATGCGGGTTCCCCTACTTTGTAGATCTCAGCAGGGATGGCATCTGAGCCGGGCGCTTCCCCCTTGACAACTGGTTGATGGCGTTCTTAACTTCCTGGATGGTTGGTGATATATCTAGCTCGCTGTTAATTTTAACCTGCGATTGGCGAGCAATCGCTTCGACCATTCATGGTTGATGACCGATTGATGACTGTATTGAAGTGCTCCGCCTACCGCTTCAAGATTTCGTTTTTTTTTCTGTCACTAGCATGTTCCCATCACTTGTCTATCCTAACAATGTCAGGCATCTGTCTTACATGTGTCACTTGTCATTCCTAACAATGTCAGGCATCTGTCTTACATGTGTCATTTGTCTATCCTAACAATGTCAGGCATCTGTCTTACATGTGTCACTTGTCTATCCTAACAATGTCAGGCATCTGTCTTACATGTGTCACTTGTTTATCCTAAAATGTCAAGTCTATCTCAACATTTCCACTTAGTTTTAGAGATGAAGTAACAGAATTCAAGTAATCAATTATCTCTAAAATGAAACGAGAAATCTTTTTTCTTCGTTCAGTTCTAACATCAAGATCGCCCTGTGATCCTATGAATTTACTCCCGTGGTTCTCGCGATAGTCTCATTTAGGATAGAGGCTCAGGGCATCGTGGGACTTGGGCCTATATTCTCGGTGGGTCTCAGAAGCGGCATTGCGTGACGCTGTGGTTTTCGTTGCACCAGTTTAGTCTAGAATTGGACTTCCTCACCGGAAAACCTCGACGTGTTTTGGATATCAATATACCCCCGCCGGGTGAGAAGTGGTTGCCCATCCAGTCCAGAGTTGAACTTTCTCACCGGAAAACCTCAGCGTGATCTGGATATAATATATCCCCGTCGGGTGAGAGGTGGTTGTCTGTCTAGACTGCACTGGTCCAGTGTCTCCGACTTCAGAATTTTGTGATCATGGCCTCTAACCTTCCTGGTGGTTACCAGGATGGAGCTTTTGTCGAGGAGGACGAATCCTCACCACTAGTAAGTTTCACCCCACGCACAACAGCCGAGGAATCTCCCCAGCAGCGGAAACGAGAAATAATTTCCTAGGAATTTATCAAAAGCATATTTCACATTATCGCTCTTCAAAGGAACAGTGGAGGATGTGAAGAGAACAACGAACACTTATTGAGTACCTAGCCTAACATTTCAGTGGGTAATTCCGTAAATTATACATACATTTATTTCGTGAACCAAAACTAATGGACAGAACTGGACAGAAATTTTCTATAACCACTAATGAACAGAAATTTAGTAATACTGAAATATTATTACTGCACACACTAAACTCCTATTACCAGGAGCGCGTGGAATGTATGTAGAATGTTATTCTGACAACAGTCAAGGCTATGTGAACTTTACTCAGTGCAGCGTGGAACGTGAATAATTCATGGCACACATCTATACCCTCTCACGTCTTCTGAATCCAGTTCATTGTATACAGAAACCCCATCGTTACATTGAAAGCTAGCTCCCTTCAAAATAAGCTCTTGCTGGTCGGATATACAGTAGTTATTTCTTTAAAATTTGACAGTAAAGAACTTCAAGTATTGGGCCTGGTGTAGGCCTACTCTACCATGTAGTGGGTGCAGCTGCACTAATATTTGACTCTTGAATACTTCAAATCACTATTACAGAGTAGACATTGACTTGCTGCTTCACACGTGACATAACGTTACATTAATATACGCCATGTAACAAGACAACCCAGATAACAATAACACACCGCTACAAATCCGTACACAGACCTGACCAGCACACGTGTAACAGCTCAACACTTGGCACAGATAACGTGAATCGACAGAGCACAGGATTCAGCAGTTACAAAAGTCAACAACAGTTTAATGATGAGATCCCCCTTTGTAAATGAGTGCTATAGATGGCTGTGGACTGGAAACTGATGAGACCATTAATAATGAATACAAGAAAAGATGCCCATGTGATTAACATCGCCATAGGACTGAAATACAACTAACGGACAGACATTTTGTAATATAAAAATATAACCGAAAGTAAGTGTATAAATCAATTCTCAAACTTACAGTTATCGCAGGAAAACATTGGGGAGGGGGGAGTTATCTTTGTTCTTTATCTTCATACTTAGAGTGGTACAATTTGTGTTAGAGCTAGATAGTTTTACTAGTGGTGGGGGAGCTATCTTTGTTCTTTATCTTCATACTTAGAGTGGTACAATTTGCGTTAGAGCTAGATAGATGAAATAACAGCCGAGATGCTAAAAGCTATCAATAGTGACAACATGAGACAACTACAGAGAATGTTTAACAAGATTTGGAAAGAAGAAAAGGTGCCTTCTAATTGGAAGAAGGGAATCATTGTTAAAATACCAAAAAAGGGCAACCTTAGTGACTGTAACAACTGGAGAGGAGTAACCTTAATATCAGTTGTGTCAAAAGTATTTTGCAAGGTCATTTTGAATAGACTCAAAGATATAGTGGATACTGCAATGAGAGAAGAACAAGCAGGATTTCGAAAAGGGAGAAGCTGTCTCGACCAGATCTTTACTCTCAGAATAATACTTGAAGAACATATTGAAAAGCAGAAACCATTAATACTGAATTTCATAGATTTTAAGAAGGCATTTGATAGCATACACAGAGATTCATTATGGAGGATTTTATGTCTATATGGAATACCATCTAAAATTGTCAACATCATTAAGGACTTATACAATGGATATGGTTGTGCAGTCAAGACAGAAGAAGGGATGAGTGAATGGTTCCAGATTGAAACAGGCGTGAAACAAGGATGTATACTGTCTCCTTTACTTTTTGGGATTACAATAGACTTCATAATGACAAAACGCTGCACAGGTAACACAGGTATTGACTGGGTACATGGGACCCAACTAGAAGATCTTGATTTTGCTGATGACATAACTCTTATCAGTAATAATGTGAATTCCATGCAAGAAAAAACAGATAGCCTATCTTCACTGGCTAGCAAAATAGGACTTGAAATTAACAAGGACAAAACAAAAATAATGAAAATTCCCATCAATCAAAATGGAAAAATACACATAGAAGGGACAGATATTGAAGAAGTCAATCAATTTGCATACCTTGGCAGCTACATAGACCAGGATGGTGACACTAGAAAGGAAGTTAGGATCAGAATTGAAAAAGCAGCATCAATCTTCAAGAATCTTGAGAACATATGGAATTCAAAAGTTATAAGCACAAAAACCAAGTTAAGACTATTCAATTCAAATGTAATATCCACCCTCATTTATGCATGCGAAAGCTGGAAAACAACTAAAGAAATAGAAAAGAAATTAGACTCTTTTGAAAACAAATGCCTAAGGAAAATACTCGGCATCAAGTGGAATGAATTCAAGAACAATGCAGAGATAAGACAGATGACTGAACAACAACCAGTCTCACGGGTGATCAGGAAAAGGAGATGGACATATGTTGGTCACTTGATGAGAAGAAATGATCAGAGAATCCCAAAACAAGCTATCAAGTGGAACACAACAGGCCGAAGAAAAAGGGGCAGACCGCGTGAAACTCTGAAGAGGACATTATTAAGAGAGGCCAAGTTAACAGGCATAAAATCCTTTGTTGAGGTTGAAAGACTCGCCGAAGACAGGAAAAATTGGCGAACTACTTTGCGAGCCCTATGTGACGTCTAACGGCACGGGAAGGATATAAGATAAGATATAAGATAAGATATATATAAGATATACAGAACAGCTTCTAGTAAGCTATCAAGTCATGTGTCGCTACTGTGTTTGAGTGAACAACAAAGATGATAGCTGTACCATCAAAACATGTCCATTTAAACATGCTGCGAGGCTGTTCGTCTCGTTCCTCCTTAGATGGACCCTAATCCCGAACCTAGTAACACTTGTCTTGTGTATATCTGAATATTAAATGCAGACTATTTGGACTGAGCAACTGTACAAAGATCGACTGGATTGTGCTAGACTGTCATACGATGTTTCCTCTCTGGTCTACATCTTTATTCAGGAACTAGGGCTAGAGATTCAGTATTGATTTGTGTGTGTGTGTGAGTGTGTGTGTGTACATTAATGAACAGTGTTTGTTAATGTTCAAATATTCAGTCATGTCAGGAAGAACTTTAGTAAAAGATACAATGAATATGTATGTGTTTTATTGAGTTTGTTTGTTTTGCTCGTGCTTGTACTGAATATTATATATTATATTGATCATTGTTATATGAGTTGTTATAAATAATTAGAAGAAACGTGTTGTCAAGAGTAGGTGATCGTGATGCTGACAATATCAACCTCTAATGTGCTGACAGGTCAAGGAAAATATGAGCACTAAAACCATATCCTTAAGTGCCTCTAAGGCTTGACAGGATTGCCTTTACCTGCAGTATATCATATATCCTCCTATATCTCCACTTGCTTCTTTAAGTTTATCATATATCCTCCTATATCTCCACTTGTTAAGTTTATCATATGTGAACTCTGTCTAGTTTAGGAGAGTAGTAATGTATTGAGTTGTATTAACGAAATCTAAAGTGGTTGTTTATTTATTTCCAACTTCCAGAGCCTAGCTTGCAGTAATTTGATGCCCTGCGTGTTTCGAGACGGGGATAAGTGCGTTATTAGGAGAATATAACCCTCTTTTTGAGGGGAAGATTATCCTGTTTTGGTAAATTTCACTAGGAACTCATCATGCTTGACATTTTGTAGAGGAGATAATGTCGTGTTTAGAGGAAGAGATCACTGTTTGGTGTGAAGAGAAGATAACTATGTTTCTCAGGAGGAGATAACTCATGTTATTGAGGGAGATAACCATATTTACGAAGAGATTATTAAGCAGAAGCTTAGGAACTCTTAGGAGTTGTAATGTGGGAATGATGCAGAACTATGAGCAGTTAGTCTTCTGTGTTTTATCAAGAGTTCTGACTAAACTGGGTGCAGATCTGTGTAAAATCACAGTAAATTCTGTTGCCCCTGACAGCGACCAATTTTATTCCACATTTTGGCGTTATTTATTATTTTTGTGGTGGTGGGGCGCATGGAGAATGAACTTGCTTGGAGTTATGACGCAAGTGGGGCCATAAATGTTACAAACCCGAGTCCAACTGGTTAGAGTTGGACAGCGGATGTAACAATAGATCAAATCCCACAGCTACTAGAAGAATTCAAAGTCGCCAGTCCTTGTCTTGCTATCTGTCCTGTCTATAAAGTTTCCACAGTCACAGCTGCCACTCATTGGCACCACAAAAACGACAACCACGTGTGTTTGGCCATTTTTCCTATGAGAGTCACTTTCAACAATTCTTACTTAATCTAAGCAATGTCCATGTCTTTCTCTTGCTCCAGCTCTATGTAGAACATGTATGTCCAACTTAGGCATTACCTTCTCCGCGTCCGACAACTTAAATCTCTTGTAATATTGCAGTGGGCACCTGTTGAAGATTATCACATTTACCTCTAATACCTGAGGATGGTTACAGACAAACAATCCTCTGCAATGACAAATAAGACACCGCCCGGCCATTGCCTCTATCTATACCGATCCAGCCAATGTTTCAATATCTATATCCGCCCGAAATAGACTACCAGTCACGTGGACAATGACGCTTCGGTCAAGGTCGTACACCCTTCGATCTAAGCATGTATCGTCCACAGTACTGTGCTATACTGAGAGAAAATGAAACCTGCAAATCGCAGCAAAAGAAGAGGAATGCTATTAAAAAACACAGTCTTGATGCGCCATGACAGTGCTTGTCCCCATGCAAGCAATGCATGTCCCCATGCAAGCAACGCATGTCCCCATGCAAGCAATGCATGTCACCATACAAGCAATGCATGTCCCCATGCAAGCAATGCATGTCCCCATACAAGCAATGCATGTCCCCATGCAGGCAGCGCATGTCCCCATGCAAGCAATGCAACAGCTGCAGTCGTCTACCTCGTTCTCCTTATAGCGCCACGGGATTTTCACACTTTGGTCCACTTAAAGAAGCTCTAAGCGGTCACAGATTCACCTCCGATGATGAATCTGTGCAGACCTGCATTCAGGAGAAGTAAATCGGTTCTCTCGACAAAAAAAGGAGTTAGTGGAACAATACAAGAAGTGCATGCAATATTCTGTGCAGAAATCATTTAACCATTGTGTTAATTTGCTCACATTTAACCGTTATGTTAATTTGCTCACATTTAACCGTATTAAAAGATATGTAATCTGTAATTTTTGATTCTTCCTTGTAAGTCTAAGGTGCAAAAAAATTGCCGAAGCTATGAAAGATCATGAAATTTAGTCAGTGCATATAAATGAATCAGATCAAATCGATGAAATGGAAATCTTGTGCCACAGCTTTCACAAAATGAAAATATTTTTCTATTAGTGCTTCGGTACATGTTTGACAAAAATATACCAGACATTTTCTCAGTTGCACTGACAATTGTTTGTTTATGCCAGTTTCTATAGTTTCTGTGAATCATCATCATCATCATCATCATGTGCCGTGCAGACTGGCGTTGGCTATTATGCTTCTCCAGAGTACACGATCCTTCATGCAGGCCATCAGCTCAGTTGGTGATCTCCTCTCACACCATCCGGTCAGACTGTCCAGTATCATTTCTCTTGGTCTTCCTCTTGATCTTCTTCCTTCTGTTTTTCCTGTTGTTATAACATTTTAAATGCCCCCTCTTCTCATTGCATGTCCAATGAAAGTACATTGTCTCTCTCTTATCTTTTTGACAAGGTTTTTTGTCTCTCCAGCTCTTCTCATACATTCTTCATTAGTTATTTTTGCTGTCCAGCGGATTCGCAACATTCTTCTAATAAACCAGGTTTCTGTGAAACTTAGTTTGAATAAACTAAAGCTAAAATATATAATATCTTCTACGAGTGTCAGAGAGACTGTGGTGCGGTATCTGTGGAAATATAGAAGCCACCGACGGCCGTACTTGCTCACAAGATAAGAGCGGTTATGAGGTTTATGTAAATTTGCTGGTGCATAAGTTACATTTTTATAGATAATTGAGGAGGAATAGATTATCCAGCTGTTCCAAACATTCCCTAGGCAATGTACTACTTTGCTGGGTGGCCAAGATCTAGCTAACCCCTCGTAACCGCCAAACCAGGTTATCCCCTCCTGAGGTATACTGTATGCCAGTTAGCATCATTATACATTGACCCATACATATTACACCAACATGCAATGCACAGTGCCAAGTCAGCAATTCAGTTACAGCAATATTTTATTATTCTCACCAAATATCATAGTCACGCCACAACAGACATTACATACATAGGAACATGCAACACATATCATCATGATAGTAACAAAGCATGATATCAATATAAAGCATTAACCTTTAACTAAGCATCAACTAAACCAGATGGACTTGTGATCATGTGCTCTCTGGCTCCACAGTAATACACACATACACCTAATGGTGCTATTGCACTGATAACCAATGCAATCACTGCTGCCATCCTACACCTCTACATCTTCATGAAATTATGTGTGCCTATGCACTTTTTCAGTGGAGCTATTGCTGCGAAGACCCTCCCCCATACGCTACACGAATTTCCTTTGTGCTAATGCACTGAATATCACATAGCTGCCACTGTTGTGCCCACCTCCAATCTCCACGATCACCACGTGCTACTGCACTGAATAGCACACAGATGCCGCTGTTGTGCTTACCTCCACATCTGCACGAATCACTATGTGCTACTGCACATCACTCATGCGGCATCCTACCAGGATACATATCTCCAGATACACATTGCAACATATATAATATACATACGAATAAGGTATAGTATGGAATCAGACATGTGCCATCCAATATAACGATAATCGCCAAGAATTACAGAGAATCTTCATATCAATACGTGAATTATATCCATCCATATAACAGCATTTTACACAATATACATGATCACACAGTATGAGGTCGGATGGGGAGGAGGGCTGAGTATCTATAAATCATAAGAACAGACGAGACTGACCCAGCCCCACCAATTGCCTCGAGGTAACCCTCTGATTGATGCAGGCCAATGCTTCCGAATATATATATGGATATATCCTTCCGCCCCCAGATCATGTGAACAGTGACGTTTAGCCCAAGGTCGCACGCACCCTCGAGCCTCGAGTGACCGTTCACATTTAGGCGAGTCTTTTCTTAAATAATTCTTATGTATCTGTCATATGAAACTAAACAAGCTGTATGATATTAAATAAAATTTTTACATGGCATATATAATATACTATAAATAGTAAATTAATGAAAGAAGAGAACATTACATATCACTGCAAATTCATTTTCAAATTTAATATAAAACCAAGATCCAGGATGTTCACTAACATTACACTGGTACATTATTGGGGTGCAAGATCCAGGATATTCACTAGCATTACACTGCTACATTATTGGGGTGCAAGATCCAGGATATTCACTAGCATTACACTGCTACAATATTGGGGTGCAAGATCCAGGATATTCACTAGCATTACACTGCTACATTATTGGGGTGCAAGAGTTTCAATGTTTCAAAGAACTGTTAAAATGACACATACCCATGATTAAAGGTGGAAGTACTTTGACAGTACTTTATAAGGTAAATATACTTTCATCACGTTTAATTTTGTCTGTTATTAGCAACTGGATGTTCTGTGTTTGAATTTAATTTATTTCATATCTTTGTATTTCAGTTATTTATTATTATGAATCAGATGTGTTATTTTTTCTTTCAATCCAATGAGCTTTTTATTATTAATCCTTGCATTTAGTTTGATCACCTTGTATTGTGAATGAGATGTGTTAGATGCAATCTTCATGAAATTTCATTCCACTGGAAAATTTAAGTACTTTAGTACATAAGCTTCCAATGTTACAGAAAAAAATCCAAAATACATAAACATAAACAAAGGAATCTTTATAAATTTATTAGACTCTGAACAAATTATAATTGCATGAAACAACAATCAAAATATTGAAACAATAACGAAAATATTGAAACAACAATGAAAATATTGAAACAACAATGAAAATATTGAAACAACAATGAAAATATTGAAAAAAAAATGCCAGTGACAGGAAATGTTATGAGAAAATCACATCACACACAAAAGATACAAGCACTTAATATTACATTATAAGATAAATGTAATTAAGTCTTTGTATTTGGTTAATATTACATTATAAGATAAATGTAATTAAGTCTTTGCATTTGGCCAATACTACATTATAAAATAAATATAATTAAGTTTTTGCATTTGGCTAATACTACATTATAAAATAAATGTAATTAAGTTTTTTGCATTTGGCTAATACTACATTATAAAATAAATGTAATTATGTTTTTGCATTTGGCTAAGACTTGAAGGAGTGCAAATGAACATTGTGGACATCGTTTCTTTGTATTGAATTTGTTTATTACCGTGTCTTGGATATAGCGCCGTTGCAATTCAATTCTTTGTTTAGTAGGTTAAATCAAATGGGAAAATTGGTCACTAGCTTTAGAGTGTGGTTATTTTCATTTTCAAAATTTCTTTCTAATATTATGATGTATAATTTATGCTTTTAATGTGTTCTTCATTATTGTTTATAGAATTGTAGGTTTTTTTAGTTGCATTTAGTATATTCATTTAGCATTGCCAGTCGGGCGTGAAAATTGGTTAAAGGATTTTGAATGGTAAGCGTTTATTCATGAAAAAATTCCTTGTAGCACTGTTGCGTAGAGTTGACGTTTTCAGCTAATAATAATTTTACATGGTAATACAAGTAAGTGTTTCTTTGTTCCTATTTACCCGAGCAGCCCCGTGTACTCTGTGCTACGTAAAAATATGTTTTGATATCCAACAATTTCTTTATGTTTACAATAGCCTAAGACGTTGACATTTCATTCCCTGACATGCTATGGAGTTAGGATAGACATCAGATTTGATAGATGGGGCGAGGGGAGGAGAAAAAGAGAGATAAACGGTGGGAGGGAACGTGTGACATTAGAAAAGAAGAGGCAGGAGGGAGCGCGTGACATTAGAAAAGAAAAGGAGAGAGGGAGCGCGTGACATCAGAAAAGAAGAGGCGGGAGGGAGCGCGTGACATTAGAAAATAAAAGGAGGGAGGGAGCGCTTGACATTAGAAAAGAAGAGGCGGGAAGGAAGGTGTGACATTAGAAAAGAAGAGGCAGGAGGGAACGTGTGACATTAGAAAAGAAAGGAGGGAGGGATCGCGTGACATTAGAAAAAATGGGAGGGAGGGAGCGCGTGACATTAGAAAAGAAGAGGCGGGAGGGAACGTGTGACATTAGAAAAAAGAGGAGTGAGGGAACGCGGGACATTAGAAAAGAAGAGGAGGGAGGGAGCACGTGACATTAGAAAAGAAGAGGAGGGAGGGAACGCGGGACATTAGAAAAGAAGAGGAGGGAGGGAACGCGTGACATCAGAAAAGAAGAGGCAGGAGGGAGCGTGTGACATTAGAAAAGAAGAGGCAGGAGGGAGCGTGTGACATTAGAAAAGAAGAGGCAGGAGGGATCGTGTGATATTAGAAAAGAAGAAGCAGGAGGGAGGAAGCGCATGATAGTAGAAAAGAAGAGGCAGGAGGAAGGAAGCGCGTGATATTAGAAAAGAAGAGGAGGGAGGGAGCGCGTGATATTAGAAAATAAGAGGAGGGATGGCGCACGTGACATTATAAAAGAAGAGGCGGGAGGGAACGCGTGACATTAGAAAAGAAGAGGAGGGAGGGAGCGCGTGACATTAGAAAAGAATAGGAGGAAGGGAGCGTGTGATATTAGAAAAGAAGAGGAGGGAGCGAGCGCGTGATATTAGAAAAGATGAGGAGGGAGGGAGCGCGTGACATTAGAAAAGAAGAGGAGGGAGGGAACGCGTGATATTAGAAAAGAAGAGGAGGGAGGGAGCGCGTGATATTAGAAAAGAAGAGGAGGGAGGGAGCGCGTGATATTAGAAAAGAAGAGGAAGGAGGGAACGTGTGAAATTAGAAAAGAAGAGGAGGGAGGGAGCGCGTGACATTAGAAAAGAAAAGGAGGGAGGGAGCGTGTGACGTTAGAAAAGAAGAGACGGGAGGGAGCACGTGACATTAAAAAAGAAGGGGAGGGAGGGAACATGTGACATTAGAAAAGAAGAGGAGGGAGGGATCGCGTGACATTAGATCAGACTGTCCTTGGAAAATGTTTTCTATCACCCACCCCAGCTTGTTGCCCACCCCAGCTTGTTGCCCACCCCAGCTTGTTGCCCATCCCTGCTTGTTGCCCACACCCTGATTGGTGATCATCCCTGCTTATTGTTACTCATCTTGAGTTATGTTACAGATTTCAGTTTTGTTTTGTTCTACAAAAAAGTCTACTCATCTTAATGAACATAACAGAAGCACCCAGCAACAGCATAAGGAGTTAAAGTTTCATGTAGTTCAGATATTGTGTGTGATGCTGTTTCCTTGTGCTATCTGTCATTAAATATTACATCAAACTCTAAAAAATATGTGATCTTTCCTCGTCACGTAAATCTTCCTCAAGGAATGAATGAAAATTGTTCTGATTGTATAGCCCTGTACGTGACAAATTTCATGTGGAAATTATTTTCCTCTCCTCTCACGATTTTTCTGTTCGTCCTATCTACACTCACGATTTTCTTGTCTCCCCATCTAATCTTAAGATTTTCTTGTCTATACACTCACGATTTTCTTGTCTCCCCATCTACACTCACGATTTTCTTGTCTATACACTCACGATTTTCTTGTCTATACAATCACGATTTTATTGTCTCACCATCTCTCTCTCTCTCTGAACCTTAAGTGCCCAGGGCACATAGGGCTTCCGCAAGGGTTTTCCACAAATGCCTGTCCTTCGCCTTTTTTTCTGCTCTTGCCCAGGTGAGCCCTCTATTGCTCAACATCCTTTCTGTTGTTCTTCTCCGTGTCTCTTTTGGTCTACCCTTACTTCTGCTCCCCTGTGGTGTCCATCTTAGTGCTATTTTTGGTAGTGAGTTGTCAGTCATTCGGAGCACATGTCCCAACCATCGCCAGCGTCTTTCCTCAATAATTGATGTCAGTGGTTTCATCTGCATTTCTGCTAATAAGATGTTATTTCTTATGGTGTTTGGCCAAAATATTTTTCTAATTCTTCGTAAACATTTAGTCTGGAAAGAATTCAACTTGTTTTCTATGGTTTTGGTGATTTTCAAGCATTCACTTCCATAGAGTAGTACACTTAGAACATTACTCTTAAATATCCTGATTTTCATATTTATGCTTAGTTTATTTGATTTCCATATATTCTGCAGCATTGCAAAAGCCTGGTTTGCTCTAGTAAGTCTGCTGTTGATGTCCTCTGTGCTGTCTCCATTTTCTACTACTCTGCTGCCAAGGTATACAAATTCGTTGACCTCCTCCACTAACTTTTTATCTAATCTGAGTACATTTCTGTTGTTCACATTTTGCTTCATTAACTTTGTCTTTCCTACATTGATCTTTAGTCCTATGTTGTTTGCATTCTGAGTTAGCTTGTTTATTTTATCTTGCATATCTTTGTGGCTGCTTGATATTAGACAGATGTCGTCCACAAAGTCAAGGTCCTCCAGCACTGTGTCAAGGGTCCATTGTAATCCTCTGCGTTTGTCTGATGTTGCCTCCTTCATTAACCAGTCTACTGCCAAGATAAATAATGTTGGTGATAGTACATATCCCTGTTTCACTCCTGTTTGTACCCTAAAGCTGCTGGAGGTATGTTCTCCACAGATCACTTTGCACTGAAAACCCTCGTATAGGGGTTTGATTACATTAACTATTTTATGGGGGAGACCATGCCATCTTAGGATTTTCCACAGTGCATCTCTGTTGACACTGTCAAAGGCTTTCTCAAAATCTATGAATAATGCATATGTTGTGCTATGCCACTCATTTGCCTGTTCTAATATTTGTCTAAGTACAAATATGTGGTCTATGCATGATCTTCCTTTCCTAAATCCTGCCTGCTCTTTCCGAAGTTTTTCCTCAAGTGTTGGTTGTGCTGCTTGTGTTCTGTTTAGTAGGGTGTTAAAGTGTTCCCTCCATCTTTCAATTTTTTCTCTTTCTCCACTGACCAGTTGTCCATTTTGTGTTCTTACTGCACTTTCACATCTACACCATCTAACTCACGATTTTCTTGTCTCCCCATCTAACTCACGATTTTCTTGTCTCTACACTCACGATTTTCTTGTCTCTACACTCACGATTTTCTTGTCTCTACACTCACGATTTTCTTGTCTCCCCATCTACACTCACGATTTTCGTGTCTCCCCATCTAACTCACGATTTTCTTGTCTCTCCATTTACACTCACGATTTTCTTGTCTCCCCATCTAACTCACGATTTTCTTGTCTCTACACTCACGATTTTCTTGTCTCTACACTCACGATTTTCTTGTCTCTACACTCACGATTTTCTTGTCTATACATCTAACTCACGATTTTCTTGTCTCTACATCTAACTCACGATTTTCTTGTCTCTACACTCACGATTTTCTTGTCTCTACATCTAACTCACGATTTTCTTGTCTCTCCATCTAACTCACGATTTTCTTGTCTCTACATCTAACTCACGATTTTCTTGTCTCTACACTCACGATTTTCTTATCTCTATACTCACGATTTTCTTGTCTCCCCATCTACACTCACGATTTTCTTGTCTCTACACTCACGATTTTCTTATCTCTATACTCACGATTTTCTTGTCTCCCCATCTACACTCACGATTTTCTATCTCCTTGACCGACATGTCAGAAGCCGGATACATTCTCTCCTGAAGTTGATGTCACACAGACTGTAAATGACAGGGTTGGCTGCACTGTTGAGAAAGTACAACCTGTAGAAGAAATTGTAGAAGGAGAACTCGACCGTGCTTAAAGTAAGGTATTGCTTGGGTAACCTATTCTTGTAGATCGTCAAGATTAAGAAAGGGAAAAATCCAAAAATATAAATTGCACTGATAATGATCAACATGACTGTCATTCGACCTAATGGTTTGCGTTTCAGATGTTTTTCTTCCGTTTTCTGCCGACTTCTTGTATCATTTTTGGCAGTCTTGCTTGTCTTAGTTTTGTATGTAGTAGCTGCCCTAGTAGAGGTGTTCTCTGCTAGATGGTTGTCGTGTCTTTCCTTGTTTCCTACCTCAGACTGGCTGTTTATTACAAGGTCACCGGTCATCTCTATGCCTTTTGTACAGACAAAAGCTGGACCTGACAACTTTGCCAAACTAGAGTTTAAAGGAACTTGTAAATTCAAAGAGGACTTACTGCATGTATTGACGTTTATTTCTCTACTTGTTAACTCTAAATTATTATCGCTTGTATCATTATCTGTTGTTGTAATGGTAATTTTTGTTATGTTTGATGACTGAGTTTCACTATCTTTGGCTGCTGATCGCTGCATGCAGCACAACAAAGAATGTGTCAGGTTAGTCTGCCCTGGGATCACAGGTGCAGCACTCCCTAACTGAGCATGCGCTAAATCGTTCGAAGCTGACAACTCTCTGTCAGTTGATGACATTGCTGTTGAAGAATTGTCATCATGTTTCGTATACACATTGGTACCAGAGACACCATGACGTTGACTGTGTTTCCATGCTGTCACACCAATAAGAATGTACAAAACAACCAAAGAAACCGCAGTGCAGATAAAAAACAAAATAAACAATAAATTGTTCATCAACGGCCAGATCGTGTCATGGTAGTCATCATCAGCAAAACATTCGTAACCTTTGATTTTGGTACATGGAGTGTCTCTAGTCTTGATGCCGTAGATGACCATGTAGGGGATTGAGTAGAGAAACCCAACAATGACGGTTATAGAACTGGCAATTTTAGAGTGCCTGATTGAAATTTGCCATCCATAAGGTCTGCAAACTTTACGGTACCTGGGATAGAAAAAGAAATGTCGAATGATTTTAAAACATGAATAAACATAGAGCACTAAGACGTGAAGAATAAATGGATAATATGAAGTAAAAAGTGAATAAAAGGAAAACTGAGCAAGGTTATGTGTAAAGAAAGCGAACAGAAATGATGTAGAGTAAGAGAGAAAACAAAACACAAGAATATGAGAGAAAACTTAGAGAAACAAATTAATGGTTTTGAAATGCATCATAACATGGTACATATTTTTAAATGATGCCCATCTTAGAGCGATGCGTAATAAAGCTGTTCTGTAAGATCTCAAGTTTAGGAAACCCTACTCTGCAAGCCATGTTGGATCATACATTTTTCATTAAACTTTATTTATATAAGTAATGTAAATAAAAAATATAAAAATAATGTTTTTTATATTTGAATAAAATATAAAACTATGATTGAACATCCTTATCACTTCTCAACATAGTCCCCGCCACGTTCAAAGTAATTCTGGCGTATTCCTCGAGACAAATAAATCTCACTCTGTAGCCAGCTATGCACGATCTTGTTAATCTCGTACTCAGTTGTTCACACTATCGCTTCTTTATGGAGTCTAAGCACTTGATTATCATATGGTGCAAGATCAGATGAATATGCAGGATGTGGAAAACACTCCACAAGTGTATTCGTAATCTCTTGAGCTGTTGCACGTTGTGTGTGAAGCCGTGCGTAAGAATGATGTGACAAACCACAAGAACTGAACAAACTGCGAAATTTTGACCTGACTGCAGGTTTAAAGTGGCTCTCAAGCAGATCACAGTATGTTTCACTGTTGATAGTGTTTAATCTGTGCATGCAGTGCTCCAGGATTTGGTTCTTATCGTCCAAGAAGATTGTGAGCAACAGTTTTCTGGACAGCGGAGCTATAAGGAATTTCTTTGACTTCAAGGAGAAAGAAAGTCGCCACTTCTTGCTGTCTCGATTTGTCTCTGGCTGAAAGTAATGTACTCAGCTTTTGTCTCTGGCTGAAAATAATGTACCACGATTTTCTTGTCTCTACATCTAACTCACGATTTTCTTGTCTCTCCATCTAACTCACGATTTTCTTGTCTCTACACTCAGCATTTGTTTCTGGCTGAAAATAATATACCCAGCATTTGTCTCTAGATGAAAGTAATGTAGCCAGCATTTGTCTCTAGATGAAAGTAATGTAGCCAGCATTTGTCTCTAGATGAAAGTAATGTACCCAGCATTTGTTTCTGGCTGAAAGTAATGTAGCATTTGTCTCTAGATGAAAGTAATGTAGCCAGCATTTGTCTCTAGATGAAAGTAATGTAGCCAGCATTTGTCTCTAGATGAAAATAATGTACCCAGCATTTGTTTCTGGCTGAAAGTAATGTACCCAGCATTTGTCTCCAGATGAAAGTAATGTACCCAGGATTTGTCTCTGGCTGAAAGTAATGTACTTAGCATTTGTCTCTAGATGAAAATAATGTACCCAGCATTTGTTTCTGGCTGAAAGTAATGTACTCAGCATTTGTCTCTGGCTGAAAATAATGTACCCAGTATTTGATTCTGGCTAAAAGTAATGTACCCAGCATTTGTCTCTAGGTGAAAGTAATGTATCAAGCATTTGTTTCTGGCTGAAAGTAATGTACCCAGCATTTGTCTCTAGATGAAAGTAATGTAGCCAGCATTTGTCTCTAGATGAAAGTAATGTACCCAGAATTTGTCTCTAGATGAAAGTAATGTACCCAGCATTTGTCTCTAGATGAAAGTAATGTACCCAGCATTTGTTTCTGGCTGAAAGTAATGTACCCAGCATTTGTCTCTAGATGAAAGTAATGTACCCAGGATTTGTCTCTGGCTGAAAGTAATGTACTTTTATTCGTATTAAGATAGAAGTTGTGCTCTTCACTGTTCTTACGAACTGACATAATTAGTTTTTACAATCCTTGTTGTGTTGTGGACAGTAATACTGTGTCATCAGCATATCTAATCTCTGGTATTTCATAACCTCCAATTGTTATGGCATCTTAGTATTCTTTGTCTACATCTTCTCTAACATTCCTCATTATATTTTCAGTATACAAGTTAAATAAGTAAGGTGTGACAATATGCACCCCTGACGGACCCATTGTTTTATGTCAAAACAAGTTGTTGTTTCATCTTTTATTCTCACTGCCGCCTGTTGGTTTAGATACAGAAGTGATGTTAATTGTATCAAATGTGTTAGAAATTCCATTTTCCCCATTATTTACCAAAGTTGACAGTGACTAAACGTAGTAGAAATCTATCCCTTTCAGTTTCAAAACTTCATACATCCAAGAAATTAATGACTGCGAACTGTTCTTCCCTCAAGCATGCTTCAAAGATAGCCGTTATCTTTAATCTGGTCTGGTGACGTCATATTCCAAAATAACCTATATGGCACCACACATACACATAAAGAGGGATATGGCATAACATGCATGCACTACAACTGTGTACTACTCGATTTAGATATTTAAGAGCAAAAATTAAGGTTATCTTGTGACTCGCCCTAGTGTTGATAAATGTGGACAATTTCTATGTAGACAATTTATATGTGGACAATTTATATGTGGACAACGAGCAGAGATTTTGGTGAGTTAAAAAATATTTCTTTGTCACAACACTTTTCACATGTAAACGCTGATGTATTCCAAAAGGGCGTTGATTCTTCTAGAAGGTTCCACAAGAGAATACATTTTCTATTTGTTAGCCTTATTTCAGAATAAGTTTCTGTCATTAGTGCGATACACACGTTTGTAGATTAATTTTGTGGTAAAAAAAGTGAAATAACGTTTTTGTCCCGCCATACACAATGCATAAAAAAATAAATAAAAATTTCCCTGTAGTCCAATTCCTGGGTTTGGACACTCCTTGGTGTAGAGCTTACCAATACTATAATAACATCAAAACATCTATGATTAACACAGTATACTAATATCAAAACATCCATGGTTAACACAGTATACCAATATCAAAATATCCATATTATACTAACATCAAAACATCCATGGTTAACACAGTATACCAATATCAAAATATCCATGGTTAACACAGTATACCAATATCAAAACATCCATGGTTAACACAGTATACCAATATCAAAACATTCATGGTTAACACAGTATACTAGTATCAGAATATACACATTATACCAACATCAAAACATCCATGATTAACACAGTATACCAATATCAAAACATCCATGGTTAACACAGTATACCTGGCTGTTGGCGAGATCTTCAGCTGCCGTGCGTGGAGCGGTGCTCTTCCCGGCCAATGAAGAAATTTGCAGATGAGGTTGCCGCGCAGCATCACTGCGGAAAAGGTGGTTGAAAGAATAAAGCGAAGCAAACAGTCAAATCACGGCACCTCTGGTCTGGAGGTCAGCCACGTCCTGAATGCAGTCATATCGGGTGAAATGCATGAACCAGCTTGTCCCAGAGGTTAAGTCACTGCTGGCGAGACTCTTCAAATGCCGCGCGTGGAGTGAAGCTCCTCCCGGTTAAGGAAGTAAATGCGGAAATAAAGGTTGCTGTGCGGCGCCGATGGGAAAAGGTGGTGGAAAGTGAAGTTTAAGCTGATATGTCCAGTAGTATCGCTACGAGAGCTATACCAAGGCACCTCTGCTCTAGAGGCCGCCTACGTCCGAAATACACCTACACTGGTGAAATATGCCTAAACCGGCACACACCAGGGGTCGAACTCGATGGCTAGACATGTCATGCCACCTCCGCTCTAGAGGTCGGCAACGCCTGATAACCACCCATACTGGTGAATTTTGCTTAGGCTCATACCAGGGGTGAATCTTGAAGGCTATGAATGTCACAGTACCTCTGCCCTAGAGGTCCGTCCCGTCCCAAACACGCCCATACTGGGATAATGCCTAAACCGGCTCAACCCAGGGGTAGAAGTCACTAGTGGCGAGGATTCGTCCTCCTGGACAAAAGCTCCATCCTGGGCACAACTAGGAAGGGTAGCGGCCACGACTGCAAAATGCTGAAGTCGGAGACACTGGACCAGGGAAGTCTAGATAGGCAACCACCTCTCACCCGGCGGGGATGTCTGCGTATCCTAATCACGCTGAGGTTTTCCGGTGAGAAAGTCCAACACTGGACTGGATGGGCAAGCACCTCTCACCCAGCGGGGATGCACTGATATTCCAAACACGTCGAGGTCTTCCGGTGAGAAAGTCCAACCCTAGACCAAACTGGTGCAATGAAAACCACGGTGTCACGCAATCCCGCTTCCGAGACCCACCAAGAATACAGGCTAAAGCACTGTGATACTCTGAACACCTTGTGGTCCTTTCGTGGAACTCGTGTGGTCTATTTTGGACCACACAGGGGACCACGGGACCTAACGAGGACCACATGCGTGAATTCAGTAGGTTTACATTGCGGTTTTTGGTGGTAGAAGTGAACGAAGAAGAAGAAGAAGAAGAACACAGTATACCAACATCAAAATATCCACATAATCTCTCTCTCTCTGAACCTTAAGTGCCCAGGGCACATGGGGCTTCCGCAAGGGTTTTCCACAAATGCCTGTCCTTCGCCTTTTTTTCTGCTCTTGCCCAGGTGAGCCCTCTATTGCTCAACATCCTTTCTGTTGTTCTTCTCCGTGTCTCTTTTGGTCTACCCTTACTTCTGCTCCCCTGTGGTGTCCATCTTAGTGCTATTTTTGGTAGTGAGTTGTCAGTCATTCGGAGCACATGTCCCAACCATCGCCAGCGTCTTTCCTCAATAATTGATGTCAGTGGTTTCATCTGCATTTCTGCTAATAAGATGTTATTTCTTATGGTGTTTGGCCAAAATATTTTTCTAATTCTTCGTAAACATTTAGTCTGGAAAGAATTCAACTTGTTTTCTATGGTTTTGGTGATTTTCCAGCATTCACTTCCATAGAGTAGTACACTTAGAACATTACTCTTAAATATCCTGATTTTCATATTTATGCTTAGTTTATTTGATTTCCATATATTCTGCAGCATTGCAAAAGCCTGGTTTGCTCTAGTAAGTCTGCTGTTGATGTCCTCTGTGCTGTCTCCATTTTCTACTACTCTGCTGCCAAGGTATACAAATTCGTTGACCTCCTCCACTAACTTGTTATCTACTCTGAGTACGTTTCTGTTGTTCACATTTTGCTTCATTAACTTTGTCTTTCCTACATTGATCTTTAGTCCTATGTTGTTTGCATTCTGAGTTAGCTTGTTTATTTTATCTTGCATATCTTTGTGACTGCTTGATAATAGACAAATGTCGTCCACAAAGTCAAGGTCCTCCAGCACTGTGTCAAGGGTCCATTGTAATCCTCTGCGTTTGTCTGATGTTGCCTCCTTCATTAACCAGTCTACTGCCAAGATAAATAATGTTGGTGATAGTACACATCCCTGTTTCACTCCTGTTTGTACCCTAAAGCTGCTGGAGGTATGTTCTCCACAGAATCCACATTATACCAACATCAAAATATCCACATTATACCAAAATAAAAACATCCATGATTAACACATTATACCAACATCAAAACATCCATGGTTAACATATTATATTATATATCTTATATCTTATATCCTTCCCGTGCCGTTAAACGTCACATAAGGCTCGCAAAGTAGTTCGCCAATTTTTCCTGTCTTCGGCGAGTCTTTCAACCTCATCAAAGGATTTTATGTCTGTTAACTTGGCCTCTCTTAATAATGTCCTCTTCAGAGTTTCACGCGGTCTGCCCCTTTTTCTTCGGCCTGTTGTGTTCCACTTGATAGCTTGTTTTGGGATTCTATGATCATTTCTTCTCATCAAGTGACCAACATATGTCCATCTCCTTTTCCTCATCACCCATGAGACTGGTTGTTGTTCAGTCATCTGTCTTATCTCTGCATTGTTCTTGAATTCATTCCACTTGATGCCGAGTATTTTCCTTAGGCATTTGTTTTCAAAAGAGTCTAATTTCTTTTCTATTTCTTTAGTTGTTTTCCAGCTTTCGCATGAATAAATGAGGGTGGATATTACATTTGAATTGAATAGTCTTAACTTGGTTTTTGTGCTTATAACTTTTGAATTCCATATGTTCTCAAGATTCTTGAAGATTGATGCTGCTTTTGTAATTCTGATCCTAATTTTCTTTCTAGTGTCACCATCCTGGTCTATGTAGCTGCCAAGGTATGCAAATTGATTGACTTCTTCAATATCTGTCCCTTCTATATGTATTTTTCCATTTTGATTGATGGGAATTTTTCATTATTTTTTTAACATATTATACCAACATCAAAACATCAATGGTTAACACACTTGTCTCTTGATTATCCTAGACAGCACTAAGCATACTTATGAAACTGATTAAATAACCATTACAGACATGATTATAACTGATTAAATCACGTTTCAGAGACAAATAATATTAAAATATAAAGAAAAAGATGGCCAGCAGCACATATCTCGTTTGTTTTACTCTATTTGTGTTCAGACACTTGATTGTGTTCCGTATATATCTATTGTAACATTCTGATGCGTTTAGGTATGAGTGAATCATCAGCTGAATATTACGATCAAAATGTACTCCAAATCTATAACAGTATTACGGTCTCCAAATCTGTAACATTATTACGGTCTCCAAACCTGTAACATTATTACGGTCTCCAAATCTGTAACACTATTACAGTCTCCAAACCTGTAACATTATTACGGTCTCCAAATCTGTAACATTATTGCGGTCTCCAAATCTGTAACATTATTACAGTCTCCAAATCTGTAACATTATTACGGTCTCCAAACCTGTAACATTATTACGGTCTCCAAATCTGTAACACTATTACAGTCTCCAAACCTGTAACATTATTACGGTCTCCAAATCTGTAATATTATTACGGTCTCCAAACCTGTAACATTATTACGGTCTCCAAATCTGTAACATTATTACGGTCTCCAAATCTGTAACATTATTACGGTCTCCAAATCTGTAACATTATTACGGTCTCCAAATCTGTAACATTATTGCGGTCTCCAAACCTGTAACATTATTACGGTCTCCAAATCTGTAACATTATTACTGTCTCCAAATCTGTAACATTATTATGTTCTCCAAATCTGTAACATTATTACGGTCTCCAAATTTGTAACATTATTACGGTCTCCAAATTTGTAACAT
This sequence comes from Achatina immaculata, assembly GCA_009760885.1. Lineage (NCBI taxonomy): Eukaryota > Metazoa > Mollusca > Gastropoda > Stylommatophora > Achatinidae > Lissachatina > Lissachatina immaculata. The sequence continues at coordinate 18,392,182 of CM019701.1, read as the reverse complement.
TATTACGGTCTCCAAATTTGTAACATTATTACAGTCTCTAAATTTGTAACATTATTACGGTCTCCAAATCTGTAACATTATTACGGTATGTTGCAAATATAAGGCGGCCATTGTTATTTTCATTCTAACACAATACACAGACGAAAGATGGTCCAGAATGTTTCAGTGATAAACAGAAATGTAAATAAACCTCTGCTAAAATGGTTCAAATGTCCAGTTCACATATACCGTCGTTTTTACCTTTTTAAAATAAAATCCTTGGTAAGTTTGTCAATGTAATGAATAGCTTTATGCTGAAATTGTAGCCATAATTTGTATCAAGAAAGTGGCGTTAGCTATAGCTGCATAGGCGTGGATCACTTCCACATTATTGAAAGTGTGTGGTGGTATATGGTTCAGTTTTACAGAAAAGACAGAAAGAGTGGGGACAATGATGGCCAAGCACTTCTTAGCCCCACTAACTTTACTATATCTTAGCCCTACTCATTTTACTGTATCTTAGTCCCACTAACTTTACTATATCTTAGCCCTACTCATTTTACTGTATCTTCGCACCACTCACTTTACTGTATATTAGCCCCACTAACTTTACTATATCTAAGCCCTACTCATTTTACTGTATCTTAGCCCCACTAACTTTACTATATCTTAGCCCTACTCATTTTACTGCATCTTCGTACCACTAACTTTACTATATCTTAGCCCTACTCACTTTACCTTATCTTAGCCCCATTAACCTTACTATATCTTAGCTCTACTCATTTTACTGTATCTTAGCCCCACTAACTTTACTATATCTTAGCCCGACTCACTTTACTGTATCGTAGCCCCGCTCACTTTACTGTATCTCAGTCCCACTCATTTTACTGTATCTTAGTCCCACTCACCTTACTATATCTTATTCCCACTCACTTTACTACATCTTAGCCCCATTCACTTTATTGTATCTTAGCCCCGCTTACTTTAAAGTTAGCTCAATTCACTTTACTATATCGTAGCCCCATTCACTTTACTGTATCTTAGCCCGCTTATTTTTATCTTAGCCCCATTCACTTTACTGTATCTTAGCACGTACCACCCTCATAGCTTGGCAGTTAAAAACATACTGTTTCGCCATCTCCATCTCCTCCAGACCGAGCCTGAGACACGTGAACTTTTTGGGGAACCCCCATTGGTGGCCTACAGACGGGACAAGAACCTCAGGGATCTTTTAATTCGTAGTCATCTTAAGACAGATGACACTTTTTATGGTACCAGACGTTGTGGACGCCGTAGATTCAACACTTGTCCGTTTGTTGTCGAGGCCAGCCAGATCTCTTTCCATAAATCCACGTTATCAGTACAGGAGGGTTTCACCTGCACTTCACGAAATGTCATTTATGCTATCATGTGCAAACGTTGCGGTTTGAAGTACATAGGGGAAACTGGCTTACGGTTAGGAGATCGATTTCATCAGCATCTCAATGATATTTCTAAGAGGGCCTGGACACCTGTGGCTAAACATTTTTGCCTTGGTAACCACAGGGGCAAACAGGACATTTCGGTTAGTGCGATCCGCTCTTGTTCCGCAGATGTACGATCTCAGAGGGTCCTAGAACAGCGCCTTATTTTCTAGACTGGCTGTCTCCACCCAGCTGGAATTAACAATGTCTTCAGCTTTCTGTAACTTCTTTATTTTTCCACTGGCCTTTTTTATACTCTAATTTCTTTCTCTATGTTACCCCTCCCTACCACCATCCTATTTCCTTCTCGCCAACATATTGGTCTTGTCCTATTCACCAGTTTCACATTTCCTCCCTGTAGGTGTTTAAGTTCTTCATTCGTTATCTCTCCGCGTCCCCTTTTCTCTCCCTCCCCCCCCCCCGACACATCTAGCGTCTATCATGTTTCTATTGCCTTCCCCCAGCCCCTTTCTCCCACTTGTTCTCCTCCTCTCTCCGCTTCTTCGTTATGATTGGCTATATCGGGAATCTTTTGTCTGTAGGCAGCGTGGGTTTTTTTTCCTCCTCCTTCTTCTACACACATTTCTGCTTCATTGGGAGCAAGACACTTCAGATAAGTTCTATATGTTTGTATTTCGTTGTGTATGTATCCTCGAATAAGGCTCACGCCGAAGTATCAGATGTTGTATGTTTTTCATTTATACATTCTCATACTTTGTATTCGTTTTTTTTTCACCGTGATCACTTCCTCTCTCACTTTGTAAAACTGCACATTACACCTCTATCTACCTTATGTATTTTAGCCACACTCACTTTATTATTAGCCTACTCACATTACTATATCTTAGCCATGCTTACTTTAATCTTAGCCCCATTCACTTTACTGTATCTTAGCCCCGCTTACTTTAATCTTAGCCCCATTCACTTTACTGTATCTTAGCCCTATTCACTTTACTGTATCTTAGCCCCGCTTACTTTAATCTTAGCCCCATTCACTTTACTGTGTCTTAGCCCCAATCACTTTACTGTATCTTAGCCCCATTCACTTTACTGTATTTTAGTCCCGCTTACTTTAATCTTAGCCCAATTCACTTTATTATATCTTAACCCGACTCACTTTACTGTATCTTAGGCACATACTTTATCTTAGGCACACTCACTATACTGTATATTAGCCCCACTCAGTTTAATATATCTTAGCTCCACTCACTTTACTGTATCTTAGCCCCACTAACTTTACTTTATCTTAGCCCCACTAACTTTATCTTAGCCCAACTCAGTTTAATATATCTTAGCTCCACCCACTCACTTTACTGTATTTTAACCCCACTCACTTTAATATATCTTAGCACTACTAACTTTACTGTATCTTAGCCCCACTAACTTTACTATATCTTAGCCCCACTCACTTTTCTGTATCTTAGCCCCACTAACTTTACTATGTCTTAGCCCTACTCACTTTACTATATCTTAGCCACATTCAGTTTACTGTATCTTATCCCCAATTACTTTACTGTATCTTCTCCCCAATCACTTTAGTATATCTTAACCCCAATCACTTTACTGTATCATCTCTCCACTCGCTTTACTGTATCTTCTTCACACTCACTTTAATGTATCTTGCTCCACTCACTTTATTGTATCTTCTTCACACTCACTTTAATGTATCTTGCTCCACTCACTTTATTGTATCTTCTTCACACTCACTTTAATGTATCTTGTTCCACTCACTTTACTGTATCTTCTTCACACCCACTTTAATGTATCTTGCTCCACTAACTTTACTATATCTTAGCCCTACTCACTTTACTGTATCTTCTCCCGAATCACTTTACTGTATCTTATCCTCACTCCCTTTGGTGTATTTCCTCACTCTTGGTTTAAGTTTTATTTTCCAACACTTTTTCTTTTTTTCTCCTGTGTCCCCTTGTAGGCTTTGTTAATTCCCTTGTGTAGGCATCTTAAGCTTTGTTAGCTCCCTTGTGTAGGCATCTTAAGCTTTGTTAGTTCCCTTGTGTAGGCATCTTAAGCTTTGTTAGCTCCCTTGTGTAGGCATCTTAAGCTTTGTTAGCTCCCATGTCTAGGCATCTTAAGCTTTGTTAGCTCTCTTGTCTAGGCATCTTAAGCTTTGTTAGCTTTCTTGTCTAGGCATGCTTAGCAAGCAGTCTTGTTATCTCAGTGTTCTCTTTTCTTTCTGAATCTTCCTCCATCCACCCGTCCCCAGATTGTCTTCTCCCTATTTTACCATCTGGGCGGCTTTTGTTTAGGGCAATTTAGGCCAAAGGTATCCGATGAGGACAAGCGTCTGCTATCTGGGACATAGCGACATGTTGTTTATCATACGGTACCCTTTGTCATCCTCCCTTTACCTCATTTCACAACCAGTCACTGGCTTCCACTTTGTGCTCTGCTATGTCTATCTGGGCTAATTTTTTGCCCATCTTTCCTACTAGGAAAAAAACCACAAAAAACTAAGAGTATATTTGTTATGTATTTCGTGTTTTTATCTGTGGTGCTGTTTCTGTGTGTGGTCCTTGAAAAAGGCTTTTGCTGAGATATTGGATTGTCGTATGTTCTTCATTTGTATGTGCTCATCTTACTTTCTACCATTTTGCTTCTGCTCACTTTTCTCACTTTTTCTATTCTTTGTAAACTTGAATCATACACCTCCTTCTACTTTCATTACTAGGACCAGTTTTACTGCAGTCGCCATTTCTCTGATCTCTTGACATTACTGTAGTTTGTGAGCTTACAGATAAACTCCAACCATGTTAGCCCACGCAAGTAGCTATGAGTGCGGATATACCAGCATGTTTTGCTTAAGAAGTCAGCAGCAGAATATCCAGAAACATGATCTTGGAACAAAATACTGGAGATGGAGTGCTGTGAATTTTATAAAAGATGTAAGATTTTTAGGTTTTCTTTTCGAAAACTGCTTCCTACAAACTATGAGCACATCTTATATGCAAGTGCGTCTTATTTGACACAAAATATAGTATCTAGTGACTGCTGAGTTATATCAGTTATTTAACGGTTATAGTTGCATGTAATATGCAAGAAAGAATTTAGAATTCAACCTCAAGCGTGAGCCAAGGCCTAATCATGTGTGGAGCATAGCTCCTTCCTCTTGCCCACATTTTACAATACATAACATCACGCATGAGTGCCCAATTAAAAAAATATAAAAAAATATTTCGTGTTTGTTAATACTTCTGAAGCAGCTGGCTCACCATCAGTAAGATTTACTTCATAAAATGTGAAGAATGGCGTGTCTCGTTTACAGTTATCATTTTAGTGTGGAGCGGAATGTCAAGCCAGTCTGCTGTTATGATTTCAAACTAATTCATTGTACGATTCTGTAACCTCAACTAAAACCAAGGAAGAGGCCCTCAAAGATTATGCATTCTTGGCTCACTTCAGCCTGTGGTGTATTTTTGTGCATAAATTAAATCTTGTAGGTAAGAGATTACAAAAGGAAACGATAATCTAATCACATCTCAAAATTTCACAGACTTTTAGATTTCTTAAAAGATTAGAGAGAAAATGACTTTGAGCTGACACGAATAAATGTCTTTATATGTGAATCTTGAAATATGGCCAAGAATCTGTTGCAAAATGATTTTAAAAGAAGAAATTGTCGTTTTTGTTAAGTGTGATTTGAAGAGCCTTTCATATGATGCTAAGACAAAGAAGTGTGATAAACGGCTGCAGTAAAGCTGGTTATAGTACTAGGGTTCTCAACCCATGGGCCACAGGGAGTATTGTGGCCGTTCAGCAAAAGGGTCTGAGAACCGCTGGTTGTAGTACAAAGGTTTATGGGAACTTTTACAAAGAGGCAGGCAGAGGAAGGAACAGAGGGAAAATGAACAATAGATAAGAAGAATGAAATGATTATGAAAAACACCAGCAACAACCAAATGTTTCCGCTAAAATACCTTTGTCAAGGACAACAGAGAAGACAAAATAAATAAATAAATACACACAAAATTTCCAGTTTGGCTGCTTTTTTTTCTTCTACGTATATTCAGTTTCAGTGTATGCCTGGTTTTCTAACAGAGTGCACCTCCTACAGTTCTTGTGTGCATCTATTTTATTTTCTGTGTTGTTCTTGATAAGGGGGTTTTCCCCGAAATATTGGATTGTTGTCGGTTTTCGTAAGCATTTCATTTTTGTTTTTCTTCTTGTTAATTCTAACTCCTTTCTTTTCTGTTTTTACCCTTTGCTTTTGTAAAAATGCCCCATACATCTCCGTCTAACTCTACTAGAATTTGATGTGGTAATGAAACATGTGGCTGAGTCTTTGCAGCCACGGTTTAAACAATATAAAATAGAAACAAACCATTTTGTCTTCTTCATCATCATGTGCCCTGCCGACTGGCGTTGGCTATTATGCTTCTCCAGAGTATCCGATCCTTCATGCAGGCCATCAGCTCAGTTGGTGATCTCCTCTCACACCATCCCGTCAGACTGTCCAGTATCATTTCTCTTGGTCTTCCTCTTGATCTTCTTCCTTCTATTTTTCCTGTTGTTATAATATTTTCAATGCCCCCTCTTCTCATTGCATGTCCTATGAAAGTACATTGACTCTCTCTTATCTTTTTGACAAGGTTTTTTGTCTCTCCAGCTCTTCTCATACATTCTTCATTAGTTATTTTTGCTGTCCAGGGGATTCGCAACATTATTCTAATAAACCACATTTCTGCTGCTTCCAATGATTTTTGTGAAGATTTTTGTCCATGATTCACTTCCATATAACAAGATAGGTTCAATATAGCATTTTAGGACTCGTTTTCTAACATTCATTGATAAGGATGTGTTGGTTAATATGTTTCTCATCCTCTGAAATGCAGTCTTTGCTTGGCCTATTCTGTTCCTAATTTCTGTTCTGCATTTCCCATCTGAAGTTATTACTAGTCCAAGGTATTTGAATTTCTGCACCTGCTTTAGAATAGTTCCGTTTAATTTTATATTGCATGCTGGTGGATTCTGTATCTTAGATATAACCATAGTCTCTGTCTTTTTGATTTTCAAAGTAAGGCCTTTCTGTTCACTTTCTTTGGCCACTTTATCCAAGAGATTTTGCAGGTCTTGTTGGTTCTCAGCTATCAGTACTGTGTCGTCAGCATACCGAAGGTTGTTAATATTGTATCCTCCAATTTTTATGCCTGGTTCTGTGATGATTGTTCTTAGAATATTCTCGCTATACAGAGAAAAAAGGTCTGGAGATAGTACACATCCTTGTCGCACCCCTTGCTTTTTAGGTTGATATTTTCCAATTCTATTTTCAACTCGAACTGCTGCTTCTTGCTGCCAGTATAGATGTTTTACAATCCTCAGGTCTTTGCCGTCTATATTGATGTCTTCAAGCATTTTAATAATTTCATTATGTTTCACCTTGTCAAATGCCTTGGTGTAATCAATGAAGCATAAGTAGAGATCTTTCTGTACTTCTAAAGCTCTTTCTGTCAGTGTTCGTAAAGCATAAATGGCATTGTGTGTTCCCTTTCCTTCAACAAATCCAAACTGTTCATCTGCTATTTCCATTTTTATCTTTTTCCTTGTTCTTCTCATAATGATTCCCAGAAGTAGCTTCGTTATGTGACATGAGAGGCTGATAGTCCGGTGGTCGTCACATTCCTTTGCACCTGGTTTCTTTGGTAGTGCTATAAACGTGGATTTAATCAGGTCACTGGGAATATAACCACTGTTGTAAATGTCATTCAGTAACTTGGTTATTATTTTTATTCCTGTCTCCTCTAGTGCCTCTATTTCTTCTATTGTTATATTATCAGGCCCAGTCGCTTTTCCTTTCTTCATGTGTTTGATGGCATCTATGATTTCATCTTCAAGTATTGGCGGTCCATTATAGTTTTCAGTATCTAGTATTAATTCTGAGCATACTCTGTCCACCTGTCCACAATGTCTTCTTTTTCCATTAACATTTTACCTTCTTTCAATTTCAGGCATCCTGTGGTATATTTTGTTGTCCTGCCTGTGAGTTCATTAATTCGTTTGTGCATGTTTTTGCTGTCTTTAATATGAGAGTCCTCTATCTGTCTGCACTGCTCATTTAACCACACTTCTTTTGCTTCTCTGCATTTGCGTCTTATTTCTTTATTTATCTTGTTATATTTTTCCTCGTTATTTTTACTCCTCCTCCTCTTGTTCATCAGTCCTAAGATGTCGTCTGTCATCCATTTATTTTTAGAGGCTTCTTTTTTTGGTGGTAATATCTCCTTAACAGTTTGGTGGATAGAATCTCTTAACATTTCCCATTGTTCATCTATACTATTTATCTTTGCTATTGCATTGTATCTATTTGTTATAATAACTTTGTATTGTTCATGCAGTTCTTGGTCATTTTTAAGAAGTTCTGTATTCAGTTTGATGTTTCTCACTTTTCTGCCTGCTTTCTTTAGTCTTATTCTAACTTTGTCTTCTTAAGATCGCTTAATGTTTTATCATATATAGATGGTGATAAGAAAGGATGTTGAGCAATAGAGGGCTCACCTGGGCAAGAGCAGAAAAAAGGCGAAAGACAGGCATTTGTGGAAAACCCTTGCGGAGGCCCCATGTGCCCTGGGCACTTAAGGTTCAGAGAGAGAGAGAGAGATGGTGATATTCATGTCAAAATATGCAGACTATGAGATTATTAACTCCATCGGATTTAATATGTCAGGGAAAACAAACATGTGAACTCATTTCAACCAGTGACATAACCTTCTAGTAAATAAAATTTAATTTTGCTCTAAGAATAATTGTAATTACTCTATATCGGGTACACGAGGAGAGAGAAGTTTCATAAAATTAATTAAAACTGCTTATTGTGGAGCACATTATTCAAAATAATTAGGCGATATAAAGGCTGATTTAAAGGCTGATTTAAAGGCTGATATAAAGGCTGATTTGAGATAACTCACGTCATTTTTTGTGAACATTTTAAAATGAAATTTCACATTAAAAAATCGGAAAGCTATGTAAAGCTTTTGTTCATTATGACATTCTTAGTATTATTAGATATACGATACATTAACTAACGACACATGAGATGTTTAAGGAGAATAGTAAATGTGAGAAGAAGAGATCAAATAAGAAATGACACCATCAGGGCAAAGGTTGGAGTAACTCCAGTATTACACTATATCTTGAAACAGCGAGTCAAATGGCTTGGCTACGCTACACAGCTACTGTAAGACAGTGTATCACAGAAAACATTCACATTAAGATTTGTAGGTAACAGAGGAAGAGGCCACCCACGCAGGAGATGGAGAGAGGAAATTACAGCGGCATTAAATATCTCATTATATAGCAGATCGTCAAGACGTCTGTCCTGTAAACACTGAAAGGTATAAAGGAGACAAGACAAGACAAGACACATTAGCTTTCTAGCACTTTAGCTTTGTCCTTTTATTATAAATATATTTTTTCTGTGAGTAGGCCCGACATTATGATACAGAATAACCCTCCACATTTGTTAACTGTCTGCTTGCACAAGAATATTAATGAAAACTCTAAACTTTAAATAAAATGAGAAAGAAGAAATAGTCACAAACAGCACCAGAAAACTAATGAAACACAGGATAATATGATAAAAATATTGAAAAACAGAACATTTTACGCGCATGTCGATAAGAAACAGGAGTACACGTAAACAGATGATGAGATAAAAATATCCTGGCAGCAAAATGTAACATGAATGTTACGTCAGTAACAAAAATAGAAGTAGTGCTTCAAATAGGGGTTTGAGGTAGGTCTCAAGTGATTTATCACAAAGCATGAACAAATAACAGATTACATGTCTCTCAGTTACAAAAGTGATTGAGCAGACAGAAAAACGTGATTGAGAGATAGACAAACAAGTTGTTGAAAAGACAATCAAACAGGTTGTTAAGCAAATAGACAAACAAGTTGTTTAGGAGACAGATAAACACATGGTTTAGAAAACAGACAAAAAAGTGCTTAAACAGACAGACAAATAAGCAGTTGAGAAGACAGACAAACAAGCAGTTGAACAAACAGGTAGCTGAGCAAGTAGACATACAAGTAGGTGAGCAAACAAACAAACAAGCAGTTTAGAAAACAGACAAACAAGTAGTTGAGCAAACAAACAAACAAGTAGTTAAGTAAACAGATAAATAAGCAGCTGAGTAAACAGATAAAATTAGTTGAGTAAACAGATAAACATTTAGTTGAGCAAACAGATAAAAAAGCAGCTGAGTAAACAGATAAACAAGTAGTTGTGTAAACAGATGAACAAGTAGCTGAGTAAACAGATAATCAGTTGAGCACATAGATAAACAAGCAGTTAAGTAAACAGATGAACAAGTAGTTGAGCAAACTAGTGGAACAAACAAATAAGCAGGTTTAGACTGTCACGTGACTCAACAAACCTGATAACAGCCACTATAACCAAAGATAATGCCCCGCCGATGGTGGTGAAGGAACCAAGGAAGACTTTAGATTTACAAACGCCTGGATTCTTGAAATTCCACGAGTGAAACATCACATTTATTTCACCTGCGAAACAGTGGAGAACAAGATAAGATATTCAGTTTATTTTATAACCTATGTTACTTGGTATAACAAATCTGCGCAAAGATATGCTCAGTTACAGTTTTCAATCCCTAGAAAGCGACTTAGACATAAGAAATTGTCGGAGCATACTTTATTTATATATTTTTAATGTTGTATTTTACATCTCCAACTTGCTCGCCTTCACTGTCTAAAAACTGAAATAACACGTGGTACGATAGTGTTAGTAAAGATATCGCCTTCCATATTTTATGTTTAATCTGCTCTCTGCTTTTACTGTAACTTTCCTGCCATTGTTACTGGCAGTAGAAAGGTTACATGACAGCTCTGCATTTTGATTATAATCAGATATGAATTTACTGCTTATCAAAACAAGGAGATTTGTGAACAAAATGTCAATGATTTCCTGGTTTGAAATAGATGTTTATTAAATTCAAATTTCACAAGAGAAAAATAACAGCTTTTGTAGCTATGTAGATGTATGTTTATGTGTATGTATGTTTATGCGTGTGTGTAGTATGAGTATGCGGGTATGTGTGTGTATGCTTGTGCTTTTTGTGTAGTTTGAATATGTATGCACATGTGAGTATATTTGTACGTGTGTAGTGTGAGTATGTGAATCAGTATTTCATTCTTCTGAATACTATACAGCACTGTTAAACAGTTATTTTGCTTATCTGCAATACTAAGTCTCAAAACACTTACATAGATATACACCATGTAAATGAAACAGTAACACACAACAACAACCCAAGGGAACAATAACAAGACCACTACGTTGTCCACCAACAAACATGACCAGGCTAACGTGAAAGACAACTCAACTACGATACATGATAAATGGCACAGCTAATACTGAGTCCACATATCATAGAAATTAGGAGTTGTAATAACAGCATGAACAAATTTTAATGTAACCCAAAACGTGTGTATGAACGGTTGTAAAAACGGAAGTTGCGAATGTGAACTGAGATGAAGGAATCAACAAAAGATAACACAAAGTACCCGAGCGAACTGAGATCGTCATATGAATCTACCAAACACACTCAAATTTTAAAAGTTTACTGACCTCAGTCATTCCCAAGTTTCTGTGCACAGCTTCCATCAGAATTACATTTCACAATCTGTCCTTAAAAGGACACCACGTTCCCAAACACAACATAATAATATACACAAAAATCTGTCCTTACAAGACAACCAAACTTACAGAAAACCTATATAATGATTCAAAACAACACGAACAACCAACCGGAAACAAACTACAAGACGTCTTTTATTCCCTCTCACTCTCTCTCTCTCTCTCTCTCTCTCTCACACACACGCATCTCAAGCAGAAGTCCTTCTCCTGTGTAAAAGGAACCCTAGACCCCGTGATCAAGCGGCCAATGGGAACACGGAGATAAAATTCACTCCGTGCTTGCAAAATCACATGAGCAGTGGTCAACAACTTTGACCACAATTTACTGAGTTACATCCCCTATTCTGTCACAGAATATCCACCTTATTCTGTTACATATGCATGCACCTGTGTGTAGTGTGGGTCTGCATGCACGTGCGTGTAGTGTGGGTATGCATGCACGTGTGTGTAGTGTGAGTATGCATGCACGTGTGTGTAGTGTGAGTATGTATACACGTGTGTGTAGTGTGGGTATGCATGCACGTGTGTGTAATGTGGGTATGCATGCAAGTGTGTGTAATGTGGGTATGCATACACGTGTGTTTAATGTGGGTATGCATGCACGTGTGTTTAATGTGGGTATGCATGCACGTGTGTGTAGTGTGGGTATGCATGCACGTGTGTGTAATGTGGGTATGCATGCACGTGTGGGTAGTGAAAAACGAGATATTCTTTGCTAAATCTAAAAAAGAACAAACTGAAGCCAGAACTGTCTTTAGAAATAAACGTCAAATGAATGTTTTTAGAGAGTAGATAAAGAAAACTTCACCTGCAGCGTTGCTGTTAGCCATTAAATTCACTGCTGTTTCAATTTCATGCAATGTAATTTCATCTAGGTTGACATTTAGTTGTGGGGCTGGTAAGTCAGTTTCAAGGTTTTACAATTCTTTTGGGTGTGGTCGATTAAGTATTTCTTGGAAGTGTTCAGCCCATCTTTGCTTTTGGTCTTTATTTGATGTTAATAGGGTTCCAGTTTTGCTAAGGATTGGTCTTTCCTTAGATGTAATAGTACCTGTTAGCCTCTTTTGTATGTTATATAAAGTTTTGATGTCTCCTGTTTTTGCTGCTTTTTCTGCCTCTTTCGCCATATTGTCTATGTATTCTCTTTTATCCCTTCTAGCTGAAGTTTTTACTTTCTTGTCTATTTCTTTGTATGTTGCTTTTGCCAGATCTTTTCCAGGATCTGTTTTTGCATTCAGCATGTCTAATTTGACTGCTCGTCTTTTATGTATATACTTCCATGTTTTATCTAATATCCATGCTTTTCTATTTGGTTTTTTCAGTCCAGTGCTTGCTTTTGCTAATGTGATTATGGCTGTGCTGTAAGAATTCCATAATTCATCTATACTTATCTCCTCAACTTCACTGGGTGTTTTGGAATGATTAGCAAGTTCCTGATTGAAATTAATGTTAGTATTTTCTTCTTGTAGGCTGTGGCTGTTTATCTTTCTGTGCACTGATTTCTTGTGTTGGCTTTTCAATTTTAGTTTTATTTTCCCTATGCACAGGTTGTGATCACTGTTGACATCTGCACCCCTATAAGCCCTTACATCTATGAGAGATGTTGATGAAATTAAATTGCATGAAATTGAAACAGCAGTGAATTTAATATCTAACAATAAAGCTGCAGGTAAAGATGAAATAACAGCCGAAATGCTAAAAGCTATCAATAGTGACAACATGAGACAACTACAGAGAATGTTTAACAAGATTTGAAAAGAAGAAAAGATCCCTTCTAATTGGAAGAAAGGAATCATTGTTAAAATACCAAAAAAAAAAGGCAACCTTAGTGATTGTAACAACAGGAGAGGAGTAACCTTAATATCAGTTGTGTCAAAAGTATTTTGCAAGGTCATTTTGAATAGACTCAAAGATATAGTGGATACTGCAATGAGAGAAGAACAAGCAGGATTTCGAAAAGGGAGAAGCTGTCTCGACCAGATCTTTACTCTCAGAATAATACTTGAAGAACATATTGAAAACCAGAAACCATTAATACTGAAATTCATAGATTTTAAAAAAGGCATTTGATAGCATACACAGAGATTCATTATGGAGAATTTTATGTCTATATGGAATACCATCTAAAATTGTCAACATCATTAAGGACTTATACAATGGATATGTTTGTGCAGTCAAGACAGAAGAAGGGATGAGTGAATGGTTCCAGATTGAAACAGGCGTGAAACAAGGATGTATACTGTCTCCTTTACTTTTTGGGATTACAGTAGACTTCATAATGAAAAAATGCTGCACAGGTAACACAGGTATTGACTGGGTACATGGGAACCAACTAGAAGACCTTGATTTTGCTGATGACATAACTCTTATCAGTAATAATGTGAATTCCATGCAAGAAAAAAAAGATAGCCTGTCTTCATTGGCTAGCAAAATAGGACTTGAAATTAACAAGGACAAAACAAAAATAATGAAAATTCCTCTCAATCAAAGTGGAAAACTACACATAGAAGGGACAGATATTGAAGAAGTCAATCAATTTGCATACCTTGGTAGCTACATAGACCAGGATGGTGACACTAGAAAGGAAGTTAGGATCAGAATTACAAAAGCAGCATCAATCTTCAAGAATCTTGGGAACATATGGAATTCAAAAGTTATAAGCACAAAAACCAAGTTAAGACTATTCAATTCAAATGTAATATCCATCTTCATTTATGCATGCGAAAGCTGGAAAACAACTAAAGAAATAGACAAGAAATTAGACTCTTTTGAAAACAAATGCCTAAGGAAAATACTCGGCATCAAGTGGAATGAATTCAAGAACAATGCAGAGATAAGACAAATGATTGAACAACAACCAATCTCATGGGTGATGAGGAAAAGGAGATGGACATGTGTTGGTCACTTGGTGAGAAGAAATGATCACAGAATCCCAAAACAAGCTATCAAGTGGAACACAACAGGCCTAAGAAAAAGGGGCAGACCGCGTGAAACTCTGAAGAGGACATTATTAAGAGAGGTCAAATTAATAGGCATAAAATCCTTTGATGAGGTTGAAAGACTGGCCGAAGACAGGAAAAATTGACGAACTACTTTGCGAGCCCTATATGACGTTTAACGGCACGGGAAGGATATAAGATATAAGAAAGAAAACTTAATTGTGGTGACATATATTTCTCATGTGTTACATAATGTGTCTGTACTGGTCAATGTACGAACTGAGACGATGATAATGATAATGATTAAGACAAAAAATAGCTGAATAACATTACTTGGGATAGCACCCAGGTTAGCCACGAGGTCGAAGCTTGCTATCGTCATGAGCAGCACTTTGGTTGGGTTGAGTTTCATCTTGTGAGAGTAGACCAACAAGACAAGGACGTTACCAACTAGACCACAACATGCCAGGATACTCATGAATATCGTGGCTGGTATCATCGTAATGTTGGTTTCGTCTTGCAGATGTTGCAGATACTCTTCAACAGAAAGGCTGATGTTGGTACTGTTAGTGCAGTTGTTAACATCCATTGTTACGTTTGATAACATTCTTTCTCACATGAACAGTGTCTCACAGGGGCTTTCACAAAGTCCAATAGTGTGCTTGGATTTTTCTTCGTAAAAGTTTGACACCAACGTTCAGGTTAATAACAAAAACATCACAGCAGATGTGATAACTTGTCTAAACAAGCCTTAGATTTATTTATGTTTAATGTTTTTGCCTGAGTTTTGTCGCGGTCTGAAATATCCGAGCAGAAAATACGAGTCTATTAGCACAAGAAATGTTCAGTTAAAGATTGAAAAAAGAATTTTTGCCAGAAATCTTAGAGGTTATTTTGCAACTAGTTTCACGAAGTATCTGGAAAAGACGGCTCATCTATATTCTTTCTAAATGTTGCTAACATACAGTGATAAATCTATATTCTTTCTAAATGTTGCTAACATACAGTGATAAATCTATATTCTTTCTAAATGTTGTTAACATACAGTGATAACACTACGCGGAGGACACATGTTTGATCCTTGTGAATACGGAAATACTGTCAGCGACATTCACAGCTTTTATAATGAGTGTGAATAATTTACATTCCGTCATTGTCCTGCCTGAATCTAGCACACTTCAGACCTGCGTAGATATCCTCCAAGATACACTTAACAGCCACTTTCAAACTTTCCGTCCTAATTTTTGCTGTTTGTTTTAAAAGGCGGATCTTGAGTACATCAGTGACGAAGTCTATTTCTTCACGCCCACTTGAAAGAATTAACAAGCGTGGATGGAAGTAAGGGATGTGAAGTTCATGGTAGCCCTGAGATTAAAAAAAAATCGTTTCTCTTCTTCTCTATCTAGAAATTTTCATGATATTGTTGTGGATGAAGACAGATAGATTCTGTCACAAAGAATTATGTTCAAAAAGTATTCGACAGCAGAACGGTGAAGATTTCGTAACTGTATGACTTAGATCATATATTTGTCTAGTGAACTTTTGGTAACCGTATGACTTAGATCATATATTTGTCTAGTAAACTTTTGGTAACTGTATGACTTAGATCATATATTTGTCTAGTAAACTTTTGGTATCTGTATGACTTAGATCATACATTTGTCTAGTGAACTTTTGATAACTGTATGACATAGATCATATGTTTGTCTAGTGAACTTTTGATAACTGTATGACATAGATCATACATTTGTCTAATGAACTTTTGATAACTGTATGACATAGATCATATATTTGTCTAGTGAACTTTTGATAACTGTATGACATAGATCATATATTTGTCTAGTGAACTTTTGATAACTGTATGACTTAGATCATACTTTTGTCTAGTGAAGTTTTGACGATTGTATGACATAGATCATATATTTGTCTAGTGAAATTTTGGTGACTGTATGGCGTAGATCATATGTTTGTCTAGTGAAGTTTTGATGACTCTATGACATAGATTATATATTTGTCTGGTGAAGTTTTGATAACCTTGCTATCATTTGTGTCAAAAGTATTTTGAAACGTTAATCTGAATAGAATTAAAGATATAGTGGATGCTACAATGAGAGAACAAGCAGGATTTCGAAAAGGGAGAAACTGTCACGACCAGATCTTTACGCTAAGAATAATATCTGAAGAACATATCGATATGCAGAAATATGCAGGAAACTCTCTACTGTAGAGAGCGGGACAACAGCACAATTAATTCAGATCATCAGAGGAAGTACCCCCTCCCCCTCAGACAAGTGTTTCGGCCCTATTAAACACTCTAAGGGGTGGGTCCCTCTGGGTTATGACTCCCAGAGGTCTTGTGAGTTGTTGCTTTTTTCCGTACTGGGATTGAGCCCGTCATCTTCCAGTTGGCACTGGACTTTGAAGTGCGTCTTTAGCGATTTAGCTACGGAGGACTGGTACTGATTGCGACAAACGAAATTATTTATGTTCTCAATGCTTGTTTCGCATACTCCACGCCAAGGATGAGGCCTTTTTTGCTGTTTCTGAAAGGCTTTTCATTGCCCTTGCTCTTGCTTGTCCCTTTATGTCCAGTTGTTTACATAGGTCGTATGCAGAAACCATTAATCCAGAACTTCATAGACTTTAAAAAAGGCATTTGATAGTATACACAGAGATTCAATGTGGAAAATTTTAAGAATACATGGAATATCATCTATATTGTCAACATCACTAGAGACCTCTACAATGGATATGTTTGTGCAGTGAACACACAAGAAGGAATGAGCGAATGGTTCCAGATTGAAATAGGCATGAAACAGGGATGTACATTACCTCCCTTGGTTTTTGGAATTGCCATAGATTTCATAATGAATAAATGCTGCACAGGTAAAACGAGGATTGATTGGGTAAATGAGACCCAACTGGAAGATCTTGATTTTGCAGATGACATAACTCTTATCATTGACAATGTGAAATTATTGCAAAACAGATACCCTGTCTTCAATGGCTAGTAAAATAGGACTTGAAATTAACAAGAAAAAAACAAAAAAAAATTAATGAAACTTTTCATTAATCAAGAAGGAAAATTATGCATAGAAGGAACAGCTGTTGAAGAAGTAAACCATTTTCATATCTTGGCAGCTACATAGACCGGGATGGTGACACCAGAAAGGAAGTTAGAATTTCGAATTGCAAAAGCAGCATTGATCTTCAAGAATTTTGAGAACATATAGCACAAATATAATAAGCACAAATACCAAGTTAAGATTTTTCAATTCAAATGTAATATCCACCCTCATTTATGCATGTGAAAGCTGGAAAACAATTAAAGAAATAGACAAGAAATTAGACTATTTTGAAAACAAATGCCTAAGGAAAATACTCAGTATAAAGTGGAACGATTTCAAAAACAACACAGGGATAAGACAGATGAGCAAAAAGAAACCTGTCTCATGGGTGATCAGAAAAAGTAGATGGACATATGTCGGTCATGTATTGAGAAGAAACAACCAGATAATCCCAAAACAAGCTATCAAGTGGAGCTCAAAAGGACGAAGAAAAAGAGGTCGATCACGTGAAACTCTAAAGAGGACATTGTTATGAGAGGCCAGTTTAGTGGGAATGATATCCCTTGATGAGGTTGAAAAGCTCGCCGAGGAAAGGAAATCTTGACAAATTACCATGCGAGCCCTATGTGATGTCTAACGGCACGGAAAGGATGTAAGATGTAAGAAATAGTTTTGGTGACTGTATGACATAAATCATATATTCGTATAGTGAAGTATTCGTAATTATTTGTGTGTGCATTTAGTGATAATCTTTACATTTTAAAATAATGAATGAACAAATGTCGTTTCATGTCCAAACAAGGAGCGTCTTGTTCTCGGAAATCAGCTGTATGTTTATGTGCATGAGTATGTGCGTACGACTAAAGTACTCTCAAGTGTCCCAGTCACATGGGATTATTTGATGACTCACATTCCTGGGAAGGATCAGTTTATAAACATTAATTATGCTTTTCCTGCTGCTCGCTGCTTCCGTCTGTCTATCTTTTCTTCTTTTATTTTCTTCTTTTTCTCCAGCAAATTGTCACTTTTTATTCACGGAGTAGAGTTGCAGCAGATTGTTAGGTTCGAACAGAAGAGTATCAGCTTCATGCAGAACATTATCAACCTCATATAGGCTGAAACATTATCAACTTCATGTAGGCTAGAACATTATCAACATCATGTAGACTAGAGCATTATCAACTTCATTTAGAAAGTATCAACTTCATGTAGAACATTATCAACTTCATTTTTTTACTAACTTCAGTCAGAATACTGTCACAGTTCAGATAGAACAAGAACATTTTATTTAATACAAATAGAAAGTGACACAAAATAAACATGGATGATTATGATAGTGAAATCTTGGTCTTGTTTTAAAGCAAACACTTTTCTTTCTTGTTTACTTTCATTCTGTTGTTTTTCTTCTGTGTACTGAACTGGAGTAGGACTGGTGGATTTTACTATAGCATTATTTTCTATTCAGTTTACGACGTGAAGTATGACAATTGCCATGATGAACTTCTTGAAGATCTCTCTCTCTCTCTCTCTCTCTCTCTCTCTCTCGTTTTCTCTAATTATCATCTGTTTTCTCTTGCTCACAAACTTTCTGTGGTAGCTCCATGTTACGAACTCGTCATAATCATCAACATTATCATAATCGTCATCACTCTTATCATGTTGTATACAAAAGATTGTGTAGAATGCCACTGAATTATTGAATTTTACTGACGCTAAAACAAAACTGAGCCTTTGGTTGAGGTATCTTCGCAGAATCTTCACGTTACTTCCAAAAAATTAATTGTACTGGATAAACGCATTTTTTAAAGCACCAAGATCGTGAATTTCACTCTACTACACACTCTACACACACTACACACTCTACATACACTACACACTCTTACACTCTCTACACACGTCGTTACTTTACAAACCTTAATTCAGAAATGGTAACTTTAATGTATATTAAATAAATATTTAACATATTTAACATGGTTCTCATGTTTTGGTGCTGGTAGCAGTGAAAGGAAACGAAAAAGGCGTTTATGGGCTGCCTCTCTGCCTCTCTCGGCATCAAGTGGAACGAATTCAAGAACAATGCGGAGATAAGACAGATGACTGAACAACAACCAGTCTCATGGGTGATCAGGAAAAGGAGATGGACATATGTTTGTCACGTGATGAGAAGAAATGATCAGAGAATCCGAAAACAAGCTATCAATTTTAACACAACAGGCCAAAGAAAAAGAAGCAGATCACGTGAAACTCTGAAGAGGACATTGTGAAGAGAGCCCAAATTAATAGGCCTAAAATCCCTTGATGAGGTTGAAAGACTGGCCGAAGACAGGAAAAATTGGCGAACTACCTTGCTAGCCATATGTGACCTTTAACAGCATGGGAAGGATATAAGATAAGATAAGATATATAAACAAAAATAACCAGAGGCAATTATCCCGATAGTCCGGATATATAAACAAACTTGAAGGGAGAGGAGCGTTTTTGCTGTGTTGCATACCCTGGCATGTTACAAGACGAGAGACAAAACCAGTATCTCTCTGTATCAAACCAAGGCTCGACATTTTTAGCAAAGCCTTCTCTTTCTCAGCTATCCATCTTCAGAACACCCTACTAACTCATGTAAAACTTATAAGTAATATTCATTCTTATAACTTCAAACTTTGTCAATATCTGTTCGATATGAACTATATGCCTAACTAAAATGTATTTATGTTTACGTGTATTTGTATACACGTATGAATATGTGTAAGTATATATTTGTATATGTGTGTATGTCTATATGTATATGTGTGTATGTGTATGTATACATATGTGTGTGTCTGCTTATGTAAGTGTGCATGTGTGTAATTACAGAAGCATTATATTTTATGAAGTAAATCGTTGAGATCTATCAAGAAGTCTATTTGTCCCCTCAACACCGAAAGGTTTATAAGGAAGGAGACAAGTTCATTCATTCATTCCTTTGCATGTCCCTTGCGGAACTTTGCCTCCCAAACAGCACTCCTGTAGGCCTCTCGGTTGTGAGCAAGATGGCCTGCTGCTGCTGCATCCATTTCCAGATCATCAACGATGTCTTGCAGCCATCTTCGTTTCGGTCTTCCTCTTTTTCTTTTTCCCATTATGTATCCTTCCAATACGGTCTTCTCTAAATTATCATGACGTTTAATGTGGCCAAAATATTTAAGTTTTCTCTCTTTAATCCTCTTTACTAGCCAGCCTTCTTCAATATTAAGCTCTTGTAGTATAGATATATTTGTTCTTTTTTGTGTCCACGATATTTGGAAAACGCTTCTATAGCATTTACATTCAAAGGCATTTATGTGCTTCTCAGCTGTTTTGTTAAGTGTCCAGGTCTCACAGGCATATGTTGCGATGGGAAAGATGCAAGCCCTTAAAAATCTTATTTTTGTGGTTCTGTCTGCTCCTCTCCACAGATTCTTTATTTGTTTTACTTTCTGAAGAGCAATAGATGTCCTCCTTTTAATTTCCCGCATTGTATCTCCATTATTAGTTAGTAGTGATCCAAGATATTCAAAACTCTCCACTTCTTCCAGTTTTTCCTCACTGATACATATTTCAGTTGCCTTGTTTGTTTTGTCAGTTGTCATCATTTAGTTTTCTTTGCATTAAGATAGAGGTTCTGCTCTTCGCTGTTCTTGCGGACTGACATAATTAGTTTTTCCATTCCTTCTTGTGTTGTGGACAGCAATACTGTGTCATCAGCATATCTAATCTCTGGTATTTCATAACCTCCAACTGTTATGGCATCGTAATATTCTTTGTCTACATCTTCTCTAACATTCCTCATTATATTTTCAGTATACAAGTTAAATAAGTAGGGTGACAATATATATATATATATATATATATATATATATATATATATATATATATATTCCATTTATATATATACTTGTATATATGGATGTATACGTATGTATAAACATATATATGTATACATATGTATATATATGTATTATATATGTGTATGTGTACGTATGTGACAGCATATGTTTATGTGCATACATACGTATGTGTGTATATATGTATATGTCTGGGTGTGTTTTTATTTGTTATATGTACTTGCATTTGTGTATGTATATATGTATCTGCATGTACTGTCTAAATTAGTGTAAAGTATGGTTGACTGTTGTATTTTTTTATACTGGTGTGCTATAAATTTGTTAGTTTTGAATGAATGTAAGAATGTAATTAAGTTTATTTCATGTAGTTACATAAACCAGAGTGTGGAATGTATGGACAACAGATGGTTTATTATTTGTTTACGTAATCATTTAATTGTTACTTCATGATTATTATGCTCATTAACAAATGCTGAATGACTGTGACTGAGTGAAAGCTGTGTGATGAAGTACAGAATGTTAGATGGGGCTGCGTGCCTAATTCCCCTTTGAAAATAAGGTCTTTTCTTTCTTTCTTTCTTTCTGTTCCATGCCAAAATACTTTGGTCGTCATTAATTTCCACTATCATCTGACCTTTGCTCTTTTTATAAGCTGTGTTTCTGACTGTGATCTGTGTCACTCTTTTAGTCCGTCAAGTATCTTGTTTCTTTGTCTTCCTCTGTCTCTTTTTCTCTATACTCTTCCTGTTGCCAAAAACAGTATAATATACATCATGCAGGAAACTCTATACTTTAGAGAGCGGAAAACAACGCAACACCTTCAGATCATCAGAGGAAGTACCCCTTCTCAGACAAATGTTTCGGCCCTATTAAACTCCTAACACCCTAAGGGGAGTGGGCCCCTCTGGGTCATGACTCCCAGAGGTCTTGTGAGTTGTTGCTTTTTTTTTTCCTCGTCCAGGAATTGAATCCCCGATCTCCTATTACCAGTGCCCTTCGAAGTGCATCTTAACGATTTAGCTACGGAGGACCGATACTGGTTGTGACAAACGAAATTATTTAAGTTCTCTATGCAAAACAGACTTCGACAAGACGTGCAAGTCTAAACAACGAAACAAAACAAACAACAAGAATAACTTAAGTTTTTGACACTACACAGACATCTTGTTAATACTTCTTTGTGTAAGACTTAATTCACTCCAGGCACTAGCTGTTTTTTCCACGAATGATTATAAACTTCCTCTTATATATAGAACATCAGTTTTAATTTATGGCGGGCGGTTAGGGATATCCTAGTTTGTGAGAAGACTATATCCTGTTCTAGGGCGGTCATAGGAAATTTCTCATCTATTTTTACCGTTCATGACATAGCTTTATGAAAGGTTGTAACCATAGATGAGTTTTCAAAGAAGTTTCGTCATATAGATACGCTAGTGTCTTGCGTGTTGGGCGAGGGAATCGGTGAGTGAGGGATTTCAGAAATTGTCAAATCAGTCTCCTTGTTTACTTTTTTGCTTCCATTTATCATTATGTCTCCATCTGTCTCCTCGTTTTCCTGTGATTCTTGGTTCTCAGGTTCTGTTTTGTTGTTGATGGTTCTCAGGTTTTGTTGTTGATGGTTCTCATGTTTTGTTGTTGTTAGTTCTCAGGTTTTGTTGTTGTTAGTTCTCAGGTAGGTTTTTTGTTGTTAGTTCTCAGGTTTTTTTTTGTTGTTAGTTCTCAACTTTTATTGTTGTTGGTTCTCAGGTTTTGCTGTTGCAGGTTCTCAAGTTTTGTTGCTGTCGGTACTCAAGCTGTTTTGCTATGGTTCCCGGGTTTTGTTGTTGTGGTTCCCGGGTTTTGTTGTTGTGGTTCTCGGGTTTTGTTGTTGTGGTTCTCGGGTTTTGTTGTTGTGGTTCTCGGGTTTTGTTGTTGTGGTTCTCGGGTTTTGTTGTTGCTGGTTCTTGGATTTTGCTGTTGTTAATCCTCTAATTTTGTTGTTGGTGGTTCTCAGGTTTTATTGTTGCTGGTTCTGCAGTTTTGTTGTTCTTGGTTCTCAAGTTTTGCTGGTTCTCAAGTTTTGTTGCTGTTGGTTCTCAAGTTTTGTTGCTGTTGGTTCTCAAGTTTTGCTGTTAGTGGTTCTCAAGTTTTGTTGCTGTTGGTTCTCACGTTTTATTGTTGTTGGTTCCCTAGTTTTGTTGTTGTTGGTTCTCAAGTTTTGTTTTTGCTTATTCTCAAGTTTTGTTGCTGTTGGTTCTCAAGTTTTGTTGTTGTGGTTCTCGAGTGTTGTTGTTGCTGGTTCTCAAGTGCTATTATTGTTGGTTCTCAGATTTTGTTGTTGTTAATTCTCAAATTCTGTTACAGTTGATTAATATAGCCCTTAGGTTGTGAGATCATGTGTCAAGTTTGGGAAATCAGGGAATATTTGTGAGACACAGAACACATTGGTGTCCTTTCAGAAACATACATCATTTTCATCCTACTACTTACACATTCAGTGGTGATGCTGTCGTAACACTGCAACTACCGCTCACAAAACTACAGAAAGTTTAAACTAGAAAAACACTACAGTTCACAAAAAAGGCTAGGACAGCTTCGGAAGAAGAAAAAAAAACTGCTTTTCATGACATTTCCCATGTCATACTTGATAGAATCAGGTTTCAGTAGAGTGAGTTATTTATACATGCGCACAAGTGAGCAGAGGTAATCTTCATTTATCACTTCACTGACTGGAATCTGAATTTAAAAAAAAAAACTTTCATCACATCAGCGGTCACGCTGAACAAGTAATAAATGACACTAAAACTTTGTATGTAATTGTGTGCGTAAACCTTGTTACTAAAAGTCTTACTCTCTTTCTTTTCCCTTTATGTACCCTTCCATGACGGTCTTCTCTAGATTATCATGACGGTTAATGTGTCCAAAATATTTAAGTCTTCTTTCTTTAATCCTTTTTTACTAGCCAGCCTTCTTCACTATTAAGCTCTTGTAGTATGGATATATTTGTTCTTTTTTGTGTGTCCATGATAACTGAAGAACTCTTCTGTAGCATTTACATTCAAAGGCATTTATGTGTTTCTCAGCTGTTTTGTTAAGTGTCCAGGTCTCACAGGCATATGTTGCAATGGGAAAAATGCAAGCCCTTAAAAATCTTATTTTTTTGTAGTTCTGTCTGTTCCTTTCCACAGATTCTTTAGTTTGTTTTTTTTTTTACTTTCTGGAGAGCGATAGATGTTCTCCTTTTAATTTCCCTCATTGTATCTCCATTATTAGTTAGTAGTGATCCAAGATATTCAAAAATTTCCACTTCTTCCAGTTTTTTCTCATTGATACATATTTCAGCTGCCTTGTTTGTTTTGTCAGTTGTCATCAATTTAGTTTTCTTCGTATTAAGATAGAGGTTTTGCTCTTCACTATTCTTATGGACTGACATAATTAGTTTTTCCATTCATTTTTGTGTTGTGGACAGTAATACTGTGTTATCAGCATATCTAATCTCTGGTATTTCATAACCTCCACTTGTTATTGCATCGTAATATTCTTTGTCTACATCTTTTCTAACATTCCTCACTATATTTTCAGTATACAAGTTAAATACGTAAGGCGACAATATGCACCCTGACGGACCCCTTGTTTTATGTCAAACCAAGTTGTTGCTTCACCATTTATTCTTACTGCTGCCCGTTGGTCTAGATACAGCAGTGATGTTAATTGTATCAAATGTGTTAGAAATCCCATTTTTTTCCATTAGTTCCCAAAGTTTCTGGTGTTGTACACAATCAAATGCCTTTAAGTAGTTGCAAAAAAATAAATATAGATTCACATTAAACTCTCTGCATTTCTCTATTATTAATCTTATACTGAATATATGATTTCTTGATCCTCTTCCTTGCCTGAAATCAGATTGGACTATATTGACTTATTCTTCTATTTTCTTACGAAGTCTACCCAATATGATTTTTAACAGAATTTTACTGGCATGACTAATCAGGGGATGGCGACTGCAGTAAAACTGGTTTAAATAAAGAAAGTAGATAGGGGCGTTTGGTGCAGTTTTACAAAGTGAAGGAGGAAGTGAGCAAGGTGAGAAAAAAAACGAATAGAAAGTACGAGAACGTATAAATGAAAAACATACAACATCCGATATTTCGGCGTGAGCCTTATTCGAGGATACATACACAACGAAATACAAACATATAGAACTTATCTGAAGAGTCTTGCTCCCAGTGAAGCAGAAATGTGTGTGGAAGAAGGAGGAAAAAAAACCACACTGCCTGAATAATCAGGGAAACAGTTCTGCAGTTTGTGCATAATTTCAGGTTACCCTTTTTTGGCAGTGGTATGAATACAGTTCTTTTCCACTCTTTTGGCCAAATACCTGAATGATCTTTTTACATAGTGCATGACAGATTGTTGCACACTCATTTCCTCCTGTTTTAATAAATTCAGCTGTTATCTCATCACATCCTGGTGATTTACCATTTTTCAGATTCTTTATTACCCATAAAACTTCTTCTATTGTCGGTTCGGGTTCTTTTTCCTCCAATAATAATTCACACTGTTAATTTCTGCTTTCACAGTTGGTTGTTTCATACATTCCTTTGCAATATTCCTTCCATCTTTCTAGAATTTCTTCTGTCTCTGTGAAGGTACTCCCCATCTCATCACAAATTACATTTAGCTTAGGTGTGACATTTCTCGCCAATGTCTTCATTTCTTTAAACATTTCACTATCTTTTCCACACGTCTGATATCCTTCATGATCCTTTCACAACAATCCTGTATGTATTGTTTTTTGTCTTTTCTTATGTTTCTTCGTACTTCTTTTGTTAAAGATTTATATTCCTCTTTGTTGTTGTTTGTCAATTTCCATTGCGTCTTCATTTCTCTACGTTGTTTGGCAGTTCCATTGTGCCTGCTGTAATCCATCCGTTCTTTTGTGTTTTCTTTACTGGAACCATTTCTTTAGCTGTTGTTATTAAGATCTTCTTCTTCTTCTTCGTTCGCTTCTACCACCAAGACCGCCCCGCGATCCTACTGAATTTACGCCTGTGGTCCACGTTAAGTCTTGTGGTCCCCGTGTGGTCCCCGAAAGTACCCCGAAAGGACCACACGGAATCCCCGAGAGGACCACATTGCTTTCAGAGTATCGCAGGGCTTGAGCCTGTATTCTTGGTGGGTCCCGGAAGCGGGATTGCGTGACCACCGTGATTTTCGTTGCACCAGTTTAGTCTAGATTTGGACTGTCTCACCGGAAGACCTCGACGTGTTTTGGATATCAGCATATCCCCGCTGGGTGAGAGGTGTTAGCCCATCCAGGCCAGAGTTGGACTTTCTCACCGGAAAACCTCGACGTGTTTTAAGATACCCATGTATCATCGCCGGGTGAGAAGTGGTTGCCCATCCAGTCCAGTGTTGGACTTTCTCACCGGAAAACCTCAGCGCGATTAGGATAGGCATACATCCCCGCCGGGTGAGAGGTGGTTGCCTATCTAGACTGCCCTGGTCCAGTGTCTCCGACTTCAGCATTTTGTGGCCGTGGCCGCTACCCTTCCTAGTTGTGACCAGGATGGAGCTTTTGTCCAGGAGGATGAATCCTCGCCACTAGTGACTTCCACCCCTGGGTTGAGCTGGTTTAGGCATATTATCCCAGTGTGGGCGTGTTTGGGACGTGACCGACCTCTAGAGCAGAGGTGCCATGGCATGCGTAGCCTTCAAGTTTCACCCCTGGTGTGAGCCGGTTTAGGCATATTTCACTAGTATGGGTGTATATCGGGCTTGATAGACCTCTAGAGCGGAGGTGGGGTGACATGTCTAGCCATCAAGTTCCACCCCTGGTGTGTGCCGGTTTAGGCATATTTCACCAGTGTAGGTGTATTTCGGACGTGGCCGGCCTCTAGAGCAGAGGCGCCGTGGTATGTGTAGCTCTCGCAGCGATACTACTAGACATACCGATTAAAATTCACTTTATCCTTTCCACCACCTTTTCACATCGGCGCCGCACAGCAACCTTTATTTCTTTTCCGCATTTCTTCCTTGACCGGGAGGAGCTTCACTCCACGCGCGGCATCCGAAGAGTCTCGCCAGCTTTGTCTTAACCTCTAGGTTAAGCCAGTTCAAAAATTTCACCTGATATGAGTACATTTAGGACGTGGCCGACCTACAGACCAGAGGTGCCGTGATTTGACTGTTTGCTTCGCTCTATCCTTTCTACCACCTTTTCCACAGTGGTGCCGCACGGCAACCCCGTTTGCACCTTTCTTCATTGGCAGGGAGGAGCACCGCTCCATGCACGGCAGCTGATGAATCTCGCCAGCAGCGGTAGATGAGCTACCAAACGTGCCACTCATCTACCCTAAGTGTCTGATTTTCAGGCGCCAGATATTCGCTTTCGCCCCTTCTCCTGTCAGTTTAAACAGTTCTGCCACGAGAAGGCCAGGAGCTGGACTTGACTGCCAGAGGCTGTTTGAGTCGCATGCCGTTGGAGTGGAGGTCGAATTCTCCACCCCACCTCCGACAATAACAGTCCTTAGAACCATTATTAAGATATCTCTGGCCTGCGTAGCCAAATTTGAAGGTCAGAACATACAATTACAAGTAATACAAAACCAATTAGTTGGATACCTGATAGACGCAATTAGGAGAACCTCCATAAAAGTGAAGTTATTAAGAGATCGACTCCAGTCATTCGAGAATGCAGTACAGATTGCAGTCGTTGAAGAGACATTAAGGCTTCGGCTAAACACGAGAACAGGCCAGGTCAATGAAATAGAAAAAAACGAAAAAAAAATCAAGTGAAGTTGATGATGCAAGCAGACGACCCAAGAGACTCCCAAAGGGATGAACCCAGTTATCGAATACATTGTGAATTCACCACGAAATGCAGGAGAGCTACCGAAAATCGGTATGGGGCTAATCGTCCGGAGAGACAGAACAACCCTGTAACATGTTATAAATGTAGAAAACGAAACCACATTGCACAGTTTTGTAGAACAATGGAAGACAGTGGTGGACCCTCATATTCAAGGGAAAGTGATAGATTCCAAAGAACCAGGTATCGCTTTACTGGTTGTCCAGCAAATTATTCAGGAGGATACAACAGGAGATACCAGGGAAACGAGTAATAGAAACCTACAGAAGACCCGATGAGTTTCTTTTAAATCTGCAGGGTCATCAAATAAAAGAAAACAAAAAACAAGGCCAAGGGTCAGCATGCACGATTTCGGTACATTTTGGACAGATGAAAATTCACACATTGCTAGACACCGGGTCAGAAATAAGTCTATGCCGATACAATGTGTGGAAAACATTAAAGAAGGACAATTATGACATACAGGTAACACATATAAAGTTACATTCAGTCAGTAGGGAGGAACTCAAGCTACTTGGTGTATCAATTTTATCATTAGAAGAAACTGTGACATATTTGCCTTGTCGGAGCTAGACCTAGGCAGAGCTAACACATTGACAATTCATATAGACACTGGCAACACCCCCCCCCCCCCCAGTGTTTATGAAACCCTACAAAACTCCTCTCAAATACAGAGGAGTAGTGGAAAAATCTATCCATGACATGTTACAGGCAGGAGTGATTCAATCAGCACCCCTAACATAGTGGAATTCACCAACTGTAATAGTGGAAAAAGGATGCTATGACTTCAGGCGTCTCAGCGCAGTCACCAAACCTGTCTCCTACAAGATGCCAAATGCTGAAGATATTTTAACCCAGCTAGGCGGGGCCAAGTGGTTCACTACTTTAGATGCAAAGGCAGGTTAGTGGTGTGTCCCAGTGGACGAAGACTCACAAGAAAAGACCAATTTCTCTTGCAGTTTAAAAAAAATGCAATTTGGAATCCGAAATACTCCAGCAACCTTTGCTACATTAATGGATCAAGTCTTACAAGATATGTGAAAATTTGCAATGGCATACATCGATGAAATACTAGTTTTCACAAGTACAATTATTGAAGACCACATCAACCAGATACTAGAGGTTTATAACAAGTTACGACAACACAAAGTCAGATTCAATATAACAAAGTGTTCTTTTGCAAAATCAGAAACAGAATACTTAGGTTACGAAATTTGCAGATGGCGCCAAACCCAACAAAAGAAAGGCGCAGGTTACAAAAGAATTTGACCCACCGAAGAACATAAAACAAATATGCATTTTTATAGGCATGGCTTCGTATTATCGGAGGTTTGTGCCACATTTTTCTGACATTATCGAGCCACTTTTTGAGCTGACACGAAAAAATAGGAGGTTCCAATGGACTGAGTCATGTCAGAGATGATTTCAAAAGCTTAAAAAGAAGTTGTGTGACGTTAAGATCCTAGCTTTTCCTGATTTAATCAAACCCATGATTTGTGTACACAGATGCAGGTGATACGGCAGGTAGCGCGGCGCTGGTACAACCAGTTGATGACAGTATACCACTAGAAGAGATGGCACAACCACAAGTGCGACCTGTTTATTTCCTATCACACTCTTTCAGAAAGTCACTCATAAACTGGCATATAAATGAGAAAGAGTGTTTTGGGATCGTGTATGCTTTACAAAAACTACATAATTATGTGTACAAATCCAAATTAATAATTCGGACCGATAGTAAAGGTCTATAACACATGTTTAAATCTGACCACAAGAACAGAAAAGTGCAGAACTGGTCACATCAAATTCTTGCATATGATCCAACGATTGAATACATATCCGGGGAATTAAATCTAGCAGATTTTAGTCCAGAACACAAACTATCGCCGAAAGATGTGAAAAAGAATCACCGGAGAATAAGACTAACGCGTGTAGAAACCTGCTAACAGTAAGTGTGATCTGTTCCTCGAATCTACAGTTTATGACATAGTGCAGTCACCGTCTAACAGTAAGTGTGATCTGTTCCTAGAATCTACAGTTTATGACATAGTGCAGTCGTCGTCTAACAGTAAGTGTGATCTGTTCCTAGAATCTACAGTTTATGACATAGTGCAGTCACCGTCTAACAGTAAGTGTGATCTGTTCCTAGAATCTACAGTTTATGACATAGTGCAGTCACCGTCTAACAGTAAGTGTGATCTGATCCTCGAATCTACAGTTTATGACATACTGCAGTCACCGTCTAACAGTAAGTGTGATCTGTTCCTAGAATCTACAGTTTATGACATAGTGCAGTCGTCGTCTAACAGTAAGTGTGATCTGTTCCTAGAATCTACAGTTTATGACATAGTGCAGCCATCCTCTAACAGTAAGTGTGATCTGTTCCTGGAATCTACAGTTTATGACATAGTGCAGACATCCTCTAACATTAAGTGTGATCTGTTCCTCGAATCTACAGTATAGCAGTATTCGTGTAACAATGATAGTAAGGGCATTATTATAGGTTTTTCCTTCTCAATTTTCTCCTGTTGAGATTCTTGGAGAAGGTCACGTGGGCTGCAAAACCCGTGACAGGAAATTGTAGGGGCAATGCTGAGTCCGTGGAGTTTTAGTCTTGGTTTGAACGTGTAACTGTGTGGACGTGTTTTGTCGGGCTGTTTGATGTCTTAGTGAAACAGATGAACATTTTAGTTGTACGTATGAATGGACTGGCCACATGGCAGGGATAACCAGCCGGCCGTCGAATTTAATGTTATTTTCATCAGCATTATCATCATCCCATCAATAAATGTTCCAAGTCACCGTTACCCAGGATTTAACCTGAGTATCTGTACTTAAATGAAGACGCAATGGAGAGTGACAAACAACAACAAAGATAAATATAAAACTTTAACAAAAGAAGTAAGAAAAAACATAAGAAAAGACAAAAAACAATACATACAAGATTGTTGTGAAAGAATAGAAGAACATCAGAGGTGTGGAAGAGATAGTGAAATGTTTAAAGAAATGAAGACATTGACGAGAAATGTCACACCTAAGCTAAATGTAATTTGTGATGAGATGGGGAATACCCTGACAGAGACAGAGGAAATTCTGGAAAGGTGGAAGGAATACTGCAAAAGAATGTATGAAACAACCGACTGTGGAAGCAGATATCAACAGTGTGAATTATTATTGGAGGAGAAAGAACCCGAGCCGACAATGGAAGAAGTTTTATGGGCAATAAAGAGTCTGAAAAATGTTAAATCACCAGGATGTGATGAGATAACCGCTGAATTTATTAAAGCAGGAGGAAATGAGTGTGCAACAATCTATCATGCACTATGTAAAAAGATATGGCATTCAGGTATTTGGCCAAAAGATTGGAAAAGAACTGTATTCATACCACTGCCAAAAAAGGGTAACCTGAAATTATGCACCAACTACAGAACTATTGCCCTGATTAGTCATGCCAGTAAAATTCTGTTAAAAATCATAATGGGTAGACTTCGAAAGAAAATAGAAGAAGTCAATATGGTCCAAGCTGGCTTCAGGCAAGGAAGAGGATCAAGAGATCATATATTCAATCTAAGATTAATAATAGAGAAATGCAGGGAGTTTAATGTGAATCTATATTTATCCTTTATAGACTACTCAAAGGCATTTGATTGTGTACAACACCAGAAACTTTGGGAAATAATGGAAAAAATGGGATTTCCAACACATTTGATACAATTAACATCACTGCTGTATTTAGACCAACAAGCAGCAGTAAGAATAAATGGTGAAACAACAAGTTGGTTTGACATAAAACAAGGGGTCCGTCAGGGGTGCATATTGTCACCCTACTTATTTAACTTGTATACTGAAAATATAATGAGGAATGTTAGAGAAGATGTAGACAAAGAATATTACGATGCCATAACAGTTGGAGGTTATGAAATACCAGAGATTAGATATGCTGATGACACAGTAGTGCTGTCCACAACACAAGAAGGAATGGAAAAACTACTTATGTCAGTCCACAAGAACAGCGAAGAGCAGAACCTCTATCTTAATGCAAAGAAAACTAAAGTGATGACAACTGACAAAACAAACAAGGCAACTGAAATATGTATCAATGAGGAAAAACTGGAAGAAGTGGAGAGTTTTGAATATCTTGGATCACTACTAACTAATAATGGAGATACAATGAGGGAAATTAAACGGAGGACATCTATTGCTCTTCAGAAAGTAAAACAAATAAAGAATCTGTGGAGAGGAGCAGACAGAACCACAAAAATAAGATTTTTAAGGGCATGCATCTTTCCTATCGCAACATATGCCTGTGAGACCTGGACACTTAACAAAACAGCTGAGAAGCACATAAATGCCTTTGAATGTAAATGCTATAGAAGAGTTCTCCAGATATCGTGGACACAAAAAAGAACAAATATATCTATACTACAAGAGCTTAATATTGAAGAAGGCTGGCTAGTAAAGAGGATTAAAGAGAGAAAACTTAAATATTTTGGCCACATTAAACGTCATGATAATTTAGAGAAGACCGTATTGGAAGGATACATAATGGGAAAAAGAAAAAGAGGAAGACCGAAACGAAGATGGCTGCAAGACATCGTTGATGATCTGGAAATGGATGCAGCAGCAGCAGGCCATCTTGCTCACAACCGAGAGGCCTACAGGAGTGCTGTTTGGGAGGCAAAGTTCCGCAAGGGACATGCAAAGGAATGAATGAATGAATGAATCTGTACCAGTTGTCGTCAACGTGAGGTTTTGAAGAGCCTGGATGAGAAGTATGTCTGGAACAGTGTTTAACTAATCCAGCAAGTGAGAGTGAGAGCTGGAATTCTGTGTGTAATTAGTCCAGTAACCTCAACTCTCGAAGAGCAAGATGGAAGTCGACGCTGATATTCACGTGCGTAACGTGAATCAGCACAACTTATGTCGACACGGCCCAGCTAACGAGTGTCATATACACAGCAAAGTCTGTGTCACCAAAAGATTACCCTGTTATTTCACAGATGTCCACAGCACAAAATCTATTATAACAGTTTGATGACATAATGCAGTCATCCTTTGACACTGACACATTAGAATCATCCAGATATGATTATAATCGGCAATCATTATCGTTCCACTACCTCGATATACAGAAGGAGCAAAGGAAGGACAGAGATAACAAAGATATAAAAACCAGACTGAAGAAGTCTAATGATTCAGACTTATTGATTAAATCATTCATTTTGGAAAATGATATCGTGTACAAAGTTACATAAGATGAAGAAACACCGCCCGCAGTATACATACCTGAAAGTCTGAAGGATATTATTATACTATACTATCATGACAAGAATGGACATATCTGTACAGAAAAAGTATTCAAAAGCATTCGGACAAAATACTATTGGAGGGGCATTCATAAAGATGTAGAACAACATGTTAAGGCTTGTGTAGCATGTAAAACAAGGAATATGACAACGCGCAAAATACCTTTTCAAATCATGGATACACCCCCACGGTTGTAAGATGAAGGTCAGTATGGACTGCTCAGGTCCAAATCCGATTACCAATTCAGGAAACAAGTACACTGTCAATTTTACAGATGGATACTCAGCCTGGACAGAATGTTATGCAACACCAGACAAGTGCAGTCTAACCATGGCCAAATTATTCGTCGATGAATGTGTACCCAGGCATTCTGTGCCAATGGTTATACTGACTGACAATGGAGGCGAGTGAACCATTTCAAAAAGTCATCAAGGAACTAAATATTAAACACATTCGAACAACTCCATAGCATACATAGGGAAATGGTACCAATGAAAGACAACATGGAACCCAAATGACATATTGGCAAAATTAGTGTCGGATGAGCTAAATGAGTGGGTCAGATATTTAAACTAGGCAGTAGGAGCTCTCAGCATGAACATAACCAGACTTATTGGCTACTCTCCATTTATCCTGGTATATAGGAGACATCCCACACTACTTAATGACACAATCCTACAACCCAGAAAGTAATTCATGAGAGAAAGCGATACAGTTGAAAATGTTATCGAAACATGACATCAAATGGAAACCAGGTTATTTTATCACCGAAGTATTGAGTCCTGTAGTTTTTACAATAAAAAAAATCAAATTACAAGAAAAATACAAAGAGTGCATGCTCGAGATATCAGACGTGCAAATCAGAAATGGTCGATATCACAATCATCAAACCAGAGAAGAGGAAGAACAGCCACATTGGCAGAAGACAACGTGAGTGGTTCTAGTTTGAATGAGAATTACAATGGACAATTCGTAGCAGAATTAACTAACACAGAAGTCACTGAACCAATCTACAAAGGGAGACCACTGGAATATGGGGATGAGGAAATGTTGAGTGAAAGAAATGAGGGGCGACTTGATCCACCAATTTTATTCAAAAAAATGAACGAAGTGGAACAGGCTATCAGGAGAGTTCAGGACAAAATCAAATTCATGAGAGAAAACAGAACTAGGACGAAAATAAAATATTCATTCATTCATTCCTTTGCATGTCCCTTGCAGAACTTTGCCTCTCAAACAGCACTCCTGTAGGCCTCTCGGTTGTGAGCAAGATGGCCTGCCGCTGCTGCATCCATTTGCAGATCATCAACGACGTCTTGCAGCCATCTTCGTTTTGGTCTTACTCTTTTTCTTTTTCCCATTATGTATCCTTCCAATACGGTCTTCTCTAAATTATCATGACGTTTAATGTGTCCAAAATATTTAAGTTTTCTCTCTTTAATCCTCTTTACTAGCCAGTCTTCTTCATTATTAAGCTCTTGTAGTATAGATATATTTGTTCTTTTTTGTGTCCACGATATTTGGAGAACTCTTCTGTAGCATTTACATTCAAAGACATTTATGTGTTTCTCAGCTGTTTTGTTAAGTGTCTAGGTCTCACAGGCATATGTTGTGATGGGAAAGATGCATGCCCTTAAAAATCTTATTTCTGTGGTTCTGTCTGCTCCTCTCCACAGATTCTTTAATTGTTTTACTTTTTGAAGAACGATAAATGTCCTCCTTTTAATTTCCCTCATTGTATCTCCATTATTAGTTAGTAGTGATCCAAGATATTCAAAACTCTCCACTTCTTCCAGTTTTTTCTCATTGATACATATTTCAGCTGCCTTGTTTTATTTGTCAGTTGTCATCAATTTAGTTTTTTTGCATTAAGATAGAGGTTCTGCTCTTCGCTGTTCGTACGGACTGACATAATTAGTTTTTCCATTCCTTTTTGTGTTGTGGACAGTAATACTGTGTCATCAGCATATCTAATCTCTGGTATTTCATAACCTCCAGTTGTTATGGCATCGTAATGTTCTTTGTCTACATCTTCTCTAACATTCTTCATT
Organism: Achatina immaculata; assembly: GCA_009760885.1. Taxonomy (NCBI): domain Eukaryota; kingdom Metazoa; phylum Mollusca; class Gastropoda; order Stylommatophora; family Achatinidae; genus Lissachatina; species Lissachatina immaculata. The sequence continues at coordinate 18,356,995 of CM019701.1, read as the reverse complement.
ATATTTTCAGTATACAAGTTAAATAAGTAGGATGACAATATGCATCCCTGACGGACCCCTTGTTCTATGTCAAACCAACTTGTTGTTTCACCATTTATTCTTACTGCTGCTTGTTAGTCTAGATACAGCAGTGATGTTAATTGTATCAAATGAAAATCAAAATAAAATATACTGTCAAAAAAATAAATAAAAGCATAGCTTATATAAGCTTCATTTTTTTATATGCTATGACAAAACAAATTTTTCCCGGGTATCTCAAACCAAAAGAAAAATTGTCACCAAGATATGAGGTCCATGATTTAACCTGAATTTTGCTATTCTCATATATAGTTAGAACACAGTAGCTGCCCTTGGTAATCACGCATTTTGTTTACCAGAACTCACGTTGCGTTTATGGAAAAGTGATTTTTGTGGTGAGCACAACTCACTTCCCACGCAAATGAAACCCTATAAAAGAATGAGGTTACACAAACAAATTCAGTTCATTTTCAAGGAGACCGTTATGACGCATGTATCGCAAAATGTACGAAACATTGCTATTGATCAAATGCAAGCAGGCGAAAGTCAAAGTCAAGTTGCTAGGCATTTAAACGTGCCGCAGAGTACCATCAGTCAACTTTGGCACCTTTTCCAAGCCTCTGGCTCAGTTGAAGACCGGCACCGCATTGGACGACCCAGGGTGACAACATCAGCTGATGATCGCTTTATTCTGGTTCATTACTTCAGAAACAGGTTTACAACAGCTTCCTCAAGTGCCCAGTCATTGCTTGCAGGACGTCGTGTGTCTGATCAAACTGTCCGAAATAGACTGCATGAAGCTGGACTGGTGGCACGACGACCTCACTGAGGTCCTGTCTTAATGAGACGCCATCGCCAAAATCGACTTGTTTGGGCCAACCAGCATCGGCCCTGGACAACTGACAATCATTGGAGACGTGTCTGGTTTAGTAATGAATCTTCCTTTTTGTTGCACCGCCATGATATGCGGAGAAGGGTCTACCGTAGGCCAAATGAGCGTTTTGTCAAAAGTTGCGTTGATGAAGCTCCACCGCACGGTGGTGGGGGTGTAATGGTATGGGGAGTGATCAATTTCAACGGAAGGAGTCAACTGGTCCAGACTGAAGGAGGCTTGAATGCGCAAAAATATGTCAGTGAAATTCTTCAACTTCATTTCCTTCCATTTTTGACTGCGAAAAGGTCTGAACAACGCCAGACCCCATTTTGCACAGTTCACCACACAATTCCTGACTGCCAACAAACATTCTCACCCTTCCCTGGCCATCCCTGTCTCCAGACATGAATCCGATCGAGGACCTATGGGATGAGCAGCAAAGACGTATTTGTCGCCGAAACGTTTCTCCAGCCAATCGTCGTGATCTGTGGCAGGCACTCCAGGAAGAGTGGGCAGCCATCCCACAGGCACACATCAGACATCTGATCGATGCAAGCGGAGGCCACACACCATACTAACTTGAGAACCCAAGAGACTAACAAATTCTCATCACACAGATGCAAGAAACTGTCAAGTGAGTGTTTAAACTCTTAGGTATTATTGTCTGCAATTTGAAAATTGTATTCATTCAATTTAAAAAGCTATAGAATATCAAAGTTATGGCTACAATTGGGTCATCAGTAGTTATGTGTTTCTTATTCTGGACAGTATATAAAAAGCCTATTCAGTTTGTCAGGGAGGATGATACAGATAATTAGTCCAAGGCAGAATGACATTTAACATTTTTAAGTGTAAGACAATTTTTGCTGTATTTTATTTTTTCCTTTGTTTTGATGTTATATATATATATTTATAAATTTATGAGTTCACACATACCAAGGTTATAACTATTTAAGTATGATTTTTTTAGCACGTATATATTTAACCTATATGTATTATGCCTATTTTTAAACAAGGGTATATGTTAAAAAGAAAACCAGCATCAACATAGCAAGACAGGCACTGACATGGAATCCTCAAAGAAAGAAAACGAGGAAGACTGCCTTGACAAGAAAAATTATGACAGTGCTCAAAGACAAGGGATAGACTGCCTGGACAAGAGAAATTATGACAGTGCTCAGAGACAAGGGATAGACTGCCTGGACAAGAGAAATTATGACAGTGCTCAGAGACAAGGGATAGACTGCCTGGACAAGAGAAATTATGACAGTGCTCAGAGACAAGGGATAGACTGCCTGGACAAGAGAAATTATGACAGTGCTCAGAGACAAGGGATAGACTGCCTGGACAAGAGAAATTATGACAGTGCTCAGAGACAAGGGATAGACTGCCAGGACAAGAGAAATTATGACAGTGCTCAGAGACAAGGGATAGACTGCCAGGACAAGAGAAATTATGACAGTGCTCAGAGACAAGTGATGCACATTGAAAGAAGCAGAGAATAATTTCAAAAACAAGGATGACTGGAGAGTGTTTTTTTTTTCAATCCGTGGTTTGTACTAGCAAGAGAATGACAGATAATTAGAAAAATGAGGATGATGAGAAAAAAACCCGTACTACGAAATGACCATAGTATTTGTTAGATGCTATAATTAATTATGTTTGTTGCTTTTTTTTTGCCGTATGATGACGATTGTTAATTACATATGTAAATCAGTAAGATCATTCCTTTTCTTTTTTGAAGAACGGGAGAATGTAAGATCATTCCTTTTCTTTTTTGAAGAACGGGAGAATGTAAGATCATTCCTTTTCTTTTTTGAAGAACGGGAGAATGTAAGATCATTCATCATCATCATCATCATCATCATCATCATCATCATCATCATCATCATCATCATCATCATCATCAGGTGCCGTGCCGACTGGCGTTGGCTATTATGCTTCTCCAGTGTACCCGATCCTTCATGCAGGCCATCAGTTCAGTTGGTGATCTCCTCTCACACCATCCCGTCAGACTGTCCAGTATCATTTCTCTTGGTCTTCCTCTTGATCTTCTTCCTTCTATTTTTCCTGTTGTTATAATATTTTCAATGCCCCCTCTTCTCATTGCATGTCCTATGAAAGTACATTGTCTCTCTCTTATCTTTCTGACAAGGTTTTTTGTCTCTCCAGCTCTTCTCATACATTCTTCATTAGTTATTTTTGCTGTCCAGGGGATTCGCAACATTCTTCTAATAAACCACATTTCTGCTGCTTCCAATGATTTTTGTGCAGACCTGCCTATTGTCCATGATTCACTTCCATATAACAAGATAGGTTCAATATAGCATTTTAGGACTCGTTTTCTAACATTCATTGATAAAGATGTGTTAGCTAATATGTTTCTCATTCTCTGAAATGCAATCTTTGATTGACCTATTCTGTTCCTAATTTCTGTTCTGCATTTCCCATCTGAAGTTATTACTGCTCCAAGGTATTTGAATTTCTGCACCTGCTTTAGAATGGTTACGTTTAATTTAATACTGCATGCTGGTGGATTCTGTTTCTTAGATATAACCATAGTCTCTGTCTTTTTGATGTTCAAAGTAAGGCCTTTCTGTTCACTTTCTTTGGCGATTTTATCCAAGAGATTTTGCAGGTCTTGTTGGTTCTCCGCTATCAGTACTGTGTCGTCAGCATACCGAAGGTTGTTAATATTGTATCCTCCAATTTTTATGCCTGGTTCTGTGATGATTGTTCTTAGAATATTCTCGCTGTACAGAGAAAAAAGGTCTGGAGATAGTACACATCCTTGTCGCACCCTTTGTTTTATAGGTTGGTATTTTCCAGTTCTATTTTCAACTCGAACTGCTGCTTCTTGCTGCCAGTATAGATGTTTTACAATCCTCAAGTCTTTGCCGTCTATATTGATGTCTTCAAGCATTTTAATAATTTCACTATGTTTCACCTTGTCAAATGCCTTGGTGTAATCAATGAAGCATAAGTAGAGATATTTCTGTACTTCTAAAGCTCTTTCTGTTAGTGTTCGTAAAGCATAAATGGCATTGTGTGTTCCCTTTCCTTCAACAAATCCAAACTGTTCATCTGCTATTTCCATTTTTATCTTTTTCCTTGTTCTTCTCATAATGATTCTCAGAAGTAGCTTCGTTATGTGACATGAGAGGCTGATAGTCCGGTGGTCGTCACATTCCTTTGCACCTGGTTTCTTTGGTAGTGCTATAAACGTGGATTTAATCAGGTCACTGAGAATATAACCACTGTTGTAAATATCATTCAGTAACTTGGTTATTATTTTTACTCCTGTCTCCTCTAGTGCCTCTATTTCTTCTATTGTTATATTATCAGGCCCAGTCACTTTTCCTTTCTTCATGTGTTTGCTGGCATCTATGATTTCATCTTCAAGTATTGGCGGTCCATCACAGTTTTCAGTATCTGGTGTTAATTCTGGTCTTTCTCCTCCATATAGCTCACCGATATATTCTGTCCACCTGTCCACAATGTCTTCTTTTCCCATTAACATTTTACCTTCTTTCGATTTCAGGCATCCTGTGGTATATTTTGTTTTCCTGCCTGTGAGTTCATTAATTCGTTTATGCATGTTTTTGCTGTCTTTATTATGAGCGTCCTCTATCTGTCTGCACTGTTCATTTAACCACACTTCTTTTGCTTCTCTGCATTTGCGTCTTATTTCTTTATTTATCTTGCTATATTTTTCCTCGTTATTTTTACTCCTCCTCCTCTTGTCCATCAGTCCTAAGATGTCGTCTGTCATCCATTTATTTTTAGGGGCTTCTTTTTTCGGTAGTATTATCTCCTTAACAGTTTGGTGGATAGAATCTCTTAACATTTCCCATTGTTCATCTATACTATTTATCTTTGCTATTGCATTGTATCTATTTGTTATAATAACTTTGTATTGTTCTCGCAGTTCTTGGTCATTTTTAAGAAGTTCTGTATTCAGTTTGATGTTTCTCACTTTTCTGCCTGCTTTCTTTAGCTTTATTCTAACTTTTCCACAGAGTGGATCATTGTCACTATTGCAGTCAGCTCCTGGCATGGTTTTTGTTGTCAGTAATGCATTGCGGAATCGTTTGTTGATTAATATGTAGTCTATCTGGTTAAATGTCTTTTTGTCTGGGCTGCGCCACGTTGCCAGTCTTCGAGGATGTTGTTTAAACCAGGTGTTTCCTACAACCATGCTATGTATTCTTGCCCATTCAATTAATTTATAACCTCTGTCATTCCTCTCCCCCATTCCATAGTCACCAACGATGTCCGAAGTTCTTCCTTTACCAACTTTGGCATTAAAATCTCCCATGACTATGGTAACTTCATGTGACTTTGTGTGTTTTAGTGCTGTCTCTATGTCATTATAAAATATCTGTATATCTTCCTCAGAACTTTCAGATGTTGGAGCATATACTTGTATAATATTTATGTTTATTGGTTGTCCTTTCAGTTGGGCTAGCAGGACTCTGTCCGAGATGTTCAAATATCCTACAATTGTCCTTGCCGTTTTTTCATCAAATATAATTCCTACTCCTCGTTCATGTTTCTCACTTCCTGAATATATTATTGTATATTTATCTGAGTTTATCTTTCCTGCACCTGTCCATCTAACTTCACTCATTCCTAATATGTTGATCTTCATCCTTTCCATTTCAATCTTTACATTTTCTAATTTTCCAGCCTGGAATAAAGTTCTAACATTCCATATTGCTATTTTGAACTTGTTAGTTTTGCCACCAGTAGCTTGATGACGATCTGGCCTCACCTGTGGCTCGTGAGCTGCCCTACCGGACGAGGCTGTTCCAGAGGAATATCCGTTAACGTCGTTCATGATAAATCTATGACTCTGAATAAGCATAATTGTTCTTGGGAGCTACAACAGTGGTTTCCCGTTGCCTTCTGTCGGTTTGTGTACGGACTCTCCGCTAGCTTTTGGACTCCCTGTCCTACCCGCAAGGCAGCGGGAGCGAGATGTTTTAAGGCGCCTCTGACCCGCCTGGTATTCCCTTCACTGAGCACCTGAGGCACTTTATAGGAGTAGTAGAGCCACCTACTACCCCACCTCGCTCTCTGAGTCTACCGCCAGTTGGTCCGCGCCTGCTTATTTGGACAACTCCTTATTCACAGGGATCCTCCATATCTGGAGGACTTTCACCATCCGCCACCTTAAGATCATTCCTTTTCTTTTTTGAAGAACGGGAGAATATAAGATCATTCCTTTTCTTTTTTGAAGAACAGGAGAATGTAAGATCATTCCTTTTCTTTTTTGAAGAAAGGGAGAATGTAAGATCATTCCTTTTCTTTTTTGAAGAACGGGAGAATGTAAGATCATTCCTTTTCTTTTTTGAGAAACGGGAGAATGTAAGATCATTCCTTTTCTTTGTTGAAGAACAGGAGAATATAAGATCATTCCTTTTCTTTTTTGAACAACGGGAGAATGTAAGGGACGCGTGTCAGGTGACGGTGAAAGACTGGCAGAATATGACGTCAGGGAGGAAGGGGGGAGGGGAGAGAGAGAGAGAGGGAGAGAGAGAGAGAGAGAGAGAGAGAGAGAGGATGTTGGGTGAGTGTGTTAAGAAAGGCGGCCATTAGCAAAATTGTGTCTGTTATACAAACTGTTCTGCTATTAATGAGTATTTTGGCTGAAACTCAGTGGCCTGCATTCTATGGATTAAATAAGGTGACAGTTGAAGAAATAAGTATCAATGTGTTCGTCAACTGATGAGTGAACAAATTGATCTGGCATTCATATGTGGAATCGAGTTTTCTATGACAACTAAATGTGTAAGCTTTGTTGAAACCGTTTCCTCTTACAATGGAACACAGTGTACAGAGTGCTATGTCTCCATCATAAATCACAGTGTACAGTGCGTTATGTCTCCATCATAGAACACAGTGTCTCCAATACGGAATACGATTTACAGTGTCATGTCTCCATCAGTGAACACAGTGTACAATGTGTTATGTCTCAATGAAGAAGGGCAGAATGTAAGATAGGCCTGCATGCCCAATTCTTTACCCTTGAAAAATAAAGATTATTCATTCATTCATTCATTCACTCATTCTCCATCATAGAACACAATGTACAGCATGTCATATTTCTCCATCAGTGAACACAGTGTACAGTGTGTTGTATCTCTATAAGTGAACACAGTGTACATTGTGTTATATCTCCATCAGTGAACACAGTGTATAGTGTGTTATATCTCTATAAGTGAATACAGTGTACAGTGTGTTATATCTCCATCAGTGAACACAGTGTACAGTGTGTTATATCTCCATCAGTGAACACAATGTACAGTGTGTTATGTCTCCATCATGGAACACAGTGTATAGTATGTTATGTCTCAATCACGTAAAATGGTTTGCACTGTGTTATGTCTCTATCAGTGAACACAGTGTACAGTATGTTATATCTCTATCATAAAAAAACATTGTACGGTGCGTTATATCTCCATTAAAAACATGTGTACAGTGTGTTATGTCTCCATAATAAAATACGGTGTACAGTTTGTTATGTCTCCATCATAAAACAAGATGTACAGTGTGTTCTGTCTCCATCATTAACAAGTTGTACAGTGTGTTATACCTCCTTCATTGAACACAATGTACAGTGTGTTATGTGTCCATCATGGAACGCCGTGGACAATGTGTGTTAGAACTTTATCGTTAAACACAGTGTACATTGTTGTTTATGTCTCCATCATAAAACACAGTGTACAGTTCGTTATGTCTACGTCATGGAACATGATGTAGAATGTCTTATGTCTCTCTCACATAAAAATATTGCGGAGTGGTATGTCTTTTTAAAACTTATTGTACAGTGTTATGTCTCCATCATAAAACACAGTGTACAGTGTGTTATGTCTCCATCATAAAACATTGTGTATAGTGTCAAATGTCTCCATCATAAAACACAGTGTACAGTGTGTTATGTCTCCATATTAAAAGACAGTGTACCGTGTGTTATGTCTCCGTTAATTGAACACAGTGTACAGTTATGTCTCCATCATGGAACATGGTGTACAGTGTGTTATTTCTCCATCACAGAACATGGTGACAGTGTGTTATGTATTCATCACAAATACAGTATGCAGTGCATTATGTCTCTATCATAGAACACTGTGTAATATCGCCATCATAAAAACGTGGACAAAGAGTTATGTGTGCATTATTAAAATATTATACAGTGTGTTATATCTCCATCTTAAAAAAAGTGTACAGGATGTTATATCTGCATCATAAAAAAGATTGAACGGTGTGTTATACCTTCATCATAAAACAAGGTGTACAATGTGTTATGTCTGCATAATAAAATACGATGTACAGTTTCTTATGTAACAATAATAAAACACTGTGTACAGTATGCTCTGTCTACATCATAAAACACATTGTACAGTGAGTTATGTCTCCATGACGGAACACGGTGTACAGTTTGTTATGATTCCATCATTGAACACGGTGGACACTGCGTTATGTTTTCATTATAAAACACAGTATACAGTATTTCTTCATCATAAAACACAGTATACAATACGTATTCATCATAAAACACATTGTTCAGTGATGTTTATGTTTCCATAATTGAACACTGTGTACAGTATGTTATATCTCAATCATAAAAAACAACATACAGTAGGTTTCCATGATAACACAGTGTACAGTGTGTTATGTGTCCATCATACAACGCGATGTACAGTGTGTTATGTCTCCATCATGGAACACAGTGTACAGTGTGCTATGTCTCTATCATAAAATACAGGGCAGAATGTTTTATGTCTAAATCATAATAAACAGTGTGCAGTGTGTTATGTCTCTATAATAAAACACGATGTATAGTGGGTTATGTCCCCATTATAAAACACGGTGTAAGTGTATTATGGATCCATCATAAAATACGGTGTGCAGTGTGTTATATCTCCATTATAAAATGCCATTTACAGTGTATTATGTCTCCATCAGGGAACACAATGTACAGTGTGTTATGTCTCCATCATGGAACACAGTGTACAGTGTGTTATGTCTCAATCATTAAAATAGTCCAGAGTATAATGTCTCAGTTATAAGATAGAGTGTACAGTGTCTTACATCCCCATCATAAAACACAGTGAACACTAAAACACATAAAACCGTGTACAGTGAGTTAAGTCTGCAGTGTATAGAACGTTGCATACTTTGTTATGTCTCCATCATATACAATAGCGTACAGTGTGTTATGTCTCGATTATGGTACACTGTTTACAGTGTTCTATGTCTCCATACGTAATATACAGTTTAAAGTGTGTTATGTCTACATTATATAACACAGTATACATTTGTGTTATATCTCCATAGTAAAACACAATGTACAGTGTGTTATGTCTCCGTTGTAAAACACAGTGTACAGTGTGTTATGTCCCCATGATAAAACATAGTTTACAGTGAATTATGTCTTCATCATGGAACCACGGTGTAGAGTGTGTTATTTCTCCGCCATAGAACACGGTGTAGAGTGTGTTATGTCTCAGTCAGAAAAATAGTGGACATTAGTGTTGTCTTAATCACAGAACACGGTGTACAGTGTGTTATGTCTCCATCGCAAAAAACAGTGTACAATGTGTTATGTCTCCATCGTAAAAAACAGTGTACAGTGTGTTATGTCTCCATTACAGAACACAAAGTACAGTGTGTTATGTCTTCATCATATAAAACAACGTACATTGTGTTATGTCTCCATCATATAAAACAACGTACACTGTGTTATGTCTCCATCATAAAACACAGTGTATAGTGTGTAATGTCTCCATCATAGAATACATTGTAAAATGTGCTGTGTCTCCATCATACATCACATTGTACAGTGTGTTGTGTCTCCATCATAAATAACACTGTACAGTGTTCTATGTCCCCATTATAAATAACAGTATAAGATATGTTTATGCCTCCATCATAAATCACAGTGTGCAGTGTATTATGTCTCTATCATAAAAACGGTGTACAGTATCTTATATCCCCGGAATAAATACAATGTACAGTGTTACGTCTCCATAAAAAATCACAGTGTACCGTTTGTTATGTCGAAATCATAAATCACAGTGTATAGTAGCTTTCGATCATATCACATAGTGTAAATTGTGTTACGTCTCAATCACAAAACACGCTGTGTAGTGTGTTACGTCTCCATCATAAAAAACCATGTACAGTGTGCTATGTCTCCACCATGGAACAAAATGTCATCATCATCATCATCATCATCATCATCATCATCATCATCATCATCATCATCATCACTATTATCATCATCATCATCATCAGGTGCCGTGCCAACTGACGTTGGCTATTATGCTTCTTAAGAGGACACGATCCTTCAAGCAGGCCATCAGTTCAGTTGGTGATCTCCTCTCACACCATCCCGTCAGACTGTCCAGTATAATTTCTCTTGGTCTTCTTCTTAATCGTCTTCCTTCTATTTTTTCCTGTTGTTATAATTTTTTCAATGCCCTCTCTTCTCATTGCATGTCCTATGAAATTATATTGTCTCTCTCTTATCTTTTTGACAAGGTTTTTTTGTCTCTCCAGCTCTTCTCATACATTCTTAATTAGTTATTTTTGCTGTCCAGGGGATTCGCAACATTCTTCTAAATGTATAGTGTGCTATTTCCTATCATAAAATATAGTGTACAGTGTGCTATGTCTCAATCATATAAACAGTGCGAAGTGGAATGTCTAAATTATAAAACACAATGTACAGTGTGTTACGTCTCTATCATAAAAAGTGTAGAGTTTGTTATGACTCCATCATAAGACACAGTGTAGTGTGTGTTATATATCCATCACAGAACACAGTGTACAGTGTGTTATATCCCCATCATAAAACAAAGTGAACACTGTGTTATGTCGACTTTAAATAAATGTATACAGTGAGTTAAGTCTGCAGCATAAAAAATGTTGTACAGTTTGTTATATCTCCATCATATAAAATAGCGTACAGTGTCTCTGTTATGGAACACAGTTTACAGTTTGCACGGTGTACAGTGTATTGTGTCTCCATCATAATACACAATGTAGAGTGAATCATGTCTTCGTCATATAAAACAATGTACAGTGTGTTATGTCTCCATCATAGAACAGAGTGTATAGTGTGTTATGTCCACATCATAAAAACAGTGGACAGTATGTTATGTCTCCATCATAAAACACGGTATACAGTGTATTATGTCTCCATCGTAAAACACGATGTACAATGTGTTGAGTCTCCATCGTAAAACACGTGCGCATTGTTGTGTCTCCACCAAAAAAAAAAAAAAAAAACTGTACAATGTTTTATATCGAGACTATGGAGAACACTGTACTTTGCGTTCTGTCTTCATCATAAAATAAGGTGTACAGTGTTTTATGTCTCCATTATAAAATACAGTGAACAGTGTGCAATGTCGCTATCATAAAAAAAGTGTACAGTGAGGTACTTCTCCATTATAAAAAATGTTAGGTATGTTAAGTCTCAATCTTGGACCACAGTGTGCAGTGTGCTATGTTTCCATCATAAAATATGGTGTATAGTGTGTAATATCTCAATCATAAAAACAGTGCTCAGCGTTATGTCTCACTCGTAAAACACAGTATACTGTGTGTTATGTCTCCAGCATAAATCAGAGTATACATTGTGTTATGCCTTCATCATAAAACACTGTGTACAGTGTGTTATATCTTCATCATAAAACACTCTGTATAGTGTCTTATGTTTCCATCATAAACACAGTTTACCGTATGTTATGTCTCCGTGATAGTACACAGTGTACAGTGTGTTATGTTTTCATAATAAAAACAGTGCACAATGTGTTTCATCTCCATCATAAAACAGTGTACATTATGTTATGTTCCCATCATAAAACATGGTGGACAATGTGTTATGTATCTATCGTTAAATATGGTATGATTGTGTTTTGTCTCTATCGTAAAACACAGTGTACAGTGTGTTATGTCTCCATCATTGAACACGGTGTACAGTGTGTTATGTCTTCTTCATAAAAACAGTGTACAGTGTTTTATCTCCCCATCATACAACACTGTGTATCTCTCTCTCTCTCTCTCTGAACCTTAAGTGCCCAGGGCACATGGGGCTTTCGCAAGGGTTTTCCACAAATGCCTGTCTTTCGCCTTTTTTTCTGCTCTTGCCCAGGTGAGCCCTCTATTGCTCAACATCCTTTCTGTTGTTCTTCTCCATGTCTCTTTTGGTCTACCCTTACTTCTGCTCCCCTGTGGTGTCCATCTTAGTGCTATTTTTGGTAGTGAGTTGTCAGTCATTCGGAGCACATGTCCCAACCATCGCCAGCGTCTTTCCTCAATAATTGTTGTCAGTGGTTTCATCTGCATTTCTGCCAATAAGATGTTATTTCTTATGGTGTTTGGCCAAAATATTTTTTTAATTCTACGTAAACATTTAGTCTGGAAAGAATTCAACTTGTTTTCTATGGTTTTGGTGATTTTCCAGCATTCACTTCCATAGAGTAGTACACTTAGAACATTACTCTTAAATATCCTGATTTTCATATTTATGCTTAGTTTATTTGATTTCCATATATTCTGCAGCATTGCAAAAGCCTGGTTTGCTCTAGTAAGTCTGCTGTTGATGTCCTCTGTGCTGTCTCCATTTTCTACTACTCTGCTGCCAAGGTATACACTGTGTATAGTGTGTTATATCTCCATCCCAACAAAACTGTGAACAGTGAGTTATGTCTCTATTATAAAACATAGTATACATTATGTTATGTCTTCATCGTAAAATACACTATAAAATGTAAAGTCTCATTCATAAAACACAGTGTACAGTGTGTTATATATCCATGTTAAAACACAATGAACAGTGTAATTTCTCCATCATAAAACACGGTGTACAGTGTGTTATTCGTCCATCATGAAACACATTATACAGGGTATTATATCTCAGTGATAAAACACAGTGTACAGTGTGTTATGTCTCCATCATTGAACACTGTGTACAGTGTCTTATGTCTTAAAAATAAAAACAATGTACCGAGTGTTATGTCTCCGTCATAAAACGCAGTATACAGTGTGTTATTTCTCCATCGTAGAATATAGTGCACAGTGTGGTATGTCTGCATCATAAAACTGCGTACAGTATCTTATGTTTCGATCATAAAAATAATGGCCATTCTGTTATGTCTCCGTCATAAAATACTGTGTACAATGTGTTATGTCTCCATCGTTATACACGGCACACAGTGTGTTGTGTCTTCATTGTAAAACACGATGTACAATGTATTGTGTCTACATCATAAAAAAGCGTACAGTGTGTTATGTCTCCATTACGGAAAACAATGTATAGTGTGATGTGTCGTCTATCATAATATGAGGTGTACAGTGTGTTATGTCTTCATCATAAAAACAGCGTAAAGTGTGTTATGTCTCTTTCATGGAACACAGTGTACAGTGTGCGTGCTATGTCTCCATCATAAAATACAGTCTACAGTGTTATGTCTGAATAATAAAAACATTACGCACTGTTATGTCTCATTCGTAAAATACAGTGTACAGTGTGTTATGTCTCCACTATAAAACAGAGTATACATTGTGTTATATCTCCATCATAAAAGACAGTGTACAGTGTGTTATGCCTCCATCATAAAATACAGTGAACAGTGTATTATGTGGTCATTAAGAAAAAAATGTACAATGAGTTACGGCTCCATCAAAAGGAAACGTTCTACAGTGTATTATGTCTCGATGATGCAACACAGTGTACAGTATTCTATATCTCAACCATAAAATACAGTATACAGTGTCTTATGTCTCAATTATGAAACAGAGTACACATTGTATTATGGTTTCATTATAAAACACAGAATACAGTGTCTTATGTCTCCATCGTAAAATACAATGTAAGTTGTTTTATATCTAAGTCATAAAACACAGTGTACAGTTTTTTATATCTCTATCATAGAACATTGTGTACAGTGTGTTATGCCTCCATTGTAAAACACGTTGTACAGTGTTTTATGTCTCATTCACGGAACATGGTGTACAGTTTGTTGTGTCTCCATCATGGAACAAGGTGGACAGTGCTTTATGTTTTCATTATAAAGCACAGTGTACAGTACGTCTTCATAAAAAAACGCAGTGTATAGTGTTTTTATGTCTTCATCATAAAATACAGTGTACAGTGTGTTATATCTCCATCATTTAACAGAGTGTAAAGTGTGTTATGTCTTCTTTACAAAACATTAAGGGTAGTGTGTTATGTCTTCATCATAAAATATAGTGAACAGTGAGTTATGTCGGCATCATAAAAAGGTGTACAGTGAGTTACTTCTCTATTATAAATAAACATTGTACAGTGTCTTATGTCTCGGCGATGCAACACAGTATACAGTGTGCCATGTCTCCACCATAAAACGCTATGTACAGTGTTTTATGTCTCCATCACAAGAAAGTATGAACAGTGAGTTATATCTCCATTATAAAACACAGTATACATTATGTTATGTCTCCATCATAAAATACACTATACAGTGTAAAGTCTCAATCATGAAACACAGTGTACAGTGTCTCATATCTCGATCATATAAAACAGTGTACAGTGTGTTACTTCTGCATCATAAAATACAGTGTACAGTGTTATGTCTCAATAATAAATACACTACGTACTGTTATGACTCATTCGTAAAATACAGTGTACAGTGTGTTATGTCTCCATTATAAAACAGAGTATACATTATTTTATGTCTCCATCATAAAAAACAGTGTACAGTGTGTTATGCTTCCATCATAAAAAGCAGTATACAGTGTTATGTTTCCGTTATGTCCCCATCATAAAACCCCCTGTATAGTGTTTTATGTCTCAACAGTGAACAGTTTGTTAAGTGGTCATCAAGAAAAAAGTCTAAAGTTAGGTATGGTTCCATTTTAAAAAAAATGTTGTACATTATGTCTCGATTATACATCACAATGTACAGTGCTCTATGTCTCCATTATAAAACACAGAATACAGTGTCTTATGTCTCCATCGTAAAACACAGTGTAAAGTGCTTTATATCTAAGTTATAAAACACAGTGTACATATTGTTATGTCTCCATTATAAAAAACAGTGTGCAGTGTGTTTTTTCTCCATCATAAAACAGTGAACAGTGTGTTATATCTCCATCATAAACACAGTGTAAATGTGTTATATCTGGATCATAAAACACTTCTACAATTTGTTATGTCTCCATTGTTAAACACGGTGTAGAGTGTGTTGTCTCCATCGTAAAACACAGCGTACAATATTATGTATCTATTACGGAACATAGTGTACAGTGTGTTGTTTTTCCATCATAAAAACAGCGTACAGTGTGTTATGTCTCTATCACATAATACAGTTTACTGTATTCTATGTCTCCAACATAAAATTCAGTATACATTGTGTTATGTCTGTATTATAAAATACAGTATTCATTGTGCAATGTTTCTGTCATAAAACGCAGTGTACAGTGTGTTAAGTATCCATCACAAAACACAGTGTATATTGTTATGTCTCCATCGTAAAACACAGTATACAGTATGCTATATCTCCATCATAAAACACTGGATACAGTGTGTTATTTTTTCATCATAAAACACTCTCTACAATGTGTTATGTCTCCTTCATAAAAACAGTACACAATGCATTATGTTTCAATCATAAAACACACTGTACAGTGAGTTATGTCTCCGTGATAGAACACAGTGTACAATGTGTTATGTCTCCATCATGAAAAACGGTATACAGTGTTTTATTTCTCCACTATAGAACACGATGTGAAGTGTGCTATATCTCTATCATAAAACTCGGTGTACAATGTGTTATGTTTCATCATAGAAAACGTTGTACAGTGTGTTGTGCTTCCATCGTCAAACTTGGTGTACAATATGTTATATCTCCATTGTAAAATACGGTCTACGTTGTGTTGTGTCTCACTGTAAAACAGTGTACAGTATAGTGTGTCTCCGTCATAAAGAACAGCTTATAGTGTGATATTTCTTGACTACGGAAAACAGTGTACAGTTTGTTGTGTCTCCATTATAAAATAAGGTGTACACTTTGTTATGTCTCCATCATAAAAAAACAGCGTAGAGAGTGTTATACCTCCATCATAAAACAGAGTGTACAATTGTCATGTTTACATCATAAACACTGTGTACAAAGTGTTGTGTCTCCTAAAACACAGTGAACAGTGTGTAATGTCGCTATGATAAAAAAGTGTACAGTTTTCATTATAAAATATGGTGTACAGTATGTTTTGTCTCCATCATAAAATACAGCGTACAGTGTGTTATGTCTCCATCGAAAAACATGATGTAGAGTGTGTTGTTTCTCCATCGTAAAAAACATTGTACAGTATATTATATCTCCTTCATGGAACACAGTTTACTGTGTGTTTTGTTTCCATCATAGAATATGGTGTACAGTGTGTTATGTCTCCAACATAAAACACAGTGAAGAGTGTGTTATGTCACAATCAAGAAAAAAGTGTACAGTTAGTTACTTCTCCATTATAAAAAACAGTGTTTAGAGTACTATGTCTCCATCATAAAACACAGTGTACAATGTGTTATGTTTCCATTATAAAAGACGGTGTACAGTGTGTTATGTTTCCATCACATAACACAATGAACAATGTATTACGTGACCATCATAAAAAGGTGTACTGTGAGTTACTTTTCAATTATAAAAAATGTTGTACAGTGTGTTATATCTCGATCATGGAACACAGTGTACAGTTTGTTATGTCTCGATCATAAATAACAGCGTACATTGTCCTATATCTCCATCACGTAACATAGTTAACCGTGTTCTATTTCTCCATTATAAATTTCAGTGTACATTGTGTTATATTCCCATTATAAAATAAAGTATACATTGTGCAATTTCTCCTTCATAAAGCACAATGTACAGTGTATTATGTCTCCATCATACAATGCAGTGTACAGTGTTATGTCGCCATCATAAAACACAATGTACAGTGTGTTATTTCTCCATCATAAAACAAAGTATACAGTGTGTTATGTCTAGATCATAGAACACAAAGTACAGTTGTTGTGTCTCCTTTACGGAACACATTGTACAATGTGTAATATCTCCATCATAAAATTCTGTGTACTGTGTGTTATGTCCCCATCATTTAAAAAAAACAGCGTACAGTGTATTAAGTCTCCGTCATGGGACACAGTTTACCGTGTGTTTTGTCTCCATCATAAAATACAGTGAACAGTGTGTTATTTCAGAACCAAGAAAAAAATTGTACAGTCAGTTACTTATCCGTTATAAAAAACGTTGTACAGTGTGTTATGTCTCGATCATGGAACACAACGGACAGTGTGTTATGTCTAAATAATAAAAACAGTGCGTAGTGTTAGTCTCATTCGTAAAACACAGTGTACTGTCTACATTATTAAAACACAGTATACATTGTGTTATGTCTTCATCACAAAAGATAGTGTACAGTGTGTTATGTCTCCATCATAAAACACATTATACAGTCTGTTAGGTCTCGATCATAAAACAGAGTGTACAGTTTTATGTCTCCATCATAAAACACTCTGTGTAATGTGTTATATCTCCTTCATAAAAACATTATACAGTGTTTTATGTCTCAATCATAAAACACAGTGTAAACTGAGTTATGTCTCCGTCATCAAATATGGTGTAATGTGTTTTATTTCTTCATCATAGAACACGGTGTGAAGTGTGTTATGACTCCATCATAAAACACAGTGTACAATGTGTTATGCTTTCGTTATGAAACATGGTGTACAGTATGTTTTGTCTCGATCATAAAACACGGCGCACATTGTGTTATGTATCAATCTCAAAACACATTGTACAGTGTATTATGTCTCCATCGTAAAATACGTTATACAATGTACTATGTCTCGATCATGGAACACAGTGTACAGTGTGATATGTCTCCATCATAAAATACAGTGTACAGTGTGATATGTCTCCATCATAAAATACAGTGTACAGTGTGATATGTCTCCATCATAAAACACAGTGTACATTGTGATATGTCTCCATCATAAAACACAGTGTACAGTGTGATATGTCTCCATCATAAAACACAGTGTACAGTGTGATATGTCTCCATCATAAAACACAGTGTACAGTGTGATATGTCTCCATCATAAAACACATTATACAGTGTGTTATGCCTCCAGCATAAAATACGGTACACAGTGTCTGCATTATAATAAACACCATACAGTGTGTTATATATCTATCACACAACACAGTGTACATTGTGTTGTGTTTTCCTTCATAAAATACTTTGTACAGTGTGCTATATCTCCATCATGGAATACGATGTGCAGAGTGTTATTTCTCCATCATAGAAAACGGTTTACAATGTGTTATGTCACCATCATAAAAACAGCGTACAGTGTGTTATGTCACCATCATAAAAACAGCGTACAGTGTGTTATGTCACCATCATAAAAACAGCGTACAGTGTGTTATGTCACCATCATAAAAACAGCGTACAGTGTGTTATGTCACCATCATAAAAACAGCGTACAGTGTGTTATGTCACCATCATAAAAACAGCGTACAGTGTGTTATGTCACCATCATAAAAACAGCGTACAGTGTGTTATGCATCCATCATAGAACATGGTGTACAGTGTCTTCTGTCGTATTCGTAAAAAGACAGTGTACAATATGCTATGTCTCCATCGTAAAACACAGTGTACAGTGTATTGTGTCTACATCGTAAAACACTGTGTACAGTGTATTGTGTCTACATCGTAAAACACGGTGTATAGTGTGTTGTGTCTCCATCGGAAACATTGTGTTTTGTCTCGATCATAACCTACGGTGTACAGTGTGTCATGTCTGCATTATAATAAACACCATACAGTCTGTTATGTCTCCATCACGCAACACAGTGTACACTGTATTGTTTCTACATCATACAGTACCGTGTACAGTATCTTATGTCTCCATCAGAAGAAACAGCGTACAGTTTGTTACGTCACCATCATAAAATACTGTATATAGTGTGTTGTTTCTCCATCATAAAAAAAAACACAACGTAATGTGTTATGTCCCCATCAAGGAACACAGTGTACAGTGTGTTGTGTCTCCATCATAAAAGAAAACAGCGTAGTGTTTTATGTCTCCATCAGGGAACACAGTGTATAGTTTGTCGTATCCATCATAAAATACGGTGTACAGTGTGTTATGTCTCCATCATAAAATAGGATGTACAGTGTGTGCCTCCATCATAAAATACAATATATAGTGTGTGTCTCCATCATAAAATACGGTATATAGTGTGTGTCTCCATCATAAAAACAGCGTAATATGTTATGTCTCCACCAAGGCACACAGTGTACACTGTGTTGTGTCTCCATCATTTCAATGGCCCCAACCACAGAGGCAAATCTGATTTTCTGGTAACCGCCATCAAACAATGTCACTGGTTTCGAAGCATGCTGGGCGATGTCGTACAAATGTTTTTGCATGCGGTCCCCTAATCTGAGGCCAGTATCACCAATATATGTTATCCTGCATCTTTTGCAAAAACGGGACCCGCATGTGAATCTCTCATGAAGAGTGAGGATAGTTTTGGGAAAGGTGATTGTTTTCGGTTCCCAGACTACCGGGCAGGTAACGCAGCGGGGGCAGTTACATTTTCTGGTGCCAACATATGTAAGGCTCTGCTTCAAGTGGCTGTGGACGAGGATGTCCTTAAGGTTTGGCTCACGTTTGTATGCCAATAGGGGTGGATCAGAAAAAATGTCGCGAGTGTCGGAGTCGAGTTGGATTATCGGCAGATGACGATGAAGAATTTTCTTAACCATCTGACCATGCTGGTGGAAAGGCTGTACTAACGTAACTCTGTCAGATGAAATAACAGACTTTTTCTTGAATACGTCTTCGCGGCTCACTAGTTGGATACGGTTGAATTCTTCACGCAGATGACACAAGCCGCCTAGCACTTGAGAACCGCTGCATTCAAAATTATTGGAGCCACATGGGTTAAACTCGCTGTTTAGCTACACTTAACATTCTCTTCAATCATTATAGTACCTCTCCACTAAGTCCACCCCTTCTTACTTTTCAAACTTCCTCACAGCATCACTCTGCAACCCCTCTTCCCCAATCATCTGTTTCAACTTCTCCTAGCTAGGTCAGTATTGTATCACTCTTTCTCCCCTCCTCGGTTCCCCACCCACCACCCCCAGTTACAACCCACCGACCACATATCACAGGTCTCTATTTAAACAGTCTCCAAGTTCTACTAAATCCATTCCTGACACACACCGCCGGACAAGTCACATCTTACAATTTACAGCTAAGCACTTTTTAAAAAAAATTTCTTTTTTAAAACAGTATTCATGTGAATCTATACGTTATCTCCTCTCTCTATTTCTTCGTCCTGTATGTTTCTGTATGATTAAGGCTCACGCCGAAACGTCACAACTTTGTAATCGTTAAGTAATAAAGCTGCTCCTACTTTTTCCTATTTTATACTTTTATACCACATAATTCTCGAACTACCCAGGCTTGGGTCTGATTAAACTTTACTGTGAAACTATTTAGATAGTGGCTGAAGGCTAATGGGGTTAGGGTAAAACTATATTATGAAATTATTAGATAGTGGCTGAAGGCTATTAGGTTAAGGGCAAAACTTAACAGTGAAACTATTAGATGGTGGCTGAAGGCTATTAGTTAAGGGCAAAACTTAACAGTGAAACTATTAGATAGTGGCTGAAGGCTATTAGGTTAAGGGCCAAACTTAACAGTGAAACTATTAGATAGTGGCTGAAGGCTATTAGGGTTAAGGTTAGGGTTAGGGTAAAACTTTAATATGGCAAAACTTTAATGTTAAACTACTAGATAGGAGTTGAAGGCTGTTAGGGTTATGGCAAAACTTTAGTGTGAAACTATTAGATAGTGGCTGAAGGCTAATGGGGTTAGGGTAAAACTATATTATGAAATTATTAGATAGTGGCTGAAGGCTATTAGTGTTAAGGTTAAGGTTAGAGCAAAACTTTATTATGAAATTATTAAATAGTGGGAGAAGGTTATTAGGGTTAGGGCAAAACTTTATTATGAAACTATTAGATAGTGGCTGAAGGCTATTAGGGTTAGAGCAAAACTTTACTATGAAACTATTAGATAGTGGCTGAAGGCTATTAGTTTAGGGCCAAACTTAACAGTGAAACTTAGATAGTGGCTGAAGGCTATTAGTTAAGG
This sequence comes from Achatina immaculata, assembly GCA_009760885.1. Taxonomy (NCBI): domain Eukaryota; kingdom Metazoa; phylum Mollusca; class Gastropoda; order Stylommatophora; family Achatinidae; genus Lissachatina; species Lissachatina immaculata. The sequence goes on along the minus strand of CM019701.1, from coordinate 18,335,879 downwards.
GCAAAACTTAACAGTGAAACTATTAGATAGTGGCTGAAGGCTATTAGGTTAAGGGCAAAACTTAACAGTGAAACTATTAGATGGTGGCTGAAGGCTATTAGTTAAGGGCAAAACTTAACAGTGAAACTATTAGATAGTGGCTGAAGGCTATTAGGTTAAGGGCAAAACTTAACAGTGAAACTATTAGATAGTGGCTGAAGGCTATTAGGGTTACAGCAAAACTTTACTATGAAACTATTAGATAGTGGCTGAAGGCTATTAGTTTAGGGCCAAACTTAACAGTGAAACTTAGATAGTGGCTGAAGGCTATTAGGTTAAGGGCAAAACTTAACAGTGAAACTATTAGATAGTGGCTGAAGGCTATTAGTTAAGGGCAAAACTTAACAGTGAAACTATTAGATAGTGGCTGAAGGCTTTTAGGGTTAAGGAAATGTTATTATGAAACTATTTAAATAGTGCCTGAAGGCTATTAGGATTAGGATAAAACTTTATTATGAAACTATTAGATAGTGGTTAAAGGCTGTTAGGGTTAGGATTACATGAAACTATTAGATAGTTGCTCAAGTCTATTAGGTTAAGGGTTAGGGTTAAACTTTATTACGAAAATATCAGATAGTGGGTGATGGTTATTGGGGGTGGAACAGAACTTTATTATGAAACTATTTAAATAGTGGTTGAAGGTATTAAGTTTAGGGTTATGGCATAACTTTATAATGAAATTATTAGATAGTGGCTGAATGCTATTAGGGTTAGGGGAAAACTTTATTATGAAACTATTAGATAGTGGCTGAAGGCTATTTGGGTTAGGACAAAACTCTATTATGAAACTATTGTATAGTGGCTGAAGGTTATTGGGGTTAGGACAAAACTTTATTATGAAACTATTAGATATTGGCTGAAAGCTATTGGGGTTAGGACAAAACTTTATTATGAAACTATTGTATAGTGGCTGAAAGCTATTGGGGTTAGGACAAAACTCTACTATGAAACTATTGTATAGTGGCTGAAAGCTATTGGGGTTAGGACAAAACTCTATTATGAAACTATTGTATAGTGGCTGAAAGCTATTGAGGTTAGGACAAAACTTTATGATGAAACTATTGTATAGTGGCTGAAAGCTATTGGGGTTAGGACAAAACTTTATTATGAAACTATTAGATATTGGCTGAAAGCTATTGGAGTTAGGACAAAACTTTATTATGAAACTACTGTATAGTGGCTGAAAGCTATTGGGGTTAGGACAAAACTTTATTATGAAACTATTAGATATTGGCTGAAAGCTATTGGGGTTAGGACAAAACTTTATTATGAAACTATTGTATAGTGGCTGAAAGCTATTGGGGTTAGGACAAAACTTTATTATGAAACTATTGTATAGTGGCTGAAAGCTATTGGGGTTAGGACAAAACTTTATTATGAAACTATTGTATAGTGGCTGAAAGCTATTGGGGTTAGGACAAAACTTTATTATGAAACTATTGTATAGTGGCTGAAAGCTATTGGGGTTAGGACAAAACTTTATTATGAAACTATTAGATATTGGCTGAAAGCTATTGGAGTTAGGACAAAACTTTATTATGAAACTATTAGATAGTGGCTGAAAGCTATTGGGGTTAGGACAAAACTTTACTATTAAACTATTAAATAGTGGCTGAAGGCTTTTAGGGTTAAGGTTAGGGTAAAACTTTATTATGAAACTATTCAAATAGTAGGTAAAGGCTATTAGGATTAGGGTAAAACTTTATTATGAAACTATTTAAATGGTGCCTGAAGGTTATTTGTGTTAGAGTAAAACTTTACTATGAAACTATTAGATAGTGACTGAAGGCTATTACTGTTCAGTCTTGTTTAATTTTAATTAAAGTTCACATCACATTCACTTCACAACCTTCCCATGACATTCATCAAGTGTCCTAATTATATCACTTTTTGTTTTTGACATTTTTGAATGTGCCATTATTTGACAAGGTTTAGGAACACTTCAATACCTAAGAAAATGTCCTTCAAGCCAATTTTTTTTTTTTTGATAGTCAAATTTAGGAATAACGTTTTAAATTTGTGTATTTATCTTTGTCAAAATGGCTTTCCCTTATGTACCTCCAGAAATGTGGCTTCTCTCACAGATAAATCTGAACAGTGTTATGGTGGTTATTACTTGAAAGAGAATGATATGTTAGAAATATAAGAAGGGAAAGTTGTGTAGTGTCTGTCAGACAGCATATCAGACATCTGACTAAAAATATACTACCAGGCATCTGTCAGACAGCATATCAGACATCTGACTAAAAATATACTACCAGGCATCTGTCAGACAGTATATCAGACATCTGACTAAAAATATACTACCAGGCATCTGTCAGACAGCATATTAGACATCTGACTAAAAATATACTACCAGGCATCTGTCAGACACAACACAATTTGACATCTCATGGACAAAACACAACTAGACATCTGACAGACACTACATAACTAAACATTTGACAAAGAAAGCACAACTAGACATCTGACAAACAAAACACAACTAAACATTTGACAAACATAACACAACTGGACATTTGACAAACAAAATGCAACTGGACATCTGACAAACAAAACACAACTAAACATTTGACAAACCAAACACAACTAAACACCTGACAGACATCACATAGCTAAACAAATGACAGACACCACACAACACAACACCTGGTAGACATCACACAACTAAACAACTGACAGACACCATACAACTAAGCAACTGAAGGATCCCACACAACTAAACAACTGACAGACACCACACAACTAAACAACTGACAGATACCACACAACAAAATACCTGACAGACACCACACAACTAAACAACTGACAGACACCACACAACTAAACACCTGACAGACACCACATAACTAGACTTCAGGCAGAAATACTTTTTGCTCTGTTTTTTTTTGTTTTCATTTGCTCATGATCTATACAGCTTAAGGAAGGAGACTTCAAACTGGACACAGCCATGATCAAGAAAAAAACCACAAGTGAACATTTTGATGGTTTAAATGAAAACTTGACATAGATATGTGAAAAATTTAAACCTAAAACAAAGTTAATTGAAAAATGATTTGTTTATTATGATTCCAAAGCAAAATATATTGTGATATCTGAAAATATAGGAAGTGGACAAGAACATACATTTTTGTCACTATTAAAATAAATATGTTCTTCACAGAGACCTTACTGGTGAGACATGTGTGCAAGTTTCAGCCAAGATTTATAAACTCACCCAACATTCACTTAAAGAAAAGAAATATGTGCAGAACTTGTGGCCTTGTTCTTACTAAATGTTTTATGCTGGCAAACATTCAGACATCTCATATTAGCAAAAGCAACAATGAACTTGAGACTGTTTCAATCTTTGCCCTGTTGTTTCTCAAGGTGTTGTCATTCGTTTTTTGTATAGGTCCAATCTATTTGTGTGGCGTAGTGTAGTCCTACATTGTAAAGAGAAGCCAGTTTAGTGGGCATAACATCCCTTGATGAAGTAGAAAAACTCACTGAAAACAGGAAAACTTAGCAAAGAACTATGCAAGCTCTATGTGACATTTAACGGCACAGTAAGGTTGTAAGATGTAAGTGTAGTCTTAAACTTGTTAGAAATGAGTACAATTTATTGGTGTGTTTGTCCTAAACTTGTTAGAAGTGAGTACAATTTATTGGTGTGTTTGTCCTAAACTTATTAGAACTGATTACAATTTATTTGTCCTATCTTATTAGAGTTTTAGGTTTTTTGTTTCTATTCTCCCCCCCCCCCCCCGGAGATCATCTTATTCTGAATAGCTTCAGTGTTTTTATTCTTGTTTCTATCTCCATCCTGAGATCATCTTATTTTGAATAGCTCCAGTGTTTCTCTTGTTTCTATCTACCCCCCCCTCCCCCCACCAAAGATCATCTTATTTAGAACAGCTTCAGTGTTTCTCTTCTTGTTTCTATTTCCCTCCCTGAGATCAACTTATTTAGAATAGCTTCAGTGTTTCTCTTCTTGTTAATCTCACCAGTATCACAACCACATTTGGAAAAATGCACATAAAGAACTAAGATGTGGGAACAAAAATACAACTATCAATCTAATTGGCTACTGTAAAACTGCTCATTTCTTCCTGTACAAATTGGTCTCTGTTTTGATAAAATCAGTAAACAATGCTGGAACCAACAACAAAAGGGAAAACATTTGGAGATTCCATGAAAAAAAGAAAAACAAAACCTACAGTGGAAGTTTGCAGAGAACATGAAGAAAATGAGTAAGTGAATTAAGCTACATATCTATATCATTCACAGCTATGCTAGAAGTTATCACATGTCTATATCATTCACAGACATGCAAGAAGTTATCATATATCTATATCACTCACAGCCATGCCAGAAGTTATCACATCTATATCACTCACAGACATAGCAGAAGTAATCAAAAGATGAGTTTAGTAATTTTCACTTTCCAGCTGCTTTATCCCTGCAGTCAAGACTTTCACTGTCAAACTGTTACTTCCTTTAAACTTAAAGAAAACTTTGCCATGACTTTTTCCACCAAATCTTTTTTAACTGTATCATTAATGCCAAATATCATTTTGTCCAACATGGCTTGCCACTTTTAGCTTTTCTAACAAACATGAAATGACCAGAAACTTTCTCTAGTCTCTCAGTTGCACTACAAAATTAACATAACAAGTCACACGATAATCTCTCTAGTATACAACAAAGATAATATAATAAGTGACAGTGAAATAATACATAAACTCTCTACTATACCAAAAGAGAACATAACAAGTCACCTTGAATAACAGATAATCTGTCTAGTATAACCACAAAGATAACATAACAAGTCAGCTTGAAATAATCTCTCTAGTCTTTAGTATACCATGACAAGTCATGCTGAAATAATCTCTCTATTCTCTAGTTTACCATAACGAGTCAGGATGAAATAATCTCTCTAGTCTTTAGTATACCACATCAAGTCAGGTTGAAATAATCTCTCTAGTCTCTAGTATCCCACATCAAGTCAGGATGAAATAATCTCTCTAGTCTCTAGTATACCACATCAAGTCAGGCTGAAATAATCTCTCTAGTCTCTAGTATACCACAGCAAGTCAGGTTGAAATAATCTCTCTAGTCTTTAGTATACCATGACAGATAAAAGGTATGGCGACTGCAGTAAAACTGGTTAAAATAAATAAGGTAGACAGAGGTGTATGGTGCAGTTTAACAAAGTGAGGGAGGAAATGAGCAAGGTGAGAAAAAAACGAATATAAAGTATGAGAATGTATAAATGAAAAACATACAACATCCGATATTTCGGCGTGAGCCTTATTCGAGGATACATGCAAAAACAAAATACAAACATATATAACTTATCTGAAGCGTCTTGCTCTCAGTAAAACGGAAATGTGTGTGGAAGAAGGAGGAGGAGGAAAACAAAAAAAAACCGTTGCCTACAGACAAAAGATTCCTGATATAGCCAATCATAGCGAAGAAGCGGAGAGAGGAGGAGAACAAGTGGGAGAAAGGGGTTGGGGGAAGGCAATAGAAATAATAATAATAGCCGCTAGAGGTGTAGGGGGGGTGGGGGGAAAGGGGAGAGAAAAGAGGACGCGAGAGATAATGAATGAAGAACTTAAACACCTACAGGGAGGAAATGTAAAACTGGTGAATGGGACAAGACCAATATGTTGGCAGAGAAGGAAATAGGATGGTGGTAGGGAGGGGTAGCATAGAGAAAGAAAGTAGAGTATAAAAAAGGCCAGTGGAAAAATAAAGAAGTTACAGAAAGCTGAAAACATTGTTAATTCCAGCTGGGTGGAGACAGCCAGTCTGGAAAATAAGGCGCTGTTCTAGGACCCTCCGAGATCGTACATCTGTGGAACAAGAGCGGATCGCACTAACTGAAATGTCCTGTTTGCCCCTGTGGTTACCAAGGCAAAAATGTTTAGCCACAGGTGTCCAGGCCCTCTTAGAAATATCATTGAGATGCTGGCGAAATCGATCTCCTAACCGTAAGCAAGTTTCCCCTATGTACTTCAAACCGCAACGTTTGCACATCATAACATAAATGACATTTCGTGAAGTGCAGGTGAAACCCTCCTGTACTGATAACGTGGATTTAGGGAAAGAGATCTGGCTGGCCTCGACAACAAACGGACAAGTGTTGCATCTACGGCGTCCACAACGTCTGGTACCATAAAAAGTGTCATCTGTCTTAAGATGACTACGAATTAAAAGGTCCTTAAGGTTTTTGTCACGTCTGTAAGCCACCAATGGGGGTTCCCCAAAAAGTTCACGTGTCTCAGGCTCGGTCTGGAGGAGGTGGAGATGGCGAAACAGTATGTTTTTAACTGCCAAGCTATGGGGGTGGTACGTGAGTACTAGTTTCACCCTGTCCGAGCTACAGTACGGTTTAGGGGTGAGGGCTTGTTGCCGCGATATGTGGCTAATGTGGTTCCAAGATGACGAGAGAACGTGGTCTGGATAGCCGCGTTGATGGAAGAAATCTAGTAATTTGTGGCCTTGATCCTGGAAATCCAAATCCTCCTTACACAAACGTCGCAACCTAAGAAGCTGGGAAAAAGGAATAGAGTCCTTACACGATCTGGGATGGGAGGAAGAGTACAGGAGGTAGCTGTGAGAGTCTGTAGGTTTACAGTGGATAGAAGTAGTAAGCCCGGAAGGGCCGATAGTGACGGCAATGTCAAGAAAGTTAGCGGAAGTAGCAGAGATATGGGAGGTGAAAGAAATGACAGGAGTGTATTCTTTAACAAAACTGATAAAGTTGTTAAGGTCTTCCTCTGGCACTGATGTGATCCCAATGCCATCGTCTATGTAGAGTCTATAGAAGGCAGGAAAAGGGCCTCTAAAGGCTCTCAGAATCTTGTGTTCGAAGTGGCCCATGAACAGACACGCGTAGCTGGGGCCCATATTGGTGCCCATGGCTACACCACTAATCTGGTCAAAGTAAAGGCCATTGAATTCAAAAGAATTGAGTTGGAGGACAAGTTGTGTAAGGCGCATAATAGTAGAAGTAGGAATAGAGGGATTGCGTCTTTTGTTCAGAAAGAACTTGACGGCCTGAAGTCCCTGGTCATGTGGGATGGATGTGTATAAGGACACTACATCAAGGGTGAAGATACGGTAGGTGTGACCAGGCAGGAGTGTAAGGGTCTCAAAAGTAATGAGAGCATGATTGGTGTCCTTGAGATAAGTGGGCAGACTAGTGACCAGAGGTTGAAAGATGCTGTCAAGAAAATCAGAGATTTGTTCCGTAGGGCAGGAACAAGCAGACACTATGGGCCTTCCTGGGTTTCCTGGTTTGTGAATCTTAGGGAGTAGATAAAAAGATGGTTTCCCTAAGCAGCTGTCGTGGATGTGAAGATGTGTAGCCGAGGGAGAAAGACCAGACTTGGTCTTGTGGATGAGTTCGTTGATCGTGTCTACGACATGGTGGTTGTTGACCAGAGTCGGATCTTGAGGGCGAGAGGCATAAAATTTAGTGTTGCTCAGCTGGCCCATGGCCTTCTGGATGTACAATTCTTTCTTCCAACAAACAATAGCTCCGCCCTTGTCTGTACTCTTGATCACGATATCTCGCCTACGCTGAAGTTGAGAAAGTGCGCGTTGCTCCCCGGGGGTCAGGTTCGAGTGTCGTACACGGGGAAGGCGAAGCTTGTGGATTTCGTAGAGAGTGTGATCAATGTAGAGGTCCAAGGCACGAGACGCTCCTGCTGAAGGTGTCCAGGTGGATGGTTGTTTGGAGAAGCAAGAGAAAGGGTCATCATCAGAGGTGGATTGGGATGATGAAAGTTGGGACGCGTCTTGGAAATGGAACTTTAAACGCAGTCTGCGATGGAAACGGTGGACATCTTGAAGGAGTGAGAACTGGTCAGCAGAAGGACGGAGGGGAACAAACTGTAAACCTTTCCCCAGGACAGACAATTCATCAGCTGAAAGAAGAATATCTGGAGGGATACAAACCACCTTAGTGGGGGCAGAAGCGGTGGCGGGTCTGGGAGAGGCCGTAGAGGGACGGATAGCAGAAAGTTTCTGCTTTTTGAGAGAAGAAAGTTGCAGGTAGAATTGTCTGTTGGTGGAGTGAATAATCTCACGGATCAGGCGATAGATGAGGTAATTATCATGTGTAATGTGGTGGAGACGGGCAGAGAGTAGAGTGATCTGACTATCAAGGTCCGAGAGGAGTTTAATGTGTCCCCCCACGACGCAGCGCATGCGTTGAAATGCGCAATTGGTTTCGATAGCACAAAGACGCTGATGGATTCTGGGGTGGAGAGTGCTCATGGCCGGTGAAAACTTAGTAGTAAAACCTTTGGGAACAACCCTCAGGCGAAGACAGTTGTTGAGAAAATTAACGTGAGAAGTGAACCGCACTTCACGAAATGTCATTTATGTTATCATGTGCAAATGTTGCGGTTTGAAGTACATAGGGGAAACTGGCTTACAGTTAGGAGATCAATTTCGCCAGCATCTCAATGATATTTTTAAGAGGGCCCGGACACCTGTGGCTAAACATTTTTGCCTTGGTAACCACAGGGGCAAACAGGACATTTCGGTTAGTGCGATCCGCTCTTGTTCCACAGATGTACGATCTCAGAGGGTCCTAGAACAGCGCCTTATTTTCCAGACTGGCTGTCTCCACCCAGCTGGAATTAACAATGTTTTCAGCTTTCTGTAACTTCTTTATTTTTCCACTGGCCTTTTTTATACTCTACTCTCTTTCTCTATGCTACCCCTCCCTACCACCATCCTATTTCCTTCTCTGCCAACATATTGGTCTTGTCCCATTCACCAGTTTTACATTTCCTCCCTGTAGGTGTTTAAGTTCTTCATTCATTATCTCTCGCGTCCTCTTTTCTCTCCCCTTTCCCCCCACCCCCCCTACACCTCTAGCGGCTATTATTATTATTTCTATTGCCTTCCCCCAACCCCTTTCTCCCACTTGTTCTCCTCCTCTCTCCGCTTCTTCGCTATGATTGGCTATATTGGGAATCTTTTGTCTGTAGGCAACGGTTTTTTTTTGTTTTCCTCCTCCTCCTTCTTCCACACACATTTCCGCTTTACTGAGAGCAAGACGCTTCAGATAAGTTATATATGTTTGTATTTTGTTTTTGCATGTATCCTCGAATAAGGCTCACGCCGAAATATCGGATGTTGTATGTTTTTCATTTATACATTCTCATACTTTATATTCGTTTTTTTCTCACCTTGCTCACTTCCTCCCTCACTTTGTAAAACTGCACCATACACCTCTATCTACCTTATTTATACCATGACAAGTCAGCCTGAAATAATCTCTCTATTCTCTAGTTTACCATAACGAGTCAGGATGAAATAATCTCTCTATTCTCTAGTTTACCATAACGAGTCAGGATGAAATAATCTCTCTAGTCTCTAGTATACCACATCAAGTCTGGTTGAAATAATCTCTCTAGTCTCTAGTATACCACATCAAGTCAGGTTGAAATAATCTCTCTAGTCTCTAGTATACTACATCAATTCAGGTTGAAATAATCTCTCTAGTCTCTAGTATACCACAGCAAGTCAGGTTGAAATAATCTCTCTAGTCTCTAGTATACTACATCAATTCAGGTTGAAATAATCTCTCTAGTCTCTAGTATACCACATCAAGTCAGGTTGAAATAATCTCTCTAGTCTCTAGTATACAACATCAAGTCAGGTTGAAATAATCTCTCTAGTCTCTAGTATACCACATCAAGTCAGGTTGAAATAATCTCTCTAGTCTCTAGTATACTACATCAATTCAGGTTGAAATAATCTCTCTAGTCTCTAGTATACCACATCAAGTCAGGTTGAAATAATCTCTCTAGTCTCTAGTATACAACATCAAGTCAGGTTGAAATAATCTCTCTAGTCTCTAGTATACCACATCAAGTCAGGTTGAAATAATCTCTCTAGTCTCTAGTATACCACATCAAGTCTGGTTGAAATAATCTCTCTAGTCTCTAGTATACCACATCAAGTCAGGTTGAAATAATCTCTCTAGTCTCTAGTATACTACATCAATTCAGGTTGAAATAATCTCTCTAGTCTCTAGTATACCACATCAAGTCAGGTTGAAATAATCTCTCTAGTCTCTAGTATACCACAGCAAGTCAGGTTGAAATAATCTCTCTAGTCTCTAGTATACTACATCAATTCAGGTTGAAATAATCTCTCTAGTCTCTAGTATACCACAGCAAGTCAGGTTGAAATAAAAGAAGCTCTAGTGAATAGACTCAATGACATAAACCTGAGTACAGGTTTAAGCAGATACAATTTTTAATATTGAACTTCAGTGTATGCTGTGACTGTACTGGCAGGAATCTATGTCTGAACATTGACACAGACACTAAGAAAAAAAAAGGACCAGTTCTATATCATACTTCTCAAGCTGACTTCAGTTATGTCAGAGCAGGACATGCTTTCTTAAACCACTTGTTTTCTTACACTACACATCCTTTCTTAAACCACGTGCTTTCTTAAACCACATGCTTTCTTAAACCACATCCTTTCTTATACTACACCACATCCATTCTTAAACCACATACTTTCTTATACTACACCACATCCATTCTTAAACCACTTGTTTTCTTACACTACACATCCTTTCCTAAACCACGTGCTTCCTTATACTACACCACATCCATTCTTAAACCACATACTTTCTTATACTACACCACATCCATTCTTAAACCACATACTTTCTTATACTACACCACATCCATTCTTAAACCACATACTTTCTTATACTACACCACATCCATTCTTAAACCACATACTTTCTTATACTACACCACATCCATTCTTAAACCACATACTTTCTTATACTACACCACATCCATTCTTAAACCACATACTTCCTTATACTACACCACATCCATTCTTAAACCACATACTTCCTTATACTACACCACATCCATTCTTAAACCACATGCTTCCTTATACTACACCACATCCATTCTTAAACCACATACTTTCTTATACTACACCACATCCATTCTTAAACCACATGCTTCTTATACTACACCACATCCATCTTAAACCACATGCTTTCTTATACTACACCACATCCATTCTTAACCACATACTTTCTTATACTACACCACATCCATTCTTAAACCACATGCTTCCTTATACTACACCACATCCATTCTTAAACCACATACTTTCTTATACTACACCACATCCATTCTTAAACCACATACTTTCTTATACTACATCACATCCATTCTTAAACCACATACTTTCTTATACTACACCACATCCATTCTTAAACCACATACTTTCTTATACTACACCACATCCATTCTTAAACCACATACTTTCTTATACTACACCACATCCATTCTTAAACCACATACTTTCTTATACTACACCACATCCATTCTTAAACCACATACTTTCTTATACTACACCACATCCATTCTTAAACCACATGCTTTCTCACACTACACCACATGCTTTCTTCAACCACATGCTTTCTTAAACCACTTGCTTTCTTAAACCACTTGCTTTCTTAAACCACTTGTTTTCTTATACTACACCACATCCATTCTTAAACTATATGCTTTCTTAAACCACATGCTTTCTTAAACTACACCACATCCATTCTTAAACTATATGCTTTCTTAAACCACATGCTTTCTTAAACTACACCACATCCATTCTTAAACTATATGCTTTCTTAAACTACACCACATCCATTCTTAAACTATATGCTTTCTTATACTACACCACATCCTTTCTTAAACTATATGCTTTCTTAAACTACACCACATCCTTTCTTAAACTACACCACATGCTTTCTTAAACCACATGATTTCTTACACAGAATCAATGACAAGATGCCAGATGTTGATACAGAAATCATAGTGAATGAAAACTTGTACTGTTACACACAACAAGCAGAAAGTAAGCATATATAAATGTTGAATGTCCTCAGTTCAGAAAGTCACAGGAAACTATTTGACAATAAATAAAAGATAAAATATGACAAAAGAGTTCAACATCATAAAACATTTTTAAAAATGCATGATTATAAGTATGACAATAGACCACATCATGCTGGATTAAAACAGAAAAACTGACATTAATCTGACTGGACTCTCATATTTACTGACAAGTTATGGTCATCATTTCCTGCCAGTGTTACATCAAAATACATTGATAAACCAAAAAAACTGACAAACTATAAGCCACATACCTACAAAGGAAACTGACAAACCATAAACTACAAAAACAACCAAAAAAAACTGACAAACCATAAACTACAAAAACCACAAAAAATGACAAACCATAAACTACAAAAACCACAAAAAATGACAAACCATAAACTATAAAAACCACAAAAAATGACAAACCATGAACTACACAAACTACAAATAAAACCTCAAATTAAAAAAAAACACTGACATACTGCCCCTTGTATTCTTTTATCAAACATTTAAAACAAACCATTTAAGTTAACAAGCAGAAGAAATAAAAATATGGTTTAACAGTTCAACAGCAACAACAACAACAACAGAAGCTGTAGCAGCAAGAGCAGAAGCAGCAGCAACAACAACAAAACAGAAAACAACCAGCCAATATAGACCCAAGTTAGTATGTACACTACATAGAACAAAACACTTTGAAAATATAAACTTTGAGTATGATAGACAAAATGGTGGTATTTTCTAAACTAGAGTTTACTGCAGAAATAAGAAATTTAAAATGATTCCCTGCATCAACAAACGTCAAACACAAGTGACTGCTCAATGTTAGTAGAATGTTGTCCAGATTTTAAATCTTTGGCTCACCCGCCACAATCTGGCTCTCTATTCCACACTCATCACGACCACGTAAGATTTTGAAGAAACCTGGCATTGTCAAACAAGACAAAAATAGATCACTTTAATGACATGTGGAAAAGATCTTACTTTGCAATATCTAAGTGTTTCTATGAATGTGTCTGTGAGTACTGTCACATAAACTCTTCTCATTCAGTTTTCACAAAAGAACATTAAATAAGATCAAATTCAAACATTATGGGTAATTAAATATACAATTCACAATTTGTCACTTTCCAAATATGTTCTGAAAATCTGAATTATTCAAAACAACCTATTAGAGAAATTTTGAAAACTGACTTCAAATTCCATAAATTAAATAAATGATTGTTAATTTTCTGTTGGAGTAATTATTTCAAAAATCTTTTTTAATTTAGTGTGAAATTCAATTTAAAACTGAACAATACAATGTTTGGTTCAGAAAACTGCAAACTGGCAGATAAGATAGATAAGATCTTGAGCCCAAAGTTCAACTGCCCCTTGTGCCAAGTCTCTACATTCACAGCTCTTCTGTATAATAACCTTTGTTAGCTGAGGTGGATCTTGTGCCTGTAACCAGTCATCACCTTTAAGCACCTCATCTAGACCACATACTTTCTTATACTACACCACATCCTTTCTTAAACTTTATGCTTTCTTAAACCACATGCTTTCTTACACTAAACCATATCTTTTCTTAAACCACATGCTTTCTTACATTACACCACATACTTTCTTATACTACACCAAATGCTTTCTTAAACCACATGATTTCTTACACAGAATCAATGACAAGATGCCAGATGTTGATACAGAAATCATAGTGAATGAAAACTTGTACTGTTACACACAACAAGCAGAAAGTAAGCATATATAAATGTTGAATGTCCTCAGTTCAGAAAGTCACAGGAAACTATTTGACAATAAATAAAAGATAAAATATGACAAAAGAGTTCAACATCATAAAACATTTTTAAAAATGCATGATTATAAGTATGACAATAGACCACATCATGCTGGATTAAAACAGAAAAACTGACATTAATCTGACTGGACTCTCATATTTACTGACAAGTTATGGTCATCATTTCCTGCCAGTGTTACATCAAAATACATTGATAAACCAAAAAAACTGACAAACTATAAGCCACATACCTACAAAGGAAACTGACAAACCATAAACTACAAAAACAACCAAAAAAAACTGACAAACCATAAACTACAAAAACCACAAAAAATGACAAACCATAAACTACAAAAACCACAAAAAATGACAAACCATAAACTATAAAAACCACAAAAAATGACAAACCATGAACTACACAAACTACAAATAAAACCTCAAATTAAAAAAAAACACTGACATACTGCCCCTTGTATTCTTTTATCAAACATTTAAAACAAACCATTTAAGTTAACAAGCAGAAGAAATAAAAATATGGTTTAACAGTTCAACAGCAACAACAACAACAACAGAAGCTGTAGCAGCAAGAGCAGAAGCAGCAGCAACAACAACAAAACAGAAAACAACCAGCCAATATAGACCCAAGTTAGTATGTACACTACATAGAACAAAACACTTTGAAAATATAAACTTTGAGTATGATAGACAAAATGGTGGTATTTTCTAAACTAGAGTTTACTGCAGAAATAAGAAATTTAAAATGATTCCCTGCATCAACAAACGTCAAACACAAGTGACTGCTCAATGTTAGTAGAATGTTGTCCAGATTTTAAATCTTTGGCTCACCCGCCACAATCTGGCTCTCTATTCCACACTCATCACGACCACGTAAGATTTTGAAGAAACCTGGCATTGTCAAACAAGACAAAAATAGATCACTTTAATGACATGTGGAAAAGATCTTACTTTGCAATATCTAAGTGTTTCTATGAATGTGTCTGTGAGTACTGTCACATAAACTCTTCTCATTCAGTTTTCACAAAAGAACATTAAATAAGATCAAATTCAAACATTATGGGTAATTAAATATACAATTCACAATTTGTCACTTTCCAAATATGTTCTGAAAATCTGAATTATTCAAAACAACCTATTAGAGAAATTTTGAAAACTGACTTCAAATTCCATAAATTAAATAAATGATTGTTAATTTTCTGTTGGAGTAATTATTTCAAAAATCTTTTTTAATTTAGTGTGAAATTCAATTTAAAACTGAACAATACAATGTTTGGTTCAGAAAACTGCAAACTGGCAGATAAGATAGATAAGATCTTGAGCCCAAAGTTCAACTGCCCCTTGTGCCAAGTCTCTACATTCACAGCTCTTCTGTATAATAACCTTTGTTAGCTGAGGTGGATCTTGTGCCTGTAACCAGTCATCACCTTTAAGCACCTCATCTAGACCACAGACTTGCATTATTGTATCCTCAGCCTTATTCATCCAGGATCTGCCTTATTTGATGTGTCTGCCCTTTATTAACCCCAAGTCCTTATTTCTCTAATTCATTACTTACAAACATGGTTAATTTATGTCATTCAGTATTTACAAACATGGTTAATTTCTCTCATTCACTACTTACAAACATGGTTAATTTCTCTCATTCACTACTTACAAATATAATTAATTTCTCTCATCCTCTATTTACAAACAATTTCTCTCATTCACTACTTACAAACATGGTTAATTTCTCTCATTCACTACTTACAAACATGGTTAATTTCTCTCATTCACTACTTACAAACATTTAATTTCTCTCATCTACTACTTACAACATTTTGGGAATTTGCGAAAATCAGGACACTTTAAGAGTGAGAACGATAATATCTTTATATACTCTGGTGATTAGATATGCTGATGACACAGTATTACTGTCCACAACACAAAAAGGAATGGAAAAACTAATTATGTCAGTCCATAAGAACAGCAAAGGGCAAAACCACTAGTTTTATAATAAGAATATTGTTTTCCAGCTTTCACATGTGTAAATAATCTAGAGAAGACCGTCTTGGATAGGTCATCATCATCATCATCAGGTGCCGTGCCGACTGGCGTTGGCTATTATGCTTCTCCAGAGTACCCGATCCTTCATGCAGGCCATCAGTTCAGTTGGTGATCTCCTCTCACACCATCCTGTCAGACTGTCCAGTATCATTTCTCTTGGTCTTCCTCTTGATCTTCTTCCTTCTATTTTTCCTGTTGTTATAATATTTTCAATGCCCCCTCTTCTCATTGCATGTCCTATGAAAGTACATTGTCTCTCTCTTATCTTTCTGACAAGGTTTTTTTGTCTCTCCAGCTCTTCTCATACATTCTTCATTAGTTATTTTTGCTGTCCAGGGGATTCGCAACATTCTTCTAATAAACCACATTTCTGCTGCTTCCAATGATTTTTGTGCAGACTTTGCCTATTGTCCATGATTCACTTCCATATAACAAGATAGGTTCAATATAGCATTTTAGGACTCGTTTTCTAACATTCATTGATAAAGATGTGTTAGCTAATATGTTTCTCATTCTCTGAAACGCAGTCTTTGCTTGGCCTATTCTGTTCCTAATTTCTGTTCTGCATTTGGAAGGGTACATAATGGGAAAAAGAAAGAGAGGAAGACCAAAGGGAAGATGGCTGCAAGACATCGTTGAGGATCTGCAAATGGATGCATAAGCAGCAGGCCATCTTGCTCACAACGAAGAGGCCTACAGTGCTGTTTGGGAGGCAAAGTTCCACAAAGGACATGCAACTGACTGAATGAATAAACTACTTACAAACATGGTTAATTTCTCTCATTAACTACTTACAAGTATAGTTAATTTCTCTCAATCACCACTTACAAACATAGTTAATTTCTCTCATTCACTACTTACAAACATGGCTAATTTCTCTCATTCACTACTTACAAATATAATTAATTTCTCTTATTTACTACTTACAACCACGGTTAATTTCTCTCATTCAGTATGGTTAATTTCATTATCTTTTACATCTCCACATACTCACAGATTCTTAGTTTATACTTCTCCATTTAGTCACATATGCTCATTCCAAACCTTTCAATATATTCACATATGTGTGTTTTATACTTCTCCATATATTCACATATTTTTGTTCTGTATCTCTGTATATGCTCCCATACATTTATCCTAACAATCTCATTCATCTGCTCACTTGCTCTCATTGTCTGTGTGTACTCATAAACTCTCTTATACCTCTCATTCATCTGCTCATATTGTCTATGTACTCATAAACTCTCCTCCAATTCATCTGCTCTCATTGTCTATGTACTCATAAACTCTCCTCTCATTCATATGCTCTCATTGTCCGTGTACTCATAAACTCTCCTCTCATTCATATGCTCTCATTGTCTGTGTACTCAAACTCTCCTCTCATTCATCTGCTCTCATTGTCCGTGTACTCATAAACTCTCCTAACACTGTCATTCATCTGTTCACCTGCTCTCATTGTCTGTGTACTCATAAACTCTCCTCTCATTCATCTGCTCTCACTGTCTGTGTACTCATAAACTCTCCTCTCATTCATCTGCTCTCATTGTCTGTGTACTCATAAACTCTCCTAACACTCTTATTCATCTGTTCACTTGCTCTCATTGTCTGTGTACTCATAAATTATCCTAACAATCTTATTCATCTGCTCTCCTGCTCTCAATCTTTGTCTCTGGCCACTCATTTTCTCTCATTCTATACCTGTCACTGTCCTCACATTCTCTTATTCTGTGCTTCTCCATCTCATAAAATACTTTCATTCTCTACATTTTCATATACTGACATACTCTCAATCTCTAAAATTCTGTGTATTGACATTTTCTTCTTCTATACTTAACATCTACTCACATACTCTCATTCTATACTTCACCATCTACTCACATACTCTCATTCTATACTTCAACATCTACTTACATAATCTCATTCTATACTTCACATTTACTTGCATTCTCTATACTTCAACACACTTCAACCTCTCATACCCTGACTCGACAGCCACCAAGTTCTGTTCTAAAAGAACATAGTTCTAAACATAATTTGTTACATCTTGTATCTTGTTAGAAATTATTTTAGTAAATATGCGAGAGTGGAATGTCAGAAGAACACCAATTTGTGTGTGTGTGTATGTACATGTGTGGTTGCGCAGTCTTATTAGATCAGTTACCTCTTATGTAGTTCATTATCCTATATCTGTGAATCTTTAATATTTTTATTCTGCATTCTTAGATAATTTTTTTTCATGTAATCTGTATACTTATATTTCACATAGTTTCATCTTGTATTTGTGTGTATGTGTATATGTGCATGCATGCGTGTATGTATTTTCATGCAATTTTGTATAGCTTATTAAATCGAGTGTGCAGGAAGAATGAGTGATAAAGGGCAGAATGTAAGAGGGGCCTGTGAGCCCAATTCTTCACCCTTTTAAAATAAAGATCATTCTTTCATTCATCTACTTACATTCTCTCATTCTTTACTTCAACATCTACTTAAATACTCTCATTCTATATTTCAACATGTACTTACATACACTCATTCTATACTTCTCTATCTACTTATATACTCTCATTCTATAATTCTACATCTACTTATATAGTCTCATTCTATATTTCCCCATCTATTTTCATACTCTCATTCTATAATTCTCCATCTACTTACATACTCTCATTCTATAATTCTCCATCTACTTACATACTCTCATTCTATACTTCTACATCTATTTATGTACTCTCATTCTATACATCTACTTACACACTCTCATTCTATACTTCCTCATCTACTTACATACTCTCATTCTATAATTCTACATCTACTTACATACTCTCATTCTATAATGCTCCATCTACTTACATACTCCCATTCCATACTTCTCTATCTGCTTACATATTCCCATTATTTCTAATAAAGACATCTTTCACCATGGAAGAGTTAGGTTGTAGAAACTAGTAGTTGTTTCAGTTTTTGCTGAGATCATTCTGTTGAATCTCACTCCTAGTTTTTCTAATGTTAGATCTGCATAATATTCCCCAGACACAAGAAAATAAAAGACAAGACAAGATAAGACAAGATAAGAAAAGACAAGATAAGATAAGAAAAGACAAGACAAGATAAGAAAAGACGAGACAAGAAAAGACAAGACAATTAAAGACAAGAGAAGAAAGGACAAAACAAGACAGGAGAAGGAAAGACAAGACAAGATAAAAAAGACAAGACAAGTAAAGACAAAAGGACAAAACAAGACAAGACAAGAGAAAAAAGACAAGACAAGCAAAGAAAAGACAAGACAAGCAGAGAGAAGACAAGACAAGCAGAGAGAAGACAAGACAAGCAGAGAGAAGACAAGACAAGCAGAGAAAAGACAAGACAAGCAAAGAAAAGACAAGACAAGCAAAGAAAAGACAAGACAAGCAAAGAAAAGACAAGACAAGCAAAGAAAAGACAAGACAAGCAAAGAAAAGACAAGACAAGCAAAGAAAAGACAAGACAAGAAATGAGAAGACAAAAAAGACAAGACAAACAAAGAAAAGACAAGACAAGCAAAGAAAAAACAAGACAAGAAATGAGAAGACAAGAAATGAGAAGACACAAAAGACAAGACAAGCAAAGAAAAGACAAGACAAAAAAAAAGACATGAAAAGATAAGAATAGAAAAGAGACAAAAAAAAATAAAAACACAAGATAAGACAAGCAAAGAAAAGACAAGACAAAAAAAGACAACACAAGACAAGACAAGCAAAGAAAAGACAACACAAGACAAGTCAAGGTTGTGCTTTAAAAGAATCTAGTGTAAGAATATTATACTTTTCTTCACTTCACGTTATAATCCGTCTTGACCTTGTCCATCAACATAAGAATTTTTACCAGCATCATGGCAGAGTGAGTCAGAGTAGATGTTATACAAATATTTTTTGTCTGTTGGTTATTCTCATATGACACTATTGCAACACCATCAACATAAACATTCTTACCAGCATCATGGCAGAGTGAGTCAGAGTAGATGTTATACAAATGTTTTTTGTCTGTTGGTTATTCTCATATGACACTATTACAACACCATCAACATAAACATTCTTACCAGCATCACCCCAGTCAGAGTTCCAGGAATTTGCCACCAGCCAATATTTTGTGCCATTTTCCACACCATACCCAAGAATTTTCACAGCATGACCTCCGAGTGCAGATCCAATCGTGTGCTGATAGACACCTGAAATATAGGGCAGTATTATTTTAATTAGGGCTTGATAACAGACAACTGAAATATCTCTCTCTCTCTGAACCTAAAGTGCCCAGGGCACATGGGGCTTCCACAAAGGTTTTCCCACAAATGCCCTTCCTTTGCTTTTTTTTTTCTGCTCTTGCCCAGGTGAGCCCTCTATTGCTCAAAAATCCTTTCTGTTGTTCTTCTCCATGTCTACTTTGGTCTATCCTTACTTCTGTTCCCCTGTGGTGTCCATCTTAGTGCTATTTTTGGTAATGAGTTGTCAGTCATTCAGAGCACATGTCCCAACCATCGCCAGCATCTTTCCTCAATAATTGCTGTCAGTGGCTTCATCTGCACTTCTGCCAACTTCTTATGGTGTTTGGCCAAAATATTTTTCTAATTCTTCATAAACAATTAGTCTGGAAAGAATTCAACTTGTTTTCTATGGTTTTGGTGATTTTCCAGAATCCACTTCCATAGAGTAGTACACTTAAAACATTATCTTAAATATCCTGATTTTCATATTTATGCTTAGTTTTTTAAATTTCCATATAGTCTGCAGCATTGCAAAAGCCTGGTTTGCTCTAGCAAGTCTGCTGTTGATGTCCTCTGTGCTGTCTCCATTTTCTACTACTCTACTGCCAAGGTATACAAATTCGTTGACCTCCTCCACTAACTTGCTATCGAGTACATTTCTGTTGTTCACATTTTGCTTCATTAACTTTGTCTTTCCTACATTGATCTTTAGTCCTATGTTGTTTGCATTCTGAGTTAGCTTGTTTATTTTATCTTGCATATCTTTGTGACTGCTTGATAACAGACAAATGTCGTCCGCAAAGTCAAGGTCCTCCAGCACTGTGTCAAGGGTCCATTGTAATCCTCTGCGTTTGTCTGATGTTGCCTCCTCCATTAACCAGTCTACTG
The DNA here is from genome assembly GCA_009760885.1 of Achatina immaculata. Lineage (NCBI taxonomy): Eukaryota > Metazoa > Mollusca > Gastropoda > Stylommatophora > Achatinidae > Lissachatina > Lissachatina immaculata. The sequence goes on along the minus strand of CM019701.1, from coordinate 18,314,956 downwards.
CCAAGATAAATAATGTTGGTGATAGTACACATCCCTGCTTCACTCCTGTTTGTACCCTAAAGCTGCTGGAGGAATGTTCTCCACAGATCACTTTGCACTGGAAACCCTTGTATAGGGCTTTGATTACATTACTATCTTATGGGGGAGCTTATGCCATCTTAGGATTTTCCACAGTGCATCTCTGTTGACGCTGTCAAATGCTTTCTCAAAATCTATAAACAGTGCCTATGTTGTGCTATGCCACTCATTTGTCTGCTCTAATATTTGTCTAAGTACAAATATGTGGTCTATACATGATCTTCCTTTCCTAAATCCTGCCTGCTCTTTCCGAAGTTTTCCATCAAGTGCTGGTACAATTCTGTTGATGATTATTCTGCAAAATACTTTACTGGTGAGTGGCAGTAGGGTAATGCCTCTCCAGTTCCCGCAATCTCTGAAGTCACCCTTCTTTGGTAGTTTTACTATAAAACCAGTTTTCCACTCCTCTGGAACTTTTTCTACATCCTAAATTTGTTGTAGTATCTGGCAGAGTTGTTTTGGCGTTTCTGTTTCTTCCGCTTTCAACATCTCAGCAGTCACTTCATCTTCACCTGGTGCCCTGTCTAATTTTAGCTTCTTTATTGCCTCCTTTACTTCACTTATTGTTATTGGTTCTGTATTGATGTTTAGTTCCATTTTTGCTTCAGGTATGTCTATTGTTTGTGCTGCTTGTGTTCTGTTTAGTAGGGTGTTAAAGTGTTCCCTCTATCTTTCAATTTTTTCTCTTTCTCCACTGATCAGTTGTCCATTTTGTGTCCTTACTGCACTCTCACATCTTGTGCTGAAGTTACTTGTTATCTGCTTTGTGATTTTGTATATGGTTTTCATGTCATTTACATATGCTGCTTTCTCTGCCTTTCCACTTTTCTTTTCTTTGCTCTATCTTTTCCCATGTGGTCTTGCTTATCCATTCCTCTTTTCTCCATTTCCGATATCCCAGCACCGCTTTTGCTGTTTCCTGTAGTGTTTTATTGAACATTTCTGCTTCGTCTTGTAGGACACTGAAGTGGTTCTTAAGTACTATTGAGAATTCACTCCTTGTTTGCTGGTTTTTCAGTTTTCTTGTATCAAAACATATTTTTCTGTGTTCTTTGATTTTGGCTTTCCTTAATTTTAGCTTTATTTTTATTACCAGAAGGTTGTGATCACTTCCTACATCTGCTCCTTTCTTTGCTCGCACATCTTGTAGTGACCGTTTCCACTTGTTGTTTACTAGTATGTGATCGATTTGGTTTTCTGTGGTTTTATCTGGGGACCTCCAAGTCACTTTATGAATGTTTTCATGTTGGAAAATTGTCCCTCCAATGATTATCATGTTTTCTTCACAGAAACTGCACAGTCTTTCTCCATTTTCATTTATTTCTCCGATTCCTTCTCTTCCCATGATTCTAATTCTATCTTCATTTCCCTCACCTACTTTTGCACTGAAGTCGCCCAAGATGAGTAGCATATCATGCTTGGGTATTGTTTCTACTGTGGCTTGGAGGCTGTTGTAAAAATCTTCTTTTAATTCCTCTTCAGCTGCTTCTGTTGGTGCATAACAAACTATAACAGACAGCTTCGTGAATCTTGAGATGAAGCGTGCATATAATAATCTCTTATTTATAGGGGTCCATTTCAGCAATGCTGTTGATGCTTCTTTTGTTATAATCAATGCTACTCCTCCATCAAGATGATCTTCTTTACCTGACCATATTATTGTATCTTCTGTGTGCTGTGTTGTTAATTTCCTTCTACCTTTTCCTGTCCATCTTGCCTCTTGTATTCCTAGTTTGTATCTGTGCATTTCCTTAATGGTTTGTGGTAGTTTTCCAGTCTGGTTAAGTGTTCTTACATTCCAGCTAGCTATTTGCATCTTGTGTTTAGGTTCCAGAAGGTCTGCAGTCAGGCTGGGGACTTCCAGTGGCTGGCTTTCATCCACAACCTTCATGGGCTGTTTCTTGATAAGCATTTCTCCTTCCACCTGCATTTTTTTTTTCCCTTGCTTCTGTTTCTGTAGCAGTCTGATAGTTTTTTTTTAAAAGATAGGGTTGCTGGCCCTATGCCGAACCCTTCTTAGTCGCCTTTTATGATCATGCGTGGTAGGGTACAGTGGTCCTATTCTTTGCTTCCCAGGCATGTGCTCAGATCCTGGGTACCACACGGGGGACCTGAAATATAGGGCAGTAATATTTTATTTAGGGTTTGCTAATAGGCACCTGAAATATAGGGCAGTATTATCTTAATTAGAGCCTGCTAATAGACACCTGAAATATAGGGCAGTATTATCTTAGTCAGAGCTCCACTGATAGACACCTGAAATATAGGGCAGTATTATCTTAGAGCTTGCTGATAGACACCTGAAATATAGGGCAATATTATCTTAGTTAGATCTGATGGAGCTTAAAAAAAAGTCCAACATTATCCTGATGTATGCTTTTAGACAATGGCAAACTTATCCTGATGTATGCTTTTAGACAATGGCAACATTATCCTGATGTATACTTTTAGACAATGGCAAAATTATCCTGACATGTTCTTGCAGACAATGGCAACATTATCCTGATGTATGCTTTTAGACAATGGCAACATTATTCTGACATGTGCTTATAGATATCTGAAACAGAAAGAAATAGCAACCCAAGAATTTAGATTAAGACAGGATTTATCTAAAAAAAAACTGAGAAATTGTTCAACAAAACAGAAAGATGATATAAGTGTTCAGTTGAAGAAAGATCTTGTTTCATATTCACTCCATATTTACTGTGCTGATCAAACTTCTCTATTCCCCATGTTTCAATCTGTTTGCCTTTCCTGTGTCAATCCATTCAGATGTTTTTTTCTTAGCTTCCTTCTTTCTTTTTCCATTGAGTTTTTCCATAATTATCAGGCTCTCTAATTTCTGTTTTTTCATGAACATGCAAACAAACTTTACTCATTTACTTTCTGATTTGTACCAGTTATTCAGTAACATCTCTCTTATTTTGTTCCATATCAGAGCATTATAAGATATCCTTGTGCTAACCAGTCTGATAACAACTATTAGAAACACTAGCAAGACTGAACTCCTTCTTACCAGATTTGTAGCTTAGAAAATCACTGTACACAGTAAAAGCTGCCTCAACTGGACCATTCTCTACCAGTTCCTGCATGATATTCTCCTCTCCTCTGATGTGGTATGTACTCTCAGCTGTGGATGAAAGTCACTGCTAATTAGCAACATGCTCCATAATCTGTGAATCCTTCACTTTGTGGAGGTTATATACAATAACAAGACAGTTTAATTCACACAGAAATACAGGACAAGGAGTAAAATAAACTCACAAGAATACTTTTTTTTTTATAAAACTGACAGAAATTTATATATTAATTAGATTCTGTGCTGGTTGGCGGTCAGATTTCTCCATAGATTTTGGTCCTTGACATTTTTCACCAGTTCAGTTGGGGACTTTTTAATTGTGCTATTACGTTAGACTGTCCATGATTTTTTTTCTCTTGGTTTCCTCTACCTCTCTTTCCATTTATATTTTCTGTTGTGACAAAGTGCTCCCCTTCTCATTATATGTCCAATTTTGTGTCTGTCTTTCTTACTAGGAAGAGACCAAAAAAGTTGTCTATATTTTTCATCTATTTCATGTTTTTGTCTGTTGTGTTGGTTGTGCATGTGATCCTTGAAAAATGCTTTTGCCAAAATACTGGATTGTTGCATGTTTTTCCTTTGTATGTGATCGTTTTGCTTTCTGCCTTCCTTGTTTATGCCCACTTTCCTCACTCTTTCTTTCCTTTTGTAAAAATGAACCATGCACCAGCATTTACTTTCATTACTAGAACCAGTTTTAGCACAGCCATCATTTCTCTTATCTTTCACAAAGGGAGCAATAAAAGAGGCCTAGAGCTAAACAACAGTAAGAGAGAAACAACTATAAGATTGAAAAGAATAAACATACCAAAGTGCAACATCCTTTCCAACAGGAAGACAATGACACAAGCAAATAAATTCAGCCACCTTGGAACAACAATAACAGCTGATGGCAGGTGTGCAAATGAAATAAAATCACGAATACATAAGGCAAAGGTAGCCTTTTATGACATGAAGAAGATGCTAACATCCCTGAAAGTGAGGAATAGAGTATGACAATCCTATATAGAGCAAATATTGCTATATGGTTGTGAAACTGACAGTCAACAAAAAAGATGACAAAGAAACTGGAAGCAGCAGAGATAGAAAGATGCAACAAATACTCTGAACAGACAGAAAAACAAATGAAGAGGTCCTGAAAAAATTTTCAGAACAATGAAAAATAGTTAAAATGATAAGAAAAAGACAATAAAAATTTCTTGGGTATGTCATGAGAAGACAAAAGTTAGAGAACCTGGACATGTCATGAGAAGACAGAAGACAGAGAACCTAGTAATGACAGGAAAATTCCAGGGAAAAAGAGAGGAAGGCCAAGAGAAAAACATCTAAGTTGACTGACCATGTGGCACAGAAAAAGAAAAATAGGTGCATTAATCAAAAACACCAAGGACCTCAGAACATTAACAAAAAAAACACCAAGGACCTCAGAACATTAATTTTAAAAAAACACCAAGGACCTCAGAACATTAACAAAAAAAACACCAAGGACCTCAGAACATTAACAAAAAAAACACCAAGGACCTCAGAACATTAATTTTAAAAAAACACCAAGGACCTCAGAACATTAATTTTAAAAAAACACCAAGGACCTCAGAAAATTATAAAAAAAACACCAAGGACCTCAGGAAATGGAGAAGCATGATTGTAAAAGCTATCCAGCATGGCACATAATAATAATAATAATGATGATAATAATTTTGTCTCAAGGTTGTTCCTTGTACTATAACAATGTATTTAGGTGAGTTGATCTTCTGTGATATAACCACAGTTTCTGTTTTCTTGCTATTTAGGGCAACTCCTTTCTTCTCATTCTCTTTCACTACTGTATGTAATGACTTCTTAGCTCTTTTCAGTTTTGGCTAATAGTACTGTATCATCTTCATATCATAATTAGTTCACAATGCAGCTTCCAACTCAAATTCTATTTATCTTTAATTTCTCTCCTGATATTTTCACTGAACAGTGAGAACAAATCTGATGTGATGACACAACCTTGTCTAAATCCTTGCTTTATCACTTGATATTTGCTTGCCATAATTTCTACCCTGACAGCTGCTTCTTGATGTCAATACATATTTTTTATTTTGTTCAGACCTTTGTCATCAATATTTATATCCTCCAACAATTTCATAATTTTGTCATGTTTCATTTTATCAGATGTTTTGGCATAGTCTGCTTTAACCATACAAATATGTCTTTCTGTTCTTGTCAAGATCTCTCTAAGTTTTTTTGTGTAAATATGACATGTTTCTTTTTCTTCTACAGACTGAAACTGCTGATTTCCTATTTCCATTTTTAATCTGCATCTGGTTCCCAATTCTTGGTAGTACTTATGTGATATGACAGGAAAGACTTATTGTTCTGAAATACTCATGCTCTATGGCCCCTGGCTCCTTTGACAAAGATATGATGGCAGATTTTAATAGTTCATTAGTTACGTGTCCAGTGTTATAGAGGTCATTTAACAATTTCTTATAACTTTTACCCCAAATTTACCAACAGCTTCTAATTCTCGTACAAGTCCTGTCACTTCCCCTCTTCTCATATGTTTAATGGCATCTACTCCATCGTCAAGTATTGGTGGTCCATCACAGGTGTTTATATTTGACATCAGGTCCAATCTTTCTCCATCACACTGTTCACTGATATATTCTGCCCACCTCTTTACAATGTCCTTCTCTTCCCCTCCCCCCCCCCCCCCCCCCAAATCAGTCTACAACTGGGAAACAAACCTGAAGGATATCTCATCTACGAGGGGTGACTGATAAGTTCTCGACATAAGGTACAAATACTTGAAACACACAGTTGATGTTAGGTGCATTTGTAGATCAGGTTAATGTAAGATTAAACACCAAGTTTCAAGAAATTAACTGCAACCAATTTTTTTAACAGGCTACTGAAGTGGTAAAGGGTGGCAGAAAATGAGAAAATGGATAAAATTTCACATCGAGCAGTCATTTGCTACCTCTGCATCAAGGGCTTATCATCAAACTAGATCCATAAGGATATGGTGGAGACTAGGGGAGAGTACCCCTTCTCAAAGCACAGTGAAGAAATTGGCAGCTCAATTCAAACATGGAAGGGAGAGTCTGAAAGATGATCCCCAACCAGGAAGACCAAGATCAGTAACCATCGACGAAACCACCGGCAGAATCCATGACATGATAATGGAGGATCAATGACTAACTGAGCGGTACATTGCTACTGAGTTGGGCATCTCCCAGGAACGACAGCATCTCATCATGTCAAGAGACAATCTTGACCATTTTTCTGCAGATCCTGAAAAGTTTCTTCAGCAATTTGTGACTATGGATAAGACTTTGGTTCATCATTTTCAACCAGAAACCAAAGAAATCAAATCAGTGGAAACATCATGGATCCCCACCTCCAAAGAAAGCAAAGGGTGGTTCAGTCTGCAGGCAAAGTGATGGCTTCAACTCTTTCAGGACTCAGAAGGTGTGCTACTGGTAGACTATCTTCAAAAGGGCAGAATGGTCACCGGGGCCTATTACGCTAGTCTTGTGAAGGAACTGCGGGTCAAATTGAAGGAAAAGTGTCCAGGGAAATTGATGAGAGGAGTCATCTTTCATCAAGACAATGCTCCAGTTTACAAATCGGCGATGGCAATACCTGTCATTCATGAATGCGGCTTCCAGCTTCTTGAACATCCTCCTTATTCCCCAGAGTTGGCCTCTTCGGACTATTACCTGTTTACCAAACTCAAAAAGGAGCTCAGTGGTTGCAAATTTGCTTCAGATGATGATGTCATTCATGCTGTAGACCACTTTCTACTGGCACAATATGCTGACTTTTACAAAGAAGGGATCTGTATGCTCCAGGATCGCTGGACTAAGTGCATAAACTTGCAAGGGGACTCATTCATTCATTTGCATGTCCCTTGTGGAATGTTGTCTCCCTAACAGCACTCCTGTAGGTCTCTCGGTTGTGAGCAAGATGGCCTGCTGCTGATGCATCCATTTGCAGATCATCAACAATGTCTTGCAGCCATCTTCGCCTTGGTCTTCCTCTCTTTCTTTTTCCCAGCATGTACCCTTCCAAGACAGTCTTCTCTAGATTAACATGATGTTTAATGTGTCCAAAATTATTTAAGTTTTCTCTCTTTAATCCTCTTTACTAGCCAGCCTTCTTCAATATTAAGTTCTTGTAGTATGGATATATTTGTTCTTTTTTTGTGTCCATGATATTTGAAGAACTCTTCTGTAGCATTTACATTCAAAGGCATTTATGTGTTTCTCAGCTGTTGAGTGTCCAGGTCTCACAGGCATATTTTGCGATGGGAAAATGCATGCCCTTAAAAATCTTATTTTTGTGGTTCTGTCTGTCCTCTCCACATATTCTTTAGTTGTTTTACTTTTTGAAGAGCGATAGATGTCCTCCTTTTAAGAACTATGTTGAGAAATAACCCCAAAAATGTTGTCCACAAATAATCTGTTGTACCTTATGCTGAGAACTTATCAATCACCCCTCATATCTTACAGGGATCTTACCTTTGTTGGAATTAGAATAAAAAACTGTCCTTGCTGTGTAACCCGTCCTGTGGTCTGTAGGACAAAATTGGTTACCTTTCCCAAAACTGTCCTCAAACTCCAGATGATTCCACATGTGAGTCCCATGATGTAATATACATGTATTACAAAATGAAAGTACAGGATAATTTACATTGGGGAGTCCAGTCTCAGATGAGGTAATCACATGCAGAAACATCTTTATAACATCTCCCAGAATGCTTCTAAGCCAGTTTCTAATTATTTCAATGATCCCAACCACAAAGATAAGTCTGATTTTCTAGCAATGACCATTAAGCAATGTCATTCTGATGGCAGAAGTCTTCTGGCACTTGAAGACTTGCTATATACAGGGATATGGGGCTCTGGAAGCACAAGGATTTAACACAAAATTCAGCTGCACCTAACCTTCCTTTTCTCCACAATCATATTTCCTCCCTGTTATGTTCTCTTCTATTCTTTCCTCATTTGCAAATGACATTCTAGGACCTTCATCGCATTATATTACAAAACCCCCCACCTCAGCTATATTTATCTATTCCACCCACACTCTTCTTGGCTTGACAGCCATAATACAAGTATCTCACCTTCTTTTTCCCACTCTCTACAACCAATCTTTACTACCAACTAGAAAGGTATCATGCCCCACAAATCTTCATTTCAAACATTCACAATACTTCACTGCATACATTCTCAGACACAGCTTCACACAAGACACAGGTATGTGCTCCCTTTTTTTCCATTCTTAATTACTTTTATGTATATCATTTAAATGAAGTTATATTTTCTATTTTCCCATTTCTTTATCCTGTAAGCTTTTGTATAATCAAGGTGTAAACTGAAATGTGACAACTGCGTGCTTGTTAATTAATAAAGTTGTTTCTCCTTTTGTTTTAAAGTCTAATATTTTGTTATCAGATTTAGTGCGGTGGTTTTGTGTGTATCTACATACACTCCGCACAACACCATATCCCGATGTGCCTCTAAGGCACGACAGGATTACCTTTACCTTTACATACACTCCATATGCTTATAGCAAAAATTATTTGTGTGTCATAAAGTATTTTATCCATCAAAATATGAAGATGGTAGTAACAAGCTTGACTAAGAGTAAGAAAACAACTATATTAACAACATATGAAAAGGAGAGGAATTCAGGTTAGATGCTGGGAGTATAGCATGTGAAACAGTTATTGAGAGTTCAGATAATGGGAGTATAGCATGTGAAACAGTTATTGAGAGTTCAGATACTGGGAGTATAGCATGTGAAACAGTTATTGAGAGTTCAGATACTGGGAGTATAGCATGTGAAACAGTTATTGAGAGTTCAGATACTGGGAGTATAGCATGTGAAACAGTTATTTACCAAAATGTTTGTCTTGTGTGAAAGGAACTGTGTAACTGGCCTCACACACTTTCTTGCATTTGGGTGTCTTCATTTCTTTCTGGCTGCATGGTTGCAGATGACCAACCACATGGTGATCACAAGCCGGAATCTCATAAGGCTGACATCCCTGATGAAAAAAACATTTATCACTTTCAGATGATGTGTCACGTGCAGCCCTGATAAATGTTTAATGATATGAAATGATATCTCAAAAAGTGACAACCTTGAGAAAATAAACATAAAAATGAAATATCATATAGGTGACACATTTGATAGATTAAATGTTTATCAATATCAAATAATAACAGATTTAACAGATGAACTATTTATCAATATAAATGATATCTCATTAGATGGATGATCTGACATAATGAACATTCACCAGTATCAGATGACATTTCATAATGTGACAGCCCTGACAGAACAAACATTATCAGATGACATTGCATAATGTGATGGTCCTGACAGAACAAATATTATCAGATGACATTGCATAATGTGATGGTCCTGACAGAACAAATATTATCAGATGACATTGCATAATGTGACAGTCCTGACAGAACAAACATTCTCCAGTATCAGATGACATCTCATAATGTGACAATCATAATAGAAAAAATATGTAGGAGTGTCATAAAATAATTATCTGGCTCATTGTAATCTGTAATCAGAGACCGACATCCCCACACTTAGGGCATTCCCATATGTGCTCCACCTTCCGTTCCAACACCCACTGAAGTGTGCACCTGCTGATGGAGCTGGTCAAACACTGACACCCACTGAAGCGTGCACCTGCTGATGGAGCTGGTCACACACTGATACCCACTGAAGCATGCGCCTGCTGATGGAGCCGGTCACACACTGACACCCACTGAAGCGTGTGCCTGCTGATGGAGACAATCACACACTGACAACCACTGAAGCATGCACCTGCTGATGGAGCCAGTCACACACTGGTTGTGATAATGTACACTAAACCACTTCATTCAGAAAAATGTCCACTTCCCCTCTCTTCCTTTCTGGCTGCATGGTTGCAGATGACCAATCACACTGTGGTCACAAGTTGGAATCTCATATGGCTGATTCCAAGGACCCTCAGAAACATCACCCGCTGCCTCTCTATCACTGCCCACGCCATTCACTGGCCCACTATATGATTCCATGTTCTCGCCCCTGCCTACATGCCAAGCTCAACCTACTATACCAACATTAGTACAGCAAACAACATGGAGACTTCTGCACAATCACAACTTAGGAATCCGCTGTTGGCGAGATCTTCAGCTGCCGTGCGTGGAGCGGTGCTCTTCCCGGCCAATGAAGAAATTTGCAGATGAGGTTGCCGCGCAGCATCACTGCGGAAAAGGTGGTTGAAAGAATAAAGCGAAGCAAACAGTCAAATCACGGCACCTCTGGTCTGGAGGTCAGCCACGTCCTGAGTGCAGTCATATCGGGTGAAATGCATGAACCGGCTTGTCCCAGAGGTTAAGTCACTGCTGGCTTGACTCTTCAAATGCCGCGCGTGGAGTGAAGCTCCTCCCGGTTAAGGAAGTAAATGCGGAAATAAAGGTTGCTGTGCGGCGCCGATGGGAAAGTTTAACCTGGTATGTCCAGTAGTATCGCTACGAGAGCTATACCACGGCACCTCTGCTCTAGAGGCCGCCTACGTCCGAAATACACCTACACTGGTGAAATATGCCTAAACCGGCACACACCAGGGGTCAAACTCGATGGCTAGACATGTCATGCCACCTCCGCTCTAGAGGTCAGTAACGCCTGATAAACACCCATACTGGTGAATTTTGCCTAAACCGGCTCATACCAGGGGTGAATCTTGAAGGCTATGAATGTCACAGTACCTCTGCCCTAGAGGTCCGTCCTGTCCCAAACACGCCCATACTGGGATAATGCCTAAACCGGCTCAACCCAGGGGTAGAAGTCACTAGTGGCGAGGATTCGTCCTCCTGGACAAAAGCTCCATCCTGGGCACAACTAGGAAGGGTAGCGGCCACGACTGCAAAATGCTGAAGTCGGAGACACTGGACCAGGGAAGTCTAGATAGGCAACCACCTCTCACCCGGCGGGAATGTCTGCGTATCCTAATCACGCTGAGGTTTTCCGGTGAGAAAGTCCAACCCTGGACTGGATGGGCGACCACCTCTCACCCGGCGGTGATACACGGGTATCTCAAAACACGTAGAGGTTTTCCGGTGAGAAAGTCCAACTCTGACCTGGGTGGGCTAACGCCTCTCACCCAGCGGGGATGCTCTGATATTCCAAACACGTCGAGGTCTTCCGGTGGTAGAAGTGAACGAAGAAGAAGAAGAAGAAGACAACTTAGGAATACCACAACAACTGTACAGGACACAAACACAAGAACCCTGCATTATTATCCATGGAACTTTCAGCTACAATATCTAATGCAGCTTAGCCATGCAGCTCTGAGCCATGCATATATAATGTCTGTACTGCACAATCAATACATAACACCCACATACAGACACCAGATAGTTTGAAACTTCCAGCACATTTTAACTTCTGTCATCATCATCATCATCAGGTGCCGTGCCGAATGGCGTTGGCTATTATGTTTCTCCAGAGTACACGATCCTTCATGTAGGCCATCAGCTCAGTTGGTGATCTCTCACACCATCCCGTCAGACTGTCCAGTATCATTTCTCTTGGTTTTCCTCTTGATCTTCTTCCTTCTATTTTTCCTGTTGTTATAATATTTTCAATGCCCCCTCTTCTCATTGCATGTCATATGAAAGTACATTGTCTCTTTCTTATCTTTTTGACAAGGTTTTTTTGTCTCTCCAACTCTTCTCATACATTCTTAATTAGTTATTTTTGCTGTCCAGGGGATTCGCAACATTCTTCTCATAAACCACATTTCTGCTGCTTCCAATGATTTTTGTGCAGACTTGCCTATTGTCCATGATTCACTTCCATATAACAAGATAGGTTCAATATAGCATTTTAGAACTTGTTTTCTAACACTCATTGATAAGGATGTGTTGGTTAATATGTTTCTCATTCTCTGAAATGCAGTCTTTGCTTGGCCTATTCTGTTCCTAATTTCTGTTCTGCATTTTCCATCTGAAGTTATTACTGCTCCAAGGTATTTGAATTTCTGCACCTGCTTTAGAATAGTTCCATTTAATTTTATACTGCATGTTGGTGGATTCTGTTTCTTAGATATAACCATAGTCTCTGTCTTTTTGATGTTCAAAGTAAGGCCTTTCTGTTCACTTTCTTTGGCGACTTTATCCAAGAGATTTTTGAGGTCTTGTTGGTTCTCAGCTTCTGTAGATAAACCTAAAAGAACTAAAACAAAAACAAACAAAAAACCACAGAACTCTTTCAGCAGAACACAAGTTTCTTAGTGCTAGCTTACAGCTAATATTGTCATCCAGTCTTTTACAATTTACACTTACATAATGTTCACTGCATTGTTGATTTTTGTACTTTTTTCCCCCTTATTTGTTTGTCAGTACGTTATAAATTTATTTAGATTCATTATCCCTACTAGCTTAAATGTATAATTATATGATTGAAGTCTGGTGCATGATTAAGTCTTTCTGACCAGTTATTTTATTTTTACTGAAATATAACATTTGTTACATCATTATATAAAGACCCAGAAAGTTGAGGAGTGGCTGTGACACTATAGCCAACATGTTGGCCACTTAAATGTTTATCACTTGTTAGGAAAACTCCCTGAGGTTACACATATACTTCAATAACATTTTCATATTTTTGGCTTCTCTGAAAATAGATTACATAAAAACATCACTGACAATGATATATGAATAGAGTTCAGGCACGACCCAGCTAGGAAGCTAGAGACAGGTTTAGTTGTTTACATCTCTAACACAATTAAATTTTGTAGAAGAGACGACCTGGAAACAAGAGAGGTTAAATGTATCATGTTAGAAATTAAAATATGAAATCTTAGTCCAATTCTAATTAGTTTTATATACTGAAATCCAAATGCTTCAGCCGAGTGGTACGATCACTTTGCGACCATGATGGATGATGCTCTAACCTATAAATTCAAGAATATAATCATTCTAGGTGAATTCAATATAGACCTCAATCAGCCCAATCCTACATGGAAGAACATTTTAACATCCTACAACTTCTCTCAAATTGTTAACAAACCTATTAGGGTAACTGAATCATCATCAATGCTAATATATCATATTTATGTAGCTCACCCGGGAAACATTACTGAATGTACTGTCCCTCATGCGTCACTGAGTGATCACTACCCGGTCTGCTGTACGTGGTTACATAAGGGGTATTAATGCCTAAACACAAACATACCAGCATCAAATATAGGAACTTTAAAAACTTTAACTTGGAATTATTTTAAACTGATCTAAAAGCTTTGCCTCTTATGTACATTTACCAGTTAACCAATCCAGATGAGGCTATCGAATACTGGATCCAGATATTTCGAAATATTTTTGACAAGCATGTCCCCATCAAAGAAATGAGAGTAAAACACGTTACAAAATCCCCATGGATAACTCCTGATGTCTTGCAACTGATGGGGAAATGGGATGAAGCTCACAAAAGCAGAAATTTCAGTAGCTATCGTTCACTTAGGAATAAGGTGCAGTATTTAATTAGGCAGGAAAAGAAAAATTACTTCAGAAATTTAGTGAAAGACAAAACTGATAGTAAATACATTTGGAAAGCGATTAATACTCTTGTAAATAAAAGTAAGCGATCTGACCCACAAACACTTAATGGTGAACATACTTGCACTAACTTCAGTGAACATTTTAGGGAAGAAATTAGTATTCTAAAATCTTCATTACTGACCCCTACCTGCGACCTGAGCGTGTTGAAAACTTTCAGTGACAGTAAATGTGTAAAGCTAAAACAACTAAATATTCCTCTCCTCACAGTCAGTGAGGTTTATAACTATATCCGGTCTTTAAAGATACTAACTCGGCAAGATGTGATGACATTAGTAACAAGATACTACGCTACACTGCACTAGTTATTACAGACACACTAACATACATATACAATTTGTGCATTGACAAACACTATTTCTCTGACACTTTTAAACTTGCCACACTGTTTCCTCTTTTTTAAATCTGGACAGACTAGTGACCTCTCAAACTACAGACTCATATCCATTCTGTCATCACTATCTAAACCTCTTGAAAAACATATACAAAAGTTAACACTGCTCCAGATGCAAGAAAACAATCTACTGACAGTCAGTCAGGTTTTAGAACAAATCACTCCTGTCACACAGCATTAACTAAAATGACAGAAAACTGGCCGTCTAATATAAATGATAACAAATTGTGTGGTGCTGTCTTTGTTGATTTAAAAAAAGCCTTCGATATGATCATTCATTCATTTGCATATCCCTTGAGGAACTTTGCCTCCCAAACAGCACTCCTGTAGGTCTCTCGGTTGTAAGCAAGATGGCCTGCCGCTGCTGCATCCATTTGCAGATCGTCAACGATGTCTTGCAGCCATCTTCGCCTTGGTCTTCCTCTCTTGTTCCCATTATGTATCCTTCCAAGACAGTCTTCTCTAGATGAACATGATGTTTAATGTGTCCAAAATTATTTAAGTTTTCTCTGTTTAATCCTCTTTACGAGCCAGCCTTCTTCAATATTAAGTTATTGTAGTATGGATATCTCTCTCTCTCTGAACCTTAAGTGCCCAGGGATATATTTGTTCTTTTTTGTGTCCATGATATTTGAAGAACTCTTCTGTAGCATTTACATTCAAAGGCATTTATGTGTTTTTCACATCGATATGACCGATCATGAAATTCTTGCAAAAAAGCTGGAAGGTTATAGATTACACCCTGACCTGACAAAACTCATTACATCTTTTCTCTCAGGTAGAAAACAAGTAGTTTGCTTCAGAAATAAAATATCTGACTCATCTGTGGTTGATACTGGTATTCCTCAAGGCTCCATTCTTGGTCCTCTTCTCTTTGCTATCTATATTAATGACTTACCACTACATTTAAGGCACTCTTCGTGTGATTTTTTTGCTGATGACTGTATTGTTTACAATAGTGACTAAGACATCAATAACCTACAGACAATGCTCCAAAACAACATAAACAGTTTGATTAAATGGAGTAATAAAAATGGTATGTTGATAAACACCAACAAAACAAAATCCGTGCTCATCACTACAAGACAGAAACTGCAGAATGTAACAAAAACGTCACTACAGTTTTGTGTTGGGACTAAGGCAATAAAAAAGGTTTATGAACATAAAACTCTAGGACTCATCATTGATCAGCATTTAACTTGGAATTCTCACATACATAACCTAACAAACTTGACTGCACAGAAAATTTACCAACTAGCCAAAATTAGACACTTTATTGACAGTGACACAAGAAAGATATACTACATATCATACATATAAACACACTTAGATTACTGTTTCACAATCTAGGACTGATGCTCAGTCTCAAACACAAAAAGGCTCCACTCACTTCACAAACATGCATTAATTCTGTTTTGAGACAAACACTCAATAAAGATTGTAGATCAGCACAAACAACTGAAAATTCTATCCCTTGAATATAGAGTCATTTTTAACAAAATTAAGTTTGTTCACAGTAATCTGTCACACACTGCACTGCCTTACTTGAGGTCACTGTTTACGTATAACACTGAAAACAGCCAGCATTTCTTCTACCTAAACCCAGGATTGATCTGTACAAGAAAAGCCTTGCATACTCTGCAGTACAGCTCTGGGACACTTTCACCCAACATTTAAAATTTATTAGTAATATATGACAGGAACCTCATTCTCATGCAGCTTTACTCTATCAGTGTGTTCTGTGTGACATGACCTCACTCTCATGTAGCTTTACTCACATCAGTTTGTTCTGTGTGATATAAGCCTCACTCTCATGTAGCTTTACTTACATCAGTGTGTTCTGTATGACAAGAGCCTCTCTCTCATGTAGCTTTACTCACATCAGTGTGTTCTGTGTGATATAAGTCTCACTCTCATGTAGCTTTACTCACTTCAGTGTATTCTGTGTGACATGACCTCACTCTCATGCAGCTTTACTTACATCAGAGTGTTCTGTGTGACATGACCTCACTCTCATGCAGCTTTACTTACATCAGTGTGTTCTGTGTGACATGAGCCTCATTCTCATGCAGCTATACTTACATCAGTGTGTCCTGTGTGACATGAGCCTCACTCTCATGCAGCTTTACTTACATCAGTGTGTTCTGTGTGACATGAGCCTCACTCTCATGCAGCTTTACTTAAATTAGTGTGTTCTGTGTGACATGACCTCACTCTCATGCAGCTTTACTTACATCAGTGTGTGTTTTGTGACATAAGCCTCACACTCATGCAGTTTACACCAGTGTGTTCTCTATTACAAGAGTCTCACTCTCATGCAGCTTTACTTACATCAGTGTGTTCTGTAAGACATGAGCCTCACTCTCATGTAGCTTTACTCACATCAGTGTGATCTATATGACATGATCTCACTCTCATGCAGCTTTACTCATAACAGTATGACTTGTGTGATATAAGCCTCACTCCCATGTACCTTTAGTCACATCAGGTTGTTCTGTGTGACATGAGCTTAACTCTCATGCCATTTTACTCACATGAGTGTGTTCTGTGTGACATGAAATTCACTCCCATGCAGCTTTACTCACATCAGTGTGTTCTCTATGACATGAGCCTCACTCTCATCAGCTTTACTTACATCAGTGTGTTCTCTATGACATGAGCCTCACTCTCATCAGCTTTACTCACATCAGTGTGTTCTCTATGACATGAGCCTCACTCTCATCAGCATTGCTTACATCAGTGTGTTCTCTATGACATGAGCCTCACTCTCATCAGCTTTACTCACATCTGTGTGTTCTCTATGACATGAGCCTCACTCTCATCAGCTTTACTTACATCAGTGTGTTCTCTATGACATGAGCCTCACTCTCATCAGCTTTACTTACATCAGCGTGTTCTCTATGACATCAGCCTCACTCTCATGGAGCTTTACTCACATCAGTGTGTTCTGTGTGAAATGAGCCTCCCTCTCATGCAGCTTTACTTACATCAGTGTGGTCTGTATCACATGAGCCTCACTCTCACGCAGATTTACTCACATCAGTGTGTTCTGTGTGACATGAGCCTCACTCTCATGCAGATTTACTCATGTCAGTGTGTTCTGTGTGACATGAGCCTCACTTTCATGCAGCTTTACTCACATCAGTGTGTTCTCTATGACATCAGCTTCACTCTCATGCAGCTTCTCACATCAGTGTGTTCTGTGTGACATGAGCCACACTCTCATGCAACGCTACTAATTTCAGTATGTTCAGTATGACATGAGCGGTCACTCTCACGCAGCTTTACTCACTTTAGTATTTTCTCTATGACATGAGCCTCACTCTAATGCAGCTTTACTAATTTCAGTATGTTCGGTATGACATGAGCATCACTCTCATGCAGCTTTACTCACATCAGTGTGTTCTGTGTGACATGAGCCTCAGTCTCATGCAGTTTTACTCATAACAGTGTGATTTCTGTGACATGAGCCTCACTCTCATGCAGCTTTACTCACATCAGTGTGTTCTGTGTGACATAAGCCTCAGTCTCATGCAGTTTTACTCATAACAGTGTGATTTCTGTGACATGAGGCTCACTCTCATGCAGCTTTACTCACATCAGTGTGTTCTGTGTGACATGAGCCTCAGTCTCATGCAGTTTTACTCATAACAGTGTGATTTCTGTGACATGAGGCTCACTCTCATGCAGCTTTACTCACATCAGGTTGTTCTGTGTGACATGAACTTAACTCTCATGCTGTTTTACTCACATGAGTGTGTTCTATGTGACATGAGCCTAACTTTCATACAGCTTTACTCACATCAATGTGTGATATGAACCTCACTCTCATGCAGCTTTATTCATATTAGTGTGTTTTTTGCGACATCAGCTTCACTTTCATGCAGTTCTTCTCACAACAGTGTGTTCTCTATGACATGAGCCTCACTTTCATGCAGCTTTACTCATATCAGTGTGTTCTGTATGACATGAGCCTCACTCTCATGCACCTTTATTCATGTCAGTGGGTTCTATATGACAAGAGCCTAACTCTTACATTGCTTTATTCACATCAGTGTGTTCTGTGTGACATGAGCCTCAGTCTTATAAAGCTTTACTCACATCAGTGTGTTCTCTATGACATCAGCCTCACTCTCATGCAGCTATACTAATATCAGTGTGTACAGAATGACATGAGCCTCATTCACATGCTGCTTTACTCACATCAGTGTGTTCTGTATGATAGGAGCCTAACTCTCCCGAAGCTTTTCTAACATCAGTGTGTTCTGTATGACATGAGCCTCACTCTCATGCAGCTTTACTAACATCAGTGTGTTCTGTATGACAGGAGCCTCACTCTACCGAAGCTTTTCTAACATCAGTGTCTTCTGTATGACATGAGCCTCACTCTCATGCAGTTTTACTCACATCAGTGTGTTCTGTATGACATGAGCCTCACTCTCATAAAGCTTTACTCACATCAGTGTGTTCTGTATGACAAGAGCCTCACTCTCATTAAGCTTTACTCACATCAGTGTGTTCTGTGTGACATGAGCCTCTCTCTCATGCAGCTTTACTCACTTTAATGTGCTCTGTTTGACATGAGTCTTATTCTCATGCAGCTTTACTCACATCAGTGTGTTCTGTTTGACATGAGCCTTATTCTCTTGCAGCTTTACTCACATCAGTGTGTTCTGTATGACATCACCTTCACTCTCATACAGTTTTAATCACGTCAGTATGTTCTGTAGATTATGAGCCTCACTCTTAAGCAACTTTACTCGGTGTGTTCTGTATGACATGAGCCTCACTCTCACACAGCTTTACTCACATCAGTGTGTTCTGTATAACATGAGCCTCACTCTCACATTGCTTCACTCACATCAGTGTGTTCTGTGTGACATGAGCCTCACTCTCATAAAGCTTTACTCACACCAGTGTGTTCTGCAAGACAACAGCCTCTCTCTCATGCAGCTTTACTTACATCAGTGTGTTCTGTATGACAAGAGCCTCTCTCTCATGCAGCTTTACTTACATCAGTGTGTTCTGTGTGACATGAGCTTCACTATCATGCAGCTTTACTCACATCAGTGTGTTCTGTGTGACACAAGTCTCTCTCTCATGCAGCTTTACTCACATCAGTGTGTTCTGTGCGACATGACCTCACTCTCATGCAGGTTTACTAACATCAGTGTGTTCTGTATGACAAGAGCCTCTCTCTCATGCAGCTTTATTCACATCAATGTGTTCTGTATGACAAGAGCCTCTCTCTCATGCAGCTTTACTCACATCAGTGCGTTCTGTGTGACATGAGCCTCTCTCTCATGCAGCTTTACTCACATCAGTGTGTTCTGTATGACAAGAGCCTCTCTCTCATGCAGCTTTACTCACATCAGTGTGTTCTGTATGACAAGAGCCTCTCTCTCATGCAGCTTTACCCACATCAGTGTGTTCTGTGTGACATGAGCCTCTCTAACATGCAGCTTTACTCACACCATAGAAAGAAAAATATACAGGATCATCATTGTTTATTGTGTAATATAGATGACCCTGATAGTTTGTTGCTCCTGAAATATTGATATGTGATGACAATGTACCATATGCAGTGGCAAGTGAAGAAACAATCATATAACAAGGGTGTGCAGACAATGTACCATACAGTGGCAAGTGAAGAAACAATTATACGAGGGTCATACTGAAAGTCGTGAGCAAACATTTTTTTTTAAAAATCAGAATTTATAGATTGAGAAAATATAAATGTATCACCTTAAGTTGCATCTTTTGCACTTCATGTACAAGTCACATGACGTCACCATCATGTGTCACGTGACCATGCGGAGCATAAACAAAATATCGGTTGCTGAAGTTTCATTTCGTCAACGTGCTGTTATTGAGTTCCTCGTTAAAGAGGAAATCTCAGCTACTGAAATTCACCAGACTTCAACTTGCTTATGGAGATGTGTGTATGGGTGCTAGCAGTGTTAAGAGATGGGTGAAACATTCAAAGATGGAAACACGAACATCCAAGACATGTTTCGTAGCGGTCACTCTCGAACTGAACTGCCTCCACTGTACGCAACATGGAAAGGGTTGACCACACCATTAAACAAGACAGACATGTCACAGTATCTGAAATCGCTGTAAATATTGGAATAGGACACAGTGCAGTACAGGAAATTATTGAAACCCTAAGCTATAGAAAAGTTTGTGCCCACTGGGTCCCACGTTTGTTGACTGAAGATCACAAAGCTGTGAGAAAACCCTGCTTGCTGGACAACTGAGAAAATTCAGAAAATAGGTTGGGAAATTCTTCCACACCCCGCCTACAGCCCTGACCTGGCACCCAGTGACTACCATCTTTTGGTTTTGTGAAAGAACAAATGTGAGGTCATCACTACGACACAGGAGAGAACGTCCAGAAAGCAGTGCGTTTATGCCTTCGGTCACCCGGAATGGAATTCTACCAGGACAGTATTTTCAAACTTGCAGAGTAATGGGAAAAATGTGTGCAGAGAAATGGAGATTATGTTGAAAAGTGAAGAAAAAGATGCAGATAAGGTGATACATTTATATTTTCTGTATCTATAAATTCTGATTTTTTAACAAATTTTGCTCACAGCATGTAGACAATAAAACCTGTTGCATTTGTATTCTGAAAATTATGGAAATCAAGACTGAAGTAGGTCAAGAAAGAGGTTTGTCTCTAAACTCAACTGCCCGAACCTGGTACTAATTGTTAGCTGAACCTTGACCTCTGTCTTTCTTTTCTGACCATGTGCACTGGATACAAGTGGGGTGGGCTATGTTACAGTGCTTCAATGATGCCATTGCCTAGGCTGCTGTGAGGCACTTCTAATTTGAATCTACGGCCTGTCGAGTTTTGCCATATATATGTCTAGTCATTATCTAATAATGTGCATATTGTAAACAGAGTAATGGCAAGAAAGGTGCACACAGCATGTAACACTGACACAAGGGCACCAAAAAACAGAAGGATTTATATCTCCCTGATCATACCTATATTACCACATGCCCTGTTGTTGTAGTAATGACTGGACAGATAACCATCTGAGATCAGGCTAACACACGCCCTGTTGTTGTAGTAATTCTTCTTCTTCTTCGTTCACTTCTACCACCAAGACCGCACTGTGATCCTACTGAATTTATGCCTGTGGTCCTCGTTAGGTCCTGTGGTCTCCACATGAGATCCCCGAGAGGACCACAAGGGGTTCAGAGTATCACAGGGCTTTAGCCTGTATTCTTGGTGGGTCTCTGAAGCGGATTGTGTGACACCGTGGTTTTCGTTGCACCAGTTTAGTCTAGAGTTGGACTTTCTCACCGGAAGACCTCGACGTGTTTAGGATATCAGTGCATCCCCGCTGGGTGAGAGGTGGTAGCCCACCTAGGCCAGAGTTGGACCTTCTCACTGGAAAACTTCGACATGTTTTGAGATACCCGTGTATCACCGCCGGGTGAGAGGTAGTTGCCCATCCAGTCCAGTGTTGGACTTTCTCACCGGAAAACCTCAGCGTGATTAGGATACGCAAACATCCCCGCCAGGTGAGAGGTGGTTGCCTATCTAGACTGCCCTGGTCCAGTGTCTCCGATTTCAGCATATTGTGGTCGTGGCTGCTACCCTTCCTAGTTGTGACCAGGATGGAGCTTTTGTCCAGGAGGATGAATCCTCGCCACTAGTGACTTCCACCCCTGGATTGAGCCGGATTTAGGCATATTAACCCAGCATGGGCGTGTTTGGGACGTGACCGACCTCTAGAGCAGAGGTACTGTGACATGTGTAGCCTTCAAGATTCACCCCTGGTGTGAGCCGGTTTAGGCATAATTCACCAGTATGGGTGTATATCAGGCATGACCAACCTCTAGAGCGGAAGTGGCATGACATGTCTAGCCATCAAGTTCCACCCCTGGTGTGTGCTGGTTTAGGCATATTTCACCAGTGTAGGTGTATTTCGGATGTGGGCAGCCTCTAGAGCAGAGGCACCGTGGTATGTGTAGCTCTCACAGTGATACTACTGGTCATACCGATTAAATTTCACATTATCCTTTCCACCACCTTTTCATGTCGGCACCGCACAGCAACCTTTATTTCTTTTCCGCATTTCCTTCCTTGACCGGGAGGAACTTCACTCCACGCGCGGCATTCGAAGAGTCTCGCCAGCAGTGTCTTAATCTCTGGGTTAAGCCAGATCATGTATTTCACCCGATATGACTGCACTCAGGACGTGGCCGACCTCCAGACCAGAGGTGCCATGATTTGACTGTTTGCTTTGCTTTATCATTTCTACCACCTTTTCCGCAGTGGTGCTGCGGGGCAACCCCATTTGCACCTTTCTTCATTGGCCGGGAGTAGCACCGCTCCATGCACGGCAGCTGAAGAATCTCGCCAACAGCAGCCACAGTTATTCAAGTAGGATCGTGTCATCTAAGGAACCTCGACTGATTTAATGAGCCATTCGCGGTTTCACCGTGAGACAGTGTGAACTTAGACATGCATGGCTTAATCTTTGAGACAAGCATATGACTACTGGCAGGATCAACCAGATAGCTTTTTCCACTGAAACTTTGTCGGATATCTGCCAACAGACCGATGCGGGGCAAGGGAGACAGCGCTCTGCTCAGAGCGGATCCCTTTCGATCCGGCGGCGTTTCATTTCCTTTAACCAGCAAGGGCGGCTCTCTCTGCTCTAACTAGTAAGAAGAAAGCCTGGCCACCAAACAAACAACACATGTTACATACTGCAGACCCGAAACTCTTTGCGAGAGATGGGCCAATTTCGAGACCATCGGTCAACAAAAATGTACTACACCGTTAGCACGAACCTGGCTGGCTAGCCGTTTATATGCTTCGCTTGACGGACAAACCACTCACTTCTGCATCAAAACACCTTAACTCTCGCCGTCCGGGAAGGAAGCGAAAGCCTGTCTCCCCACGCACGGAACTCGAGAGCGCTTTTTCTCCAAAAGAACGGTCGGCTGGCGCAACAGCAGCAGCCCGCGCTGTGCAACTCGGCACGGCTCTGCGCGGCTGATGTTGCAGTAATGACTGGACAGACATCCATCTTAGATCAGGTTAATACATGGTTTGTTGTTGTAGTAATGACTGGACAGACATCCATGTGAGATCAGACTAACACATGCCCTGTTGTTGTAGTAATGACTGGACAAGCATCCATGTGAGATCAGGCTAACACATGTCCTGTTGATGTAGTAATGACTGGACAGACATCCATGTGAGATCAGGCTAACACATACCCTGTTGTTGTAGTAATGACTGGACAGACATCCATGTGAGATTAGACTGACACATGCCCTGTTGTTGTAGTAATGACTGGACAGACATTCATGTGAGATTAGACTAACACATGCCCTGTTGTTGTAGTAATGACTGGACAGACATCCATGTGAGATCAGGCTAACACATGCCCTGTTGTTGTAGTAATGACTGGACAGACATCCATGTGAGATTAGACTGACACATGCCCTGTTGTTGTAGTAATGACTGGACAGACATTCATGTGAGATTAGACTAAGACATGCCCTGTTGTTGTAGTAATGACTGGACAGACATCCATGTGAGATCAGGCTAACACATGCCCTGTTGTTGTAGTAATGACTGGACAGACATCCATGTGAGATCAGGCTAACACATGGTCTGTTGTTGTAGTAATGACTGGACAGACATTCATGTGAGATCAGGCTAATACATGTTCTGTTGTTATAGTAATGACTGGACAGACATTCATGTGAGATCAGGCTAACACATGGTCTGTTGTTGTAGTAATGACTGGACAGACATACATGTGAGATCAGGCTAATACATGTTCTGTTGTTGTAGTAATGACTGGACAGACATCCATGTCAGATCAGACTAACACATGGTCTGTTGTTGTAGTAATGACTGGACAGACATCCATGTGAGATCAGACTAACACATGGTCTGTTGCTGTAGTAATAACTGGACATACATTCATGTGAGATCAGACTAACACATGGTCTGTTATTGTAGTAATGACTGGACAGACATTCATGTGAGATCAGGCTAACATATGCCCTGTTGTTGTAGTAATGACTGGACAGACATCCATGTGAGATCAGACTAACACATGGTCTGTTGTTGTAGTAATGACTGGACAGACATTCATGTGAGATCAGATTAACACATGGTCTGTTGTTGTAGTAATGACTGGACAGACATTCATGTGAGATCAGGCTAACACATGCCCTATTGTTGTAGTAATGACTGGACAGACATTCATGTGAGGTCAGATTAACACATGGTCTGTTGTTGTAGTAATGACTGGACAGACATCTATGTGAGATCAGACTAACAAATGGTCTGTTGTTGTAGTAATGACTGGACAGACATCCATGTGAGATCAGACTAACACATGGTCTGTTGTTGTAGTAATGACTGGACAGACATTCATGTGAGATCAGGCTAACACATGCCCTATTGTTGTAGTAATGACTGGACAGACATTCATGTGAGGTCAGATTAACACATGGTCTGTTGTTGTAGTAATGACTGGACAGACATCTATGTGAGATCAGACTAACAAATGGTCTGTTGTTGTAGTAATGACTGGACAGACATCCATGTGAGATCAGACTAATTCCTTGTCTGTTGTTGTAGTAATGACTGGACAGACATCCGTGTGAGATCAGACTAAAACATGGTCTGTTGTTGTAGTAATGACTGGACAGACATCCGTGTGAGATCAGACTAACACAATGTCTGTTGTTGTAGTAATGACTGGACAGACATCCATGTGAGATTAGACTAACACATGCCCTGTTGTTGTAGTAATAACTGGACAGACATCCATGTGAGATCAGGCTAACACATGCCCTGTTGTTGTAGTAATGACTGGACAGACATCCATGTGAGATCAGGCTAACACATGCCCTATTGTTGTAGTAATGACTGGACAGACATTCATGTGAGATCAGGCTAACACATGCCCTGTTGTTGTAGTAACGACTGGACAGACATCCATGTGAGATCAGACTAACACATGATCTGGTGTTGTAGTAATGACTGGACAGACATCCATGTGAGATCAGACTAACACAATGTCTGTTGTTGTAGTAATGACTGGACAGACATCCATGTGAGATCAGGCTAACACATGCCCTGTTGTTGTAGTAATGACTGGACAGACATTCATGTGAGATCAGACTAACACATGGTCTGTTGTTGTAGTAATGACTGGACAGACATCCATGTGAGATTAGACTGGACAATTCTGGCTTGTCTGTGATATCGCTTTTCACATCTCTACTCTAATTTTGAATGGAAATGTTTTACAATGGGGTATGGTTAAATTTGTGTCACAATATTCTGTAAGTCATCTAGATTTTGTGCTAGCACTGTTTTATCTGTATATTTGAGGCTGTTAAATGTTGTTCCATTAATAACTAATCCAGACATTGCACTAATGTCCTTGAATATTTTCTCTGTATATCACCTACAATCTACATGATTTACAGAATATTCTCACACAAACAACAAAACCAAGGATATCTTATATCCTTCCCATGCTGTTAAACGTCACATAGGGCTGGCATGGTAGTTCACCAAGTTTTCCATCTTCGGCAAGCTTTTCAACTTTATCAAGGGATTTTATTCCTATTAATTTGACCAAGGATATGGACTAAAATAAATATTACATAGAAAATGATCATGGAATCAGTGGGGAAGAACAAAAATATAAATATAAACATAAACATAGCAACGTGAGTAAACATAAACAAAAATATAAACATAAACATAGCAACGTGAGTAAACATAAACACAAATATAAACATAAACATAGCAACATGAGTAAACATAAACACAAATATAAACATAAACATAGCAACATGAGTAAACATAAACACAGAAGCATGAGAAAAATCATATATTAGAGACACATGATCAAAGATGGTGGAAAATGCAAAAACTTAAATTAACAGAATATTTTTTTGGGTAAAATGCTTGAGAAAACAGTAACATGAGACAAGAAATGGTAGATAATGTCACACAACTGACATGAGATAGGAAATGGTAGATAATGTCACACAACTGACAAAATGGCAGAGGTTTGTAGTAGGAATGAGTAAAACATTTGTCAGGTGTTTCATGAGCTGCTATTTTACCTGAACATCACTATCAGGTACAGAAGAGAACAGTCACAACATGCACAAAGAATAATGTAATAAAACAATGCTTAAGGCAGTCAGAGAAAACTTCAGTACTCCGTACATTTACCTGGGAGCTGTTGTAAGGGCCACCAGAGACAATACCATCTCTTTTATAGTAAGACCAGGCCTCGGAGGGAAAGCCACCGCTGCAGCTGTGGAGATAAGGTCACACTTGTACAGCATATACACCTCAGAATTTTTAAATGGTAATTTTTTGTGCTACATGCCCAACATGGTACTATGTGATAGCCTCCATCTTGGAACTTAATTTAACGTGAAGTATTGGCCTGTGTGTGATATCGCTTTTCACATCTCTACTCTAATTTTGAATGGAAATGTTTTACAATGGGGTATGGTTAAATTTGTGTCACAATATTCTGTAAGTCATCTAGATTTTGTGCTAGCACTGTTTTATCTGTATATTTGAGGCTGTTAAATGTTGTTCCATTAATAACTAATCCAGACATTGCACTAATGTCCTTGAATATTTTCTCTGTATATCACCTACAATCTACATGATTTACAGAATATTCTCACACAAACAACAAAACCAAGGATATCTTATATCCTTCCCATGCTGTTAAACGTCACATAGGGCTGGCATGGTAGTTCACCAAGTTTTCCATCTTCGGCAAGCTTTTCAACTTTATCAAGGGATTTTATTCCTATTAATTTGACCAAGGATATGGACTAAAATAAATATTACATAGAAAATGATCATGGAATCAGTGGGGAAGAACAAAAATATAAATATAAACATAAACATAGCAACGTGAGTAAACATAAACAAAAATATAAACATAAACATAGCAACGTGAGTAAACATAAACACAAATATAAACATAAACATAGCAACATGAGTAAACATAAACAAAAATATAAACATAAACATAGCAACATGAGTAAACATAAACACAGAAGCATGAGAAAAATCATATATTAGAGACACATGATCAAAGATGGTGGAAAATGCAAAAACTTAAATTAACAGAATATTTTTTTGGGTAAAATGCTTGAGAAAACAGTAACATGAGACAAGAAATGGTAGATAATGTCACACAACTGACATGAGATAGGAAATGGTAGATAATGTCACACAACTGACAAAATGGCAGAGGTTTGTAGTAGGAATGAGTAAAACATTTGTCAGGTGTTTCATGAGCTGCTATTTTACCTGAACATCACTATCAGGTACAGAAGAGAACAGTCACAACATGCACAAAGAATAATGTAATAAAACAATGCTTAAGGCAGTCAGAGAAAACTTCAGTACTCCGTACATTTACCTGGGAGCTGTTGTAAGGGCCACCAGAGACAATACCATCTCTTTTATAGTAAGACCAGGCCTCGGAGGGAAAGCCACCGCTGCAGCTGTGGAGATAAGGTCACACTTGTACAGCATATACACCTCAGAATTTTTAAATGGTAATTTTTTGTGCTACATGCCCAACATGGTACTATGTGATAGCCTCCATCTTGGAACTTAATTTAACGTGAAGTATTGGCCTGTGTGTGATAGTTGCTGCACTGTGATATTTATTTTAACAAAGTCTGTAATGGCTACTCAGCGAGAGTTTCATAGGCAGTTCAACTGATGTGACGCACCATCACACAACACTATTCTAAATGTAGATATCAAAGTCTCGATAAGACAGTTAAGATGTAGCTTCAAAACCACAATGTTTGTACAGAGGAAAATACTGCTTGCTAAGTCCAAAGAGGTCCGTCACAAAACAACCTGCTGTTCCGAACCTGTCAAGACAAAGTGTGTCCAGGTTGCTTAAGAAGTTACATTTCCATTCCTACAAAATTCAGGTAGTACAGTCACTGACAAATCAACATAAACAACAAAGAACTGAAAGTGGTACAGCTATGCTAAATCTTTTGCAAAACGATTCTGAAATGTAATATTTTCATCCTTGTGGTACAATTAACAAGCAAAATTGCCACTACTTAGCAGTTGTTAGCTTCATCAGTGGCACTTCCATAGTCCATGGTTAACTGTTTTGTGTGCTTTGTCATCATCCTGCATAACTAGGCCTTATTTCTAGGCCTAAATCATGATGGAAATACAGTAACAGTTAATGCTGAGTAATGCATAGACACAATAAACAACTTCTTCACACCAAAGATAAATGAAGAGAACTTATAATTCCAGCAAGATTGACTATAGCACACAGTGCACATGTGAGCATGGTTGCTGTGCATAAATTGTTTGAAGGGCATGTAATTTCACGATTTGGACATGTGAACTGGACATCAATTCCCCTCCAAATTTTACTCAGTGGGGTTAATTAATGAGTGTTGCATACACTACAAAACTATCTACATTGAATGATGTCAGACAATGTTGCATACACTACAAAACTATCTACACTGAATGATGTCAGACAATGCTGCATACACTACAAAACTATCTACACTGAATGATCTCAGACAATGTTGCATACACTACAAAACTATCTACACTGAATGATGTCAGACAATGCTGCATACACTACAAAACTATCTACACTGAATGATGTCAGACAATGCTGCATACACTACAAAACTATCTACACTGAATGATGTTAGACAATGCTGCATACACTACAAAACTATCTACACTGAATGATGTCAGACAATGCTGCATACACTACAAAACTATCTACAGTGAATGATCTCAGACAATGCTGCATACACTACAAAACTATCTACACTGAATGATGTCAGACAATGCTGCATACACTACAAAAGTATCTACACTGAATGATCTCAGACAATGTTGTGTACACTACAAAACTATTTTCAGACAATGTTGTTTAAACTACAAAACTATCCACTGAATGATGTCAGATGTGTACATTACACAACTATCTACACTCAATGATCTCACTGCCATGTACACTACAAAACTATCTACATTCAAAGATCTTATTGCTATGTACACTACAAAACTATCTACACTGAATGATCTTAGACAATGCTGTGTACACTAAAATACAAGCCACATTAAATGATCTAAAAAATGTTATGTACACTAAAATACCAGTCACATTAAATGATATAAACAATACTGTATAAACTAAAATACCAGCCAAATTAAATGATCTAAACAATACTGTGTACACTAAAATATCAGTCACATTAAATGATCTAAACAATGTTGTGTACACTAAAATACCAGCCACATTAAATGATCTGAAACAATGTTGTGTACACTAAAGATCCAGCCACATTAAATGATCTAACACAAGAGATTGAAAACATGACACAAGTTATGCTACAGTGAGTAATGTTAAGAATCCAAAATCTACTACATTATGTGCAGTGTAATGGGGATCATCTGAAAAAGAAACATTTTTAAGCAGACTTCCAGGTAAGAAACATTTTTAAGCAGACTTCCAGGTAAGAACTAATAATTTTCTCTCTCTCTGAATCTTAATTGCCTAGGGTATATGGGGCTTCCACAAAGATTTTCCCGCAAATGCCCATCCTTTGTTTTTTTTCTGCTCTTGCCCAGGTGAGCCCTCTACTGCTCAACATCCTTTCTATTGTTCTTCTCCATGTCTCTTTTGGTCTACCCTTACTTCTGTTCCCCTGTGGTGTCCATCTTAGTGCTATTTTTGATAGTGAGTTGCCAGTCTTTCAGAGCACATGTCCCAACCATCGCCAGCATCTTTCCACAGTGGCTTCATCTGCATTTCTGCCAACAAGATGTTATTTTTTATGGTGTTTGGCCAAAATATTTTTTTCTAATTCTTCGTAAACATTTATTCTGGAAAGAATTCAAATCGTTTTCTTTGGTTTTGGTGATTTTCCAGCATTCATTTCCATAGAGTAGTATACTTAGAACATTACTCTTAAATATCCTGAGTTTTGTCTCCATGCTTAGTTTTTTAGATTTCCATATAGTATGCAGCATTGCAAAGGCCTGGTTTGCTCTAGTAAGTCTGCTGTTGATGTCCTCTGTGCTGTCTCCATTTTCTACCACTCTACTACCAAGATATACAAATTCGTTGACCTCCTCCACTAACTTGCTATCTACTCTCAGTACATTTCTGTTGTTCACATTTTGCTTCATTAACTTTGTCTTTCCTACACTGATCTTTAATCCAATGTGGTTTGCATTCTGAGTTTAGCTTGTTTATTTTATCTTGCATATCTTTGTGGCTGCTTGATAGTAGACAAATGTCATCCGCAAAGTCAAGGTCCTCCAGCACTGCGTCAAGGGTCCATTGTAATCCTCTGCATTTGTTTGATGCTGCCTCTTTCATTAACCAGTCTACTGCCAAGATAAATAATGTTGGTGATAGTACACATCCCTGCTTCACTCCTGTTTGTACCCTAAAGCTGCTGGAGGAATGTTCTCCACAGATCACTTTGCACTGGAAACCCTTGTATAGGGCTTTGATTACATTACTATCTTATGGGGGAGCCCATGCCATCTTAGGATTTTCCACAGTGCATCTCTGTTGACACTGTCAAATGCTTTATCAAAATCTAGAAACAATGCATATGTTGTGCTATGCCACTCACTTGTCTGCTCTAATATTTGTCTAAGTACAAATATGTGGTCTATGCATGATCTTCCTTTCCTAAATCCTGCCTGCTCTTTCAGAAGTTTTCCATCAAGTGCTGGTACAATTCTGTTGATGATTATTCTGCAAAATACTTTACTGGTGAGAGGCAGTAGGGTAATGCCTCTCCAGTTCCCGCAATCTCTGAGGTCATCCTTCTTTGGTAGGTTTACTATAAGACCAGTTTTCCACTCCTCTGGGGCTTTTTCTAGATCCCAAATTTGTTGTAGTATCCAGCAGAGTTGTTTTGGTGTTTCTGTTTCTTCCGCTTTTAACATCTCAGCAGTCACTTCATCTTCACCTGGTGACCTGTCTAATTTTAGCTTCTTTATTGCCTCCTTTACTTCACTTATTGTTGTTTGGTCCTGTACTGATGTTTAGTTCTGTTTTTGCTTCAGGTATGTCTACTGTTTGTGCTGCTTGTGTTCTGTTTAGTAGGGTATTAAAGTGTTTCCCTCCATCTTTCAATATTTTCTCTTTCTCCACTGATCAGCTATCCCTTATGTGTCCTTATATGAGTCCTCTCACATCTTGTGCTGAAGCTACCTGTCATCTGCGCTTTGTGATTTTGTATATCATTTTTTCATGCCATTTGCTGCTTCTGCTAAGTTGTCATAGTACTGATGTTTATCTTGATGGCATGATTCCTTCACTTCTTTGTCTTTTGTGCATAATTACTTAAAACATGTTCTTTTAGCCTTTGTGATATGGTGTTCAGTAATTTTTTTTCTTGATTTCCTTTCTTTTCTAGTCATGATAAATCTACTTTCTTTGTTGATCATTAGTACTCCATTAAAGGTTCACATGTAAAATGTTGTGCCTAATTACTTTATTTTGAAAACTGTTTCTGCTGTACTCTGTATAATCTACTCTACTATGTATACTCTGCCCTGTTGCTCTATTCCGTATGATCTGCTCTACTCTGTAAAATCTGCTATACTCTATAATTGCTGTATGATCTGCTGTACTCCGTATGATCTGCTGTACTCTGTATAACCTGTTCTACTCTGTATAATCTGTTGTACTCTGATCTGCTGTCCACAGATATGATCTGTTCCACTTTGTATAATCAGCTCTACTCTGTATGATCTGCTGTTCACAGATATGATATGATTTGTTCTACTTTGTATATGTGCTCTACTCTGTAAAATTTGCTATACTCTATAATTGCTGTATGATCTGCTGTACTCCGTATGATCTGCTGTACTCTGTATAACCTGTTCTACTCTGTATAATCTGTTGTACTCTGATCTGCTGTCCACAGATATGATCTGTTCCACTTTGTATAATCAGCTCTACTCTGTATGATCTGCTGTTCACAGATATGATATGATTTGTTCTACTTTGTATATGTGCTCTACTCTGTATAATCTGCTGTATTCTATATGATCTGCTGTTCACAGATATGATCTGTTCTACTTTGTATAATCCGCTCTACTCTGTATGATCTGCTGTTCACAGATATGATCTGTTCTACTTTGTATAATCTGTTCTACTCTGTATGATTTCCTCTACTCTGTATGATGTGCTCTATTCTGTATAATCTGCTCTACTCTGTACGATGTGCTCTACTCTATATAATCTGCTATATTCTGTATGATGTGCTCTACTCTGTATGATCTGCCCTATTCTGTATGATATGATCTACTCTGTATAATCTGCTCTACTCTGTATGATCTGCTCTACTCTCTATAATGAGTGACTATAAATTTTTTGGTTAGTCTCACTGTACCTACAAACTGTAGTGCTTTACTACAAGGACAAGATCAAGTTCATTCATTCATTCATTTGCATGTCCCCTGCGGAACTTTGCCTCCCTAACAGCACTCCTGTAGGCCTCTCAGTTGTGAGCAAGATGGCCTGCCGCTGCTGCATCCATCTGCAGATTGTCAACTATAACTGCATCTTCGTTTTGGTCTTACTCTCTTTCTTTTTTCCCATTATGTATCCTTCCAATATGGTCTTCTCTAAATTATCATGACGTTTAATGTGTCCAAAATATTTAAGTTTTCTCTCTTTAATCCTCTTTACTAGCCAGCCTTCTTCAATATTAAGCTCTTGTGGTATAGATATATTTGTTCTTTTTTGTGTCCACGATATTTGGAGAACTCTTCTGTAGCATTTACATTCAAAGGCATTTATGCGTTTCTCAGCTGTTTTGTTAAGTGTCTAGGTCTCACAGGCATATGTTGCGACAGGAAAGATGCATGCCCTTAAAAATCTTATTTTTGTGGTTCTGTCTGCTCCTCTCCACAGATTCTTTATTTGTTTTACTTTCTGAAGAGTGATAGATGTCGTCCTTTTAATTTCCTCATTGTAACTCCATTATTAGTTGGTAGTGATCCAAGATATTCAAAACTTTCCACTTCTTCCTAATTTTTCCTCATTGATACATATTTCAGCTGCCTTGTTTGTTTTGTCAGTTGTCATCAATTTAGTTTTCTTTGCATTAAGATAGAGGTTCTGTTCTTCGCTGTTCTTACGGACTGACATAATTAGTTTTTCCATTCCTTTTTGTGTTGTGGAAAGTAATACTGTGTCATCAACATATCTAATCTCTGGTATTTCATAACCTCCAATTGTTATGGCATCGTAATATTCTTTGTCTACATCTTCTCTAACATTCCTCATTATATTTTCAGTATACAAGTTAAATAAGTAGGGTGACAATATGCACTCCCTGACAGACCCCTTGTTTTATGTCAAAGCAAGTTGTTGTTTCACCATTTATTCTTACTGCTGCTTGTTGATCTAGATACAGCAGTGATGTTAATTGTATCAAATGTGTTGGAAATCCCATTTTTTCCATTATAAGATCAAGTTAGACTGGCTTTATTTTCAGAACAGTGATAAGACAATATCTCCATCACCATCAGCAAAGTGAGCATGTAGATGTCTTCAACACCACCATGGTGAATGTGTTTATGTCTCCACCCATTTTCCTAAGCTGTCATGAGAGTGTTGAATTTTTTTTTCATCTGATGGTCACCAAAATAAATTCTAATCCAGGTGATCACTGTCTAGTGTTGATTATCTTCATGAATTTACAATGACCTATCATGGCAAGTCATGTTGTGTTCCTGAAGTCCAGAAATTGTCAAATTTCACATCTTCTGCAAGAAATTGGTGTAAAAATTGATGCTGGACATAGGAATTCATTTGACATCTGCCATTAAAAGTACAAAGCAAAAGAAATAAGATGAAGGCCATTAAAGGACAGACTTTTGAAGATGACAGGAAAACTTTCCAGTAGACTTAATGGAAGGTGGTAGTTGTGTGAGGAAGCTCCATGGGTTGGTGTAGACTACAAATGATGTACTATTTTTATATGTTTGTGTGTTCAAATCAGCTGAAATTCCACATTGTGTTTGATGTTAATCTTCCTACTGTTTGATATTTCATGTTTCCTAACATCTAAAACAAACAACAACAGATTTGCTGAGACAACGATGATAAATAGCTATGAGAGTGAAACAGTGCCACTAGAGAAAGTGCAACTTTTGCTGGATTATCTAGAGCTGTCATCATAAGTTAGGGACCACCTGTACAGAGTATAAAATAAACTAAAAAAAATCAATTGATGTCTTACCCAAATCCACACAAATGACAACAAGTCATCAAGTGTTCAGCAGAAAAACGGAATTTGATCTTTCCCTGTGATTTTATGCAGATACGATCAGTCATAGCTTCCACAGCTCCAAATGCCTGGTACATGAAGCAAGAGAAACTTGTTATGGTACAAACTGCTGACTTTAAGTGAAACACTACTTTTTTTTGGCTGCTGTTGTTTTTTTGTTTGCTTATTTGTGAGAGAGAGAGAGAGAGAGAGAGAGAGAAGAGAGAGTAGAGAGAGGAGAAAGAGAGGGGAAAGAGAGAGAAAGAGAGAGAGACACCTATAACTGCAGATTATCTTCCATGTTATGGTTGTCACCTATAACTGCAGATTATCTTCCATGTTATGGTTGTCACCTATAACTGCAGATTATCTTCCATGTTATGGCTGTCACCTATAACTGCAGACTATCTTTCATGTTTAGCCTGCTTCTAAATTTGGTCAATGTAGCTGTATACAACGAAAAGGTTTGCTCAGAAAGATATGGTGTTGCAAAAGCCACCTAAAATTTCAAAGCACGATTACTTATTTCAGGGCATTATGTAGATATTTTACAAATTTCTTCTCCCTGAAAGTGTGCTGCTAAAGTGCAACTGCTGAAATGTATGTAAGCTGTTCTTTCTGTTTTAAAGATAACTCATTGTCACATTCAAAACTGATTTTTAATGCACAGCAAATATTCTAAATAAGGGGGAAACTACTCCTCAATACTTGTACACAAATAAAACAAATGTTGCATCATCTTCAGTGTGGGCAATTTCAATCTTAAGTAGAAAACTGAAATTTCTGAAACAGTCAAGTTCTCTAAGAAGACATTCCTGCACAGATTTAACTTAGGCCAAACTTCCATTTTACTCCCAGTTCTGAAGTACATTACCTTGCTATCTTGTAATTCAACAGCTTTTTTTTCCTTTTCTTTCTCATGCATACCACAATGTTTCAAAATACTCTAGTTATAGCTGTAATTCCATCAGTACAAATACCTGAACACAGCTTTCACTGTCTTTCATTTTCTTTCGTAAATAGGTTAATGAATTGAAATGTATTTCTACACCAGTTGTGTGAGCTGGCAAGTGTTTGCTAACCAACATGTCTTCTTCAATATTAGTTTTGAAATTAACAATTATAAGCAACATTGCATGAAAAAGTTGGACTGCCTTTACTAATTTTATTAAAATTATTCTGACATATCCTTGATTTGTCTGGAAACCAAATGATTAGAATTACAGAACTACTGATTATTTTTTTTTAGACATTTTTTTTATTTATTATACACTCTACTGACTCTTTTTGTAAAGGTTTTAATGAGATTTTCAGCAATTCTTTGAGCATTACCTGTTATTGCTACATGACAGCCAACATGATTTAGTCTGTATATACAAATGAATAAAATGAAGCTTTCTTTGCACTGACCTGTAAATATTTTCTAGCAAAATACCCGGCAGCTTGGGCTTTACAAGTGGAAATATCTAGTTTCTGCTACTTAATGCTATTCTATGAGGGTCATACCGAAAGTCGTGAGCAAAAGTTTTTTTAATTAAATCAGATTTTATAGAGAGAGAAAATATAAATGTATCACCTTAACCTGCATCCTTTTCTTCACTTTTCAACATAATCTCCATTTCTCTGCACACATTTTTCTCCATCGCTCTGCAAGTTTGAAAATACCCTCCTGGTAGAATTCCGTTCCAGCTGACCGAAGGCATAGACACATTGCTTTCTGGACGTTCTCTCCTGTGGAACCCAGCTGGCACAAACTTTTCTATAGCCTAGGGTTTCAATCGTTTCCTGTAATGCACTGTGTCCTATTCCAAGATTTACAGTGATTTCAGATACTGTGACACATCTGTCTTGTTTAATGATGTCGTCAACCCTTTCCACGTTGCGTTCAATGGAGGAAGTTTGAGGGCACCTGCTGCGAGGCATATCTTGAATGCTTGTGTTTCCATCTTTGAAATGTTTCACCCATCTCCTAACACTGCTAGCACCCATACATACATCTCCATAAGCAAGCTGAAGTCTTTGGTGAATTTCAGCAGCTGGGATTTCCTCTTTAATAAGGAACTCAGTAACAGCACGTTGACGAAACAAAACTTCAGCACCTGCCATTTTTTTTATGCTCCGTGTGGTCACGTGACACATGATGGTGACGTCATGTGACCTCTATATCAAGTGCAAAGGATGCAGATTACAGGAATACATTTATATTTCCTCTATATATAAATTCTGATTTTTTAAAAATTTTGCTCACAACTTTCGGTATGACCCTCGTACATTCATCACACAGATATATCATAGATGTCCATGACACAGATATATCACACAGACATACATCACACAGACATCCATCACACAGACATACATTACACAAATATATCACACAGACATATATTATGTAGACATACATCACACAGATATATCACACAGACATCCATCACACAGCCCACTTGGTTCACCTTTTGTTACCTGTCCATGTGAAATCATAAATGATAAAATTGTTATCATGCTTCCCTTTTTTTTTTTTTTTTTTTGTTGTACTCGTTTTGTCATCCTGGCAAGTTGAACTTAACAAGACAGTGGTCAGGTTGATGAACCTGCACTAGGTCTAGGTGACTGTTGTCTACTCACTTCAGGTGATACATTACTGATTGTTGTCTACTCACTTCAGGTGATACATTACTGACTGTTGTCTACTCACTTCAGGTGATACATTACTGACTGTTGTCTACTCACTTCAGGTGATACATTACTGACTGTTGTCTACTCACTTCAGGTGATACATTACTGACATTTAGCCACATCCATTTCAAGGATAATAATTACTTTTGTTCTTAAAGTATATCTATATAGACACACACACATACATACATATATATATATACACATACATGAATGTGTGACACAAAAGACAAACAAGACTGTACCTCTAACTTATTTTACTGAGCAAGATGAGAACATCAAATCTGATCTCATTCAGAACAGTTAACACAAAGCTGCAAATGATGCTGCCAATGGTCACAGCAACTGTGCAGATCATTTGTTGAAGACCTCTATCACTTTTGCTTTCACATCTTCTACTAACAAAAATTGGGTTTCTTTGAGCACCAATTTGATCTTTCAGGACAGACAGAGGTCACAGAGAGCCAGGTCTGGCGAATATGATGGGTGCTCTAGCACACTGATGTTGTGATATGATAAAAAATGCCTCACAACGTACTATGGCTGGCGCATTGTCTTGGTGCAAAATCCAACTTACAGTCATCATCTTTCATGTTTTCTCTGCCTTCTGAAATTGTTTGTGCCATTCAGAAATATGTGCACAAAACAAGCACTCATCACCTTAAACCAATGTCACAAGACAAGCACTCATCACCTTAAGTCAATGTTATGAGACAAGCACTCATCACTGTCATGAGACAAGCACTCATCACCTTAAGTCACTGTCATGAGACAAGCACTCATCACCTTAAGTCACTGTCATGAGACAAGCACTCATCACCTTAAGTCAATGTCATGAGACAAGCACTCATCACCTTAAGCCACTGTCATGAGACAAGCACTCATCAATGTCATGAGACAAGCACTCATCACTTTAAGTCAATGTTATGAGACAAGCACTCATCAATGTCATGAGACAAGCACTCATCACTTTAAGTCAATGTTATGAGACAAGCACTCATCAATGTCATGAGACAAGCACTCATCACCTTAAGTCAAT
The DNA here is from genome assembly GCA_009760885.1 of Achatina immaculata. Taxonomy (NCBI): domain Eukaryota; kingdom Metazoa; phylum Mollusca; class Gastropoda; order Stylommatophora; family Achatinidae; genus Lissachatina; species Lissachatina immaculata. The sequence goes on along the minus strand of CM019701.1, from coordinate 18,276,716 downwards.
GTCATGAGACAAGCACTCATCACCTTAAATCACTGTCATGAGACAAGCACTCATCACCTTAAGTCAATGTCATGAGACAAGCACTCATCACCTTAAGCCACTGTCATGAGACAAGCACTCATCACCTTAAGCCACTGTCATGAGACAAGCACTCATCACCTTAAGTCAATATCATGAGACAAGCACTCATCACTTTAAGTTAATGTCATGAGACAAGCACTCATCACCTTAAGTCACTGTCATGAGACAAGCATTCATCACCTTAAGTTAATGTCATGAGACAAGCACTCATCACCTTAAGTCAATATCATGAGACAAGCACTCATCACTTTAAGTTAATGTCATGAGACAAGCACTCATCACCTTAAGTCACTGTCATGAGACAAGCACTCATCACCTTAAGTCAATGTCATGAGACAAGCACTCATCACCTTAAGCCACTGTCATGAGACAAGCACTCATCACTTTAAGTCAATGTTATGAGACAAGCACTCATCAATGTCATGAGACAAGCACTCATCACTTTAAGTCAATGTTATGAGACAAGCACTCATCAATGTCATGAGACAAGCACTCATCACCTTAAGTCAATGTCATGAGACAAGCACTCATCACCTTAAGTCACTGTCATGAGACAAGCACTCATCACCTTAAGTCAATGTCATGAGACAAGCACTCATCACCTTAAGCCACTGTCATGAGACAAGCACTCATCACCTTAAGCCACTGTCATGAGACAAGCACTCATCACCTTAAGTCAATATCATGAGACAAGCACTCATCACTTTAAGTTAATGTCATGAGACAAGCACTCATCACCTTAAGTCACTGTCATGAGACAAGCATTCATCACCTTAAGTTAATGTCATGAGACAAGCACTCATCACCTTAAGTCAATGTCATGAGACAAGCACTCATCACCTTAAGTCAATGTCATGAGACAAGCATTCATCACCTAAGTTAATGTCATGAGACAAGCATTCATCACCTTAAGCCACTGTCATGAGACAAGCACTCATCACCTTAAGTCAATATCATGAGACACGCACTCATCACTTTATGTTAATGTCATGAGACAAGCACTCATCACCTTAAGTCACTGTCATGAGACAAGCACTCATCACTTTAAGTCAATGTCATGAGACAAGCTAATGTTATGAGACAAGCACTCATCACTTTAAGTCAATGTCATGAGACAAGCACTCATCACCTTAAGTTAATGTTATGAGACAAGCACTCATCACCTTAAGCCACTGTCAATAACTTAAATTTTCATCATGGATTTCTTCAGTTTCACAAGAAACACGATGCTAACTTTCTTTTCTATTTGCACTGCACTGTTTTGTAAGTGCAGATATCTCTCATACTTGAACTTGCAGCCGCTGGTGCTGAGAAAAGTGATGGAGCTGAGCCTTGTCCTACAGTGACAAATTAGAACATGATCTGCAAGCACTTCTTTGTCTCTCCTCTGTCACTCTCAGTTCCCAAACTGTAGGGTCAGTCTCCTTTTTACACAAACACATAAATATATATAAAGTGTGTCCAGTAAGTAATGAGACATTTTATTCAGCCAATCAGCAGGGTTGGGGGGGGGGGGGGAATTCTCCAGGCCTGAAGGTTAGTGTGGGAAGTTAGGTAAAGGGTTGATATCTCGTCATTTGGCTCTGAGCTTTTACAGAGCACAAATCGCTTGCAAAGTGGACAGCTGTTTAAGCGTCGCATAACTGTCAAAATGCAGAGCAGTGTCAAGGAGTGATACATGATAAAGTTGTGTCTTAAACTTGAAAAATCAAGGCACTAGCCTATGGGAATGATGCTTTATCGAAAGCACAAGTGTTTCAGTACACAAGACGTTCAACAAAGGAAGAGAGAGCATCAAGGATGAACAATGTGCAAACTGAAGATGAAACTGATGCTCACTGGGTTTTTTTTTTTACTTTAAAGGTGCTGTCCATAAGAAGTTAATACTACCTGGACAAATGGTCAACGCAGCATTTTACATGGAAGTGCTTAAATGACTGAAGAACAGAGTCATGCGCATTCACCAAGAGATCGCCATCACCTGGGTTCCTCACCATGACAATGTCCCAAGCCATGCATCGCTGCTAGTGAGAGAGTTTCTGGCAAAACAAACATTGGCAATGCTGTGCCAATCTCCCTACAGCCTGGACTTGGCCCCGGCTGAATTCTTTTTGTTTCCCCGGCTCAAATCAAGCTTGAAAGGCCACCATTTTTGGACTGTTAATGACGTGCAAGCTGCCATGATGAGTGCTTTGAAGGAGATACTTGCTCAAGACTTCTAGGCAAGCTACAACGTGTGGCTTAACTGCTGGCAACAGTGTATTGATGCTTAAGGATATTATTTTGAGGAATTTTAAGTATATGTAAATATATCTTGAACAAATCAAATTTTATGGAATCAGTCTCATTACGTACCGGACACACCTTATATATAAAATGACTGCAGTAAAACTGGTTCTAATAATATAGACAGAGGTGTATGGTTCAGTTTTACAAAATAACAAAGGGAATAAGGAAAGTGAGAAAAAAAAAACACAAATGGAAGAAAGTATGAAAGTAAGATGAGAATATATATATATATATATATATATATGTATATATATATATATATATATATATGTATGTATGTATATACACCCACACAAACAAAACAGGTTCTTTACAAAACTCAACACACCTAATCACTGTTATTAGTGAAGTGTGACCAGTAACTTCATGCACAATTTTGCCACAAGACAAAACTGCCATATTTCCTACCATACAATAATACCATTTATGAAGTAGAAGAAAAACCTTACATGTTCTGATTGTGACTAAAAAGTCCATTACTGAAATTTGAAATAACTGGCAGTCTGATGCTCTTTTATAACGTGAATAAGAAATAAATAATATTTTAAATCTGCCTCCAAATGCCTGAGACAGCTACGGCATGTATATTTACATATACTACTCCAAATGCCTGAGACAGCTACGGCATGTATATTTACATATACTACTCCAAATGCCTGAGACAGCTACGGCATGTATATTTACATATACTACTCCAAATGCCTGAGACAGCTACGGCATGTATATTTACATATACTACTCCAAATGCCTGAGACAGCTATGGCATGTATATTTACATATACTACTCAACATTGTGCTAGGGATCACTTGGCAAAGTACACAGTATGATTTAAAAAACTCATGTAATCAAGGCCATATGACTAAATTACTGAGATTCACTGAAAAGAACACAAAACCAATAAACATAGATGCAAGTCAAACAGGAATGTTGGGCTCCGAAAGCTTCCCTCCCCCTAAAATGTCACATTATTTTCAGTGTAAGCCATCAAAGGTTGAAAAATCATATCTAAGAATGTTGAAAAGAAAGCAAATGGGTTGAGAATACCATGTACGACCTCCTCTTGCTCTGACAACATTCTGACAATGCCTCCTCATGCTGCAGATGATGATTCTGATATGCTGCTGGTATCCTGTAGAAGGGCATCTGCCATCTCTTGAAGGGTATGACACTTGTATGTTCTGGCCCACACCATGACCAAGAACGTCTCAGATGTGCTCACTTGGATTTTAAGTCCAGAGATTGAGAACGTCTCAGATGTGCTCACCTGGATTTAAGTCCAGAGATTGAGAACGTCTCAGATGTGCTCAGTTGGATTTTAAGTCCAGAGATTGAGAACGTCTCAGATGTGCTCACTTGGATTTTAAGTCCAGAGACTGAGAACGTCTTAGATGTGCTCAGTTGGATTTTAAGTCCAGAGATTGAGCTGGGCAGTCAAGGTGCTCGATGGCTTCAGCTTCCAAGTATTGATCAACTAGCCTGGCATAACTGTTATCCATAAGAATAAACTCAAGACTGATGGCACCATGGTATGGTCTGACAACAGGGTCCAGGATTTCATTGTGGTACCAAACTCCAGCCACTGGTCCATTCTGGAAGATATGTAAGTCCATTTTACTCTGTATGCTGATTCCTCAACATAGTAAGACTGACTACCTCCATAGTGGTCATGCTGGGTCATTTTATGGTTGTCAAAATGCTAATTTTTTCTGTCAAAAACACTCTCCTCCTGCGATCTGTTGGTCAAGACAAAATCTGGACTCATCTGTGAACAAGGCAAGGGTCCAGTCAGCTGTGACAGAATCATCCATAGATAAAAGGTTAGATATGGGAAAAGGGGACTATTGCTTTAACGGAGTAAATAAAGAGTAGCTTCCCTTGTTAGAAATCTATTTTAGGAAACTTAAGTGCCAAAGTTAGGCTTATGTAGTGCGATGACTGTGAGGTGTAAAGTCACACAAAAGAGCCCAGAGTGTGAATAGATAGGCAGAGATGTAATAAAAAAAAAAAAACAGTCAGGACCGGAGAGAAGAAAAGTAGCTGAGATGTAGAGAAGTGAAGATTATGTTTCAGTAGTAGCAGTTCAAGTTAATGTAGTTCTTGTGTTGGTAGTTTCAGTTGGGTTTTGCAGATGTAGAGTGTAAATTGTCGTTTATCCTTTTCTGGACAGTTGGTAGCATATAACTTGCTAGTTTTTGTCCTCTTAGGACATTTTACATAGACAGCCATGATGTTACCCAGTTTGTCGGTTTAATGATGGACACTATGCTAGTGGTCATTTATGGAAATTTCAGTGATGTGTTGTGAACTTCAGTTGTGCTGATGTTTTTACATAGATCTGTAAGTATGGGCACTTAAGTATTTATTGTGCTGATCATTCTATGTTTTAGGCTCTCTCCTCCTGTATGGCCAACAAGTTCTTGCCAGGGAGTTGAGCAGTTTCCTGTAATTGTCAACTCTACCATGAGGAGGTACTTTGTTTCCATCTTCATAAAATCATCTCTCATTTTGCCATTAATAAATTTATGTTCTACGTGTTAAACCTGCACTATTCTTCGTTACTCCTCTCTGTTGATATGTTGTCAAGTTGGGAGACTGCCAACTCTAAGTTTACTGTTGTTGTCCTAGTGGAAAAGTAGTGTGCCTGGGTAACTGTCTTGCTTCTTAGTGTTTAACAGAAAAACAGAGTTGAGGAGATCTTAGATTATATCCATAAAAGCTGAACTAGAGAGAACTTCTATTAAACAAAACAGTTATTCCTCTAGAAAGATTGTAGTAACAACAGCAGTACACTTCTTGATAGCTAGTGCTGATATCAGGCATGCATTCACATCACACAGACAGATGCATGTTCAGCTGGTGGGGTTCTCTAGGTGGCATCATCATTATTGTATCATTATGTGGTACATATCCCTCCTTAGTAAGTGTCCTCCTCTCTCAGACTGGTAGAGAGGCATCATTCTCAACACCAAGTCCAGTTTACATGTTCCCTTGCCCATGCTAGCCCGACTTGCTTGTGGTTTCTCGACCAAATGGTGTAAACTGCAGCTTCTCTAGACTGAAGGCCAGTCGTGTGAAGCTTATTTTGATTGAATATTACATCTTGTAGGTGAATTCTGAGTCGGGTGGCATTCATGAAAGAATTATGTCATGCCAAAAGAGTGAGAAAGCAGTCACTTCTGGGCGTCGTTAGATGTGTACCCCTCTGGAATGTATTTAGTGCACAGTACTCATCTGGTACCTGTTCCACATCTTGAAAATCAAACTGATATTTGTGGCTGTAGCAACTTGCCACCATGAGATGCCCAGTTCTAGAACTGCTACGCCTCTGGTCATCTCAGTATCGGCCAAATATCTTCTCATCACGTGCTGATACATCATCATGCAGTGTGAACACCACCATGCTTAGTCATCTAGAAAATCAGATTTTGCCACATGCTTTGTTGAAGTCAAATTCTGGGGGTAACGATACTCAGTTGCTTCATGCACGCAAACATTAACTGCCATGATACGATTTCAGCGACTACATGAAGAAAAGTTATGGGTGATGAAGATACAAAACAATTTTCAATGACAATAACTCACATTTTTTTGGCAACACGCATGAGAAAAAGTGATCATTAGCACATTGTGAATAGTATTTATTATTATTATAATTATTATTATTACAGCTGTCCCTACAATTTTACTAATATTATCTCAATGTTATCACTCCTTGAAATTCTGTGTTTGCTCATCAAAACAATTCCATCAAGTTACAATTTTTCTGTAACTCTTCACCATATAGTTCTCCGAAGTAATGATTATTCTACATTAACTCACCATCATGATCCCCAAAGTTGTTATTATTCTACATTAACTCATCATCACTACCCCTAAAGTTATTATTCTACATAACTCACCATCATGACCCCAAAAGTTTTTATTATTTTACGTTAACTCATCATCATTATCCCCAAAATTGGTATTATTCCACATTAACCCACAACCATGACACTCAAAGTTGTTATTATTCTACATTAACTCACCACCATGACCTTCAAAGTTATTATTCTACATAACTCACCACCATGATCCCCAAAGTTGTTATTATTCTACATTAACTCACTGCCATGATCTTCAAAGTTATTATTCTACATAACTCACCACCATGACCCTCAAAGTTGCTATTATTCTACATTAACTCACCGCCATGATCCTCAAAGTTGTTATTATTCTACATTAACTCACCACCATGATCCCCAAAGTTGTTATTATTCTACATTAACTCACCACCATGATCCCCAAAGTTGTTATTATTCTACATTAACTCACCACCATGATCCCCAAAGTTGTTATTATTCTACATTAACTCACCACCATGACCTTCAAAGTTATTATTCTACATAACTCACCACCATGACCCTCAAAGTTGTTATTATTCTACATTAACTCACCACCATGACCTTCAAAGTTGTTATTATTCTACATAACTCACCACCATGACCTTCAAAGTTGTTATTATTCTACATTAACTCACCACCATGACCCTCACAGTTGTTATTATTCTACATTAACTCACCACCATGACCCTCAAAGTTGTTATTATTCTACATTAACTCACCACGACCTTCAAAGTTATTATTCTACATAACTCACCACCATGACCCTCAAAGTTGTTATTATTCTACATTAACTCACCGCCATGATCCTCAAAGTTGTTATTACTCTACATTAACTCACCACCATGATCACCAAAGTTGTTATTATTCTACATTAACTCACCACCATGATCCCCAAAGTTGTTATTAATTTACATTAACTCATCGCCATGATCCTCAAAGTTGTTATTCTACATTAACTCACCACCATGATCCCCAAAGTTGTTATTATTCTACATTAACTCATCACCATGATCCCCAAAGTTGTTATTATTCTACATTAACTCACCACCATGATCCCCAAAGTTGTTATTATTCTACATTAACTCACCACCATGACCTTCAAAGTTATTATTCTACATAACTCACCACCATGACCCTCAAAGTTGTTATTATTCTACATTAACTCACCACCATGACCTTCAAAGTTGTTATTATTCTACATAACTCACCACCATGACCTTCAAAGTTGTTATTATTCTACATTAACTCACCACCATGACCCTCACAGTTGTTATTATTCTACATTAACTCACCACCATGACCCTCAAAGTTGTTATTATTCTACATTAACTCACCACGACCTTCAAAGTTATTATTCTACATAACTCACCACCATGACCCTCAAAGTTGTTATTATTCTACATTAACTCACCGCCATGATCCTCAAAGTTGTTATTACTCTACATTAACTCACCACCATGATCACCAAAGTTGTTATTATTCTACATTAACTCACCACCATGATCCCCAAAGTTGTTATTAATTTACATTAACTCATCGCCATGATCCTCAAAGTTGTTATTATTCTACATTAACTCACCACCATGATCCCCAAAGTTGTTATTATTCTACATTAACTCATCACCATGATCCCCAAAGTTGTTATTATTCTACATTAACTCACCACCATGATCCCCAAAGTTGTTATTATTCTACATTAACTCACCACCATGACCTTCAAAGTTATTATTCTACATAACTCACCACCATGACCCTCAAAGTTGTTATTATTCTACATTAACTCACCACCATGACCTTCAAAGTTATTATTCTACATTAACTCACCACCATGACCTTCAAAGTTATTATTCTACATTAACTCACCACCATGATCCCCAAAGTTGTTAATTTCCCCAGTTATCCTGACAGATTTGTGTAACAATGTTCATAGTTAAAGAAAATAATGTTCATTCATTCATTTGCATGTCCCTTACAGAACTTTGCCTCCCAAACAGCACTCATGTAGGCCTCTCGGTTGTGAACAAGATGGCCTGCCGCTGCTGCATCCATTTCCAGATCGTCAGCGATGTCTTGCAGCCATCTTCATTTTGGTCTTACTCTCTTTCTTTTTCCTATTATGTATCCTTCCAATATGGTCTTCTCTAAATTATCATGACGTTTAACGTGTCCAAAATATTTAAGTTTTCTCTCTTTAATCCTCTTTACTAGCCAGCCTTCTTCAATATTAAGCTCTTGTAGTATAGATATATTTGTTCTTTTTTGTGTCCACGATATTTGGAGAGCTCTTCTGTAGCATTTACATTCAAAGGCATTTATTTGTTTCTCAGCTGTTTTGTTAAGTGTCCAGGTCTCACAGGCATATATTGCGATGGGAAAGATGCATGCACTTAAAAATCTTATTTTTGTGGTTCTGTCTGCTCCTCTCCACAGATTCTTTATTTGTTTTAGTTTTACTTTCTGAAGAGTGATAGATGTCCTCCTTTTAATTTCCCTCATTGTATCTCCATTATTAGTTAGTAGTGATCCAAGATCCATCAAATATAATGTTCATAGTTAAAGAAAATGTCAGATGTCACACAGCAAACTGTAACCAGTCACAAATTTGACAGCAAATGTCATCTGATTTTAACTGGTATTAATTACTTTTTTGCCATTTAAATGTGAGCATCCTTTGAGAACTATATCATCTAAAATCTGAAAACATGCCATGTAACATTTTGCTTTTACTGAAAATCCTGTGATGCTTTTTTTTTACCTCTGCTCACTACAACTAACATCTCTCTATAAACTTAATTGTGGGCAATACAACAAAAAATACTCTTTCCTACTCTCACTCTCATGTTGTTTACTCTGACAAATACAATTATAAAATCAGATATTTATTTTATGAAGCTAAACAAATTAACAGGCATAAAATCCTTTGATGAGGTTGAAAGACTTGCCAAAGACAGGAAAAACTGGCGAACTATTTTGTGAGGCCTATGTGACGTTTAACGGCACGGGAAGGACATAAGATATAAGATAAGAAACAAAATGGTTAAATTTCTCCAAGGCAAAAGAAAAAAAAAGCTGAAACAACGTTATATTGCACTAATTTATTCAGCTGAGAAGATGTAAAGTATCACCGTACTTACCCAACAAGAACCACAATCACCTTGGTCACGAACCTCACTCAGAGAGGGACAGTATGGCCATTGTACCCTTGGGTCAAAGTTCTCTGGCAGCTCCTTGGACTTGACTTTTTTCTCAAACTCTTTCCTGGGCAGCTGACGAGCCAAGAACTCTGACTTGGCAATGTCAGGAACTCCCAAAATTCTTCTGACATGAGCAACATCCTCAGGAAGAAAGTTGTGGCCAGCCTGAATAATTTTGATGAAACTGATGAACTGAATGCCACTGTAGGTCAGCATCATTTGATAGTGTTAATTATATTGGTTGTCTCCTTTACACTGACCAGATCTCTTGACTAGCTTCCTCTACTTATGTGTTATGATTTCAGTAAAGATACCAGCTTTAACCAAGCACTTTATGACAGGAAAACAAACTAATTGAGCTAAATGTGATCTATACCTCAATACAATGCGCCAAAAGTGTCCACAAAATTTAAAATTTGATTCTGCTCTCTTTAAAATAACAATAACACACAGCACCACAAACTTCATGTGATCAAAAATCCCATCAAAAGATGTCAGGAAATAATAAGAAAAACATCAGTTTTATTTGTACTAACTTCCAGATTCCCCTCTTTTATTCCTACTAACTTACAGACTCCCCTGTTTTACTCCTACTAACTTACAGACTCCCCTGTTTTACTCCTACTAACTTACAGACTCCCCTGTTTTACTCCTATTAACTTAAAGACTCCCCTGTTTTACTCCTATTAACTTACAGACTCCCCTGTTTTACTCCTATTAACTTACAGACTCCCCTGTTTTACTCCTATTAACTTACAGACTCCCCTGTTTTACTCCTATTAACTTACAGACTCCCCTGTTTTACTTCTATTAACTTACAGACTCCCCTGTTTTACTCCTATTAACTTACAGACTCCCCTGTTTTACTCCTATTAACTTACAGACTCCCCTGTTTTACTCCTATTAACTTACAGACTCCCCTGTTTTACTTCTATTAGCTTACAGACTCTCCTGTTTTACTCCTACTAACTTACAGACTCCCTTGGTTTACTTCTACTAACTTACAGACTCCCCTGTTTTACTCCTACTAACTTACAGACTTCCCTGTTTTACTTTTACAGACTCCCCTGTTTTACCTATACTAACTTACAGACGCCCCTGTTTCACTCCCACTAACTTACACACTCCCCTGTTTTACTCCCACTAACTTACAGACTTCCCTGTTTTACTGCTACTAACTTACAGACTTCCCTGTTTTACTTCTACTAATTTAAAGACTCCCCTGTTTTACTTCTACTAACCTACAGACTCCCCTGTTTTACTTCTACTAACTTACAGACTCCCCTGTTTTACTCCTATTAACTTACAGACTCCCCTGTTTTACTTCTATTAGTTTACAGACTCCCCTGTTTTACTTCTACTAACCTACAGACTCCCCTGTTTTACTCCTATTAACTTACAGACTCCCCTGTTTTACTCCTATTAACTTACAGACTCCCCTGTTTTACTCCTATTAATTTACAGACTCCCCTGTTTTACTCCTATTAACTTACAGACTCCCCTGTTTTACTTCTATTAGTTTACAGACTCTCCTGTTTTACTCCTACTAACTTACAGACTCCCCTGGTTTACTTCTACTAACTTACAGACTCCCCTGTTTTACTCCTACTAACTTACAGACTTCCCTGTTTTACTTTTACAGACTCCCCTGTTTTACCTATTCTAACTTACAGACTCCCCTGTTTTACTCCTACTAACTTACACACTCCCCTGTTTTACTCCTACTAATTTAAAGACTCCCCTGTTTTACTTCTACTAACTTACAGACTCCCCTGTTTTACTTCTACTAACTTACAGACATCCCTGTTTTACTCCTACTAACTTACAGACTTCCCTGTTTTACTTCTACTAACTTACAGACTCCCCTGTTTTACTTCTACTAACTTACAGAATCCCCTGTTTTACTTCTGATAACTTACAGACATCCCTGTTTTACTTCTACTAACTTATAGACTTCCCTGTTTTACTCCTACTAACTTCCAGACTTCCCTGTTTTACTTCTACTAACTTACAGAATCCCCTGTTTTACTCCTACTAACTTACTCATTCCCTTGTTTTACTTCTACTAATTTCCAGACTCCCCTGTTTTAACTGCACCAAGTTTCTTTGGTAGGGCAATGAAAATTGACTGCAAAAGGTCTGATGGGACACAGTTACTGTTATAGATGTCATTCAACAATCTGGTAATTATCTCTATCTGGGTTAAATTGAGAAACTGAGAAAGAAACTGAGTTAATACAGCTATATATAATCTGATGGCAGTGTGAGTTAAGACAGCAACATATAATCTGATGACAGTGTGAGTTAAGACAGCTACATATAATCTGATGGCAGTGTGAGTTAAGACAGCTATATATAATCTGATGGCAGTGTGAGTTAAGACAGCTACATATAATCTGATGGCAGTGTGAGTTAAGACGGCTACATATAATCTGATGGCACAGTGAGTTAAGACAGCTACATATAATCTGATGGCAGTGTGAGTTAATACAGCTACATATAATCTGATAACAGTTTGAGTTAAGACAGCTACATATAATCTGATAACAGTCTGAGTTAAGACAGCTACATATAATCTGATAACAATTTTAGTTAAGACAGCTACATATAATCTGATAACAGTTTGAGTTAAGACAGCTACATATAATCCGATGACAGAGTGAGTTAAGATGGCTACATATAATTTGATAACAGTGTGAGTTAAGACAGCTTACATATAATCTGATGACTGAATTAGTTTACATTATATAAATCTTGCTACTGATTTCAGTATTTTTTTTCGAGTTTATTTTGTAATTTGATGTTAGGACGCATATTTGCATATTTTGAAAATTCTGTACACCAACCAGAAGACCTAGAGGGATCATTGGTGAAGTCCTATCCTAACAGAAGAGGTCTTTCTAGTTGTTTCCAAGCATGGTAGCATCCTGTGACAATTGCTTAATTCATATTCTAGATCCTGTTACAAAGTGTATGTCACTTTCCAGCAGCCATCTTCCCTGTGCTGACTTTGACATGGACGTGTTAGTTTTATGCCAAAAGCAAGGAATATAATGCTTGTATTTGTTGACTACAGATAAGCAAGTCTCTCTGACATTGTCCTCCACTGATGCTTTAAAATTTCAGTATGCATACTGGTAAATGAAGCATGATTTGACGAGGGAATGAAGGTACTAAGGTGGTTTCCATTTGCCTTCTGTTTAGCTCATATACACTTTCCACCATCAGCCCTTGTTTAAAGAGGATACGCCACAAAGCAGCACAATACAGTTTTGATCTGTGTTGTCTATTCAGAAACTTTCAGCTAACTTCTATATCTAGAGGCTGTTCCACCATCAGGCTTTCTCTAAAGAGGCTAGGCCACAGAACATAAAGGAACATCAACGTGTGGTACCCGGGATCTGCAAAGAATAGGACCACTGTACCCTACTAAGCATGATCATAAAAGGTGACTAAGGAGGGTTCAGCATAGGGCCAGCAACCCTATCTGGTAAAAAAAACTATCAGACTGCTACAGAAACGGAAGCAAGGGAAAAAACAAATGCAGGTGGAAGGAGGAATGCTTATCAGGAAACTGCGCCCATGAAGGTTGTGGATGAAAGCCAGCCACTGGAAGTCCCCAGCCCGACTGCAGACCTCCTGGAACCTAAACACAAGATGCAAATAGCCAGCTGGAAGTAAGAACACTAAACCAGACTGGAAAACTAGCACAAACCATCAAGGAAATGCACAGATACAAACTAGACATACTAGGAATACAAGAAGCAAGATGGACAGGACAAGGCAGAAGGAAATTAACAACACAGCACACAGAAGATACAATAATATGGTCAGGTAAAGAAGATCTTCATGAAGGAGGAGTAGCATTAATTATAACAAAAGAAGCATCAAGAGCATTGCTGAAATGGACCCCAATAAATGAGAGATTATTATATGCACGGTTCAACTCAAGATTCACGAAGCTGTCTATTATAGTTTGTTATGCACCAACAGAAGCAGCTGAAGAGGAATTAAAAGAAGATTTTTACAACAGCCTCCAAGCAACAGTAGAAACAATACCCAAGCATGATATGCTACTCATCTTGGGTGACTTCAATGCAAAAGTAGGTGAAGGAAATGAAGATAGAAGAAGAATCATGGGAAGAGAAGGAATCGGAGAAATAAATGAAAATGGAGAAAGACTGTGCAGTTTCTGTGAAGAAAACATGATGACCATCGGAGGGACAATTTTCCAACATAAAAACATCCATAAGGTGACTTGGAGGTCACCAGATAAAACCACAGAAAACCAAATCGATCACATACTAATAAACAACAAGTGGAAACGGTCACTACAAGATGTGCGAGCAAGGAAAGGAGCAGATGTAGGAAGCTATCACAACCTTCTGGTAGCAAAAATAAAACTAAAATTAAGGAAAGCCAGAATCGGAGAACACAGAAAGATACGTTTTGATACAAGAAAACTGATAGACCAGCAAACAAGAAATGAATTCTCAATAGTACTTAAGAACCGCTTCAGTGTCCTACAAGACGAAGCAGAAATGTCCATATTAGAGTTCAATAAAACACTACAGGAAACAGCAAAAGAGGTGCTGGGATATCGGAAAAGGAGAAAAGAGGAATTGATAAGCGAGACCACATGGGAAAAGACAGAACAAAGAAAAGAAATCAAGAAAAAATTACTGAACACCAAATCACAATGGCTTAAAGAACGAGTTTTAAGTAATTATGCACAAAAAGACAAAGAAGTGAAGGAATCATGCAGTGAAGATAAACGTCAATATTATGACAACTTAGCAGAAACAGCAGAGAAAGCAGCATATACAAATGACATGAAAGCCATATATAAAATCACAAAGCAGATGACAGGTAACTTCAACACAAGATGTGAAAGTGCAGTAAGAACACAAAATGAACAACTGGTCAGTGTAGAAAGAGAAAAAATTGAAAGATGGAGGGAACACTTTAACACCCTACTAAACAGAACACAAGCAGCACAAACAATAGACATACCTGAAGCAAAAACGGAACTAAACATCAATACAAGACCAATAACAATAAATGAAGTAAAGGAGGCGATAAAGAAGCTAAAATCAGACAGGGCACCCGTGAAGATGAAGTGACTGCGGAGATGTTGAAAGCAGAAGAAACAGAAACACCAAAACAACTTTTCCGGATATTACAACAAATTTCGGATCTAGAAAAAGCCCCAGAGGAGTGGAAAACTGGGCTTATAGTAAAACTACCAAAGAAGGGTGACCTCAGAGATTGCAGGAACTGGAGAGGCATTACCCTACTGCCACTCACCAGTAAAGTATTTTGCAGAATAATCATCAACAGAATTGTACCAACACTTGAGGAAAAACTTCGGAAAGAGCAGGCAGGATTTAGGAAAGGAAGATCATGCATAGACCACATATTTGTACTTAGACAAATATTGGAACAGGCAAATGAGTGGCATAGCACAACATATGCATTATTCATAGATTATGAGAAAGCTTTTGACAGTGTCAACAGAGATGCACTGTGGAAAATCCTAAGATGGCATGGCCTCCCCCATAAAATAGTTAATGTAATCAAAGCCCTATATGAGGGTTTTCAGTACAAAGTTATCTGTGGAGAACATACCTCCAGCAGCTTTAGGGTACAAACAGGAGTGAAACAAGGATGTGTACTATCACCAACATTATTTATCTTGGCAGTAGACTGGTTAATGAAGGAGGCAACATCAGACAAATGCAGAGGATTACAATGGACCCTTGACACAGTGCTGGAGGACCTTGACTTTGCGGATGACATTTGTCTATTATCAAGCAGTCACAAAGATATGCAAGATAAAATAAACACGCTAACTCAGAATGCAAACAACATAGGACTAAAGATCAATGTAGGAAAGACAAAGTTAATGAAGCAAAATGTGAACAACAGAAATGTACTCAGAGTAGATAACAAGTTAGTGAAGGAGGTCAACGAATCTGTATACCTTGGCAGCAGAGTAGTAGAAAATGGAGACAGCACAGAGGACATCAACAGTAGACTTACTAGAGCAAACCAGGCTTTTGCAATGCTGCAGAATATATGGAAATCAAAAAAACTAAGCATAAATATGAAAATCAGGATATTTAAGAGTAATGTTCTAAGTGTACTACTCTATGGAAGTGAATGCTTGAAAATCACCAAAACCATAGAAAACAAGTTGAATTCTTTCCAGACTAAATGTTTACGAAGAATCAGAAAAATATTTTGGCCAAGCACCATAAGAAATAACATCATATTAGCAGAAATGCAGATGAAACCACTGACAACAATTATTGAGGAAAGACGCTGGCGATGGTTGGGACATGTGCTTCAAATGACTGACAACTCACTACCAAAAATAGCACTAAGATGGACACCACAGGGGAGCAGAAGTAAGGGTAGACCAAAAGAGACATGGAGAAGAACAATAGAAAGGATGTTGAGCAATAGAGGGCTCACCTGGGCAAGAGCAGAAAAAAAGGCGAAGACAGGCATTTGTGGAAAACCCTTGCGGAAGCCTCATGTGCCCTGGGCACTTAAGGTTCAGAGAGAGAGAGAACTTACAGACTCCCCTGTTTTACTCCTATTAACTTACAGACTCCCCTGTTTTACTTCTATTAGCTTACAGACTCTCCTGTTTTACTCCTACTAACTTACAGACTCCCCTGGTTTACTTCTACTAACTTACAGACTCCCCTGTTTTACTCCTACTAACTTACAGACTCCCCTGTTTTACCTCTACTAACTTACAGACTCCCCTGTTTTACTGCTACTAACTTACACACTCCCCTGTTTTACTCCCATTAACTTACAGACTTCCCTGTTTTACTCCTACTAACTTACAGACTTCTCTGTTTTACTTCTACTAATTTAAAGACTCCCCTGTTTTACTTCTACTAACTTACAGACATCCCTGTTTTACTCCTACTAACTTACAGACTTCCCTGTTTTACTTCTACTAACTTATAGACTTCCCTGTTTTACTCCTACTAACTTCCAGACTTCCCTGTTTTACTTCTACTAACTTACAGAATCCCCTGTTTTACTCCTACTAACTTACTCATTCCCCTGTTTTACTTCTACTAATTTCCAGACTCCCCTGTTTTAACTGCACCATGTTTCTTTGGTAGGGCAATGAAAATTGATTGCAAAAGGTCTGATGGGACACAGTTACTGTTATAGATGTCATTCAACAATCTGGTAATTATCTCTATCTGGGTTAAATTGAGAAACTGAGAAATAAACTGAGTTAAGACAGCTATATATAATCTGACGACAGTTTGAGTTAAGATGGCTACATATAATCTGACGACAGTTTGAGTTAATACAGCTACATATAATCTGATGGCAGTGTGAGTTAAGATGGCTACATATAATCTGATGGCAGTTTGAGTTAAGACGGCTACATATAATCTGATGGCAGTGTGAGTTAAGATGGCTACATATAATCTGATGACAGTGTGAGTTAAGATGGCTACATATAATCTGATGACAGTGTGAGTTAAGACGGCTACATATAATCTGATGACAGTGTGAGTTAAGATGGCTACATATAATCTGATGACAGTGTGAGTTAAGATAGCTACATATAATTTGATGACAGTGTGAGTTAAGATGGCTACATATAATCTGATGACAGTGTGAGTTAAGATGGCTACATATAATCTGATGGCAGTGTGAGTTAATACATCTACATATAATCTGATAACAGTTTGAGTTAAGATGGCTACATATAATCTGATGGCAGTGTGAGTTAAGACGGCTACATATAATCTGACGGCAGTGTGAGTTAAGATGGCTACATACAATCTGATGACAGTTTGAGTTAAGATGGCTACATATAATCTGATGGCAGTGTGAGTTAATACATCTACATATAATCTGATGACAGTGTGAGTTAAGATGGCTACATATAATCTGATGACAGTGTGAGTTAAGATGGCTATATATAATCTGATGGCAGTGTGAGTTAAGATGGCTACATATAATCTGATGACAGTGTGAGTTAAGATGGCTACATATAATCTGATGGCAGTGTGAGTTAAGATGGCTACATATAATCTGATGACAGTTTGAGTTAATACAGCTACATATAATCTGATGGCAGTGTGAGTTAAGATGGCTGCATATAATATGATGGCAGTTTCAGTTAAGATGGCTACATATAATCTGATGACAGTGTGAGTTAATACAGCTACATATAATCTTATGGCAGTGTGAGTTAATACAGCTAGATATAATCTGATGGCAGTGTGAGTTAATACAGCTACATATAATCTGATGGCAGTGTGAGTTAAGATGGCTACATATAATCTAATGATAGAGTGAGTTAAGACAGCTACATATAATCTGATGATAGTGTGAGTTAATACAGCTACATATAATCTAATGACAGAGTGAGTTAAGACAGCTACATATAATCTGATGATAGAGTGAGTTAAGACAGCTACATATAATCTGATGATAGTGTGAGTTAAGACAGCTACATATAATCTGATGATAGTGTGAGTTAAGACAACTACATATAATCTGATGATAGTGTGAGTTAAGACAGCTTACATATAATCTGATGATAGTGTGAGTTAAGACAGCTTACATATAATCTGATGACAGAATTAGTTTACATTATATAAATCTTGCTACTGATTTCAGTATTTTTTTCGAGTTTACTTTGTAATTCGATGTTAGGATGCATATTTGCATATTTTGAAAATTCTGTACACCAACCAGAAGACCTAGAGGGATCATTGGTTAAGTCCTATCCTAACAGAAGAGGTCTTTCTAGTTGTTTCCAAGCATGGTAGCATCCTGTGACAATTGCTTAATTCATATTCTAGATCCTGTTACAAAGTGTATGTCACTTTCCAGCAGCCATCTTCCCTGTGCTGACTTTGACATGGACGTGTTAGTTTTATGCCAAAAGCAAGGAATATAATGCTTGTATTTGTTGACTACAGATAAGTGAGTCTCTCTGACATTGTCCTCCACTGATGCTTTAAAATTTCAGTATGCATACTGGTAAATGAAGCATGATTTGACGAGGGAATGAAGGTACTAAGGTGGTTTCCATTTGCCTTCTGTTTAGCTCATATACACTTTCCACCATCAGCCCTTGTTTAAAGAGGATACGCCACAAAGCAGCACAATACAGTTTTGATCTGTGTTGTCTATTCAGAAACTTTCAGCTAACTTCTATATCTAGAGGCTGTTCCACCATCAGGCTTTCTCTAAAGAGGCTAGGCCACAGAACATCAAGGAACCTGGTCTGCTGCTGTTTATTCACAGCTGACTTCTATATCTAGAGGCTGTTCCATCATCTGCCACAAGGGGTGTGCACCTAGCAGAAGGACAGGCTCTTTTGGACATGTCATGTGACAACAGAAGTGGACATGTCATGTGACAACAGAAGCGGACATGTCATGTGACAACAGAAGTGGACAACTTAGTAATGACTAGAAAATTCAAGGGAAAAAGGAAGAGAGGAAGGCCACAATAAAAGTATCTCAGCATAATGACCAAGATGAGAAGCATAATTGCCAGTGTTATCTGGTAAGGCACGTAACAATTCTGGAAAATATGACTGCTGGCATATTTTGGGAATACTTCAAGCTATGACAACAGGTAATATACTTTTATATTTCTGTTTGAGAAAGAGATATTAAAACTTCCCTGAGTGTGTGTGTTTTAAAATGATTTACAGATATTAAAACTTCCCTGAGTGTGTTTGATTTAAAATGATTTACAGATATTAAAACTTCCCTGAGTGTGTTTGATTTAAAATGATTTACAGATATTAAAACTTCCCTGAGTGTGTATGATCTAAGATGATTTATAGATATTAAAACTTCCCTGAGTGTGTGTTTTAAAATGATTTATAAATAATAAAAATTCTCTGAGTGTGTGTGATTTAAGATGATTTATAGATAATAAAAATTCCCTCAGTGTGTGTGTTTTAAGATGATTTATAGATATAAAAATTTTTCCCAGTGAGTGTTTTAAAATGGTTTATAGATAATAAAAATTCCCTGAGAGTGTGTGATTTAAGATAATTTATTTTTTTATCAAAATTACAAGTTTGGGTTTTGTGAACTGGTGACCTAACAGTGAGATAAGATTAACACTAACACTGAGACAAAATTAACCCTAACTGTGAGACAAGATGAACCCTAACCCTAACACTGAGACAAGATTAACCCTAACCCTAACATTTAGACAAGATTCACCCTAACCCTAACATTTAGACAAGATTAACCCTAACAATGAGACAAGATTAAACCTAAGACAAGATTAACTCTAACCATAACATTTAGACAAGATTCACCCTAACCCTAACATTTAGACAAGATTAACCCTAACAATGAGACAAGATTAACCCTAACATCAAGACAAGAGAAGGCCAATTAAAGAGAAGCCTGGAGATTCCATAATCAAAATACAGGTCAAATTACATTTAAAATACAAAACATGGACTAAACCAGGATGAGCAAAGTTGCTTAACAGAAGAGACATATATGATGAACTTCAGATGAGACATAAATGATGAACTTCAGATGTTTGTGAGCTGCAATACGTGAACAAATATTACACATATCAGAACCCTGGAGAGCCAGGTGGGGCCCTGGAGTCATTTACTTTAGGGCCCCTTATCAAGACATAGAGAACTATGTAGGTAAAAAACATTATAGTGTGAATTTTATCTCTAATAAAACTGGCTGAGCCGGACCACGATGTCTGAGGGTAAGATAAAACTGGCTGAACTGGACCACAATGTTTGAGGGCAGGACAAAACTGGCTGAACTAGACCATGATGTTTGACACTCTTGTCACTGACCTCTTTTTTGTTCTATCTCCATTTTGGATATATGCTATAGCACTGCGCATTCTACAACATATAGCATGCTGAGGAATGATTCATTCTTCTTCTTTTATGTTTCATTTTGCTGTCATCCTTGCAGTCTGGGTGGCGCTTGCATGGTGGGCTGCATGCAAGAAATCTTGACCTTCTGTGCAAGAAACAGCTGCTCTGGATCTAAGTCAAAAGACGTCGGTGTTTTGCATGGCCACTTTCATACCACATGTCTGCCTAAGCTGTGTTTGCTGGACACTCCAAGGCAACATCATCTGCATGTGTACTGCTTCTAATCCATTTCTGTACTACTCAAGTGTGTAACCACTTCCAACAGAGTGCAAACAGAAAAACAGTAGACAGAATATATCTGGCTCTTACACAGCATCTACAATGGTGAACATTTTCCTTAACTTGTTGGTATACTAGGAGCTGATGTGGTCTGCTTCATGCCTCTTACATAACATCTACACTGGTGTTAGTGTCAACATTTTCCTTAACTTGTTGCCATACTAGGGGCTGATGTGGTCTGCTTCATGCCTCTTACATAACATCTACACTGGTGTTAGTGTCAACATTTTCCTTGATTTGTTGGCATACTAGGGGCTGATGTGGTCTGCTTCATGCATCTTACATAGCATCTACAATGGTGAACATTTTCCTTAACTTGTTGGTATACTAGGAGCTGATGTGGCCTGCTTCATGGCTCTTATATAACATCTACACTGGTGTTAGTGTCAACATTTTCCTTGATTTGTTGGCATACTAGGGGCTGATGTGGTCTGCTTCATGCCTCTTACATAGCATCTACACTGGTGAACATTTTCCTTGATTTGTTGGTATACTAGGAGCTGATGTGGTCTGCTTCATGGCTCTTACATAGCATCTACACTGGTGTTAGTGTCAACATTTTCCTTGACTTGCTGGCATACTAGGGGCTGATGTGGTCTGCTTCATGGCTCTTACATAGCATCTACACTGGTGTTAGTGTCAACATTTTCCTTGACTTGCTGGCATACTAGGAGCTGATGTGGCCTGCTTCATGGCTCTTACATAGCATCTACACTGGTGTTAGTATCAACATTTTCCTTGACTTGCTGGCATACTAGGGGGCTGATGTGGCCTGCCTCATGCCTGGTTGCCAATGTCCCCTTTAAACAGAGTACTTAAGTAATTGCTCACATATCTTTTTTCGTGTCAATCATAAATTTTTCATGCCACTCAATAAAGATGCCAACTCTAAAAATAGAGTATTCATATTCAAACTGAAACTTATTGCTCATAAATTGTCAGATTATATAAATTATCATTCATGTAAAAAATATTTTTTGCATATGCCAAATTATTCCTTTGAGGGAGCACTGGTGGTCACCTTTCCTTCCTCAAATCCACAAGGAACCAGGTACCTGTTTTCTATCTGCCAAATGAGTGGGGCACCTCCAGCCAGATTCAAACCATTGTCTCTGCTGCCAGAGACACACACATTATAATGATAATGGTTGCCAGTTTATAATCACCACATTTTATGTGTTCACATATTTATCTGACTTTCCTCAATATATAATAATTAACCAACCTTTCAGGTATGGCATAACAATGAATCAACCTTTAAATCAGTATATAACAATCACATGAACTTCAATGTAATATATCAACCAATCTTCCATAAGCACATATCAATTAATCTTCCATAAGCACATATCAATTAATCTTGCATGAGCATATATCAATAAATCTTGCATGAGCATATATCAATCAATCAATATTCTATGTGGTATACTGTATTCAATTTTCTGTGTTGCATTAAAAAATAATTCCATATGATATACAATAATTGACCAACCTTCCATGTTGTATCTGGGTTGTGATTGATGTAAGTGATTTCATAATCAGAAAACAGACTAGATCCTTGTCTTATCTCCTGACACACAGCCAGGCCAATGAGTAAAAACACCAGAGATACTCTCAACATTCTTGTGTGGTGAATGAGGGATTCCTGTGTTTATGTAATGCATCACACAGTTAGTTTGCTTGTCTGTGGCTAATATCATGAACATGTACATCTGTGTTTCACTAATTGGGTGAATGATGCAAAGCTTTCAAATTTTGTTACTTCTCCATCACCTGTGTTCTTGACATTGTCACTATAACCTGTGTTCATTAAGAACATTTTTTTATCATCAAAGTTATCTTTTTTCCTTGATGACTGATTTCCCCCCACCCCCTTTTCAGGAAATGTATATTCATCAAAACAATCAGTTCTAAGGACTGCAAACGCGCCACAAACAGCCTCTGGCAGTCAAGTCCAGCTCCTGGCCTTCCCGTGGCAGAACTGTTTAAACTGACAGGAGAAGGGGCGAGGGCGAATATCTGGCGCCGGAAAACCAGTTACTTATGGTAGATGAGTGTCACGTTTGGTAGCTCATCTGCCGCTGTTGGCGAGATCTTCAGCTGCCGTGCGTGGAGCGGTGCTCTTCCCGGCCAATGAAGAAATTTGCAAATGAGGTTGCCGCGCAGCATCACTGCGGAAAAGGTGGTTGAAAGAATAAAGCGAAGCAAACAGTCAAATCACGGCACCTCTGGTCTGGAGGTCGGCCACATCCTGAGTGCAGTCATATCGGGTGAAATGCATGAACCGGCTTGTCCCAGAGGTTAAGACACTGCTGGCGAGACTCTTCAAATGCCGCGCGTGGAGTGAAGCTCCTCCCGGTTAAGGAAGTAAATGCGGAAATAAAGGTTGCTGTGCGGCGCCGATGAGAAAAGGTGGCGGAAAGTGAAGTTTAACCTGGTATGTCCAGTAGTATCGCTACGAGAGCTATACCACGGCACCTCTGCTCTAGAGGCCGCCTACGTCCGAAATACACCTACACTGGTGAAATATGCCTAAACCGGCACACACCAGGGGTCGAACTTGATGGCTAGACATGTCATGCCACCTCCGCTCTAGAGGTCGGTATCGCCTGATAAACACCCATACTGGTGAATTTTGCCTAAACCGGCTCATACCAGGGGTGAATCTTGAAGGCTATGAATGTCACAGTACCTCTGCCCCAGAGGTCGGTCCCGTCCCAAACACGCCCATACTGGGAAATGCCTAAACCGGCTCAACCCAGGGGTAGAAGTCACTAGTGGCGAGGATTCGTCCTCCTGGACAAAAGCTCCATCCTGGTCACAACTAGGAAGGGTAGCGGCCACGACCGCAAAATGCTGAAGTCGGAGACACTGGACCAGGGAAGTCTAGATAGGCAACCACCTCTCACCCAGCGGGGATGTCTGCGTATCCTAATCACGCTGAGGTTTTCCGGTGAGAAAGTCCAACCCTGGACTGGATGGGCAACCACCTCTCACCCGGCGGTGATACACGGGTATCTCAAAACACGTCGAGGTTTTCCGGTGAGAAAGTCCAACTCTGGCCTGGGTGGGCTTACGCCTCTCACCCAGCGGGGATGCACTGATATTCCAAACACGTCGAGGTCTTCCGGTGAGAAAGTCCAACCCTAGACCAAACTGGTGCAATGAAAACCACGGTGTCACGCAATCCCGCTTCCGAGACCCACCAAGAATACAGGCTAAAGCACTGTGATACTCTGAACCCCTTGTGGTCCTTTCGTGGAACTCGTGTGGTCTATTTTGGACCACACAGGGGACCACGGGACCTAACGAGGACCACATGCGTGAATTCAGTAGGTTCACAGTGCGGTTTTTGGTGGTAGAAGTGAACGAAGAAGAAGAAGAAGATCAAAACAATCAAGCCCAAAACCTATTAAGGCAACTTATCTAAATAAAGACATATGAACTAAACAATCAACATAGTTACAGATATATAAACTACACAAACCACACAGTTCTAAATATATATATAAACAACCCATATAGTTGTAGATACATGAACTAAACAAACTAATTAGATATATGAACTAAACAAACTACCCAATTAAATTAACTAAACAAAACTACCTTGTTACATGAACTAAACAAATTACCTAGATACATGAACTAAACAAACGGTATAGTTATTGATACATGTAAACAAATCACACAGTATCAAGCAAACAAACGGTATAGTTATTGATATATGAACTAAACAAATCACACAGTATCAAACAAACAAACGGTATAGTTATTGATATATGAACTAAACAAATCACACAGTATCAAGCAAACAAACGGTATAGTTATTGATATATGAATTAAACAAACCGCACAATCACAGATGTACCGACCTTCGTCTCATAGAAATAACAAGCACGCAGAAGCCGGATGTTTAGAAAAGTCACGAGAGCTGTCGGAATCACGTGAAGAATCATGTGACTGGACACGGAATATCTAACGTGTATTTACTTTTATCAACATTTTCGTCATTATCTTTGTCATCAATTCACATTTTATTTACTAATGAGAGTAACATAAGTTGACAGAGAAAAGCAAAGTAGAATATTCTGTAAAAACTATTTCCTTGTGCTTGTTATAGTTTTAATTTTTGAAGCATGGTAACAGTCAATCAGTCATTTGCATGTCCCTTGCGGAACTTTGCCTCACTAACAGCTCTCCTGTAGGCCTCTCAATTGTAAGCAGGATGCCCTGTTGCTGATGCGTCCATTTGCAGATTATCAGCGATGTCTTGAAGCCATCTTCGCCTTGGTATTCCTCTCTTTCTTTTTCCTATTATGTATCCTTCCAAGACTATCTTCTTTAGATTCTCAATATGTCCAAAATTTTAAAGTTTTCTATGTTTAATCCTCTTTACTACCCATCCGTCTTCAATATTAAGTTCTTGCAGTATGAATATATTTGTTCTTTTTGTGCCCATGATATTTGAAGAACCCTTCTGTATCATTTACATTCAAAATCATGTATGTGTTTCTCGGCTGTTTTGTTAAGTGTCCAGGTCTAAGAGGCATATGTTGCGATGGGAAAGATGCATGCCCTTAAAAATATTATTTTTGTAGTTCGGTCTGTTCCTCTCCACAGCTTCTTTTGTTGTTTTACTTTTTGAAAAGCGATAGATGTCCTCCTTTTAACATCCTTCATATCTTCATTATTAGTTAGTAACGATCTAAGATATTCAAAACTCTCCACCTCTTCCAATTTTCCCTCATTGATATATATATATATATATATATATATATATATATATATATATATATATATATATATATCAGCTGCCTTATTTATTTTGTAAGTTATCATCAATTTAATTTTCTTTGCATTAAGATAGAGGTTTTGCTCTTCACTTTTCTTACGGACTAACATAATTAGTTTTTCCACTAGCATAGTTTAGTTGAAGCATGACACTAATATAGTTTCGTTTAAATTTTTGAAGCGTGACACTAGTATACTTTAGTTTAAATGTTTGAAACATGACATTAATATAGTTTGTACATATGAAATTTCTTCTTAAGGAGTAATGTTTTTATTTTATTTATGTAAGTATTTATTTATGTATTTGAATACTGTAAAAGCTATATAACATATTCAGTTCTAGCACTCGAAGTTGAACAATACTGAAAAAGGCATTGGATGTTCTCTTCATACCATGTCACCGACTCATTAGTCTGCAAGTGTTGACTGTATAATGTCCTTTGCCATACATATATGGGATAAAATGAAGTTGTAAGGAATGTGCAAGAACAGAATTTAAGTGCTGAAACTGACTGACACAAACGAGTTGAAAACTATATGAACGCCTAAACTCGTGTCATAAATATGGTTTCAATTACTCTCAGCTATCGATTGTTAGGGGAACTATTTTGGATATTGAGGTGAGCAAAATTAGGGGAAAGTGCTTTGCATACTGAGCTGAACAAAATTAGGGGAAACTACTTTAAATATGGTTCTAAGGACTGTAATAGCCGGAGGTGGGGTGGAGGATAAGCTCTCCACTCCAATTAAATATCTCCAAGGCGTGCGTCTCAAATAGCCTCTGACAGTCCAAGTCCAGCTCCTGGCCTTCTCGTGGCGGAACTGTTTAAACTAACAGAAGAAGGGGCAAAAGGCGAGTATCTGGCGCCTGAAAATCAGGTGCTTCGGGTAGATGAGACTCGTTAATCTTGATAGCTCATCTAGGAGAAGGAAAACTCTGATTTCAAACCCTTTGCTGCCTTGTAGGGTAGACTCTGGCCAGAGTCAAAGGCTAGTGGAGAAAACCATAAACAAACCGGTGTAAGGCAAGGGGAAACCAACACTGTACATTCCCAAGAACAATCATAACAATCCACAATTCCTATAATCAAAACGACGTTAATGGGGGTTCCAGTAGAACCAACTGGTCCGGTAGGGACTATCGCGTGCGACAGGTGATAACAGATCACCAGGTCATCCAACCACTGTACGCAAAGAAAACACAAGTAACACCACAGTAATTGCAACATGGAACATTAGAACACTAACAGAACTTGGAAAACTGAAAAAAATGGAACAAGAAATGAAAAGAACGGAAATTAACATCCTTGGTTTATGTGAAATGAGATGGACTGGAGCATGAAGCAGAGATCATAAAGACTTCAAAATATATTCCGGGGGAAACCAGTGTAGAAATGGAGTTGGCATAATATTGGATAAGAAGACAGCAAGAACTGTGAAAGGTTTCTGGTGCATATCGGACAGAGTGTTAATGGTTAAATTACAGGGCCACCCAATAGACACAAATCTCATCCAAGTATATGCACCAACTTCACAAAGCTCTGATGATGAGATAAAATAATTTTGCAACAATCTGGACATGGAAGTGAAACAGTGCAAACCATGGGAAGTAAACTTTGTGCTGGGTGATTTAAACGCGAAAGTAGGGACTGAACAAGACAATGAAGCTACTGGCAAGTATGGACTATGTATCAGAAATACAAGAGGAGATATGTTGATTGGGTGGGCAGAAAAGAATAAAATTTGGTTTCAACAACACCCTAGGTGACTATGGACATGGATAAGCCCAAATAATAACATATGTAACCAGATAGGTAACATTATAATTAACAGAAGATTCAGGAACTCACTAATATCCGTGAAAACAAGACCAAGCGCTGACTGCAACAGTGACCACAGCCCAGTTGTAGGAAAAGTGAGGATCAGGCTAAATAGGTTAAAGGTAGCAGCTAAAAACAAAACAAAACAAAAAACTAGATAGAGAGCTGCTATGGAAAAATAAGGCAATACAAGAACAATATAGAACCATAGTACATAATAGGTATAATGCTGCAGAGAAGACTGAAACGAGTGATGAACAATGGAATATGCTTAAAGACTCTATTCAGCAAACATCTATCGAAATCCTACAGCCAAATAAACGACACGCTAAACAAGGGTGGATGACAGAAGAAATTTTGCAACTAATGGGCCGGAGAAGAAGTCTTAAGGAAGATAAAAATGAATATGACAAAATAAATAAGGAAATAAGATACAAATGCAATAAAACTAAAGAAGAGTGACTAAATAAGAAATATAATAAAATAGAGACACACTATAGTGGAAACGCAAGAGATATGTACAAAAATAAAAAGGAGTTAACAAACAAAAGGGCATACCACAAGACTGACTGCCTGAAGTCAAAGGATAAATACAACAATGGACAGATATGAAATAATGGCACGATGGTCCGAATACATTAGATAACTTTATAAGGACAATAGAAGCGAAATAGATATACGAAATAATAATGAAGGACCTCCCATATTAAAAGCAGAAGTGGAAGAAGCCATCAAACACATGAAGAACAACAAAGCACCAGGACCAGATAAAATCACTAAGGAAGAATTGGAAGAATTAGGATAGCTTGGCATAGAAATAATTACCAGATTGCTGAATTACATCTGTAACAGTAAATATGTCCATCAGACTTTTTTCAATCAGTTTTCATTGCCCTACAAAAGAAACAAGGTGCAATTTAATGTTAAGACCATCGAATCATTAGTCTTATGAGCCATGTTACCAAAATCCTTCTTCACATTGTCATGGGAAGAGTCAGGGACAAAATAAAACCAGAAATCTCTGAAGTGTGGCTTCGTCGAAGGAAAAGGCACAAGTAATGCCATATATATATGTATATATATATATATATATATATATATAGAACATTGATGGAAAGATCAATAGAAGTAAAGACCGACCTATGCTTCGTAGACTGCTGTAAAGCATTTGATAAAGTGAGACACAAAGAAATTATAAGTATGTTGGAAGACATCAACACAGATGGGAAAGATCTGAAACTCGACAAAAACATATACTGGCAACAATCAACAGCAATGAACGCTGAGAACCAAATAGGAGCATTTTAAGACATACAACTGGGAGTGAGACAAAGATGTGTTCTATCTCCTGACCTCTTGTCCTTGTATAGCGAAAACATAATAAGAAATATAGAGATCTTGTCAGGAATATCAATTGGCGGGTACAACCTTAACAACTTAAGATATGCAAACGACACATTTTTGATTGCTAAAAGTGAAGGAGAGCTACAGGCTCTTCTGGAGGTTGTGGTTCGTGAAAGTAAAAGTAAAGGTCTCAGTCTGAATAAAAAGAAGACTGAAGTGATGGTCATCTCAAAGAAAAGAATACCACCAAAATGTAGCATTACCATCGATGGCACAAATGTGAAACAAACTGATAGATTCAAGTACTTAGGAACAAGTATAACAGCTGATGGGAAATGTCACAACGAAATAAAAAGAGGACGTGCTCAGGCCAAGTCAGCATTCCAGAAAATGGGAAACATTTTATACAACAGATCCATATCAATGGAAACAAGATTCCGAGCACTTAAATGTTTCGTCGAGCCAATTTTGTTTTATGGATGTGAAGCATGGTCCATGAATAAGAGAGTGCAGCGAGAAATGGAGGCCATGGAAATGTGGTTCCTAAGAAGGATGTTGAAGGTACCATGGACAGCTAAGAAAACCAATGAAGAAGTCTTAAGAGAGGCTGGAGTTAAAAGGCAAATTACAGCAAAGGTCAGAGGCAGACAGCGAGATTTGTAGGACATTTTCTGAGAAAAGGAAAATTGGAACACATTTTTTGCAACTGGAAAAATTGAGGGAAGAAGAGACAGAGGAAGAGAGAGAGAGAGAGAGAAAAGTTACTGGATGGGCTGTCAGTGTGGCTAGGAAGAAAGTCACCGGCGGATCTCATAATCAAGTCTAAAGACGGAATTGTGGAGAGAAATGATCGCCTACGCCATGTGGCACGGCACTTGATTGATTGATTGATTGATTGACTTTGAATATTGAGCTGAACAAAATTAGGGGAAACTACTTAGGATATTGAGCTGAACAAAATTAGAGGAAACTACTTTGGATATTGAGCTGAACAAAATTAGAGGAAACTACTTTGGATATTGAGCTGAACAAAATTAGAGGAAACTACTTTGGATATTGAGCTGAACAAAATTAGAGGAAACTACTTTGGATACTGAGCTGAACAAAATTAGAGGAAACTACTTTGGATATTGAGCTGAACAAAATTAGGGGAAACTACTTTGGATACTGAGCTGAACAAAATTGCCTGTCTGTAGATCTAAAACTGTTGCCAGGCACTTGGAAGGCATGTTGTAAGCGTGCAAGGGTGTGAGCACTAGACATGTTGGAAGCATGTAAGGGTGTGAGCACTAGACATGTTGGAAGCATGTAAGGGTGTGAGCACTAGACATGTTGGAAGCATGTAAGGGTGTGAGCACTAGACATGTTGGAAGCATGTAAGGGTGTGAGCACTAGACATGTTGGAAGCATGTAAGGGTGTGAGCACTAATCTGGATAACTGGCTGATACAACTTAAAATTTTCTATTAAAAAACACATCAAGAAACGTTTTAGCAGACACAATATGTCAACAAGAAAAAGAGAAAAACCCTGAATGAAGCTTTTAGTAATCAGTTTTGTTATGTTTTCTGTTAGTTAAGCTCAGATATCACTACAAGATGATACATGAACTGAATGAGAAGTTCAACTACTTATAGGTGTATGCAGAGATGAGAGTTAGAGTGTGCTATAGCAGTGATGTGTCATGTGATATGCTTTGGGAAAATGGGCCAAGTCAAAACACAATCAACCTGCAAACTTCAATGTTAGTTTGACACCTTCTAACTGCTCAACACTTTGTTCTAACTGCCTACTTCAGTGAGTTTGACACCTTCTAACTGCTCAACACTTTGTTCTAACTGCCTACTTCAGTGATAGTTTGACACCTTCTAACTGCTCAACACTTTGTTTTAACTGCCTACTTCAGTGATAGTTTGACGCCTTCTAACTGCTCAACACTTTGTTCTAACTGCCTACTTCAGTGATAGTTTGACATCTTCTAACTGCTCAACACTTTGTTCTAACTGCCTACTTCAGTGATAGTTTGACACCTTCTAACTGCTCAACACTTTGTTCTAACTGCCTACTTCAGTGATAGTTTGACACCTTCTATAACTTGACAGTATTATGATACTATTTCTATTGCTCAACACACAGTTCAGTCTGATTATTTTAGTGATAGTTTAACACCATTTCTATTGCTCAACACACAGTTCAACCTGATTATTTTAGTGATAGTTTAACACCATTCCAGTTGCTCAACACACAGTTCAACCTGATTATTTTAGTGATAGTTTAACACCATTCCAGTTGCTCAACACACAGTTCAACCTGATTAGTTCAGTGATAGTTTAACACCATTCTTGGTGCTCAACACACAGTTCAACCTGATTATTTAGGATATAGTATGACATCATTACAGCTGCTCAACACACAGTTCAACCTACCTATTTCAGAAATAGTCTGACATTATTTCAGCTAATATGCACTAGATATTTGCAGGAGACAGCCACGTGTTTATGTCTGCATTTCATAAATTCAGTACCTGCGAGAGTTATGTGTCATGACCTCGTTTCCTTTCCGGGTGTCACGGTTTCCAACCAGATAGCCATTGAAGGCTTCGCTGTCAAACACCTTTTGTGGGTACAAGGTAGCAAAACTGATTAGTGTGTTGTACTCTCGTGGCTAGACGGTTGCTCGTCCTACCAGAGTCCTTGGTTCAAGTCTCGGGTAATTCTTTTGTCATTTTTCTTACTCTTACGTATAAAGTGCTTTGACTTCGATTTTTCCCAAGTCTAACCACACATCCCTCAGCTCCTTTACTTTATTGTGCGGAAGCCTCGTTGTTTCCTATTTGTAAATAATCTGATAGCATGCCACACACAAATCTTGATCAAAATCTTGGCAAACATTTTTTTTCCCAAAGTTGCTGCTGCTCTTTGGATTCTTTGTACTCTGACAGTGTATCTGACTGACTGTAAAGGTATAATTTTCGGGAGTAATTCCTTTGTTTTTTTCCAGATTTACATTACTATTAAAGTCGGTTGTGCTGTTCTTTCCTGACTGGAGAAGTTTATAGTTATCACAGCTAGCGTGTATCTACAATATGAACTCTGAAACACAGGAATTGTAAGAGCAAAATTGTTATGTTTTTTTTTTTTGGTTTTGTGTAAGACAATCTGAGTATTTGTGTTTTGTGTAAGATACTCTGGGTCGTTGTGTTTTGTGTAAGATACTCTGAGTCGTTGTGTTTTGTGTAAGATACTCGGAGTCGTTGTGTTTTGTGTAAGACAATCTGAGTATTTGTGTTGTGTGTAAGATAGTCTGAGTCGTTGTGTTTTATGTAAGATAGTCTTAGTCTTTGCTTGTGTTTTATATAAGATAGTCTATTGTGTTCTGTGTAAGACAGTCTGAGTCTTTGTGTTTTGTGTAAGACAGTCTGAGTCTTTGTGTTTTGTGTAAGACAGTCTGAGTCTTTGTGTTTTGTGTAAGAAAGTCTTTGTGTTTTGTGTAAGACAGTCTTGAATCTGACTCTAGAAGCGAGTTGTTGTGTTTACCTGGACTTAACGTACAGCTTAAGACAGACAAGAAAATGTCTTCTGTTTTGGGTGTTTGTAGTGGAACAACTGGCCTAAATTATTTGTTGACAGTATGTTCATATTCTTCTGTGTTCACCATTCGAGATATTGCATGCCATCATCATCATCATCATCATCATAAAATTCCATCATTAAACTAGTATTTAAATCGTGGGTGGATGTATTCAGATCCTTTCACGTAGTACCACCTTGAACTTGTTAACCTGCTTTGTTTATCAGAGTGAATCCTAAAGTAGTTGTTGTCTTGTGTCTAAGCTGTGACATGTTTGTGTGTGAATCCAGCCAGTAATACTACATCTGTGGCAGAAAAGATAAACGATGTGTGCTTATCTCTCTCTCTCTCTCTGAACCTTAAGTGCCCAGGGCACATGGGGCTTCCACAAGGGTTTTCCACAAATGCCTGTCCTTTAACTTTTTTTTCTGCTCTTGCCCAGGTGAGCCCTCTATTGCTCAACATCCTTTCTGTTGTTCTTCTCCATGTCTCTTTTGGTCTACCTTTACTTCTGCTCCCCTGTGGTGTCCATCTTAGTGCTATTTTTGGTAGTGAGTTGTCAGTCATTCGGAGCAAATGTTCCAACCATCGCCAGTGTCTTTCCTCAATAATTGTTGTCAGTGGCTTCATCTGCATTTCTGCTAATAAGATGTTATTTCTTACGGTGTTTGGCCAGAATATTTTCCTAATTTTTCGTAAACATTTAGTCTGGAAAGAATTCAACTTGTTTTCTATGGTTTTGGTGATTTTCCAGCATTCACTTTTATAGAGTAGTACACTTAGAACATTACTCTTAAATATCCTGATTTTCATATTTATGCTTAGTTTTTTTGATTTCCATATAGTCTGCAGCACTGCAAAAGCCTGGTTTGCTCTAGTAAGTCTGCTGTTGATGTCCTCTGTGCTGTCTCCATTTTCTACTACTCTGCTGCCAAGGTATACAAATTTGTTGACCTCCTCCACAAACTTGCTATCTACTCTGAGTACATTTCTGTTGTTCACATTTTGCTTCATTAACTTTGTCTTTCCTACATTGATCTTTAGTTCTATTTTGTTTGCATTCTGAGTTAGCTTGTTTATTTTATCTTGCATATCTTTGTGACTGCTTGATAATAGACAAATGTCGTCCGCAAAGTCAAGGTCCTCCAGCACTGTGTCAAGGGTCCATTGTAATCCTCTGCGTTTGTCTGATGTTGCCTCCTTCATTAACCAGTCTACTGCCAAGATAAATAATGTTGGTGATAGTACACATCCCTGTTTCACTCCTGTTTGTACCCTAAAGCTGCTGGAGGTATGTTCTACACAGATCACTTTGCACTGAAAACCCTCATATAAGGCTTTGATTACATTAACTATTTTATGGGGGAGGCCATGCCATCTTAGGATTTTCCACAGTGCATCTCTGTTGACACTGTCAAAGGCTTTCTCAAAATCTATGAATAATGCATATGTTGTGCTATGCCACTCATTTGCCTGTTCTAATATTTGTCTAAGTACAAATATGTGGTCTATGCATGATCTTCCTTTCCTAAATCCTGCCTGCTCTTTCCGAAGTTTTTCCTCAAGTATTGGTACAATTCTGTTGATGATTATTCTGCAAAATACTTTACTGGTGAGTGACAGTAGGGTAATGCCTCTCCAGTTCCCGCAATCTCTGAGGTCACCCTTCTTTGGTAGTTTTACTATAAGCCCAGTTTTCAACTCCTCTGGGGCTTTTTCTAGATCCCAAATTTGTTGTAATATCCGGAAAAGTTGTTTTGGTGTTTCTGTTTCTTCTGCTTTCAACATCTCCGCAGTCACTTCATCTTCACCTGGTGCCCTGTCTGATTTTAGCTTCTTTATCGCCTCCTTTACTTCACTTATTGTTATTGGTCCTGTATTGATGTTTAGTTCCATTTTTGCTTCAGGTGTGTCTATTGTTTGTGCTGCTTGTGTTCTATTAAGTAGGGTGTTAAAGTGTTCCCTCCATCTTTCAATTTTTTCTCTTTCTACACTGACCAGTTGTCCATTTTGTGTTCTTATTGCACTTTCACATCTTGTGTTGAAGTTACCTGTCATCTGCTTTGTGATTTTATATATGGTTTTCATGTCATTTGTATATGCTGCTTTATCTGCTGCTTCTGCTAAGTTGTCATAGTATTGACGTTTATCTTCACGGCATGATTCCTTTACTTCTTTGTCTTTTGTGCATAATTACTTAAAACTTGTTCTTTAAGCCGTTGTGATTTGGTGTTCAGTAATTTTTTTTTATTTCTTTTCTTTGCTCTATCTTTTCCCATGTGGTCTTGCTTATCCATTCCTCTTTTTTCCGTTTCCGATATCCCAGCACCTCTTTTGCTGTTTCCTGTAGTGTTTTATTGAACTCTAGTATGGACATTTCTGCTTCATCTTGTAGGACACTGAAGCGGTTCTTAAGTACTATTGAGAATTCATTTCTTGTTTGCTGGTCTATCAGTTTTCTTGTATCAAAATGTATCTTTCTGTGTTCTCCGATTTTGGCTTTCCTTAATTTTAGTTTTATTTTTGCTACCAGAAGGTTATGATAGCTTCCTACATCTGCTCCTTTCCTTGCTCGCACATCTTGTAGTGACCGTTTCCACTTGTTGTTTATTAGTATGTGATCGATTTGGTTTCACCTTATGGATGTTTTTATGTTGGAAAATTGTCCCTCCGATGGTCATCATGTTTTCTTCACAGAAACTGCACAGTCTTTCTCCATTTTCATTTATTTCTCCGATTCCTTCTCTTCCCATGATTCTTCTTCTATCTTCATTTCCTTCACCTACTTTTGCATTGAAGTCGCCCAAGATGTGTGGCATATCATGCTTGGGTATTGTTTCTACTGTGGCTTGGAGGCTGTTGTAAAAATCTTCTTTTAATTCCTCTTCAGCTGCTTCTGTTGGTGCATAACAAACTATAATAGACAGCTTCGTGAATCTTGAGTTGAACCGTGCATATAATAATCTCTCATTTATTGGGGTCCATTTCAGCAATGCTCTTGATGCTTCTTTTGTTATAATCAGTGCTACTCCTCCTTCATGAAGATCTTCTTTACCTGACCATATTATTGTATCTTCTGTGTGCTGTGTTGTTTATTTCCTTCTGCCTTGTCCTGTCCATCTTGCTTCTTGTATTCCTAGTATGTCTAGTTTGTATCTGTGCATTTCCTTGATGGTTTGTGCTAGTTTTCTAGTCTGGTTAAGTGTTCTTACATTCCAGCTGCCTATTTGCATCTTGTGTTTGTGTGCTTATCTATATATATATATATATATATATATATGAGTTTAATGTGAATCCTATGCATATCTTGGATCACTACTAACTAATAATGGAGATACAATGAGGGAAATTAAAAGGAGGACATCTATTGCTCTTCAGAAAGTAAAACAAATAAAGAATCTGTGGAGAGGAGCAGACAGAACCACAAAAATAAGATTTTTAAGGGCATGCATCTTTCCTATCGCAACATATGCCTGTGAGACCTGGACACTTAACAAAACAGCTGAGAAGCACATAAATGCCTTTGAATGTAAATGCTATAGAAGAGTTCTCCAAATATCGTGGACACAAAAAAGAACAAATATATCTATATTACAAGAGCTTAATATTGAAGAAGGCTGGCTAGTAAAGAGGATTAAAGAGAGAAAACTTAAATATTTTGGCCACATTAAACGTCATGATAATTTAGAGAAGACCGTATTGGAAGGATACATAATGGGAAAAAGAAAAAGAGGAAGACCGAAACGAAGATGGCTGCAAGACATCGTTGATGATCTGGAAATGGATGCAGCAGCAGCAGGCCATCTTGCTCACAACCGAGAGGCCTACAGGAGTGCTGTTTGGGAGGCAAAGTTCCGCAAGGGACATGCAAAGGAATGAATGAATGAATGCATGTCTAACTATGCCTAACTACTATTAACATTTCTGTTTAAATATTTCTGCTCATCACTGTGAAATACTAGAGCTACTAAAGTTTAAGTTACGCTCTTACACATCGCCTGAATAGAATATGTATAATATTGTAGATTGCGAATCCTATATTTTTAACTAAAGAAGATGTTCTTGATTAATACCGACTTTATCTTCTCACACATCAGATTTCTGGTGGTTAGATTAGATTTCACAAACATTGCCGCTTCTATAATCAGGGGGAGTCCGATGAAATGTTCTCTATAGAATTCATTTAATTCTGACAAATAAGTTCTTCGACTTGGAATTCACAACATCACTTGTACTAAGATGCAATATGACATAATCTTCGTTAGTTTCGTCGGTGAAACACATCATATCAAACTATCATATTCTACATGCAGCATTTCTCAATGTTCTCAATTTCACATTATTCTACACTTGATACGAGAACATTTCCTAACTCCGTATTATATCAGGTGTGCAACACATGGTCAACTAGTTCCTCGTCTAAAATCACTGTACTCGAAGTTTCAAAGTAACAAATATTCGTATCACTTGAATCACTTGAAACACAGCTTCAATCTGTCCTAGAACTACGTCTGCAAAACTACTTTTCCTGAGTATCTATTGCTCTAATTGTCCACCAATTCCAACTGTCGTTACCTACGTCTTCTTTCCCTCTCGTGTCTTCTTTGGTGTATGTTCTCCTTCTGCTGTTCTTCTCTGATTGTCTGTCCTTCTCTTCTTCTCTTGTCTGTCACTGACCGTCCTTGTTCCTTCGTCTTTGGGGCTCCGTCCTCTGTCTCCTCTCCTCTACTTATTCTTCCTTCTTCGTCCTTCTGTCTCTCCGCTCACCTTTTTATCTTCAAGTCCAGCTTGATGGATTAACCAATACGTATTTTGTCTCCATCCTTCAGATGTCCACTGGTTCCCATGAGCGTTCTGATTGTCTGTCATTCAAACTGCCCCGTGACTTGTATGTCGTAAGTCAATTGTCCAATAGGCCACGCCTCTAAATATTTAATTGGTCAGCTGGGGCAGTTGGTCACTTCTTTATTTAAAAACCGTGAGCAATCGCGTCATAACGTGTGTCAGTCTGTGTCAGTTTCGTCTATACAAGTGTTATTTATCTAAGTCATTATCTTGCTCTTTCGTGTCGGAGATTTTATTGTGTCCTCGCTTTTCATTGTGTCTGCCTTTTCTATTCGTCTTTTCTATTTTGTTTACTCGTGTCAACGTCCAGTCACTGCTTTGTTATCACTGGATCATCCTACTTTCTGGCGTCCTTCCTTTGTCTTCCATATGTGTCAGCGTCACTGAGCCTCGTCTTTTTCTATTCACTGTTTCCACTATTTACTTTTGTCCACGTCTTGTTCTAGTGTCATGGAAGTTTTATACCTTTCTCTTCCTTTTTTCGACCTACTTTTGTCTGTCGCTATTCGATGTTACTATTTTCTTTACAGCATATTTCATAATCACATTAATTAATAATAATAATAACAACAACATCCGTTACTTACAAGGCCATGCTACATATGTAGCAGTATATTCGAAGACCTAGACTTTGCGGACGACATATCTACTGAGCGCATCGCATGGAGACAACGGGTCGCCTCCACTCCAGCTCAAAACCACGTGACCTACAAATTAATAAGGAAAAAATAAAAATTATTGATCTCACAACTAGACCTGACGAGATCTTATTAAACGGTTTTGCTTTTGAAAAAGTCCACAATTTCACCTATTTGGGAAGCAACAATGGGTGATACAACACCAGAAATCAATTCCCGCATTGCAATACTTTCAATAAACTGTCTACTATCTGAAAGTCAAATACGCTCAGTAAAACCACGAAACTTAAAATTTTCAACTCCTGTGTGATCCCAGTGTTAACATACGGTTGTGAGAGTTGGAAATCAACCAGTCTACTCAAAGATTTGATGCATTTGAGAACAAATGTCTCCGTAGACTATTGAACATCAGATGGTCCGACTTTAAATCGAACGAGTCAATAAGACCAAGTCTACGTATGAAGATACATCAAAAGACGTCGATTGGCCTATCAGAATGGACGAATCCAGACTCCCTCGCCAGGCCCTCACATGGTCATCGAAGGGCAAAGGCCCTGCAAGGCAGGCCAAGGGAGACTCTACGTAGAACCATCACTAGAGAGAGTACAACTTTGGGATTCAAGTCCATCCAAGACTTACAGCGGGCGACGGCGAGTCGTCAGACATGGAAAGATATGATTTCCTCCCTATGAGCCAATGTTGGCCCTAAAGGAATGTCAGTCAGTCAATCAATATTAGAAGTGGACATTTAGCGAAATTTTTGCTTGAAAAGGAGAAATTAAGTACAGAATGATCGGGAAAACCTGATCCTCTGGTTGCCACTCGGCTAGAAAAAAAGGCATTGTGTGGCACTTGAACAGACAGACAAAAATAAAGGAAAGAGAGCAGACGATAAGGAATAGCAGACGACAAAATGACTAGGAAACGACAAGATGGAAGAAAAATGATTGTTAGGACTTAGGATCTAGAGAGAGCTGAAATTTGTGTTTCGGTTAGGAAGTTGTAGCTAGTCTATGAAATGTGTAAATAGTTTGTAATAGCTCATTATATAGGGAGTGGGGAAAAAGCAAGCAAGCTGACCCGGTTTCGAATGGAAATACCACTAGCCATAGACTTTTTTTTTAACGGAAATGCCTAGTCCTTCGAGACCGTCGCTGATCAGGTATATAAGACGAGAAGAGAAGTTTAAAGGAGGATAAGTTGAGAACGTTGAAGTCCAGCGACTGTGTCATTGTTCAGTCGTGAACGAAGGTGATCATTCGATAGATGGAGGCTGGCATGTGTATTTTAGCTATGTGCAATTGTAATCAGGATTGAACTCATATTATTCAAGGAAATGTTTCTTTTATGATTTGATAATGCATGTTGGAAATATATGGACATCATGTGCATAGGATTCATTGATTTGTGTTGCCTTGTGGATCAGAATTTTGTAAATACAAGGATCGTGATTTTATAAAAAGGACTGTTGTTTCCTGTTATTTATATGTAAGGTGTGAACGTATGGTGTAGTCACCCTTCCACCACTCAGTATGGCGGCGGCAAGATAGAGCAAAAAGATTTAATATTCCTCCCCTTTCAGATAGTATAAAATAAAATACTACACATGGTGCCGTGACCAGGATATCTTTGTTGCATATATGATAATATATATTTAATATGTCAGCTGACCTTGTTACAAACCATTTGGATGAACATAGGAGATCACCGTTTGCATAATCATCGCTGACAAGAGGTCAGCCAGAGTTCTGTGTTTTAGCTATATACATGGGGAAATTCCACCACGGAAAGGTCAGAGTTCAGCGCCCACACACGTGTTACGTCACATCGGGACAGAGGCTCCAACAAGTTTGTGCTTAAAAAAAAAAAGTGAGGAAAAGCCTACTGGAATTTCCAGTTAGAGTAAAACAGTCCTAGGCGGAAGAAATTTGTGTTAGTCTCGGAACGGGCAGGCTGGACAGTAAGTCAGTGGGGAGAATCACGTATAGTGCTGCAGTGTGAACAAGCAACACAGTGTATAAAAAAAATCTTGGAAAATATTTCTACAAATATTCAACCGATAATCTTCGTCTAAAAGTCAAGAACCATGGAGTCTACAACAAATGTCGACACCAAACTAGAAGCTGACCTGGTCACCACAATGACCCAAGCCTTGAGACAATTAAAGCTAACCTTCGCCACTCAAGGTTTACCCTGCCACATCGATACCTACTATGGCGATCCACAGAGATTCCAACAATGGATAGAACAGACAGAAAAATATGCGTTGGTACATAACCTATATGATTCGCAAAAGAAATACATATTCCTTATTACAGCCAAGGGGAGTGTTTCAGAATTTGTCTCCAGGCGAATTCAAGAGAACTAAGACGAAACATATGCGGATTTTAAGAAAGAACTAGCTAAATGTTTCAGTAAAGGCATCGATCCTCACGCAGCCTTGAGACAAATAAGCAATTTGAAGCAACACAAAGAAGAGCCAATCCAAAATATGACAGAAACAATGATTAAACTGGCAAAACAAGCCTTCGACAACGACAAGATACATCAACCGGCCACACAGCATTTGCTGGCAAATTTTTTTATAGACGCTGTGTATGACAAAGCAATCAAAACAAAGTTAATCAAGAAAGACCCACAGACATTAAACTCGGCTATCAACACAGCAATCAAAATGGAGCACTTCACAAAAAGACTAACATCCCGCATGGCCAACAGGGAGAGCCCATGCCCTACAACTGAACCAACGACTTCTTCTTTACGCACCGACACTGCTACACAAAGACAAGCTACCTCGGAAAGCGCAATTCAAAGCACGGCCACCGTGGCCCAGGTCTCTTATCAGGACACACAGACGAACATAAGATCAAAACCATGTTTCAACTGCGGTATTCATGGGCACATAACTCGCCAATGCAGATATGAATCTGCACCAGTATCAAACAGGAGTTCATGGAGGAGCACGCAGACCAACTATGCATATACACCACCCAGATTCACCAGACCACATGAGGACCGATACAGAACACCACGAGAATCTACACCAAGATACAGAGTCTACAACCAACAGAGAAAACGCTCGGAAAACTTCAACGAAGGTATAGTAAACAGTCCGCCCCACCCCTACAAGTAGCAACAGGACGTATCACAGCACTGGAAAACTGCACAAACGCAACATCTACCGTTCCCATGCAGATAAACAACACCATCATCCACACACTCATCGACACTGGCAGCGAAGTCAGTCTGATCAGACAAAACGTATGGGAAACTATTCGCTCAAACACGGTATTACTGCCCAACGAGGGCAAACTCTGGACTGTCGACAATTACGAATTAAGGGCAAAAGGAATCACATGGATAAACATATGCATAGGAGGACAAACTCATAAACAAAAATTTATAGTTGTAGACAGAATGTGCAGACCCGCAATAATGGGCAGAGATTTTCTATCTCACACAAAGGCAACAGTAGATTTCGGAAGCATGCAACTATCGATTGGAAATACCAGAGTACCTATGAAAAACGAATACGAGATTTGCTCAACGATCAGAGCTACTTGCGACGTCGCAATTAAACCACAAACAATAACCATCGTACCAGCAAAATTGCAAAGACTTTTACCAGCATTTAAAGACACGGAGTTAATGATCACTATTCACCAGAACAGTGTATTACTTCACGAACCTTGTGCTGAAACTATAGACAGTGTCGTTAATCCTGATAAACAAGGAAAATGCCTCGTGACTATAGCTAACAACTCCAACAGGCATTTTAGAATAAAAAAAGGACAAATCATAGCACAAGCAGAGTTCGGCCTCGACATAAATAATATAAATAAAGAACAAACACAGAACAACGCAAATACCACCAGATCTACTGAGAGAATCCAACAACTGCTTACACAAATGTAGGTACATCCAAAACACGAAGCAGCTATCAAAACGATAATATACAAGAATCAAGACATTTGTGCAAATAACGACTTAGAACTGGGCAGAACTAATACCGTCCATCTGCACATAGACACTGGATCCAACCCACCAGCATATACAAAACCATATCCTACGCCACTCAAACACAGAGGCATTATAGAGAAAGCAATCAAGGATATGCTAGAGGCAAAGATCATAGAACGAGCACCACTGTCCAAGTGGAACTCACCGATAGTTATAGTAAGAAAAAAGGACGGAACACATCGCTTTTGCTGCGACTTTAGAGGGCTAAACAAAATCACGACTCCCATCACATACCAGATGCCCAACGTAGAAGAAATTATGTCAGTCCTCAACGGCGCAAAATACTTTACCACACTGGACGCTAAATCAGGATATTGGAGTATACCTCTAACAGATGACTCTAAAGTGAAGACCAGTTTCACGTCTAGTTTTGGAAAGTTCATGTTTACCAGAACTCCGTTTGGCGTCGCCAACGCTGCAGCAGCATTCATGGCATTAATGGATGAAGTACTGTACGGATTATCAGACCACGCCATAGCGTACATAGATGACATCCTGATTTTTTCTAAGACGTCGAATTAGGACCACATCAAACACATACAATCTGTGTTCGACAGGCTAAGACAACATGACGTCAAGTTGAAAATGGCGAAGTGCAACTTCGCAGAGAACCAAATCAACTATTTAGGTTTTACCATAAGTAGCCAAGGCATCACACCAGATAACGATAAAGTGAAGGCAATGGCAGAGATAGCAACACCAAGGACAATAAAACAAATACGAAGTTTTATAGGAACAATATCATACTACAGACGGTTTATAGACAATTTTTCCCAAAAGGCTGAACCCTTAATCGCGCTCACAAGAAAATATAGCCGATTCTCCTGGTCGCCAGAATGTCAAAGGGCATTCGACACACTAAAAAATGACCTCATGCGACAGACCATGCTCGCATTCCCTGATTTAAATAAACCGATGATACTTTACACAGACGCATCAGCAACAACAGTAAGCGCCGTGTTGCTACAAGACAACAGCACAAGACAGAGAGAGGAAAACCTAAAACCCATCTACTTTCTATCCCATAGACTAAGAGAGTCACAAAGCAAATGGCACATCAACGAGAAGGAGGCATACAAATAGGATACTATTGGAAAAACATGAGACATGACGTAAACAAACACATAGAGCAGTGCCAAACGTACAAAACAAGAAACTTGTTACCTCTAAAAAATCCGCTAGAAATATCCGATACCCCACCGGCATGCATACTGAAATTAAGTATCGACTGTTCAGGACCTTATCCAGTCACCACATCAGGCAACAAGTACATCGTGCATGTAACAGACGAATATTCCGCTTGGACGGAGTGTTTTCCAACGCCAAACATCCAAAGCAAAACAGTAGCTGACTTGGTAATCGACAATATCGTCCCAAGACACGGAGTACCACTTACTATAGTCACAGACAACGGTCCCGAGTTTCGCGGAGAACAATTCCAAACTATGGTGAAACGCTATAACATTCACCATATCTTCACCTCACCATACCATCCTCAAGCCAACGGGACAAACGAGAGACAGCATCGCACACTAAATGATATTGTTGCCAAACTGGTAAACACGGAGGTCAGTAAATAGGACGAGTACTTGGCACAGGCGGTGGCAGCGATGAATATGAACATTTCTAAACGAACAGGATACTCCCCACTTTTCCTCATGTACGGGAGACACCCCATTCTACCCTGGACGCCATCCTGAGACTACGAACACACTGCTACAGTGAAAATGATTCTATAGAACACACTCTAATGAAACAACATAAAGCTTTTATACAAGTGATAAACCACATAAACAGAACCAAAGTCGCACGAAAGCAAAAGTACGACGAACAAAGCACAACTGAGGACATTTCTATAGGCGATCCAGTATACTTATTAAACCACCATATGACATCAAAACACGACAGCAAATGGAAAACGGGATTCTTTGTTCTAAAGAAGTTATCTCCAGTATCATTTATAATAAAGAACCAACTGACAGGGAAAATACGAGTCCACGCAAACCATTTGAGAAAGGCCAAACAAGATTGGAATATCC
Source organism: Achatina immaculata (assembly GCA_009760885.1). Lineage (NCBI taxonomy): Eukaryota > Metazoa > Mollusca > Gastropoda > Stylommatophora > Achatinidae > Lissachatina > Lissachatina immaculata. Next base: position 18,232,989 of record CM019701.1, on the reverse strand, counting down.
CTACAGACGACAGAAACAATCAGCGCAGATAGGCTACACTCAGTATAGCCCCCAACAACGATGACGACACCGACGATGAGATAGTAGTAGACTCGTCGGAATCAGAGACCGAACCTGACAGTACGCAGGTAGAAATAACGCAGGAAGAAGTCGCCTCCACCCCACAGGTAGCAGTAGACAGCGAAGACAGTAGCACTCCAACAAGTACATCCTTACTAGTACATGGAAACCAACCAGCCGCCGAATCAGAAGATGGAGCTACAGAGCAGAGCGTCGAACAACGAGTAGCACCCTTGCCCACATTACACGACCAAATACAGTATATTAGAAATACTGCAAGGCACACAAAATTACAAAAAAAATAGGCCAGGCCAACACACCAAGAGTCTAGCCGGGGGACTGCGACACGCAGCTATGCAATCACGTGTCACCACGGAGGGACAGAAACATCGCCGTCACCAACAAAAAAAAAAATCACCCACTCCACCACTATCACACCGCCAGCAACAACATACTGTACATTACTGTACATAACCAACCGGACCGACGGTCAGTTAATTGATAGGTCAAGGCTGTGTAAATCACACGAAACGCTGAATAGACAACACCTCCCAGAAACGCGGAGGCAACAAAGCATTTTTTTTTAAAATCAGCAAACAGAAACAATTGGCTTACAGCAGATATAACTAGTCCGATTCGACAGTCAGTCAAAGAAGGTCGAGCCTAGTATCCGAAAGAAAGAACTACAGCAACATTTGTGCTGGTCCCTAAAGAAGGACATAAAGACTTTGAGTTCAGGATATGTAGCTATGCTACAATGTATATGTAACATTTCTTGTATTCCATACAAAAGTTTTCTAAACAAAACTAGGGGGAGTATGTAGGGAGTGGGGAAAAAGCAAGCAGTGACCCGGTTTCGAATGGAAATACCACTGGCCAGAGACGGGTTTTTTTTTAACGGAAATGCCTAGTCCTTCGAGTCCGTCGCTGATCAGGTATATAAGACGAGAAGAGAAGTTTAAAGGAGGATAAGTTGAGAACGTTGAAGTCCAGCGACTGTGTCATTGTTCAGTCGTGAACGAAGGTGATCATTCGATAGATGGAGGCTGGCATGTGTGTTTTAGCTATGTGCAATTGTAATCAGGATTGAACTCATATTATTCAAGGAAATGTTTCTTTTATGATTTGATAATGCATGTTGGAAATATATGGACATCATGTGCATAGGACTCATTGATTTGTGTTGCCTTGTGGATCAGAATTTTGTAAATACAAGGATCGTGATTTTATAAAAAGGATTGTTTCCTGTTCCTGTTATTTATATGTAAGGTGTGAACGTATGGTGTAGTCACCCTTCCACCACTCAGTATGGCGGCGGCAAGATAGAGCAAAAAGATTTAATATTCCTCCCCTTTCAGATAGTATAAAATAAAATACTACAATTAGAATAGAATATAGCAGGTGATCCCGTTGGCGTTGAAGTCTTAGGACATTAGTAGACGCCGGGAACTTGTTCTAGTTGCCTTGAGGTTTACGTCCCGAATGTGTGTCCTTGGAATAGTTCGTGCACTGTCACATTGTCACATCGTCTCATTGTCATCCAGTGTACCATTAAAACTCGTTATAATTTTTAAGTTCGTTCCTGTGCTGTTATTTTACCACTGATAGGAAGTGCGAGCATGGATAAAATTCGTCCGCAGACGTAGAGTAAGTAGACAACAAGGAGAGTACCACGGAAAACTCCATCACCACCATCAAGGTCATTATAATTTGATAGCTGTTTCTAGCTTTCTCAATGGAGCCCGTAATATGGGTACATACAACTGCAGCAAGAAAGTAAATGAAGGAATACAGCTTCATCGTGTAGAGCAATAAACGGTTACAAATATTCGCTCTTCAGACTAAATAACCCACAAGAACACTATTAATCAAACATGGCACAACAGCAGCACAAGACGAACTCCTTCTATACACATGGGGTCTTTATTAGATAGAACAAGATGATGATGATCGGCAATGATGTGCTCAAATGAGTGGCATATAATATCTCTCATAACTCAGAACGACATGAAGATTAAAGCCGACGGATACACTTCGTTAACAGACGATCACCGCCGTATGAATTATCAATCCACATCCTTACCACAACTAAACTACACGATAACACAGCACGAAGACTACACTACTTGTTCTCATTCAACTCCAAACTGACCTAAAATCTCACAAATCTAAAGATTTCTCTCTGACCCTCTGAGACACGTGATACACAAAGAAAACGTGCAAAGTAACAATGTCCACTAGAGGGGAGATAATCTGACAACACGATTACTGGCAGCTATGGGCCATAAGTCTTTTAAATGAAACCGTTTACAATTATCTGATGAATATTCTATCTTTGCCCAGAAACTATTACCCATTTGATATCTTCATACTGTCTCGTCTTGGCGCCTAACTTCTGATATCTTCATACTGCCTCGTCTTGACTCCTTGTTTCTGATGTCTTCATACTGCCTTGACTTGGCTCCTTGCTTCTGATGTCTTCATACTGCCTCGTCTTGGCGCCTTACTTCTGATATCTTCATACTGTCTCGTCTTGGCGCCTTACTTCTGATGTCTTCATAGGTCTCGTCTTGGCGCCTAACTTCTGATGTCTTCATACTGTCTCGTCTTGGCGCCTTACTTCTGATGTCCTTATACTGTCTCGTCTTGGCGCCTTACTTCTGATGTCTTCATACTGCCTCGTCTTGGCACCTAACTTCTGATGTCTTCATACTGTCTCGTCTTGGCGCCTTACTTCTGATGTCTTCATACTGTCTCGTCTTGGCACCTAACTTCTGATGTCTTCATACTGCTTCGTCTTGGCTCCTTACTTCTGACGTCTTCATAATGTCTCGTCTTGGGGCCTTACTGCAAGTTGTAAAGGACTAATCGTTTACACTGAGGGTGGAAAGTCATTTCGTACACAGAAAAAAAGTGAAGAACATCCTTAGGTCCTCGGTGACTCACAAAAAAAAAAAAACAGATTTGGGAACACTCGTGCTGGAATCTGCTTTATCTCGTCAATAGAACTGTAATGATGTAACTGTATTTGCCAGCAGAGAGGCCATGAAAGTTATTTTATAATCGTCACAAAACTTCACTGTATAAAACAAGGATAGAATAATTACACCACATAAACATAAACATTATTTCGCGCCATATCAGACACACTTTTTTTCCAAAAGAAAAAGCCCCATCACCCTGCATCTTACACTCCGATCTTAGGTTTGGCTGGGCTCGAGTATTAGACTAACACCTAAACACCCATGTTATACAGACTGGTCTTCTGACGATATATGTGATTATAAATTGTTAAATTATGATCACAAAACAAAATAATGTTAAAATAATAAACACCGAACGGACGAGTGTGTTTTCAAAGGATGGAAAATTGCCCTCTCAAGCCCATCTGACACGTTACAAATATGAAGAATGTTTCTTTCATGAACCTTCTATGTGTATTCTGAATGTTTCTGTAGTAAACAATGATGTTCAGAAATGATTGGTAAAATGCTTAAAACGCTAAAATGAAATATAGTGTACATTTTCGTAGGCAATTATTAGCTTTATTTTGAAGCCGTGCCCATAATTTGTATTCAGAATTAGCTGGTAATGTTCACCATGAAGCAAGTCTCAGCACCTGAAACCTGAACTGGGAAGTCATTAAAACATCAATCGGCAGTTTTCTTTACTACTTCTAATCTGTAGTTCCGATTAACAGCTGTAACTTTTCGGCTAAATAAAACTGTATCTCCTCAGCTAACAACTGCAACTCTTCATAAAACTGTATCTCCTCAGCTAACAACTGCAACTCTTCATAAAACTGTATCTCCTCAGCTAACAACTGCAACTCTTCATAAAACAAAAACAAATGTAATTCTTCAGCTAAAAGTTGTTGTTAATGTAGAGTTTTGTGTTGTAAAACTAAGAGTGATGTGCAAAATTAAGTGTGTATTTTGTTTGGGACTTTATACTTAGTGCGATCCGATCATAGCTGTGCTCTACTTGTTGGATATGCCCAGCATGAAAGTAAGGCACAAGAATAAGCAAGTGAAGACCTACCTCGGGATTGCTGCCACGACAAACCTTTCTACCAGAGCTGAACTCGATCACGGATGGCGGAGGCAGTCCGCGACCCACAGCAAATTCCCCAAGAACCGGAATGGAATAAAGTGCCAAATATGCAGAATCTAAAGAAGGTCTTGATCCAAGTTGGCCGTGAATGCTGAGACCGGGCTCAGGGTAAAACAGAAGTCTAGCTGCACTCCAAACCACATGACCTTGTGATCTTCATAGACGGGTCAGTGGCACGAGGTCTGAAAAGTGGATGAGCCTATATTATCTACTGTAACGACAAAACGGTTGCCAGTAAATCAGGAGATTTCAGCTACTTCGAGCATAAGAATGGAGATGCAGGTTGCATCAGAAGCAATTTCTTAGTTGGCGGAGCAGGGCGACTCGCATGCGGTCGTTGTAACAGGCTCCCAAAGCATGATACGGAGAATCGAGAGACACTTCTTTCGCATGGAGTGAGACTTAGCTTTTTGGTCTTCTCCTAGTGCTAGAGTCTAGCGTAAAATGCCGTTAAAAGCCGTAAAATGCCGTAATGATCAAAATGCCTTTTCTGCCGGACTTTCATACTAGGAGGAGGCCAAAAAGCTAAATCTCTCTCTGTCTCTCTCTCTGTGTCTCTCTGTGTGTCTCTCTGTCTCTCTCTGTGCCTCTCTCTGTGTCTCTCTCTGTGTCTCTCTGTGTCTATCTCTGTCTCTCTCTATGCCTCTCTCTGTGTCTCTCTCTGTGTCTCTCTGTGTCTATCTCTGTCTCTCTCTGTGCCTCTCTCTGTGTCTCTCTCTGTGTCTCTCTGTGTCTATCTCTGTGTCTCTCTGTTCTCTCTGTCTCTTTCTGTCTCTCTCTGTCTCTCAGTCTCTGTGTTTCTCTCTGTCTCTATCTGTCTCTCTGTCTGTCTGTCTCTCTCATATATATGTATATAGATATAAATATATATATATATATATATATATATATATATATATTTATGGTTTTATCTGTTGTGTTGTTTTTTCGTATGTTGTGATCATTGAAAAAGGCTTTTGTCGAAATATTGTGCTGTTGTTTGTCCTTCATTTATATTTGCTCATCTACTTTCTGCCATTCTTGTTTCTGCCCACTTTCCTCACTCTTTCCATCTTTTTGTAAAACGAAACCATCTACCTGTAGGGAATAGATAAGTACTAGTTACCTAGGTTGGTTGGCAACCCTAGCGCTGAAATAATGGGTCAGCAGCTGGGCAGCTTAGGAGTGCGCAATTCTGAGAGTCGAGTTCGGGGACCCGGTATATAAAGAAAACAGAATTTCACCAGGTCGGGCTTTGTACGCACGTAGGGGTCAGAGAGGAAAGGTCATTTGCCGTGCAAGCTGTGTCCATTTTGTGCTTTAATCCTCCGACCAGGCCCGACATCACTTAGGTATGAGTTAGATAATATAAATAGACATTGAAAAGATCAGAATTCCATATTAACATAATTATTCTACGTAAGATGTCATGTTTAGCAACGTGGAAATTGTAAGTTGTGTATGTGCACATGATTGTATATTACTGTGTTCATTGTAAGAGCATGTTTACATACAATATATACTTGTACCAATTAGTTAGTTTATGATTACAGTCAGAATCTTAATCATTCAAGTATGATTATTTTGAGATTTTATGCCGGGAACAATTTTTGTTGCTAATCTTACTAACATACATATGTATAAGATTGTTTAACTGATCTCCGTTAAATTTATCGTTGATGTATTTTTGTAGGATTCCAAGTATTGAAAGACATTTTAACATGATTTTTGTTGATAAATATATAAGCTAATAAATAACTACATTATATATGATGATCCTTTGTTTTGATTTTGTCTAACGGTGTAAACTGATGATTAACAACAATACAAGTTCATGATTATTTGAAGAAGTAGTTTTGATTGTGTTTGATTTCCTTCATTGGTGTAGTGCGTGAGCCTGTGCAAGATGCATTCTCCACATACCTAATAAGGATAACATATCAACAAATAAAACTACAATATAAACAACATTATAAACTACAGACAATTAATAGCCCATGTAAAAGTACTATTCCTACACACTTATCTTTTTTCATAACTTTAGATTGGATATGAAGAACAGAAATTAGTAACAGGATAGCCCCCTTATCAGTGATTGTTAGGACGGGTCCTAGAATGCTGTATCAAACTATCTTTTTAAATGGAAGTGAATTAATAGACAGATCCGCACATTCATCACTGGAAGCAATATAAGTGTGGTTTATCAGAAGAATGTTGCACATTCCATGGACAGCAAAGATTACTAATGAAGAATGTAGAAGACCTGGAGAGAGAAAAAAAAGAATGTCAAAAAAAAATAAATACGAGAAACAATGTACTTTCATGGGACATGTAATGAGAAGAGAGGGGGGGGGCGCCGTGGGCACTGGAAATATTAATAACAGCAGAAAAGAGAGAGAGAGAGAGAGAGGAAGAAGAGCTAGGAGAAGACAGAGAGAAATGATACTGGATAGTTTGATGAGATGCTGTGAGATAAGATCATTAACTGAACTGACGGTAACCATAAAGGATCAGGTACTATAGAGAAACATAGTTGCCAACCTCAGTTGGCACGGCACCTGATGATGATTGCACATATCAGTGATTCTTGTTGTATACTTGTGACATTTGTCATGTACTTGTGGCACATGCCATGTACCTGTGACACTTGTTGTGTATTCGTGACTCTTGTCATGTATTTGTGACATTTGTCAAGCACTTGTGACACTTGTACATATAGTATTTGTGTTTTTAGTCTGATGTAGCAGTCACTGTGCTGCTATCTGTTGATGTATTTCATAGTATATCTTGAACTTGTAGAAAATCTATCAGTCTCTTGCACAGAGTCTGCAGATTATCAGTCTCTTGTGTAGTCTGTAGATGATCAGTCTCTTGTGTAGTCTGCAGATTATCAGTCTCTTGTGTAGTCTGTAGATGATCAGTCTCTTGTGTAGTCTGCAGATTATCAGTCTCTTGTGTAGTCTGTAGATGATCAGTCTCTTGTGTAGAGTCTGCAGATGGTCAGTCTCTTGTGTAGTCTGTAGATGATCAGTCTCTTGTGTAGAGTCTGTAGATGATCAGTCTCTTGTATAGAGTCTGTAGATGATCAGTCTCTTGTGTAGAGTCTGCAGATGATCAGTCTCTTGTATAGAGTCTGCAGATGATCAGTCTCATGTGTAGAGTCTGTAGATGATCAGTCTCTTGTATAGAGTCTGTAGATGGTCAGTCTCTTGTATAGAGTCTGCAGATGATCAGTCTCTTGTATAGAGTCTGTAGATGATCAGTCTCTTGTGTAGTCTGTAGATGATCAGTCTCTTGTATAGAGTCTGCAGATGATCAGTCTCTTGTATAGAGTCTGCAGATGATCAGTCTCTTGTATAGAGTCTGCAGATGATCAGTCTCTTGTATAGAGTCTGCAGATGATCAGTCTCTTGTATAGAGTCTGCAGATGATCAGTCTCATGTGTAGAGTCTGTAGATGATCAGTCTCTTGTATAGAGTCTGTAGATGGTCAGTCTCTTGTATAGAGTCTGCAGATGATCAGTCTCTTGTATAGAGTCTGTAGATGATCAGTCTCTTGTGTAGTCTGTAGATGATCAGTCTCTTGTATAGAGTCTGCAGATGATCAGTCTCTTGTATAGAGTCTGTAGATGATCAGTCTCTTGTGTAGAGTCTGTAGATGATCAGTCTCTTGTATAGAGTCTGTAGATGATCAGTCTCTTGTATAGAGTCTGTAGATGATCAGTCTCTTGTGTAGAGTCTGCAGATGATCAGTCTCATGTATAGAGTCTGTAGATGATCAGTCTCTTGTATAGAATCTGTAGATGATCAGTCTCTTGTATAGAGTCTGTAGATGGTCAGTCTCTTGTGTAGACTCTACAGATGGTCAGTCTCTTGTGTAGAGTCTACAGATGGGGGTCGCATGTTTTTAAGTAGTAATGTAGTTCCGTTTACATCTGAACACAAGCTTTACGATGAACTAATTATGTATTTTCGTAGAAAAATAAAAACTGTTTGTAAAAATATTTAGTTTTCTTTTCTTAAATATATTTCTACTGTCTTAGTTCAACCACAGGTCACAGAGTTCTACAAATTTTAATGCATTTCTAAGAATTTCTCAAGTTTCCAGTTTCAATCTCAGGTTCATACAGAGGTTTATACAAACTGTTAGTTTTATAAAAAGTGCTAGGTTTATATTTTTATACAGATTGTTAGGTTTATATAGACTGTTAGGTTTATACAAACTGTTAGGTTTATATTTGTGCAAAATATTCAATTTTTACATGTCAGATCCATACAGATTTCAGGTCTATACAAATAACCATTTAATGTAAATTGTCTGATTTGCAGAAATTATCAGGCTCCTATAAATTGTCAGGTTTTTACAAACTGTCATTTTTCAGAATTTTCTTCAGTCCCATAATTTTTAGATAACTTCCATTAGTAAAAATGGAAGTCTGAGTGGCCAAGTGGTTAGCGCACTGATCTCTCATGGCGAAGGCCGGGGGTTCGAATCCGGCCAGAGGCGCCACAGTCACCCGGCTGTAGAAATGAGTACCCGACTTCTGGAGTTGGAGAAGGAAAGGCGGCCAGGAGTGATGCTAACAATATCACCCTCTAGTGTGCTGACAGGTCAAGGAAAATATAGACACTAACACCATTCCCCTGTGTGCCTCTAAGGCATGACAGGATTACCTTTACCTTACTATAATATGTTAAGTTTTATTGATTGTTTGAATTTTTCCCTGTTAAATTTTGTTCAGTTTGTGAAAATATTTTGTATTAAGTTTGTAAACCTTGCCATTTTCACTAATAGGTTGTTTGAGTATAAATAAAACTGGAAGGCTGTGATAAACTAGGAGATGTAGAAAAACTTTGACAACAAATTCATGTTTAGCTAGTTCTAGCATAGACTTGAGTGTGATAAACTTGGAGATACAGAAACATTTTGACATAAAAAATGATGTTTAGTTAGTTCTAGCATAGACTTGAATGTGATAAACTAGGAGTTGCAGGAAAACTTTGACATAAAACTTGATGTTTAGTTCTAGCATAGACTTGAGTGTGATAAACTAGGAGGTGCAGAAACATTTTGACATAAAAAATGATGTTTAGTTAGTTCTAGCATAGACTTGAATGTGATAAACTAGGAGATGCAGGAAAACTTTGACATAAAACTTGATGTTTAGTTCTAGCATAGACTTGAGTGTGATAAACTAGGAGGTGCAGAAACATTTTGACATAAAACTTGATGTTGAGTTAGTTCTATCCACTTGATGCTTAGTTAGTTCTATACATTTGATGCTTAGTTAGTTCTATACACTTGATGCTTAATTATTTCTATATACTTGATGCTTAGTTAGTTCTGTGCACTTGATGTTTAGTTAGTTCTATACATTTGATGCTTAATTAGTTCTATACACTTGATGCTTAATTAGTTCTATATACTTGATGCTTAGTTAGTTCTGTGTACTTGATGTTTAGTTAGTTCTATACATCTGATGCTTAGTTAGTTCTATACACTTGATGCTTAATTAGTTCTATTTACTTGATGCTTTGTTCTGTGCACTTGATGTTTAGTTAGTTCTATACACTTGATTTTTTTTAATGCCCGCATGAGCTCGATAATTGTACCATGTGTGTGGTGGGGGTTTGTAGATTAAAATCTTAGCCAAAAGGCCGAGAAGCGATGACTTGATGCTTAGTTAGTTATATACACTTGATGCTTAGTTAGTTCTATACAGGTGATGCTTAGTTAGTTCTATACAGGTGATGCTTAGTTAGTTCTAAAACACTTGATGCTTAGTTAGTTCTATATACTTGATGCTTAGTTAGTTCTATACACTTGATGCTTAGTTAGTTCTATATACTTGATGCTTAGTTAGTTCTATACACTTGACGCTTAGTTAGTTCTATATATAGATACTTAGTTAGTTCTATACACTTGATGCTTAATTTTTTTTTTAATGCCCGCATGGACTTGCTAGATAATTTTACCACATGTGTGGTGAGGGTTGTTGATTAAAATAGCCAAAAGGCCGAGAAGCGATTAGTTCTATATACTTGATGCGTAGTTAGTTCTAGCATAAACTTGAGCGTTGTCTTTTGTGAACTAAATATGGGGAGTAGTTGTAGCACAGTATTCGACAATCTGTCACAAACATAACAACAAACACAAGACCACTAAAACCATTCTTTCATTTACTTTATTGTTTATGTTCATTTTCATGTTTTTACATATGTAAACATAAATCTTCAAGGTACAAAATTTATTGTAACATTCTCGATAATTTATGTTATAAATTTAAGATCTAGTACGTTTTTTTAAATGAGTTGTTCCCCTTTAGCTCAGGACCCGGATCTAGTTCTACCTGTTTCTGTTCGGGAGATGTCTGTCACACTTTCACACATAATTCGGATTCCACTGAAATCTTTGATATGCAGAGCTAATGTACCACTTAATCTCGCCGAGGGTTAGGCAGTTGGTCACACGACCGGATGAGGAATACAGGCTCAGGAAGATATCTCTGTACATCACTTCCTGACTGACAGGTGTCCGGTGGCCGGGGACATGGCTGCTGAGGCCACCTTAGGCCGCTGTGCGCACAGCCGTAGGAAACTCTTTCAAAGCCATGCACTGGACATGGCGGGTCTTGTTGTGTGGGGATGAGATGTTGTTGCCATGGGCGCACATAAAAGTCGCGGCCGTAGATCTTGGCTGCAGCAGGCACAAAATACGTGTTTTCCTTACCTGATATTACTCTCCCCTCAGAGGGGCTGAGATGTTCCAGAAGAAGACGCAAGCAATCATGATCTTGATATCTTCTTCCACACTTGTTGAGAATGGCATGTTTCCTGTGTCCTAACTCTTGAAGTCTTTGCTCCCTATAGTAGATTTTCCAAGCGTCTTGAGGCGTCAAGTTCTTGCGGTAGCGGCTTGTCAAAGTACTGCAGAAATATAGACTGGCGGGCCTGAAACACGTGACCTTGTTTTCATGAGTAAATGTAACATAATCCAGGGATTCTCAGACTAAATTGCTGCTTCTAGTGAAAAAAATGCAATACTTGCATTAAAGAAAGCGAGAAAGCATACGAGGAACAATATCCGTCACATGAATTGACTCTTTGGACATAACTGCTGATACAAAGCAGATTTACTTACAATACTTAGACACGACAATAAGTATAGCAGTTAGATTTAAGAATAAAATATTTACATTTTTTGTTGTTTCTTATTTTTTAATAATTACTTTCCACCTTTAGTATCCATGACAAACTCTTTATCATTTTTATGCCTTTTTCAGCTACTTCTCATCTTTATCTTACGTGTCCACTTGTATATCACCTTTAACGTTTTAGTGACCGTTATAACATGTCCTCTTTAATATCACCTTTAACGTTTTAGCGACCGTTATAACCTTTGACCTAGTCAAGACCATGTCCTGTATTTCCCAGAGAGTTACTAGAAAACTTACAACTGTACAGTTCCCTCTTAATCTATCAATCTGTCTGTCTGTCTGCTGTCTGTTGATTGGTTAAAATATTTGGAAGTTTATATCAAAACATATTACGTACGTTCTTTAAAGTTGTTACATATTGTCTGCAGCATGTTTCAAAAAAGTGTGTACTGAATTCATGTATAGTTAGTATCGGTATTTCTTAACGTTCTTTTCTTTGATATCTATCAGTTGATGTTAAAAAATTCTACCAAAGATCTTGAATAATAAGCCTTTGAAAAAAATGAAACGTTTTAAATATCAAGGAAATGTAATATCATACTCGGGAAAATCTATACTGAAAGTGAAAACTGAAGCAAGAAATCAGATTAGGTCACTGGACAAACGGCACTGTACTGAAAAACATACACATCGCAACCGATAGCACAAGAAAACTGTACAAAGCAATTGTCCTCCCAGATCTATGCTGTCATAGACATTAACATATAAGAATTCTACGTCTCAGAGCCAGATTCCTATTCAACAAAGCCAAGTTAGTTTGTAGAATTCCATGACACAGTATTATTTGTGGTCATGTTTAACTCTTAACAGCCTCCGTTTAAACAACTGTCTTGTACCAAACCAAGACTTGACTTGTACCAGAGAAGGATTAATTATTTAGTCTGTTCAGATAGTCTTCCGTTTCATCTTAAAACCGTAGGTGATTTTTTTCTTCATAGAAACAAACTTCATATGTTGTCTGTATTGAATGTCTCCTTAAAATATATTTTCCTCACAACTCTTGACGTTTGGCAAGTACAAAATTTGCCCTATAGAATGATTAAATAATACTGTAAATGGATTACGCTAGCTTAGACTACATTGAATGTGTGACAAAGTAAAAATAAGTCTGTTGAATATTCTTTATTAATTCTCATCTTTCAGTGGATGTACAAGAATTGAATACAAAAGATTTACAAGTGATCATGTGTGAACAAGAGGTGAAAACAAAAGATTTACAATTTCATGTATGGATAAAAGTCGAAGATAAATGTGTTGTCACATGAATGTTTATTTATGCATGTTCTATGAAAGTTTATTCATGCATGTTAAATTAATGTTTGTTCATGCATATTACATGAATGTTTGTTCATGCGTGTTACATGAATGTTTATTCATGCTTGTTATATGAATGTTTATTCATTCTTGCTATATTCATGCTTGTTATATGTATAACACATTATCCATTAATATGGAATGTCTGTGACAGCAACAGTGTGGCAAAGACGACAACAGTGTGACAGTGATAGTAACAATGTGACAGTGACAGTAACAGTTTGACAGTGATAGTAAGTGTGATAGTGACAGTAACAATATGACAGTGACATTTGATAGTGACAGTAATAGTGTGATAGTGATAGTAACAGTGTGATAGTGACAGTAAATGTGATAGGGACAGTGTGATAGTGACAGTAAATGTGACAATGACAGTAACAGTTTGACGGTGATAGTAAGTGTGATAGTGATAGTAACAGTGTGATAGTGAAATTGTGATAGTGACAGTAACAGTGTGATAGTGATAGTAAGTGTGATAGGGACAGTGTGATAGTGACAGTAAATGTGACAGTGACAGTAAGTGTGATAGTGATAGTAACAATGTGATAGTGACAGTGTGATAGTGATAGTAACAGTGTGATAGTGACATTGTGATAGTGACAGTTGAGAGATAAAGGTTAGAACGTTACATAGACCTGCATCTCCAGATTTTCTACACTTTGAAACTAAAGTTTATTCGTTGGTTCCTTCTGTTCTCTAATATGAGGGCTCACCTTTTTCCACAGCAGGCCATGCTGGCACAACTCATCAAGTGATCAGGAGTCTTCTCCCTTGTCCAGCTCATATCCCTGTGATAACAACTTCTTCAACTTCATAACTGGCAACCAGAACATAGTTTACTGCGAGGAAAAAAAGTCTAAAGGAAAGCTATAAATGGACAGTTTGAGCGAACAGTTTATATAAATTACTCATGCGTGCAGTTTATGCTTTGTCATTTATTTTATAATACTGTGCGCAGGAGTATTCTAAATCAGGCCTTGTGGACAACCAACATTTAAATTCATATTTTTGGTCAAATTAATGTTGTAGATATGTACAAAAATGAATTAATTTTTTAAAGTATTCCATTTTACACGTTTAGCATTTTTGTCCAGTTTCTATATATACAAGTATTTAGAAAGTTCAGTGACTATGCGAATTTTGTGTTCAGGTTTCTATAATATCAATCTTTTCTCATTACAATAGTGCGCGTGTATTAACAGTCAGGGTTGGGATTATGGCCATCACCTGTGAAGATATACTCCAGGCACCTCTATAGTTGTTCCGATCTCCTCTTTATTATCTCCATCAGCAAACAGGAAGTAATAACATACTGCCCATGCTGCTTGCCCATCCTCCTGTTGTTCTTAACAGTCTAGTCAATATTTACAGCTCCAACATAGACCTAGCTACTTCTTTCTTCACAAGAATGCCTATTTACAAAGTGGAGTTTCTTTTCTTTTTGTTTTCTTTTTTCTTTCTATTTTTCTTTTTTTTTTTTAAATTCGCCAATTTAGAGCATTGATAATGTCTCTTCGATCTGCCTGCCCTACTTCTTAGAGGCTCAAACACTCAAATATTTCACCCTCCCATTTCCGTTAACGCTAGTGTAATCTGGTACAAATATGAAAGTTAATAAACATATTTGTGGCATCTGCAGTTTTTATATCTTTAGCCAGATCCCAGCTTTTCTCACAGCATGGTTTCCATCGTCAGGCTGTTGTGCTATCTGTGCTGACTGTGAAGGTCCAGGTCCAGTTTTTGCCACGAAGAACTGATCTAGCTGTATAAATAACAGCGTCGCCATCTCTAGCGTTTTCACTAGCTACTGCTTTGACTTCAGCACTTACTGCAGCAGCAACAGGTTCTCTGCATCTTCTGTCGAGTGTAAACAGAGAACACTGTTTCCAAGTTTGATGGTACAGATGTCCGCTTCTGTTTGATGGTGCAGATGTCCCCTTCTGTTTGATGGTACAGATGTCCGCTTCTGTTTAGAATCTGTAATTTTGACTCAATACTTAGATTATATCTTCTGACAGAAAAAAGAAGAAAAAAACGACCCCCTCCCCCATTCCTCAAATAAATATAATAATAACTAATTTTATAGACTTCTTCCTCCTCACTACAAGACATCAGTGGCACATGAGCCTCCCATGAGAGCTGTTTTTCACGTCTAAACATTTGAAAGTGAACTATGATTTGCCAATGAAGAGCACAGACACATAAAGGAATGAGAAATGATTTCTGAAAGTAGAGACAGTGTTTTAAGAAGATATGATTTTCTACTGTACCAAGTAAGATGGAGACAGCTTTTACCAAAATAAGCAACTGAGAAAAGACAGAAATAACAAAATAGAAACACTGAGATTTAGAAAAGCTACAACTATGAAACAGCGAGATGAGGGAAAGGAGTGTATCAAAATAAGAGTCACAAACCTAATATAGTCTGCACTACCGAATAGTACCGGGCTTCTGTTTACTTCAATATTTAAATCTGACGTTCATGAAACTAGGAGCAGTTGACGTTAAGATAGTTGACGGAAATGTCAACAGATAGTGTATTGTTTCTATGGAAGCACTAAATGCCGTAACAACATATGAGATTGTCGGCCCTTCATACTCTGCCCATTATCTGCCTTTCTCTGGAATATTTTTCTATTCTACTTAAAACTTATAAGCGATAAACCTTCATTTAACTTCAGACGTTCAATGCACGTTTGACTTTAATGTATGCCCCTTCAGTATATCTGTTTTCTTGTAACTTTACTTTCTTAGCAATCAGCGTTTGCTTTCAGTGTTGCCGAAATAATTCTTGTCCATAATTTGTTTACTAATTGCACTGTTCTTAATCAGCGAGAATGTAAAGTAACTTCGTCGTATGTTTTATTTTCATATGTTGTCTAATGTATGATAAGAAATTATATGTAATAGTTTTCAGCTCATTTTTGGTATTGTTTTTTTCAATGTTTGTAATGCTTGTAATTTACTTCTTAAAAGTTCAGAGAAGATTATAGATTATGGGGCAGGCCAGACAGTCTAGTTCTTCACTTTTTGAAAATAATATCTATTGTTTCCTTCGTCAAAAAAATTGTGTGTTGTGTTTAGTATTTGACGTTGGGACAGGTCAACAAATTGTGTGTTGTGTTTAGTATTTGACGTTGGGACAGGTCAACAAAGTGTGTGTTGTGTTTAGTATTTGACGTTGGGACAGCTCAACAAAGTGTGTGTTGTGTTTAGTATTTGACGTTGGGACAGGTCAACAAATTGTGTGTGTTGTATTTAGTATTTGACGTTGGGACAGGTCAACAAAGTGTGTGTTGTGTTTAGTATTTGATGTTGGGACAGGTCAACAAATTGTGTGTGTTGTATTTGGTATTTGACGTTGGGACAGGTCAACAAATTGTGTATTGTATCTGGTACTTGATGTGTATAGAACACACTGCTATAGTCTTTGCATATGCCACGTATGTCCTTGCAGGTGGTGTTGAAACTTACGCAGTTATTATAAATCTGTAAGGTGCATACAACAGAGTGCCAGTTTACTTTTACCAGCTACTGGAAAAGTTACACCACACATCACTCTAGTTCAGGAAGAGTTAAACCACATGTCAACCTGGTGCAGGAACAGTTAGACCACATATCAACCTGGTGCAGGAAGAGTTAAACCACATGTCAACCTGGTGCAGGAACAGTTAGACCACATATCAGCTTGGTGTAGGAAGAGTTGGACCACATATCAGCTTGGTGTAGGAAGAGTTGGACCACATATCAGCTTGGTGTAGGAAGAGTTGGACCACATATCAGCTTGGTGTAGGAAGAGTTGGACCACATATCAGCTTGGTGTAGGAAGAGTTGGACCACATATCAGCTTGGTGTAGGAAGAGTTGGACCACATATCAGCTTGGTGTAGGAAGAGTTGGACCACATATCAGCTTGGTGTAGGAAGAGTTGGACCACATATCAGCTTGGTGTAGGAAGAGTTGGACCACATATCAGCTTGGTGTAGGAAGAGTTGGACCACATATCAGCTTGGTGTAGGAAGAGTTGAACCACATATCAGCTTGGTGTAGGAAGAGTTGGACCACATATCAGCTTGGTGTAGGAAGAGTTGGACCACATATCAGCTTGGTGTAGGAAGAGTTGGACCACATATCAGCTTGGTGTAGGAAGAGTTGGACCACATATCAGCTTGGTGTAGGAAGAGTTGGACCACATATCAGCTTGGTGTAGGAAGAGTTGGACCACATATCAGCTTGGTGTAGGAAGAGTTGGACCACATATCAGCTTGGTGTAGGAAGAGTTGGACCACATATCAGCTTGGTGTAGGAAGAGTTGGACCACATATCAGCTTGGTGTAGGAAGAGTTGGACCACATATCAGCTTGGTGTAGGAAGAGTTGGACCACATATCAGCTTGGTGTAGGAAGAGTTGGACCACATATCAGCTTGGTGTAGGAAGAGTTGGACCACATATCAGCTTGGTGTAGGAAGAGTTGGACCACATATCAGCTTGGTGCAGAAAGAGTTAGACCACATATCAACCTGGTGCAGAAAGAGTTAGAACATATATCAACCTGGTGCAGGAAGAGTTAGACCACATATCAACCTAGTGTAGGAAAAGTTAGACCACATATCAACCTTGTGCTCCACATCAAGGATAATGGCTAACCCTAAACAAACAACTATGACATGGTTCTCCCTAAACAAACAACTATGACATGGTTCTCCCTAAACAAACAACTATGACATCGTTCTCTCTAAACAAACAACTATGACATGGTTCTCTCTAAACAAACAACTATGACATGGTTCTCTCTAAACAAACAACTATGACATGGTTCGTCCTAAACAAACAACTATGACATGGTTCTCTCTAAACAAACAACTATGACATGGTTCTCTCTAAACAAAACATGGTTCTCTCTAAACAAACAACTGTGACATGGTTCTCCCTAAACAAACAACTGTGACATGGTTCTCACTAAACAAAAAACTATGACATGGTTCTCACTAAACAAAAAACTATGACATGGTTCTCACTAAACAAACAACTATGACATGGTTCTCCCTAAACAAACAACTGTGACATGGTTCTCACTAAACAAACAACTATGACATGGTTCTCACTAAACAAACAACTATGACATGGTTCTCTCTAAACAAACAACTATGACATGGTTCTCACTAAACAAAAAACTATGACATGGTTCTCACTAAGCGAACATCGTCCCAAGAAGCCAGTGCTGTGCTGATCTTTCGTGGGGATGCTACTGAAATAACTATAAAAATGCCACTGAAAGAACTCGATGAAGTATCTGAGCGTCGCCGGTTGACAAACATTGTATCCCTCTTTCTCATTCCTTTTCGCCACCCCCTTTTTACTATCAACCAGTCAGACTGGCATCACGTCTCACAAGTCTTCATTTAAATATTCACAATAATGCACCACATACGCGCTTTCAGACATATATTTCTGTAAGTCAAGTTATCTTATATCCTTCCCGTGCCGTTAGACGTCACATAGGGCACGCAAGGTAGTTCGCCAATTTTTTTTTTTTTTTTTTGGGGGGGGGGGGGGTTTCGGCGAGCTTTTCAACCTCATCAAGGGATTTTATGCCTATTAATTTGGCCTCTCTTAACAAAGTCCTCTTTAGAGTTTCCCGTGAGTGGCCTCTTTTTCTTCGGCCTGTTGTGTTCCACTTGATAGCTTGTTTTGGGATTCTCTGACTCTTTCTTCTCATCATGTGGCCAATATATGTCCATCTCCTTTTCCTGAACACCCATGAGACTGGTTGTTGTTCGCTCATCTGTCTTATCTCTGCATTGGTCTTGAATTCATTCCACTTGATGCCAAGTATTTTCCTTTGGCATTTGTTTCAAAAAAAATCTAATTTATTGTCTATTTCTTTAGTTGTTTTTCAGCTTTCGCATGCATAAATGAGGGTGGATATTACATTTGAATTGAATAGTCTTAACTTGGTTTTTGTGCTTATAACTTTTGAATTCCATATGTTTTCAGGATTCTTGAAGATTGATGCTGCTTTTGCAATTCTGATCCTAACTTCCTTTCTAGTGTCACTGTCCTGGTCTATGTAGCTACCAAGGTATGCAAATTGTCTGACTTCTTCAATAGATGTCTCTTCTATATGTATTTTTCCATTTTGATTAATGGGAAGTTTCATTATATTTGTTTTGTCCTTGTTAATTTCAAGTCCTATTTTGGTAGCCAGTGAAGACAGGCTATCTGTTTTTTTTTCTTGCATGGAATTCACATTATTATTGATAAGAGTTATGTCATCAGCAAAATCAAGATCTTCTAGTTGGGTCCCATGTACCTAATCAATACCTGTGTTACCTGTGCAGCATTTTTTCTTTACGAAGTCTACTGGAATTCCAAAAAGGAAAGGAGAAAGTATACATCACTGTTTCATGCCTGTTTCAATCTGGAACCATTAGCTCATTCCTTCTTCTGTTTTGCCTGCACAAACATTCGTTGTAGAGGTCTTTAATGATGTTGACAGTTTTAGATGGTATTCCATATAGACTTAAAATTATCCAAAATGAATCTCTGTGTATGCTATCAAATGCCTTTTTAAAGTCTATGAAGTTCGGTATTAATGGTCTCTGATTTTTCAATATGTTCTTCAAGTATTATTCTTAGAGTAAAGATCTGATCGAGACAGGTTCTCTCTTTCCGAAATCCTTCTTGTTCTTCTCCCTTTTCGAAATCCTGCTTGTTCTTCTCTCATTGAGGTATCCACTATTTCTTTAAGTCTATTCAAAATGACCTTGCAAAATACTTGTGACACAACCAATACTAAGGTTACTCCTCTCCAATTGTTGCTGTCGCTAAGATTGCCTTTTTTGTATTTTGATTACCTTTTTCCATTTAGAAGGGATCTTTTCTTCTTTCCAAACCATATTAAACATTCTCTGTAGTTGTGCCATGTTGTCACTATTGATAGCTTTTAACATTTTGGATGTTATTTCATCTTCACTTGCAGCTTTGTTGTTAGTCATTAAATTCATAGTTGTTTCAATTTCATGCAATGCAATTTCAGCTAGGTTGACATTTAGTTGTAGGTTTTGTAAGTCTGTTTCAAGGATTATCAATTCTTTTGGGTGTGGTCGAATAAGTATTTCTTGGAAGTGTAAGTGCTGACTTTTCCCTAATTTTTTTTCCATTCCTGTTTACATTGATGTAAATTTATATTTACTCGTCGTTTCCCATCCCTTTGTCTGTTATATTTTTGTGTGATTAAGATGTAAACCGAAATGTTACAATGTGTTAATCGCGTATTTGTACAAATATCTTATTACACTGCTGAACAAAGAAACATTTTTTAAAAATGTGTTTAAAATTTGTTAATTTTAGCTGAAGACGGGACGAGAAAAACGAATATGACATCAGAAAATGTTTATTATCTTTAGTTTAGTTTTCTACATATTTAAATATCAAAATTTATACTGTAAGATCAAAGTGGCTGAGATCAAAATGGCCTCTTGGCAGGTGCTCTTGATTAAGACAAAAGCATCGTCTTTGTAACAACCAGATGCCCGTGGCCTGCCCTGCACATTCAATGCCGAGGGTAAGGTCCACATGTTGCTACGGGTGGACCCGGTAAAGCAGGGCCGCCAGGTCATGGCCTGTTTTCGTCGTGTAAAAAAAAAAACTTAAGCACTGAAATTTGAGGTAAAAGGGTTACGGTCAGTCAGTCAGTCAGTCAGTTTTTTTTTTTTTTAGTCCGTTAGTTGGGAGTCATTTTGATCATTGTGGTTATGCTGACTGAAGTTGTGATAGCATTAGAAAGATATGGACGTTGAGCTAGTAGTTTATTCATGGATCCATGTGTGTTTTTTTTTTTTGGATGTTGCTACAGTTATTTATAATAGAGATGTAAACTGAAGAATGTGAAAATAGCTCTCTTTTGAGACTTAGTAGGACTCGTTAAGTCCGATACTTTGTGATGTGCTGTGGATCCATGGAAACTTTCATTGAGACTGTAAGTTGGCTCTATATTTACACCATGTTGTATGTCTATTATCCTGTCTGAGAGTGAGTGTTGCCCACTGCCTCCCTACAAGGCGAACTAGCTCTCGTCAGGGAGAGGAACGGCTTGTTCATCTGTATACTCAATATTTTGCTACATCCTTACTTATCACCACCCATTCTCCCCATAATAAACATGTGTTTTTGCTGTTATCAAATTGGGAGTCTAGTGGTTATCACTCTGTTAAACGTGTATGTTCTTATTTACATATTACAATTTCTGAGAATTAATTAAATGGAGATAAGAAAACAAATTAATCCAGTTGCTACCTGAGTCAGAGGTTCTCACAGTTTCGAAGTACTTCTTTAGTGTTACTACTAAGTGTTGCGGTGTAGCACACTGGTCGAGCAGTATATGACTTTAATAGGTGCCGAACCGTACGATATCTTTCACGGCTGTGAGCACGCTTCAATTGCTGCTCGTGTCTGATATTATCTATTACTGTCTACAACACTGCTTAACTTAGTGCCGAGTATAGGCGCTTCTTTCCAGTACAAAAGTATTATTACTTTGCGCAAAATCTTTTGCGCTTTCTTCTAAGCTCAACAACTTTCATTAGTTGGTTCCGCTTTCTCTGGTACAATACGCTTCAGTTCGTTTTTTTCCACCTCGCTTTGCTAGCTTCGAAAGCGTCTTTTCCCATATTTGTTCCCACTTACACTGGTATTCAAAACAGTGTCATCTATCATATCCAGTATCACTTTATATAGCAGCTGTTTATCTGTTGTGGTCAGTTGCTACATATTTATGCAACTATGAAGTTAAGAAGTTGATGTTTAGCAGTATGAAGTGAAGTTATTTTGGATAGAATAGATTAGTTAAAACAGGCTCACTAGTTGTATGCAGAATAGTTTAGGAGTTGATAGGTTTTAGCTGCTAGATAGGGCATTCAAGATACTCGACGGTTAGATTAGTTCGCGATCTCATCTCTGCTGGCAACTTTACGTCAGGCTCTCCAACGCAGAGTTAGCGGAAAATGATAGTCTAGTAGGATTAGCAGTAGCGGGGTCATATACTAAGGGGCGTTGTCTGGTCAGTTGTCAAGACAGCGAAGACATCCATCTCAGCCTGAAATTTGGGCACTTCAAACCTTGCCCAGTGCAGTGGGTCTACCCAGCCTTGCTTAGTCTGTAGATCCAACCTTGCCTAGTGCAGTGGGTCTACCCAGCCTTGCTTGGTCTGTAGATCCAACCTTGCCTAGTGCAGTGAGTCTACCCAGCCTTGCTTGGTCTGTAGATCCAACCTTGCCTAATGCAGTGGGTCTACCCAGCCTTGCTTGGTCTGTAGATCCAACCTTTCCCAGTGCAGTGGGTCTACCCAGCCTTGCTTGGTCTGTAGATTCAACCTTGCCTAGTGCAGCCTTGCTTGGTCTGCAGATACAACCGTCCATTAGATCCGGAACCTGCTATGTTAGAGGAGCACCATATACTTGAGTAATCCTTCGCATCTTTAGTTACCGCAGAAAAGGACAGGTACCATTTGTTGTTTGTGTTAAGCAGTTCTTATAGTTCCAGCCAGAGACAATAATTTATGAAAGACATTGTCAGCAGAATAATCAACCAGGAATATGGAAACATTAGTATCTTCAACACTTGTGAAATAATAAACATTACGAACTTGGACAGAAACAATGCGTGCTTCAGCTAGCAGAAATTTCAACGTATCATTTACTGACTGTGGCGAATTCCAGGATTGTGGACATTATTAGTTGTGAGATTTTTTATCTCGATTAATTAGAAAGTTAATTATCATTTTTTTAATTGTAAATTATTTGTTGCATTGATTTTCAGTAACATATATTGCTTGTATTGAAATTTGTAACATCAGTGAAGGTCAAGATGGCTTCTTCTCAGTCCACATGGAATTTGTTGGGCGGAATTCAAGACAATCTGTCAAAGTTAAGTGAGCACATCATATACTCTCACGTCTTTTCAGCTGCATAAAAGTTTGACAAAGACTCAATTAAGTTGAAACAATGGCTCATTGAGATAGACAAGCTGATGGAGGTGAAGGTTGCGGACCTGTACTCTAAGAAGCTCTTGGTGTACTTTAGTACGATAGGCCCATTATCTGATTTTGTAAAGCAGAGCCTCCAAATTCAGGAGTCGTGGGAGGAATTTGTGGAGGTATTACTAGCACGGTATAGAGTGCTACAGACTCCCCAAGAGGCCTGGCACATGCTCACCTCAATTAGACAGACTCCTGGAGAGCCCATCCAAGGCTTTGCTGATCGTATCAGCGGTGCAGCTAAAGTTGCTTTCTCTGCTGCGGAGATGGTCACGCCGCTAGCGCAGAGACAACTTGTACAGACCTTCATTGACGCGTTAATCCCAAGGGGAATTAAAACTAAATTATTGACAGACAAACCTGACACATGTGAAAAAGCTACTGATTTAGCTATGCAAGAGCATGCACTTAATAAGTCGGTGAACATTAGTTGTTGTTACAACAGGGTTCTATTTCAGGTACCTTAACTACAAAAGAGATGTCAACACACAGAGAGACACCTCGTGCGAGTTCGCAGAGAGCACAACTGGTCTCTCATCAAGAGAATTCTCAAATGCCAGCTATGCATAGAGTAGAAGGTAGGGTCTGCCAGCAGAGGTCGAATACCAGAAGGAGTAGACCCACAAGTACACTATTACGTGAAACTAGACATTGTTTTACTTGTGGAAGACAGGGTCACATAGGCAGATTTTGTTCATGAAAATCGTTCACGTTTAAACTGAACAGTCGGCGAATTGTGAACTCGAGGGCATCCGATCGAATAATTACACCATCCAAACCTGCCAAGAAACCAGTTTATTTCTCGCATGCTTCACCTCTACTCTGGGTGGCTGCGAACCCTCCTGCACCTACTTCTGTCCTAGTTTCTATTGGTTCGTGTAGAATTAGAGCTTTGTTAGACACAGGTGCTAGTGTCTGTTTGCTTAATGAATAGGTATACAGATCCTTACATTATGCGCCGAAACTCAAGCCTGCTAGAATTACTCTACAGACTTTCGCTGCAGCTTCCACGAGAGTAACTGGCAGAGTTTACCTACCTATTTCTGTTGCTGGTGTTAGGGTTTCTCATTGCTTTTATGTGGTTCGTAACATGAACTGTTCCGCCATTCTTGGCCGTGATTTTCTTTCTCGATCTGCTGCTGTTATAGATTACAAATCTAATACACTTAACATTCACAACACAAAGATTCCTTTACAGTTAGATGCACACATTGCCTCCATTCTTCATGTCCAGCGTTCTTCGCTTCTTTATCCTCGTTCTGTCACTCTTATTCCTCTCAAGGTTAAGGCTCAGCCATATTTCACCTCTGGAAATTCTTATATAGTTCAGGGCATAGACACACATTTCTTACTCTCACAACCCGAGGTAGAGGTGGTGGATTCAGTCTCTGAGCTCCACACTTCTTACTCTCACAACCCGAGGTAGAGGTGGTGGATTCAGTCTCTGAGCTACACACTTCTTACTGTCACAACCCGAGGTAGAGTTGGTGGATTCAGTCTCCGAGCTCCACACTTCTTACTCTCACAACCCGAGTTAGAGTTGGTGGATTCAGTCTCCGAGCTCCACACTTCTTACTCTCACAACCCGAGTTAGAGTTGGTGGATTCAGTCTCTGAGCTCCGCATATCTTACTGTCCGGTAATGACAGTTATCAATCATTCGAGTAATCATATCAAACTAAAACGAAGCTGCGTTTTAGGCGAGATGACTCCACTCACAGAGTCAGTGTATTCTGCTTAGCAAGACTCTGGTACTGAGGAGTCAACAACTGAAAGTCATTCTGAGATTATCGTTCGACAGGTTCAGTTCCCTGATGAGCACAAGGACATTATGTCCAGTTTGTTGACACAAAACAAGGATGTCTTTGCCTTGACCTATTCCAAGATCTCTTACACCTCGACAGTGCAGATGGAGATTGAAAAAAAGCGATCATCCGTCAATCTCCAGGAAACCCTATCTCACTCCGTTAGCAAGTAGAGAGATGATTGAGAAGGCCGATGAAAATATGTTGCGAGACGGAATCATTTCCCTCACAATCTCAGAGTGGTCAACACCAGTTATCTTGGTGACTAAGAAAGATGGTACGCATTGTTTCTGTTGCGACTACCGTGCTCTCAATGCTTGACGCGTTCTGTGCCACGTATTGAGGATATTTTCAGCACATTGGAAAAGCTCAATTTTAAGCACTTTGGATTCTCGATGTGACTTTTGGTGCATTCCCTTGTCCGATGATGTAGCTTTTAGCTGCCATCTTGGGTGTTTTCGTTGGAATTTTATTATATTTGGTTTGAAATGGGCACCTTCTACTTTTGCCACACTTATGGACACAATATAGACAAGGCTTAGGAAAGATTGCTCAAGTCTATATCGACGATATACTTGTGTTCACTGATGGAACGATGGAAGCCCATGTTCAGACGGTATATAACCGGTTGCGCGAGCATAAGGTCAAGATAAAACCTTCCAAATGCCACTTTGCGGCCTCTGAGACAAAGTATCTCGGTTATGTCATCAGCCAGTCAGGCATATTTCCTGATCCTGAGAAGGTCAGAGCCACTGCCAAAATGCCGTTTCCTTTGAATGTGAAGGAAGTGCACTCTTTTCTGCGGACGTGTAGTTATTATAGATGTTTCATTCCCCATTTTTCGGAGATCGTGGATCCTATAATTGACCTCACCAAGAAGGGTCATAGATTCAAATGGTCTGCAGATTGTCAAATGGCGTCCAAGTTTCTGAAGGATCGCCTTGCAAAGATACCGCTTCTCTCGCATCCTGATTTGCAGAAACCACTTACCATGTACAACGATGCCTCCAGTGTTGCGGTTGGAGCCTGTGTAGTGCACACGGCTTCCAATTCTGATGGGCTCTTTCTAAGAGAAATAATATTTCCTTTCACAAATGCTGTCGCGCTCTCAGACTAAGTGATCCACTTTCGAGAGAGAAGCACATGCTGTCCAACACGCCACGCAGAAGTTGAAGTATTTTCTGGCGAATAGACACTTCGTAGTAAAATCGGACCATAGACACTTAGTGGATGCATTTATTAACAAACAAGAGACTCAGAATGCTAGGGTACAGCGATGGACGTTGAATCTCTGCAGCTTGGATACTGAGCTTCAGTATATCACAGGTTGTCGAAATGTTTCGGCTGACCTCCTCTCCAGGATAGAAAATCCAGAACCTCTTGTAGTTACGGAAGATGAGGAGCTCTGTGAAAATGCCAAAGAGAATGGCGCGATAAATGCAATCTTTATCCATTGGATTACTACAGATTGCTCATTCCCTCCGATACGAAATCTGAGGAACCACTCCTAGATATAGATCGATTTGATCTAGTGTCTGAGCAGGGACGAAATCCCGAAATAACCAAAATCAAAGCGTCTCCTCAAGCCCGAAGTATATGAACTTCATGTTACATCAGGACAGAGTATATTTTCTTTTTAAGTCTGTTGTTACATCAGGACAGAGTATATTTTCTTTTTAAGTCTGTTGTTACATCAGGACAGAGCATATTTTCTTTTTAAGCCTGATGTTACATCAGGACAGAGCATATTTTCTTTTTAAGCCTGATGTTACATCAGGACAGAGCATATTTTCTTTTTAAGCCTGATGTTACATCAGGACAGAGCATATTTTCTTTTTAAGCCTGATGTTACATCAGGACAGAGCATATTTTCTTTTTAAGCCTGATGTTACATCAGGACAGAGCATATTTTCTTTTTAAGCCTGATGTTACATCAGGACAGAGCATATTTTCTTTTTAAGCCTGATGTTACATCAGGACAGAGCATATTTTCTTTTTAAGCCTGATGAACAGGAGGCACGATTGAGATTGTACGTTCCTAGCCATCTCCGATCTCATATGTTGTTACAATTTTATGAAGAAAATGGATATATGGGTCGAGATAAGGTCTACTCTGCATTGGCTTCTCATTATTTCTGGCCAAACATGTTTCAGGATTGTTATCAACATGTCGAATCTTGTGGAGCTTGTCGGGAACCCAATATTCTGCACAAGAATGCACCGCTGCAATAGACAGACATTCCGTGCTTCCCGTTTCAAAAGATCTCGTTGAATTTCTCAGGTCCATATCCGCTGACCTTTGCTGGGAATAAATACATCCTTCATGTCGTAGACTGGCTAACTCTATGGCCAGAATGCTTCCCAGTACCAGACAAGACAGCCTACACGGTGGCTGAGGTACTGTTGCAGCGGATAATCCCGCGTCACTCCACGCCATCTGTTATGGTCACGAACAATGAGGCTGAATTTGTGAATAATTCTTTGAGGCAAGTGTTCCAACAGCTCTATGTTCAACATGTCACCACGGCGTTGTATCACCCACACAGCAACGCCAAGAATGAAAGAAAGCATCACACCCTCCTTGACATGTTGTCCAAGCATGTGCACGAGATTCCACAGATGTGGGATGTGTTCTTACTAGTGGCAGTGGGGGCCATTCGTATGAACGTGAATGAAAGTACTGGGGTGTCTCCCTTCTTCTTTTTATACGGCAGGCACCCTTGGCTACCCCTGGATAATTTGTTGCGCCCCCATGTTCAGTATTACGGGGAGGACCCTACGGAGATCAGGTTGATGCAGCAGCACTGTACGTTTCTTCAAGTATTTCGCCAGTTAAATAAGTACCGCCCCAGACAGGAAGCGAGCCACAGTGTACGTACGGAGATGTCAAACATTTCAGTTGGAGACAGTGTAGCGTATAGAATCCAAGCACGCTATTCTAAGCTAGATGTCAAACATTTCAGTTGGAGACAGTGTAGCGTATAGAATCCAAGCACGCCATTCTAAGCTAGATGTCAAACATTTTAGTTGGAGACAGTGTAGCGTATAGAATCCAAGCACGCCATTCAAAGTTAGATGCGCGGTGGGCTTCGTTTTATACGGTGGTGAAGCGCCTGTATCCGGTTACCTTCATGATCAAGAACCAGGCTGACGGGAGAACCCAGCAGGTTCACGCAAACGATATACACAAACTGGAGGTCCAGTGGCCGAAGCCTCCTTCTAATAAACTGTATAGTTTGAGTTCGTCGCGATTTGTTCTCCTTCCTTTGGAGGAAGGAACTGAATTCAGTGGTAGTGATGCCGACAATGTTGAATCGGATGTCGGCAGTGATGAGGCACATGTAGGAGGGATTGGAGATGTCCTCCCACACTTGTTGAGGGATGTCGGCAGTGATGAGGCACATGTAGGAGGGATTGGAGATGTCCTCCCACACTTGTTGAAGGATGTCGGCAGTGATGAGGCACATGTAGGAGAGATTGGAGATGTCCTCCCACACTTGTTGAAGGATGTCGGCAGTGATGAGGCACATGTAGGAGAGATTGGAGATGTCCTCCCACACTTGCTGAGGGATGTCGGCAGTGATGAGGCACATGTAGGAGGGATTGGAGATGTCCTCCCACACTTGTTGAAGGATGTCGGCAGTGATGAGGCACATGTAGGAGAGATTGGAGATGTCCTCCCACACTTGTTGAAGGATGTCGGCAGTGATGAGGCACATGTAGGAGAGATTGGAGATGTCCTCCCACACTTGCTGAGGGATGTCGGCAGTGATGAGGCACATGTAGGAGGGATTGGAGATGTCCTCCCACACTTGTTGAAGGATGTCGGCAGTGATGAGGCACATGTAGGAGGGATTGGAGATGTCCTCCCACACTTGCTGAGGGATGTTCGAAATGAACGGGATGGCTCTTCTTCAGAGCCCCCTGTTCTAGTTCAGGAGCTCTTTAAAAGGGCGAAGGCCAGACTGGGGCAGCAGAGTACTGGCATAGACGGGCCCGCATCCACGGTGGCCCCCTCGGGAGATAACTCCTCTATGAGTTCTGAATATATTCCCTTAGCTAGGTACCACGAAAATTATAAAAGACACTAGTTGGGTAGTGTTTTTCGAAAAGGAGTACATCCTTAGCTACTATCCTATATCTTGGCAGAGAAATAAATGCTGTAATTCTAAGAGTTCACCATTAAAAATGTTATATATATATATATATATATATATATATATATATAGTTCTCTGTCGACTGTTTCACTGCCAAATAAAACAATACTTAGTGTATCCTAGCTGCATTCCAAGTAAAATTCCAGTAACTTTCAAATCTGCACAAATCTGCCATTAGTGGTTGTCATATTTTATTTCTTCTAGAATCAATTTCATATTTTAATAGATCTTCTTCATGTGCACATCATGACCTATAGGAAGAGCTAGTAATGAATTGCCATCGTGTAGCAAAACAACTTTCAAGCTGAACTTTTTGATGAGTCTGTGAACAGTCTCCAGTCTTCTGGTTTATGTTCCATTTTCAAATTTTCATTAATCCAGTAACATAACAGCTGGCAACAATGTTGTTTTCCATTTTGAGAATCCACTGTTGAAGTCTTTATGTAAGAGGTTCAGTTTTTTCTTTAGGATAAAAGAGGATATCTCGAAATAGATCATTCAGCTCATTTTGGGAAATTCCGTGTAGCTTATCCATTGAACATTTTGGTGTAAATTCAGAATCTTGTTGTACAGGCTCAGCTGACATTTCTCAGTTATCTTCTTCATGTCTGGTGGAAAGGACTAGGCAGACCGTCTCCGTGTGGTAATAAGACCATCTCCGTGTGGTAATAAGACCTTCTCCGTGTGGTAATAAGACCATCTCCGTGTGGTAATAAGACCATCTCCGTGTGGTAATAAGACCTTCTCCGTGTGGTAATAAGACCATCTCCGTGTGGTAATGAGACCTTCTCCGTGTGGTAATAAGACCTTCTCCGTGTGGTAATAAGACCATCTCCGTGTGGTAATAAGACCATCTCCGTGTGGTAATAAGACCATCTCCGTGTGGTAATAAGACCTTCTCCGTGTGGTAATAAGACCATCTCCGTGTGGTAATGAGACCGTCTCCGTGTGGTAATAAGACCGTCTCCGTGTGGTAATGAGACCGTCTCTGTGTTTTAATGAGACCGTCTCCGTGTGGTAATGAGACCGTCTCCGTGTGGTAATGCTCATGTGGCCGATGGAATGTTTGGATACTTCAAGGTCCGTTTATTTATTTATTATTTTTTTTAGATATCCCGTCTTGAAGAGGACGCACCATGCAAAAACACCAATCGCTTACATGATCTGTAGGCTCTCTCCATATCATGGGGATCGCTTACATGATCTGTAGGCTCTCTCCATATCATGGGGATCGCTTACATGATCTGTAGGCTCTCTCCATATCATGGCGATCGCTTACATGATCTGTAGGCTCTCTCCATATCATGGGGATCGCTTACATGATCTGTAGGCTCTCTCCATATCATGGGGATCGCTTACATGATCTGTGGGCTCTCTCCATATCATGGGGATCGCTTACATGATCTGTAGGCTCTCTCCATATCATGGGGATCGCTTACATGGTCTGTAGGCTCTCTCCATATCATGGCGATCGCTTACATGATCTGTAGGCTCTCTCCATATCATGGCGATCGCTTACATTATCTGTAGGCTCTCTCCATATCATGGGGATCGCGAAACCCATTGACTATCCTTTACTATTCAACCAACCAGAGTTTCACAGCACATTTATTACATCAAATGTGAGGTGCCCAGAGCTTACCTTGGTCACCTATCTTACAACAAATGTGAGGTGCCCAGAGCTTACCTTGGTCACCTATCTTACAACAAATGTGAGGTGCTCAGAGCTTACCTTGGTCACCTATCTTACATCAAATGTGAGGTGCTCAGAGCTTACCTTGGTCACCTATCTTACAACAAATGTGAGGTGCCCAGAGCTTACCTTGGTCACCTATCTTACAACAAATGTGAGGTGCCAGAGCTTACCTTGGTCACCTATCTTACATCAAATGTGAGGTGCTCAGAGCTTACCTTGGTCACCTATCATTCAACCGAAATAATAACGATATGCTGTTTTGATTGTAATTTGGTGTTTCTTGGATAACAAAAGTCACTTCGCCACACTTGTAGCAAAAACTGTTTGCGCTATTAACTCATTTCCGCGGCATCTTGAAATCCAGTCTTGATACAAACTCAGGCTATTATATCACTGCAAAATGTAAACAATATATACTTCTTGAAAATAATAAACTCTTGTATTAATTTAGACGTGAGATACAAACTGAGGTTTTTTTCACATTTGACACACGGTAGTAAACAATATGGCTGCCACACATACTATAAGGAGTAATTCAGCTGTGTCAAAATGCATTCTTAGCCCGGAAAACTTTGCGTAATAAAAATGTTACACTTTCGTCGACACATAAAATAAGCAATATCAGAACAATAAGAACTAACTGAATGTATTTAATTTCTGTCATATTCGTTTTTCCCACATCGAAGTTAATAATTGTAAACTATTTTAAAGTCGGAAACTTTTGTGTGGTACACAGTGCATAATCACAGCTTTACTGCAGTGGTTTTGTGTATATTTATATATTTAATTGGTATGTTTATATATATATATATATATATATATATATATATATATACTTATATCCAAAAATTATTCACGTTTCACTCAGGATTCAAATATCATGTACATAACATCACAACTAAGGACATGAAAAAAACTGCAGCAATAGAAACCTTGGCAGCAGCAAATCTTGAGCAGCGGATGCTAGTTCTCTGTGTCTGGAGTTGTTTCTCTCAGTGCTTGAGTTGCAACACTCAGCCCCACACAGACAGGAGAGAACAGGTAACAAGGCAATGCGCGCACAAGAGACACACCTGTAAGGCCATATGGTACATGTAAGACTTTCCCACCGTGGAAAGCAGACTAAGATTAGTCTGGGCACAATCTTACATCAAAATAAGCGCAGACAAGATATACCCATTTTACAGTGGACTGGCAGGAGACAAAAGGAATAGGCTCAAGAGAGAAAAATCATGGATGTACGTTGTACCCTCCTACGAATATATTTTAGTATATCGTAGATTCTGGACATGAATGGGTACCCACACCATTAGACTTCAAAGTGTTCATTTTATACTGGACAGAAGATGCAGAGAGCATACTCCTGCTTCAGTAGTTCCTCAGGTCTAAACACTAATTAGTGAAAATACCAGAAACGACGATACCGTTATTTCCATTGACTGAGTTCGGGCCAAGAGCTTCACCTGGGCCTTTAAACTCAAATGACAGGACGGTTAACGAAACCAGCGGTGTTTTTGCTGTAACAACAAGCTGCCTCACACTGAAACCCACGGCTGTGACAGAACTTAAAAGCTGCCTCACACTGAAACCTACGGCTGTGACAGAACTTAAAAGCTGCCTCACACTGAAACCTACGGCTGTGACAGAACTTAAAAGCTGCCTCACACTGAAACCTACGGCTGTGACAGAACTTAAAAGCTGCCTCACATTGAAACCAACGGCTGTGACAGAACTTAAAAGCTGCCTCACACTGAAGCCCACTGCTGTGACAGAACTTAAAAGCTGCCTCACAATGAAACCCATGTCTGTGACAGAACACCCACAAGACTACACACAAGCTTGCATCTTGAGCGACTAGATAGACATGCTAAAGAGAATCCAAGTGGTTCTCTAAGACAGCAGTGGCTTGAATTCTTGCAGATGTCACAGATCCATCGATTGAGTTTCATTTTTATGCCAGGTCATGCAGAAGTCAGGGGAGATGAAGGAGCAGATCAGCTGAATGACTGAGTTCACATGGAGGAGGAGCAGGCACTGGATCGGGCAGACATCATCCAAGCAGAGAAGCTGGCTGAACAAAGAACTTCACTGGCAATTGTGCATCGACGTTGTTGTCAAGTCAAGAATGAAGGAGTTGGGGTGAAACTTGTTGTTGTCAAGAATGAAGGAGTTGGGGTGAAACTTGTTGTTGTCAAGAATGAAGGAGTTGGGGTGAAACTTGTTGTCAAGAATGAAGGAGCTGGGATGAAACTTGGGGTGACGAAGCAGGAATTCAAGAAGAGAATTAACCAACAAAGAACGGGTGTCATCAGTTTCTGTAAGCTGAAGATCAAAGCATATATGGATGTTTCCAGAGTGCATGGATGAAAGCCCTTCCTATCATAGTTAGTGTACGGTATCTACACAAGTATTTGATGTAGGGATGAATAGATCAGTGACTGTATGGATGATAGTCCTTCCTATCATAGTTAGTGTACAGTATCTACACAAGTATTTGATGTAGGGATGAATAGATCAGTGACTGTATGGATGAAAGCCCTTCCTATCATAGTTAGTGTACGGTATCTACACAAGTATTTGATGTAGGGATGAATAGATCAGTGACTGTATGGATGATAGTCCTTCCTATCATAGTTAGTGTACAGTATCTACACAAGTATTTGATGTAGGGATGAATAGATCAGTGACTGTATGGATGATAGTCCTTCCTATCATAGTTAGTGTACGGTATCTACACAAGTATTTGATGTAGGGATGAATAGATCAGCGAATTCCATGTTGCTGTTGGGGGAATAATGACAGTTCGTCTTGCACATTTCAAGCACAATTTCTCTCTCTCTCCACACACACACACACACGCACGCACGCGCGCACACACACACGCACGCACGCACGCGCACACACGCACGCACGCACGTACGCCCACACATACACACAGATACAGAGAGATAGACAGACAGACAGACAGACAGACAGGCAGACAGACAGGCAGACGCAGTACAAACACTGGACTCCATAATCATTCTACATTATTTACCTGCAACTATGAAAGTGCTCAGCTAAAGTCGACTGCTAATTCTTACCCTGATTAAAACACCACAGGATGATAAATAAACAATGATAATAGCTTCTGGAAATGACATCAGATAAAATATCAAAGTACTGTGTAAAAGACACAGATAAAATACTGATGACGTTACATCTTTATATGCCGGAAAGGAAGTAGAATTTTTTTTTAAAATATCCTAATTTTAAAAAAATATAAAAACACAGACGAGGATCCTGAAAACAGATAATGAAACTAAAACCAAGCTGAAACATTTTTTTAAAGTTTACAAACTCCATAAAGTCTCAGACCAGAGAGAGAGAGAGAGAGAGAGAGAGAAAGAGAGAGAGAGAGAGAGAGAGAGAGAGAGAGAGCTCACCGTAGTTTTAGAAATCTGGAACTTTCCAAAACGCTTCTAGGAGACAAGTTTCCAACAACAACAACAAAAACTGATACCCAAGAGACAAATAACGAAAGGTGTCATTGCTAATACAAGATTTTAAATTAAATAATATATAATTTTTTTTACGTTTATGTAATTGTTGCAACTATAAAAACTGTGAATGGCGTACAAGAAATAGATTCTTCATTTAATACTTCGCAACATTTCACTTTATTTTTATTTCTTGGAACAGTACACCATCTGTGCCAAACCGGTGTCTGATTACAAAACGGATATCTGCTCACAAAAGTGATATCTGCTCACAAAAGTGATATCTTCTCACAATACTGATATCTGCTCACTAAAATGATATCTGCTCACAAAAGTGATATCTGCTCACAACAGTGATATCTACTCACAATACTGATATCTGCTCATTAAAGTGATATCTGCTCACAAAAGTGTTATCTTCTCACAAAACTGATATCTTCTCACAAAATTGATATCTTCTCACAACATTGATATTTGCTCACAAAACTGATATATTCACACAACATTGATATCTGCTCATAAAAATGATATGTGCTAATAAAAGTGATTCTCGCGAAACTGACATCTTCTCACAAAACAGTTAGATGCTCACGAAACTGATATTTGTTTTCAAAACTTCTCACGAAACTGATAACTTCTGACGAAACTGATAACTTCTCAGGAAACTGATAACTTCTCACGAAACTGATAACTTCTCACAAAACTGATAACTTCTAACTGATAACTTCTCACGAAACCGATAACTTCTCATGAAACTGATAACTTCTCACGAAAATGATATGTGCTTGAAGAATAGTGATAATAAGAATTCAGCCTCCAGTAAGAGCATTCCTAAATGAACATTAATCTGTAAACATATGCCACAAAATCTATAAACATATGCCACAAAATCTATAAACATATGCCACAAAATTTGTAAACATATGTTACAAAATCTATAAACATATGCCACAAAATCTATAAACATATGCCACAAAATCTATAAACATATGCCACAAAATCTATAAACATATACCACAAAATCTATAAACATATGCCACAAAATCTATAAACATATGCCAAAAATAATTTTATGTGTTTAAAGTTTGAACAAATAATTTCATATGCTTTTAGCGTAAACAAATAACTTCATGTTTCTCATTCATTCATTCATTCATTTGCATATCCCTTGCGGAACTTTGCCTCCCTAACAGTACTCCTGTAGGCCTCTCGGTTGTGAGCAAGATTACCTACTGGTGATGCATCCATTTGCAGATCATCAACGTCTTGCAGCCATCTTCGTCTTGGTCTTCCGCTCTTTCTTTTTCCCATTATGTACTCTTCCAAGACGGTCTTCTCTAGATCATCATGACGTTTAATGTGTCCAAAATATTTAAGTTTTCTCTCTTTAATCCTCTTTACTAGCCCGCCTTCATCAATATTAAATTCTTGTAGTATGTATATATTTGTTCCTTTTGTGTCCACGGTATTTGAAGAACTCTTCTGTAGGACTTACATTCAAAGGCACTTATGTGCTTCTCAGCTGTTTTGTTAAGTGTCTAGGTCTCACAGGTATATGTTGCGATAGGAAAGATGCATGCCATTAAAAATCTTATTTTTGTAGTTCTGTCTGTTCCTCTCCACAGATTCTTTAATTGTTTTATTTTCTGAAGAGCGATAGATGTCCTCCTTTTAATTTCCCTCGTTGTATCTAAATTATTAGTTAGTAGTGATCCAAGATATTCAAAACTCTCCACTTTTTCTTAATTTTTCCTCATTGATACATATTTCAGTTGCCTTGTTTGTTTTGTCAGTTGTCATCAATTTAGTCTTCTTCGCATTAAGATAGAGGTTTTGCTCTTCGCTGTTCTTACGGACTGACAGAATTAGCTTTTCCTTTTCTTTTTGTGTTGTGGACAGTAATATTGTGTCATCAGCATATCTAATCTCTGGTATTTCATAACCTCCAGTTGTTATGGCATCGTAATATTCTTTGTCTACGTCTTCTCTAACATTCCTCATCATATTTTCAGTACACAAGTTATATAAGTACTTGTATCGTATATTTTATATCTTATCTTATATCCTTCCCGTGCCGTTAAACGTAACATAGGGCTCGCAAAGTAGTTTGCCAATTTTTCCTTTCTTCGGCGAGTCTTTCAACCTCATCAAAGGATTTTATGCCTGTTAATTTGGCCTCTCTTAATAATGTCCTCTTCAGAGTTTCACGTGGTCTGCCTCTTTTTCTTCGGCCTGTTGTGTTCCACTTGATAGCTTGTTTTGGGATTCTCTGATCATTTCTTCTCATCAAGTGACCAACATATGTCCATCTCTTTTTCCTGATCACCCATGAGACTGGTTGTGGTTCAGTCATCTGTCTTATCTCTGCATTGTTCTTGAATTCTTTCCACTTGATGCCGAGTATTTTCCGTAGGCATTTGTTTTCAAAAGAGTCTAATTTCTTTTCTATTTCTTTAGTTGTTTTTCAGCTCTCGCATGCATAAATGAGGTGGATATTACATTTGAATTGAATAGTCTTAACTTGGTTTTTGTGATTATAACTTTTGAATTCC
This sequence comes from Achatina immaculata, assembly GCA_009760885.1. NCBI lineage: Eukaryota > Metazoa > Mollusca > Gastropoda > Stylommatophora > Achatinidae > Lissachatina > Lissachatina immaculata. The sequence goes on along the minus strand of CM019701.1, from coordinate 18,196,582 downwards.
ATATGTTCTCAAGATTCTTGAAGATTGATGCTGCTTCTGCAATTCTGATCCTAACTTCCTTTCTAGTGTCACCATCCTGGTCTATGTAGCTGCCAAGGTATGCAAATTGATTGACTTCTTCAATATCTGTCCCTTCTATGTGTATTTTTCCATTTTGATTGAGAGGAATTTTCATTATTTTTGTTTTGTCCGTGTTAATTTCAATCCTATTTTGCTAGTGAGTGAAGACAGGCTATCTGTTTTTTCTTGCATGGAATTCACATTATTACTGATAAGAGTTATGTCATCAGCAAAATCAAGATCTTCTAGTTGGGTCCCATGTACCCAGTCAATACCTGTGTTACCTGTGCAGCATTTTTTCATTATGAAGTCTGCTGTAATCCCAAAAAGTAAAGGAGACAGTATACATCCTTGTTTCACACCTGTTTCAATCTGGAACCATTCACTCATCCTTTCTTCTGTCTTGACTGCACAAATATATCTGTTGTATAAGTCCTTAATGATGTTGACAATTTTAGATAGTATTCCATATAGATATAAAATTCTCCATAATGAATCTCTGTGTATGCTATCAAATGCTTTTTTAAAATCTATGAAGTTCAGTATTAATGGTTTCTGCTTTTCAATATGTTCTTCAAGTATTATTCTGAGAGTAAAGATCTGGTCGAGATAGCTTCTACCTGTTCGAAATCCTGCTTGTTCTTCTCTCATTGCAGTATCCACTATATCTTTGAGTCTATTCAAAATGACCTTGCAAAATACTTTTGACACAACTGATATTAGGTTACTCCTCTCCAGTTGTTACAGTCACTAAGGTTGCCCTTTTTTGGTATTTTCACAATGATTCCTTTCTTCCAATTCGAAGGGACCTTTTCTTCTTTCCAAATCTTGTTAAACATTCTCTGTAGTTGTCTCATGTTGTCACTATTGATAGCTTTTAGCATTTCTGTTGTTATTTCATCTTCACCTGCAGCTTTGTTGTTAGCCATTAAATTCACTGCTGTTTCAATTTCATGCAATTTAATTTCATCTAGGTTGACATTTAGTTGTGGGGCTGGTAAGTCAGTTTCAAGGTTTAACAATTCTTTTGGGTGTGGTCGATTAAGTATTTCTTGTAAGTGTTCAGCCCATCTTTCCTTTTGGTCTTTATTTGATGTTAATAGGGTTCCAGTTTTGCTAAGGATTGGTCTTTCTTTAGATGTAAAATACCTGTTAGCCTCTTTTGTATGTTATATAAAGTTTTGCTGTCTCCAGTTTTTGCTGCTTTTTCTGCCTCTTTCGCCATATTGTCTATGTATTCTCTTTTATCCCTTCTAGCTGAACTTTTTACTTTCTTGTCTAATTCTTTGTATTTTGCTTTTGCCAAATCTCTTTCATGATCTGTTTTTGCATTCAACATGTCTAATTTGGCTGCTCGTCTTTCATGTATATACTTCCATGTTTTATCTGATATCCATGCTTTTCTATTTGGTTTTTCCAGTCCAGCGCTTACTTTTGCTGCTCTGATTATGGCTGTGCTGTAAGAATTCTATAACTAATCTATACCTATCCCCTCAACTTCACTGGGTGTTTTGGAATGATTGGCAAGTTCCTGATTGAAATTAATGTTAGTATTTTAAGTACTTGTATACTGAAAATATAATGAGGAATGTTAGAGAAGACGTAGACATGTTTCTGAACCCTAAACAAACAGTTTCTTTGTTTTTCATGCCAAACAAACAACTTCATATGCTTGGAATCTAAAACAAATAGTTTCCTAGGTTTTCAGACCAAACAAACAACTTCATATGCTTGGAATCTAAAACAAATAGTTTCCTAGGTTTTCAGACCAAACAAACAACTTCATATGCTTGGAATCTAAAACAAATAGTTTCCTAGGTTTTCAGACGGAAGAAATAATTTCATATCCTTGGAATCTAAAACTACTTATCCGCGTCTCTGTCTGAGTGTTTGAGTATCTTAGAGTCAGAGTATCTTCGTCGTCGAGGCTATCTTCATCTCAGAGTACTTTGATGTCAGAGTTTTAGTTCCCCGAGTTGTTGTGCATACCATCTATGTACATTTTTTTCTCTCCTGCACCTCCTCTGGGCTTTTGCATCCCCTACCTACTCTGCCTGTGCACCCTCCTCTCCTGCTTCCTCTGCCTCTCTTTTTATCTTGAAGCCCAGTTCGATGGACTGACCCATCGGTATTTCTGTTCCGCCCCTAAATGTCCACTGGTTTCTATACGCATGCCGACTTGTTCTTGAGTCATTTTAATGTTGTCGAATCTCCAGCCCTTTGCCTGTGGCATTTTCTACCTGTACTTATCTGATTGCTAGTCCGCTTCTTTATTCGTCGTGTCCAGTTCACAGACTACCAGTCGCCAACAAGACTGTGGCTTTTCTTACTTCCTTCTAGCCTCCCTTCCACCCTTCGAGCAAACAGGCTGTCGGGTAATTAACTGTCTGTCTTTTAATTCTTATACTTTCGCGCGCCGACTCTTTGTCCTCACTTGTTACTTCATCTGCCGGCCGGTCATGTCAGGCTATGTTGTTACCTGTTACTTCACTTGCCGGTTGGTCATGTCAGGCTATGTTGTTACCTGTTACTTCACTTGCCGGTTGGTCATGTCAGGCTATGTTGTTACCTGTTACTTCACTTGCCGGTGGTCATGTCAGGCTATGTTGTTACCTGTTACTTCACTTGCCGGTTGGTCATGTCAGGCTATGTTGTTACCTGTTACTTCACTTGCCGGTTGGTCATGTCAGGCTATGTTGTTACCTGTTACTTCACTTGCCGGTTGGTCATGTCAGGCTATGTTGTTACCTGTTACTTCACTTGCCGGTTGGTCATGTCAGGCTATGTTGTTACCTGTTACTTCACTTGCCGGTTGGTCATGTCAGGCTATGTTGTTACCTGTTACTTCACTTGCCGGTTGGTCATGTCAGGCTATGTTGTTACCTGTTACTTCACTTGCCGGTTGGTCATGTCGGGCTATGTTGTTACCTGTTACTTCACCTGCCGGCCGGTCATGTCAGGCTATGTTGTTACCTGTTACTTCACTTGCCGGTTGGTCATGTCGGGCTATATTATTACCTGTTACTTCACTTGCCGGCCGGTCATGTCGGGCTATGTTGTTACCTGTTACTTCACTTGCCGGTTGGTCATGTCAGGCTATGTTGTTACCTGTTACTTCACTTGCCGGTTGGTCATGTCGGGCTATGTTGTTACCTGTTACTTCACCTGCCGGCCGGTCATGTCAGGCTATGTTGTTACCTGTTACTTCACTTGCCGGTTGGTCATGTCGGGCTATGTTGTTACCTGTTACTTCACTTGCCGACCGGTCATGTCTTGCTATGTCTTTATCTGTTACTTCACTTGCCGACGGGTCATGTCGGGCTATGTTGTTACCTGTTACTTCACCTGCCGGCCGGTCATGTCCGGCAATGTCGTTGTCTGTTACTTCCTTTGCCGACCGGTCATGTCCGGCTATGTCGTTACCTGTTACTTCACTTGCCGGCCGGTCATGTCGGGCTATGTCGTTGTCTGTTACTTCCTTTGCCGGCCGGTCTGTCGGGCTATGTCGTTACCTGTTACTTCACTTGCCGGCTGGTCATGTCGGGCTATATTATTATATATAATATCTCCATCTGTTTGTCGTTGTGTCTGTCTTTTCTATTTGTCGCTTTCTTCTGTTTACACTTGTCAGCGTCCAGTTGTAATGGTCTTTCGCTAGTGTCGTGGGAATTGGTTTCTACTTTGTTCTCTAAGTTTCCTATCTAACTTTTCTCTTCTTATTTAATATTAACAAAAATATATTCATAATTAGATCCATAATCCTCGGTTACAAGGGACTATGCCATACTTTCAGCTTAAACAAAAATATTTTATGTGCTTGCAGTATAAACATTTAATTTCGTAAGTTTTCAATCTAAGCAAATAATTTCATAAGTTTTCAGTTTAAACAAATTCCATTTCTAGCAGTCTAAATAAATAATTTCACATGTTTTCAGACTAAAAACATAATTTCATGTGCCTTTGCCCTAAACAAATAATCTTACAGGTTTTCAGACAAAACATTATTTCTTCACGTGCTTCAATCACCTATAACAATACGTCTCAGGGGTGGTCATGTCTTCTCCTCCAATAACTGACATTCACTAGAATATGATGTTCATTCATGTCTTCTCCGCCAGTAACTGACATTCACTAGAATATGATGTTCATTCATGTCTTCTCCGCCAGTAACTGACATTCACTAGAATGTGATGTTCATTCATGTCTTCTCCCCTAGAGACTAACATTCACTAGAATGTGATGTTCATTCATGTCTTCTCCCCTAGAGACTAACATTCACTAGAATGTGATGTTCATTCATGTCTTCTCCCCTAGAGACTAACATTCACTAGAATGTTTTGTTCATTCATGTCTTCTCCCCCGGAGACTAACATTCACTAGAATGTGATGTTCATTCATGTCTTCTCCCCTAGAGACTGACATTTACTAGAATGTGATGTTCGTTTATGTCTTCTCCCCCAGAGACTAACATTCACTAGAATGTGATGTTCATTCATGACTTCTCCCCCAGAGACTAATATTCACTAGAATGTGATGTTCATTCATGACTTCTCCCCTAGAGACTAACATTCACTAGAATGTGATGTTCGTTTATGTCTTCTCCCCTAGAGACTAACATTCACTAGAATGTGATGTTCGTTTATGTCTTCTCCCCTAGAGACTAACATTCACTAGAATGTGACGTTCATTAGAAACAGGTACCGTTTATTGAAATCTCTCCATTAAAATTACTCAACCGTCCATTATCTCATGTTTTACGTGAAATATTAATAACTTCTGTAAGTAAGGAGCCATAGTTGCAGCAATTTATCAACATTTTAGAAATCACTTTTCGTGACTTTCTTAACGTCCACAAAACTGGTAGGACAGCCTAAGATGTTATTTTCTCAACTACAACACTTAATATGAACAGCTGATGAGCTACTTTGTGCAGGATACAAAATTACATTTCTTGATTGTGTTCATGTCGGTAATGTTTAGCTTGCATACATTTTTATTTGATATAATAGCTTTTAAAAACTTTACTTTTAGATTTACTTCTTGGCGTATACAGCGCACAGATCAACAAACTAGGAGTGTCCGAGTTACAGCGCACAGAACAACAAACTAGGAGTGTCCGAGTTACAGCGCACAGAACAACAAACTAGGAGTGTCCGAGTTACAGCGCACAGAACAATAAACTAGGAGTGTCCGAGTTACAGCCCACAGAACAATAAACTAGGAGTGTCCGAATTACAGCGCACAGAACAATAAACTAGGAGTGTTCGAGTTACAGCGCACAGAACAATAAACTAGGAGTGTCTCCGAGTACAAGACACAGAACAATACACTAGGAGTGTCTGAGTACAAGTCACAGAACAATAAACTAGGAGTGTCCCAGTTACAGCGCACAGAACAATAAAATAGGAGTGTCCCAGTTACAGAGCACAGAACAATAAACTAGGAGTGTCTGAGTACAAGTCATAGAGCAATAAACTAGGAGTGTCCCAGTTACAGCGCACAGAACAATAAACTAGGAGTGTCTGAGTACAAGACACAGAACAATAAACTAGGAGCATCTGAGTACAAGACACAGAACAATAAACTAGGAGTGTCTGGCAATGTCGTTGTCTGTTACTTCCTTTGCCGACCGGTCATGTCCGGCTATGTCGTTACCTGTTACTTCACTTGCCGGCCGGTCATGTCGGGCTATGTCGTTGTCTGTTACTTCCTTTGCCGGCCGGTCTGTCGGGCTATGTCGTTACCTGTTACTTCACTTGCCGGCTGGTCATGTCGGGCTATATTATTATATATAATATCTCCATCTGTTTGTCGTTGTGTCTGTCTTTTCTATTTGTCGCTTTCTTCTGTTTACACTTGTCAGCGTCCAGTTGTAATGGTCTTTCGCTAGTGTCGTGGGAATTGGTTTCTACTTTGTTCTCTAAGTTTCCTATCTAACTTTTCTCTTCTTATTTAATATTAACAAAAATATATTCATAATTAGATCCATAATCCTCGGTTACAAGGGACTATGCCATACTTTCAGCTTAAACAAAAATATTTTATGTGCTTGCAGTATAAACATTTAATTTCGTAAGTTTTCAATCTAAGCAAATAATTTCATAAGTTTTCAGTTTAAACAAATTCCATTTCTAGCAGTCTAAATAAATAATTTCACATGTTTTCAGACTAAAAACATAATTTCATGTGCCTTTGCCCTAAACAAATAATCTTACAGGTTTTCAGACAAAACATTATTTCTTCACGTGCTTCAATCACCTATAACAATACGTCTCAGGGGTGGTCATGTCTTCTCCTCCAATAACTGACATTCACTAGAATATGATGTTCATTCATGTCTTCTCCGCCAGTAACTGACATTCACTAGAATATGATGTTCATTCATGTCTTCTCCGCCAGTAACTGACATTCACTAGAATGTGATGTTCATTCATGTCTTCTCCCCTAGAGACTAACATTCACTAGAATGTGATGTTCATTCATGTCTTCTCCCCTAGAGACTAACATTCACTAGAATGTGATGTTCATTCATGTCTTCTCCCCTAGAGACTAACATTCACTAGAATGTTTTGTTCATTCATGTCTTCTCCCCCGGAGACTAACATTCACTAGAATGTGATGTTCATTCATGTCTTCTCCCCTAGAGACTGACATTTACTAGAATGTGATGTTCGTTTATGTCTTCTCCCCCAGAGACTAACATTCACTAGAATGTGATGTTCATTCATGACTTCTCCCCCAGAGACTAATATTCACTAGAATGTGATGTTCATTCATGACTTCTCCCCTAGAGACTAACATTCACTAGAATGTGATGTTCGTTTATGTCTTCTCCCCTAGAGACTAACATTCACTAGAATGTGATGTTCGTTTATGTCTTCTCCCCTAGAGACTAACATTCACTAGAATGTGACGTTCATTAGAAACAGGTACCGTTTATTGAAATCTCTCCATTAAAATTACTCAACCGTCCATTATCTCATGTTTTACGTGAAATATTAATAACTTCTGTAAGTAAGGAGCCATAGTTGCAGCAATTTATCAACATTTTAGAAATCACTTTTCGTGACTTTCTTAACGTCCACAAAACTGGTAGGACAGCCTAAGATGTTATTTTCTCAACTACAACACTTAATATGAACAGCTGATGAGCTACTTTGTGCAGGATACAAAATTACATTTCTTGATTGTGTTCATGTCGGTAATGTTTAGCTTGCATACATTTTTATTTGATATAATAGCTTTTAAAAACTTTACTTTTAGATTTACTTCTTGGCGTATACAGCGCACAGATCAACAAACTAGGAGTGTCCGAGTTACAGCGCACAGAACAACAAACTAGGAGTGTCCGAGTTACAGCGCACAGAACAACAAACTAGGAGTGTCCGAGTTACAGCGCACAGAACAATAAACTAGGAGTGTCCGAGTTACAGCCCACAGAACAATAAACTAGGAGTGTCTGAGTACAATTAAAGCACACAGAACAATAAACTAGGAGTGTTCGAGTTACAGCGCACAGAACAATAAACTAGGAGTGTCTCCGAGTACAAGACACAGAACAATACACTAGGAGTGTCTGAGTACAAGTCACAGAACAATAAACTAGGAGTGTCCCAGTTACAGCGCACAGAACAATAAAATAGGAGTGTCCCAGTTACAGAGCACAGAACAATAAACTAGGAGTGTCTGAGTACAAGTCATAGAGCAATAAACTAGGAGTGTCCCAGTTACAGCGCACAGAACAATAAACTAGGAGTGTCTGAGTACAAGACACAGAACAATAAACTAGGAGCATCTGAGTACAAGACACAGAACAATAAACTAGGAGTGTCTGAGTACAAGACACAGAACAATAAACTAGGAGCATCTGAGTACAAGACACAGAACAATAAACTAGGAGTGTCTGAGTACAAGACACAGAACAATAAACTAGGAGTGTCTGAGTACAAGTAAAGCACACAGAACAATAAACTAGGAGTGTCTGAGTACAAGACACAGAACAATAAACTAGGAGTGTCTGAGTACAAGTAAAGCACACAGAACAATAAACTAATAGTGTCTGAGTATAAGTAAAGCACACAGAACAATAAACTAGGAGTGTCTGAGTACAAGTAAAGCACACAGAACAATAAACTAGGAGAGTCTGAGTACAGGACAGAAAAATAAACTAATAGTGTCTGAATACAATTAAAGCACACAGAACAATAAACTAATAGTGTCTGAGTACAATTAAAGCACACAGAACAATAAACTAATAGTGTCTGAGTACAAGTAAAGCACACAGAACAATAAACTAGGAGTGTCTGGGTACAAGAAAAGCACACAGAACAATAAACTAGGAGTGTCTGAGTACAAGACACAGAACAATAAACTAGGAGCATCTGAGTACAAGACACAGAACAATAAACTAGGAGTGTCTGAGTACAAGACACAGAACAATAAACTAGGAGCATCTGAGTACAAGACACAGAACAATAAACTAGGAGTGTCTGAGTACAAGACACAGAACAATAAACTAGGAGTGTCTGAGTACAAGTAAAGCACACAGAACAATAAACTAGGAGTGTCTGAGTACAAGACACAGAACAATAAACTAGGAGTGTCTGAGTACAAGTAAAGCACACAGAACAATAAACTAATAGTGTCTGAGTACAAGTAAAGCACACAGAACAATAAACTAGGAGTGTCTGAGTACAGGACAGAACAATAAACTAGGAGTGTCTGAGTACAAGTAAAGCACACAGAACAATAAACTAGGAGTGTCTGAGTACAAGTAAAGCACACAGAACAATAAACTAGGAGTGTCTGAGTACAAGTAAAGCACACAGAACAATAAACTAGGAGTGTCTGAGTACAAGTAAAGCACACAGAACAATAAACTAGGAGTGTCTGAGTACAAGTAAAGCACACAGAACAATAAACTAGGAGTGTCTGAGTACAAGTAAAGCACACAGAACAATAAACTAGGAGTGTCTGAGTACAGGACAGAACAATAAACTAATAGTGTCTGAGTACAAGTAAAGCACACAGAACAATAAACTAGGAGTGTCTGAGTACAAGTAAAGCACACAGAACAATAAACTAGGAGTGTCTGAGTACAGGACACAGAACAATAAACTAGGAGTGTCTGAGTACAAGTAAAGCACACAGAACAATAAACTAGGAGAGTCTGAGTACAGGACAGAAAAATAAACTAATAGTGACTGAGTACAATTAAAGCACACAGAACAATAAACTAGGAGTGTCTGAGTACAAGTAAAGCACACAGAACAATAAACTAGGAGTGTCTGAGTACAAGTAAAGCACACAGAACAATAAACTAGGAGTGTCTGAGTACAAGTAAAGCACACAGAACAATAAACTAGGAGTGTCTGAGTACAAGTAAAGCACACAGAACAATAAACTAGGAGTGTCTGAGTACAAGTAAAGCACACAGAACAATAAACTAGGAGTGTCTGAGTACAGGACAGAACAATAAACTAATAGTGTCTGGGTACAAGTAAAGCACACAGAACAATAAACTAGGAGTGTCTGAGTACAAGTAAAGCACACAGAACAATAAACTAGGAGTGTCTGAGTACAAGTAAAGCACACAGAACAATAAACTAGGAGTGTCTGAGTACAAGTAAAGCACACAGAACAATAACTAGGAGTGTCTGAGTACAAGTAAAGCACACAGAACAATAAACTAGGAGTGTCTGAGTACAAGTAAAGCACACAGAACAATAAACTAGGAGTGTCTGAGTACAAGTAAAGCACACAGAACAATAAACTAGGAGTGTCTGAGTACAAGTAAAGCACACAGAACAATAAACTAGGAGTGTCTGAGTACAGGACAGAACAATAAACTAATAGTGTCTGGGTACAAGTAAAGCACACAGAACAATAAACTAGGAGTGTCTGAGTACAAGTAAAGCACACAGAACAATAAACTAGGAGTGTCTGAGTACAAGTAAAGCACACAGAACAATAAACTAGGAGTGTCTGGGTACAAGAAAAGCACACAGAACAATAAACTAGGAGTGTCTGAGTACAAGACACAGAACAATAAACTAGGAGCATCTGAGTACAAGACACAGAACAATAAACTAGGAGTGTCTGAGTACAAGACACAGAACAATAAACTAGGAGCATCTGAGTACAAGACACAGAACAATAAACTAGGAGTGTCTGAGTACAAGACACAGAACAATAAACTAGGAGTGTCTGAGTACAAGTAAAGCACACAGAACAATAAACTAGGAGTGTCTGAGTACAAGACACAGAACAATAAACTAGGAGTGTCTGAGTACAAGTAAAGCACACAGAACAATAAACTAATAGTGTCTGAGTACAAGTAAAGCACACAGAACAATAAACTAGGAGTGTCTGAGTACAGGACAGAACAATAAACTAGGAGTGTCTGAGTACAAGTAAAGCACACAGAACAATAAACTAGGAGTGTCTGAGTACAAGTAAAGCACACAGAACAATAAACTAGGAGTGTCTGAGTACAAGTAAAGCACACAGAACAATAAACTAGGAGTGTCTGAGTACAAGTAAAGCACACAGAACAATAAACTAGGAGTGTCTGAGTACAAGTAAAGCACACAGAACAATAAACTAGGAGTGTCTGAGTACAAGTAAAGCACACAGAACAATAAACTAGGAGTGTCTGAGTACAGGACAGAAAAATAAACTAATAGTGTCTGAGTACAAGTAAAGCACACAGAACAATAAACTAGGAGTGTCTGAGTACAAGTAAAGCACACAGAACAATAAACTAGGAGTGTCTGAGTACAGGACACAGAACAATAAACTAGGAGTGTCTGAGTACAAGTAAAGCACACAGAACAATAAACTAGGAGAGTCTGAGTACAGGACAGAAAAATAAACTAATAGTGACTGAGTACAATTAAAGCACACAGAACAATAAACTAGGAGTGTCTGAGTACAAGTAAAGCACACAGAACAATAAACTAGGAGTGTCTGAGTACAAGTAAAGCACACAGAACAATAAACTAGGAGTGTCTGAGTACAAGTAAAGCACACAGAACAATAAACTAGGAGTGTCTGAGTACAAGTAAAGCACACAGAACAATAAACTAGGAGTGTCTGAGTACAAGTAAAGCACACAGAACAATAAACTAGGAGTGTCTGAGTACAGGACAGAACAATAAACTAATAGTGTCTGGGTACAAGTAAAGCACACAGAACAATAAACTAGGAGTGTCTGAGTACAAGTAAAGCACACAGAACAATAAACTAGGAGTGTCTGAGTACAAGTAAAGCACACAGAACAATAAACTAGGAGTGTCTGAGTACAAGTAAAGCACACAGAACAATAAACTAGGAGTGTCTGAGTACAAGTAAAGCACAGAACAATAAACTAGGAGTGTCTGAGTACAAGTAAAGCACACAGAACAATAAACTAGGAGTGTCTGAGTACAAGTAAAGCACACAGAACAATAAACTAGGAGTGTCTGAGTACAAGTAAAGCACACAGAACAATAAACTAGGAGTGTCTGAGTACAGGACAGAACAATAAACTAATAGTGTCTGGGTACAAGTAAAGCACACAGAACAATAAACTAGGAGTGTCTGAGTACAAGTAAAGCACACAGAACAATAAACTAGGAGTGTCTGAGTACAAGTAAAGCACACAGAACAATAAACTAGGAGTGTCTGAGTACAAGTAAAGCACACAGAACAATAAACTAGGAGTGTCTGAGTACAAGTAAAGCACACAGAACAATAAACTAGGAGTATCTGAGTACAAGTAAAGCACACAGAACAATAAACTAGGAGTGTCTGAGTACAAGTAAAGCACACAGAACAATAAACTAGGAGTGTCTGAGTACAAGTAAAGCACACAGAACAATAAACTAGGAGTGTCTGAGTACAAGTAAAGCACACAGAACAATAAACTAGGAGTATCTGAGTACAAGTAAAGCACACAGAACAATAAACTAGGAGTGTCAGATTACAGATGGATAAAGATATTATAATTTTAGGATGGCCGAGTATGATGACAGATACGACTGTCTAACGTGTGAAAGGAAAGGTAAAACTACGAGTAAGCCCATATTTGAACTTATTGTTTTACAATTAGCCATTCCGATTCTTTTATTAATTCCTATTCCGCATTTCCAATCATCTTTTATCAGTGTCCCGAACATATGTATGTTGCCACTTGACCTAATATGTCGCCACTTATGTTTACAAACGGCCTTTGTCTCTCTAAGATTTATTTTAGTCCACATTTTTAGCTTTCAAGAACGTTAATGAGATGCCTCGATTAGTCTTTAATGGAACAACGGGTAACAACATCAAATACACATATAATACACAGTGCTAGCACAAAGTCTAGATGACTTACATAATATTGTAACCATACTCCACTGTAAAACATTTCCATTCAAGAGTAGAGATGCGAAAAGTGATATCGCAGAATTTTCGTCTAATCTCACATTGATGTCTATCCAGTCATTACTACAGGAACAGGGCATATGTTAATCTCGCATGGACGACTGTCCAATCATTACTATAACAACAGGGCATGTGTTAGTCTGATCTCACATGGATGTCTGTCCAATCATTACTACAAGAACAGGGCATGTGTTAGTCTGATCTCACATAGACGACTGTCCAGTCATACGAATATTTGATGTATAAGTCTATACAACTAAGTATATAAGTATACACGAAGCCACTGCAGTAAAGCTGTGATAACAAAATGTATAAACGGGGGAAAATGTAGGAACAGCTTTATTAATTAACGAGCACACAGTTGTGAAGTTTCGGTGTGAACCTTAATCATACAAAAACACGCAGGACGAAAAAAAAAAGAGATTAAGTGACCGCATACACAAACATCTGTACAATACCACCCAGCATGCTTCGAAACTAGTCCCTAATCATTTAAGTGGCCCCAACCAAAGAGGAAAATCTGATTTTCTAGTAGCAGCCACCAAAGAATGGAACACCGATAACAGAAACCGCCTAGAGCTTGAGAACAGCTACATTCAGGAATATGGGAAGCTGTAAACACGTGGTCTGAACTCGCACTTCAGTTACACCTAACATTGCCCTCTTCCACAATCTTATTCCCTCTACGCAAAGTCCCACTCCTTTCTCATTTGCTATACATATTTCAAAACCTCCTCACAGCATCATATTACAATCCCTCTGCTCCAACTATAATCACATATTCCATCTTTTCTCGGCTAGATTTCCATTGTATCACTCTATCTCTTTTCTGCTGCCCCCCTCCCCCCATTTATGAATGATCCACTTATCACACATCACAAGTCTCCATTTAAACATTCTCAGCACTCCACCATGCACATTTCTGGAAACATTTTCTTACAAGTCACAGCCAAGTCCTCTATTTACTTTATTTCATTATGTTTTTCCATTCCTACTCTTTACATACCATTCATGTGAATTTACATTTTATCTTCTTTCTCTATTTATTCGTCCTGTATGTTTTAGTATGATTAAGGTTTACACCGAAACCTCACAGCTGTGTGCTCACTAATTAATAAAGCTGTTCCTACTTTTTTTCCTAGTTCATACATTTTGACTGTCCAGTCATTATTACAACACCAGGGCATGTGTTAGCCTGATCTCACATAGACGACGGTCCAGTCATTATTACAACAACAGGGCATGTGATAATACAAGTATGGTCATAATGATATAAAGCCTTCAGTTTCCTGGCTCCTTTGCGTCAGCTTTACATGATGAGAACATCTTTCTTAGCAATACTCTATGTACAGTAAACAGATGGTTAAATAATGGCTCTACCTGCACGTGGCAGAACTCAAGAGACCCTAGATTCAAATTAGGAATACAGACAGCAGCCTAGACAATGGCGTCATTGAAGCATCGTCACATGGTCAACCCCATTTATGTCCAGCCACATGGTCAGAAAAATTAAAGATGGAAGTCATCAGGGGTCAGCTAACAGAATGATCGCACTATAGACAGTTATTACTAGATGCGGGCAGTTAAGCTTAGAGACAAACCTCTCTCTTGACCAAGTTCAGCGATAGTCATGATCTCTATAATTTTCAGAATAAAAAAGCAACAGGTTTTACTGTCTACGTGCTGTGAGAAAAGTTGAAGAATAAATGAACATGTTTTATAGATAGTGATTTCCAAAGATTGTCTTATGTAATTGCTAGTTATCATCAATGTTGTTGAGTGATGTCAATGAAGTGAGTCAGACTACCAGTACTGAGTGATAGAGGAACATTATGATAGAAGCTAGTGAAGTGAGTCAGACAACCAGTACTGAGTGATAGAGGAACATTATGATAGAAGCTAGTGAAGTGAGCCAGACTACCAATACTGAGTGATAGAGGAACATTATGATAGAAGCTAGTGAAGTGAGTCAGACTACCAGTACTGAGTAATACAGGACCATCACAATAGATATCAGTGACGTGAGTCAGACTATCAACACCAAGCAATACAGGAAGATCATGATAGATGTCGGTGAAATGAGTCAGACTACAAACACTAAGTGATACAGGAACATCATTATGGATGTCAGTGAAGTGAGTCACACAACCAGCACTGAGTGATACAGGAACATCATTATAGATGTCAGTAAAGTGAGTTAGAGTACCATAACTACGTGATGCAGAAACTTCATTATAAATGATAGTGAAATGAGTCAGACTTCCGCTGCTAAATGATACAGAAACATCATGATATATGCCAGTGAAGTTAGTCAGATTACGAGAAATAAGTGATTACAGAAACATTATGGTAGATACCAGTGAAGTGATTCAGACTACCAGCACTGAGTGATACAGAAACATCATGATAGATGTCAGTAAAGTGAGTCAGACTAATAGCACTGGGTGAACATCATGATAGATGACAGTCAAGTCAGTAAGGCTACCAAAAATAAATGATACAGAAACATCATGGTAGATCCCAGTGAAGTGAGACAGACTACAAGAATTAAATGGTAAAGAAACATCCTGATAGATGCCAGTGAAGTGAACCAGACTACCAGAACTAAATAATACAGAAACATCATGATGAATGAAGTGAGTCAAACTGCCAGAATTAAGTGACGGAGAGATACTACGATAGATGCCAGTGAAGTGAGTCAGACGGCCAGCACTGAGTGATACAGAAACATCATACTAGATGCCAGTGAAGTGAATGAGACTATCAGAACTACGTGATTCAGAAAGATCATGATAGATGACAGCGTAGTGACTCAGACTACCAGCACTGAGTGCACATCTTGAGAGATGTGAGTGAAGTCAGTCAGACTACCATCATTAAGTGATACAGAAACATCATGATAAATGGTAGTGAAGTGATACAGAAAGTTCATTATAAATATCAGTGAAGTGAGTCAGATTACCAGAGCTAAGTGATACAGAAACATCATTATAGATGCCAGTGAAGTGAGTCAGACTGCCAGCACTGAGTGATACAATATCTATAGACCAGGAAAAAAAAATAGGAGCAACTTTATTACTTAACGATTACAAAATTGTGATGTTTCTGCGTGAGCCTTAATCATACAGAAACATACAGGGCGAAGAAACAGAGAGAGGAGATAAAGTATAGATTCACATGAGTGTTATTTAAAAAATGAGTAGAACACTTTGCTGTAACTGTAAGATGTGGCTTGTTCGACGTTTTGTGTCAGAAATGAGCGTGGTAGGGCGTAGAGACTGTTTAAATGGAGACCTGTGATGTGTGGTTGGTGGGTCGTAACTGGGGGTGGTGGGTGGGGAAACCGTGGAGGGGAGAGAGAGAATGGTACAATGTTAACCTACCAGGAGAAGGTGAAATAGTTAGGGCAGAGGGGTTGTAATGTGATGCTGGGAGGAGGTTCTGAACTATATGTAACAAGTGAGAAGGGAGTAGAGCTTAGTAAAGTGGGGTTATAATTGTTGAAGAGGAGAATGTTAGGTGTAGCTGAATAGCGAGTTTAACCCGTGTGGTTCCAGCTTCCTATAATCCTGAATGTAGCGGTTCTCAAGCGCTAGGCGGCTTGTGTCATCTGTATGACATTGTTTGATAGCTGTTATCAGAAAATAAGATTTGCTTCTATGGTTGGGGCCATTGAAATGATTTGGGGCTGGTTTCGAAGCATGCTGGGCGATATCTTACAGATTTTTCTGCATGCGGTCCCCTAATCGGAGGCCAGTCTCACCAATATACGTTATCCTGCATCTTTTGCATATGATGACATATATCACATTACGGGACTCGCATGTGAATCCCTCATGAACAGTGAGGATAGTTTGGGGAAAGGTGATCGTTTTCGTTTCCCAGACTACCGGGCAGGTAACACAGCAGGGGCGGTTACTTTCTGGAACTAACATATGTAAAGCTCCGCTTCAAGTGGCTGTGGATGAGGATGTCATTAATGTTTGGCTCATGTTTGTATGCCAATAGGGGTAATTAGAGAAAATGTCGCGTGTGTCGGGGTCGAGCTGAGTTATTGGCAGATGACGATAAAGAACTTTCTTAACCGTCTGACCATGCGGGTGGAAAGGTAGTACTAACTTAACTCTGTCCGACGGAGTAACAGGCTTTTTTCTGAATGCTTCTTTGCGGCTCACTAGTTGAATACGGTTGAAGGCTTCACGAGGGATATTTCCTGGGTAGTAGCCATGACGAAAAAATTCTAATTACTTGTTGGACTGATCTATAAAGTCCAATTTATCCTGACATATGCGGATAAGACGGAGGAATTTGGAGTATGGGATGGAGATATTACAGGCTTCAGGATTGGAGGAGGT
This sequence comes from Achatina immaculata, assembly GCA_009760885.1. Classification (NCBI taxonomy): domain Eukaryota; kingdom Metazoa; phylum Mollusca; class Gastropoda; order Stylommatophora; family Achatinidae; genus Lissachatina; species Lissachatina immaculata. The sequence continues at coordinate 18,179,759 of CM019701.1, read as the reverse complement.
GTAAAGTAAATAGGTGTGGCTGGCACTTGGCTTGTAAAATACAGAGATGACAAGCCTGCTTATGCCAAAAGAAATTTTAATGTCTAAAAGGTTTACCCACTTGTCAGAAATTTCATAGATGAATTTTATGTTATTATTAAGTGAACTGGTGAATTCAATAAATTTATAAAGTCTTCCTGTGGCATACTGGTGACTCCAATGCCATCATCGATGTACCATTTATATAATTCTGGAAGTCTGTCAGAGAAGGTTTTCCATAGTTTGACTTCCAGAAAGCCCATAAATAGACATGCATAACTGGGACCAATTTTCGTTCCCAGTGATTTGCTCAAAGTATTTGCCGTTGAATTCGAAATAATTTAGATTTAGTACCAGCTATGAGTGATACAGAAAATTCATAATAAATGCCAGTGAATTGAGTCAGACTTCCAGCACTAGGTGATACAGAAACATCATGAAAATGCCAGTAAAGTTAGTCAGATTACCAACACAGAGTGATACAAAAACATCATGGAAAATGCCAGTGAAGTGAGTCAGATGATCAGAACTGAGTGATAGAGAAACACGATTATAGATGTGAGTGAAGTGTGTCAGACTACCAGAACTAAGTGATACAGAAAGTTGATTATAAATGCCAGTGAATTGAGTCAGATTGCCAGAACTAAATGATACAGAAACATCATGACAGATGCCAGTGAAATTAGTCAGACTATCAGCACTGAGTAATACAGAAACATCATGAAAAATGCCAGTGAAGTGAGTCTGGCTACCAGAAATAAATGATACAGAAACATCATTGCAGATGCCAGTGAAGTTAGTCACACTGCCAGAATTAAAGATAAAGAAACATCATGATAGATGCCAGTAAAGTGAATCAGACTACCGACACTAAGTGATACAGGAACATCATGATAGATGTTAGTGAAGTGTTTGAGACTATCAGCACTGAGTGCACATTATGATAGATGCCAGTGAAGTGGGTGAGATTACCAGAACTAAATGATACAGAAACATCATGATGGATTTGAGTGAAGTGAGTCAGACTACCAGAACTAAGTGATACATAAATATATGATAGATGTCAGTGAAGTTAGGCGGACTTCCTGCACTGAGTGATAAAGAAACATTATAATAGATGCCAGTAAAATGAGTCAGACTAAGAGAAGTAAGTGATACAGACACATCATGATAGATGTCAGTGAAGTAATACTGACTACCACCACTGAGTGAGCATCATGATGAATGTTAGTGAAGTGAGTTAGACTGCCAGCGCTGAGTAAACATCATGATGTGGCAGTATTTATATTCTGCACTTGTCACTGTAGAATTTCTATTATTAAAGGGAAATAATCACAGATAAAACTAGTAGTCTATAATCTTTAAAGCCCTTTCTTAATTATGACATAGATAGTTCAAATTTATGTTGTTTACGATTTGTAAATCTCACTGATAGTTGGGAAAAATTGTAAGTGTCACAAAGTCGAATGTCTGGGTCGACATGACCAGACGAAAGGAGTAACAGAAAATTTAAGCCTTGTGATGTATTTTTCTTTTTCTTAAGGTCAGTTTGACATGTTAACTTCAAAAGAATTATTAATATATTTGGTGAGCCGTCTGTCTAGACTAGTTATTTAGTAACAAAGTTAAATCTGGAAACGTTTGACACCTTGTTACCCAAGGTCAGACAATTTCACTAGGGTCAGATGTCACATGAAGCCGAGATTTGTCCAGACAGAAGTTTCTAGATTGGGGCTGGGAAAATTCCAGTCATATAAAAGAGGCAGAGCTGGCAAAGCAGGATCATTATGAGACAGAAAAGAGATTAGACCAAGAAGACATTTTTAGAGTAGAAGTTGGCAGTGAGGTTTAGGCATGCTTTAGTTTTATTGCAGTAACATTTGTCCTTTTTAGGGCAAACTTTTGCCTAGTGTAGAATGTAGATAGTTTTGTAGCATTGTCCTGGTTAGGACTGAAAATGTGATGTAGCGATTCATCTTTTGGAAGATGTGTACGTTGTTTAGAATTCTGTAATATTGTAAGTAGAAGTTTATTTTTGTAACACTCATGACTGTAATAATTCATACTGCTCGGTTGTTAGATTCACTTCCTCATGGCACTGACTTCGTGCCCAGGAAGTTCTATTGTGTGTTTTTCTGGTCTCTGCCATGTGGCAGCAGTTTTCAAGCCATTTGGCTTCATTCACATCACTCATCAGTTCAACACTCATTTTCTCCATCAATAAAACTTGTCAACGTTAAATTTAGTTGGAGTTCTTGAGTAGTTGGAACTTCTTCTGTTAGTCTTGTTGAGTGAGTGGGAGTTCTGTACAAGTTTTCATTACGTGACACTATTGTTTTTGTTGTGGCAGTTCCGAAACGGGCATTGCTGTTGTGTCACTCGGGGTATACCATAGCGAAAAGTGTACCTTTTGGGTAAAGTAGTTTCATCTTTTATAGACTACTCAAAGGCATAAGATTATGTATAACACCAGAAAATTTGGGAAATAATGAAAAAACTGGGATTTCCAACACATTTGATACAATTAACATAAATGGCGTATCTAGACCAACAGGCAGCAGTAAGAATAAATGGTGAAACAACAACTTGGTTTGACTAAAAAAAACAGGTTCGTCAGGGGTGCATATTGTTGCTTTACTTATTTAATTTGTATACTGAAAATATAATGAGGAATGTTAGAGAAGATGTAGACAAAGAATATTACGATGTCATAAGAATTGGAGGTTATAAAATATCAGAGATTAGATATGCTGATGACACAGTGTTACTGTCCACAACACAAAAAGGAATGGAAAAACTAATTATGTCAGTCCATAAGAACAGCGAAGACCAGAACCTCTATCTTAATGCAAAGAAAACTAAATTGATGACAACTGACAAAACAAACAAGGCAGCTGAAATATGTCTCAACGAGGAAAAACTGGAAGAAGTGGAGAGTTTTGAATATCTTGGATAACTACTAACTAATAATGGAGATACAATGAGGGAAACTAAAAGGAGAAAATCTATCGCTATTCAGAAAGTAAAACAACTAAAAAATGTGTACAGAGGAACAGATAGAACTATAAAAATAAGATTTTTAAGGGCATGCATCTTTCCCATCGCAATTTATATGCCTTTGAGACCTGGACACTTAACAAAACAGCTGAGAAACACATAAATGCCTTTGAATGTAAATGCTACAGAAGAGTTCTTCAAATATCATGGACACAAAAATAACAAATATATCCATACTACAAGAACTTAATACAGAAGAACGCTGGCTAGTAAAGAGGATTAAAGAGAGAAAACTTAAATATTTTGGACACATTAAACATCATGTTAATCTGGAGAAGAGTGTCTTGGAAGGATACATAATGGGAAAAAGAAAGAGCGGAAGACCAAGGGGAAGAAAGCTGCAATGCACCGTTGATGGTCTGCAAATGGATGCATCCGCAGCAGGGCATCTTGCTCACATCCGAGAGGAGAGCTGTTAGTGAGGCAAAGTTCTGCAAGGAACATGCAAATGAATGAATGTATGAGTGTTTTCAACTTTTATAGGCACCAACAACATGTAAGTCTTTCTAACAAAGTCCACAAATTGTCAAACCTCTGACTCTCTGTGCTCTGTCACACAGACATACACCTGCTCTGACTCTCTGTGCTCTGTCACACAGACATACACCTGCTCTGACTCTCTGTGCTCTGTCACATAGACATACACCTGCTCTGACTTTCTGTGCTCTGTCACACAGACATACACCTGCTCTGACTCTCTGTGCTCTGTCACACAGGCATACACCTGCTCTGACTCTCTGTGCTCTGTCACACAGGCATACACCTGCTCTGACACTCTGTGCTCTGTCACACAGGCATACACCTGTAGTTGATGCCTTGAAGGCACAGTAATATAATACACCATCCAGGAAAGACACCCTTTTACAATAATAGATGTCAGTGAAGTGAGTCAGACTACCAGCACCAAGTGATACAGGAATATCATGATGTATGTCAGTGAAGTGTTTCAGACTACCTGCACAGAGCGCACATCATAACAGATGTCAGTGAAGTGAGTCAGACTATCAGCACTAAGTGATACAGAAACATCAGAATAAATACCAGTGAAGTGAGTCAGACTACCAGAACAAAATGATGTAGAAACATCATGATAGATGTCAGTGAAGTGAGCCTCATTACCAGCTTTGAGCGATATAGAATCATCATGATAGATGTCAGTGAAGTGATTCAGACTACTGGTACTGACTGATATAGGAACATCATGATAGATGCCAGTAAAATAAGTCAGAATACCAGCACTGAGTGGTGCAGGAACAGTATAGACAATTTTATAGAATACTTATTAAAACTTTGCCTCCTGTGTTTTCTTTATAATACCAGAATATAGAAAACAGATAAAAGTAGAAAATGTTTCTGATTATTATTTCCTTTTTTTTACTTTTCCCTTACTTCTCAAAACTATTTGTGTGAATTTGAATTTATTCTCATACAGGAGTATTTGAGTTTCACCCACATGTGACCGAATACAAATAAAAACATTCATTACACCCCTATAATAAACAGATATGATTGGGCACTAATAACACATACACTAATAAACAGACAAACATACAATGCATGTAAATGTTCTGATAAGAAATATCATTTACTTCTTTGTTTAGTGGAATTCATTTATTTCTTTATTCAGTGGCAATTTTTTACTTCTCTGTTCAGTGGCATTTCTTTACTTCTTTGTTCTTTGGCATTTCTTAACTTCTCTGTTCAGTAGCATAACTTTACTTCTCTGTTTATCTGCATTTATTAACATCTCTTTTCAGTGGCATTTCTTTACTTCTCTGTTAAGTGGCATTCCTTTACTTCTCTGTTCAATGGCATTTCTTACCTTCTTTTTTTCGGTGGTATTACTTTACTTCTCTGTTCAATGGCATTTGTTTACTTCTCTGTTCAGTGATATTCCTTTACTTTTCTGTTCAGTGGCATTCCTTTATTTCTCTGTTCAGTGGCATTCCTTTATTTCTCTGTTCAGTGGCATTCCTTTATTTCTCTGTTCAGTGGCATTCCTTTATTTCTCTGTTCAGTGGCATTCCTTTTAATTTTCTGTTCGATAGTATTCCTTTACTTCACTGTTTAATGTCATTCCTTTACTTCTCTATAAAGTGGCATTCCATTTCTTCTCTGTTCGGTGCCATTCCTTTACTTCTCTGTCCAGTGGCATTTCTTTACTTCTCTGTCCAGTGTCATTCCTTTACTTCTCTGTCCAGTGGCATTTCTTTACATCCCTATTCAGTGACATTCTTTTACTTCTCTACTCAGTAGCATTCTGTTATTTTCTCTGTTCAGTGTCATTCCTTTACTTCTCTGTTCAGTGTCATTCCTTTACTTCTCTGTTCAGTGTCATTCCTTTACTTCTCTGTTCAGTGTCATTCCTTTACTTCTCTGTTCAGTGTCATTCCTTTACTTCTCTGTTCAGTGTCATTCCTTTACTTCTCTGTTCAGTGTCATTCCTTTACTTCTCTGTTCAGTGTCATTCCTTTACTTCTGTGTTCAGTGTCATTCCTTTACTTCTCTGTTCAGTGTCATTCCTTTACTTCTCTGTTCAGTTTCATTCCTTTACTTCTCTGTTCAGTGTCATTCCTTTACTTCTCTGTTCAGTGTCATTCCTTTACTTCTCTGTTCAGTGTCATTCCTTTACTTCTCTGTTCAGTGTCATTCCTTTACTTCTCTGTTCAGTGTCATTCCTTTACTTCTCTGTTCAGTGTCATTCCTTTACTTCTCTGTTCAGTGTCATTCCTTTACTTCTCTGTTCAGTGTCATTCCTTTACTTCTCTGTTCAGTGTCATTCCTTTACTTCTCTGTTCAGTGTCATTCCTTTACTTCTCTGTTCAGTGTCATTCCTTTACTTCTCTGTTCAGTTTCATTCCTTTACTTCTCTCTCTCTCTGAACCTTAAGTGCCCAGTGCACATGGGGTTTCCACAAGGATTTTCCACAAATGCCTGTCCTTCACCTTTTTTTCTGCTCTTGCTCAGGTGAGCACTCTATTGCTCAACATCCTTTCTGTTGTTCTTCTCCATGTCTCTTTTGGTCTACCCTTACTTCTGTTCCCCTGTGGTGTCCTTCTTAGTGCTATTTTTGAGTGAGTTGTCAGTCATTCGGAGCGCATGTCCCAACCATCGCCAGCGTCTTTCCTCAATAATTGTTGTCAGTGGCTTCATCTGCATTTCTGCCAACAAGATGTTATTTCTTATGGTATTTGGCCAAAATATTTTTCTAATTCTTCGTAAACATTTAGTCTGGAAAGAATTCAACTTGTTTTCTATGGTTTTGGTGATTTTCCAGCATTCACTTCCACAGAGTAGTACACTTAAACATTACTTTTAAATATCCTGATTTTCATATTTATGCTTAGTTTTTTTATATTTACTTCTCTAATCAGTGATATTCCTTTACTTCTCTGTTCAGTGGCATTTCTTTACTTCTCTATTTAGTGGCATTCTTTTACTTCTCTATTCAGTTCCATTTGTTTACTTCTCTCTTTAGTGGCATTCCTTTATTTCTCTGTTCAGTTGTATTTCTTTTCTTTTCTGTTCAATGGCATTACCTTTACTTCTCTGTTCAATTGCATTTCTTTTCTTCTCTGTTCAGTGGCATTTACAAAAAATATTTTTCCTTGCTTCTTTCCGTCATTTTTTTTTCTGAAACATGTTATGCCTTCGTCTTTTGTCATACTGAAAGAATTTCAGATGGCACAATTTTTTTTCTAGTAAATTTTCTTTTGCTTGCCTAACTTTACTGTCATAGTATGCATCAGACAGATGTACATACAACAACATATCAGAACTACAGCAACACATCAGAAATATTTAGCAAATACTCAAAACAGACACTAGTCTGTATGGCATCACTCCAAGCAGACGTCACTAGAATACAGCAACCTGAAGCAGATGTCACCAGACAACAGCAACCTGAAGTAGATGTCACCAGACAACAGCAACCTGAAGCAGATGTCACCAGACAACAGCAACCTGAAGCAGATGTCACCAGACAACAGCAACCTGAAGCAGACGACACTTGTCATAAGCACCTATAGTCAGAACATGACAACTGGCTGTGTAATCAAGATACAATTTTGTGCACAAGCAGCTGAAAATATTTAATTCTATTTAAAGGAGGACAGAAGATAACATTCTGTATGAAAGTGGCAGAAGATAACATTCTGTATGAAAGTGGCAGAAGATAACATTCTGTATGAAAGTGGCAGAAGATAACATTCTGTATGAAAGCGGCAGAAGATAACATTCTGTATGAAAGTGACAGAAGATAACATTCTGTATGAAAGTGACAGAAGATAACATTCTGTATGAAAGTGACAGAAGATAACATTCTGCATGAAAGTGACAGAAGATAACATTCTGTATGAAAGTGGCAGAACATTCTGCATGAAAGTGACAGAAGATAACATTCTGTATGAAAGTGGCAGAAGATAACATTCTGTATGAAAGTGGCAGAAGATAACATTCTGTATGAAAGTGGCAGAAGATAACATTCTGTATGAAAGTGACAGAAGATAACATTCTGTATGAAAGTGACAGAAGATAACATTCTGTATGAAAGTGACAGAAGATAACATTCTGTATGAAAGTGGCAGAAGATAACATTCTGTATGAAAGTGGCAGAAAATTCTGTATGAAAGTGGCAGAAGATAACATTCTGTATGAAAGTGGCAGAAGATAACATTCTGTATGAAAGTGGCAGAAGATAACATTCTGTATGAAAATGACAGAAGATAACATTCTGTATGAAAGTGGCAGAAGATAACATTCTGTATGAAAATGACAGAAGATAACATTCTGTATGAAAGTGGCAGAAGATAACATTCTGTATGAAAGTGGCAGAAGATAACATTCTGTATGAAAGTGACAGAAGAAAACATTCTGTATGAAAGTGACAGAAGATAACATTCTGTATGAAAGTGACAGAAGATAACATTCTGTATGAAAGTGGCAGAAGATAACATTCTGTATGAAAGTGGCAGAAGATAACATTCTGTATGAAAGTGACAGAAGATAACATTCTGTATGAAAGTGGCAGAAGATAACATTCTGTATGAAAGTGACAGAAGATAACATTCTGTATGAAAGTGGCAGAACATTCTGTATGAAAGTGACAGAAGATAACATTCTGTATGAAAGTGACAGAAGATAACATTCTGTATGAAAGTGGCAGAAGATAACATTCTGTATGAAAATGACAGAAGATAACATTGTGTATGAAAGTGGCAGAAGATAACATTCTGTATGAAAGTGGCAGAAGATAACATTCTGTATGAAAGTGACAAAAGATAACATTCTGTATGAAAGTGACAGAAGATAACATTCTGTATGAAAGTGACAGAAGATAACATTCTGTATGAAAGTGGCAGAAGATAACGTTCTGTATGAAAGTGGCAGAAGATAACATTCTGTATGAAAGCGGTAGAAGATAACATTCTGTATGAAAGTGACAGAAGATAACATTCTGTATGAAAGTGGCAGAAGATAACATTCTGTATGAAAGCAGCAGAAGATAACATTCTGTATGAAAGTGGCAGAAGATAACATTATGTATGAAAGTGACAGAAGATAACATTCTGTATGAAAGTGACAGAAGATAACATTATGTATGAAAGTGACAGAAGATAACATTCTGTATGAAAGTGGCAGAACATTCTGTATGAAAGTGACAGAAGATAACATTCTGTATGAAAGTGGCAGAAGATAACATTCTGTATGAAAGTGGCAGAACATTCTGTATGAAAGTGACAGAAGATAACATTGTGTATGAAAGTGGCAGAAGATAACATTCTGTATGAAAGTGGCAGAAGATAATATTCTGTATGAAAGTGGCAGAAGATAATATTCTGTATGAAAGTGGCAGAAGGTAACATTCTGTATTAAAGTGGCAGACGATAACATTCTGTATGAAAGTGGCAGAAGATAACATTCTGTATGAAAGTGGCAGAAGATAACATTTTGTATGAAAGTGACAGAAGATAACATTATGTATGAAAGTGACAGAAGATAACATTCTGTATGAAAGTGGCAGAACATTCTGTATGAAAGTGACAGAAGATAACATTCTGTATGAAAGTGGCTGAAGATAACATTCTGTATGAAAGTGGCAGAAGATAACATTCTGTATGAAAGTGGCAGAAGATAACATTCTGTATGAAAGTGGCAGACGATAACATTCTGTATGAAAGTGACAGAAGATAACATTCTGTATGAAAGTGGCAGACGATAACATTCTGTATGAAAGTGACAGAAGATAACGTTCTGTATGAAAGTGGCAGAACATTCTGTATGAAAGTGACAGAAGATAACATTCTGTATGAAAGTGGCAGAAGATAACATTCTGTATGAAAGTGGCAGAACATTCTGTATGAAAGTGACAGAAGATAACATTGTGTATGAAAGTGGCAGAAGATAACATTCTGTATGAAAGTGGCAGAAGATAATATTCTGTATGAAAGTGGCAGAAGATAATATTCTGTATGAAAGTGGCAGAAGGTAACATTCTGTATTAAAGTGGCAGACGATAACATTCTGTATGAAAGTGGCAGAAGATAACATTCTGTATGAAAGTGGCAGAAGATAACATTTTGTATGAAAGTGACAGAAGATAACATTATGTATGAAAGTGACAGAAGATAACATTCTGTATGAAAGTGGCAGAACATTCTGTATGAAAGTGACAGAAGATAACATTCTGTATGAAAGTGGCTGAAGATAACATTCTGTATGAAAGTGGCAGAAGATAACATTCTGTATGAAAGTGGCAGAAGATAACATTCTGTATGAAAGTGGCAGACGATAACATTCTGTATGAAAGTGACAGAAGATAACATTCTGTATGAAAGTGGCAGACGATAACATTCTGTATGAAAGTGACAGAAGATAACGTTCTGTATGAAAGTGGCAGAAGATAACATTCTGTATGAAAGTTACAGAAGATAACATTCTGTATGAAAGTGACAGAAGATAACATTCTGTATGAAAGTGACAGAAGATAACATTCTGTATGAAAGTGACAGAAGATAACATTCTGTATGAAAGTGACAGAAGGTAATATTCTGCATAAAAGCAACAGAAGGCAACATTCTGTATGAAAGCAGTGGAAGATAACATTCTGTATAAAGTAATATAGAAAAAAATATAAACACAAGAAGAAGATGAAATGAGTAGCATAAACACAGATAGAAACTATAAATGTGTATAAACACAAGCAAATGGTGATATCAGACACCATAAATGCAGGCAGAAGATGATATCAGACAGCATAAACACAGGCAAAAGATTATATCAGATACCAAAAGTTCAGACAAAAGATCATATCAGATAGCATAAATGCAGGCAGAAGATGATATCAGATATCATAAATACAGAAAGAAGATAGCAATCTGTTCAAACTGTATACAGGAAATAAATGACATTGTTATATGACAGTAAACTGTTTAGAGGAAGTGGATGACATTGTTATATGACAGTAAACTGTTTAGAGGAAGTGGGTGACATTGTTATATGACAGTAAACTGTTTAGAGGAAGTGGGTGACATTTAAAGGCGTATGCAGTGACCACAAGGGCTAATCACAGCACCAGCTAAAGGCGTGTGCAGTGACCACAAGGGCTAGTCACAGCACCAGCTAAAGGCGTATGCAGTGACCACAAGGGCTAATCACAGCACCAGCTAAAGGCGTGTGCAGTGACCATAAGGGCTAGTCACAGCACCAGCTAAAGGCGTATGCAGTGACCACAAGGGCTAATCACAGCATCAGCTAAAGGCGTGTGCCATGACCGAAATGACTGATCACAGCACCAACTAAAATAGTACTCCGTTCTGTGTGATTGACTGAATACTAACGTGCTAATATGGGACTAGAAAATATGTATCTGTTGACTTTAAAGATCCAGGGGAACAACTATGAATAAAAGTTAGTTACTCTCTCTCAGGATCAGATTAGACAGATTGATCTGAGAGACTACGATTTGTGTTCTGTGATACACTCAGAGAACAATAAAACCAGGCACGCTCCTTCTTCCACTGGACAACAACAGAACATCTGGACTCCATATTTCAAACTTGCAACGCAACAGTAACTCAATCGTAGAACAGTCAAGAGTGTAGTTCAAATTCAATATACATCAAATTTATTGGTGTGGAAGATGTGGATGATGGATATGACGATGGTAGGAAAAACTTCTGTCATACTGCAATGACAAAAAGTATAACATGAAAAACTTCTCGAGGCACACAGTCCGTGCCATAAGGAAGAAACATTCTACCAGCAAGCAGTTACAAAAATGCAGTATTGCTAATGTCTGGAATGAATAACAACTTCCAGAATAACACTTCATCTTCCAGAATAAGAAAACATAAACAGTACACTCTGGTCCTAGCAAGGGCAACAACATAATTCCTATCATACTATTACAAAGAAAATGTCCTAAAAAGGACAACACAAGCGCTACCACACTCTATTGGGACATAAATGAATTCACTACAAAATTACTGCTGACTTGCCTCTATCACGCGATCCTCATACTCCGAATACACTCATCATAATCATAATATTTGTTTTTCTTTTTTAAACTCAGCTCTGAGTTCTTTTATATAACAGGCATTTTCTCCGCCATCCTTCCAGAACTTTATCTCTGTACAGTTCCCATTCACGCAAAAAGATAACTGTTATGACCTTCACCATAACTCGAGATTCATAACTCCATGAAGTTGACAAGTCGTAAACAACATAACCTTGAACTTTCATTCCTAAAACAAACAATTAAAACTCTAAAACTAAATTTAGACTGTTAAGTCAACACAGATGTTAAGTCAACACAGATGTTAAGTCAGCACAGATGTTAAGTCAACACAGATGTTAAGTCAACACAGATGTTAAGTCAACACAGATGTTAAGTCAACACAGATGTTAAGTCAACACAGGCATTCCAATCGTTGACACTTAAAAAAAACTTTCCCTAACAAAACTCGTAAAAAAATCCCGAGAAATTCCGCTACCTGCTCAAAATTACTAGAGCCAAGGAACATTTCTCTCTCGGAATCCCGTGCAAAATAATACTAAGTGATTACAATTTTGTCTGCCGTTACAGACACGGACAGACTAAATCACGTGCTGAAATACGTGAACTACACAAAAGAAATAGTTCATTTAGTTCAGATCTAAGGGACTACATCATACCTGACTCTACAATAATGTTTATTATTTCCGATCAGCAAAACAAATCGATCTTAAATGATCTCATCTAAACAGCATGGTAAATACTGTTACACATTGTTATGTAACAGTAAACTATTTAGAGGAAGTAGATGACATTATTTTATGACAGTAAACTGTGTAGAGGAAGCAGATGACATTGTTTTGTGACGGTAAACTGTGTAGAGGAAGCAGATGACATTGTTTTGTGACAGTAAACTGTTTAGATGAAGTAGATCTTAGAGTATCTTAGAGTTCTGTATAGATGTTTATATCTTAGAGTTCTGTATAGGTGTTTGTATCTTAGAGTTCTGTATAGGTGCTTGTATCTTAGAGTTGTGTTTAGGTGTTTATATCATACAGTTCTGTACAGGTGTTTGTATCATACTCTTCTGTACAGGAGTTTGTGTCATACTCTTCTGTATAGGTGTTTGTATGTTAGGGTACAATATTAACAACCTTCAGTATGCTGACGACACAGTACTGATAGCTGAGAACCAACAAGACCTGTAAAATATTTTGGATAAAGTCGCTAAAGGAGGTGAACAGAAAGGCCTCCATTTAAACATAAAAAAGACAAATACTGCATTTCTGAGAATGAGAAACATATTAACCAACACATCCTTATCAATGAATGTTAGAAAACGAATCCTAAAATGCTATATTGAACCTATCTTGTTATATGGAAGTGAATCATGGACAATATGCAAGTCTGCACAAAAATCATTGGAAGCAGCAGAAATGTGGTTTATTAGAAGAATGTTGCGAATCCCCTGGACAGCAAAAATAACTAATGAAGAATGTATGAGAAGAGCTGGAGAGACAAAAAAAAAAACCTTGTCAAAAATATAAGAGAGAGACAATGTACTTTCATAGGACATGCAATGAGAAGAGGGGGGGGCATTGAAAATATTATAACAACAGGAAAAATAGAAGGAAGAAGATCAAGAGGAAGAGCGAGAAAAATGATACTGGATAGTCTGACGGGATGATGTGAGAGGAGATCACCAATTGAGCTGATGGCCTGCATGAAGGATCGTATACTCTGAAGAAGCATAATAGCCAACGCCTGTCGGCACTTCACCTGATGATGATGATGTTAGGGTTCTTTACAGGTGTTTGTATCATACACTTCTGTATAGGTGTTATTATCATATTCTTCTGTATAAGTGTTTGTGGCATACTCATCTGTACAGGTGTTTGCATCATACTGTTCTTTATAGGTGTTTATATCTTAAATGTTCTTATAAATGTTTGTGAAATGAAAAGTCCCGTACAGGTGTTTGTTGTCATAAAAGTAATGTATAGGTGTTTGTGTTGCAGATTTATGTATAAACTTTTGTATTATAAAGTCATGCATGATAAAGTCATGTATTTTAAAGTCATGCATCATAAATGTCTTTGCTGACTCTGCTAACCCTGAATGTACATGTGATATCTGAGGTTGTCGCGGTTTCTCATCAGTTTTTCCCTTCCATGCTCTAGCACCATATCGGTCAAGGTCATGAGAGCATTGTTGATTGACAAGCTTTGATGTTTTCTTTTGGAAGTTTCTGAATGAACCATCTTCAGCCAAGGATACAGAGCACGTTTCAGCTGTTTTCTTCCCCTTGTTGTGGTATTTTCAATGGGAACCAAAGCATCATCCAATGAAAGTGGTGTGGGTTTGAATCCATCTCCATTGCTGAAGACAGGTGAAGATTTACTACCTGGGAGACAGTTTAGTAAATGAAGTATGATATCGACCAAGCTGCCACGATGCTTGGTACGGTATATGTCTGCTGGAACTTTATAAGAAGGAGAGTCAAGGTAGTGATGTATAAGATGGTGTCTACAGTTTGAAGTAAATACTTTGCTGTCAGGGCTTCTCAAAGATTTCTCTTGAGAGTTCAACATTTTATGTGAGCTCTTTCGCTTGGTTTTCAGAAACAAAACAGAAAAATCACTCTCATTTTTGCTAGTTTTATAGATATGACTGTTATCTCCCTTACTGTTCTTATAGAAAGCTCTGTTATCTCCTTTACTGTTGTTATAGAATGATATGTTATCTCCCTTACTGTACTTATAGAGTGATATATTAGCTCCCATGCGAGTGTCGTTGATGTGTTCAGGTACCATGATATTTTTGTATTGAGTGGGCCCATGCTCCAAGACCATGTCACGTGGTGAAAGTTTTATCCAACGGGGTTTGCGTATGATCGTATACAGAGTGATCAAATCTCCAAACCATGTGGTGTTACCGATGTCAGAGGAAGATGATTTTAAAACTGGTGAAAGGTTTTTGTGAACTCTCGTCTCATTGTGTGTTAGACAGTCTGCAAGAGACGAAGCCACTTGACTAGAAGACAGCAAGGTGGTGGAGTCTATAGATGCAGCAATAGTTACCAGAAATATGAAGAAGATTTTCTTGCTTCTACTCATCTTTACTGCCGCCATTTTTTAATATCTGAGATGACAAGAATTGAATGCATTCATTATTTATGCAAACAAAGGATACAAAAAATAACTAAAATAACGACACGAAAGAACTGCCAATAACTGACATCGCAGCCAAAATGAAATATACACTAAATGAAATATAATCCTTGAAAATTTCACAAAACTAGTTTTAATTAACGATTTTATATCAGAAACATATAGTAGTATTTACAAAAGTAAAAAAAAAACAGAATCAATTATTAAATTCATGTTCCTATTTTATAGCATGACAGACTTAAAAAAACAACAAATGTGTCTTCTAACTTACTTTTTATATACACAGTCTCTCTGTGTGTCACATCTCTCAGTGTGTGTCACATCTCTCAAGTGTGTGTCACATCTCTCAAGTGTGTGTCACAGTCTCTCAAGTGTGTGTCACAGTCACTCAAGTGTGTGTCATATCTCTCAAGTGTGTGTCACAGTCTCTCAAGTGTGTGTCATATCTCTCAAGTGTGTGTCACATCTCTCAAGTGTGTGTCACAGTTGCTCAAGTGTGTGTCATATCTCTCAAATGTGTGCCACAGTCTCTCAAGTGTGTGTCACAGTCTCTCAAGTGTGTGTCACAGTCTCTCAAGTGTGTGTCACATCTCTCAAGTGTGTGTCACGGTCTCTCAAGTGTGTGTCACGGTCTCTCAAGTGTGTGTCACATCTCTCAAGTGTGTGTCACAGTCTCTCAAGTGTGTGTCATAGTCTCTCAAGTGTGTGTCATAGTCTCTCAAGTGTGTGTCATATCTCTCAAGTGTGTGTCACAGTGTCTCAAGTGTGTGTCACAGTCTCTCAAGTGTGTGTCATATCTCTCAAGTGTGTGCCACAGTCTCTCAAGTATGTGTCATATGTCTCAAGTGCGTGTCACAATCTCTCAAGTGTGTGTCATGTCTCTCAGATGTGTTTCACAGTGTCTCAAGTGTGTGCGGAATGTATTCGACTCTCTATTTTATCAGGTCAGTTCGTCGCATCATCATGAAATATCATTCATTCACCATCATTCATATGTCATGTCCTTTCCAGAACGTTGTCTCTTCACAGCGTCCCTGGATGATATAGGAAATATATAAACTAGGAGAAAAGTAGGAATAGCTTTATTACTTAACCGGTACACAGTTGTGTCGTTTCGGCGTGAGCCTTACTCAATCAAAAACATACAGGACGAAGAAATAGAGAGAGGAGATAAAATATAAATTCACATGAATGCTACGTTAAAAATATTAAATAAAATGAAATGAACTGAGAACTTAGCTTTAACTTGTAAGGTAAGAAGCTGTGGCTTGTCCGACGCTGTGTGTCAGAAATGCGCAT
The DNA here is from genome assembly GCA_009760885.1 of Achatina immaculata. NCBI lineage: Eukaryota > Metazoa > Mollusca > Gastropoda > Stylommatophora > Achatinidae > Lissachatina > Lissachatina immaculata. Next base: position 18,163,721 of record CM019701.1, on the reverse strand, counting down.
GGTGGAGTGTAGAGAGTATTTAAATAGAGACTTGTGGTGTGTGATAGGTGGGTCGTAATTTAGGGTGGTAGTGGGGAAATCGTGGAGGTGTGTGTGTGTGTGTGTGTGAGAGAGAGAGAGAGAGAGAGAGAGAGAGAGAGAGAGAGAGTGATACAATGGAAATCTAACAGGGAGAAGGTGAAATATATGATTATGGTAGAGGTAGAGGGATTGTAAGGTGATGCTGTGAAGAGGTTCTAAGCTATGTGTAACAAATGAGAAGGGAGTGGAACTTAGTGGGGAGGGATTATGATTGTGGAAGAGGAGAACGTTATGTATAGTTGAATAGCGAGTTCAAACAATGTGGTTCCAGATTCCCATATTCCTTAATGTAGCGGTTCTCAAACGATAGGCGGCTTGTGTCATCTGTGTGATTCTGTTTGATGGCTGTTACCAGAAAGTCAAATTTGCCTCTGTGGTTGGGACCAGTGAAATAATTAGGGACTGGTTTCGAAGAATGCTGGGTGATATCGTACAGACGTTTTTGCATGCGGTCCCCTAATCTGAGGCAAGTTTCACCAATGTAAGTAATTCTGCATCTTTTGCATACAATGACTTATATCACATTGCGGGACTCGCATGTGAATCCCTCATGAAGAGTGAAGATATTTTTGGGAAAGGTGATCGTTTTCGTCTCCCATACTACGGGGCAGGTAACACAGCGAGGGCAGTTATATTTTCTGGTGCAACATATTCAAGGTTCCGCTTCAAGCGGCTGTTGACGAGGATGTCCTCAAGATTTGGTTCTCGCTTGTATGCAAACAGGGGTGGATCAGAGAAAATGTGGCGAGTGTCGAGGTCGAGTTGGATTAATGGCAGATGAAGATAAAGAATGTTCTTAACCATCTGACTGTGTGGGTGAAAAGGAAGTACACATTTTACTCTTTCAGACGGGGTAACAGCATTTTTTCCTCAACGCTTCTTTGCTGCTCCTAGCTGGATGCGGATGAATGCTTTCCGGCGGACATTTTCTGGCTAGTGGCATTGACGGAAAACATTCTAATAATTTGTTGGACTGATCTATAAAGTCCAAATTATCTAGACATAGGCGACGAAGACGGAGGAGTTGGGAGTATGGTATGACAGTATATTGGAAAAAGTACTGTTACAATGGTTGGATTCTCACGAAGGGGATATAATCCGGGGTATTTTAATATTTTGACCATTTCTTGGTATTTTTGTTGTACAAGAGTTCATTTGAAAGATCAGGGTTGAGACGCTAAATTCCATGAGATGTTTGATTATTTTTATGAACTTATCCTTGACATGTTTGTAACAGAAAAGTTATTTTCAGAATGTCCAGTGAGTTTTCATCTGAAGGTCGTAAACAGGTAGAATCACGGGTTGAGTGATTCTCGGAATAGAAACTTCGGGAAGATTTAGGGAAATAGCACATATTTAAAAATTGAGAGGACGAGATTTTGATGGATTTATGATTATGATATTCGAATGAGTTTGTATTAAATCTCGGTTGAGAATGTGTTAGGAGTGTTGTTAGGCATAATTAGTTGAGAATGTGATTTTATCTAGCCTATAGTGCACTGTGTTAGTGATTTTTCTATCCTATAGTGCAGTGTGCTAGTGATTTTTGTCATGCAGCTGACTTGTGCATAGAATGCTTCTTTTGGAGACATTATGAGATTATTTCTCATTATGATTTCAGTAAAGAGTCATGTAGTTGTTAGTGTCATAATGTCAAGCATTTCTTTCCCTGTCATAAATTTGCTGAACTAAAGAATGTCAAATTAGTTCCTTTTTGGGATTTTTGTATAGACCTTTGGTCTACAGATTTTCTGTGACGGGTGAGAGAATTCTATGATCTTTTTTTTTTTTGATGCAGTAAGTGTGTACTCTTGTATTGTACATTTTTTGTATGCTTGTTGCTTTTATGTAGTGTGAGAGTTGGGTTTTCTCCCTTTCCATTTTGCTAACTTGTTCTTGCCGGAAAGTGGATTAGCCAGAAACTTTGCATAACGTTATCCTCCCAACCTCACCTATCATCACTCATTTTTTCCATTAATAAAGTGCAAGTTTATGTTATTCACACTGCTTTTATTCTTCACACTGTTCGCTGTGTGTTATACTTGTTAGTATATTTCTATAGCAGACGTTTTATGACAGTAATACAAATCTTTATAAGTACTGCCGTGTCTGTAACTAGCAGTCACAGTAATAATAGACAAATGCACGATACATGTATAAGTAGTGCACGTCTACAAGTGGTGCTGTGGCCAGGATACTAAATGAATTAGCACACTATATCTAACCAAACTACTCTTAAACACAAACATAACTACGCTGACAGTCACTAGTTCTACAGTTCCATTACTAACGAAAACAAGACGTCCTAACCCTACGAAACCCTCGACTGCTCAAAAAATGTAATTACCTTCTAACATTCCCACGGACTGGACCTTCTAGAAAAACATGATCTGCACGCCTGGTATATGCAGAATATTCTCGACTGAACGGTCAATAATGTTCAAGGGAATTAATAATAATCATTTCATTTCATTCAGAAGATTTACACGAGCCACGTTTCCTTGACCATACTTCAGTAGAAATCCTCAAGCTAATCATTATGTCACATCCGTGGTGTCATTTCACATACCAAAGACAACATTTGACAGTGCGTCTCAACATATTGTCAGGATAGTCTCTTCGACTTATGTCTCATATATGTGGACATATTCTGTAATAATAGGATGGAGTTCCTTCAAGCTTCAGGATGAGAGGAGGTGTAAATAGGTGTGGCTATCAGTGGGCTTGTAAAATACAGAGGTGACAAGCCTGTCTGTGCCAATAGATATTTTGATTTTCAAAAAGTTCACAGACTTGTCAGAAATTTCATAAGTGAATTTTATGTTCTTATTAAGTGAGTTGGTGAGTTCAATAATTTTTTTTAGCTCGTCATGTGGCATACTGGTGACTCCAATTCCATCATCAATGTACATTTTATAGATTTCTGGAAGTCTGCCTATGTACGTTTCCCATAATTTGACTTCCAGAAAAACCATACATAAACATGCATAACTGGGACCCATTTTCGTTCCCATGGCGACACCAACAAGTATTTTCCTGAGGCATTTGTTTTCAAAAGAGTCTAATTTCTTGTTTATTTCTTTAGTTCATTTCCAGCTTTAGCATGGATAAATGAGGGCGGATATCACATTTGGATTGAATAATCTTAACTTGGTTTTTGTGCTTATAACTTTTGAATTCAACATGTTCTCAAGATCTTTGAAGGACAATGCTGCTTTTGCAATTCTAATTCTAACTTCCTTCCTGGTGTCACCATCCTGGTCGATGTAGCTGCCAAGGTATGCAGATTGGTTTACTTCATCAACAGTTGTTCCTTCTATGTATATTTTTCCTTCTTGATTAATGAGAAATTTTCTAATTTTTGTTTCGTCTTTGTTAATTTCAAGACTAATTTTGCTAGCCAAGGAAGACAGGGAATCTGTTTTTTCTTGCATCGATTTCACATTGTCACTGATAAGAGTTATGTCATCAGCAAAATCAAGATCTTCTATTTGGGTCCCATGTACCCAATCAATGCTGGTTTTACCTGTACAGCATTATAAAGCCTATAGCAACACCAATAAAGCAAGGGAGATAATGTACATCCTTGTTTCACGCCTGTTTCAATCTGAAACCATTCGCTCATTCCTTTTTCTGTCTTGACTGCACAAACATATCCGTTGTAGATATCTCTAATGATGTTGACAATTTTAGATGGTATTCCATATAGTCTTAAAAATCTCCACAATGAATCTTTGTGTATGCTATCAAATGCCTTTTTAAAGTCTATACAGTTCAGGATTAATAGTTTTTGCTTTTCAATATGTTCTTCAAGTATTATTCTCAGGGTAAAGATCTGGTCGAGACATCTCCCTTTTCGAAATCCTGCCTGTTCTTCTCTCATTGCAGTATCCACTACATCCTTAATTCTATTCAGAATCACTTTACAAAACACCTTTGACACAACTGATAGTAAGGTTACACCCCTCCAGTTATTGCAGTCACTGAGATTGCCTTTCTTTAGATATTTTAACAATGATTTCTTGTTTCCATTTGGAAGGGACCTTTCCTTCTTTGGGAATTTTATTAAACATTCTCTGTAGCTGGCTCATGTTGTCACTGTTAATAGCTTTTAACATTTCGACTGTTATTTCATCTTCACCTGTAGCTTTGTTGTTAGCAATTAGATTCACTGCTGCTTCAATTTCATTCAGTGCAACTTCATCTAGGTAGACATTTAGTTGTGGACTGGTAAATCAGTTTCAAGAGTTATTAATTCATTTGGCCGTGTTCGATTAAGTATGTGTTCGGAAGTGTTAGGCCCATCTTTGTTTTTGGTCTTTACTTGACGTTAATAGGTCGCCTGTTTTGCTAAAGACTGGTCTTTCTCTGGAGTTAATAGCACCTGTTAGCTTCTTCTGTTTGTTATATAGAGTTTTGCTGTCTCATGTTTTTGCTGCATTTTCTGCTACTTTTGCCATATGTCCATATATTCTCTTTTGTCTCTTCTAGCTGAACTTTTTACTTTATTGTCTAGTTCTCTGTATGTTGCTTTTGCCAGAACTTTTCCAAGAACTGTCTTTACATTCAACATGGCTAATCTGGCTGCTCATCTTTCATGCAGGTATTTCCATGTGTTATCTGATATCCATGTTTTCTTACTTGTTGATTTCAGTCCAGCACTTGCTTTTGCTGCCATGATTATGGTTGTGCTGTATGACTGCCATAATTCATCTATATCAGTCTCGTTTACCTCGACGAGTGCTGCGAAATGATTGGCAAGTTCCAGATTGAAATTACTGTTGGCATTTTCTTCTTGTAGGCCATGACTGTTTATCTTTCTGAGTACTGCTTTCTTGTATTGCTTTTCAATTTATGTCTTATTTTATTGGGATGTGTAATGATATGCCATGACTCATACATCAGAATATGTTGGCACTAGTAAATGTAACTGCCCTCTCTGTGTTACCTGCCCCGTAGTATGGTAGACGAAAACGATCACCTTTCCCAAAAATATCTTCACTCTTCATGAGGGATTCACATGCGAGTCCCGCAATGTGATATAAGTCATTGTATGCAAAAGATGCAGAATTACTTACATTGGTGAAACTTGCCTCTGATTAGGGGACCGCATGCAAAAACGTCTGTACGATATCACCCAGCATTCTTCGAAACCAGTCCCTAATTATTTAATTGGCCCCAACCACAGAAGCAAATCTGACTTTCTGGTAACAGCCATCAAACAATGTCACACAGATGACACAAGCCGCCTATCGTTTGAGAACCGCTACATTAAGGAATATGGGAATCTGGAACCACATTGTTTGAACTCGCTATTCAGCTATACATAACATTCTCCTCTTCCACAATCATAATCCTTCCCCACTAAGTTCCACTCCCTTCTCACTTGTTACACATAGCTTAGAACCTCTTCATAGCATCACCTTACAACCCCTCTACCTCTACCATAATCATATATTTCACCTTCTCCCTGTTAGATTTCCACTGTATCTCTCTCTCTCTTTCTCTCTCTCTCTCTCTCTTTCTTCTCTCTCTCACCTCCACGGTTTCCCCACACATCACCCTCAGTTACAATCCACCCATCACACATCCCAAGTCTCTATTTAAATACTCTCTACACTCCACCATGCGCATTTCTGACACACAGAGTCAGATAAGCCACAGCTTCTTACCTTATAAGTTACAGCTAAGTTCTATTCATTTCATTTTATTTAATATTTTTTAATATAGAATTCATTTGAATTTATATTTTATCTCCTCTTTTTTAATATAGAATTCATTTGAATTTATATTTTATCTCCTCTTTCTATTTTATCGTCCTGTATGTTTTTGTATGATTAAGGCTCATGCCTAAACGTCACAACTTTGTAGTCGTTAAGTAATAAAAGTGTTCCCACTTTTTTCCTACTTTATACATTTTGTATCACAGCTTTACTGCAGTGGCTCCGTGTGTAGTTATATACTCATACACTAATTATTGTGGATGCAATACTGTCTTGCGCAGGTTGACCGGCGTCTTGCAGTGACAGACTTTCCCTGATGTCATGAGTCCATCTGAGGCGAGGTCGTCCCTTTTCTCTTTTGCCGGCCACTATGCCTTCTATTATCAACCTCCCCAAGCTGATGTGTCTCTTGATGTGACCTGGCACTATGTCTTCTACTATCAACCTCTCCAAGCTGTTGTGTCTCTTGATGTGGCCGGATACTATGTCTTCTACTATCAACCTCTCCAAGCTGTTGTGTCTCTTGATGTGGCCGGATACTATGTCTTCTACTATCAACCTCTCCAAGCTGTTGTGTCTCTTGATGTGGCCGGATACTATGTCTTCTACTATCAACCTCTCCAAGCTGATGTGTCTCTTGATGTGGCCGGATACTATGTCTTCTACTATCAACCTCTCCAAGCTGATGTGTCTCTTGATGTGGCCGGATACTATGTCTTCTACTATCAACCTCTCCAAGCTGATGTGTCTCTTGATGTGGCCAGATACTATGTCTTCTACTATCAACCTCTCCAAGCTGATGTGTCTCTTGATGTCGTCTGGTACTATGTCTTCTACTATCAACCTCTCCAAGCTGTTGTGTCTCTTGATGTGGCCAGATACTATGTCTTCTACTATCAACCTCTCCAAGCTGATGTGTCTCTTGATGTGGCCAGATACTATGTCTTCTACTATCAACCTCTCCAAGCTGATGTGTCTCTTGATGTGGTCTGGTACTATGTCTTCTACTATCAACCTCTCCAAGCTGCTGTGTCTCTTGATGTGGCCAGGCACTATGTCTTATACTATCAACCTCTCCAAGCTGATGTGTCTCTTGATGTCGTCTGGTACTATGTCTTCTACTATCAACCTCTCCAAGCTGTTGTGTCTCTTGATGTGGCCAGACACTATGTCTTCTACTATCAACCTCTCCAAGCTGATGTGTCTCTTGATGTGGCCAGATACTATGTCTTCTACTATCAACCTCTCCAAGCTGATGTGTCTCTTGATGTGGTCTGGTACTATGTCTTCTACTATCAACCTCTCCAAGCTGATGTGTCTCTTGATGTGGCCAGGCACTATGTCTTATACTATCAACCTCTCCAAGCTGATGTGTCTCTTGATGTCGTCTGGTACTATGTCTTCTACTATCAACCTCTCCAAGCTGTTGTGTCTCTTTATGTGGCCAGATACTATGTCTTCTACTATCAACCTCTCCAAGCTGATGTGTCTCTTGATGTGGCCAGATACTATGTCTTCTACTATCAACCTCTCCAAGCTGATGTGTCTCTTGATGTGGTCTGGTACTATGTCTTCTACTATCAACCTCTCCAAGCTGATGTGTCTCTTGATGTGGTCGGGTACTATGCCTTCTACTATCAACCTCTCCAAGCTGCTGTGTCTCTTGATGTGGTCGGGTACTATGCCTTCTACTATCAACCTCTCCAAGCTGCTGTGTCTCTTGATGAGGCCAAAGTATTTCAGCTTTCTAATATTTACGGTGTTAACGAGCCAGTTTTCTGCGACATCTAATCCTATTAGTATCTCTTTATTTGATTTTCGTTCTAGCCATGGTATTCTAAGTACCTTTTTATAAACAGTGTAATGAGCCTGTTATCAGGAGCAGAGACCTTAGACTGTGAACACTATTTAGTATACAAGATATTGCAGAAATATTTTCTAGTTAGTTCTGGATATGTCTCGGTGGGCGAGCCATCGTGTGGTTTTGTGGATGTGGCTTCTCTTTATATTGAAGTATATACTGTGTTATTGTGCCCAGCATTGATTATGTTGTGCCCAGCATTGATTATGTAGCCTAGTAATACCTAGCTACAATCCAGTAAGTGATAGAATCCTAACAATCAGACTTAATGGCATTCCTAGAAATGTAACAATCATCCAGATATATGCACCTACATCAGCAGCAGAAGAAGAGGAAGTAGAAAACTTTTATAACACACTGCAAATAGCAATAGACCAGGTACGGAAAAATGATATTGTATTAATAATGGGTGATTTTAATGCAAAGATTGGTACAGAAAGAGCAGAAGATGAAAGACATGTTGTAGGGAAATTTAGCATAGGACATAGAAATAAGGCAGGTGACAATCTAATGGCTTTTTGCATGGAAAATGAGCTAATGATCGCTAACACACTTTTTAAACAACATCCTAGAAGACTTTACACATGGACATCACCTGATGGTAAAACCAGGAATCAAATAGATTACATTTTAGTGCAAAGAAGGTGGAGGTCAAGTATAACACCAGTAAAATCTTTACCAAGTGCTGATTGTGACATGGATCATGAGTTATTAATAGCAGACATGAAGATAAAGATAAAAAAGACAGTTACGGGGTCAAGACTTCCAATTGTTATAGCATCGTAATATTCTTTGTCTACATTTACTATAACATTCCTCATTATATTTTCATAATACAAGTTAAATAAGTAAGACGACAATATGCACCATTGACGGACACCTTGTTTTGTGTCAAACCAAGTTGTTGTTTCACCATTTATTCTTACTGCTGCCTGTTGGTCTAGTACAGCAGTGATATTTATTGCATCAAATGTTTTGGAAATCCTAAATTTTCCATTATTTCCCAAAGTTTCTGGTTTTGTACAGAGTCAAATGCCTTTGAATAGTCTATAAAGGATTAATATAGATTCACATTAAATTCTCTGCATTTCTCTATTATTAATCTTATATTGAATATATGATCTCTTGATCCTCTTCCTTGTCTAAAACCAGCTTGGACCATATTGACTTCTTCTGTTTTCTTATGAAGTCTACGATTTTTAACATAATTTTACTGGCATGACTAATCAGGGCAACAGTTCTGTAGTTTGTGTATAATTTCAAGTTACCCTTTTTGGCAGTGTTATGAATGCAGTTCTTTTCCATTCTTTCGGCCAAATACCTGAATGCCATATCTTTTCACATAGTGCATGATAGATTGTTGCAAATTCCTTTCCTCCTGCTTTAATAAGTTCAGCTGTTATCTCATCACATCCTGGTGATTTACCATTTTTCAGATTCTTTATTACCCATAAATCTTCTTCAATTGTTGGTTCGAGCACTTTCTCCTCTAATAATAATTCACACTGTTGATTTCTGCTTTCACAGTCAGTTGTTTCATGCATTTCTGCAATATTCCTTCCTTCCTCTGTCTCTGTCAAGGTCTTCCCCATTTTGTCACAAATTACATTTAGCTTAGGTGTGACATTTCTCTTCAATGTCTTCATTTCTTTAAACATTTCATTATCTCTTCCACACTTTTGATGTCCTTCTATTCTTTCACAACAATCTTGTATATATTGTTTTTTGTCTTTTCTTACGTTTCTTCGTACTTCCTTTGTTAAAGATTTATATTCATCTTTGTTGTTGTTTATCACTTTCCATTTCGTCTTCATTTCTCTACGGTTTTTATCAGTTCTAGTGTGCCTGCTGTAATCTATCCATTTTTTGTGTGTTTTCTTTACTGGAACCATGTCTTTAGCTGTTGTTATTAAGATATCTCTGGCGTGTGTAGCCAATTCATCTGGTGTCATCTCCTGTACAGCCTACAGGATTTCGAAACGGTTCATCACTTCTATACCGTATTGTTCTAGTGTTTTTGTAAGATCATTAAGGAGTGGTCTTGATCCCCTAACTTTATCTTCATGTCTGCTACTAATAACTCATGGTCCGTCTCACAATCAGCACCTGGTAAAGTTTTTGCTGATGTTATACTTGATCTCCACCTTCTTTGCACTAAACTGTAATCTATTTGATTCTTTTTTTTCCATCAGGTGATGTCCATGTGTAAAGTCTTCTTTTACGCTGTCTGTATTAGTGAATATTAGCTCATTTTCCATGCAAAACGCCATTAAACTATCACCAGACTCATTTCTATGTCCTATGCTAAATTTCCCTCATTCATTCATTCATTCATTTGCATGTCCCTTGGGGAGCTTTGCCTCCCAAACAGCACTCCTGTAGGCCTCTCGGTTGTGAGCAAGGTGGCCTGCTGCTGTTGCATCCATTTCCAGATCGTCAACGATGTCTTGCAGCCATCTTCGTTTTGGTCTTCCTCTTTTTCTTTTTCCCATTATGTAACGTTCCAATACGGTCTTCTCTAAATTATCATGACGTTTAATGAGTCCAAAATATTTAAGTTTTCTCTCTTTAATCCTCTTTACTAGCCAGCCTTCTTCAATATTAAGTTCTTGTAGTATAGATATATTTGTTCTTTTTTGTGTCCACGATATTTGGAGAACTCTTCTGTAGCATTTACATTCAAGGGCATTTATGTGTTTCTCAGCTGTTTTGTTAAGTGTCCAGGTCTCACAGGCATATGTTGCGATAGGAAAGATGCATGCCCTTAAAAATCTTATTTTTGTGGTTCTGTCTGCTCCTCTCCACAGATTATTTGTTTTACTTTCTGAAGAGCGATAGATGTCCTCCTTTTAATTTCCCTCATTGTATCTCCATTATTAGTTAGTAGTGATCCAAGATATTCAAAACTCTCCACTTCTTCCAGTTTTTCCTCATTGTGTTTTATTTCAGTTGCCTTGTTTGTTTTGTCAGTTGTCATCAATTTAGTTTTCTTTGCATTAAGATAGAGGTTCTGCTCTTCGCTGTTCTTGCGGACTGACATAATTAGTTTTTCCATTCGTTTTTGTGTTGTGGACAGTAATACTGTGTCATCAGCATATCTAATCTCTGGTATTTCATAACCTCCAATTGTTATGGCATCATAATATTCTTTGTCTACATCTTCTCTAACATTCCTCATTATATTTTCAGTATACAAGTTAAATAAGTAGGGTGACAATATGCACCCCTGACGGACCCCTTGTTTTATGTCAAACCAACTTGTTGTTTCACCATTTATTCTTACTGCTGCTTGTTGGTCTAGATACAGCAGTGGTATTAATTGTATCAAATGTGTTGGAAATACCATTTTTTCCATTATTTCCCAAAGTTTCTGGTGTTGTACACAATCAAATGCCTTTGAGTAGTCTATAAAGGATAAATATAGATTGACATTAAAGTCTCTGAATTTCTCTATTATTAATCTTAGGTTGAATATATGATCTCTTGATCCTCTTCCTTGCCTGAAACCAGCTTGGACCATATTGACTTCTTCTTCTATTTTCTTTCGAAGTCTACCCATTATGATTTTTAACAGAATTTTACTGGCATGACTAATCAGGGCAACAGTTATGTAGTTGGTGCATAGTTTCAGGTTACCCTTTTTTGGCAGTGGTATGAATACAGTTCTTTTCCATTCTTGAATAAATTTCCCTACAACATATAATTTGTCTTATGCTCTTTCTGCACCACTCTCAGTACCTGGTCTATCATCGTTTGCAGTGTAATATAAAAGTCTACTTGCTTTTCTTCTGCTGCTGATGTAGGTGCATATATCTGGATGATTGTTACATTTCTAGGAGTGCCCTTAAGTCTGATACTGATCATTCTGTCACTTACTGGATTGTAACCTAGTAATGTTTTTTATGTTAATTCGTCCATGTAAAAAAGCCACTATATTCTTTCCTCCTACTTCTCCACCAGAGTATATAAAGATATCATAATTCTCGCTCTTGAAGTGTCCTGATCCTTTCCATCGATGTTCGCAGATTCCCAAAACGTGTATCCCCATTTTTTTTCATCTCGTCAATTACTATTTGATACTTTCCCTCAAAAAAACTTCATACATTTTTTCTTTTTAGTTTAATGCAGGGGTTTTCCTTGGTAACACCGTCAGGATTTTGTCCCTCATCTCAATTACTAGTACTGACCTCTGTCTCAAACTCTTCCCCAGTGTTAAAATTAGATCTATCTGGCCTGGGGGACTCACCATCAGATCTTTTTCCTATTTGACTTTCAATTTTTGCTGTTTGGGTTTCTTGGTATGTTTCCAGAAGATAGTTTACCATTGCTTTCCTTCCAGGTAGTAACTGTACTAGTCAGTGATCGTAGCCATTGTCCCTACATTGAGATCATCTGCCTACCATCATAGAATGGTGACCATAACCAACATTAACTGTCAGCTGCCCTCCCATTCCATCCACCACCTGCTCCCATGGCTTCACGTCACCCTGATCGGGAGGCTATACGGGTACTCCACTTTGCCCAAAGGTGTCCCGAAGTCTAATGGAGGTAAGGAGACGTCTTACTTCTCCTTTGATAGGGGATACCCCATACATCGCTAACCATTGCTATCTATGTTATATATACACACATACACACACATATATATATATGTATATATATATTCTGTGGTATATATGTGTGTAATGTGGCCTGAACCATTATTGGTACTGTGTGTGTTCATGACGAGTGTCTTGATGTTGTCGTAATAAACTTATTTTGCTACTTCTTTTGCAGACTGATACATTTGTTTTGTATGTGGTACAAGAGATGGTGCAAAAACAGAGCAGTTATAATATTTATAAGTTGAAATGTTGGCTAACTAGGATCTGGAAACCGGGATGGTTGTGGTCAGATTTTTTTTCTAATTTATGGTTGGGGGTATTATTGGAAGATTTGAGTTATTTTATCACCACACTCATAAGTCCTTCACTACCCTCACTGTCTCCCTGACACTTCTGTAACATTTCAAATTCTGTTATTTTCTTTTCTAGTGCTTTGTTTAAGTGTCCGTGCTGGAAATATGTAAGCTCTTAGTAAACATAACCTTGTTTTTTTTTTGTTGCTACTTTGCCACATACTCTTCATTCGTGTTAGTTTCTGCCATGCAACTGCTAGACTTCTTTTGATTTCTACTGCGCAGTCGCCATTTGTGGTGATCATTGAACCTATATGAATCTCCTTTACTTGATTTATACAGCTCTAACACTGAATATTTCTCTGAATCTCCTTTACTTGATATCGTCAAATAATTTTACTCTTTGTCTTTGGTTTCTTGTGCTTTCAGTGTTCCTATCTTCACACTCACTTTCAACCATGACTGCTACGATACCAGATACAACTTCCATGACTGCTACTTTATCAGATAGAACAGCCATGACTGCTACGATACCAGACACAACAGCCATAAATGCTGCGTATCAGATACTTCTGAATTTCAGCCATGACTGCTACGATACCAGATACTTCTGAATTTCAGCCATGACTGCTACGATACCAGATACTTCTGAATTTCAGCCATGACTGCTACGATACCAGATACTTCTGAATTTCAGTCATGACTGCTACGATACCAATTACTTCTCTTTGGTACCATCCATAATGGATGGGGTCTCAGTATCGAGTTTTGGGCGCCATCCACAGTGTCTGGACTATCAGCTTCAACGACTGGGGTATGAGGTACAAATGTTTGAAGTACCAGTCAGAAGCATTTGGATTGGGTCATTGGCCAGGTTTGGAGTGCTAGCTGTGAAGGAAACAACAAAATATAATCAACGTTTTGAATTTGAAGAAACAGGCAAATTAGCTACCGATTTCGAGAATACTGGAGTCTCTTGATTTGAAAATTGAGAAACAAGATGTAAGATGAATTAGTGGAAGCAAGATTTTTGTGTTGAAAACAAGGAAGTTTTTTTTTATTTCAGAGTTTAAAAAAAGAAGAGGTGAGAATAATCAGAGTGATCTTATTTACTGACTTACATATCCTTTTTTTCATACATTCCATTTCCTTTTTTTTCTTTTGAAAGGTTCAAAACATCACTAAGATTATGCTCATGAAACAATAAACTTGGTTCAGCGATGAAGATTATATTTTCAGTCTTGACTTATATTTTTAGGAATTAACAAAATATTACAGAATTAGTTCACAAATAAGTGACTCGGCCGAAACTTTGCAGTCATTGAACAGCGGTTGTTATGATGTGCTGTTTTCTCTGTGTCTAGTGACAGTCACGTAAGTGCTGTTTTCTCTGTGTCTAGTGACAGTCACGTAAGTGCTGTTTTCTCTGTGTCTAGTGACAGTCACGTAAGTGCTGTTTGTTCTGTCTGTGTCTAGTGACAGTCACGTAAGTGCTGTTTGTTCTGTCTGTGTCTAGTGACAGTCACGTAAGTGCTGTTTGTTCTGTGTCTAGTGACAGTCACGTAAGTGCTGAATACTACAGTGTGCCTCATCTTTTTGACCCATGTTGTGCTCAATACTTCGTCAATAATGTATTTTAAGTGCAGAGTCGATTGGACAGCAACGATAGAACAAAATATGTGTATTATTATCCTTGTAATTTTCTTTTGATATTCTCTTATGTGTGAGCTGCTTGCCTGATTATTTTAGGACCCTGGTCGTAGGATCACGTGACATGTAGTGAGGGTAATTGTATGCAGATTTAATGCACTTGTATGGTGTTAGTTGAGATTGTTTCTTTTATTAGCTGACCATAAATAAGACGATGGTGTACAACCAGTGTGTACAAAACAGAATAAAATATACACAGCCAGTGTGTACAAAAAGAATAACCTATAAAGAACCAGTCTCTGCATAACGGAATAAGCTATTCAGAACCATTGTGTACAAAGAAGTTATACAGAACCAGTGAGCACAAAACAGAATAAGATAAACACAACTAGTGTGCACAAAACAGAATAAGATAAACACAACTAGTGCGTATAAAATTGAATAAACTACATGGAACCACTGAGCTTAAAACAAAAGGAGCGAAACAAGTGCGCACAAAATAAAAACAGAATGTAGTTTAATGAACCGGTGCGCACAAAAAAAAAAACAAAAACAGAATGTAGTTTAATGAACCGGTGCGCACAAAATAAAAACAGAATGTAGGTGTGCCTACACAATAAAAAAAAAAGACCTAAGTTACTTACCCAGTGCGTACAGAATATTAGTATAGAATAGAAACTATTACTTAGCGATAATTCACTAACTTCACACAAACTTCGGTGAGATTAACTTTGATGTGAAGAATTAAAATGTTAATAAGTTCAAAATTCATTTGTTTCTATTTTCTAAAGTGAAGTTTGAGATTAATGAGCTAATGAAATATGAGATACCACACAAGCCTAAATAGTTTACATGAGTTTTCTGGTAAATTTCTAGATGTCACATCCTACCTGGTTTACATGAGTGTGCTGGTAAATTTCTAGATGTCACATCCTAACTGGTTTACATGAGTGTTCTGGTAAATTTATAGATGTCACATCCTACCTGGTTTACATGAGTGTTCTGGTACATTTCTAGATGTCACATCCTAACTGGTTTAAATGAGTGTGCTGGTAAATTTCTAGATGTCACATCCTAACTAGTTTGTCTAAATTTGGTGGTAAATTTGTAGATGTCATATCTTAACTGGTTTGTCTAAATATGCTGGTAAATTTGTAGATGTCACAGCCTAACCGGTTTGTCTAAATATGCTGGTAAATTTGTAGATGTCACAGCTTAACTGGTTTACATGAGTGTGTTAGTATCTTTGAGATGTCATAGTCTAACTGGTTTGTCTGAATGTGCTGGTAAATTTGTAGATGTCACAGCTTAACTGGTTTGTCTAAGTGTGTTGGTAAATTTGTAGATGTCGCATCCTAACTGGTTTGTCTAAGTGTGTTGGTAAATTTCTAGATGTCACAGCCTAACTGGTTTACATGAGTGTGTTAGTAACTATAATATGTCAGTCTAACTGGTTTACATGAATGTGTTAGTAACTATAAGATGTCAGTCTAACTGGTTTACATGAATGTGTTAATAACTATAAGATGTCAGTCTAACTGGTTTACATGAGTGTGTTAGTAACTATAAGATGTCAGTCTAACTGGTTTACATGAGTGTGTTAGTAACTATAAGATGTCAGTCTAACTGGTTTACATGAGTGTGTTAGTAACTATAAGATGTCAGTCTAACTGGTTTACATGAATGTGTTAGTAACTATAAGATGTCAGTCTAACTGGTTTATATGAATGTGTTAGTAACTATAAGATGTCAGTCTAACTGGTTTACATGAATGTGTTAGTAACTATAAGATGTCAGTCTAACTGGTTTACATGAATGTGTTAGTAACTATAAGATGTCAGTCTAACTGGTTTACATGAATGTGTCAGTAACTATAAGATGTCAGTCTAACTGGGTTACATGAATGTGTTAATAACTATAAGATGTCAGTCTAACTGGTTTACATGAATGTGTTAGTAACTATAAGATGTCAGTCTAACTGGTTTACTTGAGTGTGTTAGTAAACTATAAGATGTCAGTCTAACTGGTTTACATGAGTGTGTTAGTAAACTATAAGATGTCAGTCTAATTGGTTTACATGAGTATGTTAGTAAACTATGAGATGTCACAGTCCATCTAGTGTGCCTATGACTTTCTGATGTCACAGCCTAACTGGTGTGCCTATGACTTTCTCATGTCACAGCCTAACTGGTGTGCCTATGACTTTCTGATTTTGTTGCCAAAGCGGTTTGCCAGTGAATACCCTTCAGCTCTGCATTGACTCTTTCACAGAAAAAAAAAATCTGTCTCTATGATCACAGGTTTGTTTTATCAGTTTATCAAGTACAAAATTCTACCTGAGTCAATTTTCAACCAATTATCAATTCTGCCTAAATCAATTTTTAATCAATTACCAGTTCTGCATGAATCGAGATTAGTTATAGATACTCATTACCTTTTATTTTGATTTTTCTCCGATGTTTATCACTGCTTTACTTACCCACAGTTACGTTTCTGTTTATCACTGCTTTACTTACCCACAGTTACGTTTCTGTTTATCACTGCTTTACTTACCCACAGTTACGTTTCTGTTTATCACTGCTTTACTTACCTAGAGTTACGTTTCTGTTTATCACTGCTTTACTTACCCACAGTTACGTTTCTGTTTATCACTGCTTTACTTACCCACAGTTACGTTTCTGTTTATCACTGCTTTACTTACCCACAGTTACGTTTCTGTTTATCACTGCTTTACTTACCTAGAGTTTCGTTTCTGTTTATCACTGCTTTACTTACGTAGGGTTACGTTTCTGTTTATCACTTCTTTACTTACCCTTAACGATGCAAATAAAATACAACGAAAGGAATATAAATTAAATACAACGAAATTAATATAAACAACGAAAGGAATATAAATTAATTAGAATAAAAGGAATATAAATTAATTACAACAAAAGGAATCTAAATTAATTACAACAAAAGGAATATAAATTGATTACAATGAAAGGAATATAAATTAAATGCAACGAAAGGAATAGAAATAAATTACAAAGAAATGAATAATATTAATGTGCACCATCATATGAATGAAAGAAATTGATATTAAAATTGTTATAAATGAACAACAAATCATGAAAAAAAGAACAAACCTTCCTTCTCGAAAGAGAAACTGCTAAAGAAGTGAACCAGTCAGAACTTGCACGAACTAGTAGTGCTAACTTAAGATCTAACAAATGCGGTGACAGTTTCATGACTTTACAAACTCGTGTGTGGGCGGGCCCGCGTGTGTGGCTAGGCCCGCGTGTGTGGGTGGCCCGCGCGTGTGTGGCTGGGCTCGCGACTTTAGTTGCCTGGCGACGGCAGTGTCTGTCTTGTTTGAAGAAAATGACGACCAAAAAGAAAAATGTCTTTTCTTGGGTAAAGTTTCTAAAATTAGTTTCGCAACGGAAATGCACAGTATGTTAATAAAGGAAACGTCATCTGCAGAAAATGCTTACGAAAATCAAACTCAATATCAAGATGAATCATCTTTTCTATGATACATTATTTCTATAAAATGTACCAACGAGGTACAGAATCTCAGTACCAGTCAAGTTTTGCCCAGAATTCTTTTACTGAAAAGCTTAACTATGGACTGGTAAAAGTAAAATGCTCGTTTCCTTGCCATGGAGGCACAAGGGCGATATGGTGTTAGGCCTGTATTTCCAAGGCCATCAGCGCATGAAAGTGTGATGTGGTTAGTATCACGCCTGGCCTCATTTACCCCTCCCAGAATTCTAGTACCCATTTTTAGAGCCCAGGTGGATCTCGAGACCTTTTTGGTGTGTACTAGAACAAATTCCATTGGTGGAACTTGAACCAGCTCTGACTTACTGAAAAGTTTTACGTGTAACATAGTGTCTTGTAAATTATGATTGTAGTATTATAACCTTGTAAGTTTAATTGGAGTATTATAGCCTTGTAAGTTATGATTGTAGTGTTACAGCCTTCCATATTAGGATAGTATTATTGTTATTAATGTTACTATTATTAGTACTGTTTATATTTTGTTATTACAGTTATGATTATTATTGATAAGTAGAATGTAGGTAAGGAACTGTGGAAAAATTGAGAACCGGCGGGAGAGAAACACTCCCACAGTATTAGTACTGTTACGATAGAATTAAGTAGATACTTAGAAATACAATATACAGGAACGCGGGATACGTTCTAGAAGGATTTACTCAAATAACATTAATACATATTGAGACAGAAAGACGAACACTGTGTAAAAAGAAGTGGACTAGTCACCTACAGGTATCGTATACACCTGATAAAGAAGAGTTTACCCATGCGAGGAAATTGAATAGACGGATTTGACTCAACAAACTTACTGACAGGTGAGGCATATCTGCTAATCTCAGGACGTAAATTACACACAGCGGACCAATAAGATGACCAAAGGGAGTGGACCAACTTATCCCGAAGTCCAATCAGTATGTAGTCCCCCGGTGACCAATAGATAGATCTACAGTTTTTTTTTTTTTTTTTGTGATGAGCACAACTCAGTTCCCAAGCAAATGAAACCATATAAAAGGATGAGGTTACACAAACAAATTCAGTTAATTTTCAAGCAGACAATTATGGCGCGTCTATCGCAAAATCTACGAAATATTGCTAAGTCAAAGTCAGGTTGCCAGACATTTAAACGTACAGCAGAGTACCATCAGTCGACTTTGGCACCGTTTCCAAGCCACTGGCTCATTTGAAGACCGGCACCGCAGTGGACGACCCAGGGTGACAACTGATGATCGTTTTATTCTGGTTAATCATCTCAGAAACAGGTTTTCAACAGTTTCCTAAAGTGCCCAGTCATTGCTTGCAGGAAGTTGTGTGTCTGATCAAACTGTCCGGAATAGACTGCATGAAGCTGGGCTGGTGGCACGACGACCTCACCGAGGTCCTTTCTTAACGAGACGCCATCGCCAAAATCTACTTGTTTGGGTCAACCAGCATCGGCCCTGGACAACTGACAATCAATGGAGACGTGTTTGGTTTAGTGATGAATCTTCCTTTTTGTTGCACAGCCATGATATGCGGAGAAGGGTCTACCGCTGACCAAATGAACACTTTGTCCAAAATTGCGTTGATGAAGCTCCGCCGCACGGTGGTGGGGGTGTAATGGTGTGGGGAATGATCAATTTCAACGGAAGGAGTCAACTGGTGCAGACTGAAGGAGGCTTGAATGGGCAACGATACGTCAATGAAATTCTTCGACCCCATGTCCTTCCATGTTTGGCTGCACAAAGGTCTGTGTTTCAACAGGAGAACGCTAGACCCCATCCTGCACGGTTCACCACACAGTTCCTGACTTCCAACATTCTCACCCTTCCCTGGCCATCCCTGTCTCCAGACATGAATCCGATCGAGGACCTATGGGATGAGCAGTAAAGACGTGTTTGTCGCCGAACCGTTTCTCCAGCCAATCGTCGTGATCTGTGGCAGGCACTCCAGGAAGAATGGGCAACGATCCCACAGGCGCACATCAGACATCTGATCTCATCGATGCCCAGGAGATGCCAGTCGCTGATCGATGCAAGCGGAGGCCACACACCATACTAACTTGAGACTTGAACTAACAAATTCTCGTCACACAGATGCAAGAAACTGTCAAGTGAGTTTTTAAACTCTTAAGTATTATTGTGTGCAATTTGAAAATTTTATTAATCAATTTAAAAAACTATAGAATATCAAAGTTATGGCTAAAATTGGGTCATCAATAGTTATGCATTTCTTTTTTTGGACAGTATATTTAGACATAAATTTAGACAGATAGAGAGACAGATAGACAGACAGATATTCAACATGTGGTGTTCATTCCCAGCGTTTGTCTTCTGTTGTCTGTGGATGTAGGTGTAAGTTTCTGTAAATAAAATAGTTTTTATACTTCTGATGATCAGATGTTGTCGTTTATTTGAAAAGAATACTTTTACTTAGCTTGATGAAAAGTCGAGAGTTTCGTCTAGTCATCTTTCACTCTGTCGTCATTATTTATTAATGTGGAAACCTGTCTTCGTGACTGCACATATGTTTTGTGTTGTGAACTTTCGGCACAGTACTTGCTGTACAAAGCTGTTAAAAGGGCTGGGGTAGTGATGAAGCTGTGGGCATGGAGGAAAAATGCAGGGGAACAGAAGTAAGTGTAGACCAAAGGAGACACGGAGAAGAACAACAGAGAGGACATCTGGGCAAGAACGGAAAAAAGGCGAAGGACAGCCGTTTGTGGAAAACCCTTGCGGAAGCCTCATGTGCCTTTGGTATTTAAGGTTGAGAGAGAGAGAGAGAGAGAGAGAGAAGAGAAGAGAGAGAGAGAGGAGAGAGAGAGCAATGATTCAAGCGCTTTCTAAACCTTGGACGCAAATTAATATATTCAAATCTGTCACATTTCTGAACATTTCAAAAAATCAGTAGAAATATTTATTTATATTTCAAATCTGTCATATTTCTGAACATTTGAAAAAGTCAGTAGAAAATTTTAACATGGAAATAAAAAACAAGCACACAAATAAAAGTAATAACTGAGACGGTTGTGTTAGGGGAAGTATAATAATGTCTGCTAAATATCAGTATTCAAGAAATATGCCTCCCTCAATCCCCACAGGCCAGATATAGAAGACAAACAAGCGAGCACTGAATCCTGACAAAATAAATAGTTTCCTACCTGAAAATGCCAAAAGTAGGTCGGCTTAGACCAATTAGAGAACTAAAGCCTCCAGGCTACATGCTGTTTAACTCATAAAATTACATCCATCATCATTAGCTCATCATTACAATCTGATTTGCTTAGTTATACGTCTTCTATTTCACCATGAACAAGTTGGCCAAGTACCTGTACGTGGCTAAGCTAAGCTAAATGTAGTTTGTGACCAGATGGGGAATACCTTGAAGAGACAGAGGAAAGTCTAGAAAGATGGACGGAATATTGCAGAGGAATGTATGAAACAACAGACTGAGAAAGCAGAAATCAACAGTGTGAATTATTATTGGAGGATAAAGAACCCCAACCGACAATATAAGAAGTTTTATGGGCAATAAAGAATTTGAAAATGGTAAATCATCTGAATATGATGAGATAACAGCTGAACTTATTAAAGCAGGAGGAAAGGAATGTAGAACAATTTATCATGCACTATGTAAAAAGATATGGCATTCAGGTATTTGGGCAAAAGAATGGAAAAGAACTGTATTCATATCACTGTTAAAAAAAGGGTAACTTTATAACCTACGGAACTGTTGCACTGGTTAGTCATGCCAGCAAATTCTGTTAAAAATCATAATGGGTAGACTTCGAAAGAAAGAAGAAGAAAAAGTCAATATGGTCCAAGCTGGTTTCAATCAAGGAAGAGGATCAAGAGATCATATATTCAACATACGATTAAAAACAGAGAAATGCAGAGTTTAATGTGAATCTATATTTATCTTTTATAGGCTATTCAAAGGCATTTGATTGTGTACAAAACCAGAAACATTGGGAAATAATGGAAAAATGGTATTTCCAACATATTTAATGCAATTAATATCACTGCTGTATCTCGACCAACAATGGTGAAACAACTTGGTTTGACATAAAACAAGGGGTCCGTCAATGGTGCATATTGTCGCCTTACTTATTTAATTTGTACACTGAAAATATAACGAAGAATGTTAGAGAAGATGTAGACAAAGAATATTACTATGCCATAACAATTGGAGGTTATGAAATACCAGAGATTAGATATGCTAATGACATAGCATTACTGTCCACAACACAAAAATGAATGGAAAAACTAATTATGTCAGTCCGTAAGAATAGTGAAGAGCAAAACCTCTATCTTAATGCAAAGAAAACTAAATTGATGACAACTGACAAAACAAACAAGGCAGCTGGTATATGTATCAAAGAGGAAAAACTGGAAGAAGTGGAGAGTTTTGAATATCTTGGATCACTACTAACTAGTAATGGAGATACAATGAGGGAAATTAAAAGGAGGACATTTATCGCTCTTCAGAAAGTAAAACAACTAAAGAATCTGTGAAGAGGAACAGACAGAACTACAAAAATAAGATTTTTAAGAGCATGCATCTTTCCCATCGCAACATATGCCTGTGAGACCTGGACACTTAACAAAACAGCTGAGAAACACATAAATGCCTTTGAATGTAAATGCTACAGAAGAGTTCTTCAAATGTCAGTGGCACAAAAAAGATCAAATTTACTCAGACTTCAACAACTTATTATTGAAGAAGGCTGGCTATTAAAGAGGATTAAAAGAGAGAAAACTTAAATATTTTGGACACATTAAACGTCATGATAACCTAGAAAAGACCGTATTGGAAGGGTACATAGTGGGAAAAAGAAAGAGAGCAAGTCCAAGGCGAAGATGGCTACAAGACATCGTTGATGATCTGCAGATGGATGCAGCAGCGGCAGGCCATCTTGCTCACAACCGAAAGGCCTACAGGAGTGCTGTTAGGGAGGCAAGGGTCATGCAAATGAATGAATGAAACTCAGTATCTGTGTTACAGCTGCTGTTTCTGTTGTTACTTCTGCTGTTAATGCTCTTTCTGCTGCTTCTGCTGTTGTTTCTGTTGTTACTTCTGCTGTTAATGCTCTTTCTACTGCTGCTGCTGTTTCTGTTGTTACTTCTGCTGTTCATGCTTTTTCTGCTGCTGCTGTTTCTGTTGTTACTTCTGCTGTTAATGCTCTTTCTGCTGCTGCTGCTGTTTCTGCTACTGTCAAGAAACACAGATCAAGAACAGAGATGTGTTCTTCTTTCAGCTACTACCGGAGCAAAGAAGAAAAAGTCAGAATTGTTTATTTAAATAAAGAATTTTAACAATAACTTTGTTATACTTTCATATACGATACGAGAACAATATTTAACAATAACTGGGTCGAAAATAACATGCAATCATAACGGGAACGAAAATAATATATAATCATAAAAGAGCCGAAGATAACATGTAATCGTAAAAGAGACGAAGATAACATATAATCATAAAAGATACAAAGATAACATGTAGTCATAAAAGAAATGAAGATAACATATAATCATAAAAGAGCCGAGATAATATGTAATCATAACATAAAAAGGAGAAAAACACAAGAACGAGTGAGAAAAAAATAAACAAGTGTGAGCAATATATAGAGAAGTTTGAGCATTAATTACATAAAGAAGTTTGAGCATTATACAGAGAAGTTTGAGCATTATATAGAGAAGTTTGAGCATTATAAAGTGTCAGATTGAAAACTATTTTTACGAGAGACGTTCAGAAAGTAATGCACCCCATTGTTTTTTCTCAGGAGCTGTATATATCATGTAAACATCGGTATTATTCAACATAGTCTCCATCAACTTGTACGGCTTTACGCCAGGGCGAAACAAGTGCATGAAAACCTTAGCCCGTATCAAATTCCCTCTTGATGGTGTAGCCATTTCTTCTCTGCATGAGTCACTCCTTCATCATCTTCAAATCTTCCCCCTCGGAGTGCATCTTTAAGTGGACCAAACAGATGGAAATCAGAGGGTGCCAAATTGGGACAATAGGGTAGATGGAGTAGTACAGTCTAACCCAATTTGGTGACTGCTTCGTGTGTTGCCAGACTTGTGTGAGAGTACACATTTTCGTGAAGGAGAAGCAGGTCTGCTGGATTCTTGTGCGGCCGAACTCTGCGAAAACGTTGAGTATTTTTCAGTGTCTTAATGTAAGCTTGCGAACTGATTGTCTCCCCTCTTGGCATAACATATACAAGAATCACACCTTCAATGTCCCAAAAGACAGTGGTCATGACCTTTCCAGCTGAAGGAGTTGTCTTGAATTTTTTCTTCGTGGTGATTGCGGATGATGCCACTCCAGTGACTGTCTTTTTGTCTCAGACTGAAAATGATGTGCCCAGGTTTCGTCACCTGCAAAACTTCCATACACATCACATAAACGCTTGTGAATGTTCACAACAGTTTCCTTCTCTGCAACAAGAAATTCTATTACAATTCGCTGTTTATACCGCAAGTTGCTAACACGCTCCATTTCAGCCATTAGGGCAGCCACATTCTTTGGCCGGTTGCGGCGCAGTTTTGTTCACACAGTCGGCACATGCCATATTTATAGTGTGAAAAATTTCATGCTTCTATCTTCATTATTAGCTGAAAAAAAAAACGATGCGGTGCACTACTTTCTGAATGCCCCTAGTATTTACTGTCACCATACTGAGAACTATTTCTATTTTCTGTCAACACATTGATAAATATTGTTTTACTGTCAACGCATTGAGAACCATTTTTACTTAGTGTCAACACATTAAGAACTATTTTTATTTACTGTCAATACATTAAGAACTACTTTTATTTACTGCCACCACAGATCTATCATGACCTTATTATAGTGTGGATGAGATGAAAACAATCTGTGTCAATTCTGACAAGCAAAGTCATGGTCCTGTATCACAATTATACACCAGCATGACCTGAAAGAATACAAGATGTCCGTTAAAACTGTTAAGAGCTTGCTCAATATTTATTTTTATTTTCACGAGACGAACACCGTTATTCAGCTTTCAAGAGCTAGGTCACGCTAGAGTCTAGATATACTGCGCTAAATCTGAAGCACAGCTGTATGACTTCGAATATGAAGCCTCCTAGGTCATGCTAAATCTAAATTTTAGATAAATTATACTAAATTTTGGGTCTATTAGGTCATGCTAAATATAAAGTTTATATAATTTATGCTAAATCTGGGGTATAGCTAGGTCATGCTAAATATAAAGTTTAGATAAGTTATGCTAAATCTGTGGTCTAGCCAGGTCATGTTACATCTGATGTTTACATACGTTATGCTAAAAATCTTGGTTGTAGCCAGGTCATGCTAAATCTGAAGTGCATGTAGATTACGTTAAATCTGTATCTAAATCTAGAATGCAAGTAGGTCATCATAAATCGAGCCAATTAGGTCACAATAAATAATGATTATGGCTAGAGGACTTTAAGTCTGGAGTATAGCTGCGTCAAGATTAATCTGGAGTGTAACTAAGTCATACCAAGTCTGGAGTCTCGCTAAAACTGGATTCTATGTATACTGAGGTAAATTTAGAATATGGCCGGGTAACATTAAGCCTGATGTCCAGCTAGACTGCACTAATCCTGGAGTATAGCTAGATCAGCGTGAAGTATAGCTAGAACAACTTGAAGTATAGCTAGATCAACTTGAAGTATAGCTAGATCAACTTGAAGTATAGCTAGATCAACTTGAAGTATAGCTAGATCAATCTGAAGTATAGCTAGATCAACCTTGAGTATAGCTAGATCAACTTGAAGTTTAGCTAGACCAGTCTAGAGCAGCGTTCTCTGACCCTTTTGCTGCACGGCCCACATTTAAAAGTCAAACAGTTTTGCTGCCAACTAATAACGTGATTTATATTTGCAAGGTATAAATCTAATTTTATAAAGCATTATATAATATTTTCTCTTAATGTTTAACTGTACATTTATTGCCACACAAAAGTTATTTCCATTTACTTTAAAGATGGCACTGTTTCCGGTTGGACAGTATGTCTATTCTGGCTGGAATTTGTGACAAACACACTCGAAGATCATCCTCCAAGTTCATTCGTGAACGATATTTGGTTTTCATGACAGTCAATGCAGAAAATGAAACTTTGAATAAATAAGTTGTTGAAAAAGGTAGAAGAACTTTCATCGTCAGGGATGACAAAAACGGATATTCCAGCGAAGCAGTGCACCAAAAGGAGGAGATATCCACAGCGGGGTCGTTAAATTTGATTTGTAATGTGCGATCGCTAGACAGTTCTGCTAATTCTTTTTGTGCACGACCGATTAATTCAGAGAATGCACACTGAAAAGGATTACGAATCCAGTCGTACGCTTTAATGTCTTCGAGCGTAAAGTATTTGTCAAAGTATTCAGCAAGAGATGTCAGATGCCCTTTTATTACACCAGTGACCCCTTCCAGAATCTCGCCATTAACTTCATTGTTCTCTATAAATTCACAGAACAAATGAAACATGTCTTGTCATTTGTTCTCGAGTCGTGTGCGCCAAAGTCGTAGTTTATTCTTAAAAGCTGCAACTTTGTCGCATGTCTTGAGTATACTGGCATCTTTACCCTGCAGTGATGTGTTCAAACTAGTTAAAAAGGCTAAAAGTCAGCAAGGTATGCCAGCATGGCAAGCCACTCAATATCAGCGACCTTACCTACCAGGTCAAGATTGTGTTCTGTCAAAAACTGCAACAATTCTAAACGAAGCTCAAACACCCTTGCAAGAACTTTTCCTCTGGACAGACAACGCACAGCCGAGTGCAGTAGGAGATGCTTGTGTTCTGCTTCTGACTCAGTATAAAGTTGAGCAAATAATCGAATGTTCACTGTTCTAGTTTTTATGAAGTTTACAATCCGAACACAGTCTTCTAGTACAGATCCCAGAGTTTCATTCAATTTCTTTGAAGTGAGTGCCTCACGATGGATCAAGCAATAAGTGCTTACAATCTCGGGTGACACTTGCTTTATGTGAGTTACAACACCACTACTGCGGCCAGTTATTGTGGCAGCACATTCGGCTCAAACACCGATGCAATTGGTCCACTGCAGTCCAAACGTTATGAAAAAAAATCCCGTAAAACACGAAATATTTCATCGGCCGTTGTTTTCGCTGGCAGTGACTTGCACAAAATAAATTCCTCTTGCATACTATTTTGCCAACAACAACGAACATGAACAAGCAGCTGTGACTCGCCGGCGATGTCAGTTAACTCATATAACTGAATAGCAAACTTAGTAGATTGTAATCGTTCAGCTAGCTGTGCGACAATGTCTTCGGACATTTCGGATATTCTTCTGCGAACAGTATCGTTCAAGATGGGAATGCTTTTTAGTTTTGTAGCGTATTCTGATCCGAACAATACGTCACAAATCTAACAGCGGATGGCATGATAATATCTTCTCCAATCGTGTGCGGTTCCTTTGATTTTGTGACTCTCTGGGCAGTCAGGTACGATGCAGTAAGAGCTGTTTCGTTGAGAGGGGATCTTGTTTTTAACAACATTTCTGTTTACTATATTCCTCGGCTTTACGTTCGAAAAATTCTTTGGTTTTATTCTATAGATCTGGATGTCTTGTAGTTAGATAACAACGCAACATCGTCGACTTCATTGTCTATTTGAGAGGATTTGCAAACAAACAACACACTGCGGCAGATTTGGTCATTTGTTGATGGAACGAAACGATACTTAACATACTCCACATCAAATTTTCCAGCGTATTTAGTTTTCTTACAAGTATAAACGTTAACGTCGTCTCGATCACAGTGACTTTCGATGCCACTACTATCATTTTTTGCGCGAAGTCGAAGGCTTATATTTAACAAATCGATCCATTTTAGCGCCTAAAGTTTATAATTTAAACAATAAAAAAAGCTATCTGAAAAGTCCCCACGGTCACTACGTGGGTAACTGGAATCCGTTGATTAATCCAATACGAATTACATACAGCATCAAGACCGAATAGCGGCTCTCATGCCAACGAAATATAATTTTTAAACTAAAAATACAATTGCTGAGAATTATATACGGTCCGACAATTAAGTAATAAGACTAATTCCATAAAAAAAATAAAATAAACAACAGTTGAAGATATAACCTGTATTTTATTAAACGAAAGCCCCTTGTGCATTGATACAGCGAGTGGCACGATGTAACAAACACTGGAACGACTTTTGCAGTTCTTCTGTTGGCATGATCCTTAAAATCGATGTTACGACCCTTTGTATGTCATCAGTATCGTCAAAGAAACGTCCTTTCAATGGTAACTTTATTTTAGGGATTAGAAAATAATCGCAAGGAGACAAATCTGGGGAATAGGGTGGATGGTTGAGAATACACACTTGTTTTGGGGCCAAAAATTCCTGTGCAACTATCGCCCGGTCAGCCGGTGCATTATCAGGAAGAAGGAAAAAAACTGCCAGGCGTTGAATACTCGGGTCGGACGAGGAGAATCCTTTTCAAAAGGCGTTTGAAAATTCTTAAACGTTGATAGTGATAGTCTGTCCCTCTGGAATAAATTCTTTGTGAATAACTCCTTTGCTGTCTTAGAACCACACCAACATTGTCTTCACTTTCGACTTTTCAAGACGAATTTTTTGCCTTTTAGTTATGATGATGACTTCCACTGAGCACTTTGGCGTTTAGTTGTGGGATCTTAGCGGAAAATCCATGTTTCATCCTCTACAACAATCAAGTTTAAGAAATGTTTATTTCTGCGACACGTTTTGATGATGTCTTTTACGTAATCAACACGCTGATATTTTTGGTCATCAGACAACGAATGTCGTATAAACCAGCAAGCAACTTTTTCTTGACCAAATCTTCCACTAAAATTTTACGAATAGTCTCTCGGTTAACACAAAATTCATCTGCTGTCATCCTCACAGTCAAAAACGATCTTCTTGTATCCGTTCTCTGACTTTTGCAATGAGTTCCTCTTTAAGAACAGAAATTGGGCGTTCATGCCAAGTTACATTTATAATTGTTTCCACGCCACTTTTGAATCGTGAATACCTTCTGAAAATCTGTGCACGAGATAAACAATTATCCCCATAAACTTGTCGCATCAGTTCAAGTGTATCAATGGCTCTTTTTCCGAGTTAGTTTTAAACAGAATTTAATGTTAGCTTTTTGCTCCATGCTGATTACGTGACAATGCATCTCTAACTAGCTCAACAAAATGGCGGCTTGTTTGTCGTCTGCTTATCGGGCAGAGATGAAAAGTTGCCAGATCATAGTTGAAGGTTGCCTCTTTGGATTACAGGCATTGCTTCATAAATGGCAATTTGCCTTGACCGTATTAAAATCAGACTCGTTACTAAATTGTTGGACCTTTTATTTCACTTCTGCTCTCTCACAGAATATACGTCGACTGTTCTCTAAAATTACATTGTAAAACTGCACGTTTCAGCAACATGGTCAGAAAAGCGCCGGGGTCGCATTTCAAAAACGATGCCGTCTTTTTATGTACGTCACATTTCTGTTTGATGGTGGAAGAAACGCTGTCTGGACCATCCTTTCTCCAAAAGCCGCACTACGGACATACTAAGTCTTTTAGTACTGCTCGTAGTTTTTAAAGTTTTGTTCGTAGTCTTTTAGTACTGTTCGTAGTCTTTTAGTCTTTTAGTACTGTTTGTAGTCTTTTTAAGTTTTGTTTCTAGTCTTTAGTCTCTTAGTCCTGTTCGTAGTCTCCTAAGTTATGTTCGCAGTCTTTTTAATTTTATTTCATAGTCTTTTAGTACTGTTCATAATCTTTAAATTTTGTTTATAATTTTTAGTCTTTTAGTACATTTCATAGTCTTTTAAAAGTTTTTTTTTCGTAGTCTTCCAGTACTGTTCATAGTCTTTAGTCTTTTAGTATTGTTCGTAGTCTATTAACACTGTTCGTAGTCTTTTTAATTTTTGTTCGTAGTCTTTAGTCTTTTAGTACTGATCATAGCCTTTTTAAGTTTTGTTCGCAGTCTTTAGTCTTTTAGCATTGTTCAAAGTCTTTTTAAGTTTTGTTCATAGTCTATACTCTTTTAGTACTGTTTGTAGTCTTTTAAGTTTTGTTCATAGTCTATACTCTTTTAGTACTGTTTGTAGTCTTTTAAGTTTTGTTCATAGTCTATACTCTTTTAGTACTGTTTGTAGTCTTTTAAGATTTGTTCATAGTCTTTAGTCTTTTAGTACTGTTTGTAGGCTTTTAAGTTTTGTTCATAGTCTTTAATCTTTTAGTACTGTTTGTAGTCTTTTAAGTTTTGTTCATAGTCTATACTCTTTTAGTACTGTTTGTAGTCTTTTTAGTTTTGTTCATAGTCTATACTCTTTTAGTAATGTTTGTAGTCTTTTAAGTTTTGTTCATAGTCTTTAGTCTTTTAGTACTGTTTGTAGTCTTTTAAGTTTTCTTCATAGTCTTTAGTCTTTTAGTACTGTTTGTAGTCTTTTAAGTTTTGTTCATAGTCTATACTCTTTTAGTACTGTTTGTAGTCTTTTAAGTTTTGTTCGCTGTATTTTAGTACTCTTCATAGTCTTTTTTAGTTTTGTTCAGTCTTTAGTCTTTTACAATTGTTCATGGTCTTTTTACGTTTTGTTAATAGTCTTTAGTCTTTTAGTACTGTTCATAGTCTTTTTAAGTTTTGTTCATAGTCTTTTGTATTTTGTTCATATTATTTAGTCCTATAGCACTGTTCGTAGTCATTTTATGTTCTGTTCGTAGTCTTTACTCTTTTAGTACTGTTCTTCGTTTTTTAAAAAACTTTTGTTCATATTCTTTAGTCTTTTAGTACTGTTCATATTATTTTAAGCTTTGTTTGTGGCCTTTTTATGCTTTTTCATAGTCTTTAGTCTTTTAGTACTGTTGTTTTTAATTTTGTTCATAGCCTTTAGTTTTTAAGTACTTTTTGTAGTGTTTTTAAATTTTTGTTCCTAGTCTTTTTAAGTTGTGATCGTAGTCTATAGTCCTTTAGTATTGCTCGTAGTCTTTTTAACTTTTATTCGTAGTCTTTTAAAGTTGTGTTCATAGTCTTTAGTCTTCTAGTACTGTATGTAAGTTTTTAACATTTGTTCATAGTTTTTTACTACTGTTCATTGTCTTTTAAGTTTTGTTCGTAGTCTTTCTAAGTTTCGTTTGTTGTCTTTTAAAGTTTTGTTCGTAGTCTTTTAGTACTGTTCATATTATTTAAGTTTTGTACTTAATCTTTATTGTTTCAGTACTGTTCGAAGTTGTTTTATGTTGTCTTCGCAGCATTTTAGTACTGTTCCTAGTCTTTTTATGTTTTGTTCATAG
This sequence comes from Achatina immaculata, assembly GCA_009760885.1. NCBI lineage: Eukaryota > Metazoa > Mollusca > Gastropoda > Stylommatophora > Achatinidae > Lissachatina > Lissachatina immaculata. Next base: position 18,132,692 of record CM019701.1, on the reverse strand, counting down.
TCTTCAGTCTTTTAGTACTGTTCGTAGTCTTTTTATGTTTTATTTGTAGTCTTTTAGTATTGCTCGTAGTCTTTTTAAGTCTTGTTCATTATCTCTAGTCTTTTAGTACTGTTCGTAGTCTTTTTAACTTTGTTTATAGTTTTATTTTAAGTTTTGTTTTTAGTCCTTAGTATTTTACTACTATTCGTAGTTTTTTTATTTGTAATCTTTCAGTACTGTTTTTATTCTTTAAATTTTGTTCGTAATCTTTAGTTTTTTAGCACTTTTTTTCTTTTTAAGTTTTGTTCATTGTCATTAGTAATGTTCATAGTCTTCAGTGGTGTTCGTAGTCTTTTTGGGTTTATTCGCAATCTTTAGTCTTTTAATACTAATCATAGTCTTTTCAAGTTTTGTTCGTAGTCTTTTTAAGTTCTGATCGTAGTATTCAGTCTTTTAGTACTGTTCATAGTCTTTTCAAGTTTTGTTCATAGTTTTTATTCGTTTAGTTCTGTTCGTAGTCTTTTACAGTTTTGTTTATAGTCTTTTTAAGTTATGTTCATAGTATTCAGTCTTTTTACGTTTTGTTCATAATTTTTAGTCTTTTATTACTGCTCGAAGTCTTTTTAAGTTTTGATCATAATCTTTAGTCTTTAATTACTGTTCGTAGTCTTTTTGATGGATAACAGACGACATCTTAGGACTGATGTACAAGAGGAGGAGGAGTAAAAATAACGAGGAAAAATATAGCAAGATAAATAAAGAAATAAGACGCAAATGCAGAGAAGCAAAAGAAATGTGGTTAAATGAACATTGCAGACAGATAGAGGACGCTCATAATAAAGGCAGCAAAAACATGCATAAACGAATTAATGAACTCACAGGCAGGAAAACAAAATATACCACAGGATGCCTGAAATCGAAAGAAGGTAAAATGTTAATGGGAAAAGAAGACATTGTGGACAGGTGGACAGAGTATATCGGTGAGCTATATGGAGGAGAAAGACCAGAATTAACATCAGATACTGAAAACTGTGATGGACCGCCAGTACTTGAAGATGAAATCATAGATGCCATCAAACACATGAAGAAAGGAAAAGCGACTGGGCCTGATAATATAACAATAGAAGAAATAGAGGCACTAGAGGAGACAGGAATAAAAATAATAACCAAGTTACTGAATGATATTTACAACAGTGGTTATATTCCCAGTGACCTGAATCCACGTTTATAGCACTACCAAAGAAACCAGGTGCAAAGGAATGTGACGACCACCGGACTATCAGCCTCTCATGTCACATAACGAAGCTACTTCTGAGAATCATTATGAGAAGAACAAGGAAAAAGATAAAAATGGAAATAGCAGATGAACAGTTTGGATTTGTTGAAGGCAAGGGAACACACAATGCCATTTATGCTTTACGAACACTAACAGAAAGAGCTTTAGAAGTACAGAAAGATCTCTACTTATGCTTCATTGATTACACCAAGGCATTTGACAAGGTGAAACATATGAAATTATTAAAATGCTTGAAGACATCAATATAGACGGCAAAGACTTGAGGATTGTAAAACATCTATACTGGCAGCAAGAAGCAGCAGTTCGAGTTGAAAATAGAATTGGAAAATACCAACCTATAAAACAAGGGGTGCGACAAGGATGTGTACTATCTCCAGACCTTTTTTCTCTGTACAGCGAGAATATTCTAAGAACAATCATCACAGAACCAGGCATAAAAATTGGAGGATACAATATTAACAACCTTCGGTATGCTGACGACACAGTACTGATAGCGGAGAACCAACAAGACCTGCAAAATCTCTTGGATAAAGTCACCAAAGAAAGTGAACAGAAAGGCCTTACTTTGAACATCAAAAAGACAGAGACTATGGTTATATCTAAGAAACAGAATCCACTAGCATGCAGTATTAAATTAAATGGAACCATTCTAAAGCAGGTGCAGAAATTCAAATACCTTGGAGCAGTAATAACTTCAGATGGGAAATGCAAAACAGAAATTAGGAACAGAAAAGGCCAAGCAAAGACCGCATTTCAGAGAATGAGAAACATATTAGCTAACACATCTTTATCAATGAATGTTAGAAAACGAGTCCTAAAATGCTATATTGAACCTATCTTGTTATATGGAAGTGAATCATGGACAATAGGCAAGTCTGCACAAAAATCATTGGAAGCAGCAGAAATGTGGTTTATTAGAAGAATGTTGCGAATCCCCTGGACAGCAAAAATAACTAATGAAGAATGTATGAAAAGAGCTGGAGAGACAAAAAACCTTGTCAGAAAGATAAGAGAGAAACAATGTACTTTCATAGGGCATGCAATGAGAAGAGGGGGCATTGAAAATATTATAACAACAGGAAAAATAGAAGGAGGAAGATCAAGAGGAAGACCAAGAGAAATGATACTGGACAATCTGACAGGATGGTGTGAGAGGAGATCATCAACTGAACTGATGGCCTGCATGAAGGATCGGGTACTCTGGAGAAACATAATAGCCAACGCCAGTCGGCACGGCACCTGATGATGATGATGATGATGATGATGAGTCTTTTTGACGTTGACTTGTCCAAATAAAAGGCCACTCCATTCTTTCCTCCGAATTCTCCACCAGAGTATATAAAGATATTGTCATTCTCGCTCTTGAAGTGTCCTGATCCTTGCCATCGATGTTCGCAGATTCCCAAAATGTGTATCCCCGTTCTTTTCATCTCATCATTTATTATTTGATACTTTCACTCAAAAATACTTCTTACATTCCATGTTCTTACTCCTATTTTACTTTTTAGTTTGATGCAGGTATTTTCCTTAGTAACACCGTCAAGATTTTGTCCGTCATCACAATTACTAATACTGATCTCTCTCTCATACTCTTCCTTAGTGTTAAAATTAGATCTATCTGGCCTGAGGGACTCACCACCAGATCTTTTTCCTATTTGACTTTCCATGTTGCTGTTTTGGTTTCTTGGTATATTTTCAGAAGGTAGTTTACCATTGCTTCCGTGCAGTGACTGTACTAGTCAGTGATCGTAGCCATCGTCCCTACATTGAGATCATCTGCCTACCATCATAGAATGGTGACCATGACCAACATTATCTGTCGGCTGCTCTCTCATTCCATCCACCACCTGCTCCCATGGCTTCACGTCACCCTAATCTGGGGGCTATACGGGTACTTCACTTTGCCCAAGGGTGTCCCGTAGACTGACGGAGGTAAGGAGGCGTCTTACTTCTCCTTTGATAGGGGATGCCCTATCCAGTAAGTGATAGAATCCTCACAATCACACTTAAGGGCACTCCTAGAAATGTAACAATCATCCAGATATATACACCGACATCAGCAGCATAAGAAGAGGAAGTAGAAGATTTTTATAACACACTGCAAACGACAATGGACCAGGTACGGAAAAATAATATTGTATCAGTACATACAATGGGGGAGTTTAATACAAAGATAGGTACAGATAGTGCAGAAGATGAAGGACATTTGTAGGGAAATTTAGCATAGGACATTGAAATGAGGTAGATGACAATCTAATGGCGTTGTGTATGGAAAATGAGCTAATGATTGCTAAAACATTTTTTTAAATAACATCCAAGAAGACTTTGCACATTGACATCACCTGATGGGAAAACCAGGAATCAAACAGATTACATTTTAGTGCAAAGAAGGTGGAGATCAAGTATAACATCAGAAAAAACTCTACCAGGTGCTGATTGTGACACGGATCATGAGTTATTAATAGCAGGCATTAAGATAAAGATAAAAAAAGACAGTTACAGGGTCAAGACCACTCCGCTTTGATCTTACAAAAATACCAGAACAATGCGGTTTAGAAGTGAAGAACCGTTTCGAAGTCCTGATGGCTGAATGAATGAATGAATGAATCTTTATTTTTATAGGGTAAAGAATTGGGCACGCAGGCCTGTCTTACATTCTGCCCTTCATCACTCCATCTTTCATTCTTCCCACACACTTGATTTAGTACAAATATGCAAATTAAATTAGGAAAAACATATCAAAAGAGTGTAAGATTTAACTACTACATTCAAAGTAAAAGAGAAGAAGTAATTAACCCAATAAAATAGCACTCACGCACACATACACATGCAGACATATACATAAACAAAAATACATTGTAAATACAGATCTTCTAACATGTTTTTTTAACAAACATTAAAATAATTTCTAACAGTATCTAACAAGTTGCTTTTCTAACTATGTCACTGAAGTATTTGATGGTTTACGAGCCACGTGTTGAGAGAATGCTGGTTATTTTATGGAGGCATATAATTACAAGCAAGTAAATAATGAAACAGGTTTGAGTTAAAGGATGAAGTATTACCAATGAATTTTAAATGGTAGGGGAGGATGTTCCAGAGCTGTACTGCAGAGTATGCAAGGCTTTTCTTGTACAGATCAACCCTGGGTTTAGGAAGAAGACAGTTTTTTAAATGCTGGCTATGTTTAGTGTTATACGTAAACAGTGACCACAAGTAAGGCGGAGCATTGTGCGACAGAATTCTGTGAACAAACTTAACTTTGTTAAAAATAATTCTATTTTTGAGGGGTAGAATTTTGAGGTGTTTGTGTTGATCTACAGTCTGTACTGGGTGTTTGTCACAAATAAGATTTAATGCTCGCTTGTGAAGTGAGTGGAGCCTTTTTGTGTTTGAGACTGAGCAATCCATCCCAGATTGTGGAACAGTAATCTAAGTGTGTTTGTATGTGTGATATGTAGTATATCTTTCTTGTGTCTTTGTCGATAAAGTGTTTAATTTTGGCTAATTGGTAAACTTTCTGTGCAACCAAATTTGTTAGGTTATGTACGTGAGAATTCCAAGTTAAATGCTGATCAATGATGAGTCCTAGGGTTTTATGTTCATGAACATTTTCTATTGCCTTAGTCCCAGCACAAAGCTGTAGTGAAGTTTTTGTTGCATTCTGCAGTTTTTGTCTTGTAGTGATGAGCATGGATTTTGTTTTGTTGGTGTTTATCAACATACCATTTTTATTACTCCATTTAATCAAACTGTTTATATCATTTTGGAGCGTTGTCTGTAGTTTATTGATGTCATAGTCACTATTGTAAACAGTACAGTCGTCAGCGAAACGATCACATGAAGAGTGCTTTAAATGTAGTGGTAGGTCGTTAATATAGATAGCAAAGAGAAGAGGACCAAGAATGGAGCCTTGAGGAATACTGGTATCAACCACAGACGAGCCAGATATTTTGTTTCTAAAGCAAACTACTTGTTTTCTACCTGAGAGAAAAGATGTAATACATTTTGTTAGGTCAGGGTGTAATCTATAGCCTTCCAGCTTTTTTGCAAGAATTTCATGATCAATCATATCGAAGGCTTTCTTAAAATCAATAAAGACAGCACCACACAATTTGTCATCATTTATATTAGACAGCCAGTTTTCTGTCATTTTAGTTAATGCTGTGTGGCAGGAGTAATTTGGTCTAAAACCTGACTGACTGTCTATTAGTAGATTGTTTTCTTGCATGTGGAGCAGAGTTAACTTTTGTATCTGCTTTTCAAGAGGTTTAGATAGTGATGACAAAATGGATATGGGTCTATAGTTTGAGAGGTCACTAGTCTGTCCATATTTAAAAAGAGGAAAAACTTTGCCGAGTTTAAAAGCGTCAGGGAAATATTTTTTGTCAATACACAAGTTATATAAGTATGTTAGTGTGTCTGTGATAACTGGTGCAGCGTAGCGTAGTATCTTGTTACTAATGTCATCACATCCTGCTGAGTTAGTGTTCTTTAAGGACCGGATGTAGTTATAAACCTCACTGACTGTGAGGAAAGGAATATTAATTTGTTTTAGCTTTACACATTTACTGTTGCTGAAAGTTTTCAACACGCTCAGGTCGCAATTAGAGTCGGTAATGAAGATTTTAGAATAATAATTTCTTCCCTAAAATGTTCACTGAAGTAGTGCAAGTAAGTTCACTATTAAGTGTTTGTGGGTCAGTTTGCTTCCTTTTATTTACAAGAGTATTAATCGCTTCCCAGATTGATTTACTATCAGTTTTGTCTTTCACTAAATTTCTGAAGTAATTTTTCTTTTCCTGAATAATTAAATACTGCACCTTATTCCTAAGTGAACGATAGCTACTGAAATTTCTGCTTTTGTGAGCTTCATCCCGTTTCCTCATGAGTTGCAACATATCGGGAGTTATCCACGGGGATTTTGTAACGTGTTTTACTCTCATTTCTTTGATGGGAACATGCTTGTCAAAAATATTTCGAAATATCTTGATCCAGTATTCGATAGCCTAATCTGGATTTGTTAACTGGAAAACGTACGTAAGAGGCGAAGCTTTTTGATCAGTTAAAAATAATTCCAAGTTAAAGTTTTTAAAGTTTCTATATTTAATGCTGGTATGTTTGTGTTTCGGTATTTTATACCCCTTTAGTGACCATGTACAGTAGACCGGGTAGTGATCATTCAGCGACACATGAGGGACAGTACATTCAGTAATGTTTCCTGGATCAGCTACATAAATATGATCTATTAGTGGCTGTACACAAGGAGACGACACCAGATGAGTTGGCTACGCAGGTCAGATATATCTTAATAACAACAGCTAAAGAAATGGCTCCAGTAAAGACAACACACACACAAAAATGGATGGATTACAGCAGGCACACTAGAACTGATAAAATAACGTAGAGAAATGAAGACGAAATGGAAAGTGACAAACAACAACAAAGAGGAATATAAATCTTTAACAAAGGAAGTACGAAGAAACATAAGAAAAGACCAAAAATAATACATACAAGATTGTTGTGAAACAATAGAAGAACAACAAAAGTGTGGAAGAGATAGTGAAATATTTAAAGAAATAAAGACATTGACGAGAAATGTCCACCTAAACTAAATGTAATTTGTGACGAGATGGGGAATACCGTGATAGAGACAGAGAAAATTCTAGAAAGATGAAAGGAATATTGCAGAGGAATGTATGAAACAACTGACTGTGAAAGCAGAAATCAACAGTGTGAATTGGAGGAGAAAGAACCTGAACCGACAATAGAAGAAGATTTATGAGTAATAAAGAATCTGAAAAATGGTAAATCACCAGGATATGATGAGAAAACAGCTGAACCTATTAAAGCAGGAGGAAAGGAATGTGCAACAATCTATCATGCACTATGTAAAAAGATATGGCATTCGGGTATCTGACCAAAAGAAACGAAAAGAACTGTATTCATACCACTGCCAAAAAAGGGTAACCTGAAATTATGCACAAACTACAGAACTGTTGCTTACCATATTAGTCATGCCAGTAAAATTCTGTTAAAAATCATAATGGGTAGACTTCGTAAGAAAATAGAAGTCAATATGGTCGAAGATGGTTTCAGGCAAGGAAGAGGATCAAAAGATCATATATTAAATATAAGATCAATAATAGATAAACACAGAGAGTTTAATGTGAATCTATATTTAGCCTTTATTAGACTACTCAAAGGCATTTGATTGTGTACAAAACCAGAAACTCTGGGAAATAATGGAAAATTGGGATTTAATTTTATAAATTAACATCACGGCTCTATCTAGACCAACAAGCAGCAGTAAGAATAAATGGTGAAACAACAACTTGGTCTGACATAAAACAAGGGGTCTGTCAAGGGTGCATATTGTCGTCTTACTTATTTAACTTGTATCATTCATTCATTCATTTGCATGTCCCTTGCGGAACTTTGCCTCCCAAACAGCACTCATGTAGGCCTTTCGGTTGTGAGCAAGATGGCCTGCTGCTGCTGCTGCATCCATTTGCAGATCATCAACGATGTCTTGTAGCCATCTTCGCCTTCATCTTTCTCTCTTTCTTTTTCCCATTATGTATCCTTCCAATACGGTCTTCTCTAAATTATCATGATGTTTAATGTGTCCAAAATATTTAAATTTTCTCTCTTTAATCCTCTTTACTAGCCAGCCTTCTTCAATACTAATCTCTTGTAGTATAGATATATTTGTTCTTTTTATATCCACGATATTTGGAGAACTGTTCTGTAGCATTTACATTCAAAGCCATTTATGTGTTTCTCAGCTGTTTTGTTAAGTGTCCAGGTCTCACAGGCATATGTTGCGATGGGAAAGATGCATGCTCTTAAAAATCTTATTTTTGTGGTTCGGTTTGTTACTCTCCACAGATTCTTTATTTGTTTTACTTTCTGAAGAGCGATAGATGTCCTCTTTTTAATTTCCCTCATTGTATCTCCATTATTAGTTAGTAGTGATCCAAGATATTCAAAACTCTCCACTTCTTCCAGTTTTTCCTCATTGATACATATTTCAGCTGCCCTGTTTGTTTTGTCAATTGTCATCAATTTAGTTTTCTTTGCATTAAGATAGAGGTTCTGCTCTTCGCTGTTCTTATGGACTGACATAATTAGTTTTTCCATTCGTTTTTGTGTTGTGGACAGTAACACTTTGTCATCAGTATATCTAATCTCTGGTATTTCATAACTTCCAATTGTTATGGCATCATAATATTCTTTGTCTATATCTTCTCTAACATTCCTCATTATATTTTCAGCATAGAAGTTAAATATGTAGGATGACAATATGCACCATTGACAGACACTTTGTTTTATGTCAAACCAAGTTGTTGTTTCACCATTTATTCTAACTGCTACTTGTTGGTCTAGATACAGCAGTGATGTTAATTGTATCAAATGTGTTGGAAATCCCATTGTTTCCATTATTTCCCAAAATTTCTGGTTTTGTACACAATAAAATGCCTTTGAGTAGTTTATAAAGGATAAATATAGATTCACATTAAACTCTATGCATTTCTCTATTATTAATCTTAGATTGAATATATGATCTCTTGATCCTCTTCTTTGCCTGAAACCAGCTTGGACAATATTGACTTTTTCTTCTATTTTCTTAAAAGTCTACCCATTATGAATTTTAACATAATTTTACTGGCCTAACTAATCAGAGCAACAGTTCTGTAGTTTGTGCATAATTTCAGGTTACCCTGAAAAAAAGGTAAACTGAATTTAACTTGTATACTGAAAATATAATGAGGAATGTTAGAGAAGACGTAGACAAAGAATATTATGATGCCATAAAAATTGGAGGTTATGAAATACCACAGATTAGATATGCTAATGACTCAGTATTACTGTCCACTATATAAAAAGGAATGGAAAAACTAGAACAGCGAAGAGCAAAACCTCTATCTTATTGCGAAGAAAACTAAATTAATGACAACTGACAAAACAAACAAGGCAGCTGATATATGTATCAATGAGGAAAAACTGGAAGAAGTGGAGAGTTTTGAATATCTTGGATCACTACTAAGTAATAATGGAGATACAATGAGGAAAATGAAAAAGAGGACGTCTATCGTTCTTCAGAAAATAAAACAACTAAAGATCTGTGGACAGGAACAGACAGAATTACAAAAATAAGATTTTTAAGAGCATGCATCTTTCCCATCGCAACATATACCTGTGAGACCTGGACACTTAACAATACAGTTGAGAAACACATAAATGGCTTTGAATGTAAATGCTACAGAACATTTCTTCAAATATCATGGGCACAAAAAAAGAACAATATATCTATACTACAAGAACTTAATATTGAAGAAGGCTGGCTAGTAAAGAGGATTAAAAGAGAGAAAACTTAAATATTTTGGACGCAATAAACGTCATGATAATCTAGAGAATACCGTATTGGAAGGATACATAATGGGAAAAAGAAAGAGAGAAAGATCAAGGCGAAGATGGCTACAAGACATCGTTGATGATCTGCAAATGGATGCAGCAGCAGCAGGCCATCTTGCTCACAACCGAGAGGCCTACAGGAGTGCTGTTTGGGAGGCAAAGTTCCGCAAGGGACATGCAAATGAATGAATGAATGAATGAATGAAGTCTTTTTAAGTTTTGTTCGTAGCCTTTTAGGACTGTTCGTAATCTGTAAATTTTGTTCGTAGTCTTCAGTCTTTTAGTACTTTTCACGGTCTTTTTTAAGTTTTGTTCATTGTCTTTTAGTTCTTTTCATGGTTCTAAGGACTGCAAACGCGCCACAAACAGCCTCTGGCAGTCAAGTCCAGCTCCTGGCCTTCCCGTGGCAGAACTGTTTAAACTGACAGGAGAAGGGGCGAGGGCGAATATCTGGCGCCTGAAAACCAGGTACTTAGGGTAGATAAGTGGCACGTTTGGTAGTTCATCTGCCGCTGTTGGCGAGATCTTCAGCTGCCGTGCGTGGAGCGGTGCTCCTCCCGGCCAATGAAGAAATTTGCAAATGAGGTTGCCTCGCAGCATCACTGCGGAAAAGGTGGTAGAAAGGATAAAGCGAAGCAAACAGTCAAATCATGGCACCTCTGGTCTGGAGGTCGGCCACTTCCTGAGTGCAGTCATATCGGGTGAAATGCATGAACCGGCTTGTCCCAGAGGTTAAGACACTGCTGGCGAGACTCTTCAAATGCCGCGCGTGGAGTGAAGCTCCTCCCGGTTAAGGAAGTAAATGCGGAAAAGAAATAAAGGTTGCTGTGCGGCGCCGATGGGAAAAGGTGGTGGAAAGTGAAGTTTAACCGGTATGTCCAGTAGTATCGCTACGAGAGCTATACCAAGGCACCTCTGCTCTAGAGGCCGCCCACGTCCGAAATACACCTACACTGGTGAAATATGCCTAAACCGGCACACACCAGGGGTGGAACTTGATGGCTAGACATGTCATGCCACCTCCGCTCTAGAGGTCGGTAACGCCTGATAAACACCCATACTGGTGAATTTTGCCTAAACCGGCTCATACTAGGGGTGAATCTTGAAGGCTATGCATGTCACAGTACCTCTGCCCTAGAGGTCGGTCCCGTCCCAAACACGCCCATACTGGGATAATGCCTAAACCAGCTCAACCCAGGGGTAGAAATCACTAGTGGCGAGGATTCGTCCTCCTGGACAAAAGCTCCATCCTGGTCACAACTAGGAAGGGTAGCGGCCACGACCGCAAAATGCTGAAGTCGGAGACATTGGACCAGGGAAGTCTAGATAGGCAACCACCTCTCACCCGACGAGGATGTTTGCGTATCCTAATCACGCTGAGGTTTTCCGGTGAGAAAGTCCAACCCTGGACTGGATGGGCAACCACCTCTCACCCGGCGGTGATACACGGGTATCTCAAAACACGTCGAGGTTTTCCGGTGAGAAAGTCCAACTCTGGCCTGGGTGGGCTACCGCCTCTCACCCAGCGGGGATACACTGATATCCTAAACACGTCGAGGTCTTCCGGTGAGAAAGTCCAACCCTAGACTAAACTGGTGCAATGAAAACCACGGTGTCACGCAATCCCGCTTCCGAGACCCACCAAGAATACAGGCTAAAGCACTGTGATACTCTGAACCCCTTGTGGTCCTCTCGTGGATCTCGTGTGGTCTATTTTGGACCACACAGGGGACCACGGGACCTAACGAGGACCACAGGCGTGAATTCAGTAGGTTCACAGTGCGGTTTTTGGTGGTAGAAGTGAACGAAGAAGAAGAAGAAGAAGAAGAAGAAGTTCTTTTCATAATCTTTTAGTACTCTTCATAGTCTTTAGTATTTTAGTACTGTTTGTAGTCTTTTAGTAGTGTTTGTAGTCTTTTAGTACTGTTTGTAGTTTTTTAAAGTTGTGTTCGTAGTCCTAAGTCTTTTAGTACTGTTCACAGTCTTTTAATGTTTTTTATCTTAGTCTTTAGTCCTTTATTACTGTATGTAGTCTTTTTAGATTTGTTCATAGTCATTTAGTACTGTTCATTGTCTTTTAAGTTTTGTTCGGAGTCTTTTAGTGCTGTTAATAGTGTTTTTAAGTTTTGTTTGTAGTCTTTTTAAATTTTGCTCGTAGTCTTTAGTCTTTTAGTACTGTTCGTAGTCGTTGTAAGTTTTCCTCACAGTCTTTAGTCCTACAGTATTTTCGTTCTCTTGTTCAGTTTTGCTTGTAGTCTCTAGTCTTTTAAAGCGGTTCATAATCTTTTTAATGTTCTTTTCACAGTCTTTAGGCTTTTAGTACAGTTCATAGTCTTTTAAGTTTCCTTCTTAGGCTTATGAAGTTTTGTTTTTAGCCTTCAATACTGTTCTTAGTTTTTTAATTTTGTTCGTATTTTTTAAAGTTTGTTCGTAGTCTTTTGCTACTGATCGCAGTCCTTTTAAGTTTTGTTCAGTCTTTAACTTTTTACTACTGTTCGTAGTATTTTAAGTTTTATTCGTAGTCTTTAGTATTTTAGTAGTCTTCATAGCCTTTTAAGTTTTATTCATAATCATTTAAAGTTTTAATCGTAGTCTTTTAGCACTTTCATAGTCTTTTTCAGTTTTGTTCGTAGTCTTTTTTGTACTGTTAGTTATCTTTTTAGTTATGTTCATAGTCATTTTAAGTTTTGTTCATAGTCTTTTGTCTTTTAGTAAAGCTCGTAGTTTTTTAAGTTTTGTTCATAGTCTTTTTTAAGAATTGTTCGTATCTCTTATTCTCTTAGTACTGCTCGAAGTACTAAGATGGACACCACAGGGGAGCAGAAGTAAGGGTAGACCAAAAGAGACATGGAGAAGAACAACAGAAAGGATGTTGAGCAATAGAGGGCTCACCTGGGCAAGAGCAGAAAAAAAGGCGAAGGACAGGCATTTGTGGAAAACCCTTGCGGAAGCCCCATGTGCCCTGGGCACTTAAGGTTCAGAGAGAGAGAGACTGCTCGAAGTCATTTTCAGTTTTGTTTTAGCGCTGTTCGTTGTCTTTTCAAGTTTTTTTTTCCTAGTCTTTATAACTTCTTTTTGTAGTCTTTAAGTTTTGATCGTAGACTTTAGTCTTTTAGTAGTGTTCATTGTCTTTTAAGCTTTCGTCGTAGTCTTTTTAAACTTTTTTCGTATTTCTTAGTACTGTTAGCAGTCTTTTTAAATTTTTTTCATAGTCTTTATTCTTTTAGTACTGTTCATTGTCTTTTAAATCGTGTTCGTAGTCTTTTTTAACTGTTCATACTCTTTTAAGTTTTGTTCGTAGTCTTTTTAAATTTTGTTCATAATCATTTGTCTTTTACTACTGTTCGTTGCCTTTTAAGATGTGTTCGTTGTCTATTAAGCTTTTTTCATAATCTTTAGTCTTTTAGTAGTCTTTTAAACTTTTGCTTGCACTCTATAGTCTTTTAGTACTGTTCGTAGTCTTTTTAAGTTTTGTTCTTAGTTTTTATAAGTTTTATTCGTAGACTATTTAAGTTTTGTTCATAGTCTTTAGCCTTTTAGTACTGCTTGTGTCTTTTAAAGTTTTGTTCGTAGCCTTTAGTCTATTAGTACTGTTCATAGTTTTTAAAGTTTTGTTTATAGTCTTAATTTTTTTGTACTAATCGTATTTTCTAAAAGAGTTGTTCTCAGTCTTTAGTCTTTGAGTACTGTTCATAGTCTATTTAAGTTTTTTTTTGTTTTTGTTTTGTAGTCTTTTGTCTTTTACTATTGATCAAAATCTTTTAAGTTTTGTTCGTTGTCTTTTAGTACTGTTCGCAGTATTTTAACTTTGTTCATAGTCTTTAGTGTTTTAGTAGTGCTCGTAGTCATTTTATGTTTTGTTCATATTCTTTTAGTACTGTTCATATTTTTAGTCTTTTAGTACCGTTCAGGATCTTTTAGTACTGTTCGTAGTCTTTTAAAGTTTTGTTCAATGTCTTTAGTCTTTTAGCACTGATTGCAGTTTTAAAATTGTGTTTGTAGGCTTTAGTCTTTTAGTACTGTCCATATTCTTTTTAAGTTTTGTCCGTAGGCCTTAGTCTTTTATTACTACTCGTAGTCGTTTTAAGTTTTGTTCGTAGTCTTTTAGCGCCGTTTGGAGTCTTTTTACGTTTTCTTCATAGTCTTTTTAAGATGTTTTGGTAGTCCTTAGTCTTTTAGCATTGTTCGTAGTCATTTAACTTTTGTTCAGAGTCTTTTTGTACTGTTTGTAGTCTCTTAAATTTTGTTCATAAGTCTTTTTAGGTTTTTCTCGTAGTTTTTTAAAGTTTTGTTCACAATGTTGAATATTTTAGTACTGTTCATAGTCGTTTTATGTTCTGTTCACAGTCTTTAGTCTTTTAGTACTGTTCATAGTCTTTAAAGTTCTTTCAGTCTTTCGTCCTTTAGTACTGTTTGTAGTCTTTTTAAGTTTTGTTCATAATCTTTAGTCTTTTAGTACTCTTCATAATCTTTTAAGCTTTGTTTGTAGTCTCTTTAAATTTTGTTCGTAGTCTTTTTTTAAGTGTTGTCCGAGATCACCTGCTGGATATAAAAGTTTTGTTCATAGTCTTTAGGTACTGTTCTTAGTCTTTTAAGTTTTGTTCATATTTTTTTAAAGTTTTGTTCATAGTGTTTTAAGTTGTTCGTAGTCTTTTAGTAGTGCTCATGGTCTTTTTAAGTTTTGTTCGTAGTCGTTTTAAGTTTTCTTCGTAGTATTTAGTCTTTTAGTACTGTTCAATATCTTTTTTAGTTTTGTTCGTAGTCTTTAGTCTTTCAATACTGTTTCTAGTTGTTTTAAGTTTTTCTTCGTAGTCTTTAGTCTTTTAGTTTTGTTCGTAATCTTTAGTATTTTAGTACTCTTTGTAGTCTTTAAAGTTTTGTTCGTAGTCTTTAGTCTTTTAGTACTCTTTGTAGTCTTTAAAGTTTTGTTCGTAGTCTTTTAGTACTGTTTGTAGCTCAAAGCTAACCTAATTTCATGACCTTGAAGACACCAAGAGATTTTGGTCGTCTTTGAGATACATGATCATGAGTGTTACATGAATTTCAATTTTCCGCTGGATGTGCAGATGTTTCTACCATCATAAATTACTTTTTATCTGCCTACCTTGTCCCAGTATTTTATATCTCTATGGTTATTATCAAAATTATCGTCGTTTTCGTTACACTATTATGCTTTTTGTTAATTAAGCAGTGCGAGCAAAGTATAAGACGACTCAGCAAGATTTGAAATGAAGATAATTATATACAAGACACTGTCCTAGGTTACTGAGCTGGGCGCTAATCGGTGTTGGCAGGTACACAGATAGCAACTAGACTGCTGAGAAAACAGTCCATTGATCCTCACTGTCGTTTAAGAGATATAATATTTGGTTGTGTGTGAGTTAGGTGAAATAAAAAAATGTATGCTCAGCGTTTCAGAATTTAGAGAGTCGTGGAAGAATCAGTAAAATATTTGTGTGCTTTGTGTTTACAGAACACTCTGTTGTCCTCATTGTTAGCCCACGTGACAGTCAGTGCTTTTATCTTACATTATTTGGTGACAATTTTCTTTCTTCTTTCTTTCTTCCTTTCTTTCTTTCATTCTTTTTCAGATTCTGTTTCTTCTTTCTCTCTTTTTTCTTTCGTTTTTCTTTCATTAATTATTTCTTATTTTTCTTCTTCCTTCTTTTTCTATTTTACACATGTAAATATTCGCGCACTCGCTAAGTATAGTAAAGATATTGTTATCATGATGTTACATCTATATCAATAAATTCACACTGTCATCCTCCTACAGTATTATGTACAACGTCACTGATCTACACACACTATCATACATCTATAACACCACTTATTTACACACACTATCATACATCTATAACACCACTTATTTACACACACTATCATACATCTATAACACCACTTATTTACACACACTATCATGCATCTATAACACCACTTATTTACACACACTATCATACATCTATAACACCACTTATTTACACACACTATCATACATCTATAACACCACTTATTTACACACACCATCATACATCTATAACACCACTTATTTACACACACTATCATGCATCTATAACACCACTTATTTACACACACTATCATGCATCTATAGCATGACTCATCTACACACACCATCATACATCTATTACATCACTCATTTACACGCACCATTATACATCTATAATATTACTCATCTACACACACTATCATACATCTATAACATCATTCATCTACACACACCATCATACATCCATAACATCACTCATCTACACAAACCATATAAGAAGAAACAAAACAAAAGCAAAAATTTGCGTGCTGTTATGTATTGTTGTAAGTGTGTGCTGTTGTATGTAATGTTGTAGATCATGATAGTGTGTGTAGATGAGTGATGTTGTAGATTATGATAGTGAGTGTAGATTAGTCGTGTTGTGGATTATGATAGTGTGTGTAGATGAGTGATGTTTTAGATTATGATAGTGTTTGTAGATGAGTCATATTGCGGATTATGATTGTGTGTGTAGATGAGTCATGTTGTAGTTGTGTGATGGAGTGTGTAGATGAGTGATATTTTATAATGGTGTGTGTAGATGAGTGATGTTTTATGATGGTGTTTGTAGATGAGTCATGTTATACATAATACTGTATAGTATGGCAGTGTGTATTTGCTGATATAGACGCGCCATCATGATAACAATATGTGTATTATATTAGAGAGTACGCAAATGTTTATATGTGTAAAGAGTATATTGGAAGTTGTCAAAGAACTCCTCACGTCTTCCTCCATGTCTGCTAGAACATATGTCAAAGAACTCCTCACGTCTTCCTCCATGTCTGCTAGAACATATGTCAAAGAACTCCTCACATCTTCCTCCATGTCTGCTAGAACATATGTCAAAGAACTCCTCACGTCTGTCTGCTAGAACATACGTCAAAGAACTCCTTACGTCTTCCTCCATGTCTGCTAGAACATATGTCAAAGAACTCCTCACGTCTTCCTCCATGTCTGCTAGAACATATGTCAAAGAACTCCTCACATCTTCCTCCATGTCTGGTGCATTACAAAGAGCATATACAGTGATACCTTGGAATCTGTACGCCTCAGAACTCAGAACAGCTTGGAATCGGAAAAAAAAGTTCGCTGCTTTGGAATCTGAACAGCCAGCACGTTTTCCAGGCGTGTTTGTGCATATGTTTCCCAACGCTCGGACCACCCATACGCTTTGTCGTTCAATTCGTTGACGGAAGATGTAGTGAAAGCATCTCGTGTGGTTTTCGCTGCTAGTTTTATGCTTTTGTGTCTGTTTTGTATTATATTTTAAATATAATAACAACTTAGTGTATTCGCCAGTGGGTCCTAAAAAGTTTAGTGAGGAAAATAAGAGTAAGAGGAAAGCTGTTAGAGCTACAATTAAAGTTAAGAAAGATCTTATCGCTAAGCATGAAAGCGGTACACATGTGGCTGATCTCGCTACTATGTTCGGGATGCCTAAATCGACTGTACGATTTTTAAAAATACAGAAGCTTTCAAAACAGCTAGTGTGGTGAAAGGCGTTACGACACTGACTTCTAGGAGATCGAAGAGTGTGGAAGAGATGGAAAAACTCCTCTTAGTTTGGATTAATGAAAAACAGGTGGCTGATGATGTGATTTCTGAGGCGATAATTTGTGAGAAAGCCAAGGTCCCGCACGATGATTTAGTGAAAGGCGTGCCTGATATTGGTGCTCAGAAGGAGGAGTTTAAAGCTAGTAGGGGGTGGTTCGAGAACTTTAAGAAAAGGACTGGGATCCATAGTGTTGTTATGCATGAAGAGTTCTAATTCAGAAGCAGCAGAAAAGTTTGTAAAGGAGTTTAAGGAGTTTGTAAACAATGAGGGCTATGTTTCGAACCAAGTGTTCAATTGTGACGAAACAACCCTCTGTTGCAAAAAGATCCCCAAGCGAACTTACATCTCAAAGGAAAAAAAGTCTGTAACAGGCCATAAGCCAATGAAAGACCGCCTTACTCTCTTGCTGTGTGGTAATGCTAGTTGACACTGAAAGATCACAGATCTTCTCGTGTACCATTCAGAGAATCCAAGAGTCTTTAAGAAGACCATCATAATTAAAAGTAAACTTAATGTTACGTGGAGATGGAATGTGAAAGCATGGGTTACCAGGCAGTTCTTCATTGAATGGATACACGAGGAGTTTGCTTCTTTAGTAAAGGCTTATCTAAAGGAGAAAAATCTCCCGATGAAGGCTCTTCTTGTCCTGGACAATGCTCCTGCTCATCATCCAGGCTTAGAAGATGATTTGGTGGGCGAATATAGCTTCATCAACATAACATATCTGCCCCCCTCCCCCCAATCTCTCTCTCTGAACCTTAAGTGCCCAGGGCACATGGGGCTTCCGCAAGGGTTTTCCACAAATGCCTGTCCTTCGCCTTTTTTTCTGCTCTTGCCCAATACCACTCCTCTTATCCAGCCCATGTACTAGCAGGTGATCTCGAACTTCATAATATTGTTCACCAAGGCTATGTTACAGAGATGTTTTGATGTTACAAATGAAACAGAACTGATTGTACACCAAGGCTGTGTTACAGAGATGTTTTGAAGTTACAAATGAAACAGAGCTGATTGTCCACCAAGGCTATGTTCCAGAGATGTTTTGAAGTTACAAATGAAACAGAGCTGATTGTACACCAAGGCTATGTTCCAGAGATGTTTTGAAGTTACAAATGAAACAGAGCCGAACCCCCCCCCCCCCCCCCCCCCAGAGAGAGTTCTGGACGGACCGCTACAATCTCGTCCAGTGCCTGAGAATCATCAAGAAAGCATGGAAGGAAGTTTCTTTGAGGACAATGAACTCTGGCTGGAAAAATCTCTGGCCTAAATGTGTTGGTGCAACGGGCTTTGAAGAACCACCTGTTGTACCTGACGTCATATCTCTGGGCAAGTCCATGGGTTTGGAAGTCAGCGAAGAGGATATCAACGAGTTAATGGAGGATGACAGGACTGAGCTGACAACAGAAGAGCTTCAGCACCTCAACCAGCAGCAGCAGAAAGAAGTCGCAGAAGAAATGTCTTCAGGGGAGGAAGAGGAAGACGCTGGAAGCATTCCTACTGCTGAAATCAAGGATCTTCTCAGCATGTGGTCAAAATCCCAGGCAGTCGTTGAGAAGTGGCACCCTGATAAAGTCCGTGTTAACAAGTGTGTCAACTTGTTCAATGATAACAGCATTGAACATTTTAGAAAAGTTCTAAAAGTTCGCCAACATCAGACCACTTTGGAACGTTGGTTCTCAAAAGACATCACGACCAGTGACCCCAATCCCTCTACAAGTGGTAGCTCAGCAAAGGGCATGAAAAGGCAAAGAATGCAGACACCAGAACCACCAGAAGCAGTTACCTGATGTTATCATGGAAGGTGACTCGCCTTCCAAGCAATAATCTCTCTCCTCTTCCAGCTTCTACATGCGCCATCATCATTCCTTTTTAAGGTAAATACAGGTTTTTATATTTTTAATGTTATTAATTTACATTTGTATTCAATATTATTATTATATGTCAATATTTTACCTTAAAATCCAGTGTATTTACTGTTAAAATCATTTCGAAAATTCGAGTTCGTGGGATCCAGGAACGGATTAATCCAGTTTCTATTATTTTAAAGGGGGAAACTTGTCTTGGAACTCAAACGATTTGGAACTGGAACGGGGTTAGGGAACAGATTAAGTTCGGATTCCAAGGTATCAATGTACCTGGACATAGGTTGTGATCTCCTCATTTTCTTTTATTTGGACAGTTATAATTCTTTCTGATATACATTTTGTTTCCAAGATTTTGCTAGTGGTGTTTGGTTCTATGATCATTCTGTCACCCTGTTTTGCTGTTTCTTGCTCATCATCCAGGCTTAGAAGATGATTTGGTGGGCGAATATAGCTTCATCAACATAACATATCTGCCCCCCTCCCCCCAATCTCTCTCTCTGAACCTTAAGTGCCCAGGGCACATGGGGCTTCCGCAAGGGTTTTCCACAAATGCCTGTCCTTCGCCTTTTTTTCTGCTCTTGCCCAATACCACTCCTCTTATCCAGCCCATGTACTAGCAGGTGATCTCGAACTTCATAATATTGTTCACCAAGGCTATGTTACAGAGATGTTTTGATGTTACAAATGAAACAGAACTGATTGTACACCAAGGCTGTGTTACAGAGATGTTTTGAAGTTACAAATGAAACAGAGCTGATTGTCCACCAAGGCTATGTTCCAGAGATGTTTTGAAGTTACAAATGAAACAGAGCTGATTGTACACCAAGGCTATGTTCCAGAGATGTTTTGAAGTTACAAATGAAACAGAGCCGAACCCCCCCCCCCCCCCCCCCCCAGAGAGAGTTCTGGACGGACCGCTACAATCTCGTCCAGTGCCTGAGAATCATCAAGAAAGCATGGAAGGAAGTTTCTTTGAGGACAATGAACTCTGGCTGGAAAAATCTCTGGCCTAAATGTGTTGGTGCAACGGGCTTTGAAGAACCACCTGTTGTACCTGACGTCATATCTCTGGGCAAGTCCATGGGTTTGGAAGTCAGCGAAGAGGATATCAACGAGTTAATGGAGGATGACAGGACTGAGCTGACAACAGAAGAGCTTCAGCACCTCAACCAGCAGCAGCAGAAAGAAGTCGCAGAAGAAATGTCTTCAGGGGAGGAAGAGGAAGACGCTGGAAGCATTCCTACTGCTGAAATCAAGGATCTTCTCAGCATGTGGTCAAAATCCCAGGCAGTCGTTGAGAAGTGGCACCCTGATAAAGTCCGTGTTAACAAGTGTGTCAACTTGTTCAATGATAACAGCATTGAACATTTTAGAAAAGTTCTAAAAGTTCGCCAACATCAGACCACTTTGGAACGTTGGTTCTCAAAAGACATCACGACCAGTGACCCCAATCCCTCTACAAGTGGTAGCTCAGCAAAGGGCATGAAAAGGCAAAGAATGCAGACACCAGAACCACCAGAAGCAGTTACCTGATGTTATCATGGAAGGTGACTCGCCTTCCAAGCAATAATCTCTCTCCTCTTCCAGCTTCTACATGCGCCATCATCATTCCTTTTTAAGGTAAATACAGGTTTTTATATTTTTAATGTTATTAATTTACATTTGTATTCAATATTATTATTATTATATGTCAATATTTTACCTTAAAATCCAGTGTATTTACTGTTAAAATCATTTCGAAAATTCGAGTTCGTGGGATCCAGGAACGGATTAATCCAGTTTCTATTATTTTAAAGGGGGAAACTTGTCTTGGAACTCAAACGATTTGGAACTGGAACGGGGTTAGGGAACAGATTAAGTTCGGATTCCAAGGTATCAATGTACCTGGACATAGGTTGTGATCTCCTCATTTTCTTTTATTTGGACAGTTATAATTCTTTCTGATATACATTTTGTTTCCAAGATTTTGCTAGTGGTGTTTGGTTCTATGATCATTCTGTCACCCTGTTTTGCTGTTTCTTGCTCACACACTCCATAGTATGGGAGCACATAATTCTGATGTATTTGTTTACAGCCTTTACCTCTGAGTTTGGTGTCTGCAGCTCCCATTATCTTTATTTTTCTCCTTTTCATTCCCTCCACTAATTCCTCCTTTTTATCATTTATATCACATGATGATAGTGCATGGTTTAAGAACAGCTTTTCTTTCTCTTTGAAGTTTAACATTTCTGGTTCGTTTTCCGTTTATATAAGTCCGTCTATTCGTCCCGTGTTTTCCACGAGCGGTGAAGAGATCTAGCGCCTGCTTGCTGGGCCAGAATTTAATCTAGGGGAGCCCATCCCCCTGTGTGGGACTAAATGTCACCTTGACGTTTTTATGTTATGTCATAATGTCACAGCACATGGATCAAGCTTGCTCTCTTTATGTTATGTCATGATGTCACAGCACATGGATCAAGCTTGCTCTCTTTATGTTATGTCATGATGTCACAGCACATGGATCAAGCTTGCTCTCTTTATGTTATGTCATGATGTCACAGCACATGAATCAAGCTGGCTCCCTTTATGTTATGTCATGATGTCAAGCACATGGATCAAGCTTGCTCTCTTTATGTTATGTCATGATGTCACAGCACATGAACCAAGCTTGCTCCCTTTATGTTGTGTCATAATGTCACAACACATGATCAAGCTTGTTCTTTTATGTTGTGTCATGGTGTCACAGCACATGAATCAAATTTGCTTCTTTATGTTGTGTCATGATTTCATAGCACATGAATCAAGTTTGCTCGCTTTATGTTATGTCATGATATCACAGTACATGGGTCAAGCTTGCTCGCTTTATGTTGTGTCATGATGTCACAGCACAATTGGGAATAATATTTCTAAAAGTTTTCAGATAAATATTAATTACAAAAAATATTATTCGTAATAATATTTCGCTGAAAACTTTCTTTTATATTTTTGCGTAGAAGAAACTTGGTACAGCTATTTATTTTCTGTAACTGACACAGAAACCATCACAGATAAGAATGTACAACAGTATATTTTCTGTAACTGACACAGAAACCTTCACAGATAAGAAAGTACAATAGTATATTTTCTGTAACTGACACAGAAACCTTCACAGATAAGAATGTACAACAGTATATTTTCTGTAACTGACACAGAAACCTTCTAAGATAAGAATGTACAACAGTATATTTTCTGTAACTGACACAGAAACCTTCTAAGATAAGAATGTACAACAGTATATTTTCTGTAACTGACACAGAAACCTTCACAGATAGGAATGTATATTTTCTGTAACTGACGTGGAAACCTTCACGGATAAAAATTTGCAACTGGAAAATTTAATAATTATTGCTAAGTGCTTAGAAAGTTAATTAATTAGTATGGTGGTGAAGGCAAACTAAGCAACAACATTCAGCTCAACAATCCTGACATTTTGGAAATTAGAGAATAATGAAGGTAGATGGAGGTGTATGGTGCAGTTTTCCGAGGCGGCAGGGAGAGGCAAAACGTGGTGAGGAGGGGCAGGGAAGCAGGGAGATAATGTGAAATTGGTGAATAGGATAAGACCCGGAGGAGCAATAAACACCTAAAGGCCACCATAGAAGAAGAGAAGGTAGCGGTAGGGAGGGAACTAGGAGAAAGAAACAGGAACGTAGAGTATAAATCGCAGAAAAAAGTGGAAAACTAAAGAAGTTAAAGGAAGTTTGAGACATTGTTAATTCCAGCTGGGTGGAGACAGCCAGTCTGGAAAATAAGGTGCTGTTCTAGGACCCTCCGAGATCGTACATCAGCAGAACAAGAGCGGATCGCACTAACAGACATGTCCTGTTTTCCCCTGTGGTTGCTAAGGTTAAAATGTTTAGCCACAGACGTCCAAGCTCTCTTAGAAATGTTATTAAAATGTTGGCGAAAAGGATCTCCTAAACGTAAACCGGTTTCCCCTATATACTTCGTATCACAACGTTTTTTTTTTTTAGAGAATACGTCAATAGTACAAAATCCATTTGGGAATTCAGTGCTATAGTCTAGAACAGTGTTTCCCAGTGTGAGCGATAAACCCCGTTGTGGGGGCTGGAGAGGACGGGGGGGGGGGGGTTATGAAAGCAAAAGGGCCATTGGGGGAGAGCAGTAGAAGAAAAGGGGGTAGTAGGGGACGTTGGAAGCAGTAGACGGGGGCAGTAATACCTTCCTTCTTAGCTCTTTTCAACTGATATTGAGAAACGTGTGTTCCTACATGAAACTCATCCATCACATTAAAAGCTGATAGTGCAGTACGTGAGTTATAAATGTACTCCTTCGCACTGTTAAATAAACTGGTTTTCTAGCACAAGTTTTTATTTGTGTAATAAATATCTCAGTTTAACTGCTCAATGTACGAGTACATAAGGGGCGGGGGGGGCCGTCTTGAAGATGTGGTTTAGAAGATAAAGGGCCGGGGGGGGGGGGAAAGGGGCCTTGAAGATGTGGTATCGAAGTTAAAGGGGCGGTGGGGGGAAGGGGGCTTGAAGATGTGGTATAGAAGTTAAAGGGGCGGGGGGGAGGGAGTCTTGATGATGTGGTATAGAAATTAAATGGGGGGGGGGAGAGGCCTTGAAGATGTGGTATACAAGTTAAAGAGGCAGGGGGGAAAGGGGCTTTGAAGATGTGGTATAGAAGTTAAAGAGGCGGGGGGGGGGAGGGGCCTTGAAGATGTGGTATAGAAGTTAAAGAGGCGGGGGGGGGGGGCCTTGAAGATGTGGTATAGAAGTTAAAGAGGCAGGGGGGAAAGGGGCTTTGAAGATGTGGTATAGAAGTTAAAGAGGCGGGGGGGGGGAGGGGCCTTGAAGATGTGGTATAGAAGTTAAAGAGGCAGGGGGGAAAGGGGCTTTGAAGATGTGGTATAGAAGTTAAAGAGGCGGGGGGGGGGAGGGGTTTTAAAGATGTGGTATAGAAGTTAAAGAGGCGGGGGGGAGGGGTTTTAAAGATGTGGTATAGAAGTTAAAGAGGCGGGGGGGGGGAGGGGTTTTAAAGATGTGGTATAGAAGTTAAAGAGGCGGGGGGGGGGAGGGGTTTTAAAGATGTGGTATAGAAGTTAAAGAGGCGGGGGGGGGGGGGTTTTAAAGATGTGGTATAGAAGTTAAAGAGGCGGGGTGGGGGAAAGGGGTTTTTAAGATGTGGTACAGAAGTTAAAGAGGCGGGGGGGGGTATGTAAGGAGTGGAAAAATAAGCAAGCAGTGACCCGGTTTTGAATGGAAAATCCCCAGGCCTTCGAGTCCGGCGCTGACCAGGTATATAAGTCGAGAATAGAAAAAAAGGGGGATAAGTTGAGCACGTGGAAGTCCAGCGGCAGACGTGGACAAGGAGGGGGGTCATGCGATAGATGGAGGCTGACGTGTATAGTTTAGTTGTGTGCATTTGTAATCAGGATTGAAATCATATTATTCAAGGAACCTTTTTTTTATGAATCAATAACGAAATATATAAACATATGGACTTCGTGTGCATAGGTTTTATTTTGATTCGCATTGCCTTGTGGATCAGAACTTTGTAAATACATTGATCGTGATTTTAAGAAAAAGGATTGATGTTTTCGTGTTCCTGTTATATATATGTAAGGTGTGAATGTATGGGGTAGTCAGCCTTCCACCACTCAGTACGACGACGGCCAGACAAAATAAAGGATTGAATAATAATTTTCATCAATCTAGTAAAGAAATATCTATTACCACAGGGAAAGGGGCTTTGAAGATGTGGTATAGAAGTTAAAGAGGCGGGGGGGGGGGGGGAAGGGGCTTTGAAGATGTGGTATAAGAGTTAAAGAGGCGGGGGGGGGGAGGGGATTTGATGATGTGGTATAGAATTTAAAGAGGCGGGCGGGGGGGGGGGAAGGGGCTTTGATGATGTGGTATAGAAGTTAAAGAGGCGGGCGGGGGGGGGGAAGGGGCTTTGATGATGTGGTATAGAAGTTAAAGAGGCGGGGGGGGGGGGAAGGGGCTTTGATGATGTGGTATAGAAGTTAAAGAGGCGGGGGGGGGGAAGGGGCTTTGATGATGTGGTATAAGAGTTAAAGAGGCGGGCGGGGGGGGGGGAAGGGGCTTTGATGATGTGGTATAGAAGTTAAGAGGCGGGCGGAGGGGGGAAGGGGCTTTGATAATGTGGTATAGAAGTTAAAGAGGCGGGCGGAGGGGGGAAGGGGCTTTGATAATGTGGTATAGAAGTTAAAGAGGCAGGGTAAGTGGGCCTTGAAGATGTGGTGTAGAAGTTAAAGAGGCTGAGGGGAGGTGGGCCTTGAAGATGTGGTATAGAAGTTAAAGAGGCAGGGTAAGTGGGCCTTGAAGATGTGGTATAGAAGTTAAAGAGGCAGGGTAAGTGGGCCTCGAAGATGTGGTATAGAAGTTAAAGAGGCAGGGTAAGTGGGCCTTGAAGATGTTGTATAGAAGTTAAAGAGGCAGGGTAAGTGGGCCTTGAAGATGTGGTATAGAAGTTAAAGAGGCAGGGGAAGTGGGCCTTGAAGATGTGGTATAGAAGTTAAAGAGGCTGAGGAAAGGTGGGCCTTGAAGATGTGGTATAGACGTTAAAGAGGCTGAGGGGAGGTGGGCCTTGAAGATGTGGTATAGAAGTTAAAGAGGCAGGGTAAGTGGGCCTCGAAGATGTGGTATAGAAGTTAAAGAGGCAGGGTAAATGTGCCTTGAAGATGTGGTATAGAAGTTAAAGAGGCTGAGGGGAGTTGGGCCTTGAAGATGTAGTATAGAAGTTAAAGAGGCAGGGTAAGTGGGCCTTGAAGATGTGGTATAGAAGTTAAAGAGGCTGAGGGAAGGTGGGCCTTGAAGATGTGGTATAGAAGTTAAAGAGTCTGAGGGGAGGTGGGCCTTGAAGATGTGGTATAGAAGTTAAAGAGGCAGGGTAAGTGGGCCTTGAAGATGTGGTATAGAAGTTAAAGAGGCTGAGGGGAGGTGGGCCTTGAAGATGTGGTATAAAAGTTAAAGAGTGGGGGGAGGGGAAGTTTTGAAGATGTGGTAGTGAAGTTAAAGAGGCTGGGGGGGGGGAAGGCTTTGAAGATGTGGTATAGAAGTTAAAGGGGCAGGAGGGGAGTGGACCTTTAAGATGTGGTATAGAAGTTAAGAGGCGGGGGGGGGGGGAAAGGGGTTTTTAAGATGTGGTATAGAAGTTAAAGAGGCGGGGGGGGGGGGTGGAGGTGGAGGAAAGGCTTTGAAGATGTGGTATAGAAGTTAAATAGGCCGGGGGGAAGAACCTTTAAGATGTGGTATAGAAGTTAAATAGGCCGGAGAGGAAGAAACTGTGATGATGTGATATAGACGTTAACTAGGCTGGGGTGGGGGGGGGGAGTGGCTTTGAAGATGTTGTATAGAAGTTCATTAGGCTGGGGGAGGGGAAGTGGCTTTGAAGATGTGGTATAGAAGTTAATTAGCCGGGTTGGGGGGGGGGAGTGGCTTTGAAGATGTGATATAGAAGTTAATTAGCCGGGTTGGGGGGAAAGTGG
This sequence comes from Achatina immaculata, assembly GCA_009760885.1. Classification (NCBI taxonomy): domain Eukaryota; kingdom Metazoa; phylum Mollusca; class Gastropoda; order Stylommatophora; family Achatinidae; genus Lissachatina; species Lissachatina immaculata. Next base: position 18,106,034 of record CM019701.1, on the reverse strand, counting down.
CTTTGAAGATGTGGTTTAGAAGTTAATTAGACGGGTGGGGGGGGGAGTGGCTTTGAAGATTTGGTATAGAAGTTAAATAGGCCGAGGGGAAGGGGATTTGAAGATTTGGTAAGAAGTTAAAAAGGTCGGGGGCGGGGGGAAGAGGCTTTGAAGATGTGGTATAGAAGTTAAATAGGCGGGCGGGGGGGGGGAAGGGGCTTTGATGATGTGGTATAGAAGTTAAAGAGGCGGGGGGGGGGAAGGGGCTTTGATGATGTGGTATAGAAGTTAAAGAGGCGGGGGGGGGGAAGGGGCTTTGATGATGTGGTATAAGAGTTAAAGAGGCGGGCGGGGGGGGGGGGAAGGGGCTTTGATGATGTGGTATAGAAGTTAAAGAGGGGGGGGGGGGGGGGAAGGGGCTTTGATAATGTGGTATAGAAGTTAAAGAGGCGGGCGGGGGGGGAAGGGGCTTTGATAATGTGGTATAGAAGTTAAAGAGGCAGGGTAAGTGGGCCTTGAAGATGTGGTGTAGAAGTTAAAGAGGCTGAGGGGAGGTGGGCCTTGAAGATGTGGTATAGAAGTTAAAGAGGCAGGGTAAGTGGGCCTTGAAGATGTGGTATAGAAGTTAAAGAGGCAGGGTAAGTGGGCCTCGAAGATGTGGTATAGAAGTTAAAGAGGCAGGGTAAGTGGGCCTTGAAGATGTTGTATAGAAGTTAAAGAGGCAGGGTAAGTGGGCCTTGAAGATGTGGTATAGAAGTTAAAGAGGCAGGGGAAGTGGGCCTTGAAGATGTGGTATAGAAGTTAAAGAGGCTGAGGAAAGGTGGGCCTTGAAGATGTGGTATAGACGTTAAAGAGGCTGAGGGGAGGTGGGCCTTGAAGATGTGGTATAGAAGTTAAAGAGGCAGGGTAAGTGGGCCTCGAAGATGTGGTATAGAAGTTAAAGAGGCAGGGTAAATGTGCCTTGAAGATGTGGTATAGAAGTTAAAGAGGCTGAGGGGAGTTGGGCCTTGAAGATGTAGTATAGAAGTTAAAGAGGCAGGGTAAGTGGGCCTTGAAGATGTGGTATAGAAGTTAAAGAGGCTGAGGGAAGGTGGGCCTTGAAGATGTGGTATAGAAGTTAAAGAGTCTGAGGGGAGGTGGGCCTTGAAGATGTGGTATAGAAGTTAAAGAGGCAGGGTAAGTGGGCCTTGAAGATGTGGTATAGAAGTTAAAGAGGCTGAGGGGAGGTGGGCCTTGAAGATGTGGTATAAAAGTTAAAGAGTGGGGGGAGGGAAGTTTTGAAGATGTGGTAGTGAAGTTAAAGAGGCTGGGGGGGGGGGAAGGCTTTGAAGATGTGGTATAGAAGTTAAAGGGGCAGGAGGGGAGTGGACCTTTAAGATGTGGTATAGAAGTTAAAGAGGCAGGGGGGGTGGAAGTTTTTCAACATGTGGAATAGAAGTTAAAGAGGCGGGGGGGGGGGGTGGAGGTGGAGGAAAGGCTTTGAAGATGTGGTATAGAAGTTAAATAGGCCGGGGGGAAGAACCTTTAAAGATGTGGTATAGAAGTTAAATAGGCCGGAGAGGAAGAAACTGTGATGATGTGATATAGACGTTAACTAGGCTGGGGTGGGGGGGGGGGAGTGGCTTTGAAGATGTTGTATAGAAGTTCATTAGGCTGGGGGAGGGGAAGTGGCTTTGAAGATGTGGTATAGAAGTTAATTAGCCGGGTTGGGGGGGGGGGAGTGGCTTTGAAGATGTGATATAGAAGTTAATTAGCCGGGTTGGGGGGAAAGTGGCTTTGAAGATGTGGTTTAGAAGTTAATTAGACGGGTGGGGGGGGGAGTGGCTTTGAAGATTTGGTATAGAAGTTAAATAGGCCGAGGGGAAGGGGATTTGAAGATTTGGTAAGAAGTTAAAAAGGTCGGGGGCGGGGGGAAGAGGCTTTGAAGATGTGGTATAGAAGTTAAATAGGCCGGGCGGGGAGAGGAAGGGGTTTGAAGATGTGGTATAAAAGTTAAATAGGCCGGGCGGGGAGAGGAAGGGGTTTGAAGATGTGGTATAAAAGTTAAATAGGCCGGGCGGGGAGGGGAAGGGGTTTGAAGATGTGGTATAAAAGTTAAAGAGCAGGGGGAGGGGAAAGGTTTGAAGATGTGGTATAAAAGTTAAAGAGCAGGGGGAGGGGAAGGGGTTTGAAGATGTGGTATAGAAGTTAAAGAGCAGGGGGAGGGGAAGGGTTTGAAGATGTGGTATAAAAGTTAAAGAGCAGGGGGGGAGGGTTTGAAGATGTGGTATAAAAGTTAAATAGCAGGGGGAGGGGAAGGGTTTGAAGATGTGGTATAAAAGTTAAAGAGCAGGGGGAGGGGAAGGGTTTGAAGATGTGGTATAGAAGTTAAAGAGCAGGGGGGGGGGAGGGTTTGAAGATGTGGTATAGAAGTTAAAGAGCAGGGGGAGGGGAAGGGTTTGAAGATGTGGTATAGAAGTTAAAGAGGGAGGGGAAGGGTTTGAAGATGTGGTATAGAAGTTAAAGAGCAGTGAGGGGAAAGGGCTTTGAAGATGTGGTATATAAGTTAAAGGGGCGGGGGGAAGGGGCTTTGAAGACGTAGTATATAAGTTAAAGGGGCGGGGGGAAGGGGCTTTGAAGATGTGGTATAGAAGTTAAAGAGACAGGGGGTATAGGGGCTTTGAAGATGTGGTATAGAAGTTAAAGAGACAAGTGGGAAGGGGCTTTGAAAATGTGGTATAGAAGTTAAAGAGACAGGGGGAAGGGGCTTGAAGATGTGGTATAGAAGTTAAAGAGGCAGGGGGGAATGGGCTTTGAAGATGTATTATAGAAGTTAAATAGACAGGGGGGGGGAAGGGGCTTTGAAGATGTGGTATAGAAGTTAAAGTGACAGGAGGTGAAGGGGCTTTGAAGATGTGGTATAGAAGTTAAAGAGACAGGGGGGTAAGGGGCTTTGAAGATGTGGTATATAAGTTAAAGGGGTGGGGGGAAGGGGCTTTGAAGATGTGGTATAGAAGTTAAAGAGACAGGGGAAGGGGCTTTGAAGATGTGGTATATAAGTTAAAGGGGCGGTGGGAAGGGGCTTTGAAGATGTGGTATAGAAGTTAAAGAGACAGGGGGAATGGGCTTTGATGATGTATTATAGAAGTTAAAGAGACAAGGGGGAAGGGGCTCTGAAGATGTGGTATAGAAGTTAAAGTGACAGGAGGTGAAGGGGCTTTGAAGATGTGGTATAGAAGTTAAAGAGACAGGGGGGAAGGGGCTTTGAAGATGTGGTATATAAGTTAAAGGGGCGGGGGGAAGGGGCTTTGAAGATGTGGTATAGAAGTTAAAGAGACCGAGGTGGGTGGGGGGGGTGGGAGGGAAGGGGCTTTGAAAATGTGGTATAGAAGGTAAAGAGGAAGGTGGAGTTCGCATTGAAGATGTGGAATAGAAGTTAAGAGGTCGGGGGGAAGGGGCTTTGAAGATATGAATTAGAAGTTAAAAGGGCAGGGTGGAAAGGGGTTTTGAAGATGTGGTATAGAAGTTAAAGGGCAGGGAAGTAGGGGCTTTGAAGATGTGGTATAGAAGTTAAAGGGCAGGGGAGTAGGGGCTTTGAAGATGTGGTATAGAAGTTAAAGTGCAGGGAAGTAGTGGCTTTGAAGATGTGGTATAGAAGTTAAAGAGGCAGGGGATAGGGGCTTTGAAGATGTGGTATAGAAGTTAAAGGGCAGGGGAGTAGGGACTTTGAAGATGTGGTATAGAAGTTAAAGAGGCAGGGGATAGGGGCTTTGATGATGTGGTATATAAGTTAAAGGGGCAGGGGGTTAGGGGCTTTGAAGATGTGGTATAGAAGTTAAAGAGGTGGGGGGGGGGGAGTTAACATTGAAGATGTGGTATAAAAGTTAAAGAGGCGGGAGGTAGGGGCTTTGAAGATGTGGTATTGAAATTATAGGGCAGGGGGCCTAGAAGATGTGGTCTAGAAGTAAAGAGACGGAGGCGGCCTTGAAGATGTGGTCTAGAAATAAAGAGACGCAGGTGGCCTTGAAGATGTGGTATAGAAATTAAAGGGCAGGAGGCCTTGATGATGTAGTCTAGAGACGGAGGGGGCCTTGAAGATGTGGTCTAGAAGTTAAAGGGCAGGGGGCCTGAAGACGTAGTCTAGAAGTAAAAGTGCGGGGGGCCTTGAAGACGTGATCTAGAAGTAAAGAGACGGAGGGGCCTGAAAATGTTGTCTAGAAGAAAAGAGACGAAGGGGCCTTGAAGATGTGGTCTAGAAGTAAAAGGGCAGGGGGCCTTGAAGATGTGGTCTAGAAGTAAAGAGACTGAGGGGACTTGAAGATGTGGTCTAGAAGTAAAGAGACGGAGGGGCCTTGAATACTTCTTCTAGAAGTTGAAAGGCAGGGGGCCTTGAAGACGTGGTCTAGAAGTAAAAATGCAGGGGGTCTTGAAGACGTGGTCTAGAGGTTAAAGGGCAGGAGGCCTTTGAAGTGTGGTGTAGAAGTAAAGGGACGTGGGCCTTGAAAATGTGGTCTAGAAATAAAGAGGGGGGGGGCTTGAAGATGTGGTATAGAAGTTAAAGAGGCGGGTTGAAGGGTGCTTTGAATATGTGGTATAATAGTTAAAGAGTCAGGCTGAAGGGTGCTTTGAATATGTGGTATAACAGTTAAAGAGGCGGGCTGAAGGGTGCTTTGAATATGTGGTATAATAGTTAAAAGGGCGGGGGGAAGGGTGCTTTGAATATGTGGTATAACAGTTAAAGGGGAGGGGGAAGGGTGCTTTGAAGATGAGGTATATAAGTTAAAGAGGCGGGGGGAAGGGTGCTTTGAACATGAGGTATAATAGTTAAAGGGGCGGGGGAAGGGTGCTCTGAAGATGAGGTATATAAGTTAAAAAGGCGGGGGGAAGGGTGCTTTGAATATGTAGTATAATAGTTAAGGGGGCGGAGGGAAGGGTGCTTTGAATATTTGGTATAATAGTTAAGGGAGCGGGGGAAAGTTGGTTTGAAGATGAGGTATATAAGTTAAAGAGGCGGGGGGAAGGGTGCTTTGAATATGTGGTATAATAGTAAAGGGGCCTTGGGAGGGGTGTTTTGAATATGTGGTATAATAGTTAAAGAGGCGGGCTGAAGAGTGCTTTGAATATGTGGTATAATAGTTAAAGAGGCGGGCTGAAGGGTGCTTTGAATATGTGATGCAATAGTTAAAGAGGCGGGCTGAAGTGTGCTTTGAATATGTGGTACAATAGTTAAAGAGGCGGGGGGAAGGGTGCTCTGAAGATGAGGTATATAAGTTAAAAAGGCGGGGGGAAGGGTGCTTTGAATATGTGGTATAATAGTTAAAGGGGCGGGCTGAAGGGTGCTTTGAATATGTATTATAACAGTTAAAGAGGCGGGCTGAAGGGTGCTTTGAATATGTGATATAATAGTTAAAGGGGAGGGGGAAGGGTGCTTTGAATATGTGATATAATAGTTAAAGGGTCGGGGGGAAGGGTGCTTTGAATATGTGGTATAATAGTTAAAGGGTCGGGGGGAAGGGTGCTTTGAATATGTGGTATAATAGTTAAAGGGTCGGGGGGAAGGGTGCTTTGAATATGTGATATAATAGTTATTGGGGAGGGGGAAGGGTGCTTTGAAGATGAGGTATATAAGTTAAAGAGGCGGGGGAAGGGTGCTTTGAAGATGAGGTATATAAGTTAAAGAGGCGGGGGGAAGGGTGCTTTGAAGATGAGGTATAATAGTTAAAAGGGCGGGGGAAGGGTGCTTTGAAGATGAGGTCTATAAGTTAAAGAGGCTGGGGGAAGGGTGCTTTGAATATGTGGTATAATAGTTAAAGAGGCAGGCTGAAGAGTGCTTTGAATTTGTGGTATAATAGTTAAAGAGGCAGGCTGAAGGGTGCTTTGAATATGTGATATAATAGTTAGAGAGGCGGGCTGAAGGGTGCTTTGAATATGTGATATAATAGTTAAAGAGGCGGGCTAAAGTGTGCTTTGAATATGTGGTACAATAGTTAAAGAGGCGGGGGGAAGGGTGCTCTGAAGATGAGGTATATAAGTTAAAAAGGCGGGGGGAAGGGTGCTTTGAATATGTGGTATAATAGTTAAAGGGGCGGGCTGAAGGGTGCTTTGAATATGTATTATAACAGTTAAAGAGGCGGGCTGAAGGGTGCTTTGAATATGTGATATAATAGTTAAAGGGGAGGGGGAAGGGTGCTTTGAATATGTGATATAATAGTTAAAGGGGGGGGGAAGGGTGCTTTGAATATGTGGTATAATAGTTAAAGGGTCGGGGGGAAGGGTGCTTTGAATATGTGGTATAATAGTTAAAGGGTCGGGGGGAAGGGTGCTTTGAATATGTGATATAATAGTTATTGGGGAGGGGGAAGGGTGCTTTGAAGATGAGGTATATAAGTTAAAGAGGCGGGGGAAAGGGTGCTTTGAAGATGAGGTATATAAGTTAAAGAGGCGGGGGGAAGGGTGCTTTGAAGATGAGGTATAATAGTTAAAAGGGCGGGGGAAGGGTGCTTTGAAGATGAGGTCTATAAGTTAAAGAGGCTGGGGGAAGGGTGCTTTGAATATGTGGTATAATAGTTAAAGAGGCAGGCTGAAGAGTGCTTTGAATTTGTGGTATAATAGTTAAAGAGGCAGGCTGAAGGGTGCTTTGAATATGTGATATAATAGTTAGAGAGGCGGGCTGAAGGGTGCTTTGAATATGTGATATAATAGTTAAAGAGGCGGGCTAAAGGATGCTTTGAATATGTGATATAATAGTTAAAGAGGCGGGCTGAAGGGTGCTTTGAATATGTGGTATAATAGTTAAAGGGTCGGGGGAAGGGTGCTTTGAATATGTGGTATAATAGTAAGGGGGCGGAGGGAAGGGTGCTTTGAATATGTGGTATAATAGTTAAGGGGTCGGAGGGAAGGGTGCTTTGAATATGTGGTATAATAGTTAAAGTTGTGGGGGGAAGGGTGCTTTGAATATGTGGTATAATAGTTAAACTTGTGGGGGGAAGGGTGCTTTGAATATGTGGTATAATAGTTAAAGGGGCGGTGTAAGGAGTGGAAAAATAAGCAAGCAGTGACCCGGTTTTGATTGGAAATCCCACTGGCCAGAGACGGCCACGTTTTGAATGGAAATCCCCAGGTCTTCGAGTCCGGCGCTGACCAGGTATATAGGACGAAAAGAGAAGAAAAGGGGGATAAGTTGAGCACGTGGAAGTCCAGCGGCAGACGTGGACAAGGAGGGCCATGCGATAGATGGAGACTGACGTGTATAGTTCAGTTGTGTGCATTTTGTAATCAGGATTGAAATCATATTCTTCAAGGAACCTTTTTTTTATGAATCAATAACGCGTGTGGAAATGTATAAACATATGGACTTCATGTGCATAGGATTCGTTGATTTGTGTTGCCTTATGGATCAGAATTTTGTAAATACAAGGATTGTGATTTTATAAAATAAAGGATTGTTGTTTCGTGTTCCCATTATTTACATGTAAGGTGTGAACGTATGATGTAGTCACCCTTACACCACTCAGTACGACGGCGGCAAGAAGAAATAAAAGATTGAATAATAATTCACATTAGTAAAAGTAAATATAAAATACTAATTTCTTTAAACAATAATTACTAGAAAGGAAGGGAGGGTACTTTTAATATGTGGTATATAAGTTAAAGTGGCGGGGGGGGGGAGTGGGCCTTGAAGATATGGTATATAAGTTAAAGTGGCGGGGGAGTGGGCCTTGAAGATGTGGTATAGAAGTTAAAGTGGCGGGGGAGTGGGCCTTGAAGATGTGGTATATAAGTTAAAGTGGCGGGGGAGTGGGCCTTGAAGATGTGGTATATAAGTTAAAGTGGCGGGGGTGGGAAGGGGGCCTTGAAGATGTGGTATAGAAGTTAAAGTGGCGGGGGGGGGCGTGGGCCTTGAAGATGTGGTATAGAATTTATAGGTTCGGGGGTGGGAAGGGGGCCTTAAAGATGTGGGATAAAAGTTGGGGGGGGGGCGTGGGCCTTGAAGATGTGGTATAGAATTTATAGGTTCGGGGGTGGGAAGGGGGCCTTAAAGATGTGGGATAAAAGTTAAAGGGGCGGGTGGAGGGGGCCTTGAAGATATGGTATAGAAGTTAAAAGGGCGGTTGGGAGTTGGCCTTGAAGATGTGGTATAGAAGTTAAAAGGGGGGGTGGGAGTTGGCCTTGAAGATGTGGTACAGAAATAAAAGGGCAGGGGGCCTTGAAGACGTGGTCTAAAAGTAAAAGAGCAGGGGGTCTTGAAGATGTGCTCTAGTAGTAAAAGGGCAGAAGGCCTTGAAGACGTGGTCTAGAAATAAAAGGGCAGGGGGCCTTGAAGACGTAGTCTAGAAGAAAAAGAACAGGGGGCCTTGAAGATGTGGTCTATAAGTAAAAGGCCACCTTGCCTTGAAAACGTGGTCTAGAAGTAAAAGGGCAGGGGGCTTGATGAAGTTGTCTAGAAGTAAAGTGGCGTGGGGGGGGGGGGGGGGAACCTTGGAGATGTGGTCTAGAAGTAAAGGGACGGTGGGCCTTGAAGTGTGGTGTAGAAGTAAAGTGGCAGGGGCCTTGAAGATGTGGTCTAGAAGTAAAAGGGAAGGCTTGAAAATGTGGTCTAGAAATAAAGGGGGGGGTGCTTGAATATGTGGTATATAAGTTAAAGTGGCGACGGGAAGAGGCCCTTGAAGATGTGGTATAAATGATAAAGGGGCGTGGAGAAGGGGGTTTGAAGATGTGGTATAAATGATAAAGGGCGGGGGGAAGTGGTTTTGAAGATGTGGTCTAGAAGTTAAAGGAGAAGGGAGAAGGGCCTTGATGATGTGTCCTAGAAGTAAAGGGGCAGTGAGCCTTGACGATGTGGTCTAGAAATAAAGGGCGGGGGGGGGGCTAGAAGATGTGGTCTAGAATAAAGGGGCGGAAGCCTTGAAGATGTGATCTAGAAGTAAAGTGACAAGGGGCCTTGAAGATGTGGTCTAGAAGTAAAGTGGCAGGGGGCCTTGAAGATGTGGTCTAGAAGTAAAGTGACGTGGGGGGGGGGGGGGGGAACCTTGGAGATGTGGTCTAGAAGTAAAGGGACGGTGGGCCTTGAAGTGTGGTGTAGAAGTAAAGTGGCAGGGGGCCTTGAAGATGTGGTCTAGAAGTAAAAGGGAAGGCTTGAAAATGTGGTCTAGAAATAAAGGGGGGGGTGCTTGAATATGTGGTATATAAGTTAAAGTGGCGACGGGAAGAGGCCCTTGAAGATGTGGTATAAATGATAAAGGGGCGTGGAGAAGGGGGTTTGAAGATGTGGTATAAATGATAAAGGGGCGGGGGGAAGTGGTTTTGAAGATGTGGTCTAGAAGTTAAAGGAGAAGGGAGAAGGGCCTTGATGATGTGTCCTAGAAGTAAAGGGGCAGTGAGCCTTGACGATGTGGTCTAGAAATAAAGGGCGGGGGGGGGGCTAGAAGATGTGGTCTAGAATAAAGGGGCGGAAGCCTTGAAGATGTGATCTAGAAGTAAAGTGACAAGGGGCCTTGAAGATGTGGTCTAGAAGTAAAGTGGCAGGGGGCCTTGAAGATGTGGTCTAGAAGTAAAGTGACAGGGGGTCTTGAAGATGTGATCTAGAAGTAAAGAGGGGGTGGGGGCTTGAAGATGTGGTCTAGAATTAAAGGGGAGGAGGGGTTGAAGATGTGGTCTAGAAGTAAAGAGGGGTTAGGGGCTTGAAGATGTGGTCTAGAATTAAGGGTAGGAGGGCTTGAAGATGTGTTCAAGATGTAAAGGGGCGGCAGCCATTTACAACCTGGGAAACACTGATCTAGAAGAACTGGTGGAGGTTGAATGTGGGTAAATTGTATAACTGTGCAATGTGGGTAAATGTTATAACTATGCAATGTGGGTAAATGTTATAACTGTGCAATGTGGGTAAATGTTATAACTATGCAATGTGGGTAAATTGTATCACTATGTAAAGCTAGGCTTGTTTGATCTAAAAGTTTATGCATGCTTTTCAATCTATAATCATATACATCATTTACTATCTGCAAGTCTAAATGAAAATGTAACACATCTACGTAATATGTACGTGGCAATGAGAATAGACATAATTTTCACAGAAGAATCTACGTAATATGTAGGTGGCAAGGAGAATAGACATAATTTTCACAGAAGAATCTACGTAATATGTAGGTGGCAAGGAGAATAGACATAATTTTCACAGAAGAATATACGTAATATGTAGGTGGCAAGGAGAATAGACATAATTTTCACAGAAGAATCTACGTAATATGTAGGTGGCAAGGAGAATAGACATAATTTTCACAGAAGAATATACGTAATATGTAGGTGGCAAGGAGAATAGACATAATTTTCACAGAAGAATCTACGTAATATGTACGTGGCAAGGAGAATAGACATAATGCTCGTACTTGCAACACGGGAAACTCCCAGCAGAGCATCCAGTATCAGGGAGATCACCAGAGGTGATAGTCTTTTGTGTTAGTTAGAGAAAGTAGATTTATGAGCCTTTCTTCTCCGAGGAAGACTATGTAAAGGTATGTCCTCTTTCATCATATTAATTGATTGATTGAAGTGTCAGCTTAAGGAAGACTATGTAACTGACATGTCCTCTTTCATCATATTAATTGATTGATTGAAGTGTCAGCTTAAGGAAGACTGTGTAGCTGGCATGTCCTCTTTCATCATATTAATTGATTGATCGAAATGTCAGTTTAAGGAAGACTATGTAACTGACATGTCCGTCCTCTTTCATCATATTAATTGATTGGTTGAAGTGTCAGCTTAAGAAAGACAGCCAAAACTTTTTTTTCAGCCAGAAAAGGCAGCTCTACAGTGACACCGAGACGTGCGCGCCCTTTTGGACACTAACCTACACAATCAATGGACAGGGGAGTTTTGGACACTAACCTATATAATCAATAGACAGGAATTTTGGACACTAACCTATATAATCAATAGACAGGAGTTTTGGACACTAACCTATGTAATCAATAGACAGGAGTTTTGGACACTAACCTATATAATCAATAGACAGGAGTTTTGGACACTAACCTATATAATCAATAGACAGGAATTTTGGACACTAACCTCTATAATCAATAGACAGGAGTTTTGGACACTAACCTATATAATCAATAGACAGGAGTTTTGGACACTAACCTATATAATCAATAGACAGGAATTTTGGACACTAACCTCTATAATCAATAGACAGGAGTTTTGGACACTAACCTATATAATCAATAGACAGGAGTTTTGGACACTAACCTATATAATCAATAGACATGAGTTTTGGACACTAACTTCTATAATCAATAGACAGGAATTTTGGACACTAACCTATATAATCAACAGACAGGAGTTTTGGACACAAACTTACACAATCGATGGACAAGAACTTTGGACCTAACCTACACAATCGATGGACAAAAACTTTGGACCTAACGTACACAATCGATGGACAAGAACTTTGGACCTAACGTACACAATCATTATAAAGAACACAGCGAAAAATGCCTGGGAGTCAAGACCGTAACTAAAAAGAAAAAGAACTGATTCGATGAAGTCTGCAGAGAGGCAGTCATAGAGAAAAGAACAGCAAGGTTGAATGACATGAACAACAAAACAAATGAGGAGGAAAAGTACCATGCACAGTGTAAAGAAATTCAAAAAGTTATTCGTCAACAAAAACCGTAATATATGAAAGACATGGTAAGTGAGATGCAGACATGCCATCAGAATAAGAAAAGCAGGGAATTCTATAAAGAACTGCAAACAGTAAAGCAAGGGTATAAACAACCTGTGCAGAGCTTGAGGGATAGTAATGGAAACATGAGAAATAATGAAGAGAAAATATGTACCAGATGAAAAGAATATTTTGAAAAACTACTAACTGTGAAGAGCCTATAAGCACATTACCATGCGAAGAAATACGGACTTGGGAACCTGAAATAGAGGAACCAGACTTAGAAGACGTCGTTTACAGCATCAAGCTTCTACGAAATAACAAAGCAACTGGTTCACATGGAATTTCTGCAGAACTGATTAAGTAAAGAGGTCTAAATCTACATGAACAGATATGTGCACTAATACAACAAATATGGAGAGAAGAAAAACTCCCTGGTGAATGGAGAGAATCATTACTGATCCCAGTATTCAAAAAGGTGATAAGAGCAAGTGTGAAAACTACAGAGGAATATCCTTACTACAAAAAAAAAAAAAAAACAAACTACAAAATACTATCTATTATAGTTTTAAATAGATTAAAACCATACAGCGAGAACGTACTGGGAGACTATCAAGCAGGTTTTAGGAAGAATAGATCAACCATAAACCAAATATTTCATCTACGTCAAAGAGCAGAAAAGTACTGGGAATATGGAAAAGAAGTACATAATTTCTTAATATTCACTTCAAGAAAGCCGATGATAGCATAGATATGAGCAGATTATGGAAAAGTATGAAAGAATTTGAGATACCTAATAAATTAATCAATCTTATCAGAATATATATGAGGGGGTGCACAAAATATAGTAATATATAAAGGTAGAATGTCAGAACCCTTCTCTATAAGAACAAGTTTAAAACAAGGCGATACATTATCTCTATTACTATTCAACCTAAAACTAGAAAAGGTAATCAGAAAAGCGAAAGAAGAAAGCAGTACAGAAGAACAAGATAAACTATTAGGATACGCTGATAACATCGACCTGGTGGGGGAAACTATGCAAGAAGTCATCAATACCTGCGTACACCTGAGAGATGTAGCACTAAAAGTTGGCCTGACTATTAACCAAGATCATTCATTCATTCATTTGCATGTCCCTTGCGGAACTTTTCCTACCAAACAGCACTCCTGTAGGCCTTTCAGTTGTGAGCAAGATGGCCTGCTGCTGCTGCGTCCATTTGCAGATCGTCAACGATTTCTTGCAGCCATCTTCGTTTTGGTCTTCCTCTTTTTCTTTTTCCCATTATGTATCCTTCCAATACGGTCTTCTCTAAATTATCATGACGCTTAATGTGTTCAAAATATTTAAGTTTTCTCTCTTTAATCCTCTTTACTAGCCAGCCTTCTTCACTATTAAGTTCTTGTAGTATAGATATATTTGTTCTTTTTTGTATCCATGATATTTGGAGAACTCTTCTGTAGCATTTACATTCAAAGGCATTTATGTGTTTCTCAGCTGTTTTGTTAAGTGTTCAGCTCTCACAGGCACATGTTGCGATGGGAAAGATGCATGCCCTTAAAAATTTTATTTTTGTAGTTCTGTCTGCTCCTCTCCACAGATTCTTTATTTGTTTTACTTTCTGAAGAGCAACATCCCAACAGCTATTTCTCGCTGATGTTCGTTCAATCTTGGCATGATGAAAAAAAATGTTTATGTTGGAATTCCACTACTCCTTTCTTCATTGATTATGAGAAGAGATCTCTGGGAACAGAATTACACACTTTCCCTCATTTTATCCCTGGTCAGTAACCAATCATGGATCACTGCACGTGATTTCACTGGAGCTGTGGTTATCTCCCCATGAATAGTGCGATCAACTTTGTGCAGCACGGGGAAGTGGACAACACTCAGACAAAACTTCGTGCCAAATTTGACTTCATTTCACTCATGGCAACGTGATTGGTGCGCTTGACACTGCACACTTACTTTTTTCCGTGAGTATATATTTCAGCTGCCATGTTTGTTTAACCAAGATAAGACAGAGTATATGAATAAATCAAGAGACCAGAAGCAGAATGATCCAGATTATACAAATGTTGGAGAGATGATTATTAGGAAAGCAGAAACATACAAATATATAGGCTTCAACAGAAGCAACACAGTATGCGAGGAAATTAAAATAAGAGTGCAGATAGGGAATAGAATATACTTTGCCTTGCAACACCTGTTAAAATCCAAAGTCCTCCCCTAAAACACCAAAATAACAATCTACAAAACTATATTAAGACTAGCCGTTATGTATGGATTAGACACGTGGAGTACAGCAAAGAAAGATGAACAACAATTGCAGATCTTTGAGAACAAAATCCTAAGAAGAATCTTTGGGTTCATAAAGGATACCAACAGTGGAGATTGGAGAGCTAGAAAGAACACTGAACTGAACAGCTTATCTAAATCCTAGCGAATTATACAAGGTCTGACAATTAAGTAATGAAACTAATTCCATAAAAAAATTAAATAAACAACAGCTGAAGATATAACCTATATTTTAATCAAAGTAAACCCCTTGTGCATTGATACAGCGAGTGGCACGATCTAACAAAGACCTTTGCAGTTCTTCTGTTGGTATGGCCCTTAAACTCGATGTTACGGTCCTTTGGATGTCATCAGTATCGTCAAGGAAGCGTCCTTTCAATGGCAACTTTAATTTTGAGAATAGAAAATAATCGCAGGGAGACAAATCTGGGGAATAGGGTTGATGAAAGAGAATACACACTTGCTTTTGGGCCAAAAATTCATGTGCAACTACCGCCCCGTGAGCCGGTGCATTATCATGAAGAAGGAAAAAACTGCAGGTATTGAATTCAACAGGCCGAAGAAAAAAAGGATGACCACGTGAAACCCTAATGAGAACATTGTTAAGAGAAGCCAGTTTGGTGGGCATAACATCCCTTGACGAAGTTGAAAGACTCGCCAAGAACAGGAAAACTTGGCAAACTATGCGAGCCCTATGTAACGTTTAACTACACGGAAAGCATGTAAGATGTAAAACTGAATATTCGAGTCGGACTCGGAGAATCCTTTGCAATAGGCGTTTCAAAACACTTAAGTAAACTTTGGCAGTCCCTCTGAAATATATTCTTTGTGAATAACGCAGTGAGAGTCTGTCCCTCTGGAATATATTCTTTGTGAATAACGCCTTTGCTGTCTTAGACCCACACCAACATTGTCTTCGCTTTCGACTTTCGAAGACGAAATGTTTTGCCTTTTGGTGATGAAGATGACTTCCACTGATCACTTTGGCGTTTAGTTGTGAGATGATAATAGCTGAAAATATCCATGTTTCATCCTTTGCAACAATTAAATTTAAGAAATTTTTATTTCTGCTACACGTTTTGATGATGTCCTTTGCGTACCAAACACGCTGTTTTTGGCCATCAGACAACGAATGTGGTACAAACCAGCAAGCAAATTTGTTCTTGCCCACTCATGTTTTACAAATAGTCTCTCTGTTAACACCAGATTCAAATCCCATCAACCTCACAGTCAAACAACGATCTTCTTGTATCCGTTCTCTGACTTTTGCAATGAGTTCCTCATTACGAACAGAAATTGGGCGGCCTTGTCTAGTTGCATTTCTAATCGTTTCAACACCACTTTTGAATCATGAATACCAACTGAATATCTGTGCACGACATAAACAATTATCCCCATAAACTTGTCGCATCAATTCAACTGTCTCAGTGGCACTTTTTCCGAGTTAGTTTTAAACAGAATTTAATGTCAGCTTTTTGTTCCATGCTGCTTACTTAACAATGCACCTCTGACTAGGTCAACAAAATAGGCGCTTGTTTGTCGTCTGCTTATCGGGCGGCGATGAAAAGTTGCCAGATCATAGATGAAGGTTGCCTCTTAGGATTCCATGCATTGCTTCATAGATGGCATTTTTGTCTTGGCCGTATTAAAATCAGCCTCATTACTTAAATGTCGGACTTTGTAAATGTGTTGAAACTGAAGAGACTAGGCTAGCTGGGGAATGTAGAAAGAATGAAGAGACTAGGCTAGCTGGGGCATATAGAAAGAATGAAGAGACTAGGCTAGCTGGGGCATGTAGAAAGAATGAAGAGACTAGGCTAGCTGGGGAATGTAGAAAGAATGAAGAGACTAGGCTAGCTGGGGCATATAGAAAGAATGAAGAGACTAGGCTAGCTGGGGCATGTAGAAAGAATGAAGAGACTAGGCTAGCTGGGGAATGTAGAAAGAATGAAGAGACTAGGCTAGCTGGGGCATGTAGAAAGAATGAAGAGACTAGGCTAGCTGGGGCATGTAGAAAGAATGAAGAGACTAGGCTAGCTGGGGAATGTAGAAAGAATGAAGAGACTAGGCTAGCTGGGGAATGTAGAAAGAATGAAGAGACTAGGCTAGCTGGGACATGTAGAAAGAATGAAGAGACTAGGCTAGCTAGGGCATGTAGAAAGAATGAAGAGACTAGGCTAGCTGGGGCATGTAGAAAGAGTGGAAGAGAACAGACAAACGAAAAGGATGTATGCACAAGATATGAGGGAAACAAGACCAAGGGGAGACCAAGACAGAGATGGAAAGACAACATAGAAGAGGATATAAAAGAAATTCGTGTCACCAACTGGAGAGAGAAGATTTGGAATAGAAAGGAATGGAGGCGAACCTTATCTGCAGCACTGAGCCTTAATGGCTCGGAAAGCTGAAGAAGAAGAAGAAGAAGACGAAGAAGAAGAAGAAGAAGAAGACGAAGAAGAAGAAGAAGAAGAAGACGAAGAAGAAGAAGAAGAAGAAGACGAAGAAGAAGAACCTACACAATGGATGAACAGGAATTTTGGACTCTGACCTACACAATCTGTATTTGTCTTCCTACGCTGCTCCCAGAAAAGTGTTAAGGAACTTTTAGAAGGCTCTGTACACTTTCATGTCTAATATCCAGCACGATCTTCTACAAGTACAACATTCTTATACTTGATCTCCAACCTACAACTTTTAGAAATACATTTTCATGTCTCATCTCTAACCTACAACGTAGTGTTGTATAAATACAACATGTCTCCTTTTCAGCCTACAACTTAATGTTGTAGAAATGCAACATTTTATGTTTTAATTCCAGCTTGCAACTTAATTTTGCAGACAAAGAGGGCATGAATTTCACCGCCGTGCAGCAAGAACTGTGAAATATGCCCCTAGAACTGTGAAACTGTGTTCCTAGAACTGTGAATTGTGTCCCCAGAACTGTGAAATGTGTCCCCAGAACTGTGAAATGTGTCCCCAGAACTGTGAAATGTGTCCCCAGAACTGTGAAATGTGTCCCCAGAACTGTGAAATGTGTCCCTAGAACTGTGAAATGTGTCCCTAGAACTGTGAAATGTGTCCCTAGAACTGTGAAATGTGCCACCAGAACTGTGAAATGTGTCCTAGAACTGTGAAATGTCCCTAGAACTGTTACATGTGTCCCCAGAACTGTGAAACGTGTCCCTAGAACTGTGAAACGTTTCATAGAACTGTGAAATGTGTCCCCAGAACTGTGAAATGTGTCCCTAGAACTGTGAAATTTGTCCCTAGAACTGTGAATTGTGTCCCCAGAACTGTGAAATGTGTCCCTAGAACTGTGAAATGTGTCCACAGAACTGTGAAATGTGTTCCTGGAACTGTGAAATGTGTCCCCAGAACTGTGAAATGTGTCCCAGTGAGGAAGAAATGAACATCTTGAGCAAAAGATGGCACACTTTGGCTGGATCATCGTGTGGATCATCGTGTGGATCATCGTGTGGGTCATCGTGTGGATCATCGCGTGGATCATCGTGTGGACGAGTAATGACGACGTGGCTGATGGCGAAATCTTTGAGCTGATGAAAGGCGAACTGAAGGCTGCTGCTGCTGCTGGAATAATCGAGCTGGGGCCGGGCCCATTTCTACCATAACATTTTGAAACAGAGGCTGTCTCAGTAATGGTGGGGGTGGTGGTGGTGGATGAGGAGGAGGGGGTTGAGGAGGAGGAGGGAGTGGTGCTTGGTGTTGTAGAGGTTGCGGTGGTTGTGGATAAGGTGGTCGGTGTTGTGGTAGTTGTAGAGGCGGAGTGTGGGGTTGGTGCGACTGTTGACGAAGATGATTTCTCTGTGCTTCCCTGATCTGGGCCAGAAGTTCAGCTGGCAACACACGAAAGAGTGGCGCGGCTGTTTGATTTGGTCTTGTTTCTGGGATATCAGCATCAAGTTCAGCTTCAGTTCTGTTCAATCCCACGATGTTTGGATATATGTTCTGAGGCCGAGGTTGCTGTGACAAGTTAGATGATTGCATGGAGACTGTAGGCCGCAGTCGTCTTCGCCGGTTGTGCATGAGTGGAGCCTGCACAGATTCCCCATTGTTGCGTCCATCTTGACTGTCGCTGAGGATACTAGCCAGACCAACATTGGAAGGTCCAGGAGATGAGAAATTAATGGCCTGTCCCTGAGACATAGGGACTCGAACATCAGACAGTCTAGTCTGAGAGTCCAGGAGATTAGATAGTCTGGATGCGGCAGATGATGCTACAGCCATTACAGAAGCCGGGGCTCTCACAATAAGGCTGGCGCTACTAGAAATTGAAGAATAAACTGACGATTCTTGGGCCGATGTGGGTCCATTAAGTGAGAAATGACCGAAATAGGAGGACTGCGTTCTTTCTGTCCATCCATTTTCTTCATTATCTCGTCTTATAACCTCTGTTTCTGCATCTACTGATGACTCTTCCTCATTCTGGTTTGCAAAGCTAAGGCTGAAAGTTTGGTCTCTTATATCTAGAGTAGCCACTGCTGTAGAGTCTGACATGGATGAGTGGTCTAGGAAAATCCTGTTTGTGGAAGGAAGAATGTTTTCGCTAGTTACGACTGATGGTATAGAGAACGTGTCGGCTGAAGTTACATCCACATCTAGATCAGTCTGTGAACATTCACTGTGTTGTTCTTCTTGTCCATGTCGCTGTTCTTCATTCGGGTATAGACCATTACAGAAAAAATCGTTTAGATGACGTATTGTAGATTCCCGTTGTTCATAATGTTCTAGACATGCTTCTGTTTTCACACAACAGTCATAACTTTCATATTCGTCCTCGGTTTCGTTTTCAACAACAGACGAGACTGGCTGATAGTTGCCTGAGTTTGTGATAGCAGAGTCTGTTAATGCAAGGGCCGATAGTGAAACATGTTCACAAAACGATGTTGACGACAATAAAGTAGAGTAAAAACTTTCTTGCCTTTGTAAGACACCAGACACGCACTTCTTAATGTTCTTCTCCTGAGAATATTTTGCTGGAAGCTGGTATGAAGATGTTGTGGTCTGACATTCTTGCTCTTTAACTTGCATTGCCTGAGGCTCCTGCCCCGGGCTGGTCAGTTTGTTGTCGGTCGTCGGAGAAAGCTCTGGCTTCTCGCGTCTTCTTTCATCAAGAACAAATCTCACAACTTCACGAAACGTTGACCACTTTCGGCTTTGATGTGTAAGCAAGGTAGTATCAAACATTTTGGCCATGCTGTCTGCAGTTTGTCCATGATTAGTTACTAATGGTGAACTAATACCTTGGTTTTCCATGCTAGAGTATCTCTCGTTACCTTGATTTTGTATGCTAGAGTATCTCTCGTTACTTTGGTTTTGTATGCTAGAGTATCTCTCGTTACTTTGGTTTTGTATGCTAGAGTATCTCTCGTTACTTTGATTTTGTATGCTAGAGTATCCCTCGTTACCTTGATTTTGTATGCTAGAGTATCTCTCGTTACCTTGATTTTGTATGCTAGAGTATCCCTCGTTACCTTGATTTCGTATGCTAGAGTATCTCTCGTTACTTTGGTTTTGTATGCTAGAGTATCTCTCGTTTACAGTATATCTGAATATTCCGGAGCTGGAACTAGGACCTGAGCTGTTTATCCAAGTGAACGGAGTATTCACTGTGAAATGTTCTTCTATTTCTTGAGCAGTGTCTCTAACTCCAGTATCAAAACCTTCATCAGACTTTGGATCGTTGCTGGCTAGAGGCGTAAATATGGATTGATTCTGTAGATCTGTATCGTTTTTGTAAGCGTTGTCTAGACCAGCCTCAGACTGGACGCCTGAAGCCTTATAACTAGACCCTGTAGCTGAACTGTTCATGTTTTCATCATGTCTACTAGCAGTTTGGTTGCTAGGGCCAGCAACATGCCCCGACGAACTACATATATATTCATGATTGTCGCCTAAAGAGACTGCTACCTCTAAATCATTATCATACGCACCGGAAGTGCCAGTACAGTCCTCAGAAGTATTTGGTGTAACTAAAACCGCGGTAATCGTATTCGCAGATAAAATTAGCAGCTGAATTAAATGCATTTCAGTCTGCATTTACGTGCATTTCGATACTCTGCAAAATGTGCTACAGCGTGACATGTCTTCAAGAGCTCAGGACCCAAAACATACTATATAAATAGCTGGCTGAACAAGGACCTTCAAAGAATTTCTTTGAAAACACCGTGCAAGATGATAACATTATGTTGTGATGCAGTGTACAGTTTTCACAAGCTATGCTCCAATGTATTCTCCACTGACTCTAGGTGTAAAATGTCTCCTGAATGAAATTTTAAATTTGAAAACACATTAATAAGATCACCAAGAGTGACAGGAAATTATTACTAAGATTATCAAGAATGACAGGAAATTATTGATAAGGCCATCAAGTCTGACAGGAAATTATCAGTTTTTAAATGATCTCTTTGTCTGAGGTTAGAGGTAGTATTTCTCCTCACTGAGTTTCACTATAACAGTTTTACTATAACAGTTTTATCATAACAGTTCTACTATAACAGTTTTATCATAACAGTTTTACTATAACAGTTCTACTATAACAGTTTTATCATAACAGTTTTACTATAAAAGTTCTACTATAACAGTTTTATCATAACAGTTTCACTATAACAGTTTTACCATAACAGTTTTATCATAACAGTTCTACTATAACATTTTTATCATAACAGTTTTACTATAACAGTTTTATCATAAGAGTTTTACTATAACAATGTTATCATAACAGTTTTACTATAACAGTTTTATCATAACAGTTTTACTATAACAGTTTTATCATAACAGTTTTATCATAACAGTTTTACCACAACAGTTTTATCATAACAGTTTTACTATAACAGTTTTACTATAACAGTTTTATCATAACAGTTTTACTATAACAGTTTTACTATAACAGTTTTATCATAACAGTTTTATCATAACAGTTTTACCACAACAGTTTTATCATAACAGTTTTACTATAACAGTTTTATCATAACAGTTTTACTATACGTTTTATCATAACAGTTTTACTATAACAGTTTTATCATAACAGTTTTACTATAACAGTTTTATCATAACAGTTTTACTATAACAGTTTTATCATAACAGTTTTACTATACGTTTTATCATAACAGTTTTACTATACGTTTTATCATAACAGTTTTACTATACGTTTTATCATAACAGTTTTACTATACGTTTTATCATAACAGTTTTACTATAACCGTTTTATCATAACAGTTTTACTATAACAGTTTTATCATAATGTAGTCGTCTTTTCCTCTTTCTTATATAAACACACTAAATATATCATCATCATCATCATCATGTGCCATGATGACTCATTCATTCATTCATTTGCATGTCCCTTGCGGAACTTTGCCTCCCAAACAGCACTCCTGTAGGCCTCTCGGTTGTGAGCAAGATGGCCTGCTGCTGCTGCATCCATCTGCAGATCGTCAACGATTTCTTGCAGCCATCTTCGTTTTGGTCTTCCTCTTTTTCTTTTTCCCATTATTTATCCTTCCAAAATGGTCTTCTCTAAATTATCATGACGTTTAATGTGTCCAAAATATTTAAGTTTTCTATCTTTAATCCTTTTTACTAGCCAGCCTTCTTTAATATTAAGCTCTTGTAGTATAGATATATTTGTTCTTTTTTTGTGTCCACGATATTTGGAGAACTCTTCTGTAGCATTTACATTCAAAGGCATTTATGTGTTTCTCAGCTGTTTTGTTAAGTGTCCGTGATGACTGGCGTTGGCTATTATGCTTCTACAGAGTACACGATCCTTCATGCAGGCCATCAGCTCAGCTGGCGATCTCCTCTCACACCATCCCGTCAGACTGTCCAGTATCATTTCTCTTGGTCTTCCTCTTGATCTTCTTCCTTCTAGTTTTCCTGTTGTTATAATATTTTCAATGCCCCCTCTTTTCATTGCATGTCCTATGAAAAAATCATATTGTCACTCTCTTATCTTTTTGACAAAGTTTTTTTTTTTTTTTTGTCTATCCAGCTCTTCTCATACTTTCTTCGTTAGTTATTTTTGCTGTCCAGGGGATTCGCAACATTCTTCTAATAAACCACATTTCTGCTGCTTCCAATGATTTTTGTGCAGACCTGCCTATCGTCCATGATTCACTTCCATATAACAAGATAGGTTCAATAAAGCATTTTAGGACTCGTTTTCTAACATTCATTGATAAGAATGTGTTGGGTAATATGTTTCTCATTCTCTGAAATGCAGTCTTTGCTTAGACTATTCTATTCCTAATTTCTGTTCTGCATTTTCCATCTGAAGTTATTACTGCTCCAAGGTATTTGAATTTCTGCACCCGCTTTAGAATAGTTTCATTTAATTTTATACTGCATGCTGGTGGATTCTGTTTCTTAGATATAACCATAGTCTGTCTTTTTGATGTTCAAAGTAAGCCCTTTCTGTTCACTTTCTTTGGCCACTTTATCCAAGAGATTTTGCAGATCTTGTTGGTTCTCAGCTATCAGAACTGTGTCGTCAGCATACCGAAGGTTGTTAACATTGTATTCTCCAATTTTTATGCCTGGTTCTGTGATGATAGTTCTTAGAATATTCTCGCTGTACAGAGAAAAAAGGTCTGGAGATAGTACACATCCTTATCGCACCTCTTATTTTATAGGTTGATATTTTCCAATTCTATTTTCAACTCGAACTGCTGCTTTTTGCTGCCAGTATAGATGTTTTACAATCCTCAGGTCTTTGCCGTCTATATTGATGTCTTTAAGCATTTTAATAATTTCATTATGTTTCACCTTGTCGAATGCCTTGGTGTAATCAATGAAGCATAAGTAGAGATCTTTCTGTACTTCTAAAGCTCTTTCTGTTAGTGTTCGTAAAGCATAAATGGCATTGTGTGTTCCTTTTCCTTCAACAAATCCAAACTGTTCATCTGCTATTTCCATTTTTATCTTTTTCCTTGTTCTTCTCATAATGATTCTCAGAAGTAGCTTCGTTATGTGACATGAGAGGTTAATAGTCCGGTGGTCATCACATTCCTTTGCACCTGGTTTCTTTGGTAGTGCTATAAACGTGAATTTAATCAGGTCACTGGTAATATAACCACTGTTGTAAATGTCATTCAGTAACTTGGTTATTATTTTTATTCCTGTCTCCTCTAGTGCCTCTATTTCTTCTATTGTTATATTATCAGGCCAAGTCGCTTTTCCTTTCTTCATGTGTTTGATGGCATCTATGATTTCATCTTCAAATATTGGTGGTCCATCACAGTTTTCAGTATCTGGTGTTAATTCTGGTCTTTCTCCTCCATATAGTTCATCGATATACTCTGTCCACCTGTCCACAATGTCTTCTTTTCCCATCAACATTTTATCTTCTTTCGATTTCAGGCATCCTGTGGTATATTTTGTTTTCCTGCCTGTGAGTTCATTAATTCGTTTGTGCAATATATATATATATATATATATATATATATATATATATGGATGTGTGTATGTGTATGTATGTTCCAGCATAACTCTGCAACGCTTGGAGCAATTTCAGCCAAACTTCGTGCACTTATGACTTACAATATGGAAAAAAGTACTGCGTGTCTAATACATCCCTAGCCTGGGGGTAGGGGTGGGATGGGGTGAAGTAAACAAATAATCGTTAATGACCGATATTACTGTCGAATCCATATTTTTCGGGGTCGCTGATATGAACAGTGACACTCCCGATGCCGTTAAAGTCAAATATGAGCCCCGTTCGCATGGGAGGTGGAGTGAGAGGGGTCGAAATTTAGAGTGGAATCTCCAATTATTTTACTACTGAACCTCGACCCGCCAAACCTTTGCAACAGCACAAGGCTGTCTGTAAAGAAGATGCTGGGCAATGTAGTTGAAGCGACTATCTTAACAGGGCAGGGAGAGGGTGAACCAGCTTTTATCCCACGGATACCACTCATTCCCACGGATCTCCCTTTTATCCCACAGATACCACTCATTCCCACGGATCTCCCTTTTAACTTGAAGAGATTGCAATTTCCAGTGAGACTTGCATTCTTGATCATGATCAACAAGTCACAGGGGCAGTCTACACATTGTAGAGTAAAGTCTTTGACAAATTCACTATAATATTAATTTAGCTGAAAACTGTATTATATACAACATTTTTAGTTTCACCTCCAGGAGCAAGAATAAATAATTTCTTGGGTGAAACCCCCCCCCCCCCCCGAACAAGCAAATTAAGGTTGTCCATGGGAGAAACATGGCGATCTCAAATTCGCTCCGCAGTATTAATATTTAATACATTCCCGAGCAACGCCGGGAAATCAGCCACTACATAAATACAACTGATAGATTGGACATAATTCAAAATAAAGCTAAGCGGACTGTTCTGGGTTGCAACAAGAAATAGTAACATGCGAACAAGAGTGATCAGAGATAATAGTAACATGCGAACAAGAATGATCAGAGACAATAGTAACATGCGAACAAGAATGGTCAGAGACAATAGTAACATGCAAACAAGAGTGGTCAGAGATAATAGTAACATGCGAACAAGAATGGTCAGAGACAATAGTAACATGCGAACAAGAATGGTCAGAGATAATAGTAACATGCGAACAAGAATGGTTAGAGATAATAGTAACATGCGAACAAGAATGGTCAGAGATAATAGTAACATGAGAACAAGAATAGTCAGAGATAATAGTAACATGCGAACAAGAATGGTTAGAGATAATAGTAACATGTGAACAAGAATGGTCAGAGATAATAGTAACATGCGAACAAGAATGGTCAGAGATAATAGTAACATGAGAACAAGAGTGGTCAGAGACAATAGTAGCAGGTTCACCAGAGAGGTCAGAGATGATAGTAATAGGCTCACCAGAGTGCTCAGGGATAATAGTAATAGGCTCAACAGAGAGGTCAGAGATAATAGTAATAGGCTCACCAGAGAGGTCAGAGATAATAGTAATAGGCTCACCAGGGAGGTCAGAGATAATAGTAATAGGCTCACCAAAGAGGTCAGAGATAATAGTAACAGGCTCACCAGAGTGCTCAGAGATAATAGTATTATGCTCACCGTAGAGGTCAGAGATGATGCCAACAGGCTACACAAGAGAGGTCAAAGATGATACTAATAGGCTCACCAGAGAGGTCAGACATGATACTAACATGTTCACCTGAGTGGTCAGAGATGATACGAACAGGTTCATCAGAGTGGTCAGAGATGATACCAGCAGGTTCATCAGAGAGGTCAGTGATGATAATAATAGGATCTCCAGGGAGGTCAGAGACGATATCAGCAGGCTACTAGAGAGGTCAGAGATGATACCAACAGGCTACACAAGAGAGGTCAGAGATAATACCAACAGGTTCACAAGAGTGCTCAGAGATGATAGTAACAGGCTCACCAGAGCCATCATTGCCGCGCTTGGCAGAGAATGTACAGAATGAACGGGAAGCAGAGAATGTAAGGGCCTCCATTGCGACATCTAAAATGAGGACGGAAACTGAGGCAGTGATCAAGGCTCTGTCCTGGCTAGTTCGGCAGGATGATACACACAGTGTGGTGGTGACAGGCAGGATGATGCACACAGTATGGTGGTGACAGGCAGGATGATACACACAGTGTGGTGGTGACAGGCAGGATGATACACACAGTGTGGTGGTGACAGACAGGATGATACACACAGTGTGGTGGTGACAGGCAGGATGATACACACAGTGTGGTGGTGACAGGCAGGATGATACACACAGTGTGGTGGTGACAGGCAGGATGATACACACAGTGTGGTGGTGACAGGCAGGATGATACACACAGTGTGGTGGTGACAGGCAGGATGATACACACAGTGTGGTGGTGACAGGCAGGATGATACACACAGTATGGTGGTGACAGGCAGGATGATACACACAGTGTGGTGGTGACAGGCAGGATGATACACACAGTGTGGTGGTGACAGGCAGGATGATACACACAGTGTGGTGGTGACAGGCAGGATAATACACACAGTGTGGTGGTGACAGGCAGGATGATAGTGTGGTGGTGACATTCAAGATGATACACACAGTGTGGTGGTGACAGACAGGATGATACACACAGTGTGGTGGTGACAGACAGGATGATACACACAGTGTGACGGTGACAGGCAGTATGATACACACAGTGTGGTGGTGACAGACAGGATGATACTCACAGTGTGGTGGTGACAGGCAATATGATACACACAGTGTGGTGGTGACAGACAGGATGATACTCACAGTGTGGTGGTGACAGGCAGTATGATACACACAGTGTGGTGATGACAGCAGTATGATACACACAGTGTGGCGGTGACAGGCAGGGTGATACACACATTGTGGTGGTGACAGACAGGATGATACACACAGTGTGACAGTGACAGGCAGTATGATACACACAGTGTGGTGGTGACAGACAGGATGATACTCACAGTGTGGTGGTGACAGGCAGTATGATACACACAGTGTGGTCGTGACAGACAGGATGATACACACGGTGTGGCGGTGAGAGACTCTACAAGCTTTTCACGATAGAGAGGGATATAATAGATCAGGAATTGGTTCAAGCGCTTGGAGAAATCCAGTGTCATCAGCCTTACGTGAATATGTTGCCCAGGGCATGCAGGAGTTAGAGGCAGTGAAGTAACTGATCATATTGCCCAGGGCATGCGGGAGTTAGAGGGAGTAAAGTGACTGATCATATTGCCCAGGGCATGCAGGAGTTAGAGGGAGTGAGGTAACTGATCATATTGCCCAGGGCATGCAGGAGTTAGAGGGAGTGAGGTAACTGATCATATTGCCCAGGGCATGCAGGAGTTAGAGGGAGTGAAGTGACTGATCATATTGCCCAGGGCATGCAGGAGTTAGAGGCAGTGAAGTGACTGATCATATTGCCCAGGGCATGCAGGAGTTAGAGGCAGTGAAGTGACTGATCATATTGCCCAGGGCATGCAGGAGTTAGAGGGAGTGAGGTAACTGATCATATTGCCCAGGGCATGCAGGAGTTAGAGGCAGTGAAGTGACTGATCATATTGCCCAGGGCATGCAGGAGTTAGAGGGAGTGAGGTAACTGATCATATTGCCCAGGGCATGCAGGAGTTAGAGGGAGTGAAGTGACTGATCATATTGCCCAGGGCATGCAGGAGTTAGAGGCAGTGAAGTAACTGATCATATTGCCCAGGGCATGCAGGAGTTAGAGGCAGTGAAGTGACTGATCATATTGCCCAGGGCATGCAGGAGTTAGAGGGAGTAAAGTGACTGATCATATTGCCCAGGGCATGCAGGAGTTAGAGGGAGTGAGGTAACTGATCATATTGCCCAGGGCATGCGGGAGTTAGAGGGAGTGAGGTAACTGTTCATATTGCCCAAGGCATGCGGGAGTTAGAGGCAGTGAAGTGACTGATCATATTGCCCAAGGCATGCGGGAGTTAGAGGCAGTGAAGTGACTGATCATATTGCCCAAGGCATGCGGGAGTTAGAGGCAGTGAAGTGACTGATCATATTGCCCAAGGCATGTGGGAGTTAGAGGGAGTGAGGTAACTGTTCGTGTTAGCTCTAATGCTATAGCAACAGGTATGATTCCTATGGACAGGACAGGTTATATGGAAGTCGGTGGCCGAGGACATGGTATGCAGGAGACGGAAAGGTCACGTGTGTTATCTGTGGATAATGAAGGATGTAGCTGGTAGGAGGAGGGGGAGGAAGAGCTGGCTGGTAGTTCTCCAAGGTATGGAGCTGGTAGGAGGAGGGGGAGGAAGAGCTGGCTGGTAGTTCTCCAAGGTATGGAGCTGGTAGGAGGAGGGGGAGGAAGAGCTGGCTGGTAGTTCTCCAAGGTACTAGAACCAACAGCGATCTGGTACAGTTAGTGTTCATACTCTTTTAATGTGCCATACTCTTGGGTGGTTACCGAAACAGAGAGCAGAGTAAGGATGGGTATGCCCCGAGTACGATGATGCTAATTCCTACATTCAGGATTAAAAATCACATACTGATTAAAATAATAAAACTGAATGAGAAGTCATCGTCAAACACCAGCTCAGATAAATGAAATTATATGACAAGTCATCTTTCACCAGTAGGCAAGATACATGAACAAGAAAAAAACAAAAGAAAACAAGCTACTTCTAAACACAAGTTACCTCTAACAACAGCCGAAGCAAGAAAACAGGATAGCACCTCACCTCCACACAACAGTCTAGACAAGAAAATAAGATAGCACCTCACCTCCACACAACAGTCTAGACAAGAAAACAAGATAGCACCTTACCTCCACACAACAGTCTAGACAAGAAAACAAGATAGCACCTCACCTCCACACAACAGTCTAGACAAAAAACAATATAGTACCTCACCTCCATACAACAGTCTAGACAAGAAACCAAGATAGCACCTCACCTCCACACAACAGTCTAGACAAGAAAACAATATAGTACCTCAACTAAACACAACAGTCTAGACAAGAAAACAAGATAGCACCTCACCTCCAAACAACAGTCTAGACAATAAAACAAGATGACAGTTCACCTCCACACAAAAATCTAGACAAGAAAATAAAATAGCACCTCACCTCCAA
Source organism: Achatina immaculata (assembly GCA_009760885.1). Taxonomy (NCBI): domain Eukaryota; kingdom Metazoa; phylum Mollusca; class Gastropoda; order Stylommatophora; family Achatinidae; genus Lissachatina; species Lissachatina immaculata. Next base: position 18,077,543 of record CM019701.1, on the reverse strand, counting down.
ACAACAGTCTAGACAAGAAAACAATATAGCACCTCACCCCCACACAACAGTCTAGACAAGGAAACCAGATAGCAAATCACCTCATACAACAGTCTAGACAAGAAAACACGATAGTAGCTCACATCCACACAACAGACTAGACAAGAAAACAAGATAGAACCACACCTCCACACAACAGTCTAGACAAGAAAACAAGATGACAGTTCACCTCCACACAACAGTCTAGACAAGAAAACAAGATAGCACCTCACCTCCACATAACAGTCTAGACAAGGAAACAAGATAGCAAATCACTTCATACAACAGTCTAGACAAGAAAACACGATAGCAGCTCACATCCACATAACAGTCTAGACAAGAAAACAAGATAGAACCTCACATCCACACAACAGTCTAGACAAGAAAACAAGATGACAGTTCACCTCCACACAACAGTCTAGACAAGAAAACAAGATAGCACCTCACCTCCGCACAACAGTCTAGACAAGAAAACAAGATAGCAAATCACCTCATACAACAGTCTAGAGAAGAAAACACGATAGCAGCTCACATCCACACAACAGTCTAGACAAGAAAACAAGATAGAACATCACCTCCACACAACAGTCTAGACAAGAAAACAAGATAACAGTTCACCTCCACACAACAGTCTAGACAAGAAAACAAGATAGCACCTCACCTCCACACAACAGTCTACACAAGAAAACATGATAGCAAATCACCTCATACAACAGTCTAGACAAAAAACAATATAGTACCTCACCTCCATACAACAGTCTAGACAAGGAAACAAGATAGCAAATCACCTCATACAACAGTCTAGAGAAGAAAACACGATAGCAGCTCACATCCACACAACAGTCTAGACAAGAAAACAAGATAGAACCTCACCTCCACACAACAGTCTAGACAAGAAAACAAGATAGCACCTCACCTCCAAACAACAGTCTAGACAAGAAAACAGGATAGCACCTCACCTCCACACAACAGTCTAGACAAGAAAACATGATAGCAAATCACCTCATACAACAGTCTAGACAAGAAAACAAGATAGCACCTCACCTCCGCACAACAGTCTAGACAAGGAAACAAGATAGAACCTCACATCCACACAACAGTCTAGACAAGAAAACAAGATGACAGTTCACCTCCACACAACAGTCTAGACAAGAAAACAAGATAGCACCTCACCTCCGCACAACAGTCTAGACAAGAAAACAAGATAGCAAATCACCTCATACAACAGTCTAGAGAAGAAAACACGATAGCAGCTCACATCCACACAACAGTCTAGACAAGAAAACAAGATAGAACATCACCTCCACACAACAGTCTAGACAAGAAAACAAGATAACAGTTCACCTCCACACAACAGTCTAGACAAGAAAACAAGATAGCACCTCACCTCCACACAACAGTCTACACAAGAAAACATGATAGCAAATCACCTCATACAACAGTCTAGACAAGAAAACAAGATAGCACCTCACCTCCGCACAACAGTCTAGACAAGGAAACAAGATAGCAAATCACCTCATACAACAGTCTAGAGAAGAAAACACGATAGCAGCTCACATCCACACAACAGTCTAGACAAGAAAACAAGATAGAACCTCACCTCCACACAACAGTCTAGACAAGAAAACAAGATAGCACCTCACCTCCAAACAACAGTCTAGACAAGAAAACAGGATAGCACCTCACCTCCACACAACAGTCTAGACAAGAAAACAGAATAGAACCTCACCTCCAAACAACAGTCTAGACAAGAAAACAAGATAGAACCTCACCTCCAAACAACAGTCTAAACAAGAAAACAGGATAGAACCTCACCTCCAAACAACAGTCTAGACAAGAAAACGGGATAGCACCTCACCTCCAAACAACAGTCTAGACAAGAAAACAAGATAGAACCTCACCTCCACACAACAGTCTAGACAAGAAAACAGGATAGCACCTCACCTCCAATCAACAATCTAGACCTAGAAAATAAGATAACGCCTCTTCTCCTAACAATAATATGGGCATAGAAAATAAGATAACAGCTCACCTCGAAACAACAATCCGGACATAGCAAACAAGATGTCAGGTCACCCCCTGAGAAAGACTCTAGTCCGGTAAGTGTCGAAAGGTGTGCCATAACATTCCCTAGGTGTGCCGCGACATTCCCTAGATGTGCCGCGACATTCGCTAGATGTGCTGCGACATTCGCTAGATATGCTGCGACATTTCCTAGGTGTGCCACGACATTCCATAGGTGTGCCGCGGAACTTTAGAGACGTGATATTGCTGGTAGAAATAATTAAAATAATTTCATTCAGTCTTAATATTGAAACTAGAACAAGACCAAAACTTTCAATAATAAAAACGTGTTTATTTTCTAGAGATTTACAGTAAAAAATTTCAGTTATCAGTGACAAACATGAGTTTGTCGTCCCCTACAGAAAAGTTCACGTCTCGGTGGAACTGTAAACAGACATACACGGACTTTGTATTCAAATGAGTCACGTTTCTCGCGTTTCTTATTTTATAGGCCTTAGGTCCGAAAAGTCCAGCTCACACAAGTAGGTGGTAGAGGAGTGTAACAGAGTATTAACTGCTTCCACTAACAGAGTATTAACTGCTTCCACTAACAGAGTATTAACTGCTTCCACTAACAGAGTATTAACTGCTTCCACTAACAGAGTATTAACTGCTTCCACTAACAGAGTATTAACTGCTTCCACTAACAGAGTATTAACTGCTTCCACTAACAGAGTATTAACTGCTTCCACTAACGGAGTATTAACTGCTTCCACTAACAGAGTATTAACTGCTTCCACTAACGGAGTATTAACTGCTTCCACTAACAGAGTATTAACTGCTTCCACTAACGGAGTATTAACTGCTTCCACTAACAGAGTATTAACTGCTTCCACTAACGGAGTATTAACTGCTTCCACTAACAGAGTATTAACTGCTTCCACTAACGGAGTATTAACTACTTCTACTAAGAGACTATTTACTACTTCCACTAACGGAGTATTAACTACTTCCACTAACAGAGTATTTACTACTTCCACTAACAGAGTATTAACTGCTTCCACTAACAGAGTATTAATTTCTTCCACTAACAGAGTATTTACTGCTTCCACTAACAGAGTATTAACTACTTCTACTAACGGAGTATTTACTACTTCCACCAACAGAGTATTTACTACTTCCACCAACAGAGTATTTACTACTTCCACTAATAGAGTATTTACTACTTCCACTAACAGAGTATTTACTACTTCCACTAACAGAGTACTTACAGCTTCCACTATTATTTCTGGAAGCCCTGTCTTCGCCAACATCCTAAACTTATGAAAAGTCAGTTCACCAAAATTCGGTACAAGTGTTTGGTCAGACTAAAGCTGTGCTAGTTGCTCTTCTTTCACCATATGGAAGTCGGTTATGGATTCTGAGGGACATAGCAACGTTATGAACTGCGCAGCCAGTCAAATTTGTCGACAGTTGTGGGGAAAAATATTTTTCTATGTTCAGAACATACCAGACTATGTATAAAACGCTTTTAAGAATGCATGAATACAACAACTCATCGGCAAACAGTGCCTAGAACGAATCCACAGCAGTTAGTGTGTCGCAGGGACTCTATACACAGTTAGTCTGTTAGCAGGATTTACTACAAAGTTAGTGTGTTACCTGGACTTACTACACAGTTAGTCTGCTAGAAAGATTTACTACAAAGTTATGTATTACCTGGACTTACTACACAGTTAGTCTGCTAGAAAGATTTACTACAAGTTAGTGTGTTACCTGGACTTACTACACAGTTAGTCTGCTAGAATGATATACTACAAAGTTAGTGTTTTACCTAGACTTTCTACACAGTTAGTTTGCTATAAATATTTACTACAAAGTTAGTGTGTTACCTGGACTAACTACACAGTTAGTCTGCTAGCAAGATATACCACACAGTTAGTGCGCTACCTGGACTTACTACACAGATAGTCTGCTAGCAAGATATACTACAAAGTTAGTGTGTTACCTAGACTTACTACACAGTTAGTTTGCTAGCAAGATATGCTGCAAAGTTAGTGTGTTACCTGGACTTACTCCTTAGTTTGCTAGAAAGATATGCTACAAAGTTAGTGTGTTACCTCGACTTACTACGCAGTTAGTCTGCTAGCAAGATATATTACAAAGTTAGTGTGTTACCTGGACTTACTACAGAGTTAGTCTGCAAGCAAGATATACTACACAGTTAGTGTGTTACCTGGACTTACTACACAGTTAGTCTGCTAGCAAAATATAATACAAAGTTAGTGTGTTACCTGGACTTACTACACAGCTAGTTTGCTAGCAAGATATGCTACAAAGTTAGTGTGTTACGTCGACTTACCACGCAGTTAGTCTGCTAGCAAGATATACTACAGAGTTATTTTGTTACCTGAACTTACTACACAGTTAGTCTGCTAGCAAAATATAATACAAAGTTAGTGTGTTACCTGGACTTACAACACAGTTAGTTTGCTAGAAAGATATGCTAAAAAGTTAGTGTGTTACCTGGACTTACCACGCAGTTAGTCTGCTAGCAAGATATACTACAAAGTCATTTTGTTACCTGGACTTACTATACAGTTAGTCAGCTAGAAATATATATTACACAGTTAGTGTGTTACCTGGACTTACTACACAGTAAGTGTGCTATAAATATTTACTACAAAGATTACTACACAGTTAGTCTGTTAGCAAGATATGCTACAATCTTAGTGTCTTACCTGGACTTACCACGCAGTTAGTCTGCTAGCAAGATATATTACAGAGTTAGTGTGTTACCTGGACTTACTACGGAGTTAGTCTGCTAGCAAGATATACTACAAAGTTAGTGTGTTACCTGGAGTTACTACACAGTTAGTCTGCTAGAAAGATATGCTAAAAAGTTAGTGTGTTACCTGGACTTACCACGCAGTTAGTCTGCTAGCAAGATATACTACAAAGTCATTTTGTTACCTGGACTTACTATACAGTTAGTCAGCTAGAAATATATATTACACAGTTAGTGTGTTACCTGGACTTACTACACAGTAAGTGTGCTATAAATATTTACTACAAAGATTACTACACAGTTAGTCTGTTAGCAAGATATGCTACAATCTTAGTGTCTTACCTGGACTTACCACGCAGTTAGTCTGCTAGCAAGATATATTACAGAGTTAGTGTGTTACCTGGACTTACTACGGAGTTAGTCTGCTAGCAAGATATACTACAAAGTTAGTGTGTTACCTGGAGTTACTACACAGTTAGTCTGCTAGCAAAATATAATACAACGTTAGTGTGTTACCTGGACTTACTACACAGTTAGTTTGCTAGAAAGATATGCTACAAAGTTAGTGTGTTACCTGGACTTACTACACAGTTAGTCAGCTAGAAAAAACTACTACATAGTGAGTGTGTTACCTGGACTTACTACACAGTTAGTCTGCTAACAAGATATGCTACGAAGTTAGTGTCTTACCTGGACTTACTACACTGTTAGTTTGCTAGCAACATATGCTACAAAGTTAGTGTGTTACCTGGACTTACTACACAGTTATTCTGCTAGCAAAATATACTGTGAAGTTAGTGTGCTACCTGGACTTACTACACAGTTAGTCTGCTAGAAAGATTTACTACAAAGTTAGTGCGCTACCTGGACTTACTACACAGTTAGTCTGCTAGTAAGATATACTGCAAATTTAGTGCGTTACCTGGACATACTACACAGTTAGTCTGCTAGTAAGATATACTGCACAGTTAGCGTGTTACCTGAACTTACTACACAGTTAGTCTGCTAGGAAGATATACTACAATGTTAGTGTGTTACTTGGACTTGCTCCACAGTTAGTCTGCTAGCAAGATATACTACAAAGTTAGTGCACTACCTTGTCTTACTACACAGTTAGTCTGCTAGCAAGATATACTGCAAATTTAGTGCGTTACCTGGACTTACTACACAGTTGGTCTGCTAGCAAGATATACTACACAGTTAGTGTGTTACCTGGACTTACTACACAGTTGGTCTGCTAGCAAGATATACTACACAGTTAGTGTGTTACCTGGACTTACTACACAGTTGGTCTGCTAGCAAGATATACTACACAGTTAGTGTGTTACCTGGACTTACTACACAGTTAGTCAGCTAGAAAGATATACTACAAAGTTAGGGTGCCGCACGGACTCGCCACAATGGTAGTGTGCTGTGAAGACTTACTATAGAGTTAATGCGAAGTGATTACTTACTATAGAGTTAATGTGAAGTGAAGACTTACTGTAGAGTTAATGCGAATTTAAGACTTATTATAGAGTTAATGCGAAGTGAGGATTTACTATACAGTTAATGTGAAGTGAGGACTTAGTTAATGTGAAGTGAGTACTTACTGTAGATTTAAAGTGAATTTAGGACTTATTATAGAGTTCATGCAAAGTGACGACTTACTATAGACTTAATGCACTGTGAACTTACTATAGAGTTAATTCACTTTGAAGACTTACTATAGAGTTAATGTGAAGTGAGAACTTACTATAGAGTTAATGTGAAGTGAGGACTTACTATAGAGTTAATACGCTGTGAGGACTTACTATTGAGTTAATGTGAAGTGATGACTTACTATAGAGTTAATGCGCTTGAGGACTTACTATAGAGTTAATGCGAAGTGAGGACTTACTATAGAGTTAATGTGAAGTGAGGATTTACTATAGAATTAATCTGCTGTGAAGACTTACTGTAAAGTTAATGCACTGTGAAGACTTGCTATAGAGTTAATGCACTGTGAAGACTTCTCTCTCTCTCTCTCTCTGAACCTTAAGTGCCCAGGGCACATGGGGTTTCCGCAAGGGTTTTCCACAAATGCCTGTCCTTTGCCTTTTTTTTCTGCTCTTGCCCAGGTGAGCCCTCTATTGCCGGGCTGGGGACTTCCAGTGGCTGGCTTTCATCCACAACCTTCATGGGCTCAGTTTCCTGATAAGCATTCCTCCTTCCACCTGCATTTGTTTTTTCCCTTGCTTCCGTTTCTGTAGCAGTCTGATAGTTTTTTTACCAGATAGGGTTGCTGGCCCTATGCTGAACCCTCCTTAGTCGCCTTTTACGATCATGCGTGGTAGGGTACAGTGGTCCTATTCTTTGCAGATCCCGGGCACCACACGGGTGACTGTGAAGACTTACTATAGAGTTCATGCGAAGTGAGGACTTACTATAGAGTTAATGCGAAGTGAGGACTTACTATAGAGTTAATGCGAAGTGATGACTTACTATAGAGTTAATGCGAAGTGAGGACTTACTATAGAGTTAATGCGAAGTGAGGACTTACTATAGAGTTAATGCGAAGTGAGGACTTACTATAGAGTTAATGCGAAGTGAAGACTTACTATAGAGTTCATGCAAAGTGATGACTTACTATAGAGTTAATGCGAAGTGAGGACTTACTATAGAGTTCATGCGAAGTGAGGACTTACTATAGAGTTCATGTGAAGTGAGGACTTACTATAGAGTTCATGCAAAGTGATGACTTACTATAGAGTTAATGCGAAGTGAGGACTTACTATAGAGTTCATGCGAAGTGAGGACTTACTATAGAGTTCATGTGAAGTGAGGACTTACTATAGAGTTCATGCAAAGTGATGACTTACTATAGAGTTAATGCGAAGTGAGGACTTACTATAGAGTTCATGCGAAGTGAGGACTTACTATAGAGTTCATGCGAAGTGAGGACTTACTATAGAGTTCATGTGAAGTGAGGACTTACTATAGAGTTCATGCGAAGTGAGGACTTACTATAGAGTTAATGCGAAGTGATGACTTACTATAGAGTTAATGCGAAGTGAGGACTTACTATAGAGTTAATGCGAAGTGAGGACTTACTATAGAGTTAATGCGAAGTGAAGACTTACTATAGAGTTCATGCGAAGTGAGGACTTACTATAGAGTTAATGTGAAGTGAGGAATTAGTATAGAGTTAATGCGAAGTGAAGACTTACTATAGAGTTAATGCGAAGTGAAGACTTACTATAGAGTTAATGCGAAGTGAAGACTTACTAAAGAGTTAATGCGATGTGAGGATTTACTATAGAGTTAATGCGAAGTGAGGATTTACTATAGAGTTAATTCGAAGTGATGACTTACTATAGAGTTAATGCGAAGTGAGTACTTACTACAAAGTTAGTGTACTATCAGGACTTACTACAAAGTTAGTGTACTGCGAGGACTGACTAAAAAAGTAAGGGCGCCGTGATGACTTACTACTAAGTTGTGGTGCTCTGAGGACTTAATACAGGGTTAGTGTGCTGTTAGGACTCACTACTACAAAGTTAATGTGGTGTGAGGACTTACTACTACGTTAGTTTATTGTGAGGCATACTACTAAGTTAGTGTGCTGTGAGTACTTACTACAAAGTTAGTGTTCCGCGGGGACTTCCTAAAAAGTTTAGGGTGCTGTGCGGGGTTACTACAAAGTTAGTGTGCTATAAGGACCTATTACTAAGTTAGTGTGCTATAAGGACTTATTACTAAGTTAGTGTGCTGAGAGTACTTACTACTACTTTACTGTGCTGTGAGGGCTTACTACTAAGTTAGTGTTCTGTGAGGACTTACTGCAGAGTTAGTGTGCCACTGGGACCTTCTAAAAAGGTTACTGTGCTGTGAGTACATACAACAAAGCTAATGTTCTGGTAGGACTTACTTCAAGTTAGTGTGCTGTGATGACTTAATACTAAGTTGGTGTTCTGTGATGACTTAATACTAGGTTGGTGTGCTGTGATGACTTAATACTAAGTTGGTGTGCTGTGATGACTTAATACTAGGTTGGTGTGCTGTAATGACTTAATACTAAGTTGGTGTGCTGTGATGACTTAATACTAAGTTGGTGTGCTGTGATGACTTAATACTAGGTTGGTGTGCTGTGATGACTTAATACTAAGTTGGTGTGCTGTGATGACTTAATACTAAGTTGGTGTGCTGTGATGACTTAATACTAAGTTGGTGTGCTGTGATGACTTAATACTAAGTTGGTGTGCTGTGATGACTTAATACTAGGTTGGTGTGCTGTGATGACTTAATACTAAGTTGGTGTGCTGTGATGACTTAATACTAAGTTGTTGTGCTGTGATGACTTAATACTAAGTTGGTGTGCTGTGATGACTTAATACTAAGTTGGTGTTCTGTGAGTACAGATTGGTATGAGGACTTACTACTAAATTAGTGTGGTCGGGTAATGGCTAAAGACATTAGTGTGTTGTGAGAACTTAGTACTACGTTAGTGTGTTGTGAGAACTTAGTACTACGTTAGTGTGTTGTGAGAACTTAGTACTACGTTAGTGTGTTGTGAGAACTTAGTACTACGTTAGTGTGTTGTGAGAACTTAGTACTACGTTAGTGTGTTGTGAGAACTTAGTACTACGTTAGTGTGTTGTGAGGACTTAGTACTACGTTAGTGTGTTGTGAGAACTTAGTACTACGTTAGTGTGTTGTGAGGACTTAGTACTACGTTAGTGTGTTGTGAGGACTTAGTACTACGTTAGTGTGTTGTGAGGACTTAGTACTACGTTAGTGTGTTGTGAGAACTGGTTAAAAAGGTTAGGGTGCTGTGAGGACTTAGTACTACGTTAGTGTGTTGTGAGAACTGGTTAAAAAGGTTAGGGTGCTGTGAGGACTTAGTACTACGTTAGTGTGTTGTGAGAACTGGTTAAAAAGGTTAGGGTGCTGTGAGGACTTAATGCTAAGTTAATGTGCTATGAGGTCTGACTAAAACTTTTAGGGTGCTGTGTGGACTTAATGCTATCTTTGTGTGCTGTAAGTACTTAACTGCAAAGTTAGTGTGCTGTGAGGACTTACTACAAAGTTAGTGTGCTGTGAGGACTTACTACAAAGTTAGTGTGCTGTGAGGACTTACTACAAAGTTAATATACCGCGGCGACTGTCTGAAATGCTTAGGCTACTGTGAGGACAGGCTAACAAGATTAGATTGCTTTGAGGATTTACTACAAATATAATGTACTGCGAGGGCTGGCTAAAAAGGTTACAGTGCTGTAAGGACTTGTTACTAAGTTAGTGTGCTGTGAGGACTGGTAAAACGTTTAAGGTGCTGTGAGGGCAGGCTAACAAGATTAGATTGCTTTGAGGATTTACTACAAATTTAATGTATTGCGAGGACTGACTAAAAAGTTAGTGTGCTGTGAGGACTTACTGCTAAGTTAGTGTGCCGAGGGGCCTCGCTAAAAAAGTTAGTGTGCTGTGAGGACTTTTTACTTCGTTAGTGTGCTGTGAGTACTTACTACAACGTTAGTGTGGTGTGAGGACATCTTACAAAAGCAGTGTCCCGCGGGGACTCGCTTAAAAGTTTAATGTACTGTGATGAATTACTACTAAATTAATCTGCTGTTAGGACTTGCTACTCTGTTAGACTTCTGTGAGGAATTAGTACAAAGTTAGTGTGCTGTGAGGACTTACTAAAATTTTAATGTCCTGTGAGGAGTTACTACTAAGTTAGTGTGCTGAGAGGACTTACTAATAAGTTAGTGTGCTGTGAAGACTCAGTAGAAAGTGTAGGGTGCTGTGAGGAATTACTACTAAATTAGTGTTATGTGAGAACTTGCTAGAAAGGTTAGGGTGCTGTGACGATTTACTACAAAGTTAGCTTGCTGTGAGGACTTACTACACCGTTAGTGTGCTGTAAGGATCGGCTAAATAGGTTAGAGTGCTGTGATGAATTGCTACAACGTTAGTGTACCGCGAGGACTCTTTGAAAAGGTTATTGTGCTGTGTGGAATGTCTAAAAAGGTTAAGGTACTGTGAGTACAAAGATTAGAGTACTGTGAGAACTGGCTAAAAAGATTAGAGTAATGTGAGTACTTGCTAAAAAGATTAGAGTACTGTGAGTACTGGCTAAAAAGGTTAGAGTACCGTGATTACTGGCTAAAAAGATTAGGGTACTGTGAGTACAAAGTTAGTGTGCCGCGGGGGCTAGCAAAAAAAGATTAGGATGGTGCGAGGAAGTGCTAAAAGGTTTAGGGTGCTGTGAGGACTTAAAGTTAGTTTGCCTCGTTTACTATCTAAAAAGGTTCGTTTATGTTCCGAAGACTTACTACAAAATTAGTGTGACACGGGGACCTGTTATAAAGGTGGGTGTGCTATGTGGACTTACTACACAGTTAGTGCGTGCTGTAAAAACTTACTACTAAGTTAGTGTGCTATGAGGACTTACTACAAGGATAGTTTGCGCCGGGGACTTGCTACAATAGTTAGGGCGCTTTGATGACTTACTGCAACATTAGTGTGCTCTGTGGACTTACTACACAGTTAGTGTGGCTCGGTGACTGGCTAAAAAGGTTAGGATTCTGTAAAGACTGGCTAAAAATATTAGGCTGCTGTGAGGACTTACTACTAAGTTAGGGTGCTGTGAGGACTTACTACTAAGTTAGGGTGCTGTGAGGACTTACTACTAAGTTAGGGTGCTGTGAGGACTTACTACTAAGTTAGGGTGCTGTGAGGACTTACTACTAAGTTAGTGTGCTGTGAGGACTTACTACTAAGTTAGTGTGCTGTGAGGACTTACTACTAAGTTAGGGTGCTGTGAGGACTTACTACTAAGTTAGGGTGCTGTGAGGACTTACTACTAAGTTAGGGTGCTGTGAGGACTTACTACTAAGTTAGGGTGCTGTGAGGAGTTACTACTAAGTTAGTGTGCTGTGAGGACTTACTACTAAGTTAGGGTGCTGTGAGGACTTACTACTAAGTTAGGGTGCTGTGAGGACTTACTACTAAGTTAGGATGCTGTGAGGACTTACTACTAAGTTAGGGTGCTGTGAGGACTTACTACTAAGTTAGGATGCTGTGAGGACTTACTACTAAGTTAGTGTGCTGTGAGGACTTACTACTAAGTTAGTGTGCTGTGAGGCTATATGCTAAAAAGGTTAGGATGCTGTGAGGACTTACTACTAAGTTAGGGTGCTGTGAGGACTTACTACTAAGTTAGTGTGCTGTGAGGACTTACTACTAAGTTAGGGTGCTGTGAGGACTTACTACTAAGTTAGTGTGCTGTGAGGACTTACTACTAAGTTAGGCTGCTGTGAGGACTTAGTACTACGTTAGTGTGTTGTGAGGACTTAGTACTACGTTAGTGTGTTGTGAGGACTTAGTACTACGTTAGTGTGTTGTGAGGACTTAGTACTACGTTAGTGTGTTGTGAGGACTTAGTACTACGTTAGTGTGTTGTGAGGACTTAGTACTACGTTAGTGTGTTGTGAGGACTTACTACTAAGTTAGTGTGCTGTGAGGACTTACTACTAAGTTAGTGTGCTGTGAGGACTTACTACTAAGTTAGGATGCTGTGAGGACTTACTACTAAGTTAGGATGCTGTGAGGACTTACTACTAAGTTAGTGTGCTGTGAGGACTTACTACTAAGTTAGTGTGCTGTGAGGACTTACTACTAAGTTAGGGTGCTGTGAGGACTTACTACTAAGTTAGTGTGCTGTGAGGACTTACTACTAAGTTAGTGTGCTGTGAGGACTTACTACTAAGTTAGGGTGCTGTGAGGACTTACTACTAAGTTAGGGTGCTGTGAGGACTTACTACTAAGTTAGGGTGCTGTGAGGACTTACTACTAAGTTAGGGTGCTGTGAGGACTTACTACTAAGTTAGTGTGCTGTGAGGACTTACTACTAAGTTAGTGTGCTGTGAGGACTTACTACTAAGTTAGGGTGCTGTGAGGACTTACTACTAAGTTAGGGTGCTGTGAGGACTTACTACTAAGTTAGGGTGCTGTGAGGACTTACTACTAAGTTAGGGTGCTGTGAGGAGTTACTACTAAGTTAGTGTGCTGTGAGGACTTACTACTAAGTTAGTGTGCTGTGAGGCTATATGCTAAAAAGGTTAGGATGCTGTGAGGACTTACTACTAAGTTAGTGTGCTGTGAGGACTTACTACTAATCAAAATCAGAAATGATACCATTACCACAATGACTAGATAGCCATGCTGTGTGTTATATCCAGAAACAACAAGTGAAATGATTTTGGCCAATTATGCGACTACCGGTAGACAATATTCACACCAAGAACTGCATGAAACAGAGTGAGATGCCGCCTCTGCAAGAAGTTCATTCATTCATTCATTCATTCATTCATTCATTCATTTGCATGTCCCTTGCGGAACTTTGCCTCCCTAACAGCACTCCTGTAGGTCTCTCGGTTGTGAGCAAGATGCCCTGCTGCTGCTGATGCAAGAAATGCAGGGAGGAAACTATAAAAATCTTAAATATCTCGTTATATGAAGCAAACCGAAAAACATTAACAAGACGTCTATTTGTCCCATCAACAATGAAGGGAAAATGAGGAAGGAAACAAGGCAAGAATAGTTTTGGGTATGTATATAATTATAAGACTAAATATACACAAATCCACTGCAGTAATGTTAAAATGTTAAAAACTATTTAAAACACAAATCGGAACAGCTTTATTAATTAACGGGCACACATTTGTAAGGTTTCGGTTCGCACCTTAATCACACTAGAACATATTGAACAAAGGAATATGACGGGAAGTTAAAATATAAATTCACATGAATGATATAAAAACCAACAAGCAGCAGTAAGAATAAATGGTGAAACAACAACTTGGTTTGACATAAAACAAGGGATCCGTCAGGGGTGCATATTGTCGCCTTACGTATTTAGCTTGTATACTGAAAATATAATGAGGAATGTTAGAGAAGATATAGACAAAGAATATTATGATGCCATAACAATTGGAAGTTATGAAATACCAGAGATTAGATATGCTGGTGACACAGTGTTACTGTCCACAACACAAAGAGGAATGGAAAAACTAATTATGTCCGTCCGTAAGAACAGCGATAAACAAAATCTCTATCTTAATGTGAAGAAAACTAAATTGATGACAACTGACAAAACAAGCAAGGCAGCTGAAACATCTATCAATGAGGAAAAGCTGGAAGAAGTGGAGAGTTTTGAATATCTTGGATCACTACTAACTAATAATGGAGATGCAATGAGAGAAATTAAAAGGAGAACATCTATCGCTCGTCAGAAAGTAAATCAACTAAAGAATCTGTGGAGAGGAGCAGACAGAACTACAAAAATAAGATTTTTAAGAGCATGTATCTTTCCCGTCGCAACATATGCCTGTGAGATCTGGACACTTAACAAAACAGCTGAGAAACGCATAAATGCCTTTGAATGTAAATGCTACAGAAGAGTTCTTCAAATATCGTGGACACAAAAAAGAACAAATATATCTATACTACAAGAACTTAATAGTGAAGAAGGCTGGCTATTAAAGAGGATTAAAGAGAGAAAACTTAAATATTTTGGACACATTAAACGTCATGATAATCTAGAGAAGACCGTCTTGGAAGGGTACGTCATGGGAAAAAGAAAGAGAAGAAGACCAAGGCGAAGATGGCTGCAAGACATCATTGATGATCTGCAAATGGATGCATCAGCAGCATACAAAAATTATGGAACGCTGGAGCCACATTGGTTAAACTCGCTGTTTAGCTACACTTAACATTCTCTTCAATCATTAAATTACCTCTCCACTAAGTCCACCCCTTCTTACTTTTCAAACTTCCTCACAGCATCACTCTGCAACCCCTCTTCCCCAATCATCTGTTTCAACTTCTCCCAGCTAGGTCAACATTGTATCACTCTCTCTCCCCTCCTCGGTTCCCCATCCACCACCCCCAGTTACAACCCACCTACCACATGTCACAGGTCTCTATTTAAACAGTTTCCACGTTCTACTAAATCCATTCCTGACAATTTACAGCTAGATACTCTTTAAAAAAATTTTTTTAAATAGTATTCACGTGAATCTATACTTTATCTCCTCTCTCTATTTCTTCGTCCTGTATATTTTTGTATGATTAAGGCTCACGCCGAAATGTCACAACTTTGTAATCGTTAAGTAATAAAGCTGCTCCTACTTTTTCCTATTTTATACATTCTAGCATCAGCAGCAGGCCATCTTGCTCACAACCGAGAGGCCTACAGGAGTGCTGTTTGGGAGGCAAAGTTCTGCAAGGGACATGCCAATTAATGAATGAATGATATAAAAACAGAGAAGAGTGGGAAAAAAATAGTAGAACAAAAAAGAGAGACCTTAGATGAGGAAAGGGTAGAACTTAGTAGAGAGGGAATATCATTGTGTAGAAAAAGGAATTTTAAGTATAGATGAATTAGACTTCAAACTGTGTGATTCAAGGGTCCCTTAGTCTTGTATGCAGCGGTTCTCTAGCGTCAGTTGGCTTCTGTCATCAGAATGATTTTGTTTAATGGCGGCTAATAGACTTGCCACTTTAGTTGGGATCATTTAAAAGATTAGATACAGGCTTAGCTAAGCATGCAGGGAGATGTCATATGATGTTTCTGCAGGCGATCTGAGGCCAGTCTCCTTCAAGTGAGGGAGACTTTGTGCACACTGGCACACATCGCGGGACTTGCATGAATTTAAGGACAGTTTTGGGAAAAGTAATTAATTTCGTTTCCTGCACCACAGGGCAGGTGACACAGAGAAGGCGGTTATATTTTCTAGTAGCGACAAATGAAGGACTTCGCTTAAGATGGCTATGGACAAGGATATCCTTTAGATTTGGTTCCCATTTTGCATTATAATAGAAAGATATCAGAGAATATGATCCGAGTGTCAGGGTCGAGATGTAGCTGTGGCAGATAGTGACAAAGAAGATGTTATGAGTGTCAGGGTCGAGATGTAGCTGTGGTAGATAGTGACAGAGAAGATGTTATGAGTGTCAGGGCCGAGATGTAGCTGTGGTAGATAGTGACAGAGAAGATGTTATGAGTGTCAGGGTCGAGATGTAGCTGTGGTAGATAGTGACAGAGAATTTTCTGAAAATGAACAGAACAAGTTGCCGATATTGTTTAAGGCCTGTGTTGTACTTGGTAAAATGTAACACAAACATGAATTTTTTTACTTTTTTCGGGTTCACGAGTTTTCAGTCTTTTTCTCTTGTGCCAGATAATGAAACGTACAAGTCCTCTTCAGTTGATCTTCATACAGAATGTTGGTGATCGAGGAGTTTGGTGGTATCAGGTTCTTCCAAGGATCCTTCAATGCACTGCATTTCAGCAGATGGTGCTTAACAGTTTCTTCTTCTTATCTGTTGTAGTGTATGCAGTATGGTGTGTGGTCAGTGGTCAGTCTGTGTACATGCTTATTGAGTGTAATGTGTCCTGTTCTCAACCTGAAAATTGTGCACTGGTCTCTACGACATAACCTGTTGATGTGGTCTCCGGGGTTAGGCTTTGGCGGGTGTGTACATAGGGATCTTCCACTTGGATTACTAGCCCAGCTGTTCATCCACTGCTGCTTGCAGTTGTTGTGCATAATGTGTTTAGCTGTTCTCATGGTGGCTCCACTCTTTGCCAGTCTGTCAGCACGTTCATTTCCTTTGATATCTATGTGCCCTGGTACAGTGGTCTTGATGTCATAGGAGGCGAGTTCTTTTTGCACTGAGTATGTCAGTTGTAATGTGATCAGCTGATGGTATCCAGTTTTCAAGGGCCTGGAGAGCAGACTGGGAGTCTGAGAAAATAACAAGTTTTTTGGGTGAAAGGAACTGTTTTTGTATTTGGTGGTGGTGGCTGTCAGGGTTGCTAATATTGCCCACATCTCTGCATAGAGCAACAGAAACATAAGCATCGCTAGAGTTTACAATTGAAACTTGAACAATTTGAAATTGGATTTCATTCACTGTTTCTCTTTGTTATACATGATGTTTATGGGTTTTGTACACGCTGTTTATAAGTGCTGTACACGCTGTTTGTGGGTTTTGTACAAGGTGTTCATAAGTGTTTACACGCTACTTATAGGTGTTTTACACGCTGTTTATGAGTTTTGTACATGCGTGTCTGAGTGTTGTAAGCAGTGTCTGGGTTTTGTACATGCGTGTCTGAGTGCTGTAAGCAGTGTCTGGGTTTTGTATAAGGTGCTTATAGCTGTTGTATACGCTGTTTCTGAGTGTTGTACACAGTGTCTGGTTTTTGTACAAGGTGTTTATGGGTGTTGTACACGATGTTTCAGAGTGTTGTAAGCGCTGTTTCTGAGTGTTGTACACAGTGTCTGGGTTTTGTACAAGGTATGTATGGGTTTTACACGATGTTTCTGAGTGTTGTACACAGTGTCTGAGTTTTGTACACGCTGTTTCTGAGTGTTGTACGCACTGTTTCTGAATGTTTCACAATGTCTCATCCTTGTCTAGGTTTTTGCTACATCAACGGTGACGTGGTTGTAAGAGACAGGTACGCAAAATCCGTTTTACCTTCATGTGATTCTCTCTCGGCTGAACTTCATGCTTAGCTGGTATGTGTAAATATAGAGATGTCTCTTCTTTTTGTTTTTATTTACATTACCATCTTATTAAAATATATTTCGTGAATTAACTGCCCTACTTCACCATGAAAAATGCGATGGTAAATTTTTTATAAAACAAAGAATAAAAGTTTGTACATGTTACCTAGGACCATTGTTCACAAATTTGACTATAACAGAAAACGTGGTTTCAAAATGGGACAACTTGTAACTGGACTTAGAAGATCTTCTACAAGAAAAATTTGCGTGGGAGAGAGAACCATAAACTGTCAGTTTACATACATCTCCACCCGCACATCTCTGTCCTCTCTTGTAGACAGGAAGCGGAAGTAGCTGGTTCTGAACTCATCAAAAGCTGACGTCATAGATTTGAGGATACAACGAAATATTACAAATTAAGTAAATATGCGTATTAAATGTGTACCTCTTCCGGTGTGACGTGCAAGATGGCGGACGTTTTTTTTTACGCTCTCGCCGGCATGCAGAAATCAGAGGAATTCCACTTGGTCTGTCACATATCCTATACTGGAAGTTGGACATAAGGGTTGCAACCTTATCCTGGGACCTATCTAGAGGCGACTCCAGATGGGAAAAAAAAGATATCGTTACGGAAACTCGCAGAGAAACCAACCGATCATCAGAGATGCCAACTCCGAAGAGCTCAATCGTCGGCCACAAACATGTGACAAAGATTAGATTATGGAATGTAAGAACGATGGCATCACCAACAAAAACTACACAGACACAGATCATTAAAGAAATGGAGAGATACGACCTAGATGTACTGGGCATCAGTGAAATGTGATGGCCAGAAGCAGGTAAAAGATCGGCGGAAAACGGTAAGTTAATAATACATTCAGGCAGAGAGGATGCGAAACATCAGGATTGGGTAGGTATTATTATGTCAAATGTAGCAGCAAAGAGCTTTGCAGAAAGGGAACTAGTGAACAGTCGTATAATAAGAGCACGAAAGACATGGAAGAATGACAATAATACAGTGGTATGCAGCCACGAACGATGCAGATGAGGAAGTGAAAGACGATTTCTATAACCAATTACAACAAATCATCAACAAAGTCCCTAAACACGACATCCTAATTGCTATGGGGGACTCCGATGCTAAGGTAGGAAAAGATAACACCAACGTCGAAAAAGTGATGGGGAAAGAAGGAATTGACATGGTTAATCAGAACAGAGAAAGATTAATTGAAATATGTCTAACAGAGGGCATGGTCATTGGAGACACAATATTCCCACACAAAGAGATACATAGAACAACGTGAATATTTCCACATGATAGAACTAGAAACAAGATAAGATCATTTTTGTATTAGAAAGCAATACAGAACATCTGATAGATGTAAGGGCTTATAGGGGTGCAGATGTTAACAGTGACCACAACCTGTGTATAAGGAAAATATAACTAACACTGAAAAGCCAACACAAGAAATCAATACACAGAAAGATAAACAGCCACAGACTACAAGAAGAGAATAATAACAGTAATTTCAATCAGGAACTTGCCAATCATTCCATAACACCCAGTGAAGTAGAGGAGATAAGTATTGATGAATTATGGAATTCTTACAGCACAGCCATAATCGCAGCAGCAAAAGCAAGCGCTGGACTGAAAAAACAAAATAGAAGAGCATGGATATCAGAAAACATATGGAAGTACATACATGAAAGACGAGTAGCCAAATTAGGTATGTTGAATATAAAAACAGATCTTGGAAAAGATCTGACGAAAGCAACATACAAAGAAATAGACAGGAAAGTAAAAAGTTCAGCTAGAAGGTTATAAAAGATAATACATAGACAATATGGCGAACGAGGCAGAGAAAGCAGCAAAACCAGGAGACAGCAAAACTTTATATAACATACAAAAGAGGCTAACAGGTACTATTACATCTAAAGAAAGACCAATCCTTAGCAAAACTGGAACCCTATTAACATCAAGTAAAGACAAAAAAAAAAAAGATGGGCTGAACACTTCCAAGAAATACTTAATCGACCACACCCAAAAGAATTGTTAAACCTTGAAACTAACTTACCAGCCTCACAACTAAATGTCAACCTAGATGAAATTACGTTGCATGAAACTGAAACAACAGTGAATTTAATAGCTAACAACAAAGCTACAGGTGAAGATGAAATAACAACCGAAATGTTAAAAGCTATCAATAATGACAACATGAGACAACTACATAGAATGTTTAATAAGATTTGGAAAGAAGAAAATGTCCTTTCTAATTGGAAAAAAGGAATCATTGTTAAAATACCAAAAAAAGGCAACCTTAGCAACAGTAACAGTTGGAGAGGAGTAACCTTAGTATCAGTTGTGTCAAAAGTATTTTGCAAGGTCATTTTGAATAGACTTAAAGATATAGTGGATACTGCAATGAGAGAAGAACAAGCAGGATTTCGAAAATGGAAAAGCTGTCTCGACCAGATCTTTACTCTAATAATAATAATTGAAGAACATATTGTAAAGCAGAAACCATTAATACTGAACTTCATAGACTTTAAAAAAGGCTTTTGATAGCATACGCAGAGATTCATTTTGCAGAATTTTAAGTCTATATGGAATACCATCTAAAACTGTCAACATCATTAAGGACTTATACATTGGATATGTTTGTGCAATCAAAACAGAAGAAGGGATGAGTGAATGGTTCCAGGTTGAAACAGGTGTGAAACAAGGATGTATACTCTCTCCTTTGTTTTTTGGAATTACAATAGACTTTCATAATGAAAAAATGCTGCACAGGTAACACAGGTACTGACTGGGTACATGGGACCCAACTAGAAGATCTTGATTTTGCAGATGACATAACTCTTATCAATAACAATGTGAATTCCATGCAAGAAAAAACAGATAGCCTGTCTTCACTGGCTAGCAAAATAGGACTTGAAAATAACAAGGACAAAACAAAAATTATAAAACTTCCCATTACTCAGAATGGAAAAACACACATAGAAGGGACAGATATTGAAGAAATCAGTCAATTTGCATACCTTGCCAGCTACATAGACCAGGATGGTGACATTAGAAAGGAAGTTAGGATCAGAATTGCAAAAGCAGCATCGATCTTCGAGAACCTTGAGAACATATGGAATTCAAAAGTTATAAGCACAAAAACCAAGTTAAGACTATTCAATTCAAATGTAATATCCACCCTCATTTATGCATGCGAAAGCTGGAAAACAACTAAAGGAATAGAGAAGAAATTAGACTCTTTTGAAAACAAATGCCTAAGGAAAATACTCGGCATCAAGTGGAACGAATTCAAGAACAATGCAGAGATAAGACAGATGACTGAACAACAACCAGTCTCATGGGTGATCAGGAAAAGGAGATGGACATATGTTGGTCACGTGCTGAGAAAAAAACAGTCAGAGAATCCTAAAATAAGTTATAAAGTGGAACACAACAGGCCAAAGAAAAAGAGGCAGACCGCGTGAAACTCTGAGGAACCTCTGAAAGAAGCTCTGAACAAACTCATTGTTAAGAGAGGCCAAATTAATAGGCATAAAATCCCTTGAGGAGGTTGACCGAAGACAGGAAAAATTGGCGAGCTGCCTTGTGAGCCCTATGTGACGTTTAACGGCTCGGGAAGGATATAGGATAAGATTATATGTGTATGCTGCAGTACAGATACGCTATTAGTAGACCTTGTCATTCATTCATTCATTTGCATGTCCCTTGCGGAACGTTTCCTCGAAAACAGTACTCCTGTAGGCCTCTCGGTTGTGAGCAAGGTGGCCTGCTGCTGATGCATCCATTTGCAGATCATCAACGATGTCTTGCAGCCATCTTTGCTTTGGTCTTACTCTTTTTCTTTTTCCCATTATATACCCTTCGAAGACGGTCTTCTATAGATTATCAATACGTTTAATGTGTCCAAAATATTTAAGTTCTCTCTTTTTAATCCTCTTTACTAGCCAGCCTTCGTCAATATTAAGTTCTTATAGTATAGATATATTTGTTCTTTTTTGTGCCCATGATATTTGAAGAACTCTTCTGTAGCCTTTACACTCAAAGGCATTTATTTGTTTCTCAGCTGTTTTGTTAAGTGTCCACGTCTCACAGGCATATATTGTGATGGGAAAGATGCATGCCCTTAAAAATCTTATTTTTAGATGAAGAAAACATGAAATTATAGTAAAAAATGTTTATGAAATTTCACAAAGCCATCCACAGAGGTCAAGAAAAACTTTTGAAACTGAGGATAATTTTGCTGTTATCTTCCTTTTGATTTTGACAAATTATTTCTCTAGGTTAAGAAAAACTGAGCTTCGTGTTACGCTTAGGCATGTTTTTTAAAACTGACAATAAATGTAACCTGATGTGTAAAGAGCAGGTAAATAGGACGGTTCCTTTACACAAAACAAACGCTTATGGTTGCTTCCTTTGTAATCAGGAAACTTGCAGAGAGTGAGCACAAGTGTAATCAGAAAACTTTTAGAGACTGACTAAAAGTGTAATCAGGAAACATGCAGAAAGTGAAGAAAAGTGTAATCAGGAAACTTGTAGAGACTGAGCAAAAGTGTAATCTGGAAACTTGTATAGACTGAGCAAAAGTGTAATCAGGAAACTTGCAGACACTGGGCAAATGTGTAATCAGGAAGCATGCATGGACTGAGCAAAAATGTAATCAGGAAACTTGCAGAGACTGAGCAAAAGTGTAATCAGGAAACTTGCCTAGACTGGGCAAAAGTGTAATCAGGAAACTTGTAGAGACTGAGCAAAAATGTAATCAGGAAACTTGTAGAGACTGAGCAAAAATGTAATCAGGAAACTTGTAGAGACTGGGCAAAAGTGTAATCAGAAAAATTGTAGAGACTGGCTAAATTGTAATCATCAGACATGTAGAGACAGACTAAAAGTGTAATCAGGAAACGTGCAGACACTGAGCAAATGTATAGTCAAGAATCTTGCCGAGACTGAGCAAAGGTGTAATCAGGAAACTTGTAGAGCAAAAGTGTAATCACGAAACTTGTAAAGACGGAGAAAAAAGTGTAATCATTAAACGTGTGGAGACTGGGCAAAAGTGTAATTAGGAAACTTGCAGAGACTGGGCAAAAGTGTAATCAGGAAACTTATAGAGACTGGGCAAAAGTGTAATCAGGAAGCTTGCAGAGACTGGGCAAAAGTGTAATCAGGAAACTTTTAGAGACTGGGCAAAAGTGTAATCAGGAAACTTGCAGAGACTATGTAAAAGTGTAATCAGGAAACTTGCAGAGACTATGTAAAAGTGTAATCAGGAGAAAACTTGTAGAGACTGGGCAAAAGTGTACTACTTCGCCATGTGAGAGAAGTACTTCCTCTAAAGCAAGCATTTTGACCTTTTACAATTATGATGCTTTGGGCGGGAGAGGGAGGGGGTTTGAGTAACTGTAGCCGCTGTGGGTCATGAGTCTAAGATATCTGTGAGTCGTTGGTTTATAACCGCCTCACCAGACTGAAGATAGTTCGTGAATGTTCACATCCACATGTTCCCAACGTTCTTTCAGTTTGTTCTTCTCATTCGATACATATCCTTATACTTTGTTACACAGAGCAGCCAAGTTCTACACAGAGCAGCCAAGTTCTACACAGAGCAGCCAAGTTCTACACAGAGCAGCCAAGTTCTACACAGAGCAGCCAAGTTCTACACAGAGCAGCCAAGTTCTACACAGAGCAGTCAAGTTCTACACAGAGCAGCCAAGTTCTACACAGAGCAGCCAAGTTCTACACAGAGCAGCCAAGTTCTATTGTCCTGTCCATACTGACTGTCCTGCCCACAGTGGCTGTCTTGTTCACACTGACTGTCCTGTTCACACTGACTGTCCTGTTCACACTGCTTGTCCCGCCCACACTGACTGTCCTGTTCACACTGCTTGTCCCGCCCACACTGGTTGTCCTGTTCACACTGATTGTCCTGCCGACACTGACTGTCCTGTCCACACTGGCTGTCCAGTCCACACTGGTTGTCATGTCCACACTGACTGTCCTGTTCACAGTGGTAGTCCTGTCCACACTAGGTGACTTGCCCACACTGGTTGTCATGTCCACAATAACTGTCTTGTTCACACTAGTTATCTTGCCTACACTGTTTGACCGGTCCCCACTAGGTGCCTTGCTTACACTGATTGACTTGCCCAGACTGGTTATCCTGTCCACACTAGTTGCCTTGCCTACACTGGTTGTCCTGTCCAGACTAGTTGCATTGTCCACATTGGTTGTCCTGTTCACACTAGTTACATTGCCTACACTGGATGTCCTGTCCACACTGGTTGCCTTGCCTACACTAGTTTTCTTGCCCACACTAATTGCCTTGCCCACATTAGTTGTCTTCCCTACATTTAGATGTGTTGCTCACATTAGTTGCCTTGCTCATATTAGTTAATTTGATCACATTACTTGTTTTCCCCACATTTGGTTGTCTTTCTCACATTATTTGTCCTGCCCACATTAGTTGTTCTCCCACATTTAGATGGGTTGCCCACATTAGTTGTCTTCCCTACATTTAGATGTGTTGCTCACATTAGTTGCCTTGTTCATACTAGTTGTCTTGATCACATTACTTGTTTTCCCCACATTTGGTTGTCTTTCTCACATTATTTGTCCTGCCCACATTAGTTGTTCTCCCACATTTAGATGGGTTGCCCACATTAGTTGTCTTGTTCATATTAGTTGTCTTGATCACATTACTTGTTTTCCCCACATTTGGTTGTCTTTCTCACATTATTTGTCCTGCCCACATTAGTTGTTCTCCCACATTTAGATGGGTTGCCCACATTAGTTGTCTTGTTCATATTAGTTGTCTTGATCACATTACTTGTCCTCTCCACATTTGGTTGTGTTTTTTTCGGCGACGGGTGTACTACACGCTGTGAACTAGTGCTACAGTTCTGATATTTCGGACTTAATTCACAAACGGATTATAACTTACATATGTTACCTAAACGCGACTGACAGGCCAGTCATTCATTTGCATGTCCCTTGCGGAACTTTGCCTCCCTAACAGCACTCCTGTAGGCCTCTCGGTTGTAAGCAAGATGGCCTGCTGCTGATGCATCCAGTTGCAGATCATCAACGAAGTCTTGCAGCCATCTTCGCCTTGGTCTTCCTTTCTTTCTTTTTCCCATTATGTATCCTTCCAAGACGGTCTTGTCGAGATTGTCATGACTAATATGTCCAAAATATTTAAGTTTTCTTTCTTTAATCCTCGTTACTGGCCAGCCTTCTTCACTATTAAGTTCTTGTAGTATGGACGTATTTGTTCTTTTGTTGTGACCATGATATTTGAAGAACCTTCTGTAACATTTACATTCAAAACCATTTATGTGTTTCTCAGTTGTTTTAATAAGTGTCCAGGTCTCGCAGGAATATGTTGGAATGGAAAAGTTGCACGCCGTTAAAAAGTCTTATTCGATTGCCAGGACCTCGTTAAAATATACTGTTCTGTTAAAAAAAAAGAAACTCAACAAATACGATGTTGCGATTTAAACTGAAGTTTGCTGATCAGACAAGAACATATTGCCTGAAACGTTCACTTGGACATCAACTTCACGTGCTGACCTGAAATGTACTCAGCAGATTATTCATGTGAACAGAAAAGCAACACTAGTCAAAACAGCATTTTTGACAATAACTCATAATAGGTTCATGAGAATCCCATGAAACTCACTGAACACAAAACTCACTGACCATGTTATTGAATGCCTATACAAGATGGACGTTCTTCGAATCAATTCATTTGAAAATTCAGTGCACAAGTATGGCTCATCTCACTACAGAACAACGACTCATCATCATTGGACGTTTATAAACTGAACAGTCACAAAGTGTAGTGGCAAGATAATTTAGTGTGATTAGAAGCACCAATAATCGCCTTTAGAGGCGATTTCAAGAAACTGGCTCAGTTGCAGACCTGCCGCGCAGTGGAAGACCTATAGTCACAACTCCTGCCGAAGACTGCTTCGTACGGATGCGTTACACCAGGAATCTATTTGCATCTGCGTCCTCAACAGTCCAGTCAATGACAGCAGCTTGTCGAATTTCATAACAAACGGTCAGGAACCGACTGCACGACTCTGGTCTTTGGGATATAAGACCCTACGGAGGTCCTGTTCTTACGGACCGAAATCGCTAGAACCGACTGCAGTGGGCGAACCAGCATCGTCAATGGACCGTTGCGAATGATTGGAGAAGGGTTTGGTTTAGTGATGAATCATTTTTTCTGCTCCAGCGACACGATAGACGAAGAAGAGTTTACAGTAGAGTCCATGACAGCTACGCCCAGAACTGCGTGGATGAGGCTTCTCCACATGGTGATGGAAGTGTACTGGTGTGGGGGCCAATCAACTTCATGGAAAGAAGTGGCCTGGTGCAAATTGAAGGACGCCTGAATGTCCAACGATATGCCTCTGAAATTCCTTGTCTTCGCGTCCCTCCACTTCTGGCTGCACCAGGATCGATTTTTCAGCAGGATAACGCTCGACCTCATGTGCAACAACTCACCACCCAGTTTCTCGCTGACAACAACGTCCAGACCATTCCGTGGCCATCCATGTCATCAGATATGAACCCATTAGATCACTTGTGGGATGAACTCAACAGACAAGTCCGGCAGCGAGATGTGGCGCCAACCAGTCTCCGACAGTTGTCTCTTGCACTGCAGGAAGAGTGGGGAGTCATCCCACAACCACGGATCCAACGGCTAGTCGGATCCATGTCAAGGAGATGTCGTTCTCTGATACAGGCCAGAGGAGGCCATACACCTTACTGTAACGGAGACCTCTGTCGCAAAGGATAAAAGTCCAAACTAAATTTAATGAACATCATTTCTTAGTTAAAGTCTTAAAGTTTCTCTATGCCACGATTTAATCATTAATTCACTAAAATAACATTTTTATACAATTTTGAAGTTTGGTGTCTAATACGTCTACAGTAGTGTTGCGTTTTTTATTTTGTTTTTTTTTAACATTATAATCTTGTGATGAAATTCTAACCAGGTTTAACGGATAATTCAAAGCTTCAGCGCTAATGAAAGCAGTGTAACCTAATGTTGAGCACCGGGAGCCTGAGCACGTGTACGATGTAGCCCTCTTGACCGGGACCCCTCGGCCCGCGGAGGACGGAGTGTGTTGGCCCAGGTAAAACAGGACACAGACGGTACAGTATCCGGGTAGAGCAGGACACAGACGGTACAGTATCCGGGTAGAGCAGGACATACACGCACTTACGAGGTTAAGAATGGTCTTGATACAATCCGATCTCGCGGCATGGCTTCGTTCTGGTGGGAAGGAAAGGGGATCAACCCCACGCCTCATAACAACCAACTAAGAGAACAACACCATCGCCCCCCTATGACGGCTTGAAAGG
The DNA here is from genome assembly GCA_009760885.1 of Achatina immaculata. Taxonomy (NCBI): domain Eukaryota; kingdom Metazoa; phylum Mollusca; class Gastropoda; order Stylommatophora; family Achatinidae; genus Lissachatina; species Lissachatina immaculata. The sequence continues at coordinate 18,050,806 of CM019701.1, read as the reverse complement.
ATCAGAAAAGCAGGCCAGAGCCAGCAAACTCAACAGTCCAGTACTCACAGTGCCAGGCCAAAGCCAGCAAACTCAACAGTCCAGTACTCACAGTGCCAGGCCAAAGCCAGCAAACTCAACAGTCCAGTACTCACAGTGCCAGGCCAAAGCCAGCAAACTCAACAGTCCAGTACTCACAGTGGCAGGTCAGAGCCAGCAAACTCAACAGTCCAGTACTCACTGTGGCAGGTCAGAGCCAGCAAACTCAACAGTCCAGTACTCACTGTGGCAGGTCAGAGCCAGCAAACTCAACAGTCCAGTACTCACTGTGGCAGGTCAGAGCCAGCAAACTCAACAGTCCAGTACTCACTGTGGCAGGTCAGAGCCAGCAAACTCAACAGTCCAGTACTCACAGTGGCAGGACAGAGCTAGCAAACTCAACAGTCCAGTACTCACAGTGCCAGGACAGAGCTAGCAAACTCAACAGTATAGTACTCACAGCTTCTCAATGGAATGCAGAGGGAGTGCGAGACAAGAAAATCGAACTATAAGATTTTCTAAAAAAAAAAAAAGGCATAGCCGTCATTTGTTTTCAAGAAACACATCTAAGACAGACACTTAGGTTTTATATACTAGGCTATGAGTGGTTTTGACATGACAGACTGAACAGACCAAAAGCTGTAATAATGGCCCAAGTCAAAACATCCATTACAGCTATTGAAATAAGCAGATCCACAGAAGGCGAGCTGGAATAGCTAACAGTGAAACTCCTAACTAGTGGAGACATGCAAATTACTAACTGCTACAGCCCTCCTGCCATGGCCCTACAGCTTCACAAAATAAAAGTCTAAAGCACAAAACACCTTGTTGTTGGGGACTTCAGCAACTACTTCCCAAGATGGGGTTATGAGACATTGAATCACACAGGAGAAGAACTGGAAGACTGGATGCCAGGCAACAAACTAACCCTTACTAACCGACCAAAAGACAAACCAACCTTCTGTTCCAAGGCATGGAAAAAATCAAGCACACCCGACCTCGCTACAGCAACAGACGACATACATGGACTTACAGTCAGAACAGTCAACACACAACTAGGGGGAAGTAACAGACGACATACATGGACTTACAGTCAGAACAGTCAACACACAACTAGGGGGAAGTAACAGACGACATACATCAACTTACAGTCAGAACAGTCAACACACAACTAAGGGGAAGTAACAGACTACATACATCAACTTACAGTCAGAACAATCAACACACAACTAAGGGGAAGTAACAGACTACATACATCAACTTACAGTCAGAACAATCAACACACAACTAAGGGGAAGTAACAGACTACATACATCAACTTACAGTCAGAACAATCAACACACAACTAAGGGGAAGTAACAGACTACATACATCAACTTACAGTCAGAACAATCAACACACAACTAAGGGGAAGTAACAGACTACATACATCAACTTACAGTCAGAACAATCAACACACAACTAAGGGGAAGTAACAGACTACATACATCAACTTACAGTCAGAACAATCAACACACAACTAGGGTGAAGTGATCATGTGCCAGTCACACTCAAAATCTGTGGAAAAAAGTGCCCAAAACAACTTAACACAGCACCTGCCTGGAACTTCAAAAAAGCAGACTGGGACCAATACTGAGAGCAAGCACACCAGCAGTGCCTGCAGATCACTCTGACCAACAACATTAATCAAAATGTGACAGTTCTAACAAACATAATCCTGGAAGCTGCCAAGAAGTACATACCTAGAGGCAGAAGAAACAACTACAAACCCTACTAGAGCAGAGAACTGGAGAAGATACCAAGAAGTACATACCTAGAGGCAGAAGAAACAACTACAAACCCTACTAGAGCAGAGAACTGGAGAAGATACCAAGAAGTACATACCTAGAGGTAAAGAAACAACTACAAACCCTACTAGAGCAGAGAACTGGAGAAGATACCAAGAAGAACATACCTAGAGGCAGAAGAAACAACTACAAACCCTACTAGAGCAGAGAACTGGAGAAGCTGCCAAGAAGTACATACCTAGAGGTAAAGAAACAACTACAAACCCTACTAGAGCAGAGAACTGGAGAAGATACCAAGAAGTACATACCTAGAGGCAGAAGAAACAACTACAAACCCTACTAGAGCAGAGAACTGGAGAAGATACCAAGAAGTACATACTTAGAGGCAGAAGAAACAAATACAAACCCTACTAGAGCAGAGAAGCTGCACAACGACCAATCTGAGGCCAGAGAAAAAATGGAATGCAAACCAACCACTGAGAATATCAAAACATACTAAAGAAGCCTTCAACAATAGGAAGATAGCTGAGTGTCAAAGAGCATAGAATGAAAGAAACTAGCTCCCTGAGCCTGGACAAAGACACTAACAAACCATGGAACCTGATCAGATCCATAAACAAAGACAAATCATCGAGACAGCCCAACACAGTCATGGAAGAAGCTGAAAAATATCATGGTGGGAAAATGGCAGCAAACATCCTGGCAGATCACTACAGAGATCAGAGCGTCACAACAGTCCCCAAAAGACACATACAGGAAGAAGTCAAAGAAAGGATTAAACACCAAAATCCAAACCCATGCATGATGGCAACATTCACCATGGAAGAACTCAATAAGGCTACACAAAAACTAAAAGAAAAGAAATCACCAAGAAAAGACTGAAGAACAAATGAAATGATAAAGAACCTGGGACCAGCAGCAAAAACATCCTTCACATCTACAAACCGTCCTCCTTCACATCTACAACCAGCCCTCCTTCACATCTACAACCAGTCTTCCTTCACATCTACAACCAGCCCTCCTTCATACCTACAACCAGTCTCCCTTCACATCTACAACCAGTCTTGGAACTCCAGACAATTTCCTGACAGATGAAGAGAGGCAATCATCACTCATCATCATCATCAGGTGCCATGCCGACTGGAGTTGGCTATTAAGCTTCTCCAGAGTACACGATCCTTCATGCAGGCCATCAGTTCAGTTGGTGATCTCCTCTCACACCATCCCGTCATACTGTCCAGTATCATTCTCTTGGTCTTCCTCTTGATCTTTTTCCTTTTATTTTTCATGTTGTTATAATATTTTCAATGCCCCCTCTTCTCATTGCATGTCTTATGAAAGTACATTGTCTCTCTCTTAATTTTTTTTACAAGATTTTTTTGTCTCTCCAGCTCTTCTCATACATTCTTCATTAGTTATTTTTGCTGTCCAGGGGATTCGCAACATTCTTCTAATAAACCACATTTCTGCTGCTTCCAATGACTTTTGTGCAGACCTGCCTATTGTCCATGATGCACTTACATATAACAAGATAGTTTCAATATAGCATTTTAGGAATCGTTTTCTGACATTCACTGATAAGGATGTGTTGGGTAATATGTTTCTCATTCTCTGAAATGCAGTCTTTGCTTGACCTATTCTGTTCCTAATTTCTGTTCTGCATTTCCCATCTGAAGTTATTACTGCTCCAAGATACTTAAATTTCTGCACCTGCTTTAGAATAGTTCCGTTTAATTTTATACTGCATATTGGTGGATTCTGTTTCTTAGCTATAACCACAGTCTCTATCTTTTTGATGTTCAAAGAAAGGCCTTTCTGTTCACTTTCTTTGGCGACTTTATCCAAGCGATTTTGCAGCTCTTGTTGGAAATCAGCTATCAGTACTGTGTCGTCAGCATACCAAAGGTTGTTAATATTGTGTCCTCAAAGTTTTATGCCTGGTTCTGTGATGATCGTTCTTAGAATATTCTCGCTGTACAGAGAAAAAAGGTCTGGAGATAGTACACATACTTGTCGCACCCCTTCTTTTATAGGCTAGTAAAGAGGATTAAAGAGAGAAAACTTAAATATTTTGGACATATTAAACGTCATGATAATCTAGAGAAAAAATGTCTTGGAAGGGTGCATAATGAGAAAAAGAAAGAGAGGAAGACCAAGGCGAAGATAGCTGCAAGACATAGTTGATGATCTGCAAATGGATGCATCAGTAGCAGGCCATCTTGCTCACAACCGAGAGGCCTACAGGAGTGCTGTTAATGAGGCGAAGTTCCGCAAGGGACATGCAAATGAAGGATTGAATGATTTTCAGCTGAATTGTTGCTTCTTGATGCCAGTATAGATGTTTTACAATCCTCAGGTCTTTTCCGTCTATATTGATGTCTTCAAGCATTTTAATAGTTTCATTATGTTTCACCTTGTCGAATGTCTTGGTGTAATCAATGAAGCATAAGTAGAGATCTTTCTGAACTTCTAAAGTTTTTTTCTGTTAGTGTTCGTAAAGCATAAATGGCACTGTGTGTTCCCTTTCCTTCAACAAATCCAAACTGTTCATCTGCTATTTTCAATTTTATCTTTTTCCTTGTTCTTCTCATAATGATTTTCAGAAGCAGCTTCGTTATGTGACATGAGGGGCTGATAGTCCTGTGGTCATCACATTCCTTTGCACCTGGTTTCTTTGGTAATGCTATAAACGTGGATTTAAGCAAGTCACTGGACATATAACCACTGCTGTAAATGTCATTCAGTAACTTGGTTATTATTTTTATTCCTATCTCCTCTAGCGCCTCTATTTCTTCTATTGTGATATTATCAGGCCCAGTTGCTTTTCCTTTCTTCATGTGTTTGATGGCATCTATGATTTCATCTTCAAGTATTGGTGGTCCATTATAGTTTTCAGTATCTAGTATTAATTCTGGTCTTTCTCCTCCATATAGCTCACTGATGTACTCTGTCCACCTGTCCACAATGTCTTCTTTTCCCGTTAACATTTTACCTTCTTTTGATTCAGACATCCTGTGGTATAGTTTGTCTTCCTACCTGTTAGTTCACTAATTCGTTTGTGCTTGTTTTTGCTGTCGTTATTATGAGAATCCTCTGTCTGTCTGCACTGTTCATTTAACTACACTTCTTTTGCTTCTCTGCATTTGCGTTTTATTTCTTTATTTATCCTGCTATATTTTTCTTGGCCATTTTTACTCCTCCTCCTTCTCTTGTCCATCAGGCCTAAGACGTCGTCTGTCATCCACTTATTTTTAGGGGCTTCTGTTTTTTGGTGGTATTATCTTCTTAACAGTTTGGTGGATAGAATCCCTTTACATCGCCCATTGTTCATCTATACTATTTATCTTTGCTATTGCATAGTATCTATTTTTTATAATAACATTATATTGTTCTCGCTGTTCTTGGTCATTTTTAATGAGTTCTGTATTCGGTTTGATGTTTCTCACTTTTCTGCATGCTTTCTTTAGCTTTATTCTAATTTTCCACAGAGTGGGTCATGGTCATTATTGCAATCGGCTCCTGGCATGGTTTTTGTTGTCAGTAACGCATTCCGGAACCGTTTGTTGATTAATATGTAGTCTATCTGGTTAAAAGTCTTTTTGTCTGGGCTGCACCACGTTGCCAGCCTTCGAGGATGTTGTTTAAACCAGGTGTTTCCTACAACCATGCTATGTAATCTTGCCCATTCAGTTAATTTACTACCTCTGTCATTCCTCTCCCCCAGTTCATAGTCACCAACGATGTCATCAGGAAAAAGAGAAAAACAAACCCAGCTACAGACCTATCAGCCTCCTAAGCTGCATGGGCAAAGTGAAGGAAAGGATGGTCAACACCAGACTCATACAACACCAGACTCATACAACAACTAGAACAAAATCGCCTGATAAACAGTGCACAGTCAGCATACATCACAGCACAGAAGACCAGCTCATCTACCTAACCCAAGAAATAGAAAACTCTTTTCAGGAGAAGAAAAAAGTTCTAGCCACCTTTGTATACCTAACACAAGCATTCAACAAAGTATGTAAAAAAGGTCTCCTGAAACTACTCAACAACAAGGTTGAAAGAACAATATTTCGATGGATATGAGATTTCTTGAGATACAGAACAGCCAGAGTCAAAATGAATGGAAACTAAGCCACAGAGTCACCCTGAGCCAAGACGTTCCTCAGGGAGGAGTTATTTCTCCCACTCTGTTCCTGATATACATAAATGACATCACAGACAAAGTGTCCAACAGCATATCACATGCCTTGCACGCAGATGACTTCACTGTGTGGAATGCTGCAGAAAAAAAAACACAGCAACACATAGAATATAGGAAGCACTAAATACCATAGGAGACTGGGCCACAAAGTGGGGTGTGATAATAAACCCCATAAAGTCCACAGCTACCTGCTTCTCGTTGTCCAACAACATAGAAACTTTTCAACTAGAAATACGGGGAAGTTACACAGACAGAACAGCCAACATACCTCGGAGTGAAACTGGACAAGAGGCTAACCTGGAAGCCACACCTGCTGGACACCAGAAAACAGAGCAATTAAAAAGCTAGCTGTGGTAAAAAAAGCTGGCAAGTACAACCTGGGGAGCCAACACAAACATACCCAAAAAAGCATATTGGGCACCATAAGGTCAACACTTGAATATGGCATGACAGCCTGGGCCACAGCCTCCAACACAAACACCGCTCGCCTGACAAAAGTGCAAAACACTGGCCTGCGGCTGATCAAAGGAGGAATGAAGAGCTCTCTCATCACGGAGATGGAGAAATACACGAAAATTCAACCTCCTGAGGTCAGGAGCAAAGAAAAACTAATTATCCACAAACAAAAGTTAATACGCGTGACAATCCACCCTGTGAACAAAATAATTCAGGAGTCCACAAAAAACAGACTGAAAAGAATCATCTTCAACCACCTAACAACACAACCGCAACAACACTATAAAGATCTCCTCCCCACCTCTCATGAAGAAATTGAACCACTCCAAATTGTGGAGTAGCACAGTCACTTTGAAAAGATAACAGTCTTCACAGAGGTACCAGGCATACACAAAAAGGACTACCTAACAAAACTTCAGATGAAGACACTGACCCAGGAGCTGATTGACAGCAAATACAACCCAGCTGAATGGACACATGTGTACACAGATGGGTCTGCAGAAAAAGCAGTAAAAAATGGAGATGGGGGCGTTTATATAAGATACACAAATAGGAGACAAACAAAAAAGGCCATCACGATGGGAAGGATTTCTATCAACTACAGGGCAGAAACAACAGCCATCTTCGAAGTCATCAGAATACTCAAACAGAAAACCAGCAGCCACCACATAAAATAGCCTTCCTCACAAACTTCAGGGCACTTCTAGAATCTCTAAAAACAACAAAGAACCCACAGGCAAACATACAGGAAATCACAACAGAAATGAAGCATCTTACACTGTCAAAAACTGTGGCCTTACAATGGGTACCATCCCACTGTGGAATAGCTGGCAATGAAATAGCTGACAGCCTATCCAAAGTTGGCAGCAACCAAGATCAAACAAATCATCAAGTAAACTATCAAGAGCTTGAAACCATAATCTGTAACCAGTGCAGATCTGAATGGAAGAAACAAATGAAATGCAACAATGAACCAGATGCAATAAACCAACTACAAAGACATCAGCAAATGATCCTCTTGTGCTATGGACAGGCTACTGCAGACTACTAAGCTACCTACATCAATCCAAAATGTCTCACACAGATGAGTGTCCATGTGGTAATGGAGCCCAGACTCCAGAACATATCTTTCAGGAGTGCCCAAAACATGTTGAGAGGGATAAGGATTGAGTTGACCATCAACCTTGAAAGCAGGAGAAGAAGGTTCTGTTGCTCACATTAGTTGTCTTGCCCACAGTGGTTGTCTTGTCCACACTAGTTGTACTGCTTACATTAATTGTCTTGATTAAAATAGTTGTGTTGCTCACATTAGTTGTCTCGCCCACAATGGTTGTCTTGTCCACACTAGTTGTACTGCTTACATTAGTTGTATTGCTTAAACTAGTCATCTTGTTAAACTAGTTGTCTTGCTTACACTATTTGTATTGCTTAAACTAGTTGTCTTGCATAAACTAGCTGTAATCCTTACACAAGTTGTTTTAACCACACTAGGTGTTTTCTCCACTAGTTATCTTGCTTACACTAGTTATCTTGCTTACACTAGTTGTCTTGGTTACACTAGTTATCTTGCTTACACTAGTTATCTTATTTACACTAGTTGTCTTACTTACACTAGTTATCTTCCTTACACTAGTTATCTTGTTTAAACTAGTTATCTTGTTTACACTAGTTGTCTTGCTTACACTAGTTGTCTTGTTTACACTAGTTGTCTTGCTTACACTAGTTGTCGTGTTTAAACTAGTTATCTTGTTTACACTAGTTGTCTTGGTTACACTAGTTATCTTGCCTACACTAGTTGTCTTGCTTACACTAGTTGTCTTGCTTACACTGATCATCTTGTCCACAGTAATTGCCTTCCTTGTGTTGGTTTTCTTCTTCATTCTTAAACTAGTTGTGTTGCTCATGCTTAAACTAGTTGTCTTGCTTACACTAGTTGCTTATATTAGTTGTGTTGCTTCAACTGGTTGTCATGCTTAAACTAATTGTCTTCCCCACAGCAGATGTCTTACTTATAATAGTTGTCATGCTTAAACTAGTTGTCTTGCTTACAGTAATTGTTTTCCTTACACTACTTGTCTTCTTTAAACTGGTTGTGTTGCTCACGCTAGTTGCTTGGCTTACACCAGTTGTCTTGTTAAACTGGCTGCTTTGCTTAAATAAGTTGTCTTGCTTAAACTAGATGTCTTGCTTAAACTACTTGTCTTGTTTACACTAGTTGTTTTGCCAACACTAGTTGTCTTGCTTACACTAGTTGTCTTGCTTACAGTAGTTGTCTTGCCCACATTAGTTGTCTTGCTTAAACTAGTTGTTTTACTTACACTAGTTGTCCTGTCCAAGCTGGTTGTCTTGACAACACTGGCTGTCTTGAAAACACTAGTTTTCTTGCTTACACTGTCTTACTTAAACTGGTCTTCATATTTATACTAGTTGTCTTGCTTAAAAAGGTGGTCTACCTTACACTAATTGTCTTCCTTACACTGGTTTTCTTGTGTAAACTGGTTGTCTTACTTAAAATAGTTTTCTTGCTTACTCTAGTGGCCTTTCTGGAACTACTTGTCTTGCTTACACCAGTTGTCTTGGCTTAAACTCTCTTGTCCATATTAGTTGTCTTACCCACACAAGGTATCTTACACTGCTTGTCTTGCACACTCTAACTGTCTTGCCCACAGTAGTTGTCTTACCCACACTAGCTGTATTGCTTACACAGGTTGTCTTGCCCACACTAGTTGTCTTGCAGACACTAGGCATCTAGCCTAAACTTCTTGCTTTGCACACTCTGGTTGTCTTACCCACACTAGGTATCTTCCTTACACTGCATGTTCCTCACACTCCAGTTGTCTTACACTAGATATCTTATTTACACTGCATGTTCCTCACGCTCCAGTTGTCTTATATACACTAGATATCTTATTTACACTGCATGTTCCTCACGCTACAGTTGTCTTATATACACTAGATATCTTATTTACACTGCATGTTCCTCACGCTACAGTTGTCTTATATACACTAGATATCTTATTTACACTGCATGTTCCTCACGCTACAGTTGTCTTATATACACTAGATATCTTATTTACACTGCATGTCCTTCACACTCTAGTTGTCTTGCTCACACTAGCTGTCTTGCTTACACCGTTTGTCCCTCACACTCTATTTGTCTTATCCACACTAGGTGTCTATTTTACTTTTCATGTTGTTGTTTGTCACCTTACTTATTTAACTTTTATACTGAAATTATAATGAGGAATGTTAGAGAAGATGTAGACAAAGAATATTATGATGCCATAACAATTGGAGTACCCGTGTGGTACCCGGGATCTGCAAAGAATAGGACCACTGTACCCTACCATGCATGATCGTAAAAGGCGACTAAGGAGGGTTCAGCATAGGGCCAGCAACCCTATCTGGTAAAAAACTATCAGACTGCTACAGAAACAGAAGCAAGGGAAAAAGCAAATGCAGGTGGAAGGAGAAATGCGTATCAGGAAACTGAGCCCATGAAGGTTGTGGATGAAAGCCAGCCACTGGAAGTCCCCAGCCCGACTGCAGACCTCCTGGAACCTAAACAAAAGATGCATATAGGCAGCTGGAATGTAAGAACACTAAACCAGACTGGAAAACTAGCACAAACCATCAAGGAAATGCACAGATACAAACTAGACATACTAGGAATACAAGAAGCAAGATGGACAGGACAAGGCAGAAGGAAATTAACAACACAGCACACAGAAGATACAATAATATGGTCAGGTAAAGAAGATCTTCATGAAGGAGGAGTAGCATTGATTATAACAAAAGAAGCATCAAGAGCATTGCTGAAATGGACCCCAATAAATGAGAGATTATTATATGCACGGTTCAACTCAAGATTCACGAAGCTGTCTATTATAGTTTGTTATGCACCAACAGAAGCAGCTGAAGAGGAATTAAAAGAAGATTTTTACAACAGCCTCCAAGCAACAGTAGAAACAATACCCAAGCATGATATGCTACTCATCTTGGGCGACTTCAATGCAAAAGTAGGTGAAGGAAATGAAGATAGAAGAAGAATCATGGGAAGAGAAGGAATCGGAGAAATAAATGAAAATGGAGAAAGACTGTGCAGTTTCTGTGAAGAAAACATGATGACCATCGGAGGGACAATTTTCCAACACAAAAACATCCATAAGGTGACTTGGAGGTCACCAGATAAAACCACAGAAAACCAAATCGATCACATACTAATAAACAACAAGTGGAAACGGTCACTACAAGATGTGCGAGCAAGGAAAGGAGCAGATATAGGAAGTGATCACAACCTTCTGGTAGCAAAAATAAAACTAAAATTAAGGAAAGCCAGAATCGGAGAACACAGAAAGATACATTTTGATACAAGAAAACTGATAGACCAGCAAACAAGAAATGAATTCTCAATAATACTTAAGAACTGCTTCAGTGTCCTACAAGACGAAGCAGAAATGTCCATATTAGAGTTCAATAAAACACTACAGGAAACAGCAAAAGAGGTGCTGGGATATCGGAAAAGGAGAAAAGAGGAATGGATAAGTGAGACCACATGGGAAAAGATAGAGCAAAGAAAAGAAATCAAGAAAAAATTACTGAACACCAAATCACAACGACTTAAAGAACGAGTTTTAAGTAATTATGCACAAAAAGACAAAGAAGTGAAGGAATCATGCCGTCAAGATAAACGTCAGTATTATGACAACTTAGCAGAGACAGCAGAGAAAGCAGCATATACAAATGACATGAAAACCATATAAAATCACAAAGCAGATGACAGGTAACTTCAATACAAGATGTGAAAGTGCAGTAAGAACACAAAATGGACAACTGGTCAGTGGAGAAAGAGAAAAAATTGAAAGATGGAGGGAACACTTTAACACCCTACTAAACAGAACACAAGCAGCACAAGCAATAGATATACCTGAAGCAAAAGCGGAACTAAACATCAATACAGGACCAATAACAATAAATGAAGTAAAAGAGGCGATAAAGAAGCTAAAATCAGACAGGGCACCAGGTGAAGATGAAGTGACTGCTGAGATGTTGAAAGCAGAAGAAACAGAAACACCAAAACAACTTTGCCGGATATTACAACAAATTTGGGATTTAGAAAAAGCCCCAGAGGAGTGGAAAACTGGTCTTATAGTAAAACTACCAAAGAAGGGTGACCTCAGAGATTGCGGGAACTGGAGAGGCATTACCCTACTGCCACTCACTAGTAAAGTATTTTGCAGAATAATCATCAACAGAATTGTACCAACACTTGAGGAAAAACTTCGGAAAGAGCAGGCAGGATTTAGGAAAGGAAGATCATGCATAGACCATATATTTGTACTTAGACAAATATTAGAACAGGCAAATGAATGGCATAGCACAACATATGCGTTATTCATAGATTTTGAGAAAGCCTTTGACAGTGTCAACAGAGATGCACTGTGGAAAATCCTAAGATGGCATGGCCTCCCCCATAAAATAGTTAATGTAATCAAAGCCCTATACGAGGGTTTTCAGTGCAAAGTTATCTGTGGAGAACATACCTCCAGCAGCTTTAGGGTACAAACAGGAGTGAAACAGGGATGTGTACTATCACCAACATTATTTATCTTGGCAGTAGACTGGTTAATGAAGGAGGCAACATCAGACAAACGCAGAGGATTACAATGGACCCTTAACACAGTGCTGGAGGACCTTGACTTTGCGGACGACATTTGTCTATTATCAAGCAGTCACAAAGATATGCAAGATAAAATAAACAAGTTAACCCAGAATGCAAACAACATAGGACTAAAGATCAACGTAGGAAAGACAAAGTTAATGAAGCAAAATGTGAACAACAGAAATGTACTCAGAGTAGATAACAAGTTAGTGGAGGAGGTCAACGAATTTGTATACCTTGGCAGCAGAGTAGTAGAAAATGGAGACAGCACAGAGGACATCAACAGCAGACTTACTAAAGCAAACCAGGCTTTTGCAATGCTACAGAATATATGGAAATCAAATAAACTAAGCATAAATATGAAAATCAGGATATTTAAGAGTAATGTTCTAAGTGTACTACTCTATGGAAGTGAATGCTGGAAAATCACCAAAACCATAGAAAACAAGTTGAATTCTTTCCAGACTAAATGTTTACGTAGAATTAAAAAAATATTTTGGCCAAACACCATAAGAAATAACATCTTATTAGCAGAAATGCAGATGAAACCACTGACAACAATTATTGAGGAAAGACGATGGCGATGGTTGGGACATGTGCTCCGAATGACTGACAACTCACTACCAAAAATAGCACTAAGATGGACACCACAGGGGAGCAGAAGTAAGGGTAGACCAAAAGAGACATGGAGAAGAACAACAGAAAGGATGTTGAGCAATAGAGGGCTCACCTGGGCAAGAGCAGAAAAAAAGGCGAAAGACAGGCATTTGTGGAAAACCCTTGCGGAAGCCCCATGTGCCCTGGGCACTTAAGGTTCAGAGAGAGAGATAACAATTGGAGGTTATAAAATACTAGAGATTAAATATGCTGATGACACAGTATTACTGTCCACAACACAAAAAGGAAATTAAAAACTAATTATGTCAGTCCATAAGAACAGCGAAGAGCAGAACCTCTATCTTAATGCGAAGAAAAATAAATTGATGACAACTGACAAAACAAACAAGGCAGCTGAAATATGTATCAATGAGGAAAAAGTGGAGAGTTTTGAATATCTTGGATCACTGCTAACTAATAATGGAGATACACTGAGGGAAATTAAAAGGAGGACATCTATCGCTCTTCAGAAAGTAAAACAACTAAAGAATCTGTGGAGAGGATTTTTTAGGCCATGCATCTTTAACGTCGCAACACATGCATGTGAGATCTGGACACTTAACAAAACAGCTCAGAAATGCATAAATGCCTTTGAATGTAAATGCTACAGAAGAGTCCTTCAAATATCATGGACACAAAAAAGAACACATATATCCATACTACAAGAACTTAATATTGAAGAAGGCTGGCTAGTAAAGAGACTTAAAGAGAGAAAACTTAAATATTTTGGACACATTAAACGTCATGATAATCTAGAGAAGACCGTCTTGGAAGGGTACATAATGGGAAAAAGAAAGAGAGGAAGATCAAGGTCAAGATGGCTGCAAGACATCGTTGATGATCTGCAAATGGATGCATCAGCAACAGGCCATCTTGCTCACAACTGAGAGGCCTACAGGAGTGCTGTTAGGGAGGCAAAGTTCTGCAACGGACATGAAGATAAATGAATGGATGAATGAACACTAGATATCTTCCCTACACTGCTTGTCCCTCATACTTTAGTTGTCTTGCCAACGTTAATTGTATTCCTTACACTGCTTGATCTACACACTCAGATTTCTTACCCACATTAGGTATCTTCCTTACAAAGCTTGTCCCTCACTCTCTTGTCCACACTAGATATCTTCTTTACACTGCTTGTCCCTCAGTCTCTAGTTGTCTTGTCCACACTAGATATCATCTTTACATTGCTTGTCCCTCACACTCTAGTTGTCTTGTCCACATTAGGTATCTTCCTTACATGGCCTGTCCCTCACACTCTAGTTGTCCTGTCCACACTAGATATCATCTTTACACTGCTTGTCCCTCACTCTCTAGTTGTCTTGTCCACACTAGATATCATCTTTACATTGCTTGTCCCTCACACTCTAGTTCTCTTGTCCACACTAGATATCTTCTTTACACTGCTTGTCCCTATCACTGTAGTTGTCTTGTCCACACTAGATATCTTCTTTACACTGCTTGTCCCTATCATTCTAGTTGCCTAAACCACACTCATCATCATCAGGTGCCGTGCCGACTGGAATTGGCTATTATGCTTCTCCAGAGTACCCGATCCTTCATGCAGGCCATCAGTTCAGCTGGTGATCTCCTCTCACACCATCCCGCCAGACTGTCCAGTATCATTTCTCTTGGTCTTCCTCTTGATCTTCTTCCTTCTATTTTTCCTGTTGTTATAATATTTTCAATGCCCCCTCTTCTCATTGCATGTCCTATGAAAGTACATTGTCTCTCTCTTATCTTTCTGACAAGGTTTTTTGTGTCTCCAGCTCTTCTCATACATTCTTCATTAGTTATTTTTGCTGTCCAGGGGATTCGCAACATTCTTCTAATAAACCACATTTCTGCTGCTTCCAATGATTTTTGTGCAGACTTGCCTATTGTCCATGATTCACTTCCATATAACAAGATAGGTTCAATATAGCATTTTAGGAATCGTTTTCTAACATTCATTGATAAAGATGTGTTAGCTAATATGTTTCTCATTCTCTGAAATGCAGTCTTTGCTTGACCTATTCTGTTCCTAATTTCTGTTCTGCATTTCCCATCTGAAGTTATTACTGCTCCAAGGTATTTGAATTTCTGCACCTGCTTTAGAATGGTTCCGTTTAATTTAATACTGCATGCTGGTGGATTCTGTTTCTTAGATATAACCATAGTCTCTGTCTTTTTGATGTTCAAAGTAAGGCCTTTCTGTTCACACTAGATATCTTCTTTACACTGCTTGTCTCTGACACTCTAGTTGTCTTACCCACACTAGGTGACTTCAGTGCACTGCATGTCTTTCACACTCTAGTTGTCTTCACCCACTTGTTATCTTCCTTAAACTGCTTGTCCCTAACACTCTAGTTGTCTTTACCAGACAACGTATCTTCCTTACACTGTTTGTCCCTATCACTCTAGTTGCCTAACCACACTAGGTGTCTTCCTTTCACTGCTTATTCCTCATACTCTAGTTGTTTTATATATGCTAGGTATCATTCTTACTGCTCGTCCTTCACCATCTAGTTGCCTTCCGTACACTAGGTTTCTTACTTTCATTGCCTATTACTTTCAATGTAGTTGTCTTTTACCAATGCATGGTATCTTACTTACAAAGCTTGTCAATCACACTCTAGTTGTCTACCAAAACTGTGTCTTGTATACACTGCGTGTTTTGCACACTCTAGATGTCTTGCACACTCGAGGTGTCTTACCTATACTGCTTGTCCCTCACACTCTAGCTGTCTTGCCCACATTAATTGTCTTGCTTACACTGCTTGATCCACACACTCTAGTTGTCCTACCCACACTAGATATCTTCATTATACTGCTTGTCTTGCACTCTCTTGTTGATTTCAGCCACTAGTTACCTTCCTTACACTGCTTGTCTTGCACTCTCTTGTTGATTTCAGCCACTAGTTACCTTCCTTACACTGCTTGTCCCTCACATGCTAGTTATCTTACCCACACTAGGTATCTTCCTTACACTGTGTCTTCCTTACACTCTAGTTTTCTTGCCCACACTAGGTATCTTCCTTACACTGTGTCTCCCTTACACTCTAGTTGTCTTACTCATGCTAGGTATCTTCCTTACACTGTGTCTCCCTTACACTCTAGTTGTCTTTCCCATGCTAGGTATCTTCCTTACACTGTGTCTCCCTTACACTCTAGTTGTCTTTCCCATGCTAGGTATCTTCCTTACACTGCTTGTCTTGCACACTATATTTGTCTCCTACACACTAGGTATCTTCCTTACACTGCTTGTCCCTCACATTCTAGTTGTCTTGCCCACACTAGGTATCTTCCTTACACAGCTTGTCCCTGACATTCTAGTTGTCTTACCCACACTAGATATCCTCTTTACACTGCTTGTCCCTCACTCTCTAGTTGCCTTACCCACACTAGATATCCTCTTTACACTGCTTGTCCCTCACTCTCTAGTTGCCTTACCCACACTAGATATCCTCTTTGCACTGCTTGTCCATCACCCTCTAGTTGTCTTGCCCACCTAGATATCCTCTTTACACTGTTTGTCCCTCACTCTCTAGTTGCCTTACCCACACTAGATATCCTCTTTACACTGCTTGTCCATCACCCTCTAGTTGTCTTGCCCAAACTAGATGTCTTCCGTACACTGCTTGTCCCTCACACTCTAGTTGTCTTGCCCACACTATGTATCTTCCTTACACTGCTTATTCCTCACATTGTAGTTGTCTTGCCTACACTATGTGTCTTCCTTACACTGCTTGTCCCTAACACTCTAGTTGTCTTGCAGACACGAGGTATATTCCCTCTTTTTTTTTTTGCCTGTTGAGTAGCCCTCATGATCATTGAAGAATGTCTTTGAGACTCTGTGTAACCTTGAATTTGTCCTTTCTGTGCTCATTTTCCAAGAGATTTATTGTCAGCCTTCTTACTACTATTTATCTTATATATCTTATATCCTTCCCGTGCCATTAAATGTCACATAGGGCTCGCAAAGTAGTTCGCCAATTTTTCCTGTCTTTGGCAAGTCCTTCATCAAGAGATTTTATGCCTGTTAATTTGGCCCCTCTTAACAATGTCCTCTTCAGAGTTTCACGCTGTCTGCCTCTTTTTCTTTGGCCTGTTGTGTTTCACTTAATAGCTTGTTTTGGGATTCTCTGATCATTTCTTCTCATCAAGTGACCAACATATGTCCATCTTCTTTTCCTGATCACCCATGAGACTGGTTGTTGTTCAGTCACCTGTCTTATCTCTGCATTGTTCTTGAATTCGTTCCACTTGATGCCGAGCATTTTCCTTAGGCATTTGTTTTCAAGAGTCTAATTTCTTCTCTATTTCTTTAGTTGTTTTCAAGCTTTCGCATGCATAAATGAGGGTGGATATTACATTTGAATTGAATAGTCTTAACTTGGTTTTTGTGCTTATAACTTTTGAATTCCATATGTTCTCAAGGTTCTTGAAGATCGATGCTGCTTTTGCAATTCTGATCCTAACTTCCTTTCTAATGTCACCATCCTGGTCTATGTAGCTACCAAGGTATGCAAATTGATTGACTTCTTCAATATCTGTTCCTTCTGTGTGTATTTTTCCATTTTGATTAAGAGAAATTTTCATTATTTTTGTTTTGTCCTTGTTAATTTCAAGTCCTGTTTTACTAGCCATTGAGGACAGGCTATCTGTTTTTTCTTGCATGGAATTCACATTATTACTGATAAGAGTTATGTCATCTACAAAATCAAGATCTTCTAGTTGGGTCCCATGTACCCAGTCAATACCTGTGTAACCTATGCAGCATTTTTCATTATGAAGTCTATTGTAATCCCAAAAAGTAAAGGAGACAGTATACATCCTTGTTTCACACCTGTTTCAGTCTGGAACCACTCACTCATCCTTTCTTCTGTTTTGACTGCACAAACATATCCATTGTAGAAGTCCTTAATGATGTGGACAATTTTAGATGGTATTCCACGTAGACTTAAAATCCTCCACAATGAATCTCTGTATATGCTATCAAATGCCTTTTTAAAGTCTATGAAGTTCAGTATTAATGATTCCTGCTTTTCAATATGTTCTTCAAGTACTATTCTTAGAATAAAGATCTGGTCGAAACAGCTTCTCCCTTTTCAAAATCCTGCTTGTTCTTCTCTCATTGCAGTATCCACTATATCTTTAAGTCTATTCAAAATGACCTTGCAAAATACTTTTGACATAACTGATATTAAGGTTACTCCTCTCCAATTGTTACAGTCACTAAGGTTGCCTTTTTTTTTTGGTATTTTAACAATGATTCCTTTTTTCCAATTAGAAGGGACCTTCTCTTCTTTCCAAATCTTATTAAACATTCTCTGTAGTTGTCTCATGTTGTCACTATTGATAGCTTTTAGCATTTCGGCTGTTATTTCATCTTCACCTGCAGCTTTGTTGTTAGCCATTAAATTCACTGCTGTTTCTATTTCATGCAATTTAATTTCATCTAGGTTGACATTTAGTTGTGGGGCTGGTAAGTCAGTTTCAAGTTTTAACAATTGTTTTGGACGTGGTCGATTAAGTATTTCTTGGAAGTGCTCAGCCCATCTTTGCTTTTGGTCTTTATTTGATGTTAATAGGGTTCCAGTTTTGCTAAGGATTGGTCTTTCTTTAGATGTAATAGTACCTGTTAGCCTCTTTTGTATGTTATATAAAGTTTTGCTGTCTCCTGTTTTTGCTGCTTTTTCTGCTTCTTTCACCATATTGTCTATGTATTCTCTTTTATCCCTTCTAGCTGAACTTTTTACTTTCTTGTCTAGTTCTTTGTTTGTTGATTTCACCAGATCTTTTCCAAGATCTGTTTTTGCATTCAACATGTCTAATTTGACTGCTTGTCTTTCATGTATATACTTCCATGTTTTTTCTGATATCCATGCTTTTCTATTTGGTTTTTTCAGTCCAGCACTTGCTTTTGCTTCTGTAATTATGGGTGTGCTGTAAGAATTTCATAATTCATCAATACCTATCTCCTCAACTTCACTGTTACTACTGAAAAGAATATTTTTCCTTCTGCACTGTGGAATGAGATCAGTCTAAACTGTTATATGACATAGATCTTTTTTATGTCTTGTCTGAGACTGACTTCACATTACATAGTTGTATGACAAAGAACTTTTTATGTCTTGTCTGAGACTGACTTCACATTACATAGTTGTATGACAAAGAACTTTTTATGTCTTGTCTGAGACTGACTTCACATTACATAGTTGTATGACAAAGAACTTTTTATGTGATTAACATCACATTACACTGTTAACGGTCAGATAGTAAGAAATGGCTCCATCTCATCTTTGCTCTGTGTGTCTTTACATTTTGTTGAGATTTTAAATTTCCTATCACAGCTCGGTGGCCTGAAGTAGTATTAACTGGACTGGGGAAAACTGATGGCTGGGACATTTCTTGAAGAACGGCCAAATATGGTCCGACTCTAAAAATAGCACATAAAGCAATGTTGATATGAAACAAAGAAAAATAGCGTACAAAGCAATGTAGATGTGAAGAATTAAAGATTGTACATAAGGCAATGTAGGCTTGAAAAAAAATGAAAGAATGTACACAAACCACTGTCGATGTGAAGAAAGTGTCTATCTACACTCCAGTGCGAATAGCCAAACTGCCTGGGAGTGGTTCTGGCAGTTGAGCATTTTATTTTTACCTACAATACAAATTCACAGCTGTGATTTACTAGAAGTTGCATCTAGGAGTGCTTGTGCTGAAGTGTTGTGAATGTTTTAATGGAAAATTGCAAGGTGTTGTACTAGTCTGACTGATTGATAGTAAAGGGTGGGTAGGAAAAGGAAAAAGGAGAGAGAGAGAGAGGGATACATTGATTGTCAAGCCGAGAAAAGGGTTGGTGGAACAGATGAATGTGTTTAGGTAGAGGGTTTGTGATTTAGTACAGAGAAGGTCCTGGAAAGTTAGTTGCAGGTTAGGAAAGAGTAGATGAGAACTTAGTAGGAAGGGATATGATTGTAGAGAAAGGAAAGATAAAGTATAGCTGAATTTTTAGTTCAAACTATTTGGTTCAAGTGTTCCATATTTCTGCAGGTAGCGGTGAAGCTATGGATGTTTTTTGGTCCACTTGAAAGAACGTTGCTCTCTCTAGGCTAAGCATCTGCTTGTCCTATTGTAAACCATGATTCAGTTCAACGTCCGTTATCTTATTAATTTTCTTTCTTTCAAATATAAAATGAATTGTCTACATTTTGTCAAAGCTAATCACATATAAGAGATCTCAGTTTTGATGTAAATAGGAAACAACGAGGCTTTCATGCGGTAAAGTAAGAGAACACAGAAACAATGAGGCTTTGGTACAGTAAAGTAAGAGAACACAGAAACAATGAGGCTTTGGTACAGTAAAGTAAGAGAACACAGAAACAACGAGGCTTTGGTATGGTAAAGTAAGAGAACACAGAAACAACGAGGCTTTCAAACGGTAAAGTAAGAGAACACAATTTTGTAGGAATAGACCTCGAAGAAATTGTAGACAAAGCACTTTAGTGAGACGCGAGAGAAAGAAAAATCACAAGAGAATTACGTGAGATTCAAACCACAGACTCCGGTAGGACAAACAGCAATCTAGCCAAAGGAGAAAACAGCATTGTAACGAAAGCCTCATTGTTTCATATTTATAAAAAAAAGTTTCCTGAAACTATACTTGAAACTAACTTCGCGTAAAAAGTGTTCGTTCGTTTGTTGTGGTTGTTGTTCAAGTATGCACCAGACATGGCAGGAGACCGTGTGTATGTTTGTCTAAAGTTGGTACCTGCTAGCGAGACTGAATCTAAGCTGCAGAATGTCTGCGTCATGATCTCGTTTCTTTCCGGGTGTCATGATCCTCGTGTCGACTGAACAGTTACTAATGACTTCGCTTTCAAACACCTTTTTTTTTTTTAGGTGCGAGATAGTGAAGTTCATTAATACACTGTTCTCTTGTGGCTAGACGGCTGCTTGTCCTACCGGAGTCCATGGTTAGAATCCCAGGTAATTCTCTTGTGATTATTCTTTCTGTCACATTTTACTAAAGTCTAAGATTTTTTTTTCGAGGACTAATCCTAAAAAAAAAACTGTGTTCTCTTACTTTTCAGTTTTGATGTGCACAAGTTTCATTTTTTTCCAGCTAACTCAAATGTATTTGTTAAATAAAAGGACACTGACACGAGTTTTCTAATTTACAAAAAAAAAAAAAAAAAGCGGTTATGAACAAATCTTTAATATATCCCCTTAACATATCACAGATGTAGAATTTGATATCTGTAACTGTTTGGTTAATGTTTATTTAAAATACTTCTTCTACTCCAGCTTTCTCGGGCATTAAGGTTCATTGCTGCAGATAAAGTTCGCCTCCATTCCTTTATATTTCTAATCGTCTCTCTCTCCAGTTGATGACACCAATTTCATTGTCTGAGAAAGACTCTTTTATGTTATCTTTCCATCTCTGTCTTGGTCTACAACTTGGTCTTGTTTACTTCATATCTTATACATACATAATTTTTGTTTGTCTGTTCTCTTCCATTCTTTCTATGTGGCCCAACCACCATAGTCTTTTCAGTTTCAAGACATGTATAATTCGTTGGGATTTAAATAAACTGTCCAGTTCAGTGTTCTTTCTAGCTCTCCAATGTTGGTATCCTTTATGGGCCCAAAGACTCTTCGTAGGATCTTGTTCTCAAAGATCTGCAATTGTTCATCTTTCTGATCCATACCTGACGGCTGGTCTTATTACAGTTTTGTAGATTGTTATTTTGGTGTGTTGGGACAGGAATTTTGATTTTAACAGGTGCTGCACAGCAAAGTATATTTTATTCACTATCTATACTATGGTTTTAATTTCCTCACTTGCTGTGTTGTTTCTGTTGAAAGTTGTGCCTAGATAATTGTATGCTTCTGCTTTCCTAACCATCACATCTCCAATATTTATATAATCTGGATCATTCTACCTCTGGTCTCTTGATATGTTTATGTACTCTGTCTTATCTTGGTTAATAAGATAAACACAAGAAGGAATGAAGAAAATAAAAGCATCGATGACAGATCGGAAGGAATAAAAACCAGTATAAAGAACACAACGGAAGAATGCCTGGGAGCCAAGACCGTAAATAAAAGAAAGAACTGGTTCTATGAAGTCTGCAGAGAGGCAATCATAAAGAAAAGAACAGCGAAATAGATATAGTTGGATGATATGAACAACAAAACAAATGAAGAGAAGTACCACTCACAGTGAAAAGAAACTCAAAAAGTTATGTGGCAACAAAAACGACATTATATGAAAGACATGGTAAGCGAGATGCAGACATGCCATCGAAATAAGAAAAGCAAGGAATTCTATAAAGAACAGCAAACAGTAAAGCAAGGGTATAAACAACCTCTGCAGAGCTTGAAGGAGAGTAATGGAAACATGATAAATAATGAAGAGAAAATTTGTACCACATGGAAAGATATTTTGAAAAACTACTAAACTGGAACGCCTATACGCACATTACCATACGAAGAAATACAGACTTGTGAACCTGTAATAGAGGAATCAGACTTAGAAGAAGTCATCTACAGTATCGTGTTTGTATGAAACAACAAAGCAATGGGTTCAAATGGAATTGCTGCAGAATTGATTAAGGAAGGCCTTCTTCTTCGTATGCACACTGGTGATGATGTGTGGTACCCTGATTTTTGCGTTGCACCTTTTGGCTGGTTACCCCCAACTTGAGCACCTTTCCTTGCTAGGGCAGACTGTGGTCTTGCTTGGACTGCCATGAAGACAGTGATGTAGGCTGGCCTGACCAAAATTTTGTTTTTCAGCCTCTGGTGGCTGTACTTATGTCAGTTCTCCAAGTCAGATCCAACATGCAACGCTGGCTGGCCAAACGGCTTTGAGACAGTTCCAAAGAGACACTCCGACTTTGGGATGAGGAATCTGATGGATGCTTCAACTACATCCATTCCTCGCCACCTATAGTCTGCTGGCTCTGTTTTGTTTACACCATTATGATAGCCATTGTTGTAAATACCCATAGGCTTGTCACGTCCTGGATTTATTGGTTTCACACCAGATTTTCTTTATCCTTACCGGCAATCTCCATGTCCCCATCCATCCACCAACCTGACATTACATTTTACAAAAATAACAATTACAATTAGTGTTGATTGCTACAGGTTTCTGGGCGACAGAAGTAGGTCAGATTTGTTAAGCAAACAGATCTATGTTCCCTGCCTCACAAAGACTATGTTAAGATAAGTGTGTTCTTAACACAGTTGTTCCCAGGAGGAAGGTCTAAATCTATACAGACAGATACACACACTGATACAACAAATATAGAGAGAAGAAAAACTCCCTAGTGAATGGAGAGAATCATTGCTGATCCCAGTATTCAAAAAAAGGTGATAAGAGCAAGCGTGAAAACTACACAGGAATATTCTTACTACAAACAAGCTACTATCTATTACACTTTTAAATAGATTAAAAACCATACAGCGAGAACATCCTGTGAGACTTTCAAGCAGGTTTTAGGAATAATAGATGAACCATATACCAAATATCTTGTTTATGTCAAAGAGCAGAAGAGTACTGGTGATATGGAAAAGAAGTAATCTTCATTGACTTCAAGAAAGCTTATAACAGCACAGATAGGAGCACCTTATGGAAAATTATGAAAGAATTTGAAACACCTAATAAATTAATCAATTTGACCAGAATATGCATGGAGGATGCGCAAAATATAGTAAAATATAAAGGGAAAAGTCAGAACACTTCTATATAAGAACTGGTGATAAGAACACTTCTATATAAGAACTGGTGATACACTATCTTCGTTACTATTCAGCCTAGTACTAGAAAAGGTAACAGAAGAACAAGCTAAAATACTAGGATACTCTGATAACATCGACCTAGTAGGGGAAACTATGCACGAAGTCATCAATACCTGCATATACCTGAGAGATGTTGCACTAAAAGTGGGCTTTACCATTATTTAAAGTACAGACCAAGTTTAATGATTAAAATTACGTGTGAGATAAGCAATTTTACGACTGCGGGAAAAGACGAAATGAAGGGGAATCACTACAACTGTGAAAAAAAAAACAAACGAGCAGACGATGTCGAGAAGAGACAAAAGAAAAATATGAAGATTTTTTTCCCATCAGATTTTAGCTAAAATTAGTTGTACCAGCTCGTAACGAGCAATGTTTCGTTCAGTTACAGCAGGAAATAAGAGTAGCATGTTAACTCATGAAGAAAGAAACGCATTGAGATCATCTCATTCAAGTGAATCCTCTGATAACGAAATTTGTAGCGAACCTCAGCAAACATCAGCTTCAAGTGGACACAGTCTAGCCCAGTCAAACTCCATCAATGCGGACCCATTCCGACCCGGAACAAAATTTTGGACAGTTGACAGTAGTTTGAGAAGGGAGAATTGGTATACCCAACATTCGAGGACTCCTCATCAGTGCCAGTCTAAATTTGATTTTAAGCATAGGTCAGATGTTGTAGTGCAGCATGATGATGATGATGATGATGATGACAGAGAAACTGACTCTTTACTTCAAGGAAGTTCCCAGCAAACAGTAGCCAGGGAGACACCATCAAGATCCTGGCAGAGAAGTTTATGTATAGTTGCAGACACAGAGGTACCTACAGTATCAAGCAGCAGTGGCAGGTAAGTTTTGATTTCATTGTACTTTGAAAAATACAATGAGAGTGATGAGCAGCAGCATAAAATATCCAAACCATGGATTTCAAGTTAAATACTTTAATTAAAACTTGAAAATCTTTGAGATCAGCATACAGTCTCCTTTGGTGCACCTCTGTCAGGAAGCAGAGATTTTCTATTTCTGTCTCAGGTTTACCTTATCACATAGTGTCAGGCACAGCAAACTGAACTGACAGGAGCACAGAAGAAGCTGTCCTCTACCACACAGTGTCAGATACAACAAACTGAGCTGACAGGAGCACAGAAGAAGCTGTCCTCTACCACACAGTGTCAGATACAACAAACTGAGCTGACAGGAGCACAGAAGAAGCTGTCCTCTACCACACAGTGTCAGATACAACAAACTGAGCTGACAGGAGCACAGAAGAAGCTGTCCTCTACCACACAGTGTCAGATACAACAAACTGAACTGACAGGAGCACAGAAGAAGCTGTCCTCTACCACACAGTGTCAGATACAACAAACTGAGCTGACAGGAGCACAGAGGAAGCTCTCCTCTATCACACAGTGTCAGATACAACAAACTGAACTGACAGGAGCACAGAAGAAGCTGTCCTCTACCACACAGTGTCAGATACAACAAACTGAGCTGACAGGAGCACAGAGGAAGCTCTCCTCTATCACACAGTGTCAGATACAACAAACTGAACTGACAGGAGCACAGAAGAAGCTTTCCTCTATCACACAGTGATAGGTTACATCTAATTTACGTACTCATTCAATGTTTGTGTGATTGGCAAAGTAAGTTTTTTTCTGTTTTATTTTTTTTTTTGTGTGGTTATTTTAGTCACACTCTTTCTGAACTCAGATTATTTTGTTGGTCAGTTTTGTCCTTTCTTTGTCTTATCTCATAGGTTCTGTTGGCTTGTCAATTTTGTCCTTTCTCTGTCTCATCTCACAGATTCTGTTGGCTTGTCAGTTTTGTCCTTTCTCTGTCTCATCTCACAGATTTTGTTGGCTGGTCAATTTTGTTCTTTTTCTGTTTCATCTTACAGATTCTTTTGGCTGGTCAATTTTGTCCTTTCTCTGTCTCATTTCACAGATTCTGTTGGCTGGTCAATTTTGTCCTTTCTCTGTCTCATCTCAGAGATTCTGTTGGCTGGTCAGTTTTGTTCTTTCTCTGTTTCATCTCACAGATTCTGTTGGCTGGTCAGCTATGTCCTTTCTCATCTCACATATTCTGTTGGTTGATAAGTTTTGTCCTTTCTCATCTCACATTACAGATTCTCTTGGCTGGTCAATTGTGTCCTTTCTCTGTTTCATCACAGATTCTGTTGGCTGGTCAGTTTTGTCCTTTCTCTTTCTTATCTCTTATCTTCTGCTATATGATCAGTCTTGTCTTTCTCTCATCTCACACAAACACCAGCACACACATTCTTTCTGTCTCTTACATAATCACAAGCATACTCTTTGCATCTCTCATACAGACTAACACAAAACACATAGTCTTTCACACAAATACAGACATGCATTCTTTCTCTCTCTCACACACACACACACACACACACAAGCACAGTTACATGTATACACAGAGAGACATGTCGAAATTGAGACATGCATGACATAAATGGGAAAATTAATTTTATTAATCAAGTGATTAATCAATAGTCAGTAAATCAAGTGATTTTTTTTGGTTTGATTTTACTTTCTGTGTTCAACTCACACAAAAAATAATTGACAAACTCAGCAAGGTATTTTATCCACTTGTTTTCTCCATGTATAAAATGTTTTTCTTATTTGACAGTCCAGTATATCACTATGGTTGCATACAACATATTGGTTCATGGTTACATACATCATATCATTATATGGTTACACACAACATATCGGTTCATGGTTACATACATCATATCATTATATGGTTACACAGAACATATCAGTGCATGGTTACATATATCATATTTCATGTTTACACACAACATACTGTTACATGGTTACTAACAACATATCACTATATGGTTACACACACCATACCATTACATGGTTACACACAGCATACCACTTACATGGTTGCACGTAACATATTATATGGTTACACACAACATACCACTGCATGGTTACACACAACATACCATTATATGGTTACACACAACATAGCACTGTATGGTTACACACAACATACCATTACATGGTTACACATGACATACCACTATATGGTTACACATGACATATCATTACATGGTTGCACACAACATACTATTACAGGGCTGTACACAACATGATTACACACACAACATATTACATGGTTACCCACACCAGATTAGTGAATGATTACACACAATATATTAGTGCATGGTTACACACAAGATGTTAGTGCATGATTGCACACAATATTTAGCATGATTACATACAACATATTAGTGCATGATTACACACACCATATTGTTATCATCATCATCATCATCACCTTTCACTCCCTTGAGAGCATAGGCCACAGATAAAGACTCTCCAGTCATCCCTGTTCTTGGAATTATTCTCTGCATCCCTGTGTATCCCTTATCTCTGAGCACTGTCATAATTTCTCTTCTCCAAGTAAGTCTAGGTCTTTCTCATTTTCTATTTCCTTGAGGATTCCATGTCAGTGCCTGTCTTGCTATGCTGGTGTCGGGTTTCCTCAGAGTGTGGCCAATCCACCTCCACTTCCTAGACATGATTTATAGGTGCATAGGTTCTTGTCCCCCCGTGTGGTACCCGGGATCTGCAAAGAATAGGACCACTGTACCCTACCATGCATGATCATAAAAGGCGACTAAGGAGGGTTCAGCATAGGGCCAGCAACCCTATCTGGTAAAAAAACTATCAGACTGCTACAGAAACGGAAGCAAGGGAAAAAGCAAATGCAGGTGGAAGGAGAAATGCGTATCAGGAAACTGAGCCCATGAAGGTTGTGGATGAAAGCCAGCCACTGGAAGTCCCCAGCCCGACTGCAGACCTCCTGGAACCGAAACATAAGATGCAAATAGGCAGCTGGAATGTAAGAACACTAAACCAGACTGGAAAACTAGCACAAACCATCAAGGAAATGCACAGATATAAACTAGACATACTAGGAATACAAGAAGCAAGATGGACAGGACAAGGCAGAAGGAAATTAACAACACAGCACACAGAAGATACAATAATATGGTCAGGTAAAGAAGATCTTCATGAAGGAGGAGTAGCATTGATTATAACAAAAGAAGCATCAAGAGCATTGCTGAAATGGACCCCAATAAATGAGAGATTATTATATGCACGGTTCAACTCAAGATTCACGAAGCTGTCTATTATAGTTTGTTATGCACCAACAGAAGCAGCTGAAGAGGAATTAAAAGAAGATTTTTACAACAGCCTCCAAGCAACAGTAGAAACAATACCCAAGCATGATATGCTACTCATCTTGGGTGACTTCAATGCAAAAGTAGGTGAAGGAAATGAAGATAGAAGAAGAATCATGGGAAGAGAAGGAATCGGAGAAATAAATGAAAATGGAGAAAGACTGTGCAGTTTCTGTGAAGAAAACATGATGACCATCAGAGGGACAATTTTCCAACACAAAAACATCCATAAGGTGACTTGGAGGTCACCAGATAAAACCACAGAAAACCAAATTGATCACATACTAATTAACAACAAGTGGAAACGGTCACTACAAGATGTGCGAGTAAGGAAAGGAGCAGATGTAGGAAGTGATCACAACCTTCTGGTAGCAAAAATAAAACTAAAATTAAGGAAAGCCAAAATCGGAGAACACAGAAAGTTACATTTTGATACAAGAAAACTGATTGACCAGCAAACAAGAAATGAATTCTCAATAGTACTTAAGAACCGCTTCAGTGTCCTACAAGACGAAACAGAAATGTGCATATTAGAGTTCAATAAAACACTACAGGAAACAGCAAAAGAGGTGCTGGGATATCGGAAAAGGAGAAAAGAGGAATGGATAAGCGAGACCACATGGGAAAAGATAGAGCAAAGAAAAGAAATCAAGGGAAAATTACTGAACACCAAATCACAACGGCTTAAAGAACGAGTTTTAAGTAATTATGCACAAAAAGACAAAGAAGTGAAGGAATCATGTCGTCAAGATAAACGTCAATATTATGACAACTTAGCAGAAACAGCAGAGAAAGCAGCATATACAAATGACATGAAAACCATATATAAAATCACAAAGCAGATGACAGGTAACTTCAACACAAGATGTGAAAGTGCAGTAAGAACACAAAATGGACAACTGGTCAGTGGAGAAAGAGAAAAAATTGAAAGATGGAGGGAACACTTTAATACCCTACTAAACAGAACACAAGGAGCACAAACAATAGACATACCTGAAGCAAAAACGGAACTAAACATCAATACAGGACCAATAACAATAAATGAAGTAAAGGAGGCGATAAAGAAGCTAAAATCAGACAGGGCACCAGGTGAAGATGAAGTGACTGCTGAGATGTTGAAAGCAGAAGAAATAGAAACACCAAAACAACTTTGCCATATATTACAACAAATTTGGGATTTAGAAAAAGCCCCAGAGGAGTGGAAAACTGGCCTTATAGTAAAACTACCAAAGAAAGGTGACCTCAGAGATTGCGGGAACTGGAGAGGCATTACCCTACTGCCACTCACCAGTAAAGTATTTTGCAGAATAATCATCAACAGAATTGTACCAACACTTGAGGAAAAACTTCGGAAAGAGCAGGCAGGATTTAGGAAAGGAAGATCATGCATAGACCACATATTTGTACTTAGACAAATATTAGAACAGGCAAATGATTGGCATAGTACAACATATGCATTATTCATAGATTTTGAGAAAGCCTTTGACAGTGTCAACAGAGATGCACTGTGGAAAATCCTAAGATGGCATGGCCTCCCCCATAAAATAGTAAATGTAATCAAAGTCCTATACGAGGGTTTTCAGTGCAAAGTTATCTGTGGAGAACATACCTCCAGCAGCTTTAGGGTACAAACAGGAGTGAAACAGGGATGTGTACTATCACCAACATTATTTATCTTGGCAGTAGACTGGTTAATGAAGGAGGCAACATCAGACAAACGCAGAGGATTACAATGGACCCTTGACACAGTGCTGGAGGACCTTGACTTTGCGGACGACATTTGTCTATTATCAAGCAGTCACAAAGATATGCAAGATAAAATAAACAAGCTAACTCAGAATGCAAACAACATAGGACTAAAGATCAACGTAGGAAAGACAAAGTTAATGAAGCAAAATGTGAACAACAGAAATGTACTCAGAGTAGATAACAAGTTAATGGAGGAGGTCAACGAATTTGTATACCTTGGCAGCAGAGTAGTAGAAAATGGAGACAGCACAGAGGACATCAACAGCAGACTTACTAGAGCAAACCAGGCTTTTGCAATGCTGCAGAATATATGGAAATCAAATAAACTAAGCATAAATATAAAAATCAGGATATTCAAGAGTAATGTTCTAAGTGTACTACTCTATGGAAGTGAATGCTGGAAAATCACCAAAACCATAGAAAACAAGTTGAATTCTTTCCAGACTAAATGTTTACGAAGAATTAGAAAAATATTTTGGCCAAACACCATAAGAAATAACATCTTATTAGCAGAAATGCAGATGAAACCACTGACAACAGTTATTGAGGAAAGACGATGGCGATGGTTGGGACATGTGCTCCGAATGACTGACAACTCACTACCAAAAATAGCACTAAGATGGACACCACAGGGGAGCAGAAGTAAGGGTAGACCAAAAGAGACATGGAGAAGAACAACAGAAAGGATGTTGAGCAATAGAGGGCTCACCTGGGCAAGAGCAGAAAAAAAGGCGAAGGACAGGCATTTGTGGAAAACCCTTGCGGAAGCCCCATGTGCCCTGGGCACTTAAGGTTCAGAGAGAGAGAGAGGTTCTTGTCCTGCCCTTTCCCAGACCTCCTCGTTCCTGTTCTTGTCCTGCCATTTAATGTTTAAAATCCTCCTCGAGCAGTAGTTCATGAATGTTTGTATCCTCTGTTGTATTGTCTTGGTCATAACTCATGTCTCTGAACCATATATAGCAGAACAGCCTTTACTTTTGTATATCATTATATGGTACACATTTATTCTTCTGTATAGCTAAAGCTAATGAACTTGACTAATACTTTTATCTGTGATGTTATCTAACTATGTATTGGTTATCATATCAGGATGCACTTGTAATCTGTGGTGTTTGTGAGTCTATTACTGACAGAGGGACACAAGCTTGATATCTCATCTCCTTGTACTAGTCTGTAACATTTCTGTTTGAAGAGAAAAACATGGCTTTCATTGAGAAAAAAACACATATTTTAATGAGAGAAATAAATATGATGTTTTGATCAGAGCAAAGACAAAGAGATGTCACACATAGATTAAGTTTAGCACACCCACCACAATAATGAATGTATCAGACTCTGGATATTTGTCCATTAAGTAAGTAACAGTAACATTTGTCTTTATGTGCTTACTTAAAAGCCATTTGTGATATCATGTAGTTACATATCAGAGATAAAAGTAGACTTGGATATAGATAACAGGTGAGTACATATTGCTGGTGTAATGAGGACACAGAAATGTGAGAACAAAGTCATGGACTAGAGGGAATGAGAAAGTAAATATATAAGGGGAATATTACTCAGTGTGTGAGGGAATGGGCCTGTGTGTGTATAGATGTTAGCAAAGATGTAAGAGAATAGGTCTCTGTATGTGTATAGATGTTAGAAAAGATATGAAAGAATAGGTCTCTGTGTGCGTATAGATAGGGAGTTTGTGAGTGAGCAGGTTTGTGACATTTGTTACAAAGCTTTTACATTTCTGTTGTGCAGAAACTAACAAAACTATTCACTGGACAGTTTATCATCATCTGTATAAGACCTTTTCTGTAGTTCTGCCTAGTATTTGATTGTCCTGTAATTGATCAGATCAGTGCACATGTTAGAAGTAAGCAAGGATTAAAGTGACTTTTGTCTGCTGTTTACTGTTTCATATACCATACCATCTGACAAATCATTGTGCTTGTTGAAAGTAACCATTAGTTAGAGCCTTGTTGTGTGCTACTTGCTTGTTATATGTAGCATACAATCTTACAAATGATTAAACTGCTGCTAAAAGGTAGGAATAGCTTTATCCATTAATGAAGGTAGACACAGGTGCATGGTTCATTTTACAAAACCATAGAGTGAGGAGAGTGGCCAGAAACATGTAAATGAAGAACATACAAACAAAAAACAAAACTGATCTCCATCTGATCTGTTTGACACATGGCTTTTTTCAAAGACCTCATTCAAAAAAACAACACAACAAATAAAAACATGAAAAATAGATGAGAAATTGAGCACATAGCTCTTTTGGTATTCTCATAAGAAAGACAGGCATAAAATGCTCCCAGCTATGTGTTGGTAAGCTTGAAGTAGATGTTGGTAAACTCAGAGGCATTTGGCTGAGAAATGAGATAAAGAGGTGAATAAACAAGACATGTACCACACATACATATTGGCCAGAATTTGCTTCAAGCCATCAGACATAACTTTCTCTGGTACTAAATGTTGCAGTTGTCATAGATACATTATTTGTACATTTGTTGTTGAGATGAGTCAGGTTTCATTCCTGAAGTCATCAGGAACTTCTTGTCAGTTCATCCTACACTCATTGCAACATCATTTATGCCATTATGTGCAAGTGATGCAATATGAGGTATATAGGAGAGACTGGCTTATGCTTAAGAGATTGGTTTTGTCAATATCTGAATGACATGTCCAAAAAGGCACTGATACCAGTCACCACACATTTCTGTCAAAGAGACCACAAGGAAAATGTGACATTTCTGTCACTGCAATCTGCTCTTGTTCATTTATCTCCACCTGCTGGAAACAACAGGTTCAGTTTTCTTTGAATGATATGCATTTCTGTCTATTTGCTACTTCTAACTATTTCTGTTTTTGATGTCCAGCTTTCTTGTCTTAGCCCTACTCACTTCCCTGCATTTTCTTATTCTCGCTGCAGCCAAAGAGCTCTGATAGCTTCCTTATCTGTGCATCCTAAGTGAGCAGTCTTGTCCTTTCAGTGATCTCTATTCATTCTAAACCTTCCTTTATCCATCTTGTCCTGACATTGTTTTCTCACTTTTATTATCTGCCCCATTTGGGCAGTTTTGGACTATAATTATCAAACAGGGGCCAGTTGGAGGCCATGTGGTGCATGATGTCATATTTGCCAACTGGTACCCTTTGTTATCAGTGTTTTATCTCACCCAGTCACCTTTAGAGAAAGACCAGTCTTTAGCAAAACAGGCAGCCTATTAACATCAAGTAAAGACCAAAAACAAAGATGGACCAAAAACTTCCAAGAAATACTTAATCGACCACACCCAAATGAATTCATAAATCTTGAAACTTATTTACCAGTTCCACAACCAAATGTTAACTTAGATGAAGCTACATTGAGTGAAATTGAAACAGCATTGAATCTAATGGCTAACAACAAAGCTGCAAGTTAAGATGAAATGCTAAAAGCTATTAACAGTGACAACATGAGCCAACTACAGAGAATGTTTAATAAAATTTGGAAAGAAGGAAAGGTCCCTTCTAAATGGAAACAAGGAATCATTGTTAAAATACTCAAAGAAGGCAACTTCAGTCACTTGCAATAACTGGAGGGGTGTAACCTTACTATCAGTTGTGTCAAAGGTGTTTTGTAAAGTGATTCTGAATAGAATTAAGAATATAGTGGATATTGCAATGCAAGAAGAACATATGATATAGAGTTCTATGCATCTCATTAATTAGCATAACGAATTGCTTCTCATGACAACCCACAAAAAAATCTTAACATCTCATATAGTTATATGTTTATATCAGGATCCATGACAACTTATGATTTAAGCTCATGTCATCAACATCCACAACACCCCCTTCCCCCCCCCCCCCCCCTTGCAAGCATATAACACGTTATCTAGGGGCCTCAGTGTAAAAACATTACATCAATTCTTCCTAGCTCAAAATCTCACATAACATATATATATATATATATATATTAAAGACATGTTGAATGCAAATACAGATCTTGGAAAAGATCTGGTGAAATCAACATACAAAGAAATAGACAAGAAAGTAAAAAGTTCAGCTAGAAGGGATAAAAGAGAATACATAGACAATATGGCGAAAGAGGCAGAAAAAGCAGCAAAAACAGGAGACAGCAAAACTTTATATAACATACAAAAGAGGCTAACAGGTACTATTACATCTAAAGAAAGACCAATCCTTAGCAAAACTGGAACCCTATTAACATCAGGTAAAGACTAAAAGCAAAGATGGGCTGAACACTTCCAAGAAATACTTAATCGACCACACCCAAAAGAATTGTTAAACCTTGAAACTGACTTACCAGCCCCACAACTAAATGTCAACCTAGATGAAATAAAAATGCATGAAATTGAAACAGCAGTGAATTTAATGGCTAACAACAAAGCTGCAGGTGAAGATGAAGTAACAGCCGAAATGCTAAAAGCTATCAATAGTGACAACATGAGACAACTACAGAGAATGTTTAACAAGATTTGGAAAGAAGAGAAGGTCCCTTCTAATTGGAAAAAAGGAATCATTGTTAAAATACCACAAAAAGGCAACCTTAGTGACTGTAACAACTGGAGAGGAGTAACCTTAATATCAATTGTGTCAAAAGTATTTTGCAAGGTCATTTTGAATAGACTTAAAGATATAGTGGATACTGCAATGAGAGAAGAACAAGCAGGATTTCGAAAATGGAAAAGCTGTCTCGACCAGATCTTTACTCTAGTAATAATACTTGAAGAACATATTGTAAAGCAGAAACCATTAATACTGAACTTCATAGACTTTAAAAAGGCATTTGATAGCATACGCAGAGATTCATTGTGCAGAATTTTAAGTCTATATGGAATACCATCTAAAATTGTCAACATCATTAAGGACTTATACAGTGGATATGTTTGTGCAGTCAAGACAGAAGAAGGGATGAGTGAATGGTTCCAGATTGAAACAGGTGTGAAACAACGATGTATACTGTCTCCTTTACTTTTTGGGATTACAATAGACTTCATAATGAAAAAATGCTGCATAGGTAACACAGGCATTGACTGGGTACATGGGACCCAACTAGAAGATCTTGATTTTGCTGATGACATAACTCTTATCAGTAATAATGTGAATTCCATGCAAGAAAAAACAGATAGCCTGTCTTCAATGGCTAGCAAAATAGGACCTGAAATTAACAAGGACAAAATAAAAATAATGAAACTTCCCATTAATCAAAATGGAAAAATACACATAGAGGGACAGATATTGAAGAAGTCAATCAATTTGCATACCTTGGCAGCTACATAGACCAGGATGGTGACATTAGAAAGGAAGTTAGGATCAGAATTGCAAAAGCAGCATCAGTCTTCAATAATCTTGAGAACATATGGAACTCAAAAGTTATAAGCACAAAAACCAAGTTAAGACTATTCAATTCAAATGTAATATCCACCCTCATTTATGCATGTGAAAGCTGGAAAACAACTAAAGAAATAGAGAAGAAATTAGACTCTTGAAAACAAATGCCTAAGGAAAATGCTCGGCATCAAGTGGAACGAATTCAAGAACAGTGCAGAGATAAGACAGATGGCTGAACAACAACCAGTCTCATGGGTGATCAGGAAAAGAAGATGGACATATGTTGGTCACTTGATGAGAAAAAATGATCAGAAAATCCCAAAACAGGCCAAAGAAAAAGAGGCAGACAGCGTGAAACTCTGAAGAGGACATTGTTAAGAGAGGCCAAATTAACAGGCATAAAATCCTTTGATGAGTTTGAAAAAAATTGGCAACTACTTTGCGAGCCCTATGAGACGTTTAACGGCACGGGAAGGATATAAGATAAGATATTAAAACTTCAACATTACGAACAATATTATATTTATTCATTCATTTGCATGACCCTTGCGGAACTGTGCCTCACTAACAGCTCTCCTGTAGGCCTCTCAGTTGTGAGCAAGATGGCCTGCTGCTGATGCATCCATTTACAGTTCATCAACGATGTCTTGCAGCCATCTTCGTCTTGGTCTTCCTCTCTTTCTTTTTTCCCATTATGTACCCTTCCAAGACGGTCTTCTCTAGATTATCATGACGTTTAATGTGTCCAAAATATGTAAGCTTTCTCTCTTTAATCCTCATTACTAGCCAGCCTTCTTCAGTATTAAGTTCTTGTAGTATGGATTCTATTTGTTTATTTTTGTGTCCATGATATTTGAAGAACTCTTCTGTAGCATTTACTTTCAAAGGCATTTATGTGTTTCTCAGCTGTTTTGTTAAGTGTCCAGATATCACAGGCATATGTTGCAATGGGAAAGATGCATGCCCTTAAAAATCTTATTTTTGTAATTCTGTCTGCTCCTCTGCACAGATTCCTTAGTTGTTTTACTTTCCGAAGAGCAATATTATATATATATATATATATATATCCGTGAAGCCATATGATGCTGATATCTAAATACATCTCCCATCAAGAATAATACTAGTACTTTAACTAAACATATTCTGCTTACGACAGCGGACACCATATATTATGTGACTTCACTTGACACTAACAGTCACTGATAATTATGACTTTTACAAACGAGGCGGCTAGTGCAGCACTCTGAGGTCATAGCTGACGATACAGTTATACCCACAACCCCCTAATACTTGATCACATAACTGCCACTATGAAGTAAAGACATAAGCTCACTCGACACAAAAATATGCTGCTGAGCCATATGCCTGACGAACGACCACAAGCTTAGCAGAATCTCTAACGCATCTCTCAGCTTTCTACCTCCTAATCACGAGATCATAACCTCATTAGCATACCCAGTTGATAAGTTGAGAATTTGTGAATGGGCCATGTGCCCAAATCGTCGTAACTCAGCCGTGTCACGCCAACCAGAGTCCTCACTTGGTCACACAGTTTTACAGAAACAAGAGGGGCAGAAAGTAAGACGAGCATATGAAGAACGTGCAACAATCCAGTATTTCAACAAAACCTTCTTTCAAGGATCATGTACAGAAACAAGAGGGGCAGAAAGTAAGACGAGCATATGAAGAACGTGCAACAATCCAGTATTTCAGCAAAACCTGTTTTCAAGGATCGTGTACAGAAACAAGAGGGGCAGAAAGTAAGATGAGCATATGAAGAACGTGCAACAATCCAGTATTTCAGCAAAACCTTTTTTCAAGGATCGTGTACAGAACAAGAGGGGCAGAAAGTAAGATGAGCATATATAAATGAAGAATGTGCAACAATCCAGTATTTCAGCAAAACCTTTTTTCAAGGATCGTGTACAGAAACAAGAGGGGCAGAAAGTAAGATGAGCATATATAAATGAAGAACGTGCAACAATCCAGTATTTCAGCAAAACCTTTTTTCAAGGATCGTGTACAGAAACAAGAGGGGCAGAAAGTAAGATGAGCATATATAAATGAAGAACATGCAACAATCCAGTATTTCAGCAAAACCTTTTTTCAAGGATCGTGTACAGAAACAAGAGGGGCAGAAAGTAAGATGAGCATATGAAGAACGTGCAACAATCCAGTATTTCAGCAAAATCTTTTTTCAAGGATCGTGTACAGAAACAAGAGGGGCAGAAAGTAAGACGAGCATATGAAGAACGTGTAACAATCCAGTATTTCAGCAAAACCTTTTTTCAAGGATCGTGTACAGAACAAGAGGGGCAGAAAGTAAGATGAGCATATATAAATGAAGAACGTGCAACAATCCAGTATTTCAGCAAAATCTTTTTTCAAGGATCGTGTACAGAAACAAGAGGGGCAGAAAGTAAGATGAGCATATATAAATGAAGAACGTGCAACAATCCAGTATTTCAGCAAAACCTTTTTTCAAGGATCGTGTACAGAAACAAGAGGGGCAGAAAGTAAGACGAGCATATGAAGAACGTGCAACAATCCAGTATTTCAGCAAAACCTTTTTTCAAGGATCGTGTACAGAAACAAGACACCAGATTAAAAACAGGAAAAATTGACAAAGCATTAAATAATTCGCTTTTTTATCTCATCCTTGTAGGAACAGCAGGTACAAAATGCCAGAAAATGAATGCAAATTAAAGTAAAGATAAGTTGATAATTTTTAATGATCTTTTCTCTTGGTTTAAGATACAGTTAAACTAGCCTAACGTAGGTAAGTCAAGTCAGCTAAGTTTTCCTTCAGCTGTTAGAGCACATATTTTCCAACTTAACACTTGCAAAAATATAAACAAAACAAAATGATACTTATGACAATTTCAAGTTAAAAAATGCCAAGTTCAGTTATATTTGACTAATAAATACTCACTTTTTTATGCTTTAATGAACATGCTAGTTAAAATCACACTTCTCCACGATATCAGTGTTTTGTGTGACATTTCACACCATTCTGCTCCATCAGTCACATCGGGGATGCTGAGCTGATGTTAATCAGAGCAGAAATGTTGTACCAATCTACAACATTAATCAGATCAGAAATATTGTACCAATCTACAACATTAATCAGACCAGAAATGTTGTACCAATCTACAACATTAATCAGAGCAGAAATGTTGGACCAGTCTACAACATTAATCAGAGCAGAAATGTTAGATCGATGTACAACATTAATCAGAGCAGAAATGTTGGACTGGTCTAGAACATTAATCAGAGCAGAAATGTTGTACCAATCTACAATCTGATTTTTTCATGTTTCATATCCTTCAAGGATGCTGATTTTTTTCATATTTCAAATCCTTCAAGGACGCTGGTTTTTTTTTTTTTTTCATGTTTCAAATCCTTCAAGGATGCTATTTAACTCATTCATGATCTCTTGGATGTTTGCATTAGTTCAGAAAAAGAAAAAACATACAGTAGTTCTCTTTGGGGATGTGTACTATCACCAACATTATTTATCTTGGTAGTAGACTGGTTAATAAAGGAGGCAACATCAGACAAACGCAGAGGATTACAATGGACCCTTGACACAGTGCTGGAGGACCTTGACTTTGCGGACGACATTTGTCTATTATCAAGCAGTCACAAAGATATGCAAGATAAAATAAACAAGCTAACTCAGAATGCAAACAACATAGGACTAAAGATCAACGTAGGAAAGACAAAGTTAATGAAGCAAAATGTGAACAACAGAAATGTACTCAGAGTAGATAACAAGTTAGTGGAGGAGGTCAACGAATTTGTTTACCTTGGCAGCAGAGTAGTAGAAAATGGAGACAGCACAGAGGACATCAACAGCAGACTTACTAGAGCAAACCAGGCTTTTGCAATGCTGCAGAATATATGGAAATAAAAAAAAATAAGCATAAATATGAAAATCAGGATATTTAAGAGTAATGTTCTAAGTGTACTACTCTATGGAAGTGAATGCTGGAAAATCACCAAAACCATAGAAAACAAGTTGAATTCTTTCCAGACTAAATGTTTATGAAGAATTAGAAAAATATTTTGGCCAAAAACCATAAGAAATAACATCTTATTGGCAGAAATACAGATGAAGCCACTGACAACAATTATTGAGGAAAGACGCTGGCGATGGTTGGGACATGTGCTCTGAATGACTGACAACTCACTACCAAAAATAGCACTAAGATGGACACCACAGGGGAACAGAAGTAAGGGTAGACCAAAAGAGACATGGAGAAGAACAACAGAAAGGATGTTGAGCAATAGAGGGCTCACCTGGGCAAGAGCAGAAAAAAAGGCGAAGGACAGGCATTTGTGGAAAACCCTTGCGGAAGCCCCATGTGCCCTGGGCACTTAAGGTTCAGAGAGAGAGAGAAAGAGTTCTCCTTCATCTTCTGCAAGTTGCTGGCAGCTTGAAAAATGAGACCAAGTCATTTTGTCCCCGAAGCAGCTTTGACAAGTTTTAACTTACACAACTTATTTATGTTTGGTTCCACGAGATCTAACACTAACTTATTCCTTCCCTGTAGCTTTTTATTGTTGTCTGTGGGAAATACCAGTTGTTTAAGCAAGTCCATCTTTTGAAATTCTTACAGTTGTATGCTGTCCAGTAAAACACACTAAGCAAGAAATGTCAAGGTTTCTTTTTTTTCTGATCCAAATAATTCCTCATGGCATTTTCCTGCCTTCCACCACCCCACTTGATTATAAAGATGTTTTCCTGCCCTCCATCACCTCACTTGATTATAAGAATGTTTTCCTGCCCTCCATCACCTCACTTGATTATAAGAATGTTTTCCTGCCCTCTGTCACCTCACTTGATTATAAAGATGTTTTCATGCCCTCCATCGCCTCACTTAATTATAAAGATGTTTTCATGCCCTCCATCACCTCACTTGATTATAAGAATGTTTTCCTGCCTTCTACCACCCCACTTGATTATAAAGATGTTTTCCTGCCCTCCATCACCTCACTTAATTATAAAGATGTTTTCATGCCCTCCATCACCTCACTTGATTTTAAGAATGTTTTCATACCCTCCATCACCTCACTTAATTATAAAGATATTTTCCTGCCCTCTATCACCTCACTTGATTATAAAGATGTTTTCATGCCCTCCATCACTTCACTTGATTATAAAGATATTTTCCTGCCCTCCATCACCTCACGTGATTATAAAGATGTTTTCCTGCCTTCCACCACCCCACTTGATTATAAAGATGTTTTCCTGCCCTCCATCACCTCACTTGATTATTAAGATGTTTTCATGCCCTCCATCACCTCACTTGATTATAAAGATGTTTTCCTGCCTTCCACCACCCCACTTGATTATAAAGATGTTTTCCTGCCCTCCATCACTTCACTTGATTATAAAGATGATTTCATTCCCTCCATCACATCACTTGATTGTTAAGATGTTTTCCTGCCCTCCATCACCTCACCTGATTATAAAGATGTTTTCCTGCCTTCCACCACCCCACTTGATTATAAAGATGTTTTCATACCCTCCATCACCTCACTTGATTATAAGAATGTTTTCCTGCCCTCTGTCACCTCACTTGATTATAAAGATGTTTTCATGCCCTCCATCGCCTCACTTAATTATAAAGATGTTTTCATGCCCTCCATCACCTCACTTGATTATAAGAATGTTTTCCTGCCTTCTACCACCCCACTTGATTATAAAGATGTTTTCCTGCCCTCCATCACCTCACTTAATTATAAAGATGTTTTCATGCCCTCCATCACCTCACGTGATTATAAAGATGTTTTCCTGCCTTCCACCACCCCACTTGAGTATAAAGATATTTTCCTGCCCTCCATCACCTCACTTGATTATAAAGATGTTTTCCTGCCCTCCATCACCTCACTTGATTATTAAGATGTTTTCCTTCCCTCCATCACCTCACTTGATTATAAAGATGTTTTCCAGCCCTCCATCACCTCACTTGATTATAAAGATGTTTTCCTGCCCTCCATCACCTCACTTGATTATTAAGATGTTTTCCTGCCCTCCATCACCTCACTTGATTATAAAGATGTTTTCATGCCCTCCTTCACCTCACTTGATTTTAAGAATGTTTTCATACCCTCCATCACCTCACTTAATTATAAAGATATTTTCCTGCCCTCTATCACCTCACTTGATTATAAAGATGTTTTCATGCCCTCCATCACCTCACTTGATTATAAAGATGTTTTCATGCCCTCCATCACCTCACGTGATTATAAAGATGTTTTCCTGCCTTCCACCACCCCACTTGATTATAAAGATATTTTCCTGTCCTCCATCACCTCACGTGATTATAAAGATGTTTTCCTGCCTTCCACCACCCCACTTGATTATAAAGATGTTTTCCTGCCCTCCATCACCTCACTTGATTATTAAGATGTTTTCCTGCCCTCCATCCCCTCACTTGATTATAAAGATGTTTCCTGCCCTCCATCACCTCACTTGATTATAAAGATGTTTTCCTGCCCTCCATCACCTCACTTGATTATTAAGATGTTTTCATGCCCTCCATCACCTCACGTGATTATAAAGATGTTTTCCTGCCTTCCACCACCCCACTTGATTATAAAGATATTTTCCTGCCCTCCATCACTTCACTTGATTATAAAGATGTTGTCATGCCCTCCATCACATCACTTGATTATTAAGATGTTTTCCTGCCCTCCATCACCTCACTTGATTATAAAGATGTTTTCCTGCCTTCCACCACCCCACTTGATTATAAAGATGTTTTCCTGCCCTCCATCACCTCACTTAATTATAAAGATATTTTCCTGCCCTCTATCACTTCACTTGATTATAAAGATGTTTTCATGCCCTCCATCACCTCACTTGATTATAAAGATGTTTTCATGCCCTCCATCACCTCACGTGATTATAAAGATGTTTTCGTACTCTCCATCACCACAAGTAGTTATAAAGATGGTTTCGTGCCCTCCATCACCTCCCTTGAGTATAAAAATGTTTTCCTGCCATCAGTCACCTCACTTGATTATAAAGATATTTTCTTGTCCTCCATCACCT
Organism: Achatina immaculata; assembly: GCA_009760885.1. Classification (NCBI taxonomy): domain Eukaryota; kingdom Metazoa; phylum Mollusca; class Gastropoda; order Stylommatophora; family Achatinidae; genus Lissachatina; species Lissachatina immaculata. The sequence continues at coordinate 18,008,860 of CM019701.1, read as the reverse complement.
CACTTGATTATAAGAATATTTTCCTGCCCTCCAGCACCTCGCTTGATTATAAAGATGTTTCCATGCCCTCCATCACCTCTAAAGATGTTTTCATGCCCTCCATCACCTCTAAAGATGTTTTCATGCCCTCCATCACCTCTAAAGATGTTTTCATGCCCTCCATCACCTCTAAAGATGTTTCCATGCCCTCCATCACCTCTAAAGATGTTTTCATGCCCTCCATCACCTCTAAAGATGTTTCCATGCCCTCCATCAACTCTAAAGATGTTTTCATGCCCTCCATCACCTCTAAAGATGTTTCCATGCCCTCCATCACCTCTAAAGATGTTTTCATGCCCTCCATCAACTCTAAAGATGTTTTCATGCCCTCCATCACCTCTAAAGATGTTTTCATGCCCTCCTTCACCTCTAAAGATGTTTCCATGCCCTCCATCAACTCTAAAGATGTTTCCATGCCCTCCATCACCTATAAAGATGTTTCCATGCCCTTCATCAACTCTAAAGATGTTTCCATGCCATCCATCACCTCTAAAGATGTTTCCATGCCCTCCATCACCTATAAAGATGTTTCCATGCCCTTCATCAACTCTAAAGATGTTTCCATGCCCTCCATCAACTCTAAAGATGTTTTCATGCCCTCCATCACCTCTAAAGATGTTTTCATGCCCTCCATCAACTCTAAAGATGTTTTCCTACCCTTCATCACCTCACTTCGTTATGAAGATATTTTCCTGCCATCCATCACCTCACTTGATTACAAAGATATTTTCCTGATCTCCATCACCTCAGAGGTTTAAAGTTTCAAAGGTTCAGAATCAGATTTCGACGTCATTGCAGTCAGGACAGCTATAACAAAGTCTAGGTGTGCACTATCATATTATTGACGTCACCAGTATAATACTGATACGTTGTGAACTATTATTCTCGATGACTGATAAGTGTTCTTTGGTTCTCTGATCATAACACATCGATGTTTCACAAATATTACATTTCACTAAATCAGAGGAAGTCCGATGAAATGTTCTCTACAGAATTCTTTTAATTCTGACAAATAAAATATTCGACTTAGAATTCACAACATCTCTTGTACTAAGATGTAATATGACATAATCTTCGTTAGTTTCGTCGTTGAAGCACATCAGTATCAAACCATCATACTCTACGTGCAGTACTTCTCAGTGTTCTCCTGTTTCACAATATTCTACACATTTGATAAGAGGACAGTTCTAAACTCTGTACCATATTCGATCTGCAACACGTAGTCAATCAGTTACGCGACTAAATCACTGTACTCCAAGTTCAGAACATATCAATTCTTCATAATCCCTTGAATCACTTGAAACACAGATTCAATCTGTCCTAAAACAACTTCTTAAAAACTGCTTTTCCTGAGTATCTATTGCTCTAATTGTCCATCTATTCCAGCTGTCGTTACTTACGTCTTCTTTCTCTCTCATGTCTTCTCTGGTGTGTGATCTCCTTCTGCTGTTCTTCTCTGGTGTGTCTGTCCTTCTTTTCTTCTCTTGTCTGGACCGGTCTCAGTTCACTGACTGTCCTTGTTCCTCTGTCTTCTCTTCTTCTCTTGTCTGGACCGGTCTCAGTTCACTGACTGTCCTTGTTCCTCTGTCTTCTCTTCTTCTCTTGTCTGGACCGGTCTCAGTTCACTGACTGTCCTTGTTCCTCTGTCTTCTTTTCTTCTCTTGTCTGGACTGGTCTCAGTTCACTGACTGTCCTTGTTCCTCTGTCTTCTCTTCTTCTCTTGTCTGGACTGGTCTCAGTTCACTGACTGTCCTTGTTCCTCTGTCTTCTTTTCTTCTCTTGTCTGGACTGGTCTCAGTTCACTGACTGTCCTTGTTCCTCTGTCTTCTTTTCTTCTCGTGTCTGGACTGGTCTCAGTTCACTGACTGTCCTTGTTCCTCCGTCTTCGGGGCTCCGTCCTCTGTCTCCTCTACTTCTTCTTCGTTCTGTCCCTGTACTTCATTCCTCTTCGCTCCCCCTCTTTCTTCGTCCTTCTGTCTCTCTGCTCACCTTTTTATCTTCAAGTCCAGCTTGATGGATTAACCAATAAGTATTTTGGCTCCACCCTTCAGATGTCCACTATTTCCCATGAGCATTCTAATTATCCGTCATTCAAACTGCCCTGTTACTTATATGTCGTAAGTCAGTTGTCCAATAGGCCACGCCTCTAAATATTTAATTGGTCAGCTGGCCGAGTTGGTAACTTCTTTATTTAAAAACCGTGTGCAATCGCATCATAACACCTGTCAAGTGTCAACTCCGTCTATACACTTGTTATTTACCTAAGACATTATCTTGTTATTTCATGTCGGAGGTTTTACTGTGTCCTCGCTTTTCATTGTGTCTGCCTTTTCTATTCGTCATTTCTATTTTGTTTACTCGTGTCAATGTCCAGTCACCGCTTTGTTATCACTGGACCATCCTACTTTCTGGCGTCCTTCTTTTGATGTGTCAGCGTCATTGAGTCTCGTGTTTTTCTTTTCACTGTTTTCTTTTGTCCGCGTCTTGTTCTAGTGTCATGGAATTTTTATACCTTTCTCTTCCTTTTTTCGACCTAATTTTCTCTGTCGCTATTCGATCTTACTATTTTCTTTACTGTATATTTTCATAATCATATTCATCAATAATAGTAATAACAACAATAATCATTACTTACAAGGCTATTCTACATACCCCCATATATGCTCTGCCGCATGCCGCAGCATCCATCCAAGAATATGTACCCAATCAAGTGTTGATTCTTTAAGATGTGTTTTCTGCCAGACAGTTCAGATTTCCTACTAACACCCATAGTTTGTCCTAGCTCCAGCAGTCGCTTCACACTTACATTGTTCTTCTATTCCCGCTCTTTATTTTCCCGCAGCGAAACAGCCTCAGCAATGTCACCCTTATCCATTCTCAGCCTGCCATTTATTTTAGCCTATCCAACAAATCTATCTGCCACATCATTGCCATGTCCTCTCATATGCCCTGGACAATAAAGCCACATTAGGCTTACCACAGTTGATTGACTTAATAGATGAACCCATTCTTTTCGAAGCAGTTTTTTTCTCAATCTTACGAAGCATACTCTGCGAATTCGTCACATTGACGCCATGAACTACGCCATGGGCAACTAGCCACTCTATTGGCGCCAACATAGCCACAGTTTCCATTCGCATGCTTGATCTGGTGGCTTCAAAGGCCCCCGAAGTCTGTGCCACTACTCTTCCATTGTGACAGAGATCAAAACCCCAACCACTTCTGCTGTTCCGAGACACTGAGCCATCTGCATATATTACTGTGTCGGAACACACACAGTGATGCTGGATAAGATCTTGAGCCCAGCATTCAACTGCTCTTTGTGCCCTGTCACGGCTCCTCTGTATAATAACCTTTGTTAGCTGAGGTCGGTCCTGTACCCGTAACCAGTCATCACCTTTAGGCATCTCATTTAGATTACACAGTGACATTATTGTATCCTCAGCCTCAGCCATCCAGGATCTGCCTGGTTTAATGTGTCCGTCCTTTATCAACCCCAACTCCTTATGGAGAGGATGATCCTTCATGCCAGCAACTCTGTTGTATGCCTTTACCTGAGCATGTGTTTAGACCTCACACTTGGCATATCTAGCAGAAAGCGCATTGCCGGTACATGAGTATTCCTGATGCAACCCAAGACCACTGTTATTGCCTCGTTCTGTACACTCTCTAGTCTGTTCAGCTGTGCATTATCTAGTAGTTTGTATCTACTAGATCATGCTCCAATGGTGACATCACCAGCGCCTGCATCAGCAAGAATAGAGTACGCTGTGGAAAATTTGCTCCAGCTATTAACCTAACTGCTCACAACACTTTCCTGACCTTTTGTATTATATTGTCCACGTGTTGTGCACAGGACAAGGATCTATCAAATGTGATCCTCAGATACCTCATGAAATGTGTTTTCGTAATATTTTGTCCCTGGAACTTCACAACCAGAACTTCAGATCTTACAATTCTGTTACTTAATGAGCACCACAGGATGCTGGCTTTTTCAGGGTTTATCACGGCATTGTTATCCTCATACCAGCCTGTTATCAGGTCCACCCTGTTCTGTACCGTTGTGACTAGTTCATCTCTACATATCGCATGCTCATATGTTAATATATCATCAGCGTAGGTCAGCGTTTGCCCCACACCGTTCCCAAATAACAGCACAATGCCAGAAGAATATACATTGAATAGCACAGGAGACAAGGGAGACCCCTGAGGCAGCCCCGTTAGCAGTGGTTCTGGGCTCTGAGGTCCATTAAATCAAGACAATGGATCCCCCTAACAGCATCGAAGGTATCTATCGAACCAATCTTGTATCTATCCCAGACTCCTTCAGAAGTGTCAGCAGCATTGTATGATCCACTCTGTTGTAAGCATCCTCGAGATTAAGTACCACAACTACGGTTTCCCCTTTTCTCTGGAATCCCTCATATACATCATATCCCAGGATCGCTGCATTAGTAGTTGTATCCTGGACGATAACTTCCTAATATATTAAGTAGTAGCCCGCTGGTCTCTAGAAAGCCTGATAGTAGCGGGGCCATAATCCTCTCAGTCGCTTTGCCATAAACATTTTGTAATGTTATATTTCAATAACCATTCAGTTTTGTATTGTCTTTACCTATTTTTGGCAGGGGTATCAAGTAACTGTGCAGCCATTCTCCGGATATTACGCTTGTCTTCAGACTCTAGTTGTAATATTCGGTCATCTGCGTTACTACCTTGTCGTCAGCGTCTTTGAGATGTCCATACCTGACGCCATCAGGACTGGGTGCACCATTTTGGCAGACTTAATTGTCTTACTTCCTCCTCCACTTCTAGTGGGCTTTCTGTTTGTACAAAGCTTGATATTGTGTTTCTCCTCATTATACGCTCTTCAAGGTTACCGTGATCCGTTTGTTTGAAGTAGCTTTGGAAAACAGCTCTCCCTTTCTGCTCATCAGATCTCCGTACATTACCTTCTTCATCCCTTATGTTGGTATTCCCTGATAGCCCAGGCTAGTTATTCTCCTTTGCCCTAGCCTGAATTTGCCAAAGACTTCTCAGCTGTTATTTCTTGTATCAACTTATTCCATGTCCGCGCCTTTGACTCCAGGCAAAAGATTTGAATGTGTTCGTTGCCTCCCGCATTTTCTCCTCTGCTCCATTCAGTTCTTCAGCTGTTACGTAGGGATTTTCTCTAGATCTCTGCCATCTTTGTGTCGGCCATCGCTTGGTCTGCCAGGCGTTTTCTGCTTGTCCACCAAAGTGGCTGAATCAATCTATTTTCCTTTGCCATTCTTTCATTCTAATCACCTAACTTAGTTATAAAGTCATTTTCCTGCCCAACAAAGTGGCTGAATCAATCTATTTTCCTTTGCCATTCTTTCATTCTAATCACCTAATTTAGTTATAAAGACATTTTCCTGCCCACCAAAGTGGCTGAATCAATCTATTTTCCTTTGCCACTCTTTCATTCTAATCACCTAATTTAGTTATAAAGACATTTTCCTGCCCACCAAAGTGGCTGAATCAATACATTTTCCTTTGCCATTCTTTCATTCTAATCACCTAATTTAGTTATAAAGACATTTTTCTGCCCAACAAAGTGGCTGAATCAATCTATTTTCCTTTGCCATTCTTTCATTCTAATCACCCCACTTAGTTATAAAGACATTTTTCTGCCCAACAAAATGGCTGAATCAATCTATTTTCCTTTGCCATTCTTTCATTCTAATCACTTAACTTAGTTATAAAGACATTTTTCTGCCCACCATCTCCTCAGTTAATTATATTTCCCTGCCATCCATCACCTGACTTCGTTATAACAACATTTTCCTGCATCATTCACCTCATTTGTGTATAAAGACACCTTCCTGCTGTAACCCATGATCTTACTTGTTTATAAAGACACCTTCCTGTAGTACCCCATCATCTTGCTTGTTTATAAAGACACCTTCCTGTAGTACCCCATCATCTTTCTTGTTTATAAAGACACCTTCCTGTAGTACCCCATCATCTTACTTGTTTATAAAGACACCTTCCTGTAGTACCCCATCATCTTACTTGTTTATAAAGACACCTTCCTGTAGTACCCCATCATCTTACTTGTTTAGAAAGACACCTTCTTATAGTACCCCATCATCTTACTTGTTTATAAAGACACCTTACTTTATCCCGTAATTTTATAATAAAGACACCTTCCTGTATTACCCCATCATCTTACTTGTTTATAAAGACACCTTACTTTATCCCGTAATTTTATAATAAAGACACCTTCCTGTAGTACCCCATCATCTTACTTGTTTTTAAAGACACTTTCCTATAGTACCCCATCATCTTACTTGTTTATAAAGACACCTTCCTATAGTACCCCATCATCTTACTTGTTTATAAAGACACCTTACTTTATCCCGTAATTTTATAATAAAGACACCTTCCTGTAGTACCCCATCATCTTACTTGTTTATAAAGACACCTTACTTTATCCCGTAATTTTATAATAAAGACACTTCCTGTAGTAGCCCATCATCTTACTTGTTTATAAAGACACCTTACTTTATCCCGTAATTTTATAATAAAGACACCTTCCTGTAGTAGCCCATCATCTTACTTGTTTATAAAGACACCTTACTTTATCCCGTAATTTTATAATAAAGACACCTTCCTGTAGTAGCCCATCATCTTACTTGTACAATAAGGACAGTTTCCTACACTCAACTTAATATTTTGATAACTCCGCAGGCCACAAAAGAAAGTCTGGCGGTCCACTAATATAAAGTGACACCTCTAGTGTCAAAAGTCATTATTTTTATTTTACTTCAGCATTTTTTTTAGTTAAGATCCAGCGCTGTTGCTCATTTAACAAGTGATACCGGACATATATTCTTAGATTTTTATCTGGACTGGGAAGTGAAAAAGAAAAAGTTATAATTCGCTTTTCGGCTGTAGTCTAAAACATAAATGTGCCGTATTAGCGAAGTATGGCAGTATTTGATCATGCAGTGTTATCACAGTACAGGTTACCGTCCAAGTGGCGGTGCTGTTTTTATGGAATATCAAAGCAAAAAACGATGAAGACCCTGTGGTGTGTGTGTGTGTATATAGATGTAGATAGCACAGGGTATGATTATATTTATATTTGTGCATACATTTCTCAGTTCTTACTTGATTTTTCTTAAAGAGAAGTGTGGCCTGTGAACGATGAATATGGAGAAGGTTTTGAAGAGGAACATTTGTTAACAAAGACAGATGGTAAATATACTAGCAGATAACCTATAACAACACTATGGCAGAGTTTTGATATGTTAGAACTAAGTACAGAGACAAATAGATTACATTTGGCAAGCTCGACCTCCAGTACAGTATATCACTTATTTAGATATGATTGATATCATCATACAAGTATTAAGATAACGCATATCTTCTCCCAGTGTTGGCCTACACACGTCCGTTGTCCAACTCTCCAACCGTAACAGTACCGACTATACTTTGCGTAGAGATCGCCAGCGATTATCATCGTGTGCTTGTGTAGACTGAAAATATATCAGGAAAATGTCAAACTTCTGTCAAGTTTTAGGTCATTCAGTACATGAGAAATGACTAGGGTCAATGTGGAGTTCAGTTTACGTCATCTTCGTCACTTAGCATGGAGTTTTCCTGACAGTAAAGAACTGAACATTTAGCTGAGCTACCCACATCTGTAAAAGCTGTTAAACAGATAATGGATGCTGCAGTCACTGATAGCATCAGGCTAGAACATTTCCAACCAGGGCGAGACAAGAAAGATTTCACAGTAAAATGTGCTAATGATCATGTTAGTACTATCAGAAATTAACGAAGAGCTAGTGCCATCAGAAACTAAGCTGGCAGGCATCTAACATGATATTGTGGCAGCTATGGGGCTGTTCATCTGGATGGATGTCTACTTTTTGTGTATTTTACAGGCTTCCATGTTTCCCGTGCTCAGACTGACCGATAGTTTAGCATCTGTATCTGGTTTGTTGTCAAAGCACTTGTCTTGTGGAGAAGCCCGGCTTATTTTATAGAAGATTGAGGGATGCGGGTACAGGGCATTCATAAGTTATAGTTGGTGAAATGATAACTGACAGATTGTTCATTTGAGAAGATCACAGCTAGAAGAACATTTCAGATAACATTGTTTACAAGGACAGATGGTAAATATACTAGCAGATAACCTATAACAACACTATGGCAGAGTTTTGATATGTTAGAACTAAGTACAGAGACAAATAGATTACATTTGGCAAGCTCGACCTCCAGTACAGTATATCACTTATTTAGATATGATTGATATCATCATACAAGTATTAAGATAACGCATATCTTCTCCCAGTGTTGGCCTACACACGTCCGTTGTCCAACTCTCCAACCGTAACAGTACCGACTATACTTTGCGTAGAGATCGCCAGCGATTATCATCGTGTGCTTGTGTAGACTGAAAATATATCAGGAAAATGTCAAACTTCTGTCAAGTTTTAGGTCATTCAGTACATGAGAAATGACTAGGGTCAATGTGGAGTTCAGTTTACGTCATCTTCGTCACTTAGCATGGAGTTTTCCTGACAGTAAAGAACTGAACATTTAGCTGAGCTACCCACATCTGTAAAAGCTGTTAAACAGATAATGGATGCTGCAGTCACTGATAGCATCAGGCTAGAACATTTCCAACCAGGGCGAGACAAGAAAGATTTCACAGTAAAATGTGCTAATGATCATGTTAGTACTATCAGAAATTAACGAAGAGCTAGTGCCATCAGAAACTAAGCTGGCAGGCATCTAACATGATATTGTGGCAGCTATGGGGCTGTTCACTCTGGATGGATGTCTACTTTTTGTGTATTTTACAGGCTTCCATGTTTCCCGTGCTCAGACTGACCGATAGTTTAGCATCTGTATCTGGTTTGTTGTCAAAGCACTTGTCTTGTGGAGAAGCCCGGCTTATTTTATAGAAGATTGAGGGATGCGGGTACAGGGCATTCATAAGTTATAGTTGGTGAAATGATAACTGACAGATTGTTCATTTGAGAAGATCACAGCTAGAAGAACATTTCAGATAACATTGTTTACAAGGAGATGTTTAAAAAGTTGGAGATGAGGATTTACATCTTGTTTGGGAGTATTATACTCCTCAAAGAATTCTCCACAGCAAAAAATCTTCCCTCCTGCAGTCTACTAGTGACAAAATCATACCATCTGTAGTCTACCAGTGGCAGAGCTGGACAAAATCTTCCCACCTGCAGTCTGAAGCTGGACAAAATCTTCCCACTTGCAGTCTAAAAGCTAGACAAAATCTTCCCACCTGCATTCTAAAAGCTGGACAAAATCTTCCCACCTGCAGTCTAAAAGCTGGACAAAATCTTCCCACCTGCAGTCTACCAGTAACAGAGCTGGACAAAATCTTCCAATCTGCAGGCTACCTGTGACAGAGCTTGAAAAAATCTTTCCATCTGCAGTTTATCAGAGACAAAATCTTCCAACCTGCAGTCTACCTGTGAAGAGCTGTACAAAATCTTCTCATCTGCATGCTGCCTGTAAAGAACTGAACATTTAGCTGAGCTACCCACATCTGTAAAAGCTGTTAAACAGATAATGGATGCTGCAGTCACTGATAGCATCAGGCTAGAACATTTCCAACCAGGGCGAGACAAGAAAGATTTCACAGTAAAATGTGCTAATGATCATGTTAGTACTATCAGAAATTAACGAAGAGCTAGTGCCATCAGAAACTAAGCTGGCAGGCATCTAACATGATATTGTGGCAGCTATGGGGCTGTTCACTCTGGATGGATGTCTACTTTTTGTGTATTTTACAGGCTTCCATGTTTCCCGTGCTCAGACTGACCGATAGTTTAGCATCTGTATCTGGTTTGTTGTCAAAGCACTTGTCTTGTGGAGAAGCCCGGCTTATTTTATAGAAGATTGAGGGATGCGGGTACAGGGCATTCATAAGTTATAGTTGGTGAAATGATAACTGACAGATTGTTCATTTGAGAAGATCACAGCTAGAAGAACATTTCAGATAACATTGTTTACAAGGAGATGTTTAAAAAGTTGGAGATGAGGATTTACATCTTGTTTGGGAGTATTATACTCCTCAAAGAATTCTCCACAGCAAAAAATCTTCCCTCCTGCAGTCTACTAGTGACAAAATCATACCATCTGTAGTCTACCAGTGGCAGAGCTGGACAAAATCTTCCCACCTGCAGTCTGAAGCTGGACAAAATCTTCCCACTTGCAGTCTAAAAGCTAGACAAAATCTTCCCACCTGCATTCTAAAAGCTGGACAAAATCTTCCCACCTGCAGTCTAAAAGCTGGACAAAATCTTCCCACCTGCAGTCTACCAGTAACAGAGCTGGACAAAATCTTCCAATCTGCAGGCTACCTGTGACAGAGCTTGAAAAAATCTTTCCATCTGCAGTTTATCAGAGACAAAATCTTCCAACCTGCAGTCTACCTGTGAAGAGCTGTACAAAATCTTCTCATCTGCATGCTGCCTGTAACAGAACTGGGAAAAATCTTCCCACCTGCAGTTTACCAGAGACAAAATCTTCCAACCTGCAGTCTACCAGTGACAGAACTGAACAAAAGCCGTCATGAAATTACATAATAAAACTCGTGTAGACTGAACGGATTTTGATGTATCCTCTTATTTTCCCTGTAGTTTTCCAGCGGTTATAAGGCTAAATTCTGTCTCCTCTTATTTTCCCTGTAGTTTTCCAGCGGTTATAAGGCTGTCTAACTTCTATCTCCTCTTATTTTCCCTGTAGTTTTCCAGCGGTTATAAGGCTGTCTAACTTCTATCTCCTCTTATTTTCCCTGTAGTTTTTCAGCGGTTATAAGGCTGTCTAACTTCTATCTCCTCTTATTTTCCCTGTAGTGTTTCAGCGGTTATAAGGCTGTCTAACTTCTATCTCCTCTTATTTTCCCTGTAGTTTTTCATTGGTTACAAGGCTGTCTAACTTCTATCTCCTCTTATTTTCCCTGTAGTTTTTCAGCGGTTATAAGGCTGTCTAACTTTTATCTCCTCTTATTTTCCCTGTAGTTTTTCAGCGGTTATAAGGCTGTCTAACTTCTATCTCCTCTTATTTTCCCTGTAGTGTTTCAGCGGTTATAAGGCTGTCTAACTTCTATCTCCTCTTTTTTCCCTGTAGTTTTTCAGCGGTTATAAGGCTGTCTAACTTCTGTCTCTTCTTATTTTCCCTGTAGTTTTTCAGCGGTTATAAGGCTGTCTAACTTCTATCTCCTCTTATTTTCCCTGTAGTTTTTCAGCGGTTATAAGGCTGTCTAACTTCTATCTCCTCTTATTTTCCCTGTAGTTTTTCAGCGGTTATAAGGCTGTCTAACTTCTGTCTCTTCTTATTTTCCCTGTAGTTTTCCATCGTTTATAAGGCTAAATTCTGTCTCCTCTTATTTTCCCTGTAGTGTTTCAGCGGTTATAAGGCTGTCTAACTTCTATCTCCTTTTATTTTCCATGTAGTTTTTCAGCGGTTATAAGGCTGTCTAACTTCTATCTCCGCTTATTTTCCATGTTGTTTTTCAGCGGTCATAAGGATGTCTATCTCCTCGTATTTTCCCTGTAGTTTTGCAGCATTTTAGCTTTGGGTTCAAGATCTAATCCAGCGTCACTGTGGGTCTTCCGATATGGTAATATATACAGATAGCTCAGTGACTCAAAATAGCAGAAATGGTTGGGGTTTTGTTGACTACCGAAATGGAAGAGTCGTGGCACAGGGTTCGGGAGCCTTTGAAGTCAGCACATCAAGCAGGCGAATGGAAATTAAGGCTGTGTCGGCGGCAATATAGTGGTTAATTGCTCATAATGTGGTTAGTGGTGTCATTGTGATGGATTCACAGAGTATGCTCCGTAACATTGAGAAGAATTTGCTTCGCAAAGAATGGATTCATCTGTTAAGCCAGTCAACTGCGACAAGCCTAACATGGCTTTACTGTCCAGGGCATGCAGGAGTACATGGCAATGATATGGCAGATAGACTTTCTGGACAGTTTAAAATAAGCGACAGACTGTCAATAGACAAGTGAGACGTTGCAAGGGTTGTATAGGACATACTGCGGGAAAATGAAGAGCGAGAATGGATGAACAATGTAGCTGTGAAAAGACTGCTGAAACTAGGACAACTTAAAGGTATTGGCAGGAAATCTGAAATGTGTGGCAGAAAATCTGAACTGTGTGGCAGAAAACGCATTGTAAACAACCAACATCTGACAGGAACTGTTAACAAACATACTCTTGGATGGCTGTTGCGGCATGCTCGGTGAGCGTATATGAGTTTGTGCCGAATACAGTGAACCCGGAGTCTGAATTTTCAGCTTTGAACTTCATGTCTGATTCTTAACTCTAGATAACTGTTTTGTCTTTCTTTCATACCACTACATCAGGTTGTATAAACATTTCTGTTTTCATGTCATTATATCAGAGTATATAAGCATTTCTGTTTTCATGTCACTAGATCAGGGTATATAAACATTTCTGTTTTCATGTCACTAGATCAGGGTATATAAACATTTCTGTTTTCATGTCACTAGATCAGGGTATATAAACATTTCTGTTTTCATGTCTCCAGCTAAGTGTTTTGTCTTTCTTTCATACCACTAAATCAGGTTATTTAAACATTTCTGTTTTATACCACTATTTCTTGGTTAGCGGAGTAGGGGTATACCCTATCAAAGGAGAAGTAAGACGCCTCCGTCAGTCTAGGGGACACCCTTGGGCAAGGTGGAGTACCCGTATAGCCCTCCGATCAGGGTGACGTGAAGCCATGGGAGCAGGTGGTGGATGGAATGGGAGGGCAGCTGACAGTTAATGTTGGTTATGGTCACCATTCTATGATGGTAGGCAGATGATCTCAATGTAGGGACAATGGCTACGATCACTGACTAGTACAGTTACTACCTGGAAGGAAAGCAATGGTAAACTCATTCATTCCTTTGCATGTCCCTTGCGGAACTTTGCCTCCCAAACAGCACTCCTGTAGGCCTCTCGGTTGTGAGCAAGATGGCCTGCTGCTGCTGCATCCATTTCCAGATCATCAACGATGTCTTGCAGCCATCTTCGTTTCGGTCTTCCTCTTTTTCTTTTTCCCATTATGTATCCTTCCAATACGGTCTTCTCTAAATTATCATGACGTTTAATGTGGCCAAAATATTTAAGTTTTCTCTCTTTAATCCTCTTTACTAGCCAGCCTTCTTCAATATTAAGCTCTTGTAATATAGATATATTTGTTCTTTTTTGTGTCCACGATATTTGGAGAACTCTTCTATAGCATTTACATTCAAAGGCATTTATGTGCTTCTCAGCTGTTTTGTTAAGTGTCCAGGTCTCACAGGCATATGTTGCGATAGGAAAGATGCATGCCCTTAAAAATCTTATTTTTGTGGTTCTGTCTGCTCCTCTCCACAGATTCTTTATTTGTTTTACTTTCTGAAGAGCAATAGATGTCCTCCTTTTAATTTCCCTCATTGTATCTCCATTATTAGTTAGTAGTGATCCAAGATATTCAAAACTCTCCACTTCTTCCAGTTTTTCCTCCTTGATACATATTTCAGTTGCCTTGTTTGTTTTGTCAGTTGTCATCACTTTAGTTTTCTTTGCATTAAGATAGAGGTTCTGCTCTTCGCTGTTCTTGCGGACTGACATAATTAGTTTTTCCATTCCTTCTTGTGTTGTGGACAGCAATACTGTGTCATCAGCATATCTAATCTCTGGTATTTCATAACCTCCAACTGTTATGGCATCGTAATATTCTTTGTCTACATCTTCTCTAACATTCCTCATTATATTTTCAGTATACAAGTTAAATAAGTAGGGTGACAATATGCACCCCTGACGGACCCCTTGTTTTATGTCAAACCAACTTGTTGTTTCACCATTTATTCTTACTGCTGCTTGTTGGTCTAAATACAGCAGTGATGTTAATTGTATCAAATGTGTTGGAAATTCCATTTTTTCCATTATTTCCCAAAGTTTCTGGTGTTGTACACAATCAAATGCCTTTGAGTAGTCTATAAAGGATAAATATAGATTCACATTAAACTCCCTGCATTTCTCTATTATTAATCTTAGATTGAATATATGATCTCTTGATCCTCTTCCTTGCCTGAAGCCAGCTTGGACCATATTGACTTCTTCTTCTATTTTCTTTCGAAGTCTACCCATTATGATTTTTAACAGAATTTTACTGGCATGACTAATCAGGGCAACAGTTCTGTAGTTTGTGCATAATTTCAGGTTACCCTTTTTTGGCAGTGGTATGAATACAGTTCTTATCCATTCTTTTGGCCAAATACCTGAATGCCATATCTTTTTACGATCACTGACTAGTACAGTTACTACCTGGAAGGAAAGCAATGGTAAACTATCTTCTGGAAATGTACCAAGAAACCCAAACAACAACATGGAAAGTCAAATAGGAAAAAGATCTGGTGGTGAGGCCCCCAGGCCAGATAGATCTAATTTTAACACTGGGGAAGAGTGTGTGGCAGAGGTCAGTACTAGTAATTGTGATGACGGACAAAATCCTGACAGTGTTACCAAGGAAAACGCGTGCATCAAACTAAAAAGAAAAATAAGAGTAGGAACATGGAATGTAAGAAGTATGTATGAGGGAAAATATCAAATAAGTGACAAGATGAAAAAAACGGGGATACACATTTTGAGAATCTGCGAACATCGATGGAAAGGATCAAGACACATCAAGAACGAGAATGATAGTATCTTTATATACTCTGGTGGAGAAGTAGGAGGAAAGAATGGAGTGGCTTTTTATTTGGACAAATCAACATCAAAAGCACTACTAGGCTACAATCCAGTAAGTGATAGAATCCTAACAATCAGACTTAAGGGCATTCCTAGAAATGTAACAATCATTCAGATATATGCCCCTACATCAGCAGCAGAAGAAGAGGAAGTAGAAAACATTTATAACACACTACAAACGACAATAGACCAGGTACGGAAAAATGATATTATATTAATAATGGGGGATTTCAATGCAAAGATTGGTACAGAAAGAGCAGAAGATGAAAGACGTGTTGTAGGGAAAATCTAACGTAGGACATAGAAATGAGGCAGGTGACAATCTAATGGGTTTTGCATGGAAAATGAGCTAATGATCGCTAACACACTTTGTAAACAACATCCAAGAAGACTTTATATAGGGATATCACCTGATGGAAAAAACAGGAATCACATATATTACATTTTAATGCAAAGAAGGTGGAGATCAAGTAAAAACTTTACCAGGTGCTGATTGTGACACGAACCATGAGTTATTAATAGCAGACATGAAGATAAAGATAAAAAAGACAGTTAGGCCAAAGATATCTTAATAACAGTAGCTAAGGACATGGCTCCAGTAAAGAAAACACAAAAGAATGGATGGATTACAGCAGGTACACTAGAACTGATAGAACAACGTAGAAAAATGAAGACTCATTGGAAAGTGACAAACAACAACAAAGAGAAATATAAAACTTTAACGAAAGAAGTACGAAGAAACATAAGAAAAGACAAAAAACAAGACATGCAAGATTGTTGTGAAAGAATAGAAGAACATCAGAAGTGTGGAAGCGATAGTGAAATGTTTAAAGAAATGAAGACATTGACGAGAAATGTCACACCTAAGCTAAATGTAATTTGTGATGAGATGGGGAATACCTTGACAGAGACAGAGGAAATTCTAGAAAGATGGAAGGAATATTGCAAAGGAATGTATGAAACAACCGACTGTGGAAGCAGAAATCAACAGTGTGAATTATTATTGGAGGAGAAGGAACCCGAACCGATAATAGAAGAAGTTTTATGGGCAATAAAGAATCTGAAAAATGGTAAATCACCAGGATGTGATGAGATAACAGCTGAATTTGTTAAAGCAGGAGGAAAGGAATGTGCAACAATCTGTCATGCACTATGTAAAAAGATATGGCATTCAGGTATTTGGCCAAAAGAGTGGAAAAGAACTGTATTCATACCACTGCCAAAAAAGGGTAACCTGAAATTATGCACAAACTACAGAACTGTTGCCCTGATTAGTCATGCCAGTAAAATTCTATTAAAAATCATAATGGGTAGACTTCATAAGAAAATAGAAGAAGTCAATATGGTCCAAGCTGGTTTCAGGCAAGGAAGAGGATCAAGAGATCATATATTCAATATAAGATTCATAATAGAGAAATGCAGAGAGTTTAATATCAATCTATATTTATCCTTTATAGACTACTCAAAGGCATTTGATTGTGTACAACACCAGAAACTGGGAAATAATGAAAAAAATGGGATTTCCAACACATTTGATACAATTAACATCATGTCTGTATCTAGACCAACAAGCAGCAGTACGAATAAATGGTGAAACAACAACTTGGTTTGACATAAAACAAGGGGTCCGCCAGGGGTGCATACTGTCACCCTACTTATTTAACTTGTATACTGAAAATATAATGAGGAATGTTAGAGAAGATGTAGACAAAGAATATTACGATGCCATAACAATTTGAGGTTATGAAATACCAGAGATTAGATATGCTGATGACACAGTATTACTGTTCACAACACAAAAAGGAATGGAAAAACTAATTATGTCAGTCCATAAGAACAGCAAGACCAGAACCTCTATCTTAATGCAAAGAAAACTAAATTGATGACAACTGACAAAACAAACAAGGCAGCTGAAATATGTATCAAGGAGGAAAAACTGGAAGAAGTGGAGAGTTTTGAATATCTTGGATCACTACTAACTAATAATGGAGATACAATGAGGGAAATTAAAAGGAGGACATCTATCGCTCTTCAGAAAGTAAAATAACTAAAGAATCTGTGGAGAGGAGCAGACAGAACCACAAAAATAAGATTTTTAAGGGCATGCATCTTTCCCATCGCAACATATGCATGTGATACCTGGAGACTTAACAAAACAGCTGAGAAACACATAAATGCCTTTGAATGTAAATGCTACAGAAGAGTTCTCCAAATATCGTGGACACAAAAAAGAACAAATATATCTATACTACAAGAGCTTAATATTCAATAAGGCTGGCTAGTAAAGAGGATTAAAGAGAGAAAACTTAAATATTTTGAACACATTAAACGTCATGATAATCTAGAGAAGACCGTATTGGAAGGATACATAATGGGAGAAAGAAAGAGAGGAAGACCAAAACGAAGATGGCTGCAATACATCGTTGATGATCTGCAAATGGATGCATCAGCAGCAGGCCATCTTGCTCACAACCGAGAGGCCTACAGGAGTGCTGTTTGGGAGGCAAAGTTCCGCAAGGGACATGCAAATGAATGAATGACCACTAGATCAGGTTATATAAACATTTCTGTTTTCATACCACTAGATCAGGTTGTATAAGCATTTCTGTTTTTATATCACAAAATCAGGTTATATAAACATGTCTGTTTTTATATCTCTGGCTAAGTGTTGTGTCTTTCTTTCTTACCACTACATCAGATTATATAAACATTTCTGTTTTCACGTCTCTAGTTAACTGTGTTGTCTTTCTTTCTTACCACTACATCAGGTTATATAAACATTTCTGTTTTCACGTCTCTAGTTAACTGTGTTGTCTTTCTTTCTTACCACTACATCAGGTTATATAAACATTTCTGTTTTCATGTCTCTAAGTGTTTGTTTCTTTCATGCCACATGATCAGAGTACATGTACATTTCTGTCTTCGTCTCTTTAACTTAGAACATTTATCTTCACATGTCAATCACACGTATTTCTGTGTGATCACGTGATCAGAGCACAGCCATTACGACGGCAGAGACTCTACACACGCTGATCCAGCTGCTCTTATCTTGGCCTTAGATAGCTTATACAAGACAAGATAGCGGCCTCTGTTTTCTGGACATATTCCAGTTTTGCACTCATTCCTGTGACCTCGCCACCACATGGGTTGTTTGACCACCTTAGTTTAATCACGGGAAGCAACCTTCTTACTGTAACCGCTGGCTACCCACCCCCGCTGTGTGCAGTGAATGTTAGGATCTCATGCAGGAAATGAGTTGTTTTACATTTGAAGAAAAGATGCGTGCTAAAGTGTGCCAGTGTATTATGAAAGTATGCGAGTATATTATGAACGTATGCGATCAAGTGAGCTGCTGGGTACATACTTCTAAATGTATGAACTTCCCAAAGGGGCAGTGTATAGTCATTTAAAAACTCTTCCTTGTCATAATTTTGAGACAGTTGTCATCCGTGTTCTGGGTTTCTGTGCAGATGTTCTTGACCTGAATGAGAAAGATTTTTTGCACTGGGTGCCGAATGTTCCGTGTGTAGTGCTTAGCCCGCTCTTTTCTGTAGTACAGAGAGAAGTTTTTTGTTGTTGAAAGTTGGTTGACTAGAATTTGTCATTACCTGGAGGTTTGCGGTGACAGCGATGTGAGAGTATCGGAGCATTGTAAGAAAGAAGACAGCAATGTGTGGTCAGGTCTACTCATACTCCAGTCAGCAGCTGCCAAGTTGTTTACACGGCACCACACAAGGTCAGGGAATGTTCTCATTTTCGCTTGCACACGTTCCTAAACACAGGTGATGACTTAATAAAGAGCCTCATAGCTCAGGAAGCAGCTACGTCTCGGTCTGCGACATAACAGGATTTGTTTGTGTGGCGGATGTGATGTGAGCGAGATTTTCTTACGTTTTCTTTGTGGGACTTTCCTAATTGAGTGCCAAACATGGGGTCTAAGGACAAGGATATTCTGCTTCTCTCTGACTCCAGCACCAGCTTCAAGGCAGACAAGACAGTGTCACATCAAAGCAACGCAAGTTACCATCCTTCTAGGGGAGAATTCTTTGAAAAAAGGGAAACCAGATTAGATGGAGCCAAAAAAGTTACCTACATCTTGCAGACTTCTGATTCACATCATGTGAATTCTGGGTTTGTGACTTGTTTTCCTCATATCAAACATTATGTTTCCTAAGACACCTGTGTTGGTAGATGTTTCCTAATATCTAAGTTATTTTTGTTTTTTAAGACAGCTGTATTAATAGATGTTTCCTAATATCAAAAGTTATTTGTGTTTCCTAAGACAGATGTGTTAGTAAATGTTTCCTAATATTAAAAGTGATTTTTGTTTCCTAAGTCAGCTGCGTCTGTAGATGTTTGATGTTGAGTTCATAGCTCAGTTTTTGTTTTTGTTGTTGCTTAACTCTCTTGTACCAGTCCAAGAAAACTCATTTGTTAGTTTTATCTGTGTGTTTCCTGCAGTGTGGGAACTCATTTGTTAGTTTTATCTGTGTTTCTCTCCTGGTAGCTGACTGGTAGTTTTAACCTGTAGCCCCATGTCAGCCCAGTTCTTCTTGAGGGATGACGGTGGTTTTTATGCATTAGTTTTTCCTGTTTTAATGACATATTTTAGTGCAGAAAACAAAGGTCGTGACCTTTTCCAGAGAAATGCCAGCAAAAATTTCCTGTACAGTCAGCCTTTGAAACAAGTGAATATTTTCACATACTTTGGTAGTAGGGTATCATTCTACGGGAAAATCAGTGGTGAAGTTGGGAACATACTGTAAAGTAAAGCAGGTCATTTGGCAAATGACATTTCTATAGAGAAAGAAATACTTCACAGCTGAAGCAGAGAGAGTGTTGTAGGGCTTGATCTTCTCCCAGCTCTGTGCTGTAATGTTAGACAGGGACACTGACAGCTACAAACTAAAGGGAAATCATCACAACAGATATGATATGTTTGAGGAGAATACTAGATGTAACAATAGGAGACATCCAGAAATGACACCATTATGACAAGGGTTGGAGTAACACCTATGCTATGTTATGTCCAGAAACAACAAGTAAAATAGTTTGGCCACACTACCATACAGCATACCACAGAAAACATTCATA
Organism: Achatina immaculata; assembly: GCA_009760885.1. Lineage (NCBI taxonomy): Eukaryota > Metazoa > Mollusca > Gastropoda > Stylommatophora > Achatinidae > Lissachatina > Lissachatina immaculata. The sequence continues at coordinate 17,988,956 of CM019701.1, read as the reverse complement.
CTAAGAATTATAGGACAGAGATGTTTTTTTTAAATCACAAATTTATGTTACTATCATGTTTATTCAATTGCTGTTTTGTGTTACTATCATGTTTATTCAGTTGCTGTTTTGTGTTACTATCATGTTTATTCAGTTGCTGTTTTGTGTTACTATCATGTTTATTCAGTTGCTGTTTTGTGTTACTATCATGTTTATTCAATTGCTGTTTTGTGGTAATATCATGTTTATTCAACTGCTGTTTTGTGTTACTATCATGTTTATTCAGTAGCTAATTTTTTTTTTACAATTGTATTTTTTACATGCTGATTTGTGTTACTATAATTTACCTGCTTAGTGCTAGAATGGCTGCTCATATGACTCAAGGTGAAGTATGGCTCTGTCCAGCCCAACTTTGTATGACTCTGTATACAACCAGGTGCTGGTATATCCCTCTAAAACCCAACGACTGGGATGTCTCATTACAGCTCTAGTTTTATTATAGCTCAGTATAATTCAAGAGCTTGAATGACTCTGTACAACCCAAGTACTAGAATGGGTCTTTACAACCCCAGTACTAGAATAACACTATCCAAACCAAGTGCAAAAATGGCTCTATTCAACCCTAGTACCAGACATTCTCATTTTTCTTTCTTTCTCTAGTTCTGGTGAAGACTTAGCTTCCTCAGGTAAGCATATGTTTTGTGGTCTGTAACATAATCAGCATTAAACCTTCCTAAAGTAAGCATATGTTTTGTGGTCTGTAACATAATCAGTATTAAACCTTCCTAAAGTAAGCATATGTTTTGTGGTCTGTAACATAATCAGTATTAAACTTTCCTAAAGTAAGCATATGTTTTGTGGTCTGTAACATAATCAGTATTAAACTTTCCTAAAGTAAGCATATGTTTTGTGGTCTGTAACATAATCATCATTAAACTTTCCTAAAGTAAGCATATGTTTTGTGGTCTGTAACATTATTAAACTTTCCTAAAGTAAGCATATGTTTTGTGGTCTGTAACATAATCATCATTAAACTTTCCTAAAGTAAGCATATATTTTGTGGCCTGTAACATAATCAGTATTAAACCTTCCTAAAGTAAACATATGTTTTGTGATTTATAACAAATCCAGAAGTAAAAACTGACAGAAATTATTATAATTTTCTTCATTTATAACGCATGCATTTATCTTAGTGTCACTAAATAATTTTATCATCAGGCATACTATGGTACTCTTGTCACATGTTGCATGTATGGATTTTTAAATTATTTTTTTGTGAATACATTGTGTCGGATGTCATGAGAAAAAGTCTACAAATGTCAGATGTCATTAAAAAACATACTAATGTCAGATGTCATGAGAAAGTCTAATAATGTCAGATGTCATAAGAAAGAAATGTCTAATGTCAGATGTCATTAGAAGACAGCCTACTAGTGTCAGATGTCATGAGAAAAATGGCATACTGATGGTTCACAAGCTCTCTACAACTTCAATAAATCTTTAATATCATTTCAGAATATTTTTTTTCACTTGTCTTATTTCACATTGTTCTTTCACATTCATTAAATTAGAGTATGAAGAATATTAGTTCAAGATCTGATTACTGAACTGCTGTAACAGTTTCTCACAGTGAAACATCCTAGATTCGCTGTTATTTTATCATAATTTTTCTGTTAAAATGTTTCACGTTCCTAGTGTTCATATACTGCTGACATAGAGGATCTGACTTACTCATTTGGTTTAATTAGTGATTGTCAATATTTCATGTGTAAAACAGTTGACAGTCACTGTCATAGCAACATCAAGAAGGGAGGATTTGACAAGAAAGCCAGGACCCGATTGATCTTGGCCAGTGTATTGTGTCTGATATTTATGACTGGAGAGATGGTAGGTAAGTTATGACTGGATAGATGTAAGTTATTACTGGAGACATAAGTTATGACTGGAGAGTGGGGGAGAGAGATGGTGAATATGTTATGACTGGAGATAGGGAGAGAGATGGTGGATATGGTGTGACTGGAGAGAAGGAGAGAGATGGTGGATATGTTATGACTGGAGAGATGGAGAGAGAGATGGTGGATATGTTATGACTGGAGAGACGGAGAGAGATGGAGAGAGAGATGGTGGATATGTTATGACTGGAGAGAGAGAGAGAGATGGAGAGAGAGATGGTGGATATGTTATGACTGGAGAGAGGGAGAGAGAGATGGTGGATATGTTATGACTGGAGAGAGAGAGAGAGAGAGATGGTTATGTTATGACTGGAGAGACACAGAGAGAGATGGTTGGATATATTATGACTGGAGAGAGGGAAAGAGATGGTGGATATGTTATGACTGAAAAGAGGGATAGAGAGATGGTGGATATGTTAGGACTGGAGAGACGGAGAGAGAGATGGTGGATATGTTATGACTGGAGAGAGGGAAAGAGAGATGGTGGATATGTTAGGACTGGAGAGAGGGAAAGAGAGATGGTGGATATGTTATGACTGAAGAGAAGGAGAGAGAGAGAGTATGCAGGAAACTCTACTGTAGAGAGCGGAACAACAAGTGTTTTGGCCCTATTAAACTCCTGACATTCTAAGGGGGTGGACCTCTCTGGGTCATGACTCCCAGAGGTCTTGTAAGTTGGGTTTTTTTTTTTTCCCTAGGATTGAACCCATGATCTTCCAGTTGGCACTGCACTTTGAAGTGCATCTATAGCAATCTGGCCACGGAAGACTGATATTGGTTGTGACAAACGAAATTATGTTCTTAGTGCTTGTTTCACATACTCCAAAGCCAGCATGAGGCCTTTTGTACTGTTTCTGAAAGGCTTTTAAATGCCCTTGCTCTTGCTTGTCCCTTTATGCCCAGTTGTTTACATAGGTCGTATGCTGATGTTGCTATGAATCCTCTTGCTCTCACTTCTACAGCTATCACTTTTGCCCTGACTCCTGACTCCTGCCCCCTGCCTCAGTTGCTTGACCAGATCGTTGTACTTCTCACATTTGAATAGATGCTGCTCCTCTGTTCTTGTTTCGTACGGAACCGTAAGCTCGATCACTATTACTTCTTGTTTTTTCTATTGAGTACACTACACTGTCCGGTCGCATTCCTGTGTTCTTGATGGCAGTCGGGTATTCTCTTCTTCCTGATAGGTCTGCTACCACATCCTAGTCATTTCCACCATCTAGCAGTGATGGTTGGTTAGTGGGTAGGGGTATCCCCTATCAAAGAAGTAAGATGCCTCCTTACCTCCATCAGTCTATGGGACACCCTTGGGCAAGGTGGAGTACCCGTATAACCCTCATGATCAGGGTGACATGAAGCCATGGGGAGAGGTGGTGGATGGAATGGGAGAGCAGCTGACAGATAATGTTGGTTATGGTCACCATTCTATGATGGTAGGCAGATGATCTCAATGTAGGGACAATGGCTACGATCACTGACTAGTACAGTCACTGCCAGGAAGGAAAGCAATGGTAAACTATCTTCTGCCAGGAAGGAAAGCAATGGTAAACTATCTTCTCAAAATATACCGAGAAACTCAAACAGCAACATGGAAAGTCAGATAGGAAAAAGATCTGGTGGCGAGTCCCCCAGGCCAGATAGATCTAATTTTAACACTGGGGAAGAGTGTGAGACAGAGGTCAGTACTAGTAACTATGATGATGGACAAAATCCTGACTGTGTTACTAAAGAAAACTACTGCATCAAACTAAAAAGAGAAATAAGACTAGAACATGGAATGTAAGAAGTATGTATGAGGGAAAGTATCAAATAATAAGTGACAAGATGAAAAGAACAGGGATACACATTTTAGGAACCTGCGAACATCAATGGAAAGGATCAGGACATTTCAAGAGCAAGAATTATATCTTTATATACTCTGGTGGAGAAGTAGGAGGAAAGAATGGAGTGGGCTTTTACTTGGACATATCAACATCAAAAGCATTACTAGGTTACAGTCCAGTAAGTGATAGAATCCTCACAGTCACACTTAAGGGCACTCCTAGAAATGTAACAATCATCCAGATATATGCACTTACATCAGCAGCAGAAGAGGAGGAAGTAGAAGACATTTATAACATGCTGCAAATGACAATAGACCAGGTACGGAAAAATGATATTGTATTAATAATGGGGGATTTTAATGCAAAGATTGGTACAGAAAGAGCAGTAGATGAAGGACATGTTGTAGGGAAATTTAGCATAGGAGAATAGAAATGAGGTAATCTAGTGGCATTTTTTGCATGAAAAATTAGTTAATGATCGCTAACACACTTTTTAAACACCATCCAAGAAGACTTTAAATATTGACATCACCTGATGGGAAAACCAAGAACAAATATATTACATTTTAGTGCAAAGAAGGTGGAGATCAAGTATAACATCAGCAAAAACTTTACCAGGTGCTGATTGTGACACGGACCATGAGTTATTAATAGCAGACACGAAGATAAAGATAAAAAAGACAGTTACGGGATCAAGACCACTCCACTTTGGTCTTACAAAAATACCAGAACAATACGGTATAGAAGTGAAGAACCTTTTCGAAATCCTGATGGCTGTACAGGAGGAGATGACACCAGATAAATTGGCCATGCAGGCCAAAGATATCTTAATAACAACAGCTAAAGACATGGTTCCAGTAAAGAAAACACAAAAGAATGGATAGAATACAGCAGGCACACTAGAACTGATAAAACAACATAGAGAAATGAAGACGCAATGGAAAATGACAAACAACAAGGAGGAATATAAATCTTTAACAAAAGAAGTACGAAGAAACATAAGAAAAGACAAAATAAAAACAATACATACAAGATTGTTGTGAAAGAATAGAAGAACATCAGAAGTGTGGAAGAGATAGTGAAATGTTCAAAGTAATGAAGACATTGACGAGAAATGTCACACCTAAGCTAAATGTAATTTGTGACAAGATGGGGAATACCTTGACAGAGACGGAGGAAATTCTAGAAAGAAGGAAGGAATATTGCAGAGGAATGTATGAAACAACTGACTGTGAAAGCAGAAATCAACATTATGAATTATTATTGGAGGAGAAAGAACCTGAACTGACAATAGAATAAATTTTGTGGACAATAAAGGATCTGAAAAATGGTAAATCACCAGGATGTGATGAGATAACAGCTGAATTTATTAAAGGAGGAGGAATGGAATGTGCAACAATCTATCATGCACTGTGCAAAAAGATATGGCATTCAGGTATTTGGCCAAAAGAGTGGAAAAGAACTGTATTCATACCACTGCCAAAAAAGGGTAACCTTACTTATTTAACTTGTATACTGAAAATATAATGGGGAATGTTAGAGAAGATGTAGACAAAGAATATTATGATGCCATAATAGTTGGAGGTTATAAAATACCAGTAATTAAATTTATAATTATATTAAATATGCTGATGACTATTACTGTTCACAACACAAAAAGGAATGGAAAAGCTAATTATGACAGTCCGTAATAACAGTAAAGAGCAAAACCTCTATCTTAATGCAAAGAAAACTAAATGTCACCCTTGAGACTCAGCTTCATCATCAGAGCTACTTATGACTTTCTACCTACAGGCTCCAACCTAAACAAATGGGGTGTATCAGAGGAAACAAAGTGCCCTCTCTGCAATGAAAGGCAAACATTGGAACATGTGATGTCAGCATGTAATAAAGGTAGACAGAGGTGTATGGTGTAGTTTTACAAAGTGGTAGAGGGAGTGAGTAAAGTGAGAAAAAATGAATAGAAAGCATGAGAATATATGAATGAAAAATGTACAATATCCGATATTTCAGCGTGAGCCTTTTTTGAGGATTACATGCACAAACAAGACAAAAAACAAATAACTAAATGAAGAACTTATCTTAATATGGCCTCCTTCAGAAGTAGGAAACAGAGAAGTGCATGTCCACTAGAAGATGCATAGAGACCACGCGGGCCACACAAAAGATAAGCTGATAAAGTCAGTCATAAAGAAGAGGTGGAGAGAGAGTAGGAAAACAGGTGGTTGGGTGCGAGGGGGGAGAGAAGGGGAAGCGGAGAGATAATGAATGAAGAACATAAGCACCTGCAGGGAGAAAATGTGAAACTGGTGAATAGGACAAGACCCTATAAACATCAGTATATTGCCAGAGAAGAAAAGAGGGTGGCGGTAGGGACGGGTAGCTAGGAGAAAGAAAGTAGAGTTAAAAAAAAAAGAGGGCGGGGGGAGTGGAAAAGTAAAGAAGTTACAGAAAGCTGAAGACATTGTTAATTCCAGCTGGGTGGAGACAGCAAGTCTGGAAAATAAGGTGCTGTTCTAGGACCCTCCGAGATCGTACATCAGCAGAACAAGAGCGGATCGCACTAACAGAAATGTCCTGTTTTCCCCTGTGGTTGCTAAGGCAAAAATGTTTAGCCACAGGCGTCCAGGCCCTCTTAGAAATATCATTAAGATGTTGGCGATAATGGTCTCTTAAGCATAAACCGGTCTCCCCTATGTACTTCATACCACAACATATGCACATAATAGCATGGTATGACCCTCTTCTAGTGGACATGCATTTCTCTGTTTCCTACTTCTGGAGGAGGCCATATTAAGATAAGTTCTTCATTTAGTTATTTGTTTTTTGTCTTGTTTGTGCATGTAATCCTCAAAAAAGGCTCACGCTGAAATATCGGATATTGTACATTTTTCATTCATGCATTCTCATGCTTTCTATTCATTTTTTCTCACTTTACTCACTCCCTCTACCACTTTGTAAAACTACACCATACACTTCTGTCTACCTTTATTACATGCTGACATCACATGTTCCAATGTTTGCCTTTCATTGCAGAGAGGGCACTTTGTTTCCTCTGATGCACCCCATTTGTATAGGTTGGAGCCTGTAGGTAGAAGGTCATAAGTAGCTCTGATGATGAAGCTGAGCCTCAGGGGTGCCATTTTCCAGATGTCATTCCATGTTAGTGATCTCTGCAGGACATCCTCCCATGTTGTCCATTGCCCTTGTTGTGATTGTTGGACTGCCTTCTGGACCCACTTATCATCCTCTGAATTCCTTACTTTGCTGATGATCATATCCCTTCTTTCCTTACAGGAGGCCTTTGACCACCATTTGATTTCACCATGACCAGATTCCCTTCTGTTGGTCTGGGTGTATCCTATTACTTCTTTCAGCTTCTGTGTTTTCCTGGCTGTGGTCACTTCCTCACTTACTTTCCATTTTCATCCAGTCTTAAGTGTTGGCTGCGCTTCTCATACCACTGGATCTGTAGATTCTTGTAGCATCATTGCAAGCCTTGTCTTTCCTACTTTGTATTCTTCAACCACAGATTTGAATGGAAGCTGCAGTTTGCTCTTCTTGCAGTACAGCGCTACATCAGTTAATCCTGGAGGTACACCCAGCCACTTTCTTATGGATTTATTTATCTTTCGACTGTCTCTACTGTGCTGGTACTTACTTCGTAACTGAGAGATTGTAGGTAAGTTATGACTGGAGAGCGGGAGAGAGAGATGGTGGGTATGTTATGACTGGAGAGAGGGAGAGAGAGAGATATGGGTAAGTTATGACTGGAGAGTGGAAGAGAGAATGAATGAATGAACAGACTTCATTTTCAAAAGGTTAATTGGGCACACAGTCCTGTCTAACATTCCTTCACCATACAACTTCCACTCAGTTACAGACATTCAGCATTTGTTACTGAGCATAATAAGCATAAAGTTGTAAACAAATGATTGGAGAGAGAGAGAAAGAAAGAGAAATAGTTGGTAAGTTATGACTGGATGAGATCAGTATAGTGTTTTAGCAGTGTAAAGTGATCAGCATATTATATCAGTGAAACACCATCATGATCAGTGAAGCAACATTGAGTCGGTTCAGATTTTTTCTCCTCCAATAATAATTCACACTGCAGGAAGAAAGGAATGTGCAACAATCTATCATGCACTATGTAAAAAGATATGGCTTTCAGGTATTTGGCCAAAAGAATGGAAAAGAACTGTATTCATACCACTGCCAAAAAAAAAGGGTAACCTGAAATTATGCACAAACTATAGAACTGTTGTCCTAATTAGTCGTGCGAGTAAAATTCTGTTAAAAATCATAATGGGTAGACTTCATAAGAAAATAGTAGTAGTCAATATGGTCCAAGCTGGTTTCAGGCAAGGAAGAGGATCAAGAGATCATATATTCAATATAAGATTACTAATAGAGAAATGCAGAGAGTTTAATATGAATCTATATTTTTTTGTAGACTACTTAAAGGCATTTGATTGTGTACAACACCAGAAAGTTTTGGAAATAATGTAAAAAAAATGGGATTTCCAACACATTTGATACAATTAACATCACTTCTGTATCTAGACCAACAGGCTGTAGTAAGAATAAATGGTGAAACAACAACTTGGTTTGACATAAAACAAGGGGTCCGTCAGGGGTGCATATTGTCGCCTTACTTATTTAATTTGTATACTGAAAATATAATGAGGATTGTTAAAGATGATGTAGACAAAGAATATTACGATCCCATAACAATTCTTATTGGAGGTTATGAAATACTAGAGATTAGATATGCTGATGACACAGTATTACTGTCCACAACACAAAAAGGAATGGAAAAACTAATTATGTCAGTCCATAAGAACAGTGAAGAGCAAAACCTCTGTCTTAAGAAAACTAAATTGATGACAACTGACAAAACAAACAAGGCAGCTGAAATATGTATCAAGGAGGAAAAATTGGAAGAAGTGGAGTGTTTTGAATATCTTGGATCACTACTAACTAATAATGGAGATACGATGAGGGAAATTAAAAGGACATTTATCGCTCTTCAGAAAGTAAAACAACTAAAGAATCTGTGGAGAGGAACAGACGAAACTACAAAAATAAGATTTTTAAAGACATGCATCTTTCCCATTACAACATGCCTACGAGACCTGGACACTTAACAAAACAGCTGAGAAATGCATAAAAATGCCTTCAGAAAGTAAAACAACTAAAGAATCTGTGGAGAGGAACAGACGGAACTACAAAAATAAGATTTTTAAAGACATGCATCTTTCCCATTACAACATGCCTACGAGACCTGGACAATTAACAAAACAGCTGAGAAACTCATAAAAATGCCTTTGAATGTAAATGCTACAGAAAAGTTCTTCAGATATCATGGACACAAAAAAGAACAGATATATCCATACTACAAGAACTTAATATTGAAGAAGGCTGTCTAGTAAAGAGGATTAAAGAGAGAAAACTTAAATATTTTGGACACATTAAACATCATGATAATCTAGAGAAGACTGTCTTGGACGGGTATATAATGGGAAAAAGAAAGAGAGGAAGACCAAGGCGAAGATGGCTGCAAGACATCGTTGATGATCTGCAAATGGATGCATCAGCAGCAGCCATCTTGCTCACAACTGAGAGGTCTACAGGAGTGCTATTAGGGAGGCAAAGTTTCGCAAGGGATATGCAAATGAAGACTGACTGAGCTTTGCCTGCCACAGAATAGGTATAAAGGAAGTGACTGCTACAATAAAACTAGCTTAGTAATGAAAATAGATAGGTATATGGTACATTGTTACCAAAAGATAGAGAGAGTGAGGAAAGTTAGCAGAAATAAAAATGGCAGAACAAAAAAGATGAGTACATATAAATGGTCATACAACCATCCAATATTTCAGCAAAAGCCTTTTTTCAAGGGTCATATACAGAAACAACACAACAGATTAAAAAAATGAAAAATATATAGACTTAAGCCTTTTGGGCTGTTCCTTATTTTTCATACAATTTCATGTTTTTATTTGTTATGTTGTTTTTGTTTGCGATCCTTGAAAGACGCTTTTGCAGAAATATTGGATTGTTGTATGTCCTTTATGTAATTATCTTATTTTCTGCCATTCTTGTTTCTGCCTGCCTTCCTCACTCTTTCTATCTTTTGGTAAAACACCAATCTATTTTCAGTGCAGAATAGGTATAGTGTTTACCCATGGGAACAGCTGTGTTAAGAACAGACTTATCGTAACATAGTCTTTATCAGACAGGGACATAGACTGTTTACTTAAAAACTCTGACCTACTTCACCCAGAAACCTGTAGCAATCAACAATAGTCCTAATTGTTATTTTTGTCACATGTAATGTCAGGATGGTGGACGGATGGGGACATGGAGATCACTGGCAGGGATGAGGAAAATCTAAGGTGAAATCAATGAATCCAGGACATGACAAGCCTTTGGGTCTCTACAACAATGGATATCAGAATGAAGTAAACAAAACAGAGCTAGCAGACTATAGGTGGCAGGGAATGGATTGAAGCACTCGTCAGATCATCCCAAAGTCAGAGTGTCTCTGTGGAACTGTCCCAAAGTCAATGGGCCCGATGTGGAGAAGGGGCTTAAGTGCAGTCACTAGAGGCTGGAAAACAAAGTTTTGGCCAGGCCCACCTACACCACCGTCTTCATGGCAGTCCAAGCAGGACCACAGTCTGCCCTAACAAGGATAGGTGCTGAAGTCGGAGGCACCCAGCCAGAAGGTGCATGGCAAAAATCAGGCTACTACACATTATTGCTAAATGTGTATGAAAAAGAAGTTTGACCTGAATAATGGTGGGTGGAGGGGGGGAAGAATGCATCTTGTCAGCTTTGACTGGTACAGAATAGGTACATTGATAGGTACCTGAATGTGGGGTGTGGTTGGTGGTGGGGGAGAGCTAGAGAGTTGTGGAGCAAATAATTATCTTAAGTCAACTTTTCAATCTTGTAACAAGTGTGATGAAACTTGTTATTTGTCATTTTGATAGATGATGATAGGAATTTGTGTCTGCTTTCTTGGCTGTTCTTTACAACTGTGAATTACTTTAGAACATCCTTGTTTTTTAATATGTCATGTTGAGAGTACACCGTCATTGTTTGCCAAGAAAACAACTTATCTACTTTTAACATGAGACACAATTGAGTGCTAACACCCACACATTTAAATTGTTTGAAGATGTGTATACACACACATAGCAATCAGCAAGCACACACCAACACATTTGTAGTGCCCTGTCTTGTTGATAATATGGCATATGCGTTTTCCTCTTGCTCACTGAAGTTAACTCTTATATAGTATTTTCAGTGTTTTTGGCAGGTCCTCACCTGTTTATTTGGGGCAAGTTCTTTTTCACAGCTGTCTTCCATATCTGGGGGATATCCACCATCCACCACATGTGACATGCCAGGTTGGGAATAGTAGCCCTCCCAGTGTGTCATGGACAATCATGAGATCATTGCAGAGGTCACCAGAGGCAACAGAGATGTGGCTTCTTAGAAGAATGTTAGGACAGCCATGGACAATCATGAGATCATTGCAGAGGTCACTGGAGGCAACAGAGATATGGCTTCTGAGAAGAATGTTAGGACAGCCATGGACAGCTAAGATGACAAACAGGGAATTTCTAAGAAAAGCAAATGTAGAAAGGAGCCTAATTAAATCTAACATGGTGAGAAGAGGAAGGCTTGAGCACACAACAGGAAACATACATGAGAAGAAAGATGGAGAAGATCAAGAGGAAAAAAATGGAGAGTCTAATCCAGTGGCACAGTAAAAGAAGTTAGCAAGTGAGCTGATGGAAAATATCAGGGAGAGATTTGTGAAGAAGCATGGCTGCCAACACCTACTAGCACAGCAGCTGACAGTAGTAATAAATCATATAAAACATTTTGCTGTGCACAAGCCTCATTTTTAACCTGGCTAAAATTGCACATTCATAATATGAAATTATGGTAGAATAATTGGGAACTGTTTATGTCCAGTTCATTTTATTTTGTAGCCAATTCAACAAAAAAATATCTCTCTTCTCTTTCTCCTTTCTTAGCAGTTCCAATTTTTGAAACTGTCTGATATCTGTTTATATCTGTTCATCAGGTTCTGGTAGAAGGTTTAAGCTCATGATGATGATTACCAGATATTGGTTTTCATAGTGTACATGTCACTGTCAAATATAATTGTTAAAGTGTGAAACCCATGATTTATGCTGAATTTTCTCACTAAGGACAAACATGATAACCACAGGAAAATCATGCCCTTCTATCAGATTACAACTGTGATGCTTAAAATGTTTACATAAAGAAAATCTCTACTCACCTTTAGCCATTTAGTGTAAACAAGTGCTAGTTAAAGAGCAGCTGAAATACATCAACAGCACACTTCTGTCACTTCACTGGTATGCCTGTATCACATCGCCATGACACCTTTGTCACTAGCACACCTCTGACACATCACTAGGACATCTTTGTCACATGACCAACACACACCTGTCACATTGCCAGCATAGCAGGTAATCTTGATTGGTAAACAGAGATAATTTTGTTGAGCAGAAATCCTTGGAGCCTTTGTCTCTGTTCTGATGTTGTGGGTCTTGACTGGCATCCTGGTCTACTCGGCCGTGCTTCGGGTGATGGAAGATAACTACGAGATTGATGCCAGTGTCATGTTAATAACTGCTGGGACTGGTGTTGCCTTTAACATTGTGTATGTATCAGATTTAACATTCTTGTGGATACCACAATATCATTATGTAGCTACAGCATTAACATTAATACACTTTAGGGTAGAAAATTCTGGGGTTATAGCCATAAAATTTTACATCAGAGAAAAAATCGGTGTCTTTGTATCGAGGTCTGTGTGATTTGTGTCATCTTGTACAGGCAGTAAAGTTCTTATAAATGTCAACATGATTTAAGAAAATATTCTTTATTTGTATGCAAGGTGCAGACACAGTAAAAGTTTCTGCGCTTGGTAAAGTCTTTGCTGAAGAAGTGTTGTTTCAGTTTGCTAAGTTGTAACTTCATTTACTTCCGCAGGCTTGGAACAACATTACATCAACATTCCCACAGCCATGGAGGTCATGGTCATTCACATGGAAATCATGGTCATTCCCACAGTGATTCCAAGAAAAAATTGAAAACAGAAAACTCAAGGACTGGAGAAGAAACTCAGGCATTCTCCACATCTTCTGGTGTACACAGTTACGGTAGTTTATGTGATGTGGAGGTAGGGCATGACAGAGAGAGGTCAGTTTTGGAAGCACAATCATCTGCTAGTGATCATGGTCATAGTCATAGCCGTGTAAATAAACCTTCCAATATCAATGTCAAGGCTGCTTTCATCCATGTTCTTGGTGACCTTTTTCAGAGTGTTGGGGTACTGGCTGCAGCCTTCATTATCTACTACAAGGTTAGTCCACATATTTTCTGGTACAGTGTGTAAACATTAGACTTTCACTTGTCATATTTTTTGTTGTTGACATAAGATTCACTTTTATGCTTCATGTTGAAACAAACAATAACTGATATACTTGTTGTTGAGACGTTGAGAGCTGATATATTTTTGTATGGTACATTTTGTGTTGAGACAAAATTGTGTGATATATTTTGTGTTGAGACAAGATTTGGTGTAATATTTTTGTTTGGACCTAAGAGTGTGTGTTTTTCAGGTGAGGTTGGGTGTCAAAATGGCGGTGCAAGGATGAAATTATTTTAAAATGAACTGTTCAATATCTGTTCACACAGCCCGAGTGGAAAATTGCTGACCCCATCTGCACATTCTTGTTTTCTTTGTTTGTACTGGTAACTACACTGACCATCATGAGGGACATCTTGGTTGTTCTCATGGAAGGTAAGCTCTCATCCTCTGCAAACATTAAAATGGCTTGAAATTATGTGCATTCATACAAGAAGCTGTTGCTGTTTCAATATTATTTGACTTCTTTATGTCACCAGTATGAAAAATATTACTATCAATATATCTGCTAGTTCTAGTGGCTGTACTGTCAGTGTATTTATTTGTTGTAGTGGCTGTACTGTTAGTGTATCTCTTTCTTCTAGTGCTGTACTGTTAGTGTGTCTATTTGTTGTAGTGGCTGTACTGTTAGTGTATCTCTTTCTTCTAGTGCTGTACTGTCAGTGTATTTGTTGTAGTGGCTGTACTGCTAGTGTATCTCTTTCTTCTAGTGGCTGCACTGTTAGTGTATTTATTTGTTCTAGTGGCTGTTGTCAGTGTATTTATTTGTTCTAGTGGCTGCTGTCAGTGTGTCTCTTTCTTCTAGTGTGGTACTGTCAGTGTATATATTTGTTGTAGTGGCTGTACTGTTCTGTATGTATTTGTTCTAGTGACTGTACTGTCAATGTATCTCTTTCTTCTAGTGGCTGTACTTCATGTATCTCTTTACTCTACAGGTTGTACTTTCATGTATCCCTTTAGTCTTTAGGTTGTACTATCAGTGTATCTCTTTACTCTAGAGGTTGTACTATCAGTGTATCTCTTTACTCTAGAGGTTGTACTATCAGTGTATCTCTTTACTCTAGAGGTTGTACTATCAATGTATCATCATCTTAATGACATATCCAAGAGAGCATGGACACCTGTAGCAAAACACTTCTATCAAAGAGACCATATAGGAAAACGAGACATTTCTGTTACTGGAATCCACTCCTGTGTTCTCAGAAGGCTCTAGAACAGTGCCTTATTTTCCAGGCTGGTTGTCTCCACCCAGCTGGAAATAACAATAAATTCAGCATCCTTTAAACTTCTTAGATGTTCACCTACTTTATGCCATTCATGCTCTACTTTTTTGTGTTAGCCTCACTCATTTCCCTGCAGTTTTTCATTCCTATGTTTTGGCTTTATCTTCCAACCCACCCTTTCTTCTGAAAGGTATTTATAGCTTCCTTAACCCCCATCCCCCACCTCAAACTTCCAACATTGTTCTCTCCCTTTCACTACCTACACCAATGCGATTATTTGATTGGTCCAAGTTTATTTTTTCTCTCATCTCCCATCCAGCCATTGCTTCCACCTTATATATATTTTTCAGGGGCATTTGTTGCCGTATTTCGAACTTGGAAGATACCACAAAGCTAACTTTTCACTTTTTAAAAATTTTATGGTTTGTGTTTTATGTAATCCCTCAAAATGGCTATTGTCAAAATATTGGATGTTTTTCATTTATACATTCTGTGTAATCCATGAAAATGGCTATTGTCAAAATATTGGATGTTTTTCATTTATACATTCTGTGTAATCCCTGAAAATGGCTATTGTCAAAATATTGGATGTTTTTCATTTATACATTCTCATCTTACTTCCATACTTCCTGCCATTTGTGTTTTTTCTCACTTTCCTCACTCCCTCTATCGTTTTGTAAAGCTGAACCATACACCTCTACCTACCTACCTACTATCAATGTATGTCTTTACTGTAGTTTTTTTCTTGAACTGTACACATTTTTTTATTGTAAAACTTGAGTTGTACACTGATGCCAGGTACTCCAAGAGGCATCAACTTTGCTGAAGTTCGAGACACATTTTTTGAAGTGGAAGGAGTGTTGGATATTCATAACCTCAGAGTGTGGTCACTGACCATGGATAAAATTGCCTTGTCTGTTCATTTAGCTATAGGTAGGTGTTATTTATATACATGTTACATTTAACTATAGGTAGCTATTATTTATATACATGTTAAATTTAGCTATAGGTAGGTGTTATTTATATACATGTTACATTTAACTATAGGTAGCTATTATTTATATACATGTTAAATTTAGCTATAGGTAGGTGTTATTTATATACATGTTAAATGTAACTATAGGTAGCTATTATTTATATACATGTTAAATTTAGCTATAAGTAGGTGTTATTTATATACATGTTAAATGTAACTATAGGTAGCTATTATTTATATACATGTTAAATTTAGCTATAGGTAGGTATTATTTATAAACGTGTTAAATTTAGCTATAGGTAGGTGTTATTTATATACATGTTAAATTTAGCTATAGGTAGGTATTATTTATATACATTTTAAAGTTAGCTTTAGGTATGTGTTATTTATATACATGTTAAATTTAGCTATAGGTAGGTATTACTTATATACATGGTACATTTAGCTATAGGTTAATATTATTTATATACATGGTACATTTAGCTATAGGTAGGTATTTATGTTATTACATTAAACTATAGGTAGGTATTACATATGTACATGTTGTAACATTTTAATTATATGTAGGTTCTGTTTTGTTCCTGTTATATTTAACTATAGGCAAGTTTTGTTTTCTACCGGCAAGTTTTATGTATATATTTTTCTACTGGCAAGTTTTGTTTATGTATATATTTTTCTACAGGCAAGTTTTGTTTATGTATATATTTTTCTACTGGCAAGTTTTGTTTATGTATATATTTTTCTACTGGCAAGTTTTGTTTATGTATATATTTTTCTACTGGCAAGTTTTGTTTCTGTATATATTTTTCTGCTGGCTAGTTTTGTTTATGTATATATTTTTCTACATGCAAGTTTTGTTTATGTATATATTTTTCTACTGGCAAGTTTTGTTTATGTATATATTTTTCTACTGGCAGGTTTTGTTTATGTATATATTTTTGTACATGCAAGTTTTGTTTATGTATATATTTTTCTACATGCAAGTTTTGTTTATGTATATATTTTTCTACTGGCAAGTTTTGTTTATGTATATATTTTTCTACTGGCAAGTTTTGTTTATGTATATATTTTTCTTCTGGCAAGTTTTATATATATATTTTTCTACCAGAAAGTTTTATATATATGTATATTTTTCTATCAGAAAGTTTTATATATATATTTTTCTACTGGCAAGTTTTGTTTATGTATATATACTGTCCAAAAAAAAAAATGCATAGCTTATATAAGCTTCATTTTTTATATGTTATGACAAACATATTTTTCCCAGGTATCTCGAACCATATTAAAAATTGTCACCAAGATATCAGATCCATGATTTAGCATGGAATTTGCTATTCTCGCGTATAGTCAGAACGCAGTAGGTGCCCTTGCTAATCACGCATTTTTTTACCATAACTCACATTGTTTATGGAAAAGTGATTTTTGTGGTGAGCACAACTCACTTTCCAAGCAGATGAAGCCCTGTGAAAGGATGAGGTTACACAAACAAATTGAGTTAATTTTCAAGCAGACAATTATGGCACATCTATCACAAAATTTACGAAACATTGCTATTGTCAAAGTCAGGTTGTTGCCGGGCATTTAAACGTGCAGCAGAGTACCATCAGTTGACTTTGGCACCATTTCCAAGCCACTGGCTCTGCTGAAGACCGGCACAGCAGTGGACGACCCAGGTTGACAACAGCAGCTGATGATCGCTGTATTCTGGTTCATCACCTCGAAGACAGGTTTACAACAGCTTCCTTAAGTGCCCAGTCATTGCTTGCAGGATGTCGTGTGGCTGATCAAACTGTCCAAAATAGACTGCACGAAGCTAAACTGGTGGCACGATGACCATACCGAGGTCCTGTCTTAATGAGATGCCATCACCAAAATCGACTTGTTTGGGCCAACCAGCATTGGCCCTGGACAACTGACAGTAAGTGGAGACGTGTGTGGTTTAGTGATGAATCTTCCTTTTTGTTGCACCGCCATGATATGTGGAGAAGGGTCTACCACAGGGCAAATGAACGTTTTGCCCAAAATTGCATTGATGAAGCTCTGCTGCACAGTGGTGGAAGTGTAATGTATGGGGAATGATCAGTTTCAACGGAAGGAGTCCATTGGTGCAGATTGAAGGAGGCTTGAGTGTGCAATGATACGTCAGTGAAATTCTTCGACCCCACATCCTTCCATTTTTGGCTGCGCAAAGGTCTGTGTTGCAACAGGACAACGCCAGACTCAATTTTGCACGGTTCACCACACAGTTCCTGACTGCCAACAACATTCTCACCCTTCCCAGGCCATCCCTGTCTCCAAACATGAATCCGATCGACCACCTATGGGATGAACTGCAAAGACATGTTTGTCGCCGAAACGTTTCTCCAGCCATTCATCATGATCTGTGGCAGGCACTCCAGGAAGACTGGGTAGCCACCCCACAGGCGCACATCAAACATCTGATCACACCTGTGCCCAGGAGATACCAGTCGCTGATTGATGCAAACGGAGGCCACACACCATACTAAGTTGAGAACCCCTGGGACTAACAAATTCTCGTCACACAGGTGCAAGAAACTGTCAAGTGAGTGTTTAAACTCTTAGGTATTATTGTCTGCAATTTGAAAATTTTATTTATTCAATTTAAAAAGCTATAGAATATCAAAGTTATGGGTAAAATTGGGTTATCAGTAGTTATGTGTTTCTTTTTTTGGACAGTATATTTTTCTACTGGCAAGTTTTATGTAAATATTGTTCTACAGGCAAGTATTGTTTATGTATATTATTTTTCTACTGATAAGTTTTATGTATATATTTTTCTGTGGTTCACCAACCCTTCTGATGCCAGCATGTCAGCTATGAGTCACTAATTGGCAAATTGAATAGTGTCCTTACCACTTGTTTTTTTTATAGCATATAAATTGCCATGTCAGTCATTTCCATGTCCGTTGCAGAACTTTGCCTCCCTAACAGCTCTCCTGTAGGCCTCTTGGTTGTAAGCAAGATACCCTGCTGCTGATGCAACCATTTGCAGATTATCAATGATGTCTTACAGCCATCCTCGCCTTGGTCTTCCTCTTTTTCCCATTATGTACCCTTCCAAGACTGTCTTCTCTAAATTATCACGACATTTAATATGTCCGAAATATTTAAGTTTTCTGTTTTTAATCCTCTTTACTAGCCAGCCTTCTTCAATATTAAATTCTTATAGTATGGATATATTTATTTTTTGTGCCCATGACATTTCAAGGACTCTTCTGTAACATTTACATTCAAAGGCATTTATATGTTTCTCAGCTGTTTTGTTAAGTGTCCAGGTCTCACAGGCATATGTTGCAATGGGAAAGATGCATTCCCTTAAAATTATTATTTTTATAATTCTGCCTGTTCCTCTCCACAGCTTCTTTAGTTGTTTTATTTTCTGAAGAGCAACTGATGTCTTCCTTTTAATTTCCCTCATTGTAACTCCATTATTAGTTAGTAGTGATCCAAGATATTCAACACTCTCCACCTGTTCCAGTTTTTCCTCCTTGATACATATTTCAGCTGCCTTATTTATTTTATCAGTTGTCATCAATTTAGTTTTCTTTGCATTAAGATAAAGGTTTTGCTCTTCACTGTTCTTATGGACTGACATAATTTTTCCATTCTTTTTTTTTGTGTTGTGGACAGTAATACTATGTCATCAGCATATCTAATCTCTGGTATTTCATGACCTCTTGTTATTACCATGTACATGTTGTATTTAGCTATATGTAGATATGTACATGTTGTTATATATGTAAATGTTATGTGCATGGTATATTTAGCTATAGTTAGGTATTATGTACATGTTATATTTAGCTATTGGTAGGTATTGTTTATGTTCATGCCACATTTAACTATAGGTAGATATTGTTTATGTTCACACCACATTTAATATAGGTAGGTATTGTTTATGTTCACACCACATTTAATATAGGTAGGTATTGTTTATGTTCACACCACATTTAATATAGGTAGATATTGTTTATGTTCACACCACATTTAATATAGGTAGGTATTGTTTATGTTCACACCACATTTAATATAGGTAGGTATTGTTTATGTTCACACCACATTTAATATAGGTAGGTATTGTTTATGTTCACACCACATTTAATATAGGTAGGTATTGTTTATGTTCACACCACATTTAATATAGGTAGATATTGTTTATGTTCACACCACATTTAATATAGGTAGGTATTGTTTATGTTCACACCACATTTAATATAGGTAGGTATTGTTTATGTTCACACCACATTTAATATAGGTAGGTATTGTTTATGTTCACACCACATTTAATATAGGTAGGTATTGTTTATGTTCACACCACATTTAATATAGGTAGATATTGTTTATGTTCACACCACATTTAATATAGGTAGGTATTGTTTATGTTCACACCACATTTAATATAGGTAGGTATTGTTTGAGTGGGCATAACATCCTTTGATGAGATTGAAAACTCACCGAGGACAGGACATCTTGGCGAACTACCATGCGTGCCTTATGTGACGTTTAACAGCACAGGAAGGATGTAAGATGTAAGGGACTGAAAAAAATAGCCACCAAAACCCACTTAAGTTCAGCATGAAGAAGTTCAACATCTTCACTGAATCCATCAAAACCCTGTGATATAACCAGAACTATACTTCACTTGACCTGGCCTTCCCGTGTTTCCTTGTAAGATATGAAAAGTACGTGCTCTTACATTTAACTGCATGTATTGGTAAACTAGTTTCTGCATCTGTTCTTTCAGTCACTGATATGTTTATTGAATCTTTCACTAACAAGAATTAGCTGTTTTGTTTGTTTTGGTAAGGCATTTATTGTGACTTAATATGTGTTTGAGTCAACAGAAAAATCTAGTTTAATCTTCAGACTCAGGTACACATTTGTCTCCCCTGGAATAACTTAGATATATAGAGATTATGAATACCTCTGTGCATGTTGTCATGTACTGTATTATCTTGTATTCTGTCATGTTTGTTATGATTATCTTGTAAGTTTTGCCCTTGATTTCAGAAAAAGGATCAGATCCTCACAGAGTACTCAAGTTGGCTTCCATGGCCATTCAGCACAAGTTCAACATTTCTGAGACAACCATGCAGATTGAGGAGTATGTGACTGATATGATTGATTGTCAGGATTGTCAGGGTCCAAAGCTTTAACACTTCACTTGTGAGGATTGTCAGGGTCCAAAGCTTTAACACTTCACTTGTCAGAATTGTCAGGGTCCAAAACTTTAACACTTCACTTGTCAGGATTGTCAGGATCCAAAACTTTAACACTTCACTTGTCAGAATTGTCAGGGTCCAAAACTTTAACACTTCACTTGTCAGGATTGTCAGGGTCCAAAACTTTAACACTTCACTTGTCAGGATTGTCAGGGTCCAAAACTTTAACACTTCACAAATCATGGCATGCTTGCTGCTGCTGGTAAATTTGGCAGGATTTAAAACAAAAATCATAGAAAAGCTGAGGAAACAAATCTTTATATTCCAGTAAAAATTTTTGCTGTCTACAGAGCTGGTCAAAGGCCAGGAGTGTAACAGTATAAACATTCCCAGTCATAGTTTATAGAGACACTTGAAGCTTTTATATACACAAATATATGGAATCATAGTTTGTAGAGACACTTGAAGCTTTTATATACACAAGTATATGAGAACAGATGAATTTTTTACTTTAGAACATGTCATTACTGTCATGTATATGTCTTTCACATTTTTATAGTTACATGTAAGAATTTTGTAGATAATTGTATGTCAGATTTGTTCTCTCATTGCACAACAGTTGACTTACCATCAACACATACATTTCCTAAATGACATACTACATGCACATACATTTCATAAGTGACATCACATACAGTACATTTCTTAAATGACATACTAGTTATAATATATTTCTCAAATTACTTATTACAGACACATAATACATGTCATAAATTACTTACCACAAACACACATTTTCTAAATACCTGGTTGTCACATCCAAAATCACAGTACCACAGTGGCTGGTCACATCTAAAATCACAGTACCACAGTGGCTGGTCACATCTAAAATCACAGTACCACAGTGGCTGGTCACATCTAAAATCACAGTACCACAGTGGCTGGTCACATATAAAATCACAGTACCACAGTGGCTGGTCACATCTAAAATCACAGTACCACAGTGGCTGGTCACATCTAAAATCACAGTACCACAGTGGCTGGTCACATATAAAATCACAGTACCACAGTGGCTGGTCACATATAAAATCACAGTACCACAGTGGCTGGTCACATATAAAATCACATTACCACAGTGGCTGGTCACATATAAAATCACAGTATCACAGTGGCTGGTCATATCTAAAATCACAGTACCACAGTGGCTGGTCACATATAAAATCACAGTACCACAGTGGCTGGTCACATATAAAATCACAGTACCACAGTGGCTGGTCATATCTAAAATCACAGTACCACAGTGGCTGGTCACATATAAAATCACAGTACCACAGTGGCTGGTCACATATACAATCACAGTATCACAGTGGCTGGTCACATATAAAATCACAGTATCACAGTGGCTGGTCACATATAAAATCACAGTATCACATATTAACTATTTCACTCCTGAGTAATTTCTGTGCTGTGGCAGAAAAAAAATGTGATGTGAAGTTTTGGTACAGGAAAACTGAGAGAAAGTGACTGTATAATTAAAAACATATAGGTTGAGTTAGAAAGTTGCTAGTTTTTATTTTACTCAGTCTGTCTGAACATTGATTTGCATAGATGTGCAAGATGTACTACACTGCCAGTGTTGTTTAAGAGTTAATGTATGTTCTTATGACATGTCTTTCCACCATCACACTTCTACACACACACACACACATGCAGAGCCAACACAAACTAAAACACATATGGAAGTAGCAAACCTCAGAACAGTGACAAACAAGACATATGAGCACAAAATTTAATTAATAGCTTTATGGGTTGAGTAGTTTGTGAAATTTCCCAATTTTGTGTGTGTGTGCACGTGCGAGAGAATGTGTGGTGTTTGTAGAGAACTGTCAGCTAGCAGAACTGTTAAACTGAGTTCAGTCAGTCAGTCATTTGCATGTCCCTTGTGGAACTTTGCCTCCCTAACATCTCTCCTGTAGGCCTCTCGGTTGTGAGCAAGATGGTCTGCTGCTGATGCATCCATTTGCAGATTATCAACGATGTCTTGCAGCCATCTTCGTCTTGGTCTTCCTCTCTTTCTTTTTCCCATTATGTACCCTTCCAAGACTGTCTTCTCTAAATTATCATGACATTTAATATGTCCGAAATATTTAAGTTTTCTGTTTTTAATCTTCTTTACTAGCCAACCTTCTTCAATATTAAGTTCTTGTAGTATGGATATATTAGTTATTTTTTTGTGTCCATGATATTTGAAGGACTCTTCTGTAACATTTACATTCAAAGGCATTTATATGTTTCTCAGCTGTTTTGTTAAGTGTCCAGGTCTCACATGCATACGTTGCGATGGGAAAGATGCATGCCCTTAAAATTCTTATTTTTGTAGTCCTGTCTGTTCCTCTCCACAGATTCTTTAGTTGTTTTATTTTCTGAAGAGCGATAGATGTCCTCCTTTTAATTTCTCTCATTTTATCTCCATTATTAGTTAGTAGTGATCCAAAATATTCAAACTCTCCACTTCTTCCAATTTTTCCTCATTGATTCATATTTTAGAAGTATTATTTGAGTTACAGAATGAAAATGATTCCTAAACAACTTGAACTGCCCATTCCACATTTTTCCTTTTGAAAAATTTGCTACCATAATTCTGTTTTTAGATGCCACATTCCATTTGTCAGGGGTTTTTGTTTGTTTGTTGCCTTCTTGTTCTGAGTCATGAATTTTATTTATTTTCTTTTTAAATGAGAAATATTGTGGTTGAGATAAGAGGAGAGAATGTAGATTGTGGAACCAAACATTGCACATTGTGTATAGTGAACACTGGCTTCTTGTAATCAATGACATATTTTCTTTATCTTCACCATAATGACACTTTTATCATTGTGGATCTCTGTTTTATTAACAAAGAGTAGATTAATAGACTGTGTTTTCTCAAAGATTGTTATCATCATCATCCAGCATGTACTGATTTTATGATGCTGCAAATTGCTGTTAGGTAGTTTAGGTTTCGATAGGTTCATTGTTACAGTATGCTTGTTTTAATTTCACTGTTAGCTTACAGAGTGTACGTGTGTCAGAGATTAGTGTTTGCATTAGTTGGTGTGATGTAGATGTATGAGATTAGTTTTTAACTCTTGTGCATGTAATGTGTATGTGTCAGATATGACATTGTTAGTACTTGCTAATGTAATGTATGTGTGTGTTAGGTATGACATTGTTAGAACTTGCTGATGTAATGTTGTGTGTGTCAGAGATGACATTGTTAGTACTTGCTGATGTAATGCATGTGTGTCAGAGATGACATTGTTAGAACTTGCTGATGTATGTGTGTCAGAGATGACATTGTTAGAACTTGCTGATGTAATGTATGTGTGTCAGAGATGACATTGTTAGCACTTGCTGATGTAATGTATGTGTGTGTTAGATATGACATTGTTAGCACTTGTTGATGTAATGTATGTGTGTCAGAGATGACATTGTTAGCACTTGCTGATGTAATGTATGTGTGTGTTAGATATGACATTGTTAGCACTTGCTGATGTAATGTCACTAGATCTGTGTGATCTCTTTCATGACCTCATATTCCAGTATATAAGTAACATTCTGAGATTAAATATGAGAAATGTCAAGTATCACATGTGAGCTCATGTTTTTATTTTCATCATTTTGACATTTTTGTCTCTGGAATGAAATCTGATTTGTTTTTGGCATGTAGTTGCTTCATTCATTCATTCATTTGCATGTCCCTTGTGGAACTTTGCCTCCCTAACAGCTCTCCTGTAGGCCTCTCGGTTGTGAGCAAGATGGCCTGCTGCTGATGCATCCATTTGCAGATCATCGATGATGTCTTGCAGCCATCTTCGCCTCGGTTTTCCTCTTTCTTTTTCCCATTATGTACCCTTCCAAGACGGTTTTCTCTAGATTATCATGACGTGTAATGTGTCCAAAATAAGTTTTCTCTCTTTAATAATCTTTACCAACCAGGCTTCTTCAGTATTAAGTTCTTGTAGTATGGATATATTTCATGAAATGTTCTAGTTGTTTTTGACATAACCTGATTTGTTGCTTTGTGAGTAAAGGTCAGTTTGATTAGAAATGTCCATAGCAGAAAATATCTTTTGTATATCTGAGTTTTTAATGATTTACAGGGCACATCAAGTCTGCCATAACCCCCGATATAAGTTATACAAAAAATATCAAGATAGTGGTAATATAAAATATGCAGGGCACATCAAGATATTGGTAAAGTATTCAGGGAACATCAAAATATTGGTAAGATATATAGGGCACATCAAGATATTGGTGATATGATGATATCAGGCATAAAGGGCATATCAAGATACTGATGATATAAGTTATACAGGGCTCCTCAACATACTGGCTGTATAAGCTGTACATGGCATATTAACATGCTGGTGATATAAGTTATTCAATGCACAGCAATATACTGGTGATAAGTGTTATACAGGGCACTTCAAAAATACTGGTGATAGACAGGGCACATGAACATATTGGTGATATAAGTTATATAGGGCACATCAACATGCTGGTGATATAAATTATAAATGGCACATCAACGTACATCAACAAGGAAAAAGATAAAAATGGAAATAGCAGATGAACAGTTTGGATTTGTTGAAGGAAAGGGAACACACATCATTTATGCTTTACGAACACTAACAGAAGGAGCTTCATTGTTTACACCAAGGCATTCGACAAGGTGAAACATAACGAAGTTATTAAAATGCTTGAAGACATCAGTATAGATGGCACAGAACAGAGGATTGTAAAACATCTATACTGGCAGTAAGAAGCAGCAGTTCGAGTTGAAAATAGAACTGGAAAATATCAACCTATAAAACAAGAGGTGCGATAAGGATGTGTAGTACCTCCAGACCTTTTTTTCTCTGTACAGCGAGAATAGTCTAAGAACGATCATCACAGAACCAGGCATAAAAATTGGAGGATATGTCTTATACAGGGCATATATGTTATATATATATGACATATCAGGACATTAACAACCTTCGGTATGCTGACAACACAGTACGGATAGCTGAGAACCAACAAGACCTGCAAAATCTCTTGGATAAAGTCGCCAAAGAAAGTGAACAGAAAGGCCTTATTTGAACATCAAAAAGACAGAGACTATGTTTATATCTAAGAAACAGAATCCACCAGCATGCAGTATTAAATTAAACGGAACTATTCTAAAGCAGGTGCAGAAATTCAAATACCTTGGAGCAGTAATAACTTCAGATGGGAAATCAGAACAGAAATTAGGAACAGAATAGGCCAAGCAAAGACTGCATTTCAGAGAATGAGAAACATATTAGCTAACACATCTTTATCAATGAATGTTAGAAAACGAGTCCTAAAATGCTATATTGAACCTATCTTGTTATATGGAAGTGAATCATGAACAATAGGCAAGTCTGCACAAAAATCATTGGAAGCAGCAGAAATGTGGTTTATTAGAAGAATGTTGCCAATCCCCTGGACAGCAAAAATAACTAATGAAGAATGTAGGAGAAGAGCTGGAGAGACAAAAAACGTTGTCAAAAAGATAAGAGAGAGACAATGTACTTTCATAGGACATGCAATGAGAAGAGGGGGCATTGAAAATATTATAACAACAGGAAAAATAGAAGGAAGAAGATCAAGAGGAAGAACAAGAGAAATGATACTGGACAGTCTGACGGGATGTTGTGAGAGGAGATCACCAACTGAACTGATGGCCTGCATAAAGGATTGGGTACTCTGGAGAAGCATAATAGCCAACGCCAGCCGGAACTGCACTTGATGATGACGATGACATAAATATACTGGTGAAAGATAGGGCACATCAACATAATGATGATATACAGGGCACATCTACATGCTCATAATATGCTGAGAACATCAACATACTAGTGATATAAGTTATACAGGGCACATCAAAATGTTGGTTATATACATAGCATATCAACATACTGGTGATATAAGGTACAGAGGAAACATTCACATACTGGTGATATAAGTTATAAAAGGCACAATAACATATTGGTGATGTAAATTGTACATGGCATTTCAACATACTGGTGATATAGTTTATACAGGTCACATCAACATGTTGGTCACATGAGTTATTCATGGCACATCATCATACTGGTGATATAAGTTCTACAGGGCACATCATCATCATACTGGTGATATAAGTTCTACAGGGCACATCATCATCATACTGGTGATATAAGTTCTACATGGCACATCATCATCATACTGGTGATATAAGTTCTACAGGGCACATCATCATCATACTGGTGATATAAGTTCTACAGGGCACATCATCATCATACTGGTGATATAAGTTCTACAGGGCACATCATCATCATACTGGTGATATAAGTTATACAGGGCACATCAACATGCTGTGATGTAACTGGTGATAAAAGTTATACAGAGTGCACATCAATATACTGGTTATAAGTTATACAGGATGCTTTAAAATATTGGTGATACACAAGGCACATCAACTTACTAGTAATGCACGTTATACAGTTCACGTGAACATACTGGTGATAAATGTTATACATGGCACATCAACATACTAGTGATATAAGCTATAAAGTTCACATAAAAAATTGTGATATACATTACATGGGGCAAATCAATAATGCTACTGATATAATTTCTACAAAGCACATAAAAAACTTATAAGTTAAATAGGGCACATCAACATACTATAGATATAATTACTACAGGGCACATCAACAAACTCATGATATAAGTTATTTAGGGCTCATCAACATACTGATGATAAACAAAGGACATCAACATTCTAGTTATATAGGTTATGCTGTGCACATCAATGTACTGGTGATATATGTTATACAGAGCACATCAACATACTAGTGATATAAACTATGCATGACATATCAACATACTGGTGATATACGTTATGCAGGAAACATGAACATACTGGTGATATAAGTCATGCCAGGCACATCAACATTTTAGTGATTTAAGTTATACAGGGCACATCAAAATACTGGTGATATGCAGACCACATCACCATACGAGTGATATAATTTATACAGGGCACATCAACAAACTAGTGATATAAGTTATACATGGCACATCAAACTGCTGGTGATATATGTTATACAGGGGACATCAACATAATGGTGATAGACAGAGCACATCAATATACTAGTGATATGTTATACATGGCACATCAACATACTAGTGATTTAATTTATAAAGGCACATAAACATACTGGTGATAAAAGATAGACAGTGCACACCAACATACTGGTGATATAAGATATACAGGGCACGTCAACATACTGGTGATATAAGATATACATGGCACATCAACATACTGGTGATATAAGATATACAGGGCACATCAACATACTGGTGATATAAGATATACATGGCACATCAACATACTGGTGATATAAGATATACAGGGCACATCAACATACTGGTGATATAAGTTATACAGGACACATCAACATATTGCTGACATAAGTTATACAGGACACATCAACATATTGCTGACATAAGTTATACAGGACACATCAACATACTGGTTATATAAATTATTCAGGGCACATCACCATACTGGTGATATACATTATATATGACACATAAACATACTGCAGATACATGTTATACGGAGCATATCAACATGTTGTTGATATAAGTTATACAGTTCATATAAAAATATTCGTGTTATAACTTATACAAAGGAAATCAACATATTGGCAATATATGTTATAGAGGTATCATAAACATACTGATAAGTTATACAGGGCACATCTTCATACTGGTGATAAGTTATAAAGATAATATCAACATGCTGGTGATATAAGTAATACAGGGTGCATCAACATTTTTGTGATAAAGGGCACATCAACATACTGGTGATAAACAAGGGCACATTTACATACTGGTGACATGCAGGACACATCAACATACTAATGATAAGCATAACAAAGGACACATCAACATGCTCATGATATACATAGCACATCATGATACTGATTATATAATTTATACAGGGCATATCATCATACTGGTGATATAAGTTATACTGGGCCCACAGCAACATACTGGTTATATAAGTCAGATGGGGCACATCAACATACTGTTGATATAAATGGCACATCAACATATTGGTCATATAAGTTATAAAGATCATAGTAACATTCTGGTGATATGTTATAAAGGGCATATCAACATAGTAGTGATATAAGTAATATAAATGATACAGGGTGCACTTCAACATAATGATGATAAAGCTATACAAGGCAGATCAACATACTGGTGATACACCTGTCTCATCAACATACTACAGATACAAGTTATACAGATTACATTAATAAAGTGGTGATAGAAGTTATTCAGGGCACTTCAATAAACTGGTGATATAAGTTATATGATATCAACATACTACTGATATAATTTCTAAATGACACATCAATAAACTGATGAAATAAGTTATATAGGGCTCATCAACATACTGGTGGTAAAAATTATATAGCACTCATCAGTGTACTGGCGATACAAGTTATAAAGGGCTCATCAACATTCTGGTGATATAATTTATAAAGTGCTCATGAATACAATGGTGGTACACAGTGCACGTCAAAAAATAGTGATATAAGTTTTATAGCGCTCATCAACATACTGGTTATATAATTTTTAATGGGCACATCAACATACTGGTGGTATAAGGTATACAAGGTACATCAAAGTCCTAGTGATATAAGTTATACAGGGCACACCAACATACTGGTGATATAAATTATAAAGAGCACATCAACATACTAGTGATATAAGTTATATGGAGAACATCAACATACTGGTGATATAAGTTATACAGGGCACATCAACATACTAGTGATATAAGTTATACAGGGCACATCAACATACTGGTGATATAAGTTATACAGGGCACATCAACATACTAGTGATATAAGTTATACAGGGCACATCAACATACTGGTGATATAAGCTATACAGGGCACATCAACATACTAGTGATATAAGTTATACAAGGCACATCAACATACTAGTGGTATAAGCTATATAGGGCACATCAACATACTGGTGATATAAGTTACACAAAGCACATCAACATACTGGTGATGTATGTTACACAGGGCACATCAACATACTGGTGATGTAAGTTATACAGGATACATCATCATATTCATGGTACAAGTTATACAGGGCTCATCAACACATGAAACTGTCAGTTTCACAACCATATAGCAATATTGACTCTATATAGCATTGTAGTACTCTTTTCCCTCACTTTCAGAGACATTTTATTACTTTTTAGCATCTTTATGTCATGTAAGGCTGGGCTGCTACTATCTTACCTATTTGTGATTTTGTTTCTGCACTTGCTGTCAGCTGTTATTGCTGTTCCAAGGTAACTGAATTTATTTACTGTGTCAGTGTCTTGTCGTTTGAAAGGATGTTGCATTTTGGTATGTTTATTCTTTTCAATATTACCATAGTTTCTGTCTTGTTGACGTTTAGTTCTAGGCCTCTTATTGCTCTCTTCAAAAATCTTATTCACAAGTTTCTGCAAAATTGTTCTCTTTTCTGCTATTAGAACGTCATCTTTATATCTCAGGTAATTGATATTATGGCCTCCTGTTTTAATATCTTTCACAATTCTGTCTCACATGATGTCTTCACTATGTAATAAGAATAGATTGGTGACAATATGCACCCTTTCCTTATGCTTTGTTTTATATCCTGATATTCACCTATGTCATTGTTCAGTCTTATTTTTTCTGTTTGCTTTCAGTACATACTCTTAACAATTCTCATATCTTTACTGTTCATATTGAGTTTTTCTAATACATGTATCACATCTTCATGTCTACTTCTGTCAGAGCTTTCATGTATTAAATAAAGCACAATTATAAATCTTTGTTTGCCTCTAGAAATCATCCTATTATAGTTTCTTAATATAAAAACTGCATTAATTCTGCTTATTTCTTCAACAAAACCATACTGTTCTTAACCATTTTCAGGTTAATGATTCTTAGTAGTATTTTTGTGATATAGCTCATTAAACTGATGGTACAATGTTGGTCACATTCTGTTGCTCCAGCTTTCTTTGGAATTACAATGAAAACTTATTTGGACAGATCTGATGAGTTTTATGTCCCCCGTCATAGTCACACATCACACTGCACAAATGAAGGGCTGCTTGCTAAAATCCTTGCCTAAAAAAATATCAGAATTAAGTGCATTTAATATTCAATAAATTCATACAACTCCTATGCAGATATGGTAATATGTACAAAAGTTATCAGCCTGAGAAATCACTCATCATCATAAAAGTCACAAGATAAGTACTGTTAACTAGATCTGTCAAAATCAGGTAAAGTCACCATTTGCAGTCAAGCTTTTGATACATCTTTGATGTTTGGAGTCCACAAATGTTCTAAGAATATCCTGCGGGGGAGCCTGCCACTCTTGATAAAGCAACGTAGTCAGCAGGGCAGCATCAGCTGGCGAAGGTTTGGTCTGTACTCAGAGACTAGCATCACTACATACGGGCCATTCCGCTGAAGAGTGTGCCTTCTAATGGTTATGGGTAAGGCATGCTAAACCACTTCATTTGGAAAAATGTCCACTTCTCTTCTCCCCACCTCAACTTGATCATCCTCCTGGTATGATTGTTGTCAATCCGTCCAATGTTATCCTCCTTTCACACCCTGTACAAGGTGTCTCTTGCAATCTCTTCGTCCATTCTTAGGGTACCCTGAACTGTTGCCATGCTTGCTAGCTCGATCTCTTTGCCTTTGACTGCCACAAGACCTGGACAATAGATCCAGTCAAACTGGTTAACTAAGAGCCCTCTAAAAGCTTGATCCACTTCCTGGAGAAGAAATGCCTCTCAATTCTCCGTCACATGTTTTGTGAGTCTGTTACAATGACCCCATGGGAGTTGTCCTACTCCTGATTTACTCACAACCAGTTTGCTACTGCAGTAAATGACCTACTCTCATCCACTTTTCAGGCTTTATGTCATGGACCAATCTGTGAAGATTACATGGTCATGTGGTTTAGAGCCATGTTGGATCCGTTTCTCTACATGGGCTTATATTTTACCCTGAGCACAGACTGGATGTTCGCTGCCACACTGGATCATGCCCTTCACTAAGTTCTGCATATTTGACACTTTAGTTCATTTTGGTTCTAAGAGATCTGCTCTGGGTTGCTGGTCATGTCTCATAAAAAGTATACCAGTTAGCCAAAATTAAGCACTTCATCGATCAAGACACTAGGAAGACACATTACATATCACATATACAAACACATTTAGACTATTGCTCAACAGTCTGGGATAGTTGCTCAGTGTCAAATGCAAAGAGGCTTTGCTCACTCCAAAAGCGAGCAGTAAAGCTTATTAGTGACAAAGATCAAGCACAAACAACTAACCAGCACAAACGTATCAAAATACTGCCTCTTAAGAACAGGTTCCTCTTCAACAAAGCCAAGTTAGTACATCAAATTCTTTCACGGCATGCCCCGCCTTATCTATCTTATCTTATATCTTATATCCTTCCTGTGCCATTAAATGTCACATAGGGCTCGCAAAGTAGTTCGCTAATTTTTCCTGTCTTCAGCGAGTCTTTCAACCTTATCAAAGGATTTTATGCCTATTAATTTGGCCTCTGTTAACAATGTCCTCTTCAGAGTTTCAAGCGGTCTGCTTCTTTTTCTTTGGTCTGTTGTGTTCCACTTGATAGCTTGTTTTGGGATTCTCTGATCATTTCTTCTCATCAAGTGACCAACATATGTCCATCTCCTTTTCCTGATCATCCATGAGACTGGCTGTTGTTCAGTCATCTGTCTTATCTCTACATTGTTCTTGAATTCATTCCACTTGATGCAGAGTATTTTCTTTATGCATTTGTTTTCAAAGAGTCTAATTTCTTTTCTATTTCTTTAGTTGTTTTCCAGCTTTCGCATGCATAAATGAGGGTGGATATTACATTTGAACTGAGTAGTCTTAACTTGGTTTTTGTGCTTATAACTTTTGAATTCCATATGTTCTCAAGATTCTTGAAGATTGATGCTGCTTCTGAAATTCTGATCCTAACTTCCATTCTAGTGTCACCATTCTGGTCTATGTAGCTGCCAAAGTATGCAAATTGATTGAATTCTTCAATATCTGTCCCTTCTATGTGTATTTTTCCATTTTGATTAATGGGAAGTTTCATTATTTTTGTTTTGTCCTTGTTAATTTCAAGTCCTATTTTGCTTGCCAGTGAAGACAGGCTATCTATTTTTTCCTGCATGGAATTCACATTATTACTGATAAGAGTTATGTCATCAGCAAAATCAAGATCTTCTGGTTGGGTCCCATGTACCCAGTCAATACCTGTGTTACCCGTGCAGCATTTTTTCATTATGAAGTCTATTGTAATCCCAAAAAGTAAAGGAGACAGTATACATCCTTGTTTCACACCTGTTTCAATCTGGAACCATTCACTCATCCCTTCTTCTGTCTTGACTGCACAAAGGTATCCGTTGTAGAAGTCCTTAATGATGTTGACAATTTTAGATGGTATTCCATACAGACTTAAAATTCTCCATAATGAATCTCTGTGTATGCTATCAAATGCTTTTTTTAAATCTATGAAGTTCAGTATTAATGGTTTCTGCTTTTCAATATGTTCCTCAAGTATTATTCTGAGAGTAAAGATCTGGTGGAGACAGTTTCTTGCTTTTCAAAATCCTGCTTGTTCTTCTCTCACTGGAGTATTCACTATATCTTTAAGTCTATTCAAAATGACCTTGCAAAATACTTTTGACACAACTGATATTAAGGTTACTCCTCTCCAGTTGTTACAGTCACTAAGGTTGACTTTTTTTGGTATTTTAACAATGATTCCTTTTTTCCAATTAGAAGGGACCTTTTCTTCTTTCCAAATCTTGTTAAACATTCTCTGTAGTTGTCTCATGTTGTCACTATTGATCCCTTTTAGCATTTCGGCTGTTATTTCATCTTCACCTGCAGCTTTGTTGTTAGCCATTAAATTCACTGCTGTTTCAATTTCATGCAATTTAATTTCATCTAGGTTGACATTTAGTTGTGGGGCTAGTAAGTCGGTTTAAAGTTTTAACAATTGTTTTTTATGTGGTCGATTAAGTATTTCTTGGAAGTGTTCAGCCCATCTTTGCTTTTGGTCTTTATTTGATGTTAATAGGGTTCCAGTTTTGCTAAGGATTGGTCTTTCTTTAGATGTAATAATACCTGTTAGCCTCTTTTGTATGTTATATAAAGTTTTGCTATCTCCTGTTTTTGTTGCTTTTTCTGCCTCTTTCACCATATTGTCTATGTATTCTCTTTTATCCCTTCTAGCTGAACTTTTTACTTTCTTGTCTATTTCTTTGTATGTTGCTTTCACCAGATATTTTCCAAGATCTGTTTTTGCATTCAACATGTCTAATTTGACTGCTCGTCATTCATGTATATACTTCCATGTTTTATCTGATATCCATGCTTTTCTATTAGGTTTTTCCAGTCCAGCGCTTGCTTTTGCTGCTGTGATTATGGCTGTGCTGTAAGAATTCCATAACTCATCTATCTTAATTTCCTCAACTTCACTGGGTGTTTTGGAATGATTGGCAAGTTCCTGATTGAAATTAATGTTAGTATTTTCTTCTTGTAGGCCTTATCTGTGGAACCTGTTTAAATTTAGCCCAAAGTGCAGCCAACACTTGAACAACATATGTCTTCCAAAACCTAGACTTGATTTTTACAAGAAAACCTTTAGTTATTCTGCTGCTCATCTTTGGAATACCCTCCCATCCTGTATAAAAAATATAAATTATACTCCTTCCTACAACCA
The DNA here is from genome assembly GCA_009760885.1 of Achatina immaculata. NCBI lineage: Eukaryota > Metazoa > Mollusca > Gastropoda > Stylommatophora > Achatinidae > Lissachatina > Lissachatina immaculata. The sequence continues at coordinate 17,954,471 of CM019701.1, read as the reverse complement.
CAAGCTTTCCCAATATCTATTTAATATCAACTACATGCCTTCATGAATTATAAAACTTTAAAGTTATCTTAAACTGCTCTTACAGACACCAAATACAATTGTTTTCTGAATAGTCCAGAAATTTTTGTTTAGTAGATTCATTTATATATGTATGTAGTTACTTCTGTACTGAGTGAATGTTTAAGAGCGAAACGTAAATGTTATATTTTATTTTATGTCTCTCAGCTTCAATGTTAATTATGTTTGTTACATGAATAGCATATTTGTAGAATGTCTGGAATAGAGTGAAAGATGTATGATAAAGGGCAGAATGTCAGATGGGCCTGCATGCCCAATTCTTAACCCTTTTGAAATAAAGATCAATCAATCAATCAATCAATCTTCTGTCTGTGCCATTCATGATGTCCTGCATTTGATACACTTGTTACTGAGTTCATCTTTGATTGAAGGGTGTAATTTGCCATGCTGGCAATCCTAAAGTATGTCTTCACTTGTCCATACTTATGCCTTACTTTCATGCTGGACATATAAGGCAATAGCACATAGCTATGATTGAAGTATAAGACAAACAGCACATAGCTATGATTGAAGTATCCCTTGTACAACCAAGAACTGCTCTCATGGCCTCATTTTGAATTCTTTCAAGCCCAATTAGTGTGGCAGTATTTTTAAGTACTGCATTTATTAGTATAAAAATTTTACTATCAAAGGGACATAATCGAAAATAAATTTAGTTCTTAGACCAAGTTTTAAAGCCCTTATTTATGACGTGGAGATAGGTCAAGGTTAGTTTAGACATGTTAACTTTTCTAGATATTTTTTTTGTTCTTAGTGAATTTGATTGTATAGACAGGCTAAATTTAGTACAGAAAATGTAAACCTTGGAATATTTTTTTTACTCATGGTCAGTTATGATTTGTTAGCTTCATGAGACTTTGTGAGCTATTAAGACTAGTTATGTTTAGAAACAGAAAAAAATTACAATTTTGACACTTTATTACCCAAGGCCAGTAGACAGACATTACGTAAAATAAATTTTGAGAAAGTTCAAGGTAAAATTGTAGGGAATATTTCAGCTTGAGCAACTTTTGTTAGAGATCAGATTTTGTGTAGAATTTTTTGCTGAGTGGTCATTTTCCCAGTGGAGTAGCTGCAAATGAGTTTTAGTAATGTAATAGTTTTAGCTCAGTATATTGTCCTTTAGGACAATGTTCTTTTACCTTGTACTGATATGTAGATGGTAGGAGTACTGTCCTTGTCAGGACAGATTTGTGTGTTCGGGAGATGTGTTGGAAGTTCGCTATATTGTAAGTAGTTGTTTTTACTTGCTTGTTGTTGTCAGGCTTGTCTTCCCCTTGGCGCCAACTACACGCCTGGGAAGCTCTTATATTGCTTGTTAAATCAGCCTGCCATGTTGGCAGTTCGTTTTCCTTCTTCATCTCCATCTTCCACCAATCATCTTTTCATTCAATAAATGTTTGATTTGTATCTAGGAACTTAGCCTATTCATTACCTACATGGAGTTCTTATTTCTTAATCCTGTTGAGTGAGTGGGAGTCCTGTACAAGTTTTCATTACGTGACACTGGTGTTTTTGTTATGGCATTTGAGAACTTGGCATTGTTGTTGTGTCACTCGAAGTATATCATAGTGACAAGTTTGCCTCTTTGGTATAGTAAAGTTACCAACTCTTACAGGCAACAACAACATGAAAGTCTTTCTAATATACTCACGGAAAAATGTAAGTGTGCAGTGGTGTAAAGCGCACCAATCACGTTGTCATGAGTGAAATGAAATCAAATTTGGCACAACGTTTTGTCTGAGTGTTGTCCACTTCTCCGTGCTGCACGAAGTTGATGGCGCTGTTCATGGGGAGATAACCACAGCTCCAGTGAAATCATGTGCAGCGATCCATGATTGGTTACTGACCACGGATAAAGTGAGGGTAAGTGTGTAATTCTTTTCTCATAGATCTCTTCACGTAATTGTTGATGAAAGGAGTAGTGGAACTCCGACATAAACATCTATTTTTCATCATGCAAAGATTGAACGAACATCAGCGAGAAATAGCTGTTGGGATGTTAATTTGTGGATCAACAGTAACAGCAATATCTCGCCTTTCTAATGTTCATAGAAACGGAATATCACACCTTCAAAGTCGTTTTACCAAAATGATTCCGTTGCTAACAGCCTTAGAAGCGGCAGACCACGAATTACCACTCTTGCACAAGACCGCTACATCCACCTCATGCACCTTCGAAACAGGTTTCTCCAGGCAACATGGACTGGCAGCAACATTCCAGGTTTAAGACGTCTGTCGGGCAAGACAGTGCAGAACAGACTCAGAGAGGTAAATCTCTTAACTCATAGGCCTGCAGTTAGACCAGTACTGACAGTTCGTCACAGACAAACCCGCTTGACCTGGGCCAGACACCACGTGGCATAGCCCTATCATCAATGGAGACGGATCCTATTCTCTGATGAGTCCAGATTCTGTCTGCAAGGTCATGGCGGGCGTGCTTTAGTGTACAGACAAAGAGGAGAACGCTTTGCGAATAACTGTGTGCTAGAGGTGGAGAGGAGGCAGTGTAATGTTTTGGGGAGGAATTTCCTATGCTGACCGAACAAACCTAATATTCCTCAATGGCCGCCTTAAAGGTTTACGATATAGGGACGAAATCATTACATGCCACGTAATGCCTTTTCTGGATGCTAACTGACAAGGCGTGATACTGCAGCATGATAATGCTCCTTCACATGTCGCACGTGTGGTCAGGGAACACTTTCAACAGCATAAGATTACTGCCTTGCCATGGCCAGCAGTTTCACCGGTCTTGTCACATATCGAGAACATTTGGGATGAACTAGACCGCAGGTTGCGAAGACGACACAATCGCCCTGGAAACCGCCAAGAATTATCCCAAGCGTTGCAAATAGAATGGAATAACATGCCTCAACAATTGATACAACGTATCATTGATTCGATGAGAAGGCGGTATCAAGCAATGATAACTGCATGAGGAGGACACACACGATATTGAAACCCTGATTTTCTTTTCTTGGGGTGGTGAGCCACATTAGGTGAGTTATTTTCACTTTTTTTGTGACATATAACTGACCTGAAAGTTATTGTATCTGTTATTGGATAATCAAATATAATGTGTGCCAAATTTTATTTCAGTCATCACCTGAGCACGTTCATGGTGCTTTTTAAAGCATTGCACACTTACTTTTTTTCCGTGAATATAAAAATCCATAAAAAAGGTCAATATCTCTGACTCTCTATGTGCTGCCACAGAGACATACGCCAATAGTTGATGCCGTGTTGACACAGTTAGTAATACATCATCCTCGAAGAACCTTTTACATTAGATAATAATAATAATAATTATTATTATTATTATTATTATTATTATTATTAATATTATTAGATTAGTCGTGGACAAAGGAGGCCGAGGCCATATTCAACCAATGACATCACCAACACTCGCATCAGCAGGAAGAGTGTCTGCTGTGGCAGACCACCCCCCACCATGGCCTTCACTGTGCTGAGTCCTTTCTTTGCTTTGTGATTGTCTACGTGGTGGTTGAAAGACAGCATCCTGTCAAACATGATCCTAAGCTATTTCAAACATTGTTCCCTCCCGATACATTTGAATGACCATGTCCACGTGGTGGTTGAAAGACAGCATCCTGTCGAACATGATCTTAAGCTATTTCAAACATTGTTCCCTTCCGATACATTTGCCGTTTCATTACACTGCCGGAATGGTGATCTGGTGGAGGGTGATTAGTTGATAGTCTCCACCAAAGGACATCCCAGAGATGTTCAGTATGAGCAAGATCAGGTGAACGAGTGGACCACTCCATCCCGAAGATTCCCTGGTGTTGAATGAAGTCATTAACAATACAAACTCGATGAGGTCGAGTAGTGTCATCCTGAAGGACTGCATCACTAACCATGGCTTCCAGAGCAGGTTGAATAAAAGGTCGCAGTAGCTCATCTTGGTACCTTAGGTCAGTCAGGTGTGCCATGGATGAAATGAAGAGGGTCTTGTCCTGTCTACTGAAGACACCCAAGAACCACCTCCATAGCGATTCATTTCTCATTTTGTGCCATCAGTAAAACGCTCTCCTTGCTTTCTCCACACATGAACATCAATAAATGGTAGAGTGAAGCAGGCTCATCTTTAAGGAGGACTTGACTCCAGTGGCATCTTGTCCAACTAATGTGCTCTTGCAGTATTCATCATCTGATGTAGAGTGGTACAAGTGGCTGTCTGGTGGTGAAGGGCAGACAACAAGAGACATATGTCATCCTGCCGACTCACATAACGAGGCTGTCCTGAATGGTTTTGGTCTTCTACTCCTCAGTGCCTCTGAATCTCTCCAGTGCACTTTTATGGTAGAATGTGACGCTCTCGAACATCTTGCAACATGTCGAGCGGATTCACCATTCTAAACCTACACAACAGCCTGAACGTTCTAGCGAGCTAAAGACTCCATTTTGGGGTGGTTTTTGCAACTGGCAAGTGTCCTTTTGTCACAAATTTTAGAACAAATGAAAAGTGACATCTGTTCAATTAGAGAATTTGCATCATGAATCAGTATAATTTTTCTGTCTGTGTGGGTTGACGAAACACATTAATCATACCCTAAATTTATACTTAATGTAACATTATTGCTCGTGATTGTTACACTCACCATCAGTACTTTTCATATCTCACGTGCATAGAGGACTTATGTGGATGGCACTGAAATAAGTTTCAACAAAACTATTCTTTATCATATCAGTATATTAGCTAAAATAGTATTATAGAATATATTTTATTCTATAAAAATATGTTGAAAATAAAGGGATGACCCTTAACTTTTGTGCAGTAGGAAGCCAATATTTTCTAGTACCATGGGCACTTCACTTGTGGTGTTACTAGGTCCTGATACCTTCCTTGCCTTCATTTGTCTGAGTGTATTTCTTACTTCCATCTCTAGTACTGGGAGATCTTCATTATCCATGCTTACACTGAACTGCTCATTTATCTTCTCGTTGTCTCTTATGTGCTCTGACCATTTCCCCATTGTCTCTTATGTGCTCTGACCATTTCCCCATTGTCTCTTATGTGCTCTGACCATTTCCCCGTTGTCTCTTATGTGCTTTGACCATTTCCCCGTTGTCTCTTATGTGCTCTGACCATTTCTCCGTTGTCTCTTATGTGCTCTGACCATTTCTCCGTTGTTTCTTATGTGCTCTGACCATTTCCCCATTGTCTCTTATGTGCTCTGACTATTTCCCCGTTGTCTCTTATGTGCTCTGACCATTTCCCCATTATTTCCTCTTTTTTTCGTAACAACTTTACCCTCTATGTTTTCAGCCTGTTGCTTTGCTTGTTCTTTTCCCACAAAGTTAATCTTTTTATGAAATTATTTGCCATTGTATAATTTCTTTCTCATTTTCATCACATTGCTCTAACAACTACCTCTCTTTCTCTTCTTTAAACCACCGCTCTACTGCATTGTTGATCTCTTCATACATCGTTCTCTTTTTCATCAATTCTAGAATGTCATCTATCATCTAATTTTTCTTGGCTTGTCTTTGTGACTTTGGTACTAATGACGCTATCTCTTTGGTGGAAAGATTCTTATAAGGTTACTGATATAAACATCATACAGACCTGTGCTGTCATACGGGGCATAACTCAGTCAAAAATAAACGTGTTGAGAGGGCTAGAAAAAGCTGGTTTTATGTACAGTCTCTCGGATAATGTTGACAACATAGTAACACTTGTCTGAGGGGGGTACTTCCTCTGATGATCTGAAGGAGTTGTGTTGTTGTTCTGCTCTCTTCAGTAGAGAGTTTCCTGCATATAGAGCATGGTGATGCCAATGACAATCGGGAAAGACCGATGGGAAGTCGGGAAAGACCGACAGACATTGGGAAAGACCAGAATCCTCACTGGGAAAGCGTCCCTGAACTGGGCTGTCCGGGCCAGCAACCCTGTCAGCCGACATACTATTGCTACAAAGTCCAAAAAAAAAAAAAAGAAATGCCCCCAGGATTCACCGAAAAGGACGGGGGGGGGGAGAATGTTGGATCCACAGGTGACTTTACGGAAACGACCATGCCCGCCCCAATTAAGTGGAGTTCAGAACAGTGGATGGAGTATCCTTGCACTGTGCCAGGAAATTTAACACTCAGCGTGGCATGAAGATACACAGAACGAAGAAGGGATGTGGTGGTTCCTTGCTACCCAATACTCAACAGTGCACTGTGACGCCAGTCTCATATAAGACATTAGAAGATGTCTGTCAGGATATAATCCACACCACAGGAAATATTCAGGTTGAGTCAGGCAGCAGGGAGGCAATGCAGCCCTCCGACAAAAACAGAGACAAGATTAACTTTCCACCAGCAAGTGCAAAAAACATATGGGAAAACCTGGACACAGGATTATGCAAAGAACTGGACAAACAGCTAAGAGTAAAAAACCTGGAGCAAAATCTGGAAACATTTGGTAACATCATATATCTTCACTGCCACAAAGAGTTTGGAACCAAACAGGCGAAAAGAGAAAAAGTGACACCAAGAAAGTCCAGAAGACAGAGGAAAATAGAAGCAATAAGACAGCAGAAGAACCACGCCCGGAAAATGTTCAAGAAGGCACATGAATCAGAAAAGGAAGGACTAAGACAGGTTTGGCAGCATCTAAAATCTCAGCACAATGCCCTTTGCAGAGCTGAAAGACTATGTAAAAAGAAGAGGAAAACCAGATACGCAAGAGAGAAGTTCTACAGAGATCCCTTCGGGTTTGCCAAGCAGTTATTTGAACAGCCAAAATAAGGTACGCTGAAAGCAGGTAAGGAGATGCTCGAGGAACATCTGAGCAAGACACGCTCTGATAAAAAATACACCTCTCGAGCAGATGAAAGGTCTAGTGTGGCCCTGTGCACCAGGCAGCAAATTCAAATGCAGCCCACCAACCTTACAAGAAGTAGAGAGCATTGTAAGAAAAGCTAAAGGCAAGTCAGCACCAGGCCCAAATGGCGTTCCTTACATACTATACAAAAGATGCACTGAAGTACTAAAGAAGCTTCATAAACTCCTACGAACAGCATGGACCAAAGGAGTCAAATATAAAGAATGGAAAAAGCTAACGGAGTATACATCCCCAAGGAGCAGAATTCCACTGAAATCAACCAGTTCAGACCGATCTCACTTCTGAATGTGGAAGGAAAGATATTCTTCTCTGTGATGGCAAAGAGTCTAACAACATACCTCCTAGACAATGGTTACGTTGATACATCCGTGCAGAAGGGACGAATCCCAGGTTTCCCAGGATGTCTCGACCATGCGTCAATGATTTCAGCAGGCAAAATCTGGAAAGCAAGATCTACAGGTAATATGGCTTGACCTAGCCAATGCTTATGGCTCAGTACCGCACCAGATAATATGGCTTGTAATGTATCATGTGCCAAAAGAAATCACAAATATGCTGAAAAGGTACTTCACAGGGTTCTTCATGAGGTTTGGAGCAGCAGGATATATTACAAGATGGATCGAGCTCCAGGTAGGAATTGCAATGGGTTGTACAATATCTCCCATACTGTTCGTACTAGCCATGCAAGTAATCATGAGATCAGCAGAAGGAGCAGCAGAAGGTCCAAGATTCAGAAAATGAATGTCAAATGCCACCACTAAAAGCATTCATGGATGACACAACAGTAATAACAACCGGTGAAGCACAGGCACGAAAGATGTTAGAGCGTTTGGACAACCTTATCATATGGCGCCGCATGAGTTTCAAGCCAAAGAAGTCAAGAAGCCTGTCACTCATAAAAGGGAAGGTGATAGAAAGATCGTACACAGTGGCAAATCAAATAATCCCGACTGTAGGGGAAGAGCCAGTGAAGATCCTTGGCAGAGTATATGATGCATCCATGAAGGACTCAAGCGCTGTGAAGCAGGTTATAGAAATGGCGCAGAATGGACTGAGCATCATAGACAAAAGCAGGCTACTGGGTAAGTTCAAAATATGGTGCCTTCAGTTCATGCTGATTCCAAAACTGATCTGGCCACTACTCATTTACGAAGTAAGTACCAGCACAATAGAGGCAGTCGAAAGAAAGATAAATAAAGCCATAAGAAAGTAGTTGGGCGTACTACCAGGATTAACTGATGTAGCGCTGTACTGCAAGAAGAGCAAACTGCAGCTGCCATTCAAATCTGTGGTTGAAGAATACAAAGTAGGAAAGACAAGGCTTGCAATGATGCTACAAGAATCTACAGATCCGGTAGTACGAGAAGTGCAGCCAACACTTAAAACTGGACGAAAATGGAAAGTAAGTGAGGAAGTGACCACAGCCAGGGAAACACAGGAGCTGAAAGAAGTAATAGGGTACACCCAGACCAACAGAAGGGGATTTGGTCATGGCGAAATCAAATGGTGGTCAAAGGCCTCCTGCAAGGAAAGAAGGGATATGATCATCGGTGAAGTAAGGAATTCAGAGGATGATAAGCGGGTCCAGAAGGCAGTCCAACAATCACAACAAGGGCAATGGACAACATGGGAGGAAGTCCTGCAGAGATCACTAACATGGAATGACATCTGGAAAATGGCACCCTTGAGGCTCAGCTTCATCATCAGAGGTACTTATGACCTTCTACCTACAGGCTCCAACCTATACAAATGGGGTGTATCAGAAGATACAAAGTGCCCTCTTTGCAACGAAAGGCAAACATTGGAACATGTGCTGTCAGTATGCAGAGTGTCTTTAGGGCAAGGACGGTACTCCTGGCGGCACAACAGAGTGTTGCAGGAACTAGTAGCCATCGTAGACAGGGCAAACGATAAAGCAAATAACAGCAAAAGAGTTAAGGTCCCACCTAAATACTTCATAGACGCTGGTACGACATCAAATATTGAAATCAGGGATATTCCCTTACCATCACTGCTAGATGGTACAAATGACTGGGAATACCCGACTGCCATCAAGAACACAGGAATGCGACCGGAGTGTAATCCACAGAAAAACAGGAATTAATAATGATCGAGCTTACGGTCTCGTACGAAACTAGAATAGAGGAACAGCATTTATTAAGATTTGAGAAGTACAATGATCTGATCAAGCAACGGAGGCAGGGGGCAGGAATCAGGGCAAAAGTGATAGCTATAGAAATGGGAGCAAGAGGACTCGTAGCAACATCAGCATATGACCTATGTAAGCAACTGGGCATAAAGGGACAAGCAAGAGCAAGGGCATTGAGAAGCCTTTCAGAAACAGCAGAAAAGGCCTCATGCTGGCTTTGGAGTATGCGAAACAAGCATTGGGAACATAAGTAATTTCATTTGCCACAACCAATACCAGTAGCTAAATCGCTAAAGACGCACTTCAAAAAGTGCAGTGGCAACTGGAAGATCACGGGTTCAATCCTGGGACCGAAAAAAAAAGCAACAACTCACAAGACCTCTGGGAGTCATGACCCAGAGGCGCCCCCCCCCCCTTAAAGTGTCAGGAGTTTAATAGGGCCGAAACACTTTTCTGAGGGGGGGGGGGTACTTCCTCTGATGATCTGAAGGAGTTGTGTTGTTGTTCCGCTCTCTACAGTAGAGAGTTTCCTGCATATAGTAAGTGAGGAAATTAAAAATAGAATACAGATATGGAATAAAATATACTTTGCCTCCTAACATCTGTTAAATTCCAAAATCCTGTCCTAAAACACCAAAATAACAATCTATAAAACTATAATAAGACCAGTCGTCATGTATGGATCATAAACATGGAATACAACAAAAAATATGAACACCAATTACAGGTTTTTTAGAACAAGATTCTAAGAATCATCCTTGGGCCCATAATGGATAAAAACAGTGGAAATGGAGAGCTAGAAAAAACACTGAACTTAACAGCTTATTTAAATCCCAGCAAATTACAAATGTCTTGAAACTGAACAAATTACGCTGGTTGGGCCATGAAGAAAGAATGGAAGAGAACAGATAAATGAAAGTTATGTATGCACAAGAGATGAAGGAAGCAAGATCAAGGGGTAGACCAAAACAGAGATGGAAAGACAACATAAAAGGGAATAGTGACTGCCTTAAAACTGGGTCTAGTAATAAGGGTAAATAGAGTGTATGGTACAGTTTTACACAGCGGCAGAGGGAGTGAGGAAAAAACAAATAGCAGAAAGTATGAGAGTAAGATGAGAATGATTAAATGAAAAACATACAACATCCAATATTTTGGCCTGAGCTTTTCTCAAAGATTACATACACAAATACAACACCACATATAACTAATAAAAGAAGTTGAAAAACTTAGCTTTGTGGCATCCTCCTAGAGAGAAAAACACTCGAATGCGTCCTAGAGGAGAGGAACATTTTCCACAAAGGAAAGCTGATACAACAAATCGACATCAGAGGCGGGGAAAAGGAGAGATCCGGGGGGGGGGGGGAATAAGGCGCAGGGACGAGATCAGGAGAGGCAATAAATACTGAAAGCCGTGAGAGAGGCAGATGGGGGTGGTGAGGGAGAGAGAAGCTGGGAGATAATGTCAGACTTATGAAACGAGACCAGGAGGGGCCATAAACACCTGTAGGTCGCTAGAGAGGCAGATGGTGGTGGTGAGGGAGAGAGAAGCTGGGAGATAACGTGAAACTGAAGAATAAAGAACTACAGAATAAAAGTAAAGTATGAATTCGAACACAGGTTATGAGAGCCTATAGAGGGTCTTTTCCTGCCTTTTATAGACGCTACATAGATGATGACATTGGAGTCACAGAGGAAGCCCGTGACAACTTCATCAGTTTTGTTAAGAAATATAAACCTTGTCATTTCTTTCACCTCCCATGTCTCTACAGCTTCTGCCAACTTTCTCGACATTGCCGTCACTATCGGCCCTTCCGGGCTTACTACTTCTCTCCACTATAAACCTACAGACTCTCACAGCTACCTCATGTACTCTTCCTCCCATCCCAGATCGTGTAAGGACTGTATTCCTTTTCCCCCAGCTTCTCAGGCTGCGACGTTTGTGTACTGGGGATGTGGATTTCCAGGATCAAGCTCATATAGTGCTAGATTTCTTCTACCAACACGGCTATCCAGAACATGTTCTCTCGTCGTCTTGGAACCGCGTTAACCACATATCGCGGCAACAAGCCCTTACTCCTAAGCCTCCCTGTAGCTCGGACAGACTTAAACTGGTACTCACGCACCACCCTCATCGCTTGGCAGTTAAGAACATACTGTTTCACCATCTCCATCTCAGCCAGACAGAGCCTGATACACGTGAACTCTTTGGGGAACCCCCATTGGTGGCCTACAGACGGGACAAGAACCTCAGGGACCTTTTAGTTAGAAGCCTACTTAAGACGACACTTTTTATGATACCAGACGTTGCAGACGTCGTAGATGCAACACTTGTCCGTTTGTTGTAGAGGCTAGCCAGGTTTCCTAAGTCCACGTTATCAGTTCAGGGGGGTTCCACCTGCACTTCATGCAATGTTAGTTATGCCATTATGTGCAAACTTTGTGATATGAAGTATATAGGGGAGACGGGTTACGCCTAGGAGATCGTTTTTGTCAACATCTTAACGGCATTTCTAAAAGGGGGTGGACCCCTGTAGCAGAGCACTTTTGCCAAAGCGACCACAGGGGAAAACAGGACATTTCTGTTAGTGCGATCCGCTCCTGCTCTTCTGATGTACGATCTCGGAAAGCCCTAGAACAGTGACTTACTTTCCAGGCTGGCTGTCTCCACCCAGAGCTGGAATTAAACAATGTTTTCAGCTTCCTTTAAACTTCTTTAGATTTCCACTTATTTTCTGTAATTCACACTTTTACTTTCTTCTGCGGTTCTTTATCCTTCAGTTTCACGTTATCTACAAACTTACCTCCCCTTCCCCACCATCATCTGCTTCTCTAGCGACCTACAGCTGTTTATGGCCTCTCCTGGTCTCGTCCTTGCGCCTCTCCCCCCCCCCCACCCCCACCCCGGATTTCTCCCTTTCCCCGTCTCTGATGTCGATTGGTTGCATCCCAATTCCTTTGTGGAAAATGTTCTTCTCCTCTAGGACGCAATCGAGTGTTTTTCTCTGTAGGAGGATGCCACCAAAGCTATTTTTTTTCAATTTCACTTTTTAGCTAAGAGGGATGATTGATAAGTTCTCGGCTTAAGGTACAACGGATTAATTGTGGACAACTTGTTGTGGTTTATTTCTCAGAATTTTTTACAAGTTTATGCACTTACTTCAGCGATCCTGGAGCATATGGATCCTTCTTTGTAAAAGTCAGTATCTTGTACCCGTAGAAACTGGTCTACAGCATGAATGATGTCATCATCTGAAGTACATTTTCGACCACTGAGCTACTTTTTGAGTTTGATAAACAGGTAATAGTCCGAAGAGGCCAAGTCTGGGGAATAAGGAGGATGTTCAAGAAGCTGGAAGCCGCATTCATGAATTGCAGCCATTGCCACCCCCGACTTGAATTGGAGCATTGTCTTGCTGAAAGATGACTCCTCTCATAAATTTCCCTCGACTCTTTTCTTTCAATCTGACCCGCATTTGCTTCAAAAGATTATCGTAATAGGCCCCGGTGACCGTTCTGCCCTTTTGAATTTAGTCTACCAATAGCAAACCTTCTGAATCCCAAAAGATGAAAGTCATCACTTTGCCTGTAGACAGAACCACCCTTGCATTCTTTGAAGGTGGGGATCCATGATGTTTCCACTGCTTTAACTATTCTTTGGTTTCTGGTTGAAAATGATGAACCCAAGTCTCACTCATAGTCACAAATTGCTGAAGAAACTTTTCAGGATCTGCAGAAAAATGGCCAAGATTGTCTCTTGACATGTTGAGATGCTGTCGTTTGTGATCAGGTCCAAGAAGTTTCGGGACCTATCGAGCAGAGACCTTTGTAATTTGAAGATCATTGTGAATAATACCATGAACACATTCATGGGAGATGCCCAACGCTCAGTTAGTCGTCGATCCTCCATTATCATGTCATGGATTATGTCGGTGGTTCCATCGGTGGTTACCGTTCTTGGTCTACCTGGACGGGGTCATCTTCCAGACTCTCCCTTCCTTGTTTGAAATGAGCTGCCCAATTCCTCATTGTGCTGTAAGAAGGGGCACTCTCCCCTAGAGTCTCTACCATATAATCATGGATCTCCTTAGAAAATAAGCCCTTGATGCAGAGGTAGTGTAACAGAATTCTTTATTTCTAGAATTCCTTAATTCTGGAATTCTGTTCTTGTATTTAACGTTATAGGAGGAGTTAACCAAGGATTTATTTAGTAGATTGACGTAGTGATTAGCGTTCTTAGTTATTTTGTTTTTAAAGTACAGGTCAACTATAGGTCAGGTTTGACATTTTGAATGCCATTTCTTGTCATGTCCAGGCACGGGTTATTTAGGACATGTTTGTTTAATTTGTTATTTTTAGTTACAGAAAAGCTTAAAATAGGATTATTGTTTTTAGTTTATTTTCCAAGGTCATAATCAGGTAATTTTTGCACAGATTGAGATTTTAGGCAGAAATGTTTTAATCACTGTTTTTATCTTCCACTAGATAGAATCTTCGGGAAGATTTAGGAATAGGAATTGTAGTTCATATTTAAGGACCAAACTCTTACGTAGGATAATTATAAGGATTAGATTGATTAGCAGTTTGAGGTTCATTATGACTGCAAATTCTTTATGATGTTAGGATGTGAAGTGTTGGTTTTTTTCCTCATTGATCCAATATATAAATTTTTGACGCAGCTACGAGTTGTTAGAAATAGTTTGTAACTGAAGAAATGTGAATTAGTTTTATTGAGATTTTTTAGGACCTTAAGTCCGATATTTTTGGTGATGTGAAGTTGTATGTAAGGATGCATGGAATTTTCAATAAGTTAGAAAGTTGGCTCTTATTCCATCATATTGAATGCCTGTTTTTCCTAGCTGAGAGTGATTGTTGCCCACTCTCTCCCTATATGGCGAACTAGTTCTCACCAGAGAGAGGAGTTGAATTATTCATCTGTTTACTCAGTTTATTGCTACACTTATTCACCACTCATTTTTCCCATAATAAACATGTGTAATTGCTATTATCAATTTGAGTGTTAGTGGTTTCCAAACTGTTCGTTCTCAGTTACACATTAAAATTCATCAGATGTAATAAGAAGATAGGGGAAGAAAAAGTAGTTCAGTTTATCACCTGGGTGGCGGCTTTACACAATTGCTAAGTACTTTAATTAGTGCCGTGTCACACCATACTATACCATTCTATTTTAATTGGCACATAATGCCACTAAACCTACTTCTACAGCTGTTGCACGTGACCAGTCCCTCTCGGCACAAGTTATTTTCGTGCCTACACGGTCACTATCTTTCATGGCCATGAGCACATTTCCGTTGTTGCCCGTATATGTCACTCTCTTTTTCGACCTTTGATATTCATTAACTTAGTGCAGAGTACATGCGGGTTTTTTTTTTACAATACAACAGTATTCTTTAGTTGTGCCAGAAAGTTTTTTTTTGTTTTGTTGTGACTGGAATTGTAAGACGTCTCCTTACTACCGTCAGTATACGGGACACCCTTGGACAAGGTGGAGTACCCGTATATCCCCTTTATCAGGGTGACGTGAAGCCATGGGAGCAGGTGGTGGATGAAATGGGAGAGCAGCTGACAGATAATGTTGGTTATGGTCACCATTCTATGATGATCTCAATGTAGGGACAATGGCTACGATCACTGACTAGTACAGTCACTGCCCGGAAGGAAAGCAAAGGTAAACTATCTTCTGAAAATATACCAAGACACCCAAACAGCAACATGGAAAGTCAAATAGGAAAAAGATCTGGTGATGAGGCCCCCAGGCCAGATAGATCTAATTTTAACACTGGGGAAGATTGTGTGAGAGAAGTCAGTATTAGTAATTATGATGACAGACATCATTATGAGTAGGAACATGGAATGTAAGAAGTATATATGAGGAAAGTATCAAATAATAAGTGACAAGATGAAAAGAACGGGGATACACATTTTGGGAATCTGCGAACATCGATGGAAAGGATCAGGACACTTTAAGAGCGAGAATGATAATATTTTTATATACTCAGGTGGAGAATTAGGAGGAACGAATAGAGTGGCTTTTTACTTGGACAAATAAACATCAAAAGCATTACTAGGTTAAAATCTATTAAGTGATAGAACCTCACAATCAGACTTAAGGGCACTCCTAGAAATGTAACAATCATCCAGATATATGCACCTACATCAGCAGCAGAAAAAGAGGAAGTAGACGACTTTTATAACACACTGCAAACGACGATAGACCAGGTACGGAAAAATGATTTTGTATTAATAATGGAGGATTTTAATGCAAAGATTGGTACAGAAAGAGCAGAAGATGAGGGACATGTTGTAAGGAAATTTAGCATAGGACATAGAAATGAGGCAGGTGACAATCTAATGGCTTTTTGCATGGAAAATGAGCTAATGATTGCCAGCACACTTTTAAAACAACATTCAAGAGGACTTTACACATTGATATCACCTGATGGGAAAACCAAGAATCAAATAGATTACATTTTAGTGCAAAGAAGGTGGAGATCAAGTATAACATCAGCAAACACGTTACCAGGTGCTGATTGTGACATGGATCATGAGTTATTAATAGCAGACATGAAGATAAAGATAAAAAGACGGGATCAAGACCACTCCGCTTTGATCTTACAAATATACCAGAACAATACGGTACAGAAGTGAAGAACTGTTTCGAAATATTGATGGCTGTACAGGAGGAGATGACACCAGATGATTTGGCTACACAGGCCAGAGATATCTTAATAACAACCGCTAAAGACATGATTCCAGTAAAGAAAACACAAAAGAATGGATGGATTACAGCAGGTACACTAGAACTGATAGAACAACGTAGAGAAATGAAGACTCATTGGAAAGTGACAAACAACAAAGAAGAGAAATATAAATCTTTAACAAAAGCAGTACTAAGAAACATAAGAAAAGACACAATAAAAACAATACATACAAGATTGTTGTGAAAGAATAGAAGAACATCAGAAGTGTGGAAGAGATAGTGAAATGTTCAAAGAAATGAAGACATTGACGAGAAATGTCACACCTAAGCTAAATGTAATTAGTGACAAGTTGGGAATACCTTGTCAGAGACGGAGGAAATTCTAGAAAGAAGGAAGGAATACTGCAGAAACAACTGACTGTGAAAGCAGAAATCAACAGTGTGAATTAGAGGAGAAAGAACCCGAACCGACAACTGAAGAAGTTTTATAGACAATAAAGAATCTGAAAAATGGTAAACAGCTGAACGAAAGGAAAGGAGGAAAGGAATGTGCAACAATCTATCATGCACTACGTAAAAAGATATGGCATTCAGGTATTTGACTAAAAGAATGGAAAAGAACTGTATTCATAACACTGCCAAAAAAAAGGGTAACCTGAAATTATGCACAAACTACAGAACTGTTGCCCTGATTAGTCATGCCAGTAAAATTCTGTTAAAAATTATAATGGGTAGACTTTGTAAGAAAATAGAAGATGAAGTAAATATGTTCCAAGCTGGTTTCAGGCAAGGAAGAGGATCAAGAGATCATATATTCAATATAACATTAATAATAGAGAAATTCAGAGAGTTTAATATGAATCTGTATTTATCCTTTCCCCCGTGTGGTACCCGGGATCTGCAAAGAATAGGACCATTGTACCCTACCACCATGATCGTAAAAGGCGACTAAGGAGGGTTCGGCATAGGGCCAGCAACCCTATCTGGTAAAAAAAAAACTATCAGACTGCTACAGAAACGGAAGCAAGGGAAAAAACAAATGCAGGTGGAAGGAGAAATGCTTATCAGGAAAATGAGACCATGAAGGTTGTGGATGAAAGCCAGCCACTGGAAGTCCCCAGCCCGACTGCAGACCTCCTGGAACCGAAACACAAGATGCAAATAGGCAGCTGGAATGCCATAAAGTGACTTGGAGAGGTCCCCAGATAAAACTACAGAAAACCAAATCGATCACATACTAATAAACAACAAGTGGAAACGGTCACTACAAGATGTGCGAGCAAGGAAAGGAGCAGATGTAGGAAGTGATCACAACCTTCTGGTAGCAAAAATAAAACTAAAATTAAAGAAAGCCAAAATCGGAGAACACAGAAAGATACATTTTGATACAAGAAAACTGAAAGACCAGCAAACAAGAAATGAATTCTCAATAGTACTTAAGAACCGCTTCAGTGTTCTACAAGACGAGGCAGAAATGTCCATACTAGAGTTCAATAAAACACTACAGGAAACAGCAAAAGAGGTGATGGGATATCGGAAACGGAGAAAACAGGAATGGATAAGCAAGACCACATGGGAAAAGATAGAACAAAGAAAAGAAATCAAGAAAAAAATTACTGAACACCAAATCACAACGGCTTGAAGAACAAGTTTTAAGTAATTATGCACAAAAAGACAAAGAAGTGAAGGAATCATGCCGTCAAGATAAACGTCAATATTATGACAACTTAGCAGAAACAGCAGAGAAAGCAGCATATACAAATGACATGAAAACCATATATAAAATCACAAAGCAGATGACAGGTAACTTCAACACAAGATGTGAAAGTGCAGCAAGGACACAAAATGGACAACTGGTCAGTTGAGAAAGAGAAAAAATTGAAAGATGGAGGGAATACTTTAACACCCTACTAAACAGAACACACGCAGCACAAACAATAGACATACCTGAAGCAAAAACGGAACTAAACATCAATACAGGACCAATAACAATAAGTGAAGTAAAGGAGGCGATAAAGAAGCTAAAATCAGACAGGGCACCAGGTGAAGATGAAGTGACTGCTGAAATGTTGAAAGCAGAAGAAACAGAAACACCAAAACAACTTTGCCGGATATTACAACAAATTTGGGATCTAGAAAAAGCCCCAGAGGAGTGGAAAACTGGGCTTATAGTAAAATTACCAAAGAAGGGTGACCTCAGAGATTGCTGGAACTGGAGAGGCATTACCCTCCTGCCACTCACCAGTAAAGTATTTTGCAGAATAATCATCAACAGAATTGTACCAACACTTGAGGAAAAACTTCGGAAAGAGCAGGCAGGATTTAGGAAAGGAAGATCATGCATAGACCACATATTTGTATTTAGACAAATATTAGAACAGGCAAATGAGTGGCATAGCACAACATATGCATTATTCATAGATTTTGAGAAAGCCTTTGACAGTGTCAACAGAGATGCACTGTGGCAAATCCTAAGATGGCATGGCCTCCCCCACAAGATAGTAAATGTAATAAAAGCCCTATATGAGGGTTTTCATTGCAAAGTGATCTGTGGAGAACATACCTCCGGCAGCTTTAGGGTACAAACAGGAGTGAAACAGGGATGTGTACTATCACCAGCATTATTTATCTTGGCAATAGACTGGTTAATGAAAGAGGCAACATCAGGCAAACGCAGAGGATTACAATGGACCCTTGACACAGTGCTGGAGGACCTTGACTTTGCGGACGGCATTTGTCTGTTATCAAGCAGTCACAAAGATATGCAAGATAAAATAAACAAGCTAACTCAGAATGCAAAAAACATAGAACTAAAGATCAACGTAGGAAAGACAAAGTTAATGAAGCAAAATATGAACAACAGAAATGTACTGAGAGTAGATAACAAGTTAGTGGAGGAGGTCAACGAATTTGTATACCTTGGCAGCAGAGTAGTAGAAAATGGAGACAGCACAGAGGACATCAACAGCAGACTTACTGGAGCAAACCAGGTTTTTTGCAATGCTGCAGAATATATGGAAATAAAAAAACTAAGCATAAATATGAAAATCAGGATATTTAAGAGTAATGTTCTAAGTGTACTACTCTATGGAAGTGAATGCTAGAAAATCACCAAAACCATAGAAAACAAGTTGAATTCTTTCCAGACTAAATGTTTACGAAGAATTAGAAAAATATTTTGGCCAAACACCATAAGAAATAACATATTGTTAGCAGAAATGCAGATCAACCCACTGACAACAATTATTGAGGAAAGACGCTGGCGATGGTTGGGACATGTGCTCCGAATGACTGACAACTCACTACCAAAAATAGCACTAAGATGGACACCACAGGGGAACAGAAGTAAGGGTAGACCAAAAGAGACATGGAGAAGAACAACAGAAAGGATGTTGAGCAATAAAGGGCTCACCTGGGCAAGAGCAGAAAAAAAAGGCAAAGGTCAGGCATTTGTGGAAAACCCTTAAGGAAGCCCCATGTGCCCTGGGCACTTACGGTTCAGAGAGAGAGAGAGAGAGAGAGAGAGAGAGAGAGAGAGATTTATCCATTATAGACTACTCAAAGGCATTTGATTGTGTACAACATCAGAAACTTTTTGAAATAATGGACAAAAATGGGATTTCCAACACATTTGATGCAATTAACATCACTGCTGTATCTAGACCAACAAGCAGCAGTAAGAATAAATGATGAAACAACAACTTGGTTTGACATAAAACAAGGGGTCCATCAGGGGTGCATATTGTCGCCTTACTTATTTAACTTGTATACTGAAAATATAATGAGGAATGTTAGAGAAAATGTAGACAAAGAATATTACGATGCAATAACAAGTGGAGGATATGAAATACCAGAGATTAGATATGCTGATGACACAGTATTACTGTCCACAACACAAAAAGGAATGGAAAAACTAATTATGTCAGTCCGTAAGAATAGTGAAGAGCAAAACCTCTATCTTAATGCAAAGAAAACTAAATTGATGACAACTGACAAAACAAACACGGTAGCTGGTATATGTACCAAGGAGGAAAACTAGAAGAAGTGGAGAGTTTTGAATATCTTGGATCAATACTAACTAACAATGGAGATACAATGAGGAAAATTAAAAGGAGGACATCTATCGCTCTTCGGAAAGTAAAACAACTAGAGAATCTATGGAGAGGAGCACACAGAACCACAAAAATAAGATTTTTAAGGGCATGTATCTTTCCCATCACAACATATGCATGCTAGACCTGGACACATTACAAAACAACTGAGAAACGCATAAATGCCTTTGAATGTAAATGCTGCAGAAGAGTTCTTCAAATACCATGGACACAAAAAAGAACAATTATATCCATACTTCAAGAACTTAATATTGAAGAAGGCTGACTAGTAGAGAGGATTAAACAGAGAAAACTGATATATTTTGGACACATTAAACGTCATGATAATCTAGAGAAAAAATGTCTTGGTAGGGTGGATAATGGGAAAAAGAAAGAGATGAAGCCCAAGGCGAAGATGGCGCAAGACATCGTTGATGATCTGCAGCAGGCCATCTTGCTCACAACCGAGAAGCCTACAGGAGAGCTGTTAGGGAGGCAAAGTTCCGCAAGGGACATGCAAATGAATGAATGAATGGAATTGTTAGCTACTAGAATTAGCATTAGTTTTGAGACTATTGAGTTGGGTAGACATTGCGAACACAGTGAACAAGACTTTTCAGACATGAGTCCGTGTATAGACATTGTGAAACGGTGTACAAGACTTTTATAACCTTGAATTTGGGACCCTTTCAATTTGGCCTAGTGCAGTGTGTCTACCTAACTGTGCCTAGTGCAGTGTGTTTACCTAACTGTGCCTAGTGCAGTGTGTCTACCTAACTGTGCCTAGTGCAGTGTGTTTACCTAACTGTGCCTAGTGCAGTGTGTCTACCTAACTGTGCCTAGTGCAGTGTGTTTACCTAACTGTGCCTAGTGCAGTGTGTCTACCTAACCTTGCTTGTGCAGTGTCTACTTAACCTTGCTTGTGCAGTGTCTACCTAACCTTGCTTGTGCAGTGTCTACTTAACCTTGATGTGTCTGTGCATCCATCCTCGTCTTGTGGATCCCGAACCTGTTGTGTGTCAGTGGAGCATCACATGCCTGTGAAAACCTGTACATCATCATCATCATCATTGCAGAAAAAGACAGGTATCATTTTTTAGTGTCTTACTTGTTTCTCCTCGTTCCAGTCAGTGGCATTTATTGTTAAAGACTGTGCAGTGGAATATTAACATGAACTATGGAGCGTTCGGATCTTCTACACGTGTGACTTTATGAACATTATGAACTTTTACTTGCTTTACCTTGTGTGCAGCCTGCAGAAAAATCGTCATTTTACACTTTGACTGTGGAATTACCGTATTTTGTTCATTATTAGTTTGAACATTTCATGTACATTAGTTTGAAACTTAGTTTAGACAGATTAGTGATTAAATATTATTATTTTTTGCATTGATTTTTTCACTGCTGTTTCGATTGTGTAACATCTTTAAAGATAAAAATGGCTTCTCAGTCCACGTTGAACTTGTTGGACGTACTTCACGGCACTCTGTCAAGAATCAGTGAGGACATCAAATACTGGCATGTCATGTCAGCTGTAGAAAAGTTTGATGGAGAACCCACGAAGCTGAAGCAGTGGCTGATTGAGTTAGACAAGCTGATGGAGGTGAGGACTGCGGACCTGTACGCTAAGAAGCTCTCCGTACGACAGGTCCAATATCAGATTTTGTGGAGCAGCGCCTTCAACTTCAGGAGCCGTGGGAGGAATTTGTGGAGGTTTTATTACCAGGGTATGGAGTGCTGCAGACTCCACAAGAGGCCTGGCACATTTTAGCCACAATCAAGCAGACTCTTGGAGAGCCCATCCAAGGCTTACCCGATCGCATCAGTGGCGCGGCTAAAGTTGCTTTCTCTGCTGCGGAGATAGTCACCCCACTTGCGCAGAGACAACTTGTTCAAATCTTCATAGTTGCATTAACATCTTATATTATATCCTTCCCGTCCCGTTAAACGTCACATAGGGCTCGCAAAGTAGTTCGCCAATTTTTCCTGTCTTCGGCGAATCTTTCAACCTGATCAAAGGACTTTATGCCTGTTAATTTGGCCTCTCTTAACAATGTTCTGTATTGCTGACAGAACATTTCTCATAGATGTAAGGGCTTAAAGGGGTGCAGATGTCAACAGTGATCACAACCTGTGCAAAGGGAAAATAAAACTAAAATTGAAAAGCCAACACAAGAAATCAGTACACAGAAAGATAAACAGCCACAGCCTACAAGAAGAAAATACTAACATTAATTTCAATCAGGAACTTGTCATTCATTCCAAAACACCCAGTGAAGTTTTGGAGATAGGTATAGATGAATTATGGAATTCTTACAGCACAGCCATATTCACAGCAGCAAAAGCAAGCGCTGGACTGAAAAAACCAAATAGAAAAGACATGTTGAATGCAAAAACAGATCGTGGAAAAGATCTGGCGAAAGCAACATAAATAGACAAGAAAGTAAAAAGTTCAGCTAGAAGGGATAAAAGAGAATACATAGACAATATGGCGAAAGAGGCAGAAAAAGCAGCAAAAACAGGAGACAGCAAAACTTTATATAACATACAAAAGAGGCTAACAGGTACTATTACATCTAAAGAAAGACCAATCCTTAGCAAAACTGGAACCCTATTAACATCAAATAAAGACCAAAAGCAAAGATGGGCTGAACACTTTCAAGAAATACTTAATCGACCACACCCAAAAGAATTGTTAAACTTTGAAACTGACTTACCAGCCCCACAACTAAATGTCAACCTAGATGAAATTAAATTGCATGAAGTTGAAACAGCAGTGAATTTAATGGCTAACAACAAAGCTGCAGGTGAAGATGAAATAACAGCCGAAATGTTAAAAGCTATCAATAGTGACAACATGAGACAACTACAGAGAATGTTTAACAAGATTTGGAAAGAAGAGAAGGTCCCTTCTAATTGGAAAAAAGGAATCATTGTTAAAATACCAAAAAAGTCAACCTTAGTGACTGTAACAACTGGAGAGGAGTAACCTTAATATCAGTTGTATCAAAAGTATTTTGCAAGGTCATTTTGAATAGACTTAAAGATATAGTGGATGCTGCAATGAGAGAAGAACAAGCAGGATTTCAAAAAGGGAGAAGCTGTCTCGACCAGATCTTTACTCTAAGAATAATACTTGAAGAACATATTGAAAAGCAGAAACCATTAATACTGAACTTCATAGATTTTAAAAAGGCATTTGATAGCATAAACAAAGATTCATTGTGGAGAATTTTAAGTCTATATGGAATACCATCTAAAATTGTCAACATCATTAAGGACTTCTACAACGGATACCTTTGTGCAGTCAAGACAGAAGAAGGGATGAGTGAATGGTTCCAGATTGAAACAGGTGTGAAACAAGGATGTATACTGTCTCCTTTACTTTTTGGGATTACAATAGACTTCATAATGAAAAAATGCTGCACAGGTAACACAGGTATTTACTGGGTACATGGGACCCAACCAGAAGATCTTGATTTTGCTGATGACATAACTCTTATCAGTAATAACGTGAATTCCATGCAAGAAAAAACAGGTAGCCTGTCTTCAATGGCTAGCAAAATAGGTCTTGAAATTAACAAGGACAAAACAAAAATAATGAAACTTCCCATAGAAGGGACAGATATTGAAGAATTCAATCAATTTGCATACCTTGGCAGCTACATAGACCAGGATGGTGACACTAGAAAGGAAGTTAGGATCAGAATTGCAAAGGCAGCATCAGTCTTCAAGAATCTTGAGAACATATGGAATTCAAAAGTTATAAGCACAAAAACCAAGTTAAGACTATTCAATTCAAATGTAATATCCACCCTCATTTATGCATGTGAAAGCTGGAAAACAACTAAAGAAATAGAAAAGAAATTAGACTCTTTTGAAAACAAATGCATAAGGAAAATACTCTGCATCAAGTGGAATGAATTCAAGAACAATGTAGAGATAAGACAGATGACTGAACAACAACCAGTCTCATGGGTGATCAGGAAAAGGAGATGGACATATGTTGGTCACTTGATGAGAAGAAATGATCAGAGAATCCCAAAACAAGCTATCAAGTGGAACACAACAGGCCAAAGAAAAAGAGGCAGACCGCGTGAAACTCTAAAGAGGACATTGTTAAGAGAAGCCAAATTAACAGGCATAAAATCCTTTGATGAGATTGAAAGACTCCCCGAAGACAGGAAAAACTTGCAAACTACTTTGCGAGCCCTATGTGACGTTTAACGCCACAGGAAGGATATACGATATAAGACAAGATAACAATTTTGCTAAGGATTGGTCTTTCTTTAGATGTAATAGTAACTGTTTGCCTCTTTTGTATGTTATATAAAGTTTTGCTGTCTCCTGTTTTTGCTGCTTTTTCTGCCTATTTCGCTCGTCTTTCATGTATATACTTCCATGTTTTATCTGATATCCATGCTTTTCGCCATATTGTCTATGTATTCTCTTTTATCCCTTCTATCTGAACTTTTTACTTTCTTGTCTATTTCTTTGTATGTTGCTTTCACCAGATCTTTTCCAAGATATGTTTTTGCATTCAACATGTCTAATTGACTGCTCGTCATTCATGTATATACTTCCATGTTTTATCTGATATCCATGCTTTTCTATTTGGTTTTTTCAGTCCAGCACTTGCTTTTGCTGCTGCGATTATGGCTGTGCTGTAAGAATTCCATAATTCATCTATACCTATCTCCTCAACTTCACTGGGTGTTTTGGAATGATTGACAAGTTCTTGATTGAAATTACTGTTACTGTTCTATTCTTGTATGCTGTGGCTGTTTATCTTTCTGTGTACTGATTTCTTGTGTTGGCTTTTCAATTTTAGTTTTATTTTCCCTATGCACAGGTTGTGATCACTGTTGACATCTGCACCCCTTTAAGCCCTTACATCTATCAGAGATGTCCTGTATTGCTTTCTAATACAAAAATGATCTATCTGGTTTCTAGTTCTATCATCTGGAGATATCCACGTTGTTTTATGTATCTCTTTGTGTGAGAATATTGTGCCTCCAATGACCATGCCCTCTGTTAGACATATTTCAATTAATCTTTCTCCGTTCTGATTTACCATGTCAATTCCTTCTTTCCCCATTACTTTTTCAACGTCGGTGTTATCTTTCCCTACCTTAGCATTGGAGTCCCCCATAGCAATTAGGATGTCGTGTTTAGGGACTTTGTTGGTGATTTGTTGTAGTTGGTGATAGAAGTCGTCTTTCACATCAAGTGGTGTTAAAACTAAATTATTACACGGAAAACCTGCTACATTTTTGCAAGCCACTGATTTAGCATTGCAAGACCATGTACTTAACCAGTCAGTGAACATCAGTTGTGGTTCACGTCATACTTTTGTTTCTAGTACAACTATTTTAGGTGACAGGTCAAAACAGAGAGATATACCACAGGCGAGCTTGCAGAGATTACACTTGGTCTCTCATCAAGTCATTTCTTGAAAGCCAGCTTGGCATAGAGCGGAAGATAGGTTCGATCACCAGAGATCGAGTACCCGGAAAACTAAGAATCCAAGTACACTAGCACGAGAAACTCGCTGTTGTTTTACTTGTGGAAGGCAAGGACACTTAGCCAGATTTTGTAGGCAGGGTGTTAGAGATAATCGTTCTTGTTTAAACTAGGTCATCGGCGCGCTGTGATGCGTATCCGATAGAATATTTACACCATATAATTCTGCCAAGAAGTCTGTTTATTTTTCACATGCTACACCACTTCTTTCGGTGGCTGGGAATCCGCCTACACCTACTTCTTTTCTTGTATCAGTCGGGTCCTATAGAGTTAGAGCTTTGTTACACACAGGAGCTTGTGTATGTCTTCTCAATGATTCTATATACAGATCCTTAAATTCTGCGCCGAAACTCAAGCCTGCTAGAATTACTCCGCAGACTATTACTGCAGCTTCCATGAGAGTAACTGGCAGAGTCTACTTACCTATTTCTGTTGCTGGTGTTAGGGTTTCTCATTGCTTTTATGTGGTTCTTAACATGAACCGTTCCGCCATTCTTTGGCGTGATTTTCTTTCTCGTTCTGGTGCTGTCATAGACTACAAATCTAATACACTTAACATTCACAACAGACGGATTCCTTCAGATTTAGATGCACACATTGCCTCTATTCTTCGTGTCCAGCGTTCTTTTCTTCTTTCTCCACGTTCTGTCAATCTTATTCCTGTGAAGGTAAAAGCCCAACCATATTACCCCTCTGGTAGTCTTTATATGGTTCAGGGTATTGACACACCATTCTTACTGTCCCAACCAGAGATAGAGTTGGTAGACTCGATTTGTAAGCTCCACACTAATCACTATCCCGTGTTGAATTAATCATTCCAGCAAACACATCAAGCTGAACCCCGGATGTGTACTCGGAAAGTTGACACCACTCACAGAGTCAGTGGGTTCTGCTGAGCAAGATTCTGGTACTGAGGAGTCAACAACTGAAAGTCGTTCTGAGACTATCGTTCGACAAGTTCAGTGCCCTGATGAGCACAAGGACATTAGTTTGTTGACACAGAACAAGGATGTCTTTGCCTTAACTGATTCCGATATTTCTCACACCTGGAGGGTGCAGATGGAGACTGATCCTTGGAGAAGGATCCGCCAGTCTCCAGGAAACCCTACCGTACTCCGTTGGCGAGTAGAGAGGTGATAGAGAAGGCCGTGGAGAATATGTTGCGTGACGGAATTATTACCCGCGCGATCTCAGAGTGGTCATCACCAGTTGTCTTGGTGACTAAGAAAGATGGTACGCATCGTTTCTGTTGCGACTACCGTGCTCTCAATGCTGTGACACGTTCACTGTTGTATCCATTGCCACGCGCTGAGGATATTCTCAGCACGATTTGAAAAGCCAAATTTTTCAGCACTTTGGATTCTCGATGTGGCTTTTGGCGCATTCCCTTGTCCGATGATGCACAACAGAAGTCAGCTTATAGCTGCCATCTTGGCTGTTTCCGTTGGAATTTTATGGCCTGTTGTTTAATTCGTTATTTTTAGTTACAGAAAAGCTTAAAATAGGATTATTGTTTTTAGTTTATTTTCCAAGGTCATAATCAGGTAATTTTTGCACAGATTGAGATTTTAGGCAGAAATGTTTTAATCACGGTTTTTATCTTCCACGAGATAGAATCTTCGGGAAGATTTAGGAATAGGAATTGTAGTTCATATTTAAGGACCAAACTCTTACGTAGGATAATTATAAGGATTAGATTGATTAGCAGTTTGAGGTTCATTATGACTGCAAATTCTTTATGATGTTAGGATGTGAAGTGTTGGTTTTTTTCCTCATTGATCCAATATATAAATTTTTGACGCAGCTACGAGTTGTTAGAAATAGTTTGTAACTGAAGAAATGTGAATTAGTTTTATTGAGATTTTTTAGGACCTTAAGTCCGATATTTTTGGTGATGTGAAGTTGTATGTAAGGATGCATGGAATTTTCAATAAGTTAGAAAGTTGGCTCTTATTCCATCATATTGAATGCCTGTTTTTCCTAGCTGAGAGTGATTGTTGCCCACTTTCTCCCTATATGGCGAACTAGTTCTCACCAGAGAGAGGAGTTGAATTATTCATCTGTTTACTCAGTTTATTGCTACACTTATTCACCACTCATTTTTCCCATAATAAACATGTGTAATTGCTATTATCAATTTGAGTGTTAGTGGTTTCCAAACTGTTCGTTCTCAGTTACACATTAAAATTCATCAGATGTAATAAGAAGATAGGGGAAGAAAAAGTAGTTCAGTTTATCACCTGGGTGGCGGCTTTACACAATTGCTAAGTACTTTAATTAGTGCCGTGTCACACCATACTATACCATTCTATTTTAATTGGCACATACTGCCACTAAACCCACTTCTACAGTAGTGAATGACTGCTTGATGAGATATTTTATCCATTTTGGCAATTTCTACCACCCCTTACCACTTCAGTAGCCTGTATAGAAAATTTGGTTGCAGTTAATTTCTTGAAACTTTGTTTTTAATCCTGTATTAACGTGAGGCAGAGGTCGGTACTAGTAATTGTGATGACGGACAAAATCCTGACGGTGTTACCAAGGAAAACCCCTGTATCAAACTAAAAAGAAAAATAAGAGTAGGAACATGGAATGTAAGAAGTATGTATGAGGGAAAATATCAAGTAATAAGTGACGAGATGAAAAGAACGCGGATACACATTTTGGGAATCTGCGAACATCGATGGAAAGGATCAGGACACTTTAAGAGCGAGAATGATAATCTATTTATATATTCTGGCGGAGAAGTAGGAGGAAAGAATGGAGTGGCTTTTTATTTGGACAAATCAACATCAAAAGCATTACTAGGCTACAATCCAGTAAGTGATAGAATCCTAACAATCCGACTTAAGGGCATTCCTAGAAATGTCATCCAGGTATATGCACCTACATCAGCAGCAGAAGAAGATGAAGTAGAACATTTTTATAACACACTGCAGACGACAATGGACCAGGTACGGAAAAATGATATTGTATTAATAATGGGTGATTTTAATGCAAAAATTGGTACAGAAAGAGCAGAAGATGAAGGACAAGTTGTAGGGAAATTTAGCATAGGACACAGAAATGAGGCAGGTGACAATCTAATGGCGTTTTGTGGGAAAACCAGGAATCAAATAGATTACATTTTAGTGCAGAGAAGGTGGAGGTCAAGCATAACATCAGCAAAAACTTTACCAAGTGCTTATTGTGACACGGACCATGAGTTATTAATAGCAGACATGAAGATAAAGATAAAAAAGATAGTTATGGGATCAAGACCACTCCGCCTTGACCTTACAAATATACCAGAACAATACGGTATAGAAGTGAAGAACCGTTTCGAAATCTTGATGGCTGTACAGGAAGAGATGACACCAGATGAATTGGCTACGCAGGCCAAAGATATCTTAGTATCAACAGCTAAAGACATGGTTCCAGTAAAGCAGACACAAAAGAATAGATGGATCACAGCAGATACACTAGAACTGATAAAACAATGTAGAGAAATGAAGACGCAATGGAGAGTGACAAACAACAACAAAGATAAATATAAAACTTTAATAAAAGAAGTACGAAGAAACATAAGAAAAGACAAAAAACAATACATACAAGATTGTTGTGAAAGAATAGAAGAACATCAGAGGTGTGGAAGAGATAGTGAAATGTTTAAAGAAATGAAGACATTGACGAGAAATGTCACACCTAAGCTAAATGTAATTTATGATGAGATGGGGAATACCCTGACAGAGACAGAGGAAATTCTGGAAAGATGGAAGGAATATTGCAAAAGAATGTATGAAACAACCGACTGTGGAAGCAGAAATCAACAGTGTGAATTATTATTGGAGGAGAAAGAACCCGAGCCGACAATGGAAGAAGTTTTATGGGCAATAAAGAGTCTGAAAAATGGTAAATCACCAGGATGTGATCAGATAACCGCTGAATTTATTAAAGCAGGAGGAAAGGAGTGTGCAACAATCTATCATGCACTATGTAAAAAGATATGGCATTCCGATATTTGGCCAAAAGAATGGAAAAGAACTGTATTCATACCACTGCCAAAAAAGGGTAACCTGAAATTATGAACCAACTACAGAACTGTTGCCCTGATTAGTCATGCCAGTAAAATTCTGTTAAAAATCATAATGGGTAGACTTCGAAAGAAAATAGAAGAAGAAGTCAATATGGTCCAAGCTGGCTTCAGGCAAGGAAGAGGATCAAGAGATCATATATTCAATCTAAGATTACTAATAGAGAAATGCAGGGAGTTTAATGTGAATCTATATTTATCCTTTATAGACTACTCAAAGGCATTTGATTGTGTACAACACCAGAAACTTTGGGAAATAATGGAAAAAATGGGATTTCCAACACATTTGATACAATTAACATCACTGCTGTATTTAGACCAACAAGCAGCAGTAAGAATAAATGGTGAAACAACAACTTGGTTTGACATAAAACAAGGGGTCCGTCAGGGGTGCATATTGTCACCCTACTTATTTAACTTGTATACTGAAAATATAATGAGGAATGTTAGAGAAGATGTAGACAAAGAATATTACGATGCCATAACAGTTGGAGGTTATGAAATACCAGAGATTAGATATGCTGATGACACAGTATTGCTGTCCACAACACAAGAAGGAATGGAAAAACTAATTATGTCAGTCCGCAAGAACAGCGAAGAGCAGAACCTCTATCTTAATGCAAAGAAAACTAAAGTGATGACAACTGACAAAACAGACAAGGCAACTGAAATATGTATCAGTGAGGAAAAACTGGAAGAAGTGGAGAGTTTTGAATATCTTGGATCACTCCTAACTAATAATGGAGATACAATGCGGGAAATTAAAAGGAGGACATCTATTGCTCTTCAGAAAGTAAAACAAATAAAGAATCTGTGGAGAGGAGCAGACAGAACCACAAAAATAAGATTTTTAAGGGCATGCATCTTTCCCATCGCAACATATGCCTGTGAGACCTGGACACTTAACAAAACAGCTGAGAAGCACATAAATGCCTTTGAATGTAAATGCTATAGAAGAGTTCTCCAAATATCGTGGACACAAAAAAGAACAAATATATCTATACTACAAGAGCTTAATATTGAAGAAGGCTGGCTAGTAAAGAGGATTAAAGAGAGAAAACTTAAATATTTTGGACACATTAAACGTCATGATAATTTAGAGAAGACCGTATTGGAAGGATACATAATGGGAAAAAGAAAAAGAGGAAGACCGAAACGAAGATGGCTGCAAGACATCGTTGATGATCTGGAAATGGATGCAGCAGCAGCAGGCCATCTTGCTCACAACCGAGAGGCCTACAGGAGTGCTGTTTGGGAGGCAAAGTTCCGCAAGGGACAAGCAAAGGAATGAATGAATGAATTAACGTGATCTACAAATGCACCTAATATTAACTGTGTGTTTCAAGTATTTGTAACAGATAAAAGGGATGGCGACTGCTGTAAAACTGGTTAATATAAATAAGGTAGATAGAGGTGTATGGTGCAGTTTTACAAAGTGAAGGAGGAAGTGAGCAAGGTGAGAAAAAAACGAATATAAAGTATGAGAATGTATAAATGAAAAACGTACAACATCCGATATTTCGGCGTGAGCCTTATTCGAGGATACATACAGAACGAAATACAAACATATATAACTTATCTGAAGCGTCTTGCTCCGAGTGAGAAGCTGAAATGTGTGTGGAAGAAGAAGGAGGAGGAAAAAATAACCCACGCTGCCTACAGACAAAAGATTCCCGATATAGCCAATCATAGCGAAGAAGCGGAGAGAGAGGAGGAGAACAAGTGGGAGAAAGGGGTTGGGGGAAGGCAATAGAAACATGATAGCCGCTAGAGGTGTCGGGGGGGGGGGAGAGAGAAAAGAGGACGCGGAGAGATAATGAATGAAGAACTTAAACACCTACAGGGAGGAAATGTGGAACTGGTGAATAAGGCAGGACCAATATGTTGGCAGAGAAGGAAATAGGATGGTGGTAGGGAGGGGTAGCATAGAGAAAGAAAGTAGAGTATAAAAAAGGCCAGTGGAAAAATAAAGAAGTTACAGAAAGCTGAAGACATTGTTAATTCCAGCTGGGTGGAGACAGCCAGCTTTCTCCCACTTGTTCTCCTCCTCTCTCTCCGCTTCTTCGCTATGATTGGCTATATCGGGAATCTTTTGTCTGTAGGCAGCGTGGGTTTTTTTTCCTCCTCCTTCTTCTTCCACACACATTTCAGCTTCTCACTCGGAGCAAGACGCTTCAGATAAGTTATATATGTTTGTATTTCGTTCTGTATGTATCCTCGAATAAGGCTCACGCCGAAATATCGGATGTTGTATGTTTTTCATTTATACATTCTCATACTTTATATTCGTTTTTTTCTCACCTTGCTCACTTCCTCCCTCACTTTGTAAAACTGCACCATACACCTCTATCTACCTTATTCAAGTATTTGTACCTTAGGCCGAGAACTTATCAATCACCCCGTGTGTATGTTGTGTTGTGTTTGTGTATGTAATCCTTGAGAAAGGCTCAAGCTGAAATATTGGATGTTGTATGTTTTTTATTTAATTATTCTCATTTTACTCTCACACTTTCTGCTATTTGTTTTTTCCTCACTCCCTCTGCCACCATGTAAAACTGTACCATACACCTCTATTTACCTTTATTACTGGAAAGACAAAATGATAAAAAAGAAACTGATGTCACCAACTGGAGAGAGAAGATGAGGAATGTCGGTGAATTTTATCTGCAGCAGTGAACCTTAATGGCTTGGAAAGCTAAGAAGAAGAGGAAGTAGTAGAAAGGTACCTGAGACACGTCTCCACGTCTAAGGTATCTGAGACACATGCAGTATCTGTTATACATTTCCAGATGTAAGGTATCTGTGATAAATTTTAAGATGTAAGGTGTCTGAGACTCATGTTTGGATCTAAAGTATTTCTAATATATATTCAGATCTAAGGTATCTGAGACATTTATCTAGATCTAAGGTATCTCTAACATATATAACTTATCTGAAGCGTCTTGCTCCGAGTGAGAAGCTGAAATGTGTGTGGAAGAAGAAGGAGGAGGAAAAAATAACCCACGCTGCCTACAGACAAAAGATTCCCGATATAGCCAATCATAGCGAAGAAGCGGAGAGAGAGGAGGAGAACAAGTGGGAGAAAGGGGTTGGGGGAAGGCAATAGAAACATGATAGCCGCTAGAGGTGTCGGGGGGGGGGGAGAGAGAAAAGAGGACGCGGAGAGATAATGAATGAAGAACTTAACACCTACAGGGAGGAAATGTGGAACTGGTGAATAAGGCAGGACCAATATGTTGGCAGAGAAGGAAATAGGATGGTGGTAGGGAGGGGTAGCATAGAGAAAGAAAGTAGAGTATAAAAAAGGCCAGTGGAAAAATAAAGAAGTTACAGAAAGCTGAAGACATTGTTAATTCCAGCTGGGTGGAGACAGCCAGCTTTCTCCCACTTGTTCTCCTCCTCTCTCTCCGCTTCTTCGCTATGATTGGCTATATCGGGAATCTTTTGTCTGTAGGCAGCGTGGGTTTTTTTTCCTCCTCCTTCTTCTTCCACACACATTTCAGCTTCTCACTCGGAGCAAGACGCTTCAGATAAGTTATATATGTTTGTATTTCGTTCTGTATGTATCCTCGAATAAGGCTCACGCCGAAATATCGGATGTTGTATGTTTTTCATTTATACATTCTCATACTTTATATTCGTTTTTTTCTCACCTTGCTCACTTCCTCCCTCACTTTGTAAAACTGCACCATACACCTCTATCTACCTTATTCAAGTATTTGTACCTTAGGCCGAGAACTTATCAATCACCCCGTGTGTATGTTGTGTTGTGTTTGTGTATGTAATCCTTGAGAAAGGCTCAAGCTGAAATATTGGATGTTGTATGTTTTTTATTTAATTATTCTCATTTTACTCTCACACTTTCTGCTATTTGTTTTTTCCTCACTCCCTCTGCCACCATGTAAAACTGTACCATACACCTCTATTTACCTTTATTACTGGAAAGACAAAATGATAAAAAAGAAACTGATGTCACCAACTGGAGAGAGAAGATGAGGAATGTCGGTGAATTTTATCTGCAGCAGTGAACCTTAATGGCTTGGAAAGCTAAGAAGAAGAGGAAGTAGTAGAAAGGTACCTGAGACACGTCTCCACGTCTAAGGTATCTGAGACACATGCAGTATCTGTTATACATTTCCAGATGTAAGGTATCTGTGATAAATTTTAAGATGTAAGGTGTCTGAGACTCATGTTTGGATCTAAAGTATTTCTAATATATATTCAGATCTAAGGTATCTGAGACATTTATCTAGATCTAAGGTATCTCTAACATATATCTAGATCTAGGGTATCTTTAACATATATTCAGATCTAAAGTATCTGGGAAATGTCTAAATCATAAATACCATGGTAGTGGAGTCTGCTAAAGAAGTACTGCATACACCCACCCTGTTTCTTTAGTCGCACCCAAGGACCAAAATATAGTCCCATGACCTGCTCCCAAGCTGACATGATGTAGTACTTCAACCTAGACTTAACACCAGCTGACATAATGTAGTACTTCAACATAGACTTAACATCAGCTGACATGAAACAGTGCTTCAACATAGACTTAACATCAGCTGACCTGAAGCAGTGCCTCAACATCGACTTAACATCAGCTGACCTGAAGCAGTGACTCAACATAGACTTAACATCAGCTGACATGATGTAGTACTTCAACATAGACTTAACATCAGCTGACATGAAGCAGTGCTTCAACATCAACTTAACATCAGCTGACATGAAGCAGTGCCTCAACATCAACTTAACATCAGCTGATCTGAAGCAGTGACTCAACATAGACTTAACATCAGCTGACATGATGTAGTACTTCAACATAGACTTAACATCAGCTGACATGATATAGTACTTCAACATAGACTTAACATCAGCTGACATGAAACAGTGCTTCAACATAGACTTAACATCAGCTGACCTGAAGCAGTGCCTCAACATCGACTTAACATCAGCTGACCTGAAGCAGTGACTCAACATAGACTTAACATCAGCTGACATGATGTAGTACTTCAACATAGACTTAACATCAGCTGACATGAAGCAGTGCTTCAACATCAACTTAACATCAGCTGACCTGAAGCAGTGACTCAACATAGACTTAACATCAGCTGACATGATGTAGTACTTCAACATAGACTTAACATCAGCTGACATGAAGCAGTGCTTCAACATCAACTTAACATCAGCTGACATGAAGCAGTGACTCAACATAGACTTAACATCAGCTGACATGATGTAGTACTTCAACATAGACTTAACATCAGCTGACCTGAAGCAGTGCCTCAACATCAACTTAACATCAGCTGACCTGAAGCAGTGACTCAACATAGACTTAACATCAGCTGACATGATGCAGTGCTTCAACATAGACTTAACATCAGCTGACATGAAGCAGTGCCTCAACATCGACTTAACACTAGCTGACCTGAAGCAGTGACTTCAACATGGACTTAACACAAGCTGACAAGATGCAGTGCCTCAACATCAACTTACCACCAGCTGACAAGATGCAGTGCCTCAACATCGACTTAACACCAGCTCACAGTTCCAGTGAGACTGAAGAAGACAACGTTCTCTCTTGCATCCAACAATGGAATTCTTAGATCTTGTCTCACACATCCAACAATGGAATTCTTAGATCTTGTCTCACACATCCAACAATGGAATTCTTAGATCTTGTCTCACACATCCAACAATGGAATTCTTAGATCTTGTCTCACACATCCAACAATGGAATTCTTAGATCTTGTCTCACACATCCAACAATGGAATTCTTAGATCTTGTCTCACACATCCAACAATGGAATTCTTAGATCTTGTCTCACACATCCAACAATGGAATTCTTAGATCTTGTCTCATGCAACCAACATGGAAGAAATTGTACTTTGTCTCAAAGATACAATTAAAAACATAGACCTTGTCTCAAACATTCAACATTGAAAATCTTAAACATCACCTCATGGATCTAACAATGGAGTTCTTAGATTGTGTCTCACACATCCAGCATTGGAAATCTTAAACATTGTTTCACATGTCCAACAAAATAAATCATAGACCTTGTCTCAGACATCCAACAACAGAACACTTAGACTTTGTCTCATACATTCAGCAACAGGAATCTTAGCTTAGACTTTGTCTCATACATTCAGCAACAAGAATCTTAGCTTAGACTTTGTCTCATACATTCAGCAACAGGAATCTTAGCTTAGACTTTGTCTCATACATTCAGCAACAGGAATCTTAGCTTAGACTTTGTCTCATACATTCAGCAACAGGAATCTTAGCTTAGACTTTGTCTCATACATTCAACAACAAGAATCTTAGCTTAGACCTTTGTCTCATACATTCAGCAACAGGAATCTTAGCTTAGACTTTGTCTCATACATTCAACAACAGAACACTTAGACTTTGTCTCATACATTCAGCAACAGAAATCTTAGCTTAGACTTTGTCTCATACATTCAGCAACAAGAATCTTAGCTTAGACTTTGTCTCATACATTCAGCAACAAGAATCTTAGCTTAGACTTTGTCTCATACATTCAGCAACAGGAATCTTAGCTTAGACTTTGTCTCATACATTCAGCAACAGGAATCTTAGCTTAGACTTTGTCTCATACATTCAACAACAGAACACTTAGACTTTGTCTCATACATTCAGCAACAGAAATCTTAGCTTAGACTTTGTCTCATACATTCAGCAACAAGAATCTTAGCTTAGACTTTGTCTCATACATTCAGCAACAAGAATCTTAGCTTAGACTTTGTCTCATACATTCAGCAACAAGAATCTTAGCTTAGACTTTGTCTCATACATTCAGCAACAAGAATCTTAGCTTAGACTTTGTCTCATACATTCAGCAACAAGAATCTTAGCTTAGACTTTGTCTCATACATTCAGCAACAAGAATCTTAGCTTAGACTTTGTCTCATACATTCAGCAACAGGAATCTTAGCTTAGACTTTGTCTCATACATTCAGCAACAAGAATCTTAGCTTAGACCTTTGTCTCATACATTCAGCACCATAAATCTTAGCTTAGACTTTGTCTCATACATTCAGCACCATAAATCTTAGCTTAGACCTTTGTCTCATACATTCAGCAACAGAAATCTTAGCTTAGACTTTGTCTCATACATTCAGCAACAGGAATCTTAGGTTAAACCTTTGTCTCACTCATCCAAAAACTCAAACCTTAGATCTTGTTCACACATCCACTAACTCACATTACAAACATTTCACATATCCATATCAGAACATATCTGACAACTCAAATTATAGACCTGGTTTCACACATCCAGCACCTGGTAAATTATACCCTATCTCTGCATACGGGACCTTAGGTCAAAGACTTTGTTTCCTATAACAGAAATCTTAGACCTTATCCTACAGATCCAACAATTGAAATGCAGACTTTGACTCATACATACATATAACATTAATCTCAGACTTTTTCTCACATTTACAACAATATAAATCTTAAACCTTGTCTCACACAAACAACAACAGAGATCTTGTAATGTAAGATACTTGTCTCACACAAACAACAACAGAGATCTTGTAATGTAAGATACTTGTCTCACACAAACAACAACAGAGATCTTGTAATGTAAGATACTTGTCTCACACAAACAGCAACAGAGATCTTGTAATGTAAGATACTTGTCTCACACAAACAGCAACAGAGATCTTGTAATGTAAGATACTTGTCTCACACAAACAACAACAGAGATCTTGTAATGTAAGATACTTGTCTCACACAAACAACAACAGAGATCTTGTAATGTAAGATACTTGTCTCACACAAACAACAGAGATCTTGTAATGTAAGATACTTGTCTCACACAAACAACAACAGAGATCTTGTAATGTAAGATACTTGTCTCACACAAACAACAACAGAGATCTTGTAATGTAAGATACTTGTCTCACACAAACAACAACAGAGATCTTGTAATGTAAGATACTTGTCTCACACAAACAACAACAGAGATCTTGTAATGTAAGATACTTGTCTCACACAAACAACAACAGAGATCTTGTAATGTAAGATACTTGTCTCACACAAACAACAACAGAGATCTTGTAATGTAAGATACTTGTCTCACACAAACAACAACAGAGATCTTGTAATGTAAGATACTTGTCTCACACAAACAACAACAGAGATCTTGTAATGTAAGATACTTGTCTCACACAAACAACAACAGAGATCTTGTAATGTAAGATACTTGTCTCACACAAACAACAACAGAGATCTTGTAATGTAAGATACTTGTCTCACACAAACAACAACAGAGATCTTGTAATGTAAGATACTTGTCTCACACAAACAACAACAGAGATCTTGTAATGTAAGATACTTGTCTCACACAAACAACAACAGAGATCTTGTAATGTAAGATACTTGTCTCACATATACAATGAAATAAATCTTAGACCATGTCTCATACATACCACAATATAAATCTCAAACCTTTTCTCACATTTGCAACAGCATAAATCTTGTCTCATACATACAATACAAATCTCAGACATTTTTTCACATTTGCAACAGCATAAATCTTGTCTCATACATACAATACAAATCTCAGACATTTTCTCACATTTGCAACAGCATAAATCTTGTCTCATACATACAATACAAATCTCAGACATTTTCTCACATTTGCAACAGCATAAATCTTGTCTCATACATACAATACAAATCTCAGACATTTTCTCACATTTGCAACAGCATAAATCTTGTCTCATACATACAATACAAATCTCAGACATTTTCTCACATTTGCAACAGCATAAATCTTGTCTCATACATACAATACAAATCTCAGACATTTTCTCACATTTGCAACAGCATAAATCTTAGACCTTATCTCACACATACATCAACTTAAATCTTAGACCGTGTCTCATACATACATCAACTTAAATCTTAGACCTTATCTCACACTGACAACAACAGACATATTTGACCTTGTCTCACACATACAACAACATAAATCTTAGATTAGAACTTGTCACACACATACAACCATGTAAGTCTTAGATCTTGTCTCATAGAAGAACATAAATCTTAGACCTTGTCTCTTACATCTTACATCCTTACAGTGCCGTTAAACGTCACATAGGGCTCGCATAGTTGTTTGCCAAGTTTTTCTGTATTCGGCGAGTTTTTCAACTTCATCAAGGGATGTTATGGCCACTAAACTGGTTTCTCTTAACAATGTCCTCTTAAGATCATCACTGTTGTAAATGCGATATCTGTTATCAATAACATATATGTTATAAATAATATCATCCCTGTTATAAATAAGATCATATTTGTTAGGAAAGTAATACTTCAACATCCGTGTACAATGACAAAAATGACATGACATCACATACTAATAATATATTCATTTCTGTAGTCTGAGTTTGTCTAATTTTTGTCTATACTAAATAATATATTCATTTCTGTAGTCTGAGTTTGTCTAATTTTTGTGTATACTAAATAATATATTCATTTCTGTAGTCTGAGTTTGTCTAATTTTTGTCTATACTAAATAATATATTGTGTCAAAAGTGAAAAAGAACGATTTGAAGCTGTTCTGTCTAGTAAAAAATTAACTCTCTTTCCTCTCTCTCTCTCTCTCTCTTTCTCCTCTCTCTCTCCTTTCTCTCCTCTCTCTCCTCTCTCTATCTCTGTCTCTCTCTCTCTCTCTCTCTCTCTGTCTCCCCACTTCCTCTATAAAAGAATCTAACAACTGACCAGTCTGACCTTGAGTAGCCTTCCATCAAAACATTCAAGTGTGGCCAAGAATGAAACTTCTTGAGCTCCACGCTTTTTCTTCACATACTCACGCCCTCTCAAATAACGTAAGACAAAACCGCTCAACTTGACCTTTACACTTTCACGCACGAACAGAATCTAAAGTACAACGACTCCAGCTCCTCCCTTCCCCCCCCCCCCCCCCCATTCATTGAGGTTTGAATAGTCATTATTAAATCTATAACCCAATACAAAAATGTTTGCTGTTGTGAAATGTTTACTATATAAATAGATCTGTTTCTAGTATTCTACTGCTTGTCCACATCCTACCCTATCAAGTCGTAGTGTTGTTTATAAGGCATACATGTCTTTTTTTCACTTCCATATGTTTCTTATTTATCATCTTCATACAGAACATAACTTTCTTTGCCTCATTCATCATCAGGTGCCGTGCCGACTGGCGTTGGCTATTATGCTTCTCCAGAGTACCCGATCCTTCATGCAGGCCATCAGCTCAGTTGGTGATCTCCTCTCACAACATCCCGTCAGACTGTCCAGTATCATTTCTCTTGCTCTTCCTCTTGATCTTCTTCCTTCTATTTTTCCTGTTGTTATGATATTTTCAATGCCCCCTCTTCTCATTGCATGTCCAATGAAAGTATATTGTCTCTCTCTTATATTTTTACAAGAATTTTTGTCTCTCCAGCTCTTCTCATACATTCTTCATTAGTTATTTGTGCTGTCCAGGGGATTCGCAACATTCTTCTCATAAACCACATTTCTGCTGCTTCCAATGATTTTTGTGCAGATTTTTGTCCATGATTCACTTCCATATAACAAGACAGGTTCAATATAGCATTTTAGGAATCGTTTTCTAACATTCATTGATAAGGATGTGTTGGATTATATGTTTCTCATTCTCTGAAATGCAGTCTTTGCTTGGCCTATTCTGTTCCTAATTTCTTTTCTGCATTTCCCATCTGAAGTTATTACTGCTACAAGGTATTTGAATTTCTGCACCTGGTTTAGAATAGTTCCGTTTAATTTAATACTGCATGCTGGTGGATTCTGTTTCTTAGATATAACCATAGTCTCTGTCTTTTTGATGTTCAAAGTAAGGCTTTTCTGTTCACTTTCTTTGGCCACTTTATCCAAGAGATTTTGTAGGTTTTGTTGGTTCTCACCTATCAGTATTGTGTCGTCAGCATACCGAAGGTTGTTAATATTGTATCCTCCAATTTTTATGCCTGATTCTATGATGATCGTTCTTAGAATATTCTCGCTGTACAGAGAAAAAAGGTCTGGAGATAGTACACATCCTTGTCGCACCCTTTGTTTTATCGGTTGATATTTTCCAGTTCTATTTTCAACTCGAACTGCTGCTTCTTGCTGCCAGTATAGATGTTTTACAATCCTCAGGTCTTTGCCGTCTATATTGATGTCTTCAAGCATTTTAATAATTTCATTATGTTTCACCTTGTCGAATGCCTTGGTGTAATCAATGAAGCATAAGTAGAGATCTTTCTGTACTTCTAAAGCTCTTACTGTTAGAGTTCGTAAAGCATAAATGGCATTGTGTGTTCCCTTTCCTTCAACAAATCCAAACTGTTCATCTGCTATTTTCATTTTTATCTTTGCCTCAATATAGTTTTGAAATCTAAATGCGATCACTGTTTTACATATTTATTTTGTGTCTGCTCCTCTCATGAATGACCGTCAGCAATATCTTTGTTACGTAGCTTATTAAACTTAAGTGATAAAGTCAGTCCATTTTGATTTCTGTCCGCAAATCCTGAGATAGTTATCCTGAGTTGTATATGCCATTATAATGGTATGTCATCTTGTCCATACACTTCATACTTCTGAAGCTTCTAACATTTCTACATTGGTATTATTTTTGTTTGCCATTTTTAATTTATATGTGGGAATTTCTGTCACTTGTGGCAGCAAATATAATCTTTAAATACGTCAGCAGTTTTCAAGCTCCAAAGCGTGCAAGTGTAGCAGTTAATGTAATGGCATTTTCCTGGCAGTTAATGCATTGAAATTTTCCTGGCAGTTAATGCATTGACATTTTCCTGGCAGTTAATGTAATGACATTTTCCTGGCAGTTAATGTAATGACATTTTCCTGGCAGTTAATGTATTGCCATTTTCCTGGCAGTTAATGTATTGACATTTTCCTGGCAGTTAATGTAATGATATTTTCCTGGCAGTTAATGTATTGACATTTTCCTGGCAGTTAATGTAATGACATTTTCCTGGCAATTGGCAGTTAATGTAATGACATTTTCCTGACAGTTACTGTAATGACATATTCCTGACCATGTGATGTTTTCTTTAAATTTGGCGTGCAGGACGTACAAATCACTTTTTTTAAAATTTATGGCCTTATTAGAAGTCACGTGATTTGAAATTTGACACACGCATTTGGCAAGTTTAAAGTAAAAGGCCATCATGTTTCCATCGAAAGGAAGTCTGTCAATGCCTAGATTGTTATCACAAGAGTGATGGCAAGCTGTTGGTGTGCTTAGCAGTGGGATGATGATCAGAAGTGCTACCAGACACTTCCATTGTGACCATCTGACTGAGGCTGAACCAGCGATTCCAGGAAACAGGTCGCACCACTGACCGTCCCTGGCCAGGTCAACCTCGTGTAACAACACTAGCTCAGAATCACCAGATACCACCGATACATCTCCACAACCGCTTCCAGATAGAAACACAGACAGCTGCACATCTGGCACTCGGTGACAGCATGAGACGTCCATGACAAGACTGCATCGAAACTTCAGTGGGGAGATACACGATATGGCTGCGCTTCATGACGGTGAGTGAGTGTGAATTTTGCTTTTACACCAAGTGTAGATAACTGTTTATGAGACGCTTCTGAATTGTGTCATATTTAAGAATACAGCAAGTTTATCTCAGTAAATGGATAACAAATGTGAAATCAGTGCTTTGATGTATTTTAAATTTAGTACAATTACTTACATTCCTCACAAAAAGAAAAATCGGTGCGTTTCTAATGGCGGCTAGTATATGTATGTAGTGTGTGTGTAGTGTGTCAGTCATTCAGTCAGTCAGTTATTTGCATGTCCCTCGCGGAGCTTTGCCTCCCTAACAGCTCTCCTGTAGTCCTCCCTAACACCTCTCCTGTAGTCCTCCCTAACACCTCTCCTGTAGTCCTCCCTAACAGCTCTCCTGTAGTCCTCCCTAACAGCTCTCCTGTAGTCCTCCCTAACAGCTTTCCTGTAGTCCTCTCGGTTGCTGCTGATGCGTCAATTCGCAGATCATCAACAATGTCTCGCAGCCATCTTCGCCTTGGTCTTCCTCTCTTTCTTTTTTTCCATTATGTACCCTTCCAAAACGGTCTTCTCTAAATTATCATGACGTTTAAAATGTACAAAATATTTCTGTTTTCTCTAGCCAGTCTTTACTAGCCAGTCTTCTTCAATATTAAGTTCTTGTAGTATGGATATATTTGTTCTTTTTTTCGTGTCCATGATATTTGATGGACTCTTCTGTAGCATTTACATTCAAAGGCATTTGTGTGTTTCTCAGCTGTTTTGTTAAGTGTCCAGGTCTCACATGCATATGTTGAGATGGGAAAGATGCATGCCCTTAAAAATCTTATTTTTGTAGTTCTGTCTGTTCTTCTCCACGGCTTCTTTAGTTGTTTTACTTTCTGAAGAGCGATAGATGTCCTCCTTTTAATACCCCTCATTGCATCTCCATTATTAGTTAGCAGTGATCCAATATATTCAAAACTCTCAACTTCTTCCAATTTTTCCTCATTGATACATATTTCAGGTGTCTTATTTAT
The DNA here is from genome assembly GCA_009760885.1 of Achatina immaculata. Classification (NCBI taxonomy): domain Eukaryota; kingdom Metazoa; phylum Mollusca; class Gastropoda; order Stylommatophora; family Achatinidae; genus Lissachatina; species Lissachatina immaculata. The sequence goes on along the minus strand of CM019701.1, from coordinate 17,911,402 downwards.
TTTGTCAGGTATCATCAGTTTATTTTTCTTTGCATTGATATAAAGGTTTTGCTCTGCGCTGTTCTTACGGACTGACATAATTAGTTTTCCTTTCCTTTTTGTGTTGTGGACAGTAATACTTTGTCATCAGCATATCTAATCTCTGATATTTCATAACCTCCAATTGTTATGGTCAAGAAATTAGACTCTTTTGAAAACAAATGCCTAAGGAAAGTACTTGATATAAAGTGGAACGAATTCAAGAACAACGCAGAGATAAGACAGATGAGCAAACAACAACCTGTCTCATGGGTGATCAGAAAAAGAAGATGAACATATGTAGGCCATGTGATGAGAAGAAACAACCAGAGAATACCAAAACAAGCTATCAAATGGAACTCAACAGGCCGAAGAAAATGAGGTCGACCACGTGAAACTCTAAATAGGACATTGTTAAGAGAAGCCAGTTTAGTGGGCATAACATCCCTTGATGATGTTGAAAGTCTTGGCGAGACCAGGAAATATTGGCAAACAACTATGCTAGCCCTATGTGACGTTTAACTTGGCAAACAACTATGCTAGCCCTATGTGACGTTTAACTTGGCAAACAACTATGCTAGCCCTATGTGACGTTTAACTTGGCAAACAACTATGCTAGCCCTATGTGATGTTTAACTTGGCAAACAACTATGCTAGCCCTATGTGACGTTTAACTTGGTAAACAACTATGCCAGCCCTATGCAACGTTTAACGGCACGGAAATGATGTAAGATGTAAGAATTGTTATGGTATTGTAATATTCTTTGTCTACATCTTCTCTAACTTTCCTCATTATATTTTCAGTATACAAGTTAAATAAGTAAGACGACAATATGCACCCCTGATGTGTAGTAGAATTGTCAGAGTAATCAGCACCGTACACATGTAATAGAAAGTCAGACATGGACTAGCTAGAAAGATGGGAACCAAATCCTGATTATACTTAAGGATATGGCTGCCAACCTGCAAGTTCGGACTTTTCGGAATGGGGAAGTGTGACACAATATAGGTGACAGTAAACAAATGGGGAAATGCGACACAATATAGTGGACAATAAACAAGTAGGGAAGTGTGACACAATAGAAATGACAGTAAACAAGTAGGGAAGTGTGATACAATATAAGTGACAGTAAACAAGTGGGGAAGTGTGACACAATAGAAATGACAGTAAACAAGTGGGGAAGTGTGACACAATAGAAATGACAGTAAACAAGTAGGGAAATATGACACAATAGAAATGACAGTAAACAAGTAGGGAAATATGACACAATAGAAATGACAGTAAATAAGTGGGGAAGTGTGACACAATATACAGTCGAACCCATTTAATGTCACATCGTCGGGACCGTCAAAATGTGATGACAATAAGCGGACTTGACATAAACGGGAGTCCGTTGGAAAGGCTTTAACTGGGCAAGTGTGTGTGCTCGTCCGTCCCACATTTGCTACATTAAACACATAACAGAAAGTTATCATCATCGGACACAATATTTACTAATCACAAAATATGTTAGTCACAAACAAATATTAATCACAAAATACAGTAAGTCTTAGTCTTACAATATAGAAAACACTATAATTAAGCAGCATCTGACTTGTCCGCAGTACTACTTCAAAAATGCGTGATTTTGCTGTGTGTCGTGATTTTGCTGTGTGTCGTAATTTTGAGGTGTGTCGTGATTTTGCGCTGTGTCGTGATTTTGAGGTGTGTCGTGATTTTGAGGTGTGTCGTGATTTTGCTGTGTGTCGTGATTTTGCTGTGTGTCGTGATTTTGAGGTGTGTCCTGATTTTGAGGTGTGTCGTGATTTTGCGATGTGTCGTGATTTTGCGCTGTGTCGTAATTTTGCGCTGTGTCGTGATTTTGAGGTGTGTTGTGATTTTGAGGTGTGTCGTAATTTTGCGCTGTGTCGTAATTTTGAGGTGTGTCGTGATTTTGAGGTGTGTCGTGATTTTGCTGTGTGTCGTGATAACTGGTTTATTAATTAAAAAAAAAGTCATGTAAACACGACACAGCACTAAAAACGTCTTGTGTCATGTCAGGCATACTGTAAATGAACGATCGCACAGTCTCGAACGAGCTTACAGACTGAGCGTAAGAAACAGTTTTGGTGGACTTCTGGTCCATGGACTCACTGACGTCATCAGCACTGTCCTCGGCGTCGCTGTATACCTTGCTTTTAATGCAGCTAGCGACAATCTCTTCGATTGAGTACTTTTCCGTTGATAGCAAGCCGTCATCAGCTCAAACGAAATGATCAAACGTGACACTTCCATCAGAGATTACTGCCCAATCTTCATCTGCGATCAAGTACAGGGGAATGTCACAAATATCGCCGGAATTTTTATTGATCACTGGCTCGGGCAAAAAAGTAAACTGCGATTTACGAAAGCAGTTCACAGACTGACGCTATTCAATGCGGCATGCATAAAATTAATCGCTATCTTGATGTCGATTTTGGCGACACCCTTTTGTTCCACAGCATGCAGCACATGATGCACTATTCGCTTTTTGTACTGTTGCTTGAAGGCGTAAATGATACCTTGGTCGCAAGGCTGCAGCACGCTGGTTATGTTAGGTGGCAGGAAAATAAGCTTTGTAGCCATCAGATTGGTGACGTCAGTGTGTGCCGGACAGTTGTCAACGAACAACAAAACTTTTCTATTCATTAGGTTCATTTTGTTGTCGAAAGAAATGACCCAGTCCTCTAACAGTTCACTTGTCATCCAAGCACGCTGGTTGGCCTTGTAATTGACAGGCAGGCTCTTTACGTTCTTGAAGCACCCAGATTTCTTGACTTTTCAATAACAAAGAGCGAAGTCTTCTCTGTGCCAGACGTGTTACAGCACGTGACAGCTGTTAAGCGATCTTTAAAACGTTTGCCACCGTGGCACTTCTCATCACTAAAGCGCATAGTCCTGTTCGGTAGCAGTTTATAAAACACGCCTGTTTCCTCTATGTTAAAAATGTCATCTGGGCTGTATGCGTCCAGAAATTTTGGCAAGTGAGAAATCCAATCATTAACGACATCGGTGTTAACTTGGGCCGCTTCATCTGAAGCGACCTTAAATGTTATGGTGTGGCATTTCTTAAAATATTCAAGAAAGCCGTTCGAACACTGACAGTCAGGCATATCCATTTCTTTCGCAAAACATTCTGCTGTTTCTACTAGCATATAACAGCATACATACAACTGTGCAGAAGGTGTCTGTCTGAACCATTTCTGCAGAGCATACTCAATATCCATGTAGGAACTTCCATGCCTTCGCTTACAGTTTGACCTAACTAAAAACAAGTGAAAGTCTCGTTCAACTTTGTCTCTGTGTTTAACAAATTTCGATACAATTGAAACGTCAGTTTCAAATTTATCTGCTATGTCCTTCATTGTAACTTTTTTAATAACTTGCTTTAGAATATCCATTTTACTGTTCAAATCCAGATCAGTACTTTTGCATTTAGTAGCCATTATCAATCACAACGAGAACCAGAGAGAAGTTCCCGGCTATACGAGTCACAGTACACTATTCGATTCTGACTAACTAACGTCACGTTGTCAATTTAACACTCGCCACGTCTTGATAAAGGAACCAATGACCGAAAAAAGCCGGATTTTAATCACTAAAGGGCGGCCGTGGTAAGCCTTTCATTCACATTACGTGAGTTTCGATGCCCATATGTTCAAAAGGTTGATGCGACAATTACTTGGTGATCAAACGGCCGGCCCCTTCTTTGATGAATCGTGAAACTGATAACGCTTTGTGAGATATTTGTAGCTTGTACTCACCCAGTCTGTGATACAAAGCGGGATCTTTAGCTCCTCCGGTTGCACAAATACAGTGACATTAACCGATTTGTGGCAGTAAGCGGGGTGATGTTAAAGGGAGTAAAGCTCAATGATTACTTATGGGAGTTGGCCGGGGATACAAATTTATGTGACAGTATCCAGGTGGCGACATAAAGCGATGTGATAGTAAATGGGTTAGACTGTAGTGAACGAGTGGGGAAGTGTGACACACTATAGTTGACAGTAAACGAGTGGAGAAGTGTGACACAGTATAAGTGACAGTAAACAAGCGAGGAAGTGTGACACACTATAGTTGACAGTAAACAAGTGGGGAAGTGTGACACCATATAGTTGACAGTAAACAAGCGAGGAAGTGTGACACAGTATAAGTGACAGTAAAAAAGTGGGGAAGTGTGACACAGTATAAGTGACAGTAAACAAGTGGGGAAGTGTGACACAGTATAAGTGACAGTAAACAAGAGGGGAAGTGTGACACAGTATAAGTGACAGTAAACAAGTGGGGAAGTGTGACACAGTATAAGTGACAGTAAACAAGCGAGGAAGTGTGACACAGTATAAGTGACAGTAAACAAGCGAGGAAGTGTGACATAGTATAAGTGACAGTAAACAAGCGAGGAAGTGTGACACAGTATAAGTGACAGTAAACAAGCGAGGAAGTGTGACACAGTATAAGTGACAGTAAACAAGCGAGGAAGTGTGACACACTATAGTTGACAGTAAACAAGTGGGGAAGTGTAACACAATATAAGCGACAGTAAACGCAGATAGTTATACATTTATGACAAACTAGTGGAATCAAATGTGTTTATTCATCGGCCGATAAAGGTCCGAGAGAGAACGCATGGTAGAAGTTTAGTCTATTAATTCTCATGTACCAGACGAAAATAAAAGGATTTCAGTTCTCGTGTACAAAAACAAAAATAAACGGTTTTAGTTCTCATGTACCTAGCCAAAACAAAAATAAAATGGTTTTAGTTCTCATGTACTTAGACAAAACAAAAATAAAAGGGTTTTAGTTCTCTTTTACCTAGCCAAAACAAAAATAAAAGGGTTTTAGTTCTCATGTACATAGCCAAATAAAACAAAAATAAAAGGATTTTAGTTCTCATGTACCTAGCCAAAATAAAATGATTTTAGTTCACATGTACCTAGCCAAAACAAAATAAATGGTTTTAGTTCTCATGTACCTAGCCAAAACAAAAATAAAAGGGTTTTAGTTCCTCATGTACCTAGCCAAAACAAAAATGAAAGAGTTTTAGTTCTCATGTACCTAGCTAAAACAAAAATCAAAGGGTACTAACCTGATGATTTGACCTAGAAAGCTTTTGCAGCTGTGTTTAATTTCTAACATCCGCTTTTACTACATCCACTGACCTCTCAACTTTACTTAACACCAGACCGTACGCAAAATCCTGCTGACAATTAATTAACAGTGTGTCGAGCGTTGCTGGTCAAAGAGACCGACTAACCCATCAGACGCATTCTTTATTTTCACAAACACAAGAGTAAAGCGGCTCACTCTCACACGTGACGTCTCACGTCCTACACCAGGGAGGTGAGGGGGCGGGGAGAGGTGTTCTTCATGCATTAGAAATATCACTAACAAAAGCTGTCACCTAACTTCATCTGACGATCAGAGAAGTTGACTGACAGAAAGTTTCCTGACTTTTCTCACGCCTTCATTTATAAAACATCACACAGAACGCTGTTTATCAACTTTTAACACCCCCCTCCCCCGAGTTTATGTATTAACACTTTGTTCTGTTCCCCCCCCCCCGAGCTTATGTATTAACACTTTGTCCTTGTCCACCCTCCTCTAGAGTTTATGTATTAACACTTTGTCCTTGTCCACCCTCCTCTAGAGTTTATGTATTAACACTTTGTCCTTGTCCACCCTCCTCTAGAGTTTATGTATTAACACTTTGTCCTTGTCCACCCTCCTCTAGAGTTTATGTATTAACACTTTGTTCATGTCCCCCCCCCCCCGGAGCTTATGTATTAACACTTTATTCTTGTTCCCTCCCCCCCCCCCCGAGCTTATGTATTAACACTTTGTCCTTGTACACCCACCGAGCTTATGTATTAACACTTTGTTTTTGTTCTCCCCCGAGCTTATGTATTAACACTCTGTTCTTGTTCCCCTCCCCGAGCTTATGTATAAGGACTTTGTTCTTCTTCCCACCCCCCCCCCCCCGAGCTTACATATTAACACTTTGTTCTTGTTCACTCTCCCCAAAGCTTATGTATTAACACTTTGTTCTTGTCCCCCCCCGAGCTTATGTATAACACTTTGTTCTTGTCCCCCCCCCCCGAGCTTACATATTAACACTTTGTTCTTGTCCCCTCCCCGAGCTTATGTATTAACACTTTGTTCTTGTCCATTCTCCCCCAAGCTTATGTATCGTTCTTGTCCCCTCCCCGAGCTTATGTATTAACACTTTGTTCTTGTCCACTCTCCCCCGAGCTTATGTATTAACACTTTGTTCTTGTCAACTCTCCCCCGAGCTTATGTATTAACACTTTGTCCTTGTTCTCCTCCCCCGAGCTTGTGTATTAACGCTCTGTTATTGTTCCCCTCCGCCGAGCTTCTGTATTAACACTTTGTTCTTGTTCCCACCCCCCCCCCCCATCGAGCTTATGTATTAACACTTTTTTCTTGTTCACTGTCCACCGAGCTTATGTATTAACACTTTGTACTTGTTCCCCATCCCCCCGAGCTTATGTATTAACACTTTATTCTTGTCTACACTCCCCCGAGCTTATGTATTAACACTTTGATCTTAAGTCCTCCCCCCGAGCTTATGTATTAACACTTTGTTCTTGTCCGCCCCAGAGCTTATGTAGTAACATTTTGTTCTTGTCCCTTCCCCGAGCTTATTTATTAACACTTTGTTCTTGTCCACTCTACCCCGAGCTTATGTATTAACACTGTATTCTTGTCCACTCCAGGAGTTTATGTATTAACACTTTGTTCTTCTCTCCCCCCCGGAGTTTATTTATAAAAACTTTGTTCTTGTCCACTCTCAACCGAGCTTATGTATTAACACTTTGTTCTTGTTCCCCTCCACAGAGCTTATCTATAATGACTTTGTTCTTCCCCCCCCCCCACCCGAGCTTATGTATTAACAATTTTTTCTTGTTCACTCTCCCCCGGGCTTATGTATTAACTCTTTGTTCGTGTTCCCGATCACACCGAGCTTATGTATTAAGACTTTGTTCTTCTCCCAACCCGAGCTTATATAATTTAACTTTGTTCTTGTTCCCATCCACCGAACTTATGTATTAACACTTTTTACTTGTCCCCCCCCCCCCAACTTTTGTATCTTTCTTGTCCCCTCCGCCGAGCTTCTGTATTAACACTTTGTTCTTCTCCACTCTCCCCTGAGGTTATGTATTAACATTTTGTTGTCTTTCCCCTCCCCCGAGCTTATGTATTAACACTTTGTTCTTGTCCCCCCCCCTCACGAGCTTATGTATTAACACTTTGTTCTCTTTCCTCTCCCCCGAGATTATGTATTAACACTTTGTTCTTGTTACCCCCCCCCCCCCCAGTTATGTATTAACACTGTGTTCTTGTCCCCCGCACCCGACCATATGTATTAACAGTTTGTTCTTGTTCCCCTCCCCCGAGCTTATGTATTAACACTTTGTTCTTCTTCCCCTCCACCGAGCTTACATATTAACACTCTGTTGTTATTCCCCCCGCCCAAGCTTATGTATCGTTCTTGTCCCCTCCGCCAAGCTTATGTATTAACACTTTGTTCTTTTCCACTCTCCCCCGAGCTTATGTATTAACACTTTGTTCTTGTTAACCTCCCCCGAGCTTATGTAATTACACGTTGTTCTTGTTCCCCTTCCCCGAGCTTATGTATTAACACTTTGTTCTTGTTAACCTCCCCCGAGCTAATGAATTAACACTTTGTTCTTGTTCCACTTCCCCGAGCTTATGTATTAACAGTTTGTTCTTGTTCCCCCCCCCCCCGAGCTTATGTATTAACACTTTGTTCTTGTTCACTCTGTCCCGAGCTTTTGTATTAACAATGTTTTGTAGTTCCCCCCCCCCCCTCGAGATTATGTATTAACACTTTGTTCTTATCCCCCACCGCCGAGATTATGTATTAACACTTTGTTCTTGTTCCCCTCCCCCCCCCGAGCTTATGTATTAACAATTTGTTCTTGTCCCCTCCAACGAGCTTATGTATTAACACTTTGTTCCTGTCATTCCCCCCCCCCCCACCATAGAGCTTCTGTACTAACACTTTGTTTTTGTTCACCCTCCCGAGCTTATGTACTAAAACCTTGTTCTTGTCTACTCTCCCCCGAGCTTTTGTATTAACACTTTGTTCTTGTGTCCTCACCCCGACCTTATGTATTAACACTTTGATCTTCCCCCCCCCCCCGGAGCTTATGTATTAACACTTTGTTCCTGTTCCCCCCCCCCCCACGAGCTTATGTATTAACACTTTTTATTGTCCCCCACCCTCTCACGAGCTTATGTATTAACACTTTGTTCCTTTTCACTCTCCCCCGAGCTTATGTATTCACACTTTGTTCTTGTTCACTCTCCCCCGAGCTTATGTATTAACATTTTGCTCCTGTTCACTGTCCCCCGAGCTTATGTATTCACACTTTGTTCTTGTTCCCGATCACACCGAGCTTATGTATTAAGACTTTGTTCTTCTCCCAACCCGAGCTTATATAATTTAACTTTGTTCTTGTTCCCATCCACCGAACTTATGTATTAACACTTTTTACTTGTCCCCCCCCCCCCAACTTTTGTATCTTTCTTGTCCCCTCCGCCGAGCTTCTGTATTAACACTTTGTTCTTCTCCACTCTCTCCCGAGCTTATGTATTAACACTTTGTTCCCCCCCCCCCCACGAGCTTATGTATTAACACTTTGTTCTTGTTCCCCCCCCCTCCCCGAGCTTACATATTAACACTTGTCCACTCTTGCCCGTGATTATGTATTAACACTTTGTTTTTGTTCTCCCCCGAGCTTATGTATTAACACTCTGTTCTTGTTCCCCTCCCCGAGCTTATGTATAAGGACTTTGTTCGTTCCCACCCTCCCCCCCTACTCGAGCTTATGTATTAACACTTTTTTCTTGTTTAATCTCCCCGAGCTTATGTATTAACACTTTGTTCTTGTCCATTCTCCCCCAAGCTTATGTATTAACACTTTGTTCTTGTCTCCTCCCCGAGTTTATGTATTAACACTTTGTTCTTGTTCCCCCCCCCCCCGAGCTTACATATTAACACTTTGTTCTTGTCCACTCTTCCAAGTGCTTATGTATTAACACTTTGTTTTTGTTCTTCCCCGAGCTTATTTATTAACACTTTTTTCTTGTTCCCCTACCCCCAGGCTTATGTATAAAGACTTTGTTCTTATTCCCACCCCCTTCCCCTCGAGCTTATGTATTAACACTTTTTTCTTAATCTCTGTCTCCCGAGCTTATGTATTAATACTGTGTTCTTGTCCCCCCCACCCCCCGACCTTATGTATGAACACTTTGTTCTTGTTCCCCTACCCCGAGCTTATGTATTAACATTTTGTTCTTATTCCCCCAGCCCAAGTTTATGTATCGTTCTTGTCCCCTCTACCGAGCTTAGGTATTAACACTTTGTTCTTGTCCACTATCCACCGATCTTATGTATTAACACTTTGTTCTTGTCCACTCTCCCCTGAGGTTATGTATTAACATTTTGTTGTCTTTCCCCTCCCCCGAGCTTATGTATTAACACTTTGTTCTTGGCCCCCCCCCTCAGATTATGAATTAACACTTTGTTCTCTTTCCTCTCCCCCGAGATTATGTATTAACACTTTGTTCTTGTTACCCCCCCCCCCCCAGTTATGTATTAACACTGTGTTCTTGTCCCCCGCACCCGACCATATGTATTAACAGTTTGTTCTTGTTCCCCTCCCCCGAGCTTATGTATTAACACTTTGTTCTTCTTCCCCTCCACCGAGCTTACATATTAACACTCTGTTGTTATTCCCCCCGCCCAAGCTTATGTATCGTTCTTGTCCCCTCCGCCAAGCTTATGTATTAACACTTTGTTCTTTTCCACTCTCCCCCGAGCTTATGTATTAACACTTTGTTCTTGTTAATCTCCCTCGAGCTTATTAATTAACACTTTGTTCTTGTTCCCTCCCCGAGCTTATGTATTAACACTTTGTTCTTGTTAACCTCCCCCGAGCTAATGAATTAACACTTTGTTCTTGTCCCCCCCACCCTCCGACCTTATGTATTAACACTTTGTTCTTGTTCCCCTCCCCCGAGCTTATGTATTAACACTTTGTTCTTGTTCCCCTCCCCCGAGCTTATGTATTAACACTTTGTTCTTATCCCCCCCCCCCGAACTTATGTATCGTTCTTGTCATCTCCGCCGAGCTTATGTATTAACACTTTGTTCTTTTCCACTCTCCCCCGAGCTTATGTATTAACACTTTGTTCTTGTTAACCTCCCCCGAGCTAATTAATTAACACTTTGTTCTTGTTCCCCTTCCCCGAGCTTATGTATTAACACTTTGTTCTTGTTAACCTCCCCGAGCTAATGAATTAACACTTTGTTCTTGTTCCACTTCCCCGAGCTTATGTATTAACAGTTTGTTCTTGTTTCCCCCGCCGAGGTTAAGTATTAACACTTTGTTCTTGTTCACTCTGTCCCGAGCTTTTGTATTAACAATGTTTTGTAGTTCCCCCCCCCCTCGAGATTATGTATTAACACTTTGTTCTTATCCCCCACCGCCGAGATTATGTATTAACACTTTGTTCTTGTTCCCCCCCCCCCCCGAGCTTATGTATTAACAATTTGTTCTTGTCCCCTCCAACGAGCTTATGTATTAACACTTTGTTCCTGTCATTCCCCCCCCCCCCACCATAGAGCTTCTGTACTAACACTTTGTTTTTGTTCACCCTCCCGAGCTTATGTACTAAAACCTTGTTCTTGTCTACTCTCCCCCGAGCTTTTGTATTAACACTTTGTTCTTGTGTCCTCACCCCGACCTTATGTATTAACACTTTGATCTTCCCCCCCCCCCCGGAGCTTATGTATTAACACTTTGTTCCTGTTCCCCCCCCCCCCCACGAGCTTATGTATTAACACTTTTTATTGTCCCCCACCCTCTCACGAGCTTATGTATTAACACTTTGTTCCTTTTCACTCTCCCCCGAGCTTATGTATTCACACTTTGTTCTTGTTCACTCTCCCCCGAGCTTATGTATTAACATTTTGCTCCTGTTCACTGTCCCCCGAGCTTATGTATTCACACTTTGTTCTTGTTCACTCTCCCCCGAGCTTATGTATTAACATTTTGTTCCTTTTCACTCTCCCCCGAGCTTATGTATTCACACTTTGTTCTTGTCCACTCTCCCCCGAGCTTATGTATTTGTTCACTCTCCCCCGAGCTTATGTATTAACACTGTGTTCTTGTTCAATCTCCCCCGAGCTTATGTATTAACACTTTATTCTTGTTCACTCTCACCTGAGCTTATGTATTAACATTTTGTTCATGTTCACTGTCACCCTAACTTATGTATTCACACTTTGTTCTTGTCCACTCCCCCACACCCCGAGCTTATGTATTAACACTTTGTTCTTGTTTCCCCCCCCCCCTTCACGAGCTTATGTATTTACAATTTGTTCTTGTTCACTCCCCACCCACCCCCCTCACGAGCTTATGTATTAACACTTTGTTCTTGTTCACTCTCCCCCGAGCTTATGTATTAACACTGTGTTCTTGTCTACTCCCCCCCCCCGAGCTTATGTATTAACATTTTGTTCTTGTCCACTCCCCCCCCCCCTCGAGCTTATGCATTAACATTTTGTTCTTGTTCCCCCCCCCCCGTCACGATCTTATGTATTAACAATTTGTTCTTGTTCACTCTCCCCCGAGCTTATGTATTAACACTTTGTTCTTCTCCTACCCCCCCCCAGCTTATATATTAACACTTTTTTGTTGCCCACTCCCCCCTTAAGGCTTTTGTATTAAGACATTCTTTTGTTCCTCCCGCCCCCTCACGAGCTTATGTATAAAACTGTGTTCTTGTTCAATCTCCCTCGAGCTTATGTATTAACACTTTGTTCTTGTTCACTCTCCCCCGAGCTTATGTATTAACACTTTGTTCTTGACCATCCTCCCCCACCCCGAACTTATTTATTAACACTTTGTTCTTGCTAACTCTCCCAGAGCTTATATATTAACACTTTGTTCTTGCTAACTCTCCCAGAGCTTATATATTAACACTTTGTTCTTGTTCACTCTCCCCTGAGCTTTTGTATTAACACTTTGTTCTTGTCCACTCTCCCCCCCCCCCCACGAGCTTATGTATTAACAATTTTTTCTTGTTCACTCTCACCCGAGCTTATGTATTAACACTTTGTCCTAGTCAAGTCTCCCCTGAGCGTATGTATTAACAATACATTCTTGTCCCCCCCCCCCCGACCTTATGTATTAACAATTTGTTCTTGTTCCCCTCCCCCCTACCTTATGTATTAACACTTTGTTCTTGTCCCTCCCCCCCCTAGCTTATGTATTAACACTTTGTTCTTGTTCCCCCCCTCACGAGCTTATGTATTAACACTTTGTTCTTGTTCCCCTCCCTCACGAGCTTATGTATTAACATTTTGTTCTTGTTCCCCCCCCTCACGAGCTTATGTATTAACACTTTGTTCTTGTTTCCCCCCCCTCACGAGCTTATGTATTAACACTTTGTTCTTGTTCCCCCCCCCCTCACGAGCTTATGTATTAACACTTTGTTCTTGTTTCCCCCCCCTCACGAGCTTATGTATTAACACTTTGTTCTTGTTCCCCCCCCTCACGAGCTTATGTATTAACACTTTGTTCTTGTTCCCCCCCCTCACGAGCTTATGTATTAACACTTTGTTCTTGTTCCCCCCCTCACGAGCTTATGTATTAACACTTTGTTCTTGTTCCCCCCCTCCTTACAAGCTTATGTATTAACACTTTGTTCTTGTTCCCCCCCCCCTCACGAGCTTATGTATTAACACTTTGATCTTGTTCACTCTCCCCCGAGCTTATGTATTAACACTGTGTTCTTGTCTACTCCCCCCCCCCCCGAGCTTATGTATTAACATTTTGTTCTTGTCCACTCCCCCCCCCTCGAGCTTATGCATTAACATTTTGTTCTTGTTCCGCCCCCCCCCCCCCCCCCGTCACGATCTTATGTATTAACAATTTGTTCTTGTTAACTCTCCCCCGAGCTTATGTATTAACACTTTGTTCTTCTCCTACCCCCCCCCCAGCTTATATATTAACACTTTGTTGTTGCCCACTCCCCCCTCAAGGCTTTTGTATTAAGACATTGTTTTTGTTCCTCCCGCCCCCTCACGAGCTTATGTATAAAACTGTGTTCTTGTTCAATCTCCCTCGAGCTTATGTATTAACACTTTGTTCTTGTTCACTCTCCCCCGAGCTTATGTATTAACACTTTGTTCTTTTTCATTCTCCCCCAAGCTTATGTATTAACACTGTGTTCTTGTTCAATCTCCCCCGAGCTTATGTATTAACACTTTGTTCTTGTTCACTCTCCCCCGAGCTTATGTATTAACAATTAGTTCTTGTTCGCTCTTCCCCGAGCTTATGTATTAACACTTTGTTCTTGACCACCCTCCCCCACCCCGAACTTATTTATTAATACTTTGTTCTTGCTAACTCTCCCAGAGCTTATATATTAACACTTTGTTCTTGTTCACTCTCCCCTGAGCTTTTGTATTAACTCTTTGTTCTTGTCCACTCTCCCCCCCCCCCACCGAGCTTATGTATTAACAATTTTTTCTTGTTCACTCTCACCCGAGCTTATGTATTAACACTTTGTCCTAGTCAAGTCTCCCCTGAGCGTATGTATTAACAATACATTCTTGTCCCCCCCCCCCCGACCTTATGTATTAACAATTTGTTCTTGTTCCCCTCCCCCTACCTTATGTATTAACACTTTGTTCTTGTCCCTCCCCCCCCGAGCTTATGTATTAACACTTTGTTCTTGTTCCCCACCGAGCTTATGTATTAACAATTTGTTCTTGTTCACTCTCCCCCGAGCTTATGTATTAACACTTTGTTCTTGTTCCCCACCGAGCTTATGTATTAACACTTTGTTCTTATCCACTCTCCCCCGAGCTTATGTATTAACACTTTGTTCTTATCCACTCTCCCCCGAGCTTATGTATTAACACTTTGTTCTTATCCACTCTCCCCCGAGCTTATGTATTATCACTTTGTTCTTATCCACTCTCCCCCGAGCTTATGTATTAACACTTATTTCTTGTCCACTCTCCCCCGAGCTTATGTATTAACACTTTGTTCTTCCCCCCCCCCCCCCGATTTCTGCAGAATAAAATTGTCTGCTGTAGTCAAACTTTCAGCGCCCCCTTTGATTTGGGGGGGGGGGGGGGTGAGGGAAGGGGAGGATGCACATATCACAGATAAAATCTGAGCTAGTGATTCAACGATTTTTTTTTGGGGGGGGTGGGGTGGGAATACTAATTGTATTTCTTACATTCTCACAAAACACCTTCACACTGAAGAAACAACGAATTCAAAGATCTTAGTTTAATACTTGAAGAACATATTGAAAACCAGAAACCATTAATACTGAACTTCATAGACGTTTAAAAGGCATTCAATAGCATACACAGAGATTCATTGTGGAGAATTTTATGTCTATATGGAATACCATCTAAAATTGTCAGCATCATTAAGGACTTCTACAATGGATATGTTTGTGCAGTCAAGACAGAAGAAGGGATGAGTGGATGGTTCCAGATTGAAACAGGTGTGAAACAAGGATGTATACTGTCTCCTTTAGTTTTTGGAATTGCAACAGACTTTATAATGAAAAAAATGCTGCACAGGTAACACAGGTATTGACTGGGTACATGAGACCCAAATAGAAGATCTTGATTTTGCTAATGACTTAATAACAATATGAATTCTATGCAAGAAAAAACAGATAGCCTGTCTTCACTGGCTAGCAAAATAGGACTCGAAATTAACAAGGACAAAACAAAAATAATGAAACTTCCCATTAATCAAAATGGAAAAATACACGTAGAAGGGACAAATGGTGAAGAATTAAATCAGTTTACATACCTTGGCTGCTACATAGACCAGAAAGGAAGCTAGAATTAGAACTGCAAAAGTTGCATTAATTTTCAAGAATCTTGAGAACCATTCAAAAGTTATAAGCACAAAAAGCAAGTTAAGGCTATTCAATTCAAATGTAATATCCACCCTCATTTATGCATGTGAAAGCTGGAAAACAACTAAAGAAATAGAAAAGAAATTAGACTCTTTTGAAAACAAATGCCTAAGTAAAATACTGGGCATAAAGTGGAACGAATTCAAGAACAATGCAGAGATAAGACAGATGACTGAGCAATAACCTGTCTCATGGGTGATCAGGAAAAGATGGGCATATGTTGGTCACGTGATGAGAAGAAATGATCAGAGAATCCCAAAACAAGCTATCAAGTGGAACACAACAGGCCAAAGTAAAAGAAGCTGACCGCGTGAAACTCTAAAGAGGACATTGTCAAGACAGGCCAAATTAATAGGCATAAAATCCTTTGATAAGGTCGTAAAGCTCGCCGAAGACAAGAAAAATTGGTGAACTACCTTGCAAGCCATATGTGACGTTTAACGGCACGGGAAAGATTTAAGATAAGATAAGTTTATGGATGTCACTAGATTGAAGAAACAGCGAATTCAATGATTTTAGTTTATGACTGTCACCAGATTGAAAAACAGCGAATTCAATAATTTTAGTTTATAGAAGTCGCTCAGTAACAAGTGCTGTAAGTCTAACAAAAATCCGTGCTCGTGCCGTTCAGATTGTGACAAAATCAGCTATCATCTTTTCCTTGCAAAATAAAGATTATCTGGGCCAAAGATCTGGCGACTGTCGCTAGCTTGTTATGAGACACGGGTCAGGTACGCAGTCCAGTCAAGTTTTGATCCGTGTACTCGAGGACACGGCCATCAACGCGTGGGTTGAAGGATAGGCAGGTCACATCTTTTATAATCGAGCGTGTGTCACTGCAGTCAGGTACAGAATATTTAGCTGGAGGTATCAACGCTAACTGGCAGATACACTGACATATTTTCTTCTTCTTGTTATTTTGTCAGTATTCTGTGATTAGTTGTGGACCGCGGATTTTCGAGATATTTCAGGAGTTGGGAACATTCGTGTTGTGAATAAAATGTCACCATACAGAAGTATTTGCCGTGTGCGCATGTCGAGTGAACCTCTTCCTCAGTTGCTCTTCGCTTAATTTGGTCTGAATAATCCTTCTTTCTTCTTAGTATCGGAACTGAAAAAAGAGGGGAGGGTGGCAGAAAGTTTTAAATACATTATATAACTAAAAAAAAAACGTTGCAGTAACTGCAGTGATGTGCTCCCAACAAACATTTGGGCTGCTATTTCTCTGAGACATAGGCCGGCAGTTGTGAAGTTTGTTGTCAAGATCTCACTTCACGATGCCACAAACAAAATACATTTCTAATGCTATTTAATCGGTTTTTTTTTTTTTTGGTAAATGTAACCTTCACATGATTAAGTATTGCATTATTAATTAAAAAAAATTCTTCAGCAACTTTTTTTTTCTTCTTATGACTGTCACTTTAGTGCACACTTCAAATGTGGTAAGTGATAGTTCCTGGACATATCGTGTGTCCAAGTTACAGTGTAAAGTTTCATGACAATTTGTCCATCTAAGTTACAGTGTGAAGTTTCAGGACAGGTTGTGTGTCCAAGTTAAAGTGTAAAGTTTGAGGACAAGTTGTGTGTTCAAGTTACAGATGTATAAAAAAGGTGGTGGAGAAATTGTGAAGATGTCTAAGTTTAGCCGAGGCTATGCAAAGTTTGGCCTACTGTTGTTGGTGTGCTGCTACGTGATGCCTGGAGTGTCATCTGAAGGTAATATACAACATTCGTGCATGCATGTGCTTTGTGTGAGTGTGTGTGTGTTCTGTGCAGTTCTTTGTGTGTGCGTACATGTGTTCTGTGTATCTATTCAGCATGACTTCTCGATCAGCGGGGAGTTTTACAGTTTCAAGGGGTGAGGGGTGGGGTATGCTGTGAACATTCCTTCACTTTACAGGGAATATATCTTATTTTATCTTGTCTTATTTTAATTTGTCTTGTCTCCTTCCTCATATACCTTTCAGTGTTGACGGGACAAATAGACGTCTTGATATGACTCGACGTTTTCATTCATTCATTCATTTATTCATTCATTTGCATGTTGCTTGCGGAACTTTGCCTCCCTAACAGCTTCCTGTAGGCCTCTCGGTTGTGAGCAAGATGGCCTGCTGCTGATGCATCCATTTTTGCTTCATATAATGGGATATTTAATGCTTCTGTAATTTCCTCTATCCATCTCCTGCGTGGGCGGCCTCTTCCTCTGTTACCTGCAGCTCTTAGTGTGAATGTTGTCTGTGATATACTGTCTGGTGGTAACCATGTAACATGGCCAAACATTTGACTTGCTGTTCCTGGATATAGTGTAATACTGGAGTTACTCTTATTTGGTCTCCTCTTGTCACATTTAGTATTTTCCTTAAACATCTCATTTCTGTCGTGATGATTTTCTTTATTTTTCTTTGGCTGTTAGCGTCCATGTTTGACATTGATAGCATAGAGTTGGGAACATTCGTGTTGTGAATAAAATGTCACCATACAGAAGTATTTGCCGTGTGCGCATGTCGAGTGAACCTCTTCCTCAGTTGCTCTTCGCTTAATTTGGTCTGAATAATCCTTCTTTCTTCTTAGTATCGGAACTGAAAAAAGAGGGGAGGGTGGCAGAAAGTTTTAAATACATTATATAACTAAAAAAAAAACGTTGCAGTAACTGCAGTGATGTGCTCCCAACAAACATTTGGGCTGCTATTTCTCTGAGACATAGGCCGGCAGTTGTGAAGTTTGTTGTCAAGATCTCACTTCACGATGCCACAAACAAAATACATTTCTAATGCTATTTAATCGGTTTTTTTTTTTTTTGGTAAATGTAACCTTCACATGATTAAGTATTGCATTATTAATTAAAAAAAATTCTTCAGCAACTTTTTTTTTCTTCTTATGACTGTCACTTTAGTGCACACTTCAAATGTGGTAAGTGATAGTTCCTGGACATATCGTGTGTCCAAGTTACAGTGTAAAGTTTCATGACAATTTGTCCATCTAAGTTACAGTGTGAAGTTTCAGGACAGGTTGTGTGTCCAAGTTAAAGTGTAAAGTTTGAGGACAAGTTGTGTGTTCAAGTTACAGATGTATAAAAAAGGTGGTGGAGAAATTGTGAAGATGTCTAAGTTTAGCCGAGGCTATGCAAAGTTTGGCCTACTGTTGTTGGTGTGCTGCTACGTGATGCCTGGAGTGTCATCTGAAGGTAATATACAACATTCGTGCATGCATGTGCTTTGTGAGTGTGTGTGTTTCTGTGCAGTTCTTTGTGTGTGCGTACATGTGTTCTGTGTATCTATTCATGACTTCTCGATCAGCGGGGAGTTTTACAGTTTCAAGGGGTGAGGGGTGGGGTATGCTGTGAACATTCCTTCACTTTACAGGGAATATATCTTATTTTATCTTGTCTTATTTTAATTTGTCTTGTCTCCTTCCTCATATACCTTTCAGTGTTGACGGGACAAATAGACGTCTTGATATGACTCGACGTTTCATTCATTCATTCATTTATTCATTCATTCATTTGCATGTTGCTTGCGGAACTTTGCCTCCCTAACAGCTTCCTGTAGGCCTCTCGGTTGTGAGCAAGATGGCCTGCTGCTGATGCATCCATTTTTGCTTCATATAATGGGATATTTAATGCTTCTGTAATTTCCTCTATCCATCTCCTGCGTGGGCGGCCTCTTCCTCTGTTACCTGCAGCTCTTAGTGTGAATGTTGTCTGTGATATACTGTCTGGTGGTAACCATGTAACATGGCCATCAACGCGTGGGTTGAAGGATAGGCAGGTCACATCTTTTATAATCGAGCGTGTGTCACTGCAGTCAGGTACAGAATATTTAGCTGGAGGTATCAACGCTAACTGGCAGATACACTGACATATTTTCTTCTTCTGTTATTTTGTCAGTATTCTGTGATTAGTTGTGGACCGCGGATTTTCGAGATATTTCAGGAGTTGGGAACATTCGTGTTGTGAATAAAATGTCACCATACAGAAGTATTTGCCGTGTGCGCATGTCGAGTGAACCTCTTCCTCAGTTGCTCTTCGCTTAATTTGGTCTGAATAATCCTTCTTTCTTCTTAGTATCGGAACTGAAAAAAGAGGGGAGGGTGGCAGAAAGTTTTAAATACATTATATAACTAAAAAAAAAACGTTGCAGTAACTGCAGTGATGTGCTCCCAACAAACATTTGGGCTGCTATTTCTCTGAGACATAGGCCGGCAGTTGTGAAGTTTGTTGTCAAGATCTCACTTCACGATGCCACAAACAAAATACATTTCTAATGCTATTTAATCGGTTTTTTTTTTTTGGTAAATGTAACCTTCACATGATTAAGTATTGCATTATTAATTAAAAAAAATTCTTCAGCAACTTTTTTTTTCTTCTTATGACTGTCACTTTAGTGCACACTTCAAATGTGGTAAGTGATAGTTCCTGGACATATCGTGTGTCCAAGTTACAGTGTAAAGTTTCATGACAATTTGTCCATCTAAGTTACAGTGTGAAGTTTCAGGACAGGTTGTGTGTCCAAGTTAAAGTGTAAAGTTTGAGGACAAGTTGTGTGTTCAAGTTACAGATGTATAAAAAAGGTGGTGGAGAAATTGTGAAGATGTCTAAGTTTAGCCGAGGCTATGCAAAGTTTGGCCTACTGTTGTTGGTGTGCTGCTACGTGATGCCTGGAGTGTCATCTGAAGGTAATATACAACATTCGTGCATGCATGTGCTTGTGTGAGTGTGTGTGTTCTGTGCAGTTCTTTGTGTGTGCGTACATGTGTTCTGTGTATCTATTCAGCATGACTTCTCGATCAGCGGGGAGTTTTACAGTTTCAAGGGGTGAGGGGTGGGGTATGCTGTGAACATTCCTTCACTTTACAGGGAATATATCTTATTTTATCTTGTCTTATTTTAATTTGTCTTGTCTCCTTCCTCATATACCTTTCAGTGTTGACGGGACAAATAGACGTCTTGATATGACTCGACGTTTTCATTCATTCATTCATTCATTCATTCATTCATTCATTTGCATGTTGCTTGCGGAACTTTGCCTCCCTAACAGCTTCCTGTAGGCCTCTCGGTTGTGAGCAAGATGGCCTGCTGCTGATGCATCCATTTTTGCTTCATATAATGGGATATTTAATGCTTCTGTAATTTCCTCTATCCATCTCCTGCGTGGGCGGCCTCTTCCTCTGTTACCTGCAGCTCTTAGTGTGAATGTTGTCTGTGATATACTGTCTTAACAATACATTCTTGTCCCCCCCCCCCCGACCTTATGTATTAACAATTTGTTCTTGTTCCCTCCCCCCTACCTTATGTATTAACACTTTGTTCTTGTCCTCCCCCCCCGAGCTATGTATTAACACTTTGTTCTTGTTCCCCACCGAGCTTATGTATTAACAATTTGTTCTTGTTCACTCTCCCCCGAGCTTATGTATTAACAATTTTTTCTTGTTCACTCTCCCCCGAGCTTATGTATAACACTTTGTTCTTATCCACTCTCCCCCGAGCTTATGTATTAACACTTTGTTCTTATCCACTCTCCCCCGAGCTTATGTATTAACACTTTGTTCTTATCCACTCTCCCCCGAGCTTATGTATTATCACTTTGTTCTTATCCACTCTCCCCCGAGCTTATGTATTAACACTTATTTCTTGTCCACTCTCCCCCGAGCTTATGTATTAACACTTTGTTCTTCCCCCCCCCCCCCCGATTTCTGCAGAATAAAATTGTCTGCTGTAGTCAAACTTTCAGCGCCCCCTTTGATTTGGGGGGGGGGGGGGGTGAGGGAAGGGGAGGATGCACATATCACAGATAAAATCTGAGCTAGTGATTCAACGATTTTTTTTTGGGGGGGGTGGGGTGGGAATACTAATTGTATTTCTTACATTCTCACAAAACACCTTCACACTGAAGAAACAACGAATTCAAAGATCTTAGTTTAATACTTGAAGAACATATTGAAAACCAGAAACCATTAATACTGAACTTCATAGACGTTTAAAAGGCATTCAATAGCATACACAGAGATTCATTGTGGAGAATTTTATGTCTATATGGAATACCATCTAAAATTGTCAGCATCATTAAGGACTTCTACAATGGATATGTTTGTGCAGTCAAGACAGAAGAAGGGATGAGTGGATGGTTCCAGATTGAAACAGGTGTGAAACAAGGATGTATACTGTCTCCTTTAGTTTTTGGAATTGCAACAGACTTTATAATGAAAAAAATGCTGCACAGGTAACACAGGTATTGACTGGGTACATGAGACCCAAATAGAAGATCTTGATTTTGCTAATGACTTAATAACAATATGAATTCTATGCAAGAAAAAACAGATAGCCTGTCTTCACTGGCTAGCAAAATAGGACTCGAAATTAACAGGACAAAACAAAAATAATGAAACTTCCCATTAATCAAAATGGAAAAATACACGTAGAAGGGACAAATGGTGAAGAATTAAATCAGTTTACATACCTTGGCTGCTACATAGACCAGAAAGGAAGCTAGAATTAGAACTGCAAAAGTTGCATTAATTTTCAAGAATCTTGAGAACCATTCAAAAGTTATAAGCACAAAAAGCAAGTTAAGGCTATTCAATTCAAATGTAATATCCACCCTCATTTATGCATGTGAAAGCTGGAAAACAACTAAAGAAATAGAAAAGAAATTAGACTCTTTTGAAAACAAATGCCTAAGTAAAATACTGGGCATAAAGTGGAACGAATTCAAGAACAATGCAGAGATAAGACAGATGACTGAGCAATAACCTGTCTCATGGGTGATCAGGAAAAGATGGGCATATGTTGGTCACGTGATGAGAAGAAATGATCAGAGAATCCCAAAACAAGCTATCAAGTGGAACACAACAGGCCAAAGTAAAAGAAGCTGACCGCGTGAAACTCTAAAGAGGACATTGTCAAGACAGGCCAAATTAATAGGCATAAAATCCTTTGATAAGGTCGTAAAGCTCGCCGAAGACAAGAAAAATTGGTGAACTACCTTGCAAGCCATATGTGACGTTTAACGGCACGGGAAAGATTTAAGATAAGATAAGTTTATGGATGTCACTAGATTGAAGAAACAGCGAATTCAATGATTTTAGTTTATGACTGTCACCAGATTGAAAAACAGCGAATTCAATAATTTTAGTTTATAGAAGTCGCTCAGTAACAAGTGCTGTAAGTCTAACAAAAATCCGTGCTCGTGCCGTTCAGATTGTGACAAAATCAGCTATCATCTTTTCCTTGCAAAATAAAGATTATCTGGGCCAAAGATCTGGCGACTGTCGCTAGCTTGTTATGAGACACGGGTCAGGTACGCAGTCCAGTCAAGTTTTGATCCGTGTACTCGAGGACACGGCCATCAACGCGTGGGTTGAAGGATAGGCAGGTCACATCTTTTATAATCGAGCGTGTGTCACTGCAGTCAGGTACAGAATATTTAGCTGGAGGTATCAACGCTAACTGGCAGATACACTGACATATTTTCTTCTTCTTGTTATTTTGTCAGTATTCTGTGATTAGTTGTGGACCGCGGATTTTCGAGATATTTCAGGAGTTGGGAACATTCGTGTTGTGAATAAAATGTCACCATACAGAAGTATTTGCCGTGTGCGCATGTCGAGTGAACCTCTTCCTCAGTTGCTCTTCGCTTAATTTGGTCTGAATAATCCTTCTTTCTTCTTAGTATCGGAACTGAAAAAAGAGGGGAGGGTGGCAGAAAGTTTTAAATACATTATATAACTAAAAAAAAAACGTTGCAGTAACTGCAGTGATGTGCTCCCAACAAACATTTGGGCTGCTATTTCTCTGAGACATAGGCCGGCAGTTGTGAAGTTTGTTGTCAAGATCTCACTTCACGATGCCACAAACAAAATACATTTCTAATGCTATTTAATCGGTTTTTTTTTTTTTGGTAAATGTAACCTTCACATGATTAAGTATTGCATTATTAATTAAAAAAAATTCTTCAGCAACTTTTTTTTCTTCTTATGACTGTCACTTTAGTGCACACTTCAAATGTGGTAAGTGATAGTTCCTGGACATATCGTGTGTCCAAGTTACAGTGTAAAGTTTCATGACAATTTGTCCATCTAAGTTACAGTGTGAAGTTTCAGGACAGGTTGTGTGTCCAAGTTAAAGTGTAAAGTTTGAGGACAAGTTGTGTGTTCAAGTTACAGATGTATAAAAAAGGTGGTGGAGAAATTGTGAAGATGTCTAAGTTTAGCCGAGGCTATGCAAAGTTTGGCCTACTGTTGTTGGTGTGCTGCTACGTGATGCCTGGAGTGTCATCTGAAGGTAATATACAACATTCGTGCATGCATGTGCTTTGTGTGAGTGTGTGTGTTCTGTGCAGTTCTTTGTGTGTGCGTACATGTTCTGTGTATCTATTCAGCATGACTTCTCGATCAGCGGGGAGTTTTACAGTTTCAAGGGGTGAGGGGTGGGGTATGCTGTGAACATTCCTTCACTTTACAGGGAATATATCTTATTTTATCTTGTCTTATTTTAATTTGTCTTGTCTCCTTCCTCATATACCTTTCAGTGTTGACGGGACAAATAGACGTCTTGATATGCACAAAAAGCAAGTTAAGGCTATTCAATTCAAATGTAATATCCACCCTCATTTATGCATGTGAAAGCTGGAAAACAACTAAAGAAATAGAAAAGAAATTAGACTCTTTTGAAAACAAATGCCTAAGTAAAATACTGGGCATAAAGTGGAACGAATTCAAGAACAATGCAGAGATAAGACAGATGACTGAGCAATAACCTGTCTCATGGGTGATCAGGAAAAGATGGGCATATGTTGGTCACGTGATGAGAAGAAATGATCAGAGAATCCCAAAACAAGCTATCAAGTGGAACACAACAGGCCAAAGTAAAAGAAGCTGACCGCGTGAAACTCTAAAGAGGACATTGTCAAGACAGGCCAAATTAATAGGCATAAAATCCTTTGATAAGGTCGTAAAGCTCGCCGAAGACAAGAAAAATTGGTGAACTACCTTGCAAGCCATATGTGACGTTTAACGGCACGGGAAAGATTTAAGATAAGATAAGTTTATGGATGTCACTAGATTGAAGAAACAGCGAATTCAATGATTTTAGTTTATGACTGTCACCAGATTGAAAAACAGCGAATTCAATAATTTTAGTTTATAGAAGTCGCTCAGTAACAAGTGCTGTAAGTCTAACAAAAATCCGTGCTCGTGCCGTTCAGATTGTGACAAAATCAGCTATCATCTTTTCCTTGCAAAATAAAGATTATCTGGGCCAAAGATCTGGCGACTGTCGCTAGCTTGTTATGAGACACGGGTCAGGTACGCAGTCCAGTCAAGTTTTGATCCGTGTACTCGAGGACACGGCCATCAACGCGTGGGTTGAAGGATAGGCAGGTCACATCTTTTATAATCGAGCGTGTGTCACTGCAGTCAGGTACAGAATATTTAGCTGGAGGTATCAACGCTAACTGGCAGATACACTGACATATTTTCTTCTTCTTGTTATTTTGTCAGTATTCTGTGATTAGTTGTGGACCGCGGATTTTCGAGATATTTCAGGAGTTGGGAACATTCGTGTTGTGAATAAAATGTCACCATACAGAAGTATTTGCCGTGTGCGCATGTCGAGTGAACCTCTTCCTCAGTTGCTCTTCGCTTAATTTGGTCTGAATAATCCTTCTTTCTTCTTAGTATCGGAACTGAAAAAAGAGGGGAGGGTGGCAGAAAGTTTTAAATACATTATATAACTAAAAAAAAAACGTTGCAGTAACTGCAGTGATGTGCTCCCAACAAACATTTGGGCTGCTATTTCTCTGAGACATAGGCCGGCAGTTGTGAAGTTTGTTGTCAAGATCTCACTTCACGATGCCACAAACAAAATACATTTCTAATGCTATTTAATCGGTTTTTTTTTTTTTTGGTAAATGTAACCTTCACATGATTAAGTATTGCATTATTAATTAAAAAAAATTCTTCAGCAACTTTTTTTTTCTTCTTATGACTGTCACTTTAGTGCACACTTCAAATGTGGTAAGTGATAGTTCCTGGACATATCGTGTGTCCAAGTTACAGTGTAAAGTTTCATGACAATTTGTCCATCTAAGTTACAGTGTGAAGTTTCAGGACAGGTTGTGTGTCCAAGTTAAAGTGTAAAGTTTGAGGACAAGTTGTGTGTTCAAGTTACAGATGTATAAAAAAGGTGGTGGAGAAATTGTGAAGATGTCTAAGTTTAGCCGAGGCTATGCAAAGTTTGGCCTACTGTTGTTGGTGTGCTGCTACGTGATGCCTGGAGTGTCATCTGAAGGTAATATACAACATTCGTGCATGCATGTGCTTTGTGTGAGTGTGTGTGTGTTCTGTGCAGTTCTTTGTGTGTGCGTACATGTGTTCTGTGTATCTATTCAGCATGACTTCTCGATCAGCGGGGAGTTTTACAGTTTCAAGGGGTGAGGGGTGGGGTATGCTGTGAACATTCCTTCACTTTACAGGGAATATATCTTATTTTATCTTGTCTTATTTTAATTTGTCTTGTCTCCTTCCTCATATACCTTTCAGTGTTGACGGGACAAATAGACGTCTTGATATGACTCGACGTTTTCATTCATTCATTCATTTATTCATTCATTCATTTGCATGTTGCTTGCGGAACTTTGCCTCCCTAACAGCTTCCTGTAGGCCTCTCGGTTGTGAGCAAGATGGCCTGCTGCTGATGCATCCATTTTTGCTTCATATAATGGGATATTTAATGCTTCTGTAATTTCCTCTATCCATCTCCTGCGTGGGCGGCCTCTTCCTCTGTTACCTGCAGCTCTTAGTGTGAATGTTGTCTGTGATATACTGTCTGGTGGTAACCATGTAACATGGCCAAACATTTGACTTGCTGTTCCTGGATATAGTGTAATACTGGAGTTACTCTTATTTGGTCTCCTCTTGTCACATTTAGTATTTTCCTTAAACATCTCATTTCTGTCGTGATGATTTTCTTTATTTTTCTTTGGCTGTTAGCGTCCATGTTTGACATTGATAGCATAGAGTTGGGAGAAATTTATTAACCAGGAATACCCTGTCAGTAATTATCTGTGTATCGCTTTAACTATTGGAATAATCTACGTTGCTGAAAAATCAGTACTCAAGCACAGAATGAGTGTATCAATCTGTGGCCCAAGTCTCTCCCCGCCCTCCATACTCAAGCACAGAATGAGTGTATCAATCTGTGGCCCAAGTCTCTCCCCGCCCTCCATACTCAAGCACAGAATGAGTCTATCAATCTGTGGCCCAAGTCTCTCCCCGCCTTCCATACTCAAGCACAGAATGAGTCTATCACTCTGTGGCCCAAGTCTCTCCCCGCCCTCCATACTCAAGCACAGAATGAGTGTATCAATCTGTGGCCCAAGTCTCTCCCCGCCCTCCATACTCAAGCACAGAATGAGTCTATCACTCTGTGGCCCAAGTCTCTCCCCGCCCCCTCCATACTCAAGCACAGAATGAATCTATCAATCTGTGCCCCCCCCTCCATTCGCCGACCCTTAAATCCTACACCCATGGGTAAAGGGGGGGGGGGGGAAGAGGTTGAGAACCCAAAATAAACAAGATGTGTATGTTATGTGTACGTTTTCTCTATGTATGTTATGTGTACGTTTTCTCTGTGTATGTTTTGTGTTAGTTTTCTCTGTGTATGTTTTGTGTTAGTTTTCTCTGTGTATGTTTTGTGCTAGTTTTCTCTGTGTATGTGTACGTTTTCTCTGTGTATGCTGTGTGTACGTTTTCTGTGTCATGTGACGTCACACATTCCCACCTGTGAGAGAAGAAAATAGGACACCGTCGCGTGGGAGCAACACCCGAAACTGTAGGCAGAGCACTATTAAAAACAGTGAATAACGCAATAAACTATGTCCTAGACGTTGAGCCCACATAATACCATATGACCAGCAGTCATTTTGTGATTATGTTCATGATTTAAGTATTTCGTTTATTACAGTAAAAAAATGTGTGTCACTTTCATAAAGGTTTCCTCAGGGAAAGACGACCTAGGCTTATTTATAATGGGATTTAAAAACCACTTGTAAGCCATACTTACTTGTAATCATTAATCCTGAGATTTTGTCATCGTCTTCAATACTTTTTTGAGTAATAGCTAATGTTGAGATTGTGTCTTGATGTCTTGTTATAATTCATTATAATGATTAATGTTAAGATTGTGTCTTGATGTCCAGTGTTTATTTATAATGATTAATGTTGTGATTATATCCTGACATTTCGTCTACCACTTTTATTTTTGTTTTCTGAGTTGGGATGAACATATTTATAGGGGACAGGAACAACTTGTGTGTCTTACTTTATGTTTGTAAGTGCCTTTGTTTTTGGTTTATTTGTGTGTCTTACTTTATGTTTGTAAGTGCCTTTGTTTTCTGCTTGTTTGTGTGTCTTACTTTATGTTTGTAAGTGCCTTTGTTTTCTGCTTATTTGTGTGTCTTACTTTATGTTTGTAATTGCCTTTGTTTTCTGCTTATTTGTGTGTCTTACTTTATGTTTGTAATTGCCTTTGTTTTCTGCTTATTTGTGTGTCTTACTTTATGTTTGTAAGTGCCTTTGTTTTCTGCTTATTTGTGTGTCTTACTTTATGTTTGTAAGTGCCTTTGTTTTCTGCTTATTTGTGTGTCTTACTTTATGTTTGCAAGTGCCTTTGTTTTCTGCTTATTTGTGTGTCTTACTTTATGTTTGTAAGTGCCTTTGTTTTCTGCTTATTTGTATGTGTGTGTATGCCAGTCTAACTATTATATTTAGACATACACACAGTTTTGGACATATATCAAATGAACAGTTTATGGAAAATTATGAAAGAGTTTGAGATACCTAATAAATTAATCTGACCAGAATATGTACGGAGGATACACAAAATAAAGTAATATATAAAGGAAGAAAGAACCCTTCTCTATAAGAACTGGCTTAAAACATTATCCCCATTACTATTAACCTAGTACTAGAAAAGGTAATTAGAAAAGTGAAAGAAGAAAGCAGTACAGAGGAACAAGCTAAAATACTAGGATACGCTGATGACATCGACCTGGTGGGGGACACTATGCAAGAAGTCAACAATACCTGCATACACCTGAGACATGTAAAAGGGGCTTGACCTTTAACCAAGATAAGACAGAGTATATGAAGATATCAAGAGACCAGAGGCAGAATGATCAAGATTATATAAATGTGGAGATATGATCATTGGTAAAGCAGAAACATACCAATATCTAGGTACAACCTTCAACAGAAGCAGCATAATAAGCAAGGAAAAAAAAGGTAGGGATTAAAATACTCGCAACACCTGTTAAAATCCAAAATCCTGTCCCAAAACATCAAAATAACAATCTACAAAACTATAAGAAGACCGACCGTCATGTATGGATCAGAAACTTGGAGTACAACAAAGATAAACAACAATTGCAGGTCTTTGAGAACAAGATCCTAAGAATCATCTTTAGACCCATACAGAAAACAACAGCAGAGAATGGAGATTTAGAAAGAACACACATGAACAGCTTATTTAAATCCCAGTGAATTATAAATGACTTGAAACTGAACAAACTATGCTTGTTGGGCCACAGAGAAAGAATGAAAGAGAACAGACAAATGAAAATTATGTATGTACAGGAGATGAATGAAACAAGGGCAAGAGGTAGACAAAGACAGAGATGGAAAGACGGTATAGAAGAGGATATAAAAGAAACTGGTATCACCATTTGGAGAGAGAAGAGTAGGAATATAGAGGAATTGAGGTGACCTTTATCTGTAGCATTGAGCCTTATATATATATAATGTCTCCAGTTTTTGCCTGTCCTGTTAATAATGTCTGTCTGTGTGAGGATGAAGGACTGTGATGATGTAAATGTCTATCTGTGTGAGGATGAAGGACTGGGATGATGTAAATGTCTATCTGTGTGAGGATGAAGGACTGGGATGATGTAAATGTCTATCTGTGTGAGGATGAAGGACTGGGATGATGTAAATGTCTATCTGTGTGAGGATGAAGGACTGGGATGATGTAAATGTCTATCTGTGTGAGGATGAAGGACTGGGATGATGTAAATGTCTGTCTGTGTGAGGATGAAGGACTGGGATGATGTAAATGTCTGTCTGTGTGAGGACGAAGGACTGGGATGATGTAAATGTCTGTCTGTGTGAGGATGAAGGACTGGGATGATGTAAATTGGAAAGATCAGAACCTGGAAGTTGGTCACGTTAAAATATAGCTGACCAGGCAAGGCCATAAAATATATAAATTAGGGCAGTAAAAATTACGCTTCATTCTTATGTTTTCTTGCCCAAGAGAAGCGAGATGCTGAGTTTTCTGTGATAATCTTCAATTTTGTGATAATCTTCAATTCTGTGATAATCTTCAACTATTACTTCCATCACTTAGCCAGGGAATATACTCTCTGTAAATACAAATATATCACTTCCTTCATTCAACTGCGAATGTGCTCTCTCTGTAAATACAAATATGTCACTTCCTTGATTTAACTGCAAAATCTGTCACTTTCAGCATTTAATCAAGGAAATGTCATCTACAAATATCTGTGTGGTGTGTGTGTGGTGGTAGCGGTGTGTATATGGTGGTGATAGTGGTCTCTGTGTGTGCGTGTAGTGGTGGTGTGTGCATGTGTGTGTAAGGAAGTGCTGCATATCCAACATTAAGCCAGCCATGCAACATACCCCAGGTTTTATAAAACCTTCCAGTGCGAGGGTTAAGTGAATCAACATACCCCAGGTGTTATATCAACATACCCCAGGTGTTATATCAACATACCCCAGGTGTTATATCAACATACCCCAGGTGTTATATCAACATACCCCAGGTGTTATATCAACATACCCCAGGTGTTATAAAACCTTCCAGTGCGAGGGTTAAGTGAATCAACATACCCCAGGTGTTATATCAACATACCCCAGGTGTTATATCAACATACCCAGGTGTTATATCAACATACCCCAGGTGTTATATCAACATACCCCAGGTGTTATATCAACATACCCCAGGTGTTATAAAACCTTCCTACATGAGGGAAGCCTGAGAGAATGTCGACTGGATGAAGTCGCTGTGTTTGTGCTATACCGAAGGCTGAAGATCGTTCCTCTTCAAAGTTTAGTGTTACATTATGTTTCAGTAAACATTGGATAAGATGTTGTCCTGAAACTTCATATATTCAGGTTGGGACCAGTCATTTGTTTATGAATCGCTTTTGGACAGTATATTCTGGTGAGGTGTAATCCACCGAGATAATAACGTGGAGGTTTGACTTCAGTACATTATCTTACATTCCAGTGACATGGTGTATGTAAATTAGATTCTTGTACGAACTCCCTGTAACTGCGAGCTGTTGTTTTTTTGCAGCCGATGCTGTAGAGATGTTGAGGCACAGCATTGTATCGGCGTGGGAGCGGGTTATGGCGGCTACTTTTTAAGTCCCGGAGTATAGCTAAAAAGCAAAGGGTGTGCAATGCTTCTTTAGCAGACTCCACCACCATGGGGACTGTGACGATCCCTGCCCCGTTAGCCATGCAATGCCTGTTAATGGGTGTACCACAGAGAAGTGGGACAGGGTCTTGGTCAGCTATGGGTCACTAACCCTGACGCTGGCATATCAGCTATGAATCGTTATTACCTTATCGAGCCTCTCATTTAAATTAGAAACTGTATATTGTATGTGCAAGAAGACACTAAGACTGAGTAGATGCTTTCATATATGTTTATTTACGGTGCTTGTAGAAAGTCTAGTGACTGACGCGCCAGAACGATCTTTGGTCAAGGTAAAATATACTCTCCTCGGTTGTGTTAGTCTGTTATTTATGTTGTGTGTTGTGTTGTCTCTGTCGGTTGTGCCAGTCTGTTATTTATGTTGTGTGTTGTGTTGTCTCTGTCGGTTGTGCCAGTCTGTTATTTATGTTGTGTGTTGTGTTGTCTCTGTCGGTTGTGCCAGTCTGTTATTTATGTTGTGTGTTGTGTTGTCTCTGTCGGTTGTGCTAGTCTGTTATTTATGTTGTGTGTTGTGTTGTCTCTGTCGGTTGTGCCAGTCTGTTATTTATGTTGTGTGTTGTGTTGTCTCTGTCGGTTGTGGCAGTCTGTTATTTATGCTGTGTGTTGTCTCTGTCGGTTGTGCCAGTCTGTTATTTATGTTGTGTGTTGTGTTGTCTCTGTCGGTTGTGCCAATTTGTTATTTATGTTGTGTGTTGTGTTGTCTCTGTCGGTTGTGCCAGTCTGTTATTTATGTTGTGTGTTGTGTTGTCTCTGTCGGTTTTTCTAGTCTGTTATTTATGTTGTGTGTTGTGTTGTCTCTGTCGGTTGTGGCAGTCTGTTATTTATGCTGTGTGTTGTGTTGTCTCTGTCGGTTGTGGCAGTCTGTTATTTATGTTGTGTGTTGTCTCTGTCAGTTGTGCCAATTTGTTATTTATGCTGTGTGTTGTGTTGTCTCTGTCGGTTGTGGCAGTCTGTTATTTATGTTGTGTGTTGTCTCTGTCGGTTGTGCCAATTTGTTATTTATGTTGTGTGTTGTGTTGTCTCTGTCGGTTGTGCCAATTTGTTATTTATGTTGTGTGTTGTGTTGTCTCTGTCGGTTGTGGCAGTCTGTTATTTATGTTGTGTGTTGTGTTGTCTCTGTCGGTTGTTCTAGTCTGTTATTTATGTTGTGTGTTGTGTTGTCTCTGTCGGTTTTTCTAGTCTGTTATTTATGTTGTGGGTTGTGTTTTGTCTCTGTCGGTTCTGTCAGTCTGTTTTTTATGTTGTGTGTTGTCTCTGTCGGTTGTGGAAGGCATATATGTTTTTGTCTCTGTCGGTTCTGTCAGTCTGTTTTTTATGTTGTGTGTTGTCTCTGTCGGTTGTGGAAGTCATGTATGTTTTTGTCTCTGTCGGTTGTGGAAGTCATGTATGTTTTTGTCTCTGTCGGTTGTGGAAGTCATGTATGTTTTTGTCTCTGTCGGTTGTGGAAGTCATGTATGTTTTTGTCTCTGTCGGTTGTGGAAGTCATGTATGTTTTTGTCTCTGTCGGTTGTGGAAGTCATGTATGTTTTTGTCTCTGTCGGTTGTGGAAGTCATGTATGTTTTTGTCTCTGTCGGTTGTGGAAGTCATGTATGTTTTTGTCTCTGTCGGTTGTGGAAGTCATGTATGTTTTTGTCTCTGTCGGTTGTGGAAGTCATGTATGTTTTTGTCTCTGTCGTCTTCGTAGTCTGTGTAGATGTGATAAAACGTATGATTTAGTCATACATTGACAGTTCACGATTTAATGATACATTGACAGTTCACGTTTTAATGATACATTGACAGTTCACGATTTAATGATACATTGACAGTTCTGCAATGATTTACGAGAATAAAAGAGTGTAACTTATTGACATATAAAAGTCACAGTATCTGAAGTCGCTGTAAGTCTTGGAATAGGACACAATGCGTTACAGGAAATTATTGAAACCCTAGGTTATAGAAAATGGTAAACTATCTTCTGGAAATATACCAAGAAACCCAAAACATTAAACGTCATGATAACTTAGAGAAGACCGTATTGGAAGGATACATAATGGGAAAAAGAAAGAGAGGAAGACCAAAACGAAGATGGCTGCAAGACATCGTTGACGATCTGCAAATGGATGTAGCAGCTTGCTCACAACCGAGAGATGTTTGGGAGGCAGAGTTCCGTAAGGGACATGCAAATGAATGAATGAATGAGGCTATAGAAAAGTTTGTGCCCGTTGGGTCCCACATTTGTTGACTAAAGATCACAAAGCTGTGAGAAAAACCATCACTCTACTGAAGAAGTTCAGAAAATAGGTTGGGAAATTCTTCCACACCCTGCCTCTAGCCCTGACCTGGCACCCAGTGGTTACCATCTTTTCAGTTTTGTGAAAGAACAAATGTGAGGCCATCACTACGACACAGGAGAGAACGTCCAGAAAGCTGTGCGTCTATGCCTTCGATCAGCTGGAACGGAATTCTGCCGGAAGGATATTTTCAAACTTGCAGAGTGATAGAAAAAATGTGTGCAGATAAATGGGTATTATGTTGAAAAGTGAAGAAAGGATGCAGATTAAGGTGATACATTTATATTTTCTCTATCTATAAATTCGGATTAAAAACAAATTTGCTCACGACTTTCGGTATGACCCTCGTATTATATGGAAATGAATCATGGACAATAGACAGATCTGCAAAAAATGAGTGGAAGCAGCAGAAATGTGGTTTATTAGAAGAATGTTGCGAATCCGCTGGATAGAAAAAAACTAATGAAGAATGTTTAAGAAGAGCTGGAGATAGAAAAAAAATCTTGTCAAAAATATAAGAAGAGAGACAGTTTACTTTCGTAGATCATGCAGTGAGAAGAGGGGGCATTGAAGATACTATAATAACATGAAAAATAGAGGAAAGAAGAGTCAGGAGAAGGCTGAGAGAAATGATACTGGATAGTCTGACGAGGTGGTGTGAGAGGAGACCACCAACTGAATTGATGGCCTGCATGAAGGATCGGATACTATGGAGAACATAGTAGCCAACACCATTCGACATGGCTGATGATGATGATGGTGATGATGATAAAAAAGAAAATAACGGTCACAAAAGAGAAGGAAATGAAAAGTCTGAGAGCAAACAGTGCTACGTGTGAAAAGTAAAAAAGATAAGAATGTTTTGGACAATCCTCCACACCACTGACACAGCAACTGTTTTATCACACATCCGGGAACGTGCTACTTTGTGTGGTCACAATGTGTGATTCACTCTAGTAAAGGCGATTATAACCGCCCATACAAGTAGTGCGTCACCTTTGCTCACTTACACATCAGTCAGAAACCTAAACTAGTGTTTCTGGACCCTTTGTTTATATACCCCACAGGGACTGTATTGCAATAATTTACATAATGGTTTTATACATGGCAGGCTGCAAGATATCAGTTTCTTAAATCGCTACAGAAATCCACACATCTGTGGTCCTGTCAGGTTGATGACTCAGTCGTTAATGCTGTCTGCTAGGTCAGCGACTCAGGATGACAGTACAGCTAGTGATGGTTGTTAGGTCAGCGACTCAGGATGACAGTACAGCTAGTGATGGTTGTTAGGTCAGCGACTCAGGATGACAGTACAGCTAGTGATGGTTGTTAGGTCAGCGACTCAGGATGACAGTACAGCTAGTGATGGTTGTTAGGTCAGCGACTCAGGATGACAGTACAGCTAGTGATGGTTGTTAGATCAGCGACTCAGGATGACAGTACAGCTAGTGATGATTGTTAGGTCAGCGACTCAGGATGACAGTACAGCTAGTGATGGTTGTTAGGTCAGCGACTCAGGATGACAGTACATCTAGTGATGGTTGTTAGGTCAGCGACTCAGGATGACAGTACATCTAGTGATGGTTGTTAGGTCAGCGACTCAGGATGACAGTACATCTAGTGATGGTTGTTAGGTCAGCGATTCAGGATGACAGTACATCTAGTGATGGTTGTTAGGTCAGCGACTCAGGATAGAGCGCCGTTAATGATGTCTGTTAGGTGACTGACTCAGGATATAGCACCTGTTTCTTGCTATTCTGAAACCTCTTTGAGAACCTATTTGAAAACTTTGAGAACCTATGAGAACTTCTTTGAGAACGTCTTTGAGAACTTCTTTAAGAACCTCTTTGAGAACCACTTCGTTTATTTGTCTGCTTGTCCAGGGTACTTGTTGCATCTTTCGCCAGAACCTCATCGCTGTTCCTTCCAGTTTCTGTGTCATCTTTTTGGTGGGTGTCCAAATTTTACAACTTTATAGCGATTTTTTTTCTTGAGATTTTCTTGTTTGTTGGTATCTTGTTAATGTCTTAAAAAGCTCCTTTTACCTTACCTATTCATAATAATATTTTATTTATGTATTTTCCATCAGTTGTTATTGCTCTAAGGTAATTTACTTTATTGTGGTTTTGTGTAGGGGATACAATAGATGATGAAGACGAAATATAGACAAAACAGCCTTACAAAGTGTGACGTGGCGAGGCATCACTTGCGAGTAAAAGTTATACTTCACTGCTAACAAATGAGTCAGGACACATTTTAAAACCTTTCAACTACTTCTGGGACATATACAATCAAATGTTCGTATATTCAGTGTCGTCAAGCTCGCAGATTTCTCTTACAGTGAAAATGTCTCTCCATTTTTGTGACAACCATTTCTATATCAAAACTCAGTTGATGGACGGCAGTCTGTACATAATTGTAAACAAATTGATCGCAGCATCGCATGCCTAAAAACGTTGTACTCAAACGTGGTTGTTTACTTTATTGTTTACATTAATGTTGCCCTGCTACCTCCCTCCCTCTAAGTTTGTATTTGTATTATCTGCACGGTATAATACCATATATATGACTCAGCCGCCATTGCCTCTAATCAAAATGAATAGCCATTCCCTTCTGTGCCCGGCTGTAATATTGTCCCGTCCTCGCATTTGTCATGTGACGAGCCGCGCGAGGTAGACTTGCTCCAACCACTGAGCGCCCGCCTCGTCCACAATAGCCTGAATGAACTAGGACAAGTTTTGTAACCAAATCTCTTAATGTGTAGCATGAATGAACTAGGACAAGTTTTGTAACTAAATCTCTTAATATGTAGCATGAATGAACTAGGACAAGTTTTGTAACTAAATCTCTTAATGTGTAGCATGAATGAACTAGGACAAGTTTTGTAACTAAATCTCTTAATATGTAGTATGAATGAACTAGGACAAGTTTTGTAATTAAATCTCTTAATGTGTAGCATGAATGAACTAGGACAAGTTTTGTAACTAAATCTCTTAATATGTAGTATGAATGAACTAGGACACGTTTTGTAACTAAATCTCTTAATATGTAGTATGAATGAACTAGGACACGTTTTGTAACTAAATCTCTTAATGTGTAGCATGAATGAAGTAGGGCACATTTTTGTAACTAAATCTCTTAATATATAGCATGAGTCAGCTAGGACAATTTTTGTAAGTAAATCTGTTAATGTATACCATGGATGAGCTATGAACAATTTTTGTAACTAAATACGTTAATATACAAGGTCAAAAATTAAGTAATGAGTGCCAAGACAGAAATGTCATCTATGAACCAAAGCATGGAGTCCAAAAAGGTAATGCTCATCTATGATCTGGCAACTTTTCATCGTCGCCCGATAAGCAGGCGACAAACAAGCCGCCATTTTGTTGACATGGTCAGAGGGGCATTGTTATGTAATCAGCATGGAGCAAAAATCTAACATTAAATTCTGTTCTGTTTAAAACTCGGAAAAAGTGCCATTGAGACAGTTGAATCAATGCGACAAGTTTATGGAATAACTGTTTATCTCGTACACAGATATTCCGGTGGTATTCACAATTCAAAAGTGGTGTGGAAACGATTACAAATGCAACTAGACATGGACGCCCAATTTCTGTGCGTAATGAGGAACTCATTGCAAAAGTCAGAGAACGGATGCAAGAAGATCGTTCTTTGACTGTGAGGATGATGGCATATGAGTTTGGTGTTAACAGAGAGAGCTTTCGTAAAATTTTAATATAAAATTTGGGCAAGAAAACTGTTGCTTGCCGGTTTGTACCACATTCGTTGCCTGATGACCAAATGCATCAGCGTTGTGTAGTTTGGTGTGAATGTTTGGCGTTAAAGATCGACTAATAGAATTTGATGATTTAACAGAAGGCACAAGAGATATCTGAAGCAAGCATGAAACTAAAACTATCGTGCAGATCATAGTTCTTCTTGGTCTTCTTTTCATCTTTTTGTTTTTCCTGATGTACTTTTATTTAAATAGGTGATTCTTTCAAACAAATCTAGACATCTAGTTTATTGTTTTTCTAAGTACAGTACAGGCATAGACATTCATTCATTCATTCATTCATTCATTCATTCATTCATTCATTCATTTGCATGTCCCTTGCAGAACTTTGCCTCCCTAACAGCACTTCTGTAGGCCTCTCGGTTGTGAGCAAGATGGCCTGCTGCTGATGCATCTATTTCCAGATTATCAACGATGTCATGCAGCCATCTTCGCCTTGGTCTTCCTCTCTTTCTTTTTCCCGTTATGTACCCTTCCAAGACGGTCTTCTCTAAATTATCATGACAAATGTGTGCAAAATATTTAAGTTTTCTCTCTTTAATCCTCTTTACTAGCCAGTCTTCTTCAATAATGAGTTCTTGTAGTATAGATATATCTGTTCTTTTTTGTGTCCACGATATTTGAAGAACTTTTCTGTAGAATTTACATTCAAGGGCATTTATGTGTTTCTCAGCTGTTTTGTTAGTTGTACATTCACACACACCCTAACTACAACATTTCTCCTTTGAGTAAGTTAGTTCTACACTCACACACACCCTAACTATAACACTTCTCCTTTCAGTAAGTTAGTTCCACACTCACACACACCCTAACTATAACACTTCTCCTTTGAGTAAGTTAGTTCTACACTCACACACACCCTAACTACAACACTTCTCCTTTGAGTAAGTTAGTTCTACACTCACACACACCCTAACTATAACACTTTTAAGTTAGTTATACACTCACACACACCCTAACTATAACACCTTTAAGTTAGTTCTACACTCACACACACCCTAACTATAACACTTCTCCTTTGAGTAAGTTAGTTCTACACTCACACACACCCTAACTACAACACTTTTAAGTTAGTTCTACACACACGCACATCCTAACTACAACACTTTTAAGTTAGTTCTACACTCACACACACCCTAACTATAACACTTTTAAGTTAGTTATACACTCACACACACCCTAACTACAACACTTTTAAGTTAGTTCTACACTCACACACACCCTAACTATAACACTTTTAAGTTAGTTCTGCACTCACACACACCCTAACTATAACACTTAAGTTAGTTCTGCACTCACACACACCCTATCTACAACACTTTTAAGTTAGTTCTACACTCACACACACCCTAACTATAACACTTTTAAGTTAGTTCTGCACTCACACACACCCTAACTATAACACTTAAGTTAGTTCTGCACTCACACACACCCTATCTACAACACTTTTAAGTTAGTTCTACACTCACACACACCCTAACTACAACACTTTTAAGTTAGTTTTACACACACACCCTAACTACAACATTTTTAAGTTAGTTCTACACTCACACACACCCAAACTATAACACTTTTAAGTTAGTTCTACACTCACGCACACTCTAACTATAACACTTTAAAGTTAGTTCTACACTCACGCACACCCTAACTATAACACTTTTAAGTTAGTTTTACATTCACGCACACCCTAACTATAATAGTTTTAAGTTAGTTCTACACTCACGCACACCCTAACTACGACACAATTAAGTCAGTTCTACACTCACGCACACCCTAATTACAACACTTTTAAGTTAGTTCTACACTCACACACACCCTAACTACAACACTTTTAAGTTAATTCTACACTCACGCACACCCTAACTACAACAGTTTTAAGTTAGTTCTACACTCACGCACACCCTAACTACAACAGTTTTAAGTTAGTTCTACACTCACGCACACCCTAACTGCAACACTTCTTTTTTTATTATTTTAGTTCTACACTCACGCACACCCTATCTACAACACTTCTCCTTTGGTTAAGTTAGTTCTACACTCATGCACACCCTAACTACAACACGTCTCCTTTGATTAAGTTAGTTCTACACTCACGCACACCCTAACTACAACATTTCTCCTTTCAGTTAGTTCTGTACTCACGCACACCCAAAATACAACACTTCTCCGTCGTGTAGTGAATTGGCGCAGTGAAGGTCACATACTTCACAACTCTATCCACTGTATTTTGTTTCACATATACTTCAAAGTCACTTCATAACCAAATAGTTATTCCCCGTTGAATCTCTCATACCAAACAGGTATTTCCAGGTGAATCTTTCATACCAAACAATTATTCATAGGTGAATCTCTCATACCAAACAGGTATTCCCAGGTGAATCTGTCATACGAAACAGTTATTCCTAGGTGAATTTCTCATACCAAAGAGATATTCTCAGGTGAATCTCTCATACAGAGCAGGTATTCCCAGGTGAATCTCTCAAGATTGAAACTTACTACTTCTTTAAGAAGTTATCTTCGATGTTATTTCAGAACGCACAACCATGCATCACTAAGCATTCACTTTCCACCAGTCGCTAGTCCCACTATTTGTGACGTCCTCTTTTCTACTTCACTCATTCTTATGATGTCTACTTTTCTACACTACTTACTCTGATGACGTACTCTTTTCTACATCATTCACTCTTATGACGCCCTCTTTTCTACAACACTCACTCTTATAACGTCCTATTTTCTACTTCACTCACTCTTATGACGTCTACTTTTCTACACCACTCATTCTGATGACGTCCTCTTTTCTACACCACTCACTATTATGATGTCTTCTTTTTACACCACTCACTCTTATGACGTCCTCTGTTCTACACCACTCACTCTTATGGCTCTTATTATTAACTCATTGATTATCTAAGATTATCAACATCATTAAGGATCTCTACAACGGATATGTGTGTGCAGTCAAGACAGAAGAAGTAATGAGCGAGTGGTTCCAGATTGAAACAGGCCTGAAACAAGGATGTATACTATCTCCCTTGCATTTTGGAATAATAAATAAAATCCTTTGATGAGGTTGCGAAGACAGGAAAAATTGGCGAACTACTTTGCGAGCCCCATGTGACGTTTAACGGCACGGGAAGGATATAAGATATAAGATACGATTTTGGAATTGCCATAGACTTTATAATGAAAAAATACTGCACGGGTAAAACAGGTATTGATTGAGTACATGAGACCCAACTGGAAGATTTTGATTTTGCTGATGACATAAGAAGACTAAAGTGATGACAACTGACAAAACAAACAAGGCAACTGAAATATGTATCAATGAGGAAAAACTGGAAGAAGTGGAGAGTTTTGAATATCTTGGATCACTACTAACTAATAATGGAGATACAATGAGGGAAATTAAAAAGAGGACATCTATCGCTCTTCAGAAAGTAAAACAAATAAAGAATCTGTGGAGAGGAGCAGACAGAACCACAAAAATAAGATTTTTAAGGGCATGCATCTTTCCCATCGCAACATATGCCTGTGAGACCTGGACACTTAACAAAACAGCTGAGAAACATATAAATGCCTTTGAATGTAAATGCTACAGAAGAGTTCTCCAGATATCGTGGACACAAAAAAGAACAAATATATCTATACTACAAGAGCTTAATATTGAAGAAGGCTGGCTAGTAAAAAGGATTAAAGAGAGAAAACTTAAATATTTTGGACACATTAAACGTCATGATAATTTAGAGAAGACCGTATTGGAAGGATTCATAATGGGAAAAAGAAAAAGAGGAAGACCAAAACGAAGATGGCTGCAAGACATCGTTGACGATCTGGAAATGGATGCAGCAGCAGCAGGCCATCTTGCTCACAACCGAGAGGCCTACAGGAGTGCTGTTAGGGAGGCAAAGTTCCGCAAGGGACGTGCAAATGAATGAATGAATGAATGAATGATGACATAACTCTATCCACTGTATTTTGTTTCACATATACTTCAAAGTCACTTCATAACCAAATAGTTATTCCCCGTTGAATCTCTCATACCAAACAGGTATTTCCAGGTGAATCTTTCATACCAAACAATTATTCATAGGTGAATCTCTCATACCAAACAGGTATTCCCAGGTGAATCTGTCATACGAAACAGTTATTCCTAGGTGAATTTCTCATACCAAAGAGATATTCTCAGGTGAATCTCTCATACAGAGCAGGTATTCCCAGGTGAATCTCTCAAGATTGAAACTTACTACTTCTTTAAGAAGTTATCTTCGATGTTATTTCAGAACGCACAACCATGCATCACTAAGCATTCACTTTCCACCAGTCGCTAGTCCCACTATTTGTGACGTCCTCTTTTCTACTTCACTCATTCTTATGATGTCTACTTTTCTACACTACTTACTCTGATGACGTACTCTTTTCTACATCATTCACTCTTATGACGCCCTCTTTTCTACAACACTCACTCTTATAACGTCCTATTTTCTACTTCACTCACTCTTATGACGTCTACTTTTCTACACCACTCATTCTGATGACGTCCTCTTTTCTACACCACTCACTATTATGATGTCTTCTTTTTACACCACTCACTCTTATGACGTCCTCTGTTCTACACCACTCACTCTTATGGCTCTTATTATTAACTCATTGATTATCTAAGATTATCAACATCATTAAGGATCTCTACAACGGATATGTGTGTGCAGTCAAGACAGAAGAAGTAATGAGCGAGTGGTTCCAGATTGAAACAGGCCTGAAACAAGGATGTATACTATCTCCCTTGCATTTTGGAATAATAAATAAAATCCTTTGATGAGGTTGCGAAGACAGGAAAAATTGGCGAACTACTTTGCGAGCCCCATGTGACGTTTAACGGCACGGGAAGGATATAAGATATAAGATACGATTTTGGAATTGCCATAGACTTTATAATGAAAAAATACTGCACGGGTAAAACAGGTATTGATTGAGTACATGAGACCCAACTGGAAGATTTTGATTTTGCTGATGACATAAGAAGACTAAAGTGATGACAACTGACAAAACAAACAAGGCAACTGAAATATGTATCAATGAGGAAAAACTGGAAGAAGTGGAGAGTTTTGAATATCTTGGATCACTACTAACTAATAATGGAGATACAATGAGGGAAATTAAAAAGAGGACATCTATCGCTCTTCAGAAAGTAAAACAAATAAAGAATCTGTGGAGAGGAGCAGACAGAACCACAAAAATAAGATTTTTAAGGGCATGCATCTTTCCCATCGCAACATATGCCTGTGAGACCTGGACACTTAACAAAACAGCTGAGAAACATATAAATGCCTTTGAATGTAAATGCTACAGAAGAGTTCTCCAGATATCGTGGACACAAAAAAGAACAAATATATCTATACTACAAGAGCTTAATATTGAAGAAGGCTGGCTAGTAAAAAGGATTAAAGAGAGAAAACTTAAATATTTTGGACACATTAAACGTCATGATAATTTAGAGAAGACCGTATTGGAAGGATTCATAATGGGAAAAAGAAAAAGAGGAAGACCAAAACGAAGATGGCTGCAAGACATCGTTGACGATCTGGAAATGGATGCAGCAGCAGCAGGCCATCTTGCTCACAACCGAGAGGCCTACAGGAGTGCTGTTAGGGAGGCAAAGTTCCGCAAGGGACGTGCAAATGAATGAATGAATGAATGAATGATGACATAACTCTTATCAGTGACAATGTGAAATCATTGCAATAAAAAACAGATTCCCTGTCTTCAATGGCTAGTATATAGGACTTGAAATTAACAAGGAAAAACAAAAATAATGAAACTTCTCATTAACGATTAAGGAAAAATATACATAGAAGAAACTGTAGAAAAAGTAAACCAGTCTACACATCTCGGCAGCTGCATAGATCAGGATGGTGACACCAAAAAGGAAGTTAGAATTCGTATTGCAAAAGCAGCATTGACCTTCAAGAATCTTGAGAACATACGGCACTGAAAAGTTATAAGTACAAAAACCAAGCTAAAATTATTCAGTTCAAATGTAATATCCGCCCTCATTTATGCACGTGAAAGCTGGAAAACAACTCAAGAAATAGATAAGAAATTTGACTCTTTTGAAAACAAATGCCTCAGGAAATAACTCGGTTTGAAGTGGAGCGAATTCAAGAACAGCGCAGAGATTGGACAGATGAGCAAACGACAACCTGTCTCATGGGTTTATCAGAAAAAGATGGACATATGTCAGTCATGTGATGAGAAGAAATAATCAGAGGATCCCACACAAGCTATCAAGTGGAACACAACAGGCCGAATAAAAAGAAGTTGACCACGTGAAACTCTAGAGAGGACATAAGAGAGGCCAGTTCAGTGGGCATAACATCTCTTGATGAGATTGAAAAACTTGCCGAGGACAGGAAATCTTGGCGAGCTACCATGCGGGCCCTATGTGACGTTTAACGGCACGGGAATGATGTAAGATGTAAGATGATACAGTGTTGATATACACATTGTTGACATCTCTCACTATACAGTGTTAATATATCTTAGCAACCAGTGATACCACTTCTGTGTTAATATATCACAGCAACCGATGATACCACTTCTGTGTTAAAATATCTCAGCAACCGATGAAGCACTTCTGTGTTAATATATCACAGCAACCGATGATACCAGCTCTGTGTTAAAATATCTCAGCATCCGATGAAGCACTTCTGTGTTAATATATCACAGCAACCGATGACAACACTTGTGTTAATTTTCAGTTCTCTCAGGTCTTGAAAACAGTTGCTTTTGTGGGGCCATTCTTTTCTTTGGTGGGGTCTTCCTTGTCTTTTGTGGGGCCCTCCTTGTATTTTGTGGGACCTTCCTTGTGGGGCCATTGTCTTTTGTGGGGCCCTCTTGTCTTTCGTTCTTGATAGGTGAAATTTCCTTATGTGCCCTCTTATCTCTACTTTCATTTGACCTCTATTTGTGTGTAACAGTAAAATTACTTGGTCTCATGACCTGGTTCTTGTGTAAGTTGTCATGTATCTTATGTCGGCAGTAAAAGTGAAATATTTCTTGTCACAAAATTGTCATATTAAAATAGCAGCAGTTTTAGCCTAGAGTTCATCTCCTCAGTCATATATGACTTCATTATGGGTTACATGAGATCAGAAACAGCTTGACTCATGACTCAATATGACTCATGGCTCAACGTGACTAAAATGAGTCCCTATTTAGTGACATTTGCATGACTCCTGACTATGGATGACTTAATTATTTCGGATTGAGAAACTGATTTACAGAATCTGACTGTTTTACTTGCAGAAGAGAAACCTCCAGAGATAAGGAAGCCGGGGGAAGAGAGCAAGGAGATCATCGTTTACCGCTTCAACAGACGGAGTTTTTCCTTCGACTGTACGGCAGACGGGAATCCAAAACCAAGGTAGGTCCATCTTCAGACTGTGTCATTAAGTATGAGTGTATGTGTATGTTCGCATGCATGTGTGCGTGCGTATGTACACGTGTATGTATGTACGCATGCATGAGTGCGTGCGTGCGTGCGTCTGTACGCATGCATGTGTGCGTGAGTGTGTACGCATGCACGAATGCTTGTGTGTACACTTGTGTGTATGTATAAGATAGATAGAGGTGTATGGCTCACTTTTACAAAATCACAGAGGGAGTGAGGAAAGAGAAAAAATAAACACAAATGATAGAACGTATGAAAGTAAGATGAGAATGTGTAAACAAAAAATATACAACATCCAGTATTTCGGTGCCAGCCTTTTTGGAGGATTACATACAAGAACAACACAACACATAAATAAAATGAAGTAAAATTAAAAGCTTAGCTTTATGGCATCCTCCTAGTACAGAATACAGTAAATGCACCATAAAGGCGGGGAAAGTGGGAGCGATGAATGGCTGGAAGACAACAAAGAAAAACAACCTCGACCAATCGGATATCAGCGACGCATAGGTGGTGACAGGGACAGATCAATGTGGGAGGGGGGTGAGGGCAGGAAAGAGATCAGGAAGCTATAAATAGCTTATAGCTGCTAGAGAAGAAGAGGAGGGCTGGGAGATAACGCTAAAACTACTGAATGAAAAACACTGCATCGAAATTATTGGGGGTAAGACAAGAAAGTAGAGCATAAATAGCAGAAAGTAGGTGGAAATCTGAAGAAATTTAAAGGAAGCTGAATATATTGTTAATTCTATCTGGATGGAGACAGCCTACCTGGAAAATAAGGCGCTGTTCTAGATCCTACAGAAATAGAAGAACAGAATCGGATTGCACTAACAG
The DNA here is from genome assembly GCA_009760885.1 of Achatina immaculata. Lineage (NCBI taxonomy): Eukaryota > Metazoa > Mollusca > Gastropoda > Stylommatophora > Achatinidae > Lissachatina > Lissachatina immaculata. Next base: position 17,866,488 of record CM019701.1, on the reverse strand, counting down.
AAATGTCCCTTTTTTCTAGCTGGTTTCTTTGACAGAAGTGTTTTACCATCGGTGACCATGCCCTCTTGGAAATATCGTTAAGATGCTGACGAAAACCATCTCCTAAGCGTAAGCCAGTCTCGCCTGTATTCTTCACATCACAATTATTGCACATAATGGCATGATTGACGTTGCAAGTGAAGTCCTCCTGAACTGATAACGTGGACTTAGGGAAGGAAACCTGGCTAGCCTCAACGGGCAGTGTTACATCTACGACCACCGCAATGTCTGGTACCATAAAAGATAGTGTCCTCTGTCTTAAGGCGACTTTACTAACCTCGAAAGCTAAACTAGAACTCACGCACCACTCCCACAGTTTGGCAGTTAAGAACATATTGTTTCGCCATTTTCTTCTCCTCCAGACCGAGCCAGATACATGTGAACTCTTTGGGGAACCCCCACTGGTGACCTTCAAACGGAGCAAGAACTTCAGGGCTTGTTGTTGCGATATATGGCTTGCAGGACGAAGTGAGAACATGCTCTGGATGACGAAGTGAGAACATGCTCTGGATGACGAAGTGAGAACATGCTCTGCAGGACGAAGTGAGAACATGCTGTGGATGACGAAGTGAGAACATGCTCTGCAGGACGAAGTGGGAACATGCTCTGCAGGACGAAGTGAAAACATGCTCTGGATGACGAAGTGAGAACATGCTCTGGATGACGAAGTGAGAACATGCTCTGCAGGACGAAGTGAGAACATGCTCTGGATGACGAAGTGAGAACATGCTCTGGATGACGAAGTGAGAACATGCTCTGGATGACGAAGTGAGAACATGCTCTGGATGACGAAGTGAAAACATGCTCTGCAGGACGAAGTGAGAACATGCTGTGGATGACGAAGTGAGAACATGCTCTGCAGGACGAAGTGAGAACATGCTCTGCAGGACGAAGTGAAAACATGCTCTGGATGACGAAGTGAGAACATGCTCTGGATGACGAAGTGAGAACATGCTCTGGATGACGAAGTGAGAACATGCTCTGCAGGACGAAGTGAGAACATGCTCTGGATGACGAAGTGAGAACATGCTCTGCAGGACGAAGTGAGAACATGCTCTGGATGACGAAGTGAGAACATGCTCTGGATAACCGCGTTGGCGGAAGAAATTCTGTGACCTTGATCATGAAAATAAACATCCTCAATACATAAATGTCACAACCTTAGAAGCTGGGAAAAAGGAATATAATCTTTTACACGATCTGGGGTGGAAGGAAGAGTACAAGAGATAGCTGCGAGAGTCTGTAGGTTTATCGTGGACAGAAGTAGTAAGTCCGGAACGACCGATAGTGATGGCAATGTCGAGAAAGTTAGCAGAAACTATTGAGACATGGGAGGTGAAAGAAATAACAAGACTGAACTTCTTAACAAAACTGATGAAGTTGTCAAGGTCTTGCTCTGGCATTGATGTGCCCACAGTGCCATTATCTATGTAACGTCTATAGAAGGCTGGAAAAGGACCTCTATAGGATTCCAAAACCTTGTGTTCGAAATGCCCCATGAACAGACCCGTAGCTAGGGCCCATTTTGATGTTCATGGCCACACGGGTAATCTAGTCAAAGTGCAGGCAGTTCCACACCGATATCAAAACACTTCTGTCAAAGAAAGCTGCTAGGAGAAAGGGACATCTCTGTTAGTGCACTCCGCTCCTTACTTCTCATGTACTATTTAGGTAGAATCTAGAACAGCGCCTTATTTTCCAAGCAGGTTGTCTCAACCCAGATGGAATTAACAATAAACTCAGCTTCCTTTAAACTTCTTCAGAGTTCCACCTACTTTGTGCTATTTATGCTCTACTTTCTTGTCTTAGCCTCACTTATTTCCATGCAGTTTTTTATTCATTAGTTGTAGCGTTATCTCTTCTTCTCTGGCAGCTATAAGCTATTTGTTAGCTACCTCGTCTCTTTCCTGCCCCCCTCCCACATTGATCTGTCCCTGTCACCACCTATGCGTCGCTGATATCCGATTGGTCGAGGTTGTTTTTCTTTGTTGTCTTCCAGCCATTCATCGCTTCCATTTTCCATGTCTTTAAGGCGTATTTGTTGTATTCTGTACTAGGAGGATGCCATAAAGTTAAGTTTTTAATTTTTCTTCTTTTTATTTATGTGTTGTGTTGTTCTTGTATGTAATCCTCGAAAAAGGCTGACACCGAAATATTGGATGTTGTACGTTATTCATTTATACATTCTCATCTTACTTTCATACGTTCTATCATTTGTGTTTTTCTCTCTCACTTTCCTCACTCCCTCTGTCATTTTGTAAAACTAAACCATACACCGGCGTCTACCTTTATTACTAGAACCAGTTTTACCCCAGTCGTTATCTCTCTTTTTATGTATCAGATGAAAGCGAAAAGGAGATAAAATATGACAAATTACCGAACACAATATAGCTAAGTCAGAATTTGGAAATGAAAGTGAAATAAACCTTTCAAACAAGCGAATGTGTGTGAATAAACAGGAAATATGCACAGGAATACGCATGTTACGGTGCGCCTTAATACGCATATTACGGTCCGCCCTTAATACGCATGTTACGGTCCGCCCTCGACTTACCCTCGGTTCAAGTAGTACGGATTCTAACGTAAGCAGGTCACAAAATCTGAAGTTGGCACGCGAAGTCAACGCGGAGACTGTGATGTGCGCTCATATACGCATTCTCAGCGTGTCTCCGTGCTCACTGGTTGGTAGCACATTGCTTATTGTGCGTTTGTTCCTTGTGTTCACCGTTGTGTGCAAAAATGTCTCCTAAAAAGCAAAGTCGAAAAAAAGCCATCAAGTGTATAACACCAGGACCGTGTACCATAAAGATTGAGAAGCCATCAAGTGTATAACACCAGGACCGTGTACCATAAAGATTGAGAAGCCATCAAGTGTATAACACCAGGACAGTGTACCATGAAGAATGAGAAACCATCAAGTGTATAACACTAAGATAGTGTACCATGATGAATGAGAAGCCATCAAGTGTATAACACCAGGACAGTGTACCATGAAGAATGAGAAGCCATCAAGTGTATAACACCAGGACAGTGTACCATAAAGATTGAGAAGCCATCAAGTGTATAACACCAGGACAGTGTACCATGAAGAATGAGAAGCCATCAAGTGTATAACACCAGGACAGTGTACCATAAAGATTGAGAAGCCATCAAGTGTATAACACCAGGACAGTGTACCATGAAGAATGAGAAGCTGTCAAGTGTATAACGCCAGGACATTTTACCAAGATGGGGATGGAGCCATCATGTGTATGACACCAGGACATTTTACCAAGAGGGGGATGGAGCCATCAAATGTATGACACCAGGACATTTTACCAAGAGGGGGATGGAGCCATCAAGTGTATGACACCAGGACATTTTACCAAGAGGAGGGTGAAGTCATCAAGAGTATGACACCAGGAAGGTATACCGTAAAGGGTAAGAAGTCATCAAGTGTATGACACCAGGAAAGTATACCATAAAGGGTAAGAAGCCATCCAATGTATTATATCAGGAAAGTATACCGTAAAGGGTAAGAAGCCATCAAGTGTATGACATCAGGAAAGTATACCATAAAAGGTAAGAAGCCATCCAATGTATCATATCAGGAAAGTATACCGTAAAGGGTAAGAAGCCATCAAGTGTATGACATCAGAAAAGTATACCATAAAAGGTAAGAAGCCATCAAGTGTATGACATCAGTACTGTTGTAATGTAAATGTTGAGAAATGACCAAGTGACGACAGTGCACGTTAACGCTCAGATGTCATCCAGTGTATGTCACCAGGACAGTGTACTGTGAAGGGTGAGAAGCCGTCAAATATATGACACTAAGCAGTGTACTGTAAAGGTTAAGAAGTCATCAAGTGTATGAAAACAGGACAGCGCACATAAACGCTAAAAAGTCATCATGTGTATGGAACCAGGACAGTGTGCGTGAATGGTGAGAAGCCATCAAGTGTGTGACACCAGGACAATGTAACGTAAAGGATGAGAAGCCATCAAGTGTGTGACACCAGGACAATGTAACGTAAAGGGTGAGAAGCCATCAAGTGTGTGACACCAGGACAATGTAACGTAAAGGATGAGAAGCCATCAAGTGTGTGACACCAGGACAATGTAACGTAAAGGATGAGAAGCCATCAAGTGTGTGACACCAGGACAATGTAACGTAAAGGATGAGAAGCCATCAGGTGTGTGACACCAGGACAATGTAACGTAAAGGATGAGAAGCCATCAAGTGTGTGACACCAGGACAATGTAACGTAAAGGATGAGAAGCCATCAAGTGTGCGACACCAGGACAATATAACGTAAAGGATGAGAAGCCATCAAGTGTACGACACCAGGACAATGTAACGTAAAGGATGAGAAGCCATCAAGTGTATGACACCAGGACAATGTAACGTCAAGGATGAGAAGCCATCAAGTGTATGACACCAGGACAATGTAACGTAAAGGATGAGAAGCCACCACTTGATTATGGGACGCTGTAACCACACAGGTTAAACTCGCTATTCAACTACACCTAACATTCTCCTCTTCAACAATTATAATCCCTCTCTACTAAGCTCCACTCCCTTCTCACTTGTTACACATAGTTCAGAACCTCCTCAAAGTATCACATTACAACCCCTCTACCCTAACTATTTCACCTTCTCCTGACTATGTTAACCTTATACCACTCTCTCTCTCCCCTCCACGGTTTCCCCATCCACCACCCCCAGTTACGACCCACCGACCACACATCACAGGTACTCTATTTAAACAGTCTCTACGCTCTACCATGCTAATTTCTCTGACACACAGCGTCCGACAAGCCAAATCTTACAGTTACAGCTGAGTTCTCTATTCATTATTAATTTTTTTTATAGCATTCATGTGAATCTATACTTTATCTCCTCTCTCTATTTCTTCGTCCTGTATGTTTTTGTATGATTAAGGCTCACGCCGAAATGTCACAACTTTGTAATCGTTAAGTAATAAAGCTGCTCCTACTTTTTCCCTAGTTTATACATTCTGGTATCACAGCTTTACCGAAGTGCTTTGTTGTATACTTATACACTAATTATTGTGTGTCCTTGAATATGAGCAGAGTGTCCTTGAATATGAGCATAGTGTATGATCATCAAATATGAACGGAGTGTCCTTGAATATGAGCAGAGTGTCCTTGAATATGATCGGAGTGTCCTTGAATATGATCGGAGTGTCCTTGAATATGATCGGAGTGTCCTTGAATATGAACGGTCTGTCCTTGAATATGAACGGACTGTCCTTGAATATGAATGGAGTGTCCTTGAATATGATCGGAGTGTCCTTGAATATGAACGGAGTGTCCTTGAATATGAATGGAGTGTCCTTGAATATGAGCGGAGTGTCCTTGAATATGATCGGAGTGTCCTTGAATATGAACGGAGTGTCCTTGAATATGAACGGAGTGTCCTTGAATATGAGCGGAGTGTCCTTGTTACTTGAGAGATAACAGCTGTCACTGGAAGATTTGTTTGATGAAGAGAAAGAAGCAGTAGCTTCCTGTAATTGTTTTTAAAGAAAAAATCGGCTTTGTTCTACACTTGGAGATCCTCAACCTCGGCACTTGTCAAGCCTCGTCCTACACTTGGAGATCCTTAACCATCAGTCTGTAAGGAGCCTAGCGCTATGTATGATCCTCCTATATCATCAATCTCCAGATATCTTGACATTGAACCTCCTAATCATTCAACCTTCAGAGATCTTGACATTGAACCTCCTAATCATTCAACCTTCAGAGATCTTGACATTGAACCTCCTAATCATTCAACCTTCAGAGATCTTGACATTGAACCTCTTCACACTCAACCTCCCGAGATCCTGACATTGAACCTCTTCACACTCAGCCTCCAGAGATCCTAACATTGAACCTCTTCACACTCAACCTCTAGAGATCCTAACATTGAACCTCTTCACACTCAGCCTCTAGGGATCCTGACATTGAACCTCTTCACACTCAACCTCCAGAGATCTTGACATTGAACCTATTCGCACTCAGCCTCGAGAGATCCTGACATTGAACCTCTTCACACTCAACCTTCGGAGATTGTGACATTGAACTTCCTCACGCTCAACCTCCAGAGATCCTGACATTGAACCTCTTCGTCACTCAACCTTCAGAGATCCTGACATTGAATCTACTAATCAATCAACCTTCAGAGATCCTGACATTGAATCTACTAATCAATCAACCTTCAGAGATCCTGACATTGAATCTACTAATCATTCAACCTTCAGAGATCCTGACATTGAATCTACTAATCAATCAACCTTCAGAGATCCTGACATTGAATCTACTAATCAATCAACCTTCAGAGATCCTGACATTGAATCTACTAATCAATCAACCTTCAGAGATCCTGACATTGAATCTACTAATCAATCAACCTCCAGAGATCCTGACATTGAATCTACTAATCAATCAACCTCCAGAGATCCTGACATTGAATCTACTAATCAATCAACCTTCAGAGATCCTGACATTGAATCTACTAATCAATCAACCTTCAGAGATCCTGACATTGAATCTACTAATCATTCAACCTTCAGAGATCCTGACATTGAATCTACTAATCAATCAACCTCCAGAGATCCTGACATTGAATCTACTAATCAATCAACCTCCAGAGATCCTGACATTGAATCTACTAATCAATCAACCTTCAGAGATCCTGACACTGAGCCTCTTCATCACCCAAGCTTCAGAGAACCTGACACTGAGCCTCTTCATCACCCAAGCTTCAGAGAACCTGACATTGAACCTCTTCACACTCAACCTCCAGAGATCCTGACATTGAACTTCATCTAAAGCGTCAGCTTCTGCAACCAAATGGTTGAGGTATGGGTACATTACTTCCAGTCAGAGACAAATAGAGCCAACAAGGAGTTTGCAACATTCGTCCTCGACGAAACCAATCAAGTTTCATACAGCTCCGTTGGCCAGGAAATTAGTGCCCACCGTCTTCTGGTGTAATAGAATAGGGTAGGTAATTGGGTTGGATAGAAATAAATAGTAGTCCCTAGGTAATTGGGTTGGATAGAAATAAATAGTAGTCTCCCTGTAGAGAGCTAATTTTGGATACTTTGTACGCGGCAGGAAAATCTGCTGTAATACATAGTGAACGAGCTTGGAAGAGATGCACAGAAAATAGGCAGACGAGAAAGTTAACGGTTGAGACGGGCAAGAAAGTAGGTTCCAGAAATGTAGGCACTAAGTTTTTATTCAGAGTCAGTGCTTTAGTTTGGGTTAGAAATAGTAGAATGTAAATTGTAGTCTGTTCTTTGCATGAATGGTTATTATTGGTTAAATTTGTCCTTTTTACGACAGTTTCTTCTGAATTCAGTTTTTGAGAGATTATGTGGTATTATCTGTTGTAATAAGCAACCATATCCATCAACATCTTTCCGTGTGAGAGGCCGTTCCATGGCGACTTGACTGTTTCATGCATTAGTGAATTCTATTAGTTTTTTCATGCCACTTCCATTTGACAGCATCCACCAACAAATGTGGTTTCATCAATAAATCTGTTCTGTTGTAACGTTCGGACTTAGGTGATTATTGACTTATGTTTTGTGTGGCAACTGTGGAGTTGGAATGATCAGTTAATTTTATTCATATAGTTCACAAGTCGTGTATGGACTCTGTTTAGTGATCCTAGGCTATTGAAGCTGCATAGAGCTTATCAATGTAACAAAGCGAGGCAAGTGTAACAACTTCATGATGTCATGGAAGTTCCCCAAAATGTTCAAGGCACTCTACAGCCATCAGCATAAAGATTAGTACATTCAAACGTTGAAGCATCGCATAGTGCAACAACAGACAAGTTTGTTTACATTGTTAACTGGTCGTTTAAACCCGCTAAACCAAATATATATTTACTGAGACGGTAAAGGGCCAGTCATGGAACATTACATGCTCAGAGGAACCGCTGTCAGCAGCCAAGCATACCGTGATCTGCTTGAGAACAACTGAAAACTTCCAGTTAGGTCAAAACGTCATGGTTTGCTTATTTCTGGTGTGTTGTTACAGCATGATAATGTGCCACATTACAGGCGCGTGCGACAGTTCAACAAAATGGGAATCTGCGTTTGAGGTGTCTTCCAAATCTATCATATTCACCTGTCTTCGCACCCTGTGGTTATCATATGTTTGGTCAAGGAGGCGTTAGATGGGAAGAAGTTCAGCACGAGCGAAGAGATTAAAGAGACCGTACATCGTTGGCGACAGTGGCTAGTTATAAAATTGTTTATCGAGTAAACAAGGCATTAATGAAGTGCTGGCGGGTCTGCACTGAACATAATGGGGGCTGTGTTGAAAATTATCAGGAATTTTCAATCATTCATTCATTCATTCATTTGCATATCCCTTGCGGAACTTTGCCTCCCTAACAGCACTCCTGTAGGCCTCTCAGTTGTGAGCAAGATGGCCTGCTGCTGCTGCGTCCATTTGCAGATCGTCAACAATTTCTTGCAGCCATCTTCGTTTTGGTCTTCCTCTTTTTCTTTTTCCCATTATGTTCCCTTCCAAGTCGGTCTTCTCTAAATTATCATGACGTTTAATGTGTCCAAAATATTTCAGCTTTCTCTCTTTAATCCTCTTCACTAGCCAGCCTTCTTCAGTATTAAGCTCTTGTAGTATAGATATATTTGTTCTTTTTTGTGTCCACGATATTTGGAGAACCCTTCTGTAGCATCTACATTCAAAGGCATGTATGTGTTTCTCAGCTGTTTTGTTAAGTGTCCAGGTCTCACAGGCATATGTTGCGATGGGAAAGATGCATGCCCTTAAAAATCTTATTTTTGTAGTTCTGTCTGCTCCTCTCCACATATTCTTTATTTGTTTTACTTTCTGAAGAGCAATAGATGTCCTTCTTTTAATTTCCCTCATTGTATCTCCATTATTAGTTAGTAGTGATCCAAGATATTCAAAATACTCCACTTCTTCCAATTTTTCCTCATTGATATATATTTCAGCTGCCTTGTTTGTTTTGTCAGTTGTCATCAATTTAGTTTTCTTTGCATTAAGATAGAGGTTCTGCTCTTCGCTGTTCTTATGGACTGACATAATTAGTTTTTCCATTCCTTTTCTGTGTTGTGGACAGTAATACTGTGTCATCAGCGTATCTAATCTCTGGTATTTCATAACCTCCAATTATTATGGCATCGTAATATTCTTTGTCTACATCTTCTCTAACATTCCTCATTATATTTTCAGTATACAAGTTAAATAAGTAAAGCGACAATATGCACCCCTGACGGACCCCTTGTTTTATATCAAACCAAGTTGTTGTTTCACCATTTATTCTTACTGCTGCTTGTTGGTCTAGATACAGCAGTGATATTAATTGTATCAGATGTGTTGGAAATCCCATTTTTTCCATTATTTCCCAAAGTTTCTGGTGTTGTACACAATCAAATGCCTTTGAGTAGTCTATAAAGGATAAATATAGATTCACATTAAACTCTCTGCATTTCTCTATTATTAATCTTGCCTAAAACCAGCTTGGACCATATTGACTTCTTCTTATATTTTCTTACGAAGTCTACCCATTATGATTTTTAACAGAATTTTACTAGCATGACTAATCAGGGCAACAGTTCTGTAGTTTGTGCATAATTTCAGGTTACCCTTTTTTGGCAGTGGTATGAATACAGTTCTTTTCCATTCTTTTGGCCAAATACCTGAATGTCATATGTGCATGATAGATTGTTGCACACTCCTTTCCTCCTGCTTTAATAAAGTCAGCTGTTATCACATCCTGGTGATTTACCATTTTTCAGATTCTTTATTGCCCATAAAACGTCTTCTATTGTCGGTTCGGGTTCTTTCTCCTCTAATAATAATTCACACTGTTGATTTCTGTTTCCACAGTCGGTTGTTTCATACATTCTTTTGCAATATTCCTTCCATCTTTCTAGAATTTCTTCTGTCTCTGTCAAGGTATTCCCCATCTCATCACAAATTACATTTAGCTTAGGTGTAACATTTCTCGTCAATGTCTTCATATCTTTAAACATTTCACTATCTCTTCCACACTTCTGATGTTCTTCTATTCTTTCACAACAATCTTGTATGTATTGTTTTTTTGTCTTTTCTTATGTTTCTTCGTACTTCTTTTGTTAAAGTTTTATATTTCTCTTTGTTGTTGTTTGTCACTTTCCATTGCGTCTTCATTTCTCTACGTTGTTTTATCAGTTCTAGTGTACCTGCTGTAATCCATCCATTCTTTTGTGTTTTCTTTATTGGAACCATGTCTTTAGCTGTTGTTATTAAGATATCTTTGGCCTACGTAGCCATTTCATCTGGTGTCATCTGCTCCTGTACAGCCATCAGGATTTCGAAACGGTTCTTCACTTCTATACCATATTGTTCTGGTATATTTATAAGATCAAAGCGGAGTGGTCTTGATCCCGTAACTGTCTTTTTTATCTTTATCTTCATGTCTGCTATTAATAACTCATGGTCAGTGTCACAATCAGCACCTGGTAAAGTTTTTGCTGATGTTATGCTTGACCTCCACCTTCTCTGCACTAAAATGTAATCTATTTGATTCCTGGTTTTCCCATCAGGTGATGTCCATGTGTAAAGTCTTCTTGGATGTTGTCTAAAAAGTGTGTTAGCGATCATTAGCTCATTTTCTATGCAAAACGCCATTAGATAACCTTTCTAGCGGGCCCTCAATTTTAGGATAACTTTACTAGCGGGTCCTCAACTTTATGATAACCTTACTATCTGGGCCTCAACTTCACGATAAACTTACAAGCGGGCCCTCATAATAACTTTACTATCTGTCCCTCAACTTCACGATAAACTTACAAGCGGGCCCTCATAATAACTTTACTATCTGTCCCTCAACTTCACGATAAACTTACTAGCGGGCCCTCATAATAACCTTACTATCTGTCCCTCAACTTCACGATAAACTTACTAGCGGGCCCTCATAATAACTTTACTATCTGGGCCTCAACTTCACGATAAACTTACTAGCGGGCCCTCATAATAACCTTACTATCTGTCCCTCAACTTCACGATAAACTTACAAGCGGGCCCTGCGCTAATCAGAATCTACATGTGTTCAAGTCCCTTAAATATGTAAAATGACACAGAACTTTGCATGTAGCCTGTGTCCATTCTCGCGTATATTCTACATCACGTCTACATTATTTATACTATCATAAGACAATGTAAATGCCATGTAAGAGGGTGAGTCACACAGTCAACTTATGTTTTTATTTGAATAAAATATGATTGAAAATCCCCGTTCTTTTCATCTCGTCACTTATTACTTGATATATGCAAAGTTCTGTCATTTTACATATTTAAGGGACTTGACCACATGTAGGTTCTGATTAGCGCAGGGCCCGCTTGTAAGTTTATCGTGAAGTTGAGGGACAGATAGTAAGGTTATTATGAGGGCCCGCTTGTAAGTTTATCGTGAAGTTGAGGGACAGATAATAAAGTTGTTATGAGGGCCTGCTTGTAAGTTTATCGTGAAGTTGAGGGACAGATAATAAGGTTATTATGAGGGCCCGCTTGTAAGTTTATCGTGAAGTTGAGGGACAGATAATAAGGTTATTATGAGGGCCTGCTTGTAAGTTTATCGTGAAGTTGAGGGACAGATAATAAAGTTGTTATGAGGGCCTGCTTGTAAGTTTATCGTGAAGTTGAGGGACAGATAATAAGGTTATTATGAGGGCCCGCTTGTAAGTTATCCTAAAGTTGAGGCCCAGCTTGTAAGGTTATCATAAAGTTGAGGACCCGCTAGTAAAGTTATCCTAAAATTGAGGGCCCGCTAGAAAGGTTATCCTAAATTTGAGGGCCCGATAGTAAGATTATCTTAACTTTGAGGGCCCGCTGGTAAGGTTCTCCTAAACTGTATCAGAAAACTGACGCTGAAAAAAAAATTGATTAGCTTGGTCATGTATTGATATTTAAACTATATCAACTGTCTTTATAAAACTAATTTTCATATATCTAATTTTAAATTAGCGCATATTTTGCAGACACAATCAAAATACAAGGTCCGACAGTTAAGTAATGAGTCTAATTCCATAAAAAATAAAATAAACAACAGTTGAATTTATAACCTATACTTCATTCAAAGTAAGCCGCTTGTGCATTGATACAGCGAGTGGCATGATCTAATAAACTCTGGAACGACCTCGTAGTTCTTCTGTTGGTATGGCTCAAAACTCAGTGTTACGGCACTTTGGATGTCATCTCTATCGTCAAAAAAGCGTCCTTTCAATGGTAACTTTAATTTTGGGAATAAAAAATATTCGCAGAGAGACACATCTGGGGAATAGGATGGATGGTTGAGAAGACAAACTTGTTCTTGGGCTAAAAATTCCCGTACAACTACCACCCGGAGAACTGGTGCATTATCATGAAGATGGAAAAGACTGCCAGGTGTCGGGCACAGAAAATCCTTTTCAACAGGCGTTTTAAAATACTTAAATAAACTTTAGCAGTAACTCTGTCCCTCTGGAAGAAATTCTTTGTGAATAATTCCTTTGCTGTCGTAGAAGCACACCAACATTGTCTTCACTTTCGATTTTTGAAGACAATTTTTTTGCATTTTGGTGATGATGATGACTTCCACTGAGCACTTTGGCATTTAGTTGTGGGATCATAGCGGAGAATCCATGTTTCATCATCTGCAACGATCAAATTTAAGAAATGTTTATTTCTGCGACACATTTTGATGGTGGTTTCTTTTGCGTACTCAACACGCTGGTGTTTATGGTCATCAGACAACGAATGTGGTACAAACCGGCAAGCATCTTTTTTGTTGCCCAAATCTTCCACTCAGATTTTACGAATGGTCTCTCGGTTAACACCAAATTCATCTGACATCATCCTCACAGTCAAACAATTATCTTCCTGTATCCGTTCTCTGACTTTTGCAATGAGTTCCTCGTTACGAACAGAAATTGGGCGTCCATGTCTGGTTGCATTTGTAATTGTTTCCATTCTGCTTTTGTATCATGAATACCACCTAATTATCTGTGCACGAGATAAGCAGTTATCCTATAAACTTGTCGCATCAATTCAACAGTCTCAGTGGCACTTTTTCCGAGTTTTAAAAATGAATTTAATGCTAGCTTTTTGCTCCATGCTGATTACGTGACAATGCCAAGAACTTAAAATAATGCAGTGGAATGCTGAGGGTGTCAGCAGTGTTAGAGATGGCTATAGCAAAAAGGTGGAACTAGAGAACATACTTTTTGCAGAGCAGGTAAGTATATGCTGCATACAGGAGACACACCTAACCAAAGATGCCGCCTTTAAAATCAGAGGCTACCAGTGTTTTAGATCAGACCGACAGGACAGAAGAAAAGGAGGAGTACTCACACTTGTTAAGAATAACATCAGCGCGTGTCAGGTGGGAGTGTACATGGAAGGAGCCGAATATCAGATGATCCATCTAAAAAGTAGTAATACAGATTTCCACCTCCTTAACTATTACTGTCCTAATGACCGCCAACTTGCTTTAGACACAATCCCACACAAAGAGAGACTGATGGTCTGTGGCGATTTTAACAGCCATTCCCAGAGCTGGGGCTATGACCACATAGACAAGAGAGGAGAGGAAGTTGAGAGCTGGCAGGATGATAATGGACTTCTCCTGATCAACCAGCCAATGGATCCCCCAACATTTTACTCAAGGGCTTGGCATACAAAATCAACACCAGATCTGGCATTCCACTCTCCAGATCTGAAGTGGAACATTACACGTGAAGTTGGAAAACAACTTGGAGGTAGCGACCATCGACCAGTCTTCCTGACAATAGAAAATGAACTCCTTAACACCAATAGCCCTCTCCCAAGATGGAACTATAAAAAAGCAAACTGGACAATGTACAGACATCGTACAGGTATCCTGGTGGGACAGCTGTCCATAGAAGGTAAGGATATTAACAGCATAGTGAAGGAATTCAATGCTTGTATCCTTCAGGCCGCTCGTGAAACCATTCCCAGAGGAGCTCGCAGGGACTATAAACCATACTGGTCTAGTGAGCTGGGAAAACTCCATGATGATGAAGCAGCTCGAAAGCAAGCAGAAAATAGGCCATGCCAAGAACACCACAATGATTACCAACATTCTAAGGCCAAATTTCAGAGAGCCAAGCTGCGAGCCAGACGGGAAAGTTGGAGAGAGAAAACAGAGTCCCTAAACTTTGAGAAGGATGGAAGGAAACTGTGGAAACTAATCAAACAGTTAAATGATGAGAGTACTGGAAGAAGTACAAAGATTACACTAAAAGAGGATGGGAAAACTCTTACAGGTAAGCAGGTAGCAGATCACTTTGCTCACATGTTTGCATAGGACTGCAACATTGATATCCATCCAGAGAAAGAGCGTGCAGTGCTCATTGAGCCACATAAAGAAGAAGAACAAGTCAGAAAAGTGGAGGTCATGGATGCACCAATCACACGCAGTGAGTTAGACCTAGCAGTTAGTAAACTGAAACCAAGGAAATCACCAGGACCAGATGGAGTGTCCAATGAAATGATCAAGAACCTGGGAATGGCAGCAATGGGAAAGCTGTTGGATATTTTCAATATGTGCTGGAGCACAGGTAAGTTACCTCAAATCTGGAAGGAAGCTAGCATGGTACCACTGCTAAAGCCAGGGAAAAACAGTGATACTGCCTCCAGCTACAGGCCAATCAGTCTCACTAGCTGCCTATGCAAAATGATGGAACGCATCATTGACCTGAGGCTAAAATGGTACCTAGAAAGTGAAAACCTTCTCGTTCCACAACAAGCAGGTTTTAGGCAGTACTACAGTACAGAAGATCAAGTGACCTATCTCTCTCAAGAGATTGAGGATGCATTTCAAGAGAAAAACCTTGTACTAGCAGCGTGGATAGACCTGAAGAAAGCCTTTGATAAAGTATGGAAAAAAGGTCTGCTGTGGAAACTAAGAAACTGCAATGTGAATGGAAGACTGTACAACTGGATAAAGTCCTATTTACACAATAGAAGAGCTAGAGTAGTAATGGATGGTCACAAAAGCCAGAAAGTACTTCTGCGACATGGTGTACCACAAGGAGGGGTCCTTTTGCCTACACTATTCCTTGTATTCATTAATGATCTGGTCAAGGAACTTCCCTATGGAATCAAAGCAGCACTGTATGCAGATGATCTGGTCATGTGGTGTACAGATGCATATGCGACAGTTGCTACACAGAGACTCCAAAGAGCAGCAGACATCTTGACATCATGGACAAACAAATGGTGTGTAAGTATAAATACAGAGAAATCAAGTACCACCCTGTTCACCCTCTCATCTAAACAGAAAGCAGGTAAGATCTCTGTAAATGAAATACCCTGAAGGATGGACAACCAACCCACTTACTTAGGAGTGACTCTTGACTCAAAACTGACGTGGAAGCAACACATCAACAGTGCAGAAGCAAAAGCCAGAAGAAAACTAGCCATATTAAGAAAATTGAGTGGAACCACATGGGGAGCTAGTGAAAGAATCCTCAAGAATGTATATCAGCAAAGTATTCTACCACATTTAGAATATGGCTAAACATCTTGGTGCACAGCATCAAACACTACGCTGCATAATCTAGACAAGGTTCAAAATCAGTCACTACGGATTATCACAGGTGCCATGAGGTCCACACCAATAGTAGAAATGCAGAAAATAGTTGGTGTTCAAGCGCTAAAGGAACGTAGAGACACAAAGGTCATGACCATGGGAGAAAAATTCCTTAACTCTGTAAGCCATCCCCTGAAAGAGATTCAATAACTTGGCACTAAGTGGGCTTAAAAGAAGCAGCTTCATTCATCAGGCCAAGCGTATGCGTAAGCTGATACCTGACCTTCCAACTGTAGTTGCTCCATTATCATCTGTACCAGAGCATACACCATTGAAAGAAACAGATTATGCACAAATAACTATTCAGACTGAAGTGAAAGGTGTGCAGAATGGTGAGGTGCAGAGCAGTCTTGTAAGATCAACAGCCACACTTAGTGTTCTAGATGCTAGATGACAAATATCCATGTGACACCTGGATACGTGTGTATACAGATGGACCTGCACATAATGCCATAAAGAATGGAGGGGCAGGAGCATATATTGAATATCCAAACAACACCATTGACAAGATTTCCATACCCACTGGAAAATACTGCAACAACTTTGATGCAGAAGTTAGGGCAATTATTGCTGCAGTTGAAAAACTATCAGACTCCAGAATTGTTACATGTCCCGTGGTAATTCTTACAGATGCAAGATCAGTACTGGAGGCTCTTCAGTGCAACAAACTACCAGACCTTAAGGATGCCTTATCAAAAATTGGCTTACAACACAAAGTCACCTTGCAGTGGATTCCCTCCCACTGTGGGATACCAGGCAATGAGAAAGCTGACCGTCTGGTCAAAGAGGGCACTGAAATGGAGCAACCAGACATACCAATCACCTATAATCAGAAGAAAAGCATGATAAAAACCTACAGGAAGCCACAAACACCACCACATGATGACTATCACATGCTAAACAGAAAGGAACAAGTCACCATCTTTCGTCTCCGAACAGGACACGGCTGACTCCGAAGTCATATGTATACAAAGTTTAAGGTTGGTACTACTAATCTATGTACATGTGCCCAGGTGCCCCAAACTGTGGAACATATCCTCCAGAACTGCACCAACTATGAGACACTGAGAAATAATTACTGGCCCAGTGAAACCACTAAAGAAGATAAGCTCTACGGTTCCATACATGAATTACAAAAAACAGTGAAATTTATCCAAGAGACAGGACTGCAGATATAGACAGACAATGCGAACGAAGAAGAAGAAGAAGACGTGACAATGCACCTCTAACTAGGTCAACAAAATGGCGCCTTGTTTGTCGTCTGCTTGTCTGGCGGCAAGGAAAAGTTGCCAGATCATAGACGAAGGTTGCCTCTTTGGATTCCATGCTTTGTTTCATAGATGGCATTTTTATCCTGGCCATAATAAAATCAGTCTCATTATTTAATTGTCGGCCTTGTACTTTAGCAGTTAGACTTTTCTTTTTTTAAACATGGCTCCAGAATACTGAGAACCGTCCAAGAAACTGATTCTTCAAAAAGTAATGTTATGACTGTTTGTAGGAAAACCATCTATAAATGTAGTGTTACAACTGTTTGTAGGAAAACCATATGCAAATTTAGTGTTACAATTGTTTGTAGGAAAACCATATGTAAGTGTAATGTTACAATTGTTTGCCACAAAACCATCTGTTGTTGTAGGAAACCATCTGTAAATGTAATGTTACATTTGTTGTGGGAAAACCATTTGTAAATATAGTGTTACAACTGTTTGTCAGAAAACCATCTGTAAGTGTAATGTTACAACTGTTTGTAGAAAAACCATATGTCACGATCCTGACATTTCCGGTTTCTCGTTGCGGACATATGGTCAGGATCCTGACAATTGTTTGTTTCATTAAAACAAGCGGTGTAACATTTAGATTGTACATATTTCGTCCGCGATTCCGGTGACACTTTCAAAATGGCGAATGCGTGCCTAGTTACGAGCGATGCCGTGCGAGAACAAGGACGCGAAGCATGGAAATTTTTCAATTTTTGACAATGTAGATAGGGGTATGGACATAGCCTATGGCCACCCCGCTGCTCTTGAATGTTTTCTAAGTAGATTTGGACATATTCAGACGACTGGAGAAGTAGTTAGGAGTAGTTAGGATGTTATTTCAGACATTCAGTACGCGAAAATGCCATACGGAGTCACAATACGAGATCGATAAGTAGATCTACACATCTTAGATGGTAAATAGGGGTAAGAAGCGCGAATCTAGACCTAGCCGATGGTGAGCTGGCCACAATCAGTGTCTAAAAACATCACATTACTTCTTTTTTCCTAAAAAAATTCTGCATTTATGAAATTTTCATTCATTTAGCTACACTTTGATATATATTACGTATACGGAAGTGCATAGAAACACTGTTTTCCATTCCATTTTACAACTAGACCCCTTTACTGACAAGACCCGCGTTTTACTCCCGCACGCCATGACACGTCCGTGTTTCTTCTGCCGCACGGAAAGAGTTAAGGTATTGATTATACATATGTCTATGTTCTTAATGCATGAACCACATGCCTGTGTTCACTTGTTCTGTATTCAGTAAAAGAAAGATAAGATGTTTGTCAGAACAAAGAAAGATAAGATGTTTGTCAGAACAAAGAACTCCACAGAGTGCCATCTTTTTTTTATTATTCTAGGTTCTTATGTGTTGCCATATTTTTCATAAAGAAAAACAATATGCATCTCTTGATGTATTTATTTGATATCTGTATGTATGCATAGGTATACATATATACATATGAAACTAGCATAAATGTGTTGAAATATCAATGTAGACAGGGCTAGAGAGTGAATGCATGGAGAGATTTTTTTAGTGTCATATTGTCAGTCATTTTCTTGCTAACAGCCTATATTCTGTGATTCAGTTTGCAGTGGAGAAAGGACGGCATTTTCTTGGGTGAGACTGAAGATGATGTGAAAGCCTTTAGCAATGGTACACTTTTCTTCAAGGAATTTGGATCCAGAAATAATGGCTTCTATCAGTGCCTGGCTACAAACAAGTTTGGGACATCTGTCTCTGTCAATATCAACATTATTTATGAGCAGGAGCCAGAAAGATGTATGTTTATTTGTCTGGTCTAATTGTCTGTATATACCACAATGTTTATTGCGTGTTTATATATCTGTTCATTGTTCTAATCATTTGTATATTTATTTGTATGTCTGTTCATTGTTCTAACCATTTCCATATTTGTTTATATGTCTGTTCATTGTTCTAATCATTTGTATATATCATTCACAGGTCAGTTTTTTTTTCTCGCATAGTTTATCAGTGGAAACATTCAGATAAGTAAAGAGCCAGACTGTCTTTCTGGAAGTCACATGGTCGTCATCGGGCTCACCCAACACATCCTGAATACTGATGTTTCAAATCAAATCATTTCATGATTTTTTTCTATCTTGACTATCTGTTGTCTTCTCTTTTTGTTGTCATTTTGATTTTTGTCATTTATCATTCCTGTCATTTTGATGTGTCTTTTTCTCATACTTGTAAATTAAATTCTCTTTCATTGACTTTTTTGCCCATGATTCCTCATTGCTTAGTATATTGTCCATGGTAGTCAATATTTTTTATCTGCTCATTGTCCACTTTTCACTTCAACAGAGTAAAATAGGCATGATGAGCATTTTATAACTCATTTTCTGGTATTCAGCAATAGAGATAAGTATTACACAAAATATTTTTCAGTTTCTTGAAAGCTGTTTTGGCCTGGCTTATTCTAATTTTTGTTTTCAAAAATTCATTCTTGATATGATGATATTAATGTGCCCAGATATTTGAATCTGTGTATTTGTCTCAAGGCCATTTAGTCTACTAAAAAGATGATGTATATATGTTTATGTTTCAAATGAGTACCTGCAGGTGGTTGAATTTTAAATGATAGAATCTCTGTGTCATGGCCTTATTTCTTTTCTTGATAGAATCTCTATGTCATGACCTTATTTCTTTTCTTGATATAATCTCTATGTCATGACCTTATTTCTTTTCTTGATAGAATCTCTATGTCATGACCTTATTTCTTTTCTTGATAGAATCTCTATGCCATGACCTTATTTCTTTTCTTGATAAAATCTATTGTGTCATGACCTTATTTCTTTTCTTCATAGAATCACTGTTTCATGACCTTATTTCTTTTCTTGATAGAATCTATGTGTCATGACCTTATTTCTTTTCTTGATATGTATCATGAGCGTATTTCTTTCTGAGTGTCACAAGATCAGACACACAGTAAAGGCTAATTATATCAGCCATCTCTTTCAAGAAATGCTTGGTGGCTGAGTAGAAGTGCATTGTTCACTCCTAGCTTAAGAGGTTGCTCATGCAACCGGAGTCATTGGTTATAATTCACTTAATTTTTCTTTTCTCTCACATCTGAAGTGCTTTGTACTTTTTAGGCTAACCAGACAGCACTTTGCTCCATCAATTTACTCCAGCATGTGAGGAATTTATGTGTATGGTAGTGTCACACACTACACTTTAGTCTCCATCATGGCTGCCTCTATTGTTCAGTGTTTGCTTATTTTGACAGGACAAGCATGCAATTTTTTTTTTTAACTTGATATACTTCACTCTCTGCCAAAAGTTGTCACAGTAGGTTCACTGTATGCCACAAGTTACCACATTAGGTTCACTGTCTGCCACAAGTTACCACATTAGGTTCACTGTCTGCCACAAGTTGCCACATTAGGTTCACTGTCAGCCACAAGTTACCACATTAGGTTCACTGTCTGCCACAAGTTGCCACATTAGGTTCACTGTCTGCCACAAGTTGCCACATTAGGTTCACTGTCTGCCACAAGTTGCCACATTAGGTTGGACAAACTGTGTAACTTTATATTTGAACAAATCTCCACTAAGTACACATTTTCATAAATCCATCATATGTAGACACAGACAGACATCCTGACTGACTGATTGAGTGATCTTTATTTCAAAAGGGTTAAAGATTGGCCATGCAGGCCCATCTGACATTCTGCCCTTTATCATAGAAATGTCACTCTGTTCCAGACATTCTACAGATATGCTTGCTCATCACTTTTATCCATGCACTCAGTACAGAAAGTAGAAAGTAACCACATTCATATATAAATGACTATCTCATTCATTCATTCCTTTGCATGTCCCTTGCGGAACTTTGCCTCCCAAACAGCACTCCTGTAGGCCTCTCGGTTGTGAGCAAGATGGCCTGCTGCTGCTGCATCCATTTCCAGATCATCAACGATGTCTTGCAGCCATCTTCGTTTCGGTCTTCCTCTTTTTCTTTTTCCCATTATGTATCCTTCCAATACGGTCTTCTCTAAATTATCATGACTATCTATCAAACCAAAATTTTGGTACTGTTCAGAATAAACAGTAAACTGAATTTAGTGTCTGTAAGAGCAGTCTAAAATAACCTTAGATAGGCAGGCAAGCAGACAGATTTCTCACAAATAATGTATTTTCAGCATCTGTTGGAGGTTATACTCCACAACTTGTTCAAGCAAAAGAAGGCGAGCCCTTGAACTTGTCATGTGATGGAATAGCTCCCACAACGCCCCCTTACATCTATAGATGGAATTTTCACCACAGTTCTACAGAACTTGAGAAAAGTGGGGAGAGCATTACCCCATCACAGAGGATCAGCATAGATTCCAATGGTAAAATGTGAATTTTATTTTTTCATGAACATAGAGCAGAGAGAAGAGAAGAGAAGAAAGAAGAGGAGAAGAGAAGAAAGAAGAGGAGAAGAGAGGAGAAGAGAAGAAAGAAGAAGAAAAGAGAGGAGAAGAGAAGAAAGGGAGAGAGGATGGTGTGTATGATGTAAGCAGTCATGCTTCTTTTATCTGATGATTTATATAACGCACTAGAGATATTATTCTGCAAGGAAAACAATCTGAAAATAAATGACTAAGAAAAAAAGTAATAACAAAATCATGTTAGTTGTTCAGATGATATTGATGTTTTGTATGATGGTGATCTTAATGCTGTGCTCACCAAACAAATGCCACAAACATGTATGCTTCTAATTATTTCACCAAGGTCAGCTAAGATTTGTCTATGTGGAGAAGTCAGATGCTGGTTTTTATCGCTGCAGCCTAGACTCGGCTAATATTGATGTTGGAGAAATTGTCATCAAATACAACATCTACACCGTGAATGTGGACCCTCAGTCTTCATGTAAGTATACCTATTAATTCTCAGTCTTCAAGTAAGTGTAGCCATTAATTGTCAGTCTTCATGTAAGTATACTCATTAATTCTCAGTCTTCATGTAAGTGTACCCATTAATTGTCAGTCTTCATGTAAGTGTACTCATTAATTCTCAGTCTTCATGTAAGTATACTCATTAATTCTCAGTATTCAGTTAAGTATACCCATTAAATCTCAGTCTTCATGTAAGTGTACTCATTAATTCTCAGTCTTCATGTAAGTATACCCATTAATTCTCCTAAATTCTCGGTCTTCATGTAAGTATACCCATTAATTCTCCTAAATTCTCAGTCTTCATGTAAGTATACCCATTCATTCTCAGTCTTCATGTAAGTATAACCCATTAATTCTCATTAATGTCTCATATATTATCTGATATTCTAGGCATTCTACTAAGCAAGCAGTCTTGTCCTCTCAGTTGTTCTTTATTCTTTCCAAATCTTCCTCCATCCACCTCTCCCCATAGTGTTGTTTCACTCTTTTATCATCTGTGCCATCAGGGCAGCTTTTGTTTAGGCCATAGGTATCTGATGGGGGCAAGTTGGTGCTATCTGGGGCATAGCGCCATGTTGTTTACCATATTTCGTACCTTTTGTTATCCTCCCTTTACATCATTTTTCAACCAATTGCTGGCTTCCATTTTGTGCTCTCCTATGTCTATCTGGGCACATTTTGCGCCTGTTTTTCCTACTAGGAGGAGACTGAAAAAGCAAAGTCTTTATTTTTCATGTTATTCTAACTATTGTATTGTTTTCATATATGATCCTTGAAAAAGGCTTTTGCTGAAATATTGGATTGCTGAATATTCTTTATTTGTATGTGCTTGTCTTGCTTTCTGTCCACTCTTTCTGTATTAAAAAGAAAAAACTGAACCATACACCTTCATCTACTTTCATTACTAGAACTTCTTACATCTTACATTTTACATCTTACATCCTTCCCATGCCGCTAAATGTCACATAGAACTCGCATGGTAGCTTGCCAAGATTTCCTGTTTTTGGTGAGCTTTTCAATCTCATCATGGGATGTTATGCCCACTAAACCGGCCTCTCTTAACAATGTCCTCTTTAGAGTTTCATCTGGTCAGCCTCGTTTTCTTTGGCCTTTTGTGTTCCACTTGATAGCTTGTTTTGGGATTCTCTGGTTGTTTCTTCTCAGCACATGGCTGACATATATCCATGAGTCAGGTTGTTGTTTGCTCATCTATCTTATCTCTGTGTTGTTCTTGAATTTGTTCCATTTTATACTGAATATTTTCCTTATGCATTTGTTTTCAAAAGAGTCTAATTTCTTATCTATTTCTTTAGTTGTTTTCCAGCTTTCACATCCATAAATGAGGGTGGATATTACATTTGAATTGAATAATCTCAACTTGGTTAACTTAACTACAGATGTAACCATTATCAAAGTGATAGATATAACTACAGATGTAACCATTATCAAATTGATAGATGTAACTACACATGTAACCATTGTCAAACTGATGAATGTATGGATACATTTCTGCCAACTGAAAGCTTTTATTTGCCTTTGCCTTTGTAATGAGAGAATCCATGTAGCCTTTAACACATGAAAGCATATCTCTTCTGTATATTTTCATTTCTTCTTTTTGTTCTCTTGGTCCTCCTTTCCTTCATTTCTCTCATTCTGCAGATTTCATCTTTATTGTTGTTGATGGCCTCTGTGCAACATGGTGTATGTCAGTAATGAAATTTATCATGTTGGTAAATCCGTGTGTAATTTTTCTTATGTTCTTTTCTTGTGTCCATGGTTCACATCAAGGCAGGTACAATGTACGCTTTAGTACTAGTTTACTACATCCAGGCGTACAGGCACATCACACTTAATGTTCTTTATTTTCATGAATGAAGTATTTTTTCTTGATATTTTCTATTTGAGATTAATTTATCAGATTAATTATTTGTCATGTGAAGCCCAGTTTTTTTAATTTATGCACTTGCCTCAAGGTTCAGTGAACATTAATTAAGATATTCTGTCACTTTAAGTCCAAATATTTCAGTGAACATTAGTGGATATATTCTTTCACTTTAAATGCCCAACATTTCAATTAATATTAATGAATATGTTCTGTCATTTTAAATGCCAAAAATTTCAGTTAACATTAATTGATATATCCTGCCACTTTAAATGTCTAACATTCGAATAAACATTAATAGCTATATTCTGTCACATTTGGTGCTCAAAATTTCAATAAAGATTAAAGAGTATATTCTGTCACTGTCAGTATTAACGAAATCATGAGCATTAATGGGCATATTTAGTGACTTTAAATTTCATTATTTTCATTGAACATTAATGAGTATATTTTGTCAGTTTGAATGTCCAACATTTCCATAAACATTAATGAGTATATTTTGTCACATTATATGTCAAACATTTCAATAAACATTAATGAACATATTCTGTCACTTTCAGTGTCAAGTAAACCTCGATTAGAATACTCCAGTAATCCTGCGAAGGCTGTTTTATATAATGATCGAACATTGGAGTGTTTTTTCTCTGGAAAGTAAGATGTTTTTTTGGTCATGTTTTTGTACGTCTATGCTGTTTATGTTTGTTCTGTCTGCTATTTGTAAATGATTTTTTTATATGTTCTGTTTATTTGTATGTGATGTTTTTATTTGTTCTGTTTATTTGTATATGATGTTTTTATTTCTTCTGTTTATTTTTGTATTATGTTTTTATTTCTTCTGTTTATTTGTATATTATGTTTTTATTTCTTCAGTTTATTTGTATATTATGTTTTTATTTGTTCTGTTTATTTGTATATGATGTTTTTATTTGTTCTAATTCTTTCTTTTTTTTTTTTTTTTTAGTTTTTTGTTATGCTTATTTTTCTTTTGTTTTTTTTTCACTTTTTTTTTCTCTGTGTACTGTTTAAGAATTTTATAGTTTAAATAAATTTTCAAGTTATTTGGTTCCACACCACTAGCTGTCTCACTTATGCCCACTCCCAGTTTGTACCTCTCTCTCTCTCTTTCTCACTCACTCACTCACTCACTCACACATGAATCCACAAATATCAATACATTCATACATGCCCACACATACACTCACACAACAGCTTTAGTTAAACAGCAAAATGTTTGAGCAATCATTATTAAGTGGAATATCTCCCTATACAGTACACATAGTGGGATCTCTCCCTTTACAGTACACATAATGGAATGTCTCCCCATACAGTACACATAGTGGAATGTCTCCCCATACAGTACACATAGTAGAATGTCTCCCTGTGCAGTGCACATAGTGAGATGTTTCCCCGTATAGTATACATAATGTCTCCCCATGCAGTACACATAGTGGAATGTCTCTTTATACAGTGCACATAATGGAATGTCTCCCTATACAGTTCATATAGTGGAATGTCTCCCTACACAGTTTAATGTTTCCCTGTACAGTGCATGCAGTAGAATGTCTCCCTGTACAGTGCATGCAGTGGAATGTCTCCCTATACAGCGTGTGCAGTGGAATGTCTCCCCATACAGCACGAGCAGTGGAATGTCTCCCCATACAGTGCGCACAGTGGAATGTCTCTCCATACAGTGCTGGCAGTGGAATGTCTCCCCATGCAGTGCTGGCAGTGGAATGTCTCCCCATACAGCGCGAGCAGTAGAATGTCTCTCCATACAGTGCTGGCAGTGGAATGTCTCCCCATACAGTGCTCGCTGTGGAATGTCTCCCCATGCAGTGCTGGCAGTGGAATGTCTCCCCATACAGTGCTCGCTGTGGAATGTCTCCCCATACAATGCGCACAGTGGAATGTCTCCCCATACGGTACGTACAGTGGAATGTCTCCCTGTACAGTGCTGGCAGTGAAATGTCTCCCCATACATTGTGTGCAGTGGAATGTCTCTCCATGCAGTGTGCATAGTGGAATGTCTCCTCATACAGTACACATAGTGGAATGTCTCCTCATACAGTACACATAATGGAATGTCTCCTCCTACAGTACACATAGTGGAATGTCTCCTCATACAGTACACATAGTAGAATGTCTCCTCATACAGTACACATAATGGAATGTGTCTTCATGCAGTACACATAATGGAATGTCTCCTCATACAGTACACATAATGGAATGTCTCCTCATACAGTACACATAATGGAATGTCTCCTAATGCAGTACACATAATGGAATGTCTCATCATGCAGTACACATAATGGAATGTCTCTTCATGCAGTACACATAATGGAATGTCTCCTCATATAGTACACATAGTGGAATGTCTCCTCATACAGTACACATAATGGATTGTCTCTTCATGCAGTACACATAATGGAATGTCTCTTCATGCAGTACACATAATGGAATGTCTCTTCATGCAGTACACATAGTGGAATGTCTCCTCATGCAGTACACATAGTGGAATGTCTCCTCATACAGTACACATAATGGAATGTCTCTTCATGCAGTCTTATATCTTATATCTTATATCCTTCCCGTGCCGTTAAACGTCACATAGGACTCGCAAAGTAGTTCGCCAATTTTTCCTGTCTTCGGCGAGTCTTTCAACCTCATCAAAGGATTTTATGCCTGTTAAATGCAGTACACATAATGAAATGTTTCTTCATGCAGTACACATAGCTACAAGCAGAGAAGGCATGATCTGGTTTTGAAGGTGTGAGTTGGCACAACCTGATATTAAGGACAAAATATGTGAGCAGTCAGAACCATGAGGGAAGCAATGAGCAACTTTCTAGTGCAAAATATCAACAAATCAGTTGGCCAGTACAATAAAAAGTCACTGATAGTGAAACCAGACAAACTAAAAGTACATACCAAGGAAGAGGCTGATCCTAGAGATAGTAAGGGCGACTGCCATGGCAGTCAAAAGCCTTATAATATTACTACAGAAAACTATGTCATCAGACTATGAGAAAAGCTCTCAGAAAATGAAATGTTTATCTGAAGCCAAAGATCTAATATTTATGAAAGAGGTCGATAGATGTAACATTGATATCAACAGAGTATATGAACATTAAAGGCTGTACAAAGGCATTACCAAATCTAAAGCAGCTACAGTAACAGAAGTAAGACACGCAGTTAGTGCATGATCTTATGAAACTCTGTGTGTGAAAATCTAGAGAATTATCTTGGAAGAGATCAGTCTTTTCTATCTCTCCAAGACATCCAAAACTTAGATGCACAGATGACACAATTCTTTTTCAAACAGTCCTTAAGGTCTAGAGAATATAGTCTTAGCAATCTAAAGATACAGTGAAGTCCAGAACATTTTTCCAAAACTTAAGATCATGACAACAAACAGTGAATAAGAAAACAAAGACTAGACAAAACTGTCAACAGTGACAAACTGTGTTAGCAATTTTGAATACCTTGGTCACTTATAACCAACAATGATGAGTGCACAGAAGACGACAGTATGAGACAAAGCACCACTCTAAATGAGGAACATACAACAAATCACCAGTAAAAACATGTAACCGATCCTGGATTTTCCTATAAACAACATACATACACACATTTTAGTGGTGAGCTGGTGATAACTCTGAATGCTGGCACAGGCATCAGAAAAGAGGATTGATCACATTTGCAGTGAGAGGCATTGAGAATACTGAAAGGATAAGTAGAGCAACAATATGGCATGATGACTTAGAGAGAACAATAATATGGCATTGTGGCTTAGAGAGAACAGTAATATGGCATGATGACTTAGAGAGAACAATAATATGACATGATGACTTAGAGAGAACAGTAATATGATATGATGACTTAGAGAGAACAGTAATATGGCATGATGGCTTAGAGAGAACAGTAATATGGCATAATGGCTTAGAGAGAACAGTAATATGGCATGATGACATAGTGAGAACAGTAATATGGCATGATGGCTTAGAGAGAACAGTAATATGGCATGTTGACTTAGATGACTTAGCTATTCTCCTCTCTTATGTAAGAGAAAATTCTCCCCCTAACTGTTGTCATTAAACTGCACCATACATCTCTGTTTAACTCTTCTCCTCTCTTATGTAAGAGAAAATTCTCCCCCTAACTGTTGTCATTAAACTGCACCATACATCTCTGTTTAACTCTTCTCCTCTCTTATGTAAGAGAAAATTCTCCCCCTAACTGTTGTCATTAAACTGCACCATACATCTCTGTTTAACTCTTCTCCTCTCTTATGTAAGAGAAAATTCTCTCCCTACCTGTTCTCATTAAACTGCACAGTACATCTTTGTTTAACTCTTCTCCTCTCTTATGTAAGAGAAACTATCTCTCCCTATCTGTTCTCATTAAACTGCACCGTACATCTCTGTTTAACTCTTCTCCTCTCTTATGGGTTTTATTGACTATCATTTCAGCTACATAAGTCAAACTTCATTCTCCGGTCTTTTATGTGCCAAGTGAATCTACATTTATTTTCTTATTTGTCACAAACATTTTCTTTTTCATCATCATCGTCATTGTCGCCGCCATCATGTTGGCTGTTATGTTTCTCAATAGTACCTGATCTTCCATGTAGTCCATCAGTTCAGTTGGTGTTTACCTCTCATGCCATCTTGTCAGACTGTCCAGTATCATTTCTCTTGACTTTCCCTGACTCTTCTTCCCTCTATTTTTCCTGTTACAATATTTTCAGTGTCCGCTCTTTTCATTGCATGTCCTATGAAAGTACATTGTCTTGTAATTTTTTTACAAGATTTGTTGTCTCTCCTGCTCTTCTCCTACATTCTCCATTAGTCATCTTTGCTGTCTGGGGAATTTGCGACATTCATCTGATACACCACATTTCTACTGCTTCCAGTGATATTTGTGCAAACCTGCCTATTGTCCATGATTCACTTTCATATAATAAGACATGCAGAGTATATAATTTTAGGACCCATTTTCTAACATTCATTAATAAGGATATGCTACATAATATGTTTCTCATTCTCTGAAATGTAGTCTTTGCTTGGCCTATTCTGTTTCTGATTTCTGTTCTGCATTTCCCATCTGAAGTTATTACTGCTCCAAGGTATTTGAATTTCTGCACCTGCTTTAGAATAGTTCCGTTTAATTTTATACTGCGTGTTGGTGGATTCTGTTTCTTAGATATAACCATAGTCTCTGTCTTTTTTATGTTAAGAGTAAGCCTTTTTTGTTCACTTTCTTTAGCAGTTTTATCCAAGAGATTTTGTAGGGCTTGTTGGTTCTCAGCTTTCAGTACTGTGTTATCAGCATACCGAAAGTTGTTCATATTGTATCCTCCGACTTTTATACCTGGTTCACTAATGATCATTCTTAGAATATTCTTGCTGTACACAGAAAAAAGGTCTAGAGATAGTACACATCCCTGTCACACCTATTGTTTTATAGGTTGATCTTCTTCTTCTTCTTCTTCGTTCGCACTGTCTGTCTATATCTGCAGTCCTGTCTCTTGGATAAATTTCACTGTTTTTTGTAATTCATGTATGGAACCATAGAGCTTATCTTCTTTAGTGGTTTCACTGGGCCAGTAATTATTTCTCAGTGTCTCGTAGTTGATGCAGTTCTGGAGGATATGTTCCACAGTTATAGGTTGATATTTTCCAGTTTTATTTTCAACCTGAATCGTTGCTTCCTGCTGCCAGTATAGATGTTTTACAATCCTCAGGTCTTTGCCATCTATGTATATGTCTTCAAGCATTTTAATAATCTCACCATGTTTCACCTTTATCACCTCCTGAATATATTATTGTATATTATCAGAGCTTGTCTTCCCTGCACCTGTCCATCTAACCTCACTTATTCCTGCTGTGTTGATATTCACCCTTTCCATTTCCCTTTTCATATTTTCTATTTTCAGACCAGTCCCAGATATAACATGGACTGATAACAATAATCAGATTGTAACAGAATCAAATGAACGACTGAAAATTGATGACAATGGTCGAAAACTCATCATTGGAAAGGTTCAAGCTGAAGATGAAGGTTTTTTTACTTGTAAAGCAAAAAACGGAGACGGTGAAACTGAATCTCGTATACATCTGAATGTAACATGTAAGTTTTGTTAGATCTACCAACACAAACTGGAGATTTCATAAGCAACATGTTATTTTGTTAACAAGAATACTTCAGATTAAATAATATCATCATCATCAGGTGCCGTGGCGACTGGCGTTGGCTATTATGCTTCTCCAGAGTACCCGATCCTTCATGCAGGCCATCAGTTCAGTTGGTGATCTCCTCTCACACTATCCCGTCAGACTGTCCAGTATCATTTCTCTTGATCTTCCTCTTGATCTTTTTCCTTCTATTTTTCCTGTTGTTATAATATTTTCAATGCCCCCTCTTCTCACTGCATGTCCTATGAAAGTACATTGTCTCTCTCTTATCTTTTTGACAATGTTTTTTGTCTCTCCAGCTCTTCTCATACATTCTTCATTAGTTATTTTTGCTGTCCATGGGATTCGCAACATTCTTCTAATAAACCACATTTCTGCTGCTTCCAATGATTTTTGTGCAGTTTTGCCTATTGTCCATGATTCACTTCCATATAACAAGATAGGTTCAATATAGCATTTTAGGACTCATTTTCTAACATTCATTGATAAAGATGTGTTAGCTAATATGTTTCTCATTCTCTGAAATGCAGTCTTTGCTTGGCCTATTCTGTTCCTAATTTCTGTTCTGCATTTCCCATCTGAAGTTATTACTGCTCCAAGGTATTTGAATTTCTGCACCTGCTTTAGAATAGTTCCGTTTAATTTATAAAATAATATATCCTCTGACTAATTTATAAAATAATAAATAATTTATAAATAATTTATAAAATAATATATCCTCTGACTAAAAAGTAAATTTCAGCAACTTTCCTATAAATACATGAAACAGAAATCAAGTTACCTATTCATGTCTATGTGTTTGTCTGTTCTTTAAACTTATCTGTTTATCTGCTCTATTTGTGTGCTTGTCTAATGTTTACTGTGTGATAGTCTACTCACTCTATGATAATCTACTCACTATATGGTAATCTACTCTCTCTGGTTGTCTACTCACTCTATGATAATCTACTCACTCTATGGTAATCTACTCTCTCGTCTACTCACTCTATGGTAATCTACTCTCTCTGGTTGTCTACTCACTCTATGATAATCTACTCACTATATGGTAATCTACTCTCTCTGGTTGTCTACTCACTCTGTGATAATCTACTCACTATATGGTAATCTACTCTCTCTGGTTGTCTACTCACTCTATGATAATCTACTCACTATATGGTAATCTACTGTCTCTGTTTGTCTGCTCACTCTGTGGTAATCTACTTGCTCTGGTTGTCTACTCACTCTGTGATAGTCTGGTCACTCTGGTTGTCTACTCACTCTGTGATAGTCTCCTTACTCTGGTTGTCTACTCACTCTGTGATAGTCTACTTACTCTGGTTGTCTACTCACTCTGTGATAGTCTCCTTACTCTGGTTGTCTACTCACTCTGTGATAGTCTCCTTACTCTGGTTGTCTATTCACTCTGTGATAGTCTACTTACTCTGGTTGTCTACTCACTCTGTGATAGTCTACTTACTCTGGTTGTCTACTCACTCTGTGATAGTCTACTTACTCTGTGATAGTCTACTTACTCTGGTTGTCTACTCACTCTGTGATAGTCTGCTTACTCTGGTTGTCTGCTCACTCTGTGATAGTCTACTTACTCTGGTTGTCTACTCACTCTGTGATAGTCTACTTACTCTGTGATAGTCTACTTACTCTGGTTGTCTACTCACTCTGTGATAGTCTACTTACTCTGGTTGTCTACTCACTCTGTGATAGTCTGCTCACTCTGTGATAGTCTACTTACTCTGGTTGTCTACTCACTCTGTGATAGTCTACTTACTCTGGTTGTCTACTCACTCTGTGATAGTCTCCTTACTCTGGTTGTCTGCTCACTCTGTGATAGTCTACTCACTCTGGTTGTCTGCTCACTCTGTGATAGTCTACTTACTCTGGTTGTCTACTCACTCTGTGATAGTCTACTTACTCTGGTTGTCTATTCACTCTGTGATAGTCTGCTCACTCTGTGATAGTCTACTTACTCTGGTTGTCAACTCACTCTGTGATAGTCTACTTACTCTGGTTGTCTACTCACTCTGTGATAGTCTACTTACTCTGTGATAGTCTACTTACTCTGGTTGTCTACTCACTCTGTGATAACAATAATCAGATTGTAACAGAATCAAATGAACGACTGAAAATTGATGACAATGGTCGAAAACTCATCATTGGAAAGGTTCAAGCTGAAGATGAAGGTTTTTTACTTGTAAAGCAAAAAACGGAGACGGTGAAACTGAATCTCGTATACATCTGAATGTAACATGTAAGTTTTGTTAGATCTACCAACACAAACTGGAGATTTCATAAGCAACATGTTATTTTGTTAACAAGAATACTTCAGATTAAATAATATCATCATCATCAGGTGCCGTGGCGACTGGCGTTGGCTATTATGCTTCTCCAGAGTACCCGATCCTTCATGCAGGCCATCAGTTCAGTTGGTGATCTCCTCTCACACTATCCCGTCAGACTGTCCAGTATCATTTCTCTTGATCTTCCTCTTGATCTTTTTCCTTCTATTTTTCCTGTTGTTATAATATTTTCAATGCCCCCTCTTCTCACTGCATGTCCTATGAAAGTACATTGTCTCTCTCTTATCTTTTTGACAATGTTTTTTGTCTCTCCAGCTCTTCTCATACATTCTTCATTAGTTATTTTTGCTGTCCATGGGATTCGCAACATTCTTCTAATAAACCACATTTCTGCTGCTTCCAATGATTTTTGTGCAGTTTTGCCTATTGTCCATGATTCACTTCCATATAACAAGATAGGTTCAATATAGCATTTTAGGACTCATTTTCTAACATTCATTGATAAAGATGTGTTAGCTAATATGTTTCTCATTCTCTGAAATGCAGTCTTTGCTTGGCCTATTCTGTTCCTAATTTCTGTTCTGCATTTCCCATCTGAAGTTATTACTGCTCCAAGGTATTTGAATTTCTGCACCTGCTTTAGAATAGTTCCGTTTAATTTATAAAATAATATATCCTCTGACTAATTTATAAAATAATATATCCTCTGACTAATTTATAAAATAATTTATAAAATAATATATCCTCTGACTAAAAAGTAAATTTCAGCAACTTTCCTATAAATACATGAAACAGAAATCAAGTTACCTATTCATGTCTATGTGTTTGTCTGTTCTTTAAACTTATCTGTTTATCTGCTCTATTTGTGTGCTTGTCTAATGTTTACTGTGTGATAGTCTACTCACTCTATGATAATCTACTCACTATATGGTAATCTACTCTCTCTGGTTGTCTACTCACTCTATGATAATCT
Source organism: Achatina immaculata (assembly GCA_009760885.1). Taxonomy (NCBI): domain Eukaryota; kingdom Metazoa; phylum Mollusca; class Gastropoda; order Stylommatophora; family Achatinidae; genus Lissachatina; species Lissachatina immaculata. Next base: position 17,833,301 of record CM019701.1, on the reverse strand, counting down.
ACTCACTCTATGGTAATCTACTCTCTCGTCTACTCACTCTATGGTAATCTACTCTCTCTGGTTGTCTACTCACTCTATGATAATCTACTCACTATATGGTAATCTACTCTCTCTGGTTGTCTACTCACTCTGTGATAATCTACTCACTATATGGTAATCTACTCTCTCTGGTTGTCTACTCACTCTATGATAATCTACTCACTATATGGTAATCTACTGTCTCTGTTTGTCTGCTCACTCTGTGGTAATCTACTTGCTCTGGTTGTCTACTCACTCTGTGATAGTCTGGTCACTCTGGTTGTCTACTCACTCTGTGATAGTCTCCTTACTCTGGTTGTCTACTCACTCTGTGATAGTCTACTTACTCTGGTTGTCTACTCACTCTGTGATAGTCTACTTACTCTGGTTGTCTACTCACTCTGTGATAGTCTACTTACTCTGGTTGTCTATTCACTCTGTGATAGTCTGCTCACTCTGTGATAGTCTACTTACTCTGGTTGTCTACTCACTCTGTGATAGTCTACTTACTCTGGTTGTCTACTCACTCTGTGATAGTCTCCTTACTCTGGTTGTCTGCTCACTCTGTGATAGTCTACTCACTCTGGTTGTCTGCTCACTCTATGATAGTCTACTTACTCTGGTTGTCTACTCACTCTGTGATAGTCTACTTACTCTGGTTGTCTACTCACTCTGTGATAGTCTACTTACTCTGGTTGTCTACTCACTCTGTGATAGTTTGCTTACTCTGGTTGTCTACTCACTCTGTGATAGTCTGGTCACTCTGGTTGTCTACTCACTCTGTGATAGTCTACTTACTCTGGTTGTCTACTCACTCTGTGATAGTCTACTTACTCTGGTTGTCTACTCACTCTGTGATAGTCTCCTTACTCTTTTTGTCTGCTCACTCTGTGATAGTCTACTCACTCTGGTTGTCTGCTCACTCTATGATAGTCTACTTACTCTGGTTGTCTACTCACACTGTGATTGTCTACTCACTCTGTGATAGTCTACTTACTCTGGTTGTCTACTCACTCTGTGATAGTCTACTTACTCTGGTTGTCTACTCACTCTGTGATAGTTTGCTTACTCTGGTTGTCTACTCACTCTGTGATAGTCTGGTCACTCTGGTTGTCTACTCACTCTGTGATAGTCTACTTACTCTGGTTGTCTACTCACTCTGTGATAGTCTACTTACTCTGGTTGTCTACTCACTCTGTGATAGTCTACTTACTCTGGTTGTCTACTCACTCTGTGATAGTCTCCTTACTCTGGTTGTCTACTCACACTGTGATAGCCTGTCTACTCACACTGTGATAGTCTCCTTACTCTGGTTGTCTACTCACTCTGTGATAGTTTGCTTACTCTGGTTGTCTACTCACTCTGTGATAGTCTGTTTACTCTGGTTGTCTACTCACTCTGTGATAGTCTACTTACTCTGGTTGTCTGCTCACTCTGTGATAGTCTACTTACTCTGGTTGTCTACTCACTCTGTGATAGTCTACTTACTCTGGTTGTCTACTCACTCTGTGATAGTCTCCTTACTCTGGTTGTCTACTCACTCTGTGATAGTCTACTCACTCTGGTTGTCTGCTCACTCTGTGAAAGTCTACTTACTCTGGTTGTCTACTCACTCTGTGATAGTCTACTTACTCTGGTTGTCTACTCACTCTGTGATAGTCTACTTACTCTGGTTGTCTACTCACTCAGTGATAGTTCGTATGCTCACTCTGTGATTGTCTACTCACTCTGTGATAGTCTGGTCACTCTGGTTGTCTACTCACTCTGTGATAGTCTACTTACTCTGGTTGTCTACTCACTCTGTGATAGTCTCCTTACTCTGGTTGTCTACTCACTCTGTGATAGTCTACTTACTCTGGTTGTCTACTCACTCTGTGATAATCTCCTTACTCTGGTTGTCTACTCACACTGTGATAGCCTGTCTACTCACACTGTGATAGTCTCCTTACTCTGGTTGTCTACTCACTCTGTGATAGTCTGCTTACTCTGGTTGTCTACTCACTCTGTGATAGTCTCCTTACTCTGGTTGTCTACTCACTCTGTGATAGTCTACTTACTCTGGTTGTCTACTCACTCTGTGATAGTCTCCTTACTCTGGTTGTCTACTCACACTGTGATAGCCTGTCTACTCACACTGTGATAGTCTCCTTACTCTGGTTGTCTACTCACTCTGTGATAGTCTCCTTACTCTGGTTGTCTACTCACTCTGTGATAGTCTGTTTACTCTGGTTGTCTACTCACTCTGTGATAGTCTACTTACTCTGGTTGTCTACTCACTCTGTGATAGTCTACTTACTCTGGTTGTCTACTCACACTGTGATAGCCTGTCTACTCACACTGTGATAGTCTCCTTACTCTGGTTGTCTACTCACTCTGTGATAGTCTCCTTACTCTGGTTGTCTACTCACTCTGTGATAGTCTGTTTACTCTGGTTGTCTACTCACTCTGTGATAGTCTACTTACTCTGGTTGTCTACTCACTCTGTGATAGTCTACTTACTCTGGTTGTCTACTCACACTGTGATAGCCTGTCTACTCACACTGTGATAGTCTGTCTACTCACTCTGTGAATTTCTACTCTGTGATGGTTTGTCTATTCACACTGTGATAGTCTGTCTACTCACTCAGTGATAGTTCGTATGCTAACACTGTGATTTTTTACTCACTCTGTGGTAGTCCATATGTTCAAATGTGATTGTCTGCTCACTCTGTGATAGTTCGTATGCTCACACCGTGATTGTCTACTCACTCTGTGATAGTTCGTATGCTCACTCTGTGATTGTCTACTCACTCTGTGATAGTCCGTATGCTCACACTGTGATTGTCTACTCACTCTGTGATAGTTCGTATGCTCACTCTGTGATTGTCTACTCACTCTGTGATAGTCCATATGCTCACACTGTGATTGTCTACTCACTCTGTGATAGTCCATATGCTCACACTGTGATTGTCTACTCACTCTGTGATAGTCCATATGCTCACACTGTGATTGTCTACTCACTCTGTGATAGTCCATATGCTCACTCTGTGATTGTCTACTCACTCTGTGATAGTCCATATGCTCACACTGTGATTGTCTACTCACTCTGTGATAGTCCATATGCTCACACTGTGATTGTCTACTCACTCTGTGATAGTCCATATGCTCACTCTGTGATTGTCTACTCACTCTGTGATAGTCCATATGCTCACACTGTGATTGTCTACTCACTCTGTGATAGTCCATATGCTCACTCTGTGATTGTCTACTCACTCTGTGATAGTCCATATGCTCACACTGTGATTGTCTACTCACTCTGTGATAGTCCATATGCTCACACTGTGATTGTCTACTCACTCTGTGATAGTCCATATGCTCACTCTGTGATTGTCTGCTCACTCTGTGATAGTCCGTATGCTCACACTGTGATTGTCTACTCACTCTGTGATAGTCCGTATGCTCACACTGTGATTGTCTACTCACTCTGTGATAGTCCGTATGCTCACACTGTGATTGTCTACTCACTCTGTGATAGTCCATATGCTCACACTGTGATTGTCTACTCACTCTGTGATAGTCCATATGCTCACTCTGTGATTGTCTACTCACTCTGTGATAGTTCGTATGCTCACACTGTGATTGTCTACTCACTCTGTGATAGTCCATATGCTCACACTGTGATTGTCTACTCACTCTGTGATAGTCCATATGCTCACACTGTGATTGTCTACTCACTCTGAATGTAAAATCTCTACAGCTCCACCACAGAAACTTCCTGGCCAGGGACTGAGCAGCATTACAAAACCAGACACTCAGGATGTTACTCTCATGTGTAAAACATATACTTTGAAGGCTGAGCACAAGAACACTCCTGTCTGGTACAGAAATAGTGAACCACTGCCTGAAGGTAAACTATACATATTTTAGGCCAAGAAAGATACCAGTGGTGCTCTGTAATAGAACATCAGTAGCCAAGGGAAAAGTAAGAGAAACAGATCAAGAGATGGGGAAAAAATTAGAGAAACAGGACAAAAGATGGGAAGAAAGTGAGAGAAACAGGACAAGAGATGAGGAGAAAGTGAGAGAAATAGAACAAGAGATGGGGAGAAAGTGAGAGAAATAGAACAAGAGATGGGGAGAAAGTGAGAGAAACAGAACAAGAGATGGGGAGAAAGTGAGAGAAACAGAACAAGAGATGGGGAGAAAGTGAGAGAAACAGAACAAGAGATGGGGAGAAAGTGAGAGAAACAGAACAAGAGATGGGGAGAAAGTGAGAGAAATAGAACAAGAGATGGGGAGAAATGAAAGGAACAGAGTAAGATGTGAGGAAAAAGTGAGAGAAAAAAGAGTAAGAGATGGAGAAGAAATGAGAAAAAGGGAGAAAGTGAGAGAAATATAGCAAGAGATGGGGAGAAAGTGAGAGAAATATATCAAGAGATGGGGAGAAAGTGAGAGAAATATATCAAGAGATGGGGAGAAAGTGAGAGAAATATAGCAAGAGATGGGGAGAAAGTGAGAGAAATATAGCAAGAGATGGGGAGAAAGTGAGAGAAATATAGCAAGAGATGGGGATAAAGTGAGAGAAATGTAGCAAGAGATAATAAGAAAGTAAAGGGAATATAGCAAGAGATAAGGAGAATGTGAGAGAAATAGAGAAAGTGATGGGAGAAAGTGAAAGAAATATAGCTAGTGATTGGAGAGAGGATGAAAAGAAGTAGAGATTGAAAGAGAATGAAAAAAACATACAGAAAGAGGCAGAGCAAAAGATAGTGAGAAAGTTAGGTTTAAGTCATAAAACATTTGTCAGTGAGCAGTGACACAGAGAGCCATAAAATTGTAACATATCAGTGAGATAGAGAGCCATGAAACTGTAACATATCAGTGAGATAGAGAGCCATAAAATTGTAACATATCAGTGAAATAGAGAGCCATGAAACTGTAACATATCAGTGAGATAGAGAGCCATAAAACTGTAACATATCAGTGAGATAGAGAGCCATGAAACTTTAAGATATCAGTCAGATAGAGAGCCATAAAATTGTAACATCTCAGTGAGATAGAGAGCCATGAAACTGTAACATATCAGTGAGGTAGAGAGCCATAAAACTGTAACATATCAGTGAGGTAGAGGGCCATGAAACTGTAACATATCAGTCAGATAGAGAGCCATAAAACTGTAACATATCAGTCAGATAGAGAGCCATAAAACTGTAACATATCAGTGAGATAGAGAGCCATGAAAATGTAACATATCAGTGAGGTAGAGAGCCATGAAACTGTAACATATCAGTGAAGTAGAGAGCCATAAAAATGTAACATATCAGTGAGGTAGAGAGCCATGAAACTAACATATCAGTCAGAGAGCCATAAAACTGTAACATATCAGTCAGATAGAGAGCCATAAAACTGTAACATATCAGTGAGGTAGAGAGCCATGAAAATGTAACATATCAGTGAGGTAGAGAGCCATAAAACTGTAACATATCAGTCAGATAGAGAGCCATAAAACTGTAACATATCAGTCAGATAGAGAGCCATGAAACTGTAACATGTTGTGTATCATCATCACCTTTCACTCCCTTGACAGCATGGGCCATGAATAAAGGCTCTTCAGTCATCCTTGTTCTTGGAATTATTCGCTTCTTCCTTCCAAGTGTACCCCTTGTCTCTGAGCACTGTCATAATTTCTCTTTTCCAAGTAAGTCTAGGTCTTCCTCATTTTCTATTTCTGTGAGGATTCCATGTCAGCGCCTGTCTTGCTATGCTGGTGTTGGGTTTCCTCAGGGTGTGGCCAATCCAGCTTCATTTCCTTGACATGATTTGTAGGTTCATAGGTTCTTGTCCTGCCCTTTCCCAGACCTCCTCATTCCTGATCTTGTCCTGCCATTTAATGCTTAAAATCCTCCTCAAGCAGTAGTTCATGAATGTTTGTATCCTTTGTTGTATTGTCTTGGTCATAACCCATGTCTCTGAATCATATAGTATGGCAGTCTTTACATTTGTATTGAAAAGCCTAAGTTTGGTTCTTGTTTTGATGTTCTTAGATGACCATATTTTATGTTAAGATGGATAAATGCTGTTCTTGCCTTGTTTATTCTAGCTTTAACATCCTTTTCCATTCCTCCATATTTATCCACTACGCTACGTAGATATATGAAATACTCTGCTTCCTCAATTGGCACTCCCTCAATTATCATGAGGCTAATGCTTGCACTATTACTTTTCATTATCTTTGTTTTTTTTTTTGTCTGTTAATAAGTTTAGCTGAATTCTTGCTTAAGATCTGAAGTTTCTCTTGCATTTGTGTGTGGCTGTGTGGCAGAAGTGCCACATCATCTGCGAAGTCAAGATATTCCAATTGGTTACACAGTGTCCATTGTATCCCATTTATTTTCCCTTGTGTGGTAGTTTTCATGATCCACTCAGTTGCTAGAAGAAATAGGAATGGTGATAGCAAACATGCAGAGGCATACCTGCTTCCACTTTAAAACTTTCTGTGAAAGTTCCTTCATGCATGATTCTGCAAGTTGTTCCTTCATATATGTTCTCTATAAGCTTTGTTATCTTGGCTGGGATATCATAGCATTCTACAATCTAAACTATTGAATGCCTTCTTATAATCAATGAATGTAACTAACAGTGAAGAATCCCATTCCATGGACTATTATACTATTATTTGCATTGTAGCAGTGTGGTCAGTACAGGAACTTCCTTGCCTAGAACATGTTGTTTATGATCTTTATATAATGGTAGTTCTCAGGCTAGAGAATTTTAATATTTTTAAAAATCTGTATGTTCACTGGATGCATAAATGTATGTGTGTGTATTTGTCTTCCAGGTGACATACAAGATGGCGGGAGCTTTTTAACGCTCTCGCCAGCATAATTGCATATGAGTCTTGTGCAGCACCTTACATCATAAAACGGGAGTTGGACATGAGGCCGACAACCTCATCCTGAGACCCATCTAGAGGTGACTCTAGATGAAGAAAAACCCTGCTGTTATGGAATCTCACAACAATTGTAACCAAACATCAGAGTCAACAACTCTGCATGCCACTGACAACAATCGAAAATTCATTGACCCCCAAATGCATAACAAAATTCGGATTTTGGAATGTAAGAGCGATGGCCACAACAACAAAAACTGCTCAGGTAATAAAAGAAATAGATAGATATCACCTGGATGTGTTGGGCATCAGTGAAATGCAATGGCCAGTAGCAAGGAAAAGAATGGCGGAAAACCGTAAGTTAATAATATAGTCCGGCAGAGACGATGGGAAATACCTGGAAGGAGTTGGTATAATTATGTCATCTGTGGCAGCAAAGAGCCTTACAGAATGAGAACCAGTGAACAGTTGTATGCTAAGAGCATGATACAAAATAAGGCACGGAAGAATGACAATCATACAATGCTGTGCACTCACAAACAATACAGATCATGAAGTAAAAGATGATTTCTATTACCAACTACAACAACTTATCAACAAAGTACCTGAACATGACATCTTAATTGTCATGGGAGACTTCAATGCCAAGGTAGGAAAAGATAACACCGACGTTGAAAAAGTAATGGGGAAAGAAGGAATTGATACATTAAATCAGAATGGAGAAAGATTAATTGAAATATGTCTAAAAGAGGGCATGAAGGAACAATATTTCCACACAAAGAAATACGTAAAACAACATGGATATCTCCAGATGATAGAACCAGAAACCAGATCGATCATTTTGTATTAGAAAACAATTCAGAACATCTCTGATAGATGTAAGAGCATATAGGGGTGCAGATGCCAACAGTGACCACAATCTGTGTATAGGGAGGATAAGACTTAAACTGAAAAGCCAACACAAGAAAGCACTACTCAGAAAGATAAACAGTCATAGCCTATAAGAAGAAAATACTAACAGTGATTTCAATCTGGAGCTTACCAAACATTTCACAGAACTCAAAGAGGTAGACAAGACAGATATAGATGAATTATAGCAGTCATACAGCACAACCATAATCACGGCAGCAAAAGCAAGTGCTGGACTGCAATCAACAAGTAGAAAAGCATGGATAATACATGAAAGACGAGCAGCCAAATTAGCCATGTTGAATGTAAAGACAGATCTTGGAAAAGTTTTGGCAAAAGCAACACACTAAGAACTAGACAATAAAGTCAAAAGTTCAGCTAGAAGAGACAAAAGAGAATATATGGACAATATGGAAAAAGAAGCAGAAAATGCAGCAAAAACAGGAGACAGCAAAACTCTGTATAACATACAGAAGAGGCTAACAGGTACTGTTACCTCCAGAGAAAGACCAGTCTTTAGCAAAACAAGCAACCTATTAACATCAAGTAAAGACCAAAAGCAAACATGGGCCAAACACTTCCAAGAAATACTTAATCAGCTACACCTAAATGAATTAATAAATCTTGAAACTGATTTACCAGTCCCACAGCTAAATGTCAACTTAGATGAAGTTACACTGAATGAAACTGAAACAGCAGTGAATCTAATGGCTAACAAAGCTGCAGGTGAAGATGAAATAATAGTCGAAATGTTAAAAGCTATTAACAGTGACAATATGAGCCAACTACAAAGAATGTTTAATACAATTTGGAAAGAAGAAAAAGTCCCTTCTAAATGGAAAAAGGGAATCATTGTTAAAATATCTCAGAAAAGGCAACCTCAGTGACTGCAATAACTGGAGGGGTGTAACCTTACTATCAGTTGTGTCAAAGGTGTTTTGTAAAGTGATTCTGAATAGAATTAAGGATGCAGTGGAAACTGCAATGAGAGAAGAAAAGGCAGAATTTTGTAAAGGGAGAAGCTGTTTCTACCAGATCTTTACTCTAACAATAATACTTGAAGAACATATTGAAAAGCAAAAACCATTAATCCTGAACTTCATAGACTTTAAAAAAGCATTTGATAGCATAGACAGAGACTCATTGTAGATAATTTTAAGACTATATGGAATACCATCTAAAATTATCAACATCATTAGAGATCTCTACAACGGATATGTTTGTGCAGTCAAGACAGATGAAGGAATGAGCGAATGGTTTCAGATTGAAACAGGCATGAAACAAGGATGTATAATATCTCCATTGCTCTTTGGAATTGCCATAGACTTTATAATGAAAAGATTCTGTACAGGTAAAACCGGCATTGATTGGGTACATGGGACCCAAATAGAAGATCTTGATTTTGCTGATGACATAACTCTTATCAGTGAAAATGTGAAATCAGTGCAGGAAAAAACAGATTCCTTGTCTTCCTTGGCTAGCAAAATAGGTCTTGAAATTAACAAGGAAAAAAACAAAAATAATGAAACTTCTCATTAATCAAGAGGGACAATTATATGTAGAAGGGACAGTTGTTGATGAAGTAAACCAATCTGCATACCTTTGCAGCAACATAGACCAGGATGGTGACACCAGGAAGGAAGTTAGAATTGCATAAGCAGCATTGTCCTTAAAAAATCTTGAGAGCATTTGGAATTCAAAAGTTATAAGCACAAAAACCAAGTTAAGATTATTCAATTCAAATGTGATAAACACCCTCATTTATGCATGCAGCTGGAAAACAACTAAAGAAATAGACAAGAAATTAGACCCTTTTGAAAACAAATGCCTAAGGAAAAATACTTGGTATAAAGTGGAATGAATTTAAGAACAACAGAGATAAGACAGATGAGCAAACAACAACCCGTCTCATGCGTGATCAGAAAAAGAAGATGGACATATGTAGGCCATGTGATGAGAAGAAACAATCAGAGAATACCAAAACAAGCTATCAAGTTGAGCACAACAGGCCGAAGAAAAAGAGGTCGACCACATGAAACTCTAAAGAGGACATTGTTAAGAGAAGCCATAAATCCCTTGATGAAATTGAGAGACTTGCTGAGAAAAGGAAAACTTGGCAAACAACTATGCGAGCCCTATGTGATGTTTAACGACACAGGAAGGATGTAAGATGTAAGCATATATATATGATCTTGTGCATGTGCAGTGTACTAAAAAGATCTAATCATTTATTTAATTTCTGCATTTAACAAAAAAAACTTGTTTCTGTTTCAGCAAACTTAGTGGACCCTCTTCGCTACAGCTTCAGTCCTGACTACACTGAGCTTCGTATTAAAAATCTCATTAAGAGTGTTGACACTGCATGTTTCCAGTGTAATGTCTCCAACAGTGTGGGCTATGCCTTTTATGATGGGTACCTGAAAGTAATAAGTATGTCTTTGTTTTTTGTTCTACTATGTGTTCTGTTTGTTTGGTTTGTCTTGTATTACAGATGCACAAATGTGTCACACTGGTGTGCAGAGTTGTAGACTTAAGTCAGCTGACTTGGACCTGAGTGTGACTTCATTCACTTTAAAGACTTGACTTGACTTGACATTTTTAGTTGATTTGAAATCTATATCTATTTTATGCACCATGGTATAGTTAAGACAATGAATGCTTCAGTAATGCCATTGCCTTATGTGGTGTAGGACATCTCTCTCTTGTCCCTTCAGTCATCATCATCATCATGTGCCGTGCCAACTGGCGTTGGCTATTATGCTTCTCCAGAGTACCAAATCCTTCATGCAGGCCATCAGTTCAGTTGGTGATCTCTCACACCATCCCGTCAGACTGTCCAGTATCATTTCTCTTGGTCTTCCTCTTGATCTTCTTCCTTCTATTTTTCCTGTTGTTATAATATTTTCAATGCCCCCTCTTCTCACTGCATGTCCTATGAAAGTACATTGTCTCTCTCTTATCTTTTTGACAATGTTTTTTGTCTCTCCAGCTCTTCTCATACATTCTTCATTAGTTATTTTTGCTGTCCAGGGGATTCGCAACATTCTTCTAATAAACCACATTTCTGCTGCTTCCAATGATTTTTGTGCAGACCTGCCTATTGTCCATGATTCACTTCCATATAACAAGATAGGTTCAATATAGCATTTTAGGACTTGTTTTCTAACATTCATTGATAAAAATGTGTTAGCTAATATGTTTCTCATTCTCTGAAATGCAGTCTTTGCTTGGCCTATTCTGTTCCTAATTTCTGTTCTGCATTTCCCATCTGAAGTTATTACTGCTCCAAGGTATTTGAATTTCTGCACCTGCTTTAGAATAGTTCCGTTTAATTTAATACTGCATGCTGGTGGATTCTGTTTCTTAGATGTAACCATAGTCTCTGTCTTTTTGATGTTCAAAGTAAGGCCTTTCTGTTCACTTTCTTTGGCGACTTTATCCAAGAGATTTTGCAGGTCTTGTTGGTTCTCAGCTATCAGTACTGTGTCGTCAGCATACCGAAGGTTGTTAATATTGTATCCTCCAATTTTGATGCCTGGTTCTGTGATGATTGTTCTTAGAATATTCTCGCTGTACAGAGAAAAAAGGTCTGGAGATAGTACACATCCTTGTCGCACCCCTTGTTTTATAGGTTGATATTTTCCAATTCTATTTTCAACTGGAACTGCTGCTTCTTGCTGCCAGTATAGATGTTTTACAATCCTCAGGTCTTTGCCGTCTATATTGATGTCTTCAAGCATTTTAATAATTTCATTATGTTTCACCCTGTCAAATGCCTTGGTGTAATCAATGAAGCATAAGTAGAGATCTTTCTGTACTTCTAAAGCTCTTTCTGTTAGTGTTCGTAAAGCATAAATGGCATTGTGTGTTCCCTTTCCTTCAACAAATCCAAACTGTTCATCTGCTATTTCCATTTTTATCTTTTTCCTTGTTCTTCTCATAATTATTCTCAGAAGTAGCTTCGTTATGTGACATGAGAGGCTGATAGTCCGGTGGTCGTCACATTCCTTTGCACCTGGTTTCTTTGGTAGTGCTATAAACGTGGATTTAATCAGGTCACTGGGAATATAACCACCTTCAGTACCCAAGACATAATGGGCCACTGGTAGCAAGAGATTTCCACTTTGTTACCGCTGTCAGACATAGGTCTATCTAATGTGAATGTACGGTTTGTTAAGTTTTACCTCTTTCACATCTAGTCATTATGTCTTAATCTGTTTACTGTAGGACAGTGATGAGATTGTTGGACAGTGATGGGATTGTTGGACAGTGATGGGATTGTTGGACAGTGATGGGATTGTTGGACAGTGATGAGATTGTTGGACAGTGATGGGATTGTTGGACAGTGATGGGATTGTTGGACAGTGATGGGATTGTTGGACAGTGATGGGATTGTTGGACAGTGATGGGATTGTTGGACAGTGATGGGATTGTTGGACAGTGATGGGATTGTTGGACAGTGATGGGATTGTTGGACAGTGATGGGATTGTTGGACAGTGATGAGATTGTTGGACAGTGATGAGATTGTTGAACAGTGATGGGATTGTAAGATAATGATGGGAAGAAATGAGCACAAATCACATAAAGGTGGTTCAAAGGTGCCAGTAAACTGATTGAATTATAACAGTCCCCAAAAGACACATACAGGAAGAAGTCAAAGAAAGAATTAAACACCAAAATCCAGACCCATGCATGATGGCAACATTCACCATGGAAGAACTCAGTAAGGCTACAGAAAAACTAAAAGATAAATCTCCAGGAAAAGATGGAAGATCAAAAGAAATGATAAAGAACCTGGGACCAGCAGCAAAAACATCCTTCACATCTACAAACAGTCCTCCTTCACATCTACAACCAGCCCTCCTTCACATCTACAACCAGTCCTCCTTCACATCTATAACCAGTCCTCCTTCACATCTATAACCAGTCCTCCTTCACATCTACAACCAGTCCTCCTTCACATCTACAACCAGTCCTCCTTCACATCTATAACCAGTCCTCCTTCACATCTATAACCAGTCCTCCTTCACATCTACAACCAGCCCTCCTTCACATCTACAACCAGTCCTCCTTCACATCTACAACCAGTCCTCCTTCACATCTATAACCAGTCCTCCTTCACATCTACAACCAGTCCTCCTTCACATCTACAACCAGTCCTCCTTCACATCTACAAACAGTCCTCCTTCACATCTACAACCAGTCCTCCTTCACATCTACAGCCAGCCCTCCTTCACATCTACAACCAGCCCTCCTTCACATCTACAACCAGTCCTCCTTCACATCTACAACCAGCCCTCCTTCACATCTACAACCAGTCCTCCTTCACAGCTACAACCAGTCCTCCTTCTTATCTACAACCAGTCCTCCTTCTTATATACAACCAGCCCTCCTTCTTATCTACAATCAGTCCCCCTTATCTACAATCAGCCCTCCTCCTTATCTGCAACCAGCCCTTCTCCTTATCTACAACCAGATCTCCTTCTTATCTACAACCAGCTCTCCTTCTTATCTACAACCAGCCCTCCTTCTTATCTACAGCCAGCCCTCCTTCTTATCTACAACCAGCCCTCTTTCACAGCTACAACCAGTCCTCCTTCACATCTACAACCAGTCCTCCTTCACATCTACAACCAGTCCTGGAGCTTCAGAAAATTTCCTGAGAGAGGCAGTCATCACTTTCATTAGAAAAAAAAGGAAAAAACAAGCACAAGAAACCCAGCTACAGACCTATCAGCCTCCTAAGCTGCAAGGGCAAAGTGAGAGAAAGGATGGTCAACACCAGACTCATACAACACCAGACTCATACAACACCAGACTCACACAACACCAGACTCATACAACAACTAGAACAAAATCACCTGATAAACAGTGCACAGTCAGCATACAGGAAACACCACAGCACAGAAGACCAGCTCATCTACCTAACCCAAGAAATAGAAAATTCTTTTTAGGAGAAGAAAAAAGTTCTGGTCATCTTTGTAGACCTAACACAAGCATTCAACAGAGTATGTTAAAAAGGTCTCCTCCTGAAACTACTCATCAACAAAGTTGAAAGAACAGTGTTTTGATGGATATGAGATTTCTTGAGATATAGAACAGCCAGGGTCAAAATGAATGGAAAACTGAGCCACAGGACATACAGGAAATCACAACAGAACTGAAGCACAACAACTGTGGCCCTACAGTGGGTACCATCCCACTGTGGAATAGCTGGCAATGAAATAGCTGACAGCCTATTCAAAGCTGGCAGCAATCAAGATCAAACCAATCATCCAGTAAACTACCAAGAGGCAAAAACTATAATCTGTAACCAGTGCAGATCTGAATGGAGGAAACAACTGAAATCCAATAACAGACAAGATCCAGTACACCAGCTACAAGGACATCAGCAAGCTATCCTCTTTCACCTAAGGACAGACCACTGCAGACTACGAAGCCACCTATATTGACTCAAAATGTCTCACACAGACGAGTGACCATGTGACAGCAGAGTCCAAACTCCAGAACATATCCATCAAGAGTGCCCAAGCCATGCGGACCTGAGGCATGAGACATGGCCAGAGGACACAAGCTTGGTGCAGAAGCTTTGGGGCTCCTATCAGGATCTGGAGTGGACAGCAGGCTTTGCCATGTCGACAGGGATCAGGATCTGATGTCACCAACAACCTCGAACGCAGAAAAAGAGGAAGAATGAGTATATGACTAGCCATTGACTTATCAATACCATGCATGTAATAACATGTGCATCTTGTAAAGTGAGATAGATGGTTGGATTTGCGTTAACAGCCTTAAAAGTGTTGGAGTGTGCCCAAATGCTTTATTCCTTACAAGTAGAAGGAATTGGCAGGTAAAAAAAAATTAAGAAACTAAAAATAAGTCTAATGAAGCTGATGGTGTAACGAAAATTAATATTGTATCTATAATACATTTTATATTATCGTTTAACATAAAAATGAGTAAATTGCTGTGAGATATATGATAAAATGAAGAATAAAATATGTATGTAGTGCCACTTTTGTTTACTTTACTTTCACAATTTAATTTCCTAGTGCATGGTGGTAAACAGAATTAGCAGTCACTCTGTTTTCACTCATAGACTTAAGACTTTACTTGAGATTTGACTCAGGACTCAGCTTTAAGATGCTTGCAAGGACTTCAGACTTAAGACCTGAAGACTATGACTTGAGACTTGCCATGAAGGACTTGAATGCATCTCTGCTAGTGTGGAATAACATCTAAGGATCTTAACAATAGAAAATGTTCTCATAAAAGAGAAGCAAAATACATAAATGTTACATGTATAGAGCACACAATACTGCATTAATGATAATGGTAGCATAAATAAGAAATCATGAGACATTCTGATATGTTTTCTATGTTGTTGTGTAGCACAAGTCATTTGTAGTGAGAAAATAAATCACAGACCATCCAAGATTAAATTCTTCAGAAGAGTTTTCAGATTGAAGGAGAAGACCTCAAGGCTAAACATCTGAAGATCTAAAGATCAAAGTAGGAGACCCCAAGACTAAACATCTGAAGATCAAAATATCTGAAGTCTAAAGATCTCAATGCTGAAAATCTCACATACAAAAATCTAACACCTAAAGATTTCAATTTTAAAGACCTAATGCCTGAAGGTCTCAAGTCCAAAGACCTAAAATATAATGATGTCAGTTTCAAAAACTTAAATTCTAAAATTCTCTAGTCTGAGAATCTAAACATCTCAAGTCTTAGGACCTAAAGTCTAAAGGTCTCTTATACGAGGGGAAGTCACGAAGTAACTCACAGATTGAAATATTTTATCAGTGGCAGTTATCAGGTAGTATTTAAATATATCCTTAGAGAGTACCATCATCTAATTTTATAATAGTTGTATGTAGGGGGTGCTGGAAGTTACGTGCGCATGTGCAAAGCAATAACAAAATGGCTACCCATCTGTTAGTATGTACCAAAGAAGAACAGAGAAGTGTAGTGCGATTTCTGTGGGCTAAAGGACATTCAGTTGAGGACATTCATAAGGAAATGATTACAGTTTATGCTGAAAAGTGTTTATCACATAAAGTAGTCTATAACTTGGTAAAAGAATTTTCTCAGGGACGCACTGAAGTTGTTGACAAAGTCCGACTTGGCCATCCTGTTCAGATTGCAATAGAAGTGACTGTGCAACACGTGAATGAGATTATCAGAGCTGATAGACGAGTAACGATAGACAGTGTAGCAAGTGCAGTCGGATGTTCACAAGGCTTAGCCTACAGAATAATGCATGAGCAATTGAATTTTCAGAAAGTTTGCTCACTTTGGGTACCCAGAGATCTGAATGATGAACACAAAATGAACCGATTTGGTTTGTCATTGCAGCATCTTTGTCATTACGCATATGAAGGTGAAGACATGCTCCAAAGGATTATTACTGGAGACGAATCTTGGCCACAGTTACCAACCCATATCAAAACATGCCTCAATGCAGTGGAAGCACCTGTCATTGCCATGCGCAAAAAAATTCAAGATTATGCCTTCTGCAGGGAAGGTTATGCTGACAGCGTTCTGGAATTATCAAGGAGTGTTGTTAACCAAGTTCCAGAAGTATGGTGATAGTGTTAATTCTGTATCGTACTGTGAAGTTATGTTGATGCTACGGGATGCAATGTGAAGAAAACGTCCTGGTTTGCTGACTTACGGCTCAGTTAACCCAAGAGAAAATTAGCCAGTTGGGTTAGGAAGTTCTTGAACATCCACCCTATAGTCCTGACTTAGCTCCAAGTGATTTTCATCTGTTTGGTCCATTGAAAAACCACCTTGGCGGGAGAAGATTCTCGAGTGATAAAGAAGTGGAAACAGAAGTGAAAAAATGGTTAAGAAGTCAGACTCCTGATTTTTATGCCATGGGTATTGCATAATCGATTACATGATGGGACAAATGTATCAATGTTGGTGGTGATTATGTTGAGAAATAGAGGAATAATGTAGGTTCAAAAATTAAGAGTTTTCAAATTACTGTGGCATTTAGTTTTTTTGTAACAAGCATTTGCGAGTTACTTAGTGACTTCCCCTCATATAAGGACCTAAAGTGTAAATATAATCGTATCTGGTTAGAAGACAAAATCTCCAAAAACTCATATGACAGTTATGCATTCATAGCAATGTTTCATTGATTAACCTGCACTTAATCTGCAATGACAGAATATATTGTAGAAACCATGTCTTGTATTAAGGGCGTGTAGAAAGAAAAAAGAAAGGCATGTAAACAATAAGTACATTAAATAAATGGATAAGTATGACAAACAAGACAAATCTTACTAGTCTAGAGTTCAATGGAATATGATAAATCAGTTCTGTAGTACTGCCTTTTGCTAGAATTTATGAGAGGATAATTTTGTGCAATCAAACTGTTTCTATTATTGATTATATCACTTAATTAGATACAATACTGTTAATTTCTGTTATTTATATTGTTATTTTCTTACCATTCTTGTGTTGCATGTTCTTATTTAGTTACAGTTATCATTAGTTATCATTATACATGGTTTTATTTCATTATGATATTTACTATTCATGTTACTGTTTTGTTTTTCAAACTCATTTCAGGTTCCATCAAAATTATCAGACGTCCAGCTGATGTTATTGAGGTAGAGAACAATAAAGTGTTTGATATCACTGTTCAGCATGTCGCAGATGAGTGTTGCCCTATTACTAAGCGTTGGATTCACAATGAGAAAGTGTTGCTTGACAAAGATCTACAGACACAACCTTTGGTGTAAGTTATTTTAACATTTTTTATGAATGAAATGATCATGTGATTAATGAAATAATCATGTCATAAATAAAAAAAAAAGGTCAGATATAACAAGCAAAAGAGGAGATCAGTTCACAAGGTATGTGGCAAGAAAGAAGAATTGCAGTGGCATCCCAGAAACTAGCACAAATGAAGAGTATGTGGCATGGTATCAACCAGAAAACAAAGTTATGTTTAATAGCTTACATATTCCCAGTGGCAATGTATGGATGTGAAATATGGGCACCTAACAAATCACTAGAAAAAAGAATAACAACATTTGAAATGAAATGTTACAGAAGGACACTTAGAATATCATGGAGAGAACAAAAATCAAATAAAGAGATACTGATGGGATGAGTGAATGGTTCCAGATTGAAACAGGCGTGAAACAAGGATGTATACTGTCTCCTTTACTTTTTGGGATTACAATAGACTTCACAGGTATTGACTGGGTACTTGGGACCCAACTAGAAGATCTTGATTTTGCTGATGACATAACTCTTATCAGTAATAATGTGAATTCCATGCAAGAAAAAACAGATAGCCTATCTTCACTGGCTAGCAAAATAGGACTTGAAATTAACAAGGACAAAACAAAAATAATGAAAATTCCCATCAATCAAAATGGAAAAATACACATAGAAGGGACAGATATTGAAGAAGTCAATCAATTTGCATACCTTGGCAGCTACATAGACCAGGATGGTGACACTAGAAAGGAGGTTAGGATCAGAATTGCAAAAGCAGCATCAATCTTCAAGAATCTTGAGAACATATGGAATTCAGAAGTTATAAGCACAAAAACCAAGTTAAGACTATTCAATTCAAATGTAATATCCACCCTCATTTATGCATGCGAAAGCTGGAAAACAACTAAAGAAATAGAAAAGAAATTAGACTCTTTTGAAAACAAATGCCTAAGGAAAATACTAGGCATCAAGTGGAATGAATTCAAGAACAATGCAGAAATAAGACAGATGACTGAACAACAACCAGTCTCACGGGTGATCAGGAAAAGGAGATGGACATATGTTGGTCACTTGATGAGAAGAAATGATCAGAGAATCCCAAAACAAGCTATCAAGTGGAACACAACAGGCTGAAGAAAAAGGGGCAGACTGCGTGAAACTCTGAAGAGGACATTATTAAGAGAGGCCAAGTTAACAGGCATAAAATCCTTTGATGAGGTTGAAAGACTCGCCGAAGACAGAAAAAATTGGCAAACTACTTTGCGAGCCCTATGTGACGTTTAACGGCACGGGAAGAATATAAGAGATAAGATAAGATAAGATGGGATTAGGTGTCGCAGAAAACTGGCTCATTAACACCATAAAAATTAGAAAGCTGAGATACTTAGGCCACATCAAGAGACACAACAGCTTAGAGAGGTTGATACTGTATTGCATTCAAGGAGACAGTGAGAACAACAATGTCTTGGAAAGAAATGTCACATGAATGAATGAATGTGACAAGAAATAAGGATATGACAAAAAAGTGTGGTTATGACAAGGGATATTAAAATATGAAGTGGAGATATGATAAGAGAAGTGGAGATATGACAAGAGAAGTGATGGTGTGACAAGAGAAGTGATAATATGACAAGAGAATGAAGATATGACAGGTGAATTGGAGAACAAGTGAAGAGACGTGAAACTATGACAGGTGACATAAAAATATGTAAGAGAGGTGAAACTATGACAGATGGAGTAAAAATATGTAGAAGAAGTGAAACTATGACAGGTGAAGTAAGAATATGTAGGAGAAGTGAAACTATGACAGATGAAGTAAAAATATGTAGGAGAAGTGAAACTATGAAAAGAGAAATGAATATATAACAGGACAAGTAAAGAGACTTTACTTTGACATTTCTTGAGCACAAACAGGCATGTGTACACAAAACAGAAATGAAAATGGTGTTTGGTAGAGTTTTACAAAAAGATAGAAAGAGTGAGGAGAGTGGGCAGAAACAAGAAAGCAAGGTGAGTACATATAAATGAAAGACTTACAACAATCCAATATTTCAGCAAAAGTATTTATCAAGGATCACATACAAAAACAATACAACCTTGGAGGGGAGAGAGAGTGATACAATGTTAACCAAGCCAGAGACCCCTGGGAACAACTGTGTTAAGAACACACTTATCTTAACATAGTCTTTATGAGACAGGGAACATAGATTTGTTTGCTTAAAAACTCTGACCTATTTCTGTAGCTCAGCAAAAATCAGGGTACCACGCATCATCGCCAGTGTGCATACAAAGAAGAAGAAGAAGAACCTAGCCAGGAGAAGGTGAAATAAATGATTATAGTTATGGTAGAGAGGTTGTAATGTGATGCTGTGAGGAGGTTCTGAACTATGTGTAACAAGTGAGAAGGAGTGAGTTTAGTGGAGAGGGATTATAATTGTTGTTAAGCGTAGCTGAATAGCGAGTTTAATCCATGTTGTTTCAGCGTCACATAATCCTGAACACAACAGTTCTCAAGTGCTAGGCAGTTTGTGTCATCTGTGTGACATTGTTTGATGGCTGTTACTAGAAAGTCAGATTTGCCTCTATGGTTGGGGCCATTGAAATAATTTGGGACTGGTTTTGAAGCATGCTGATGGTGTAACATGTACAAATACAAATATGATTGTGGATTTTCACTTTATTCTCTAAAATCTACATACACACAAATTAACATATCATTTAATTTTAATTCATAACAGATAACAACTCATCTTGAAGACAGGTTATAAAGTAAACAGATTAGTATGTTACACAGGGACAAAGTGAAAAAGAAAATCTATGACCTTGTGAACATCTTATTTGCAGTTGGTCAATGCTTGTTAAACATTTCTTTGTTATAAGTAACCTTAGTCACATTCATGTTTCATGATACAATGTAAGATTATAACCTGACTTAATCATATAACATGAAAGTTATTAGCTGGTATCACCACACAGCACAGAGACTTCTAGCTAACTTTGTCACACAACATAAAAGGTAGTAGTTAATTTTGTTATATGACATGAAAGCTGTGAGCAGAATTTGTCACATGACATGAAAACTATCAGCTAGTTTTGCCACACAACACAAAAGTTATTAGCTAGCTTTGTCATACAACATAATGATTTCTAGCTGACTTTGCCACACAATATAAAAGTTATCATCTAGCTTTCACACATTTGCATCCTTCTTACATCCTTCCCATGCCGTTAAACATCGCATAGGGCTTGCATGGTAATTTGTCACATTTTCCTGTTTTCGGCGAGCTTTTCAACTTAATCAAGGGATGTTATGCCCATTAAACTGGCATCTCTTAGCAATGTCCTCTTTAAAGTTTCATGTGGTCGACCTGTTTTTCTTTGGCCTGTTATGTTCCACTTGATAGCTTGCTTTGATATTCTCCAATTGTTTCTTCTCATCACATGACCGACATATGTCCATCTTCTTTTTCTGATTACCCATGAGACAGGTTGTTGTTTGCTTATCTGTCTTATCTCTGCGTTGTTCTTGAATTCGTTCCACTTTATATCGAGTATTTTCTTAGGCATGTGCTTTCAAATGAGTTTAATTTCTTGTCTATTTCTTTAGTTGTTTTCTAGCTTTCACATGCATAAATGAGGGTGGATATTACATTTGAATTGAATAATTTTAACTTGGTTTTTGTGCTTATAACTTTTGAGTGCCATATGTTCTCAAGTGATTGAACCACAGTTAAATGAAACTCAGATGAGATTTAGAAAAAAGAAGCTATACAGATGCCATCTTTTCCTTAAGACAGCTAACAGAAAAATCAGTTGAACACAATCGGATATTGGACATACCTTATGTAGATCAAGAAAAAGAATTTGATAGAGTAAATAGATATGCAGGAAACTCTCTACCGTGGAGAGCAGAACAACAACACAACTCCTTCAGATCATCAGATAAACTGTGGGGGAATCTTACAGCATTATGGAGTTAGAACACATCTGATCAATCTATGCAAAAACTTATGAAACAGTCAGTGTTAGAACAAATATGGGACACTGAACCATTCATCAAAAAATCTAAAGTGAGGCAAGGCAGTTTACTATCTCCCTTACTATTCATAACATATACTGACAACATCTGCAAATAAGCCAACATACATATTAAAAACTCCATCATAAAGCTGCCCGACAGCCAAACCCCAGAAAGAAAACCGATAAACCCACAACACCTTCCAGAAGACAAACCCAATGGGAGGACCATAAATGAACTCATTTTTTGCTGGTGATAAGCACTTATAGCCACATCAGAAAAAGACCTACAGCAGACCATGGATAATTTAGCAAGGGCATGTAAAAGTCACAACATGAAGATCAGTGTTGAAAGTCATGACCATAGTGAGAGAAGAAATCCAAACAAAGATCTTCCTAGACAGCCAGCCCTTGGAACAAGTGAAATATTTCAAATACCTAGGTAACATAATATCATCCTGAGGGACGATTGATGGGGACATTGAGAACAGATTGAATAAAGCTAATCAGGTCATTGGATAAATGACTCCTTTACTGGAAAATAAATGCAGCTGAAACAAAATGGGCACTGTACAACACGGTTTTCCTTCCAACTCTATGCTATCAATGTCAAACATGGACACTAACAGCCAAGAACAAAAGAAAAATCATCATGACAGAAATGAGATGTCTAAGGTTACATGGTTACCACCAGACAGTATATCACAGACAACATTCACACTAAGATTTGTAAGTAACAGAGGAAGAGGCCGCCCACGCAGGAGATGGAGAAAAGAAATTACAGAAGCACTAAATATCCCATTATATGAAGCAAATCTTCGAGCCCTATCAAGATGTCTTTTTGTCCCCTCAACATCGAAAGCTATATGAGGAAGAAGACAAGACAAGACATTCTCAAGATTCTTGAAGGTCAATGCTGCTTTTTGCAATTCTAACTTCCTTTCTAGTGTCTCCATTCTGGCAATGTAGTTGTGGGTTGTATGAGTCTATGAAGAGTCTTGTGGGTTGTATGAGTCTAATAAGAGTCTTGTGGGTTGGATGAGTCTATGAAAAATGTTGTGGGTTTGATGAGTCTGTGAAAAGTCTTGTGGGTTGGATGAGTCTATGAAGAATCTTGTGGGTTGGATGAGTCTTTGAAGAGTCTTGTGGGTTATGTTTCATCCTCAAAGATGTCACCAGACCATTAACATCACAGCAGGCAACAAAGTTGTTTTCCATATTGAAAACTGTAGTTACATATGTAATCTGCCAGTTTCTATACATGAACACTTTAATAGTTTCCTCCAGGAGATTTCACTGCTGAAGTCTCGGTGCAAGGAGTTTGGCTTTTACAACTGACATAAGTCAAGATCTCAAATCAGATGACTCATTTCATTCTGAGAAACTTTGACCAGCTTACTCAACGAGTCTGATTCTAGTTTAAAGTCAGCGTCTTGTGCTGAAGGCTCAGATGATGTTTCCTGAAACATTTTCCATTTCTTCATTGGGTTCCAGGTTGTTCTAGTCCAGGTTGTTCTAGTCCAGGTTGTTCTAGTCTAGGTTGTTCTAGTCTAGGTTGTTCTAGTCCAGGTTGTTCTAGTCTAGGTTGTTCTAGTCCAGGTTGTTCTAGTCTGGTGGGACAGAAGTAGGCAGGTCACCTCCATATGGTATTTGTTGTGTAGCTGATGTGTTGTTTGGATGGTTTCAAGGTCCATTTCTTTTCTGACATTCCAGGCTGAAGGGGAGGCATCATGCAAAAATAACAATCACTTATGTGATCTGTAAGCTCATACGTATCATGTGAATGGTGACAGTCATTGATCATCATTTATTACGTGATCTGTAAGCTCATGCGTATCATGTGAATGGTGACAGTCATTGATCATCATTTATTACGTGATCTGTAAGCTCATGCGTATCATGTGAATGGTGACAGTCATTGACCATCATTTATTACGTGATCTGTAAGCTCATGCGTATCATGTGAATGGTGACAGTCAATGACCATCATTTATTACGTGGTCTGTAAGCTCATGCGTATCATGTGAATGGTGACAGTCATTGACCATCATTTATTACGTGATCTGTAAGCTCATGCGTATCATGTGAATGGTGACAGTCATTGATCATCATTTATTATATACAACCAACCATGGAGATTCATTGCACATGAACTACAGCAAATGTGTGGTGCTTAGGGGTTGTCTTGGCCTCCTGCCAGCAACCAAAATAATGGTGCTATCTTGATTACAGGAGTAACTGCATGTTTCTGAGATGAAATGATCACTTCATCATACACATAAACAAAAATTGTCAGCAGTGTTTACACATTTCTGTGACATCTTGAAAATCGAACTGATTTAAAACCAGTGTTTATTAAACTGAACAACGGCCTCACAAAAAAACAAAGTTAGTGCTTCCATGCTTGGGCTCAGTGGTGTCAACCTAAATTCTTTGACTCAAAACTTCTCTGACTTCTCATAATCCTGAAAGAAGTTACAGCATGACAGGAGAGATAACTACAGCATGACAGTGAGAGATAACTACAGCATGACAGTGAGAGATAACTACAGCATGACAGTGAGAGATAACTACAGCATGACAGTGAGAGATAACTACAGCATGACAGTGAGAGATAACTACAGCATGACAGTGAGAGATAACTACAGCATGACAGTGAGAGATAACTACTGCATGACAGTGAGAGATAACTACAGCATGACAGTGAGAGATAACTACTGCATGACAGTGAGAGATAACTACAGCATGACAGTGAGAGATAACTACAGCATGACAGTGAGAGGTAACTACAGCATGACAGTGAGAGGTAACTACAGCATGACAGTGAGAGATAACTACAGCATGACAGTGAGAGATAACTACAGCATGACAGTAAGAGGTAACTACAGCATGACAGTGAGAGGTAACTACAGCATGACAGTGAGAGATAACTACAGCATGACAGTGAGAGATAACTACTGCATGACAGTGGGAGATGAAATAACTACAATATGACAGTGAGAGATAACTACAGCATGACAGTGAGAGATAACTACTGCATGACAGTGAGAGATAACTACAGCATGACAGTAAGAGATAACTACAGCATGACAGTGAGAGATAACTACAGCATGACAGTGAGAGATAACTACAGCATGACAGTGAGAGATAACTACAGCATGACAGTGGGAGATGAGATAACTACAATATGACAGTGAGAGATAACTACAGCATGACAGTGAGAGATAACTACTGCATGACAGTAAGAGATAACTACAGCATGACAGTGAGAGGTAACTACAGCATGACAGTGAGAGATAACTACAGCATGACAGTGGGAGATGAGATAACTACAATATGACAGTGAGAGATAACTACAGCATGACAGTGAGAGATAACTACAGCATGACAGTGGGAGATGAGATAACTACAATATGACAGTGAGAGATAACTACAGCATGACAGTGAGAGATAACTACAGCATGACAGTGAGAGGTAACTACAGCATGACAGTGAGAGATAACTACAGCATGACAGTGAGAGATAACTACAGCATGACAGTGAGAGATAACTACTGCATGACAGTGGGAGATGAGATAACTACAATATGACAGTGAGAGATAACTACAGCATGACAGTGAGAGATAACTACAGCATGACAGTGAGAGATAACTACAGCATGACAGTGAGAGGTAACTACAGCATGACAGTGAGAGGTAACTACAGCATGACAGTGAGAGGTAACTACAGCATGACAGTGAGAGGTAACTACAGCATGACAGTGAGAGGTAACTACAGCATGACAGTGAGAGATAACTACTGCATGACAGTGGGAGATGAGATAACTACAATATGACAGTGAGAGATAACTACAGCATGACAGTGAGAGATAACTACAGCATGACAGTGAGAGGTAACTACAGCATGACAGTGAGAGATAACTACTGCATGACAGTGAGAGGTAACTACAGCATGACAGTGAGAGGTAACTACAGCATGACAGTGAGAGGTAACTACAGCATGACAGTGAGAGGTAACTACAGCATGACAGTGAGAGGTAACTACAGCATGACAGTGAGAGGTAACTACAGCATGACAGTGAGAGATGAGATAACTACAATATGACAGTGAGAGGTAACTACAGCATGACAGTGAGAGATAACTACAGCATGACAGTGGGAGATGAGATAACTACAATATGACAGTGAGAGGTAACTACAGCATGACAGTGAGAGATAACTACAGCATGACAGTGAGAGATAACTACAGCATGACAGTGGGAGATGAGATAACTACAATATGACAGTGAGAGATAACTACTGCATGACAGTGAGAGATAACTACAGCATGACAGTGAGAGGTAACTACAGCATGACAGTGAGAGATAACTACTGCATGACAGTGAGAGATAACTACAGCATGACAGTGAGAGATAACTACAGCATGACAGTGAGAGATAACTACTGCATGACAGTGGGAGATGAGATAACTACAATATGACAGTGAGAGATAACTACAGCATGACAGTGAGAGGTAACTACAGCATGACAGTGAGAGATAACTACAGCATGACAGTGAGAGATAACTACAGCATGACAGTGAGAGATAACTACAGCATGACAGTGAGAGATAACTACTGCATGACAGTGGGAGATGAGATAACTACAATATGACAGTAAGAGATAACTACAGCATGACAGTGGGAGATAACTACTGCATGACAGTAAGAGATAACTATAGCATGACAGTGAGAGATAACTACTGCATGACAGTGAGAGATAACTACAATCTGAAATGTCATCGTCTGTGACAGTGAGAGATAACTAAAGTTTAAAATGTCATCATCTTTATTTTCTTTTACCAAAATTAATAAGAATCAGTTATTTTAGAAGTAGAAACATTTTTCATGTTCTTCAGTGTTATTAGCTCCCATCATCACTCAGCCTACAGATTATTACCTGATATCATCACACAGCCTACAGATTATTACCTGATATCATCACATAGCCTACAGATTATTACCTGATATCATCACATAGCCTACAGATTATTACCTGATATCATCACGCAGCCAACAGATTATTACCTGATATCATCACATAGCCTACAGATTATTACCTGATATCATCACATAGCCTACAGATTATTACCTGATATCATCACATAGCCTACAGATTATTACCTGATATCATCACAGCCTGTTACTTGATATCATCACAGAGCCTACAGATTATTACCTGATATCATCACACAGCCTATTATTACCTGATACCATCACACAGCCTACAGATTATTACCTGATATCATCACACAACATAAAGATTATATAACTTATCGGCCTTTTTATTAAGATCAAAGCTGGTTACCTTGTCGTAATGATTTCAAAGCATAGTTTTTTTTTAATAATGAGATGCCCAAGACCTGCCCCTCACATCCGATGACTGGGTCATGGTCCACATCTAGTCACGGGTAGACATGGGTCATGGTCCACATCTAGTCATGGGTAGACATGGGTCATGGTCCATATCTAGTTACAGGCAGAGAGGTGGAATGATCCCACATCTAGGCACGGGTAGACATGGGTCATGGTCCATATCTAGTTACAGGCAGAGAGGTGGAATGGTCCCACATATAGTCATGGTAGACCTGGGCATGGTCCACATATAGTCATGGGTAGACCTGGGGCATGTCCACATATAGTCATGGGTAGACCTGGGCATGTCCACATATAGTCATGGGTAGACCTGGGGTATGGTCCACATATAGTCATGGGTATACCTGGGCATGGTCCACATATAGTCATGGGTAGACCTGGGCATGGTCCACATATAGTCATGGTAGACCTGGGCATGGTCCACATATAGTCATGGTAGACCTGGGCATGGTCCACATATAGTCATGGGTAGACCTGGGGTATGGTCCACATATAGTCATGGTAGACCTGGGCATGGTCCACATATAGTCATGGGTAGACCTGGGCATGTCCACATATAGTCATGGGTAGACCTGGGCATGTCCACATATAGTCATGGGTAGACCTGGGGTATGGTCCACATATAGTCATGGTAGACCTGGGTATGGTCCACATATAGTCATGGGTAGACCTGGGCATGGTCCACATATAGTCATGGGTAGATCTGGGGTATGGTCCACATATAGTCATGGGTAGACCTGGGGTATGGTCCACATATAGTCATGGGTAGACCTGGGGTATGGTCCACATATAGTCATGGGTAGACCTGGGGTATGGTCCACATATAGTCATGGGTAGACCTGGGCATGGTCCACATATAGTCATGGGTAGACCTGGGCATGGTCCACATATAGTCATGGTAGACCTGGGCATGGTCCACATATAGTCATGGGTAGACCTGGGGTATGGTCCACATATAGTCATGGTAGACCTGGGTATGGTCCACATATAGTCATGGTAGACCTGGGCATGTCCACATATAGTCATGGGTAGACCTGGGCATGTCCACATATAGTCATGGGTAGACCTGGGGTATGGTCCACATATAGTCATGGTAGACCTGGGTATGGTCCACATATAGTCATGGGTAGACCTGGGCATGGTCCACATATAGTCATGGGTAGATCTGGGGTATGGTCCACATATAGTCATGGGTAGACCTGGGGTATGGTCCACATATAGTCATGGGTAGACCTGGGGTATGGTCCACATATAGTCATGGGTAGACCTGGGGTATGGTCCACATATAGTCATGGGTAGACCTGGGGCATGGTCCACATATAGTCATGGGTAGACCTGGGCATGTCCACATATAGTCATGGGTAGACCTGGGCATGTCCACATATAGTCATGGTAGACCTGGGCATGGTCCACATATAGTCATGGGTAGACCTGGGGTATGGTCCACATATAGTCATGGGTATACCTGGGCATGGTCCACATATAGTCATGGGTAGACCTGGGCATGTCCACATATAGTCATGGGTAGACCTGGGGTATGGTCCACATATAGTCATGGGTAGACCTGGGCTATGGTCCACATCTAGTCAGGGGTAGAACTGGCGCATGGTCCACATCTAGCTACAGACAGCATGGGTATGGTCCACATCTAGTTATGGGTAGTACTGGGGCATAGTCCATATCTCATGACGGGTAAACCTGGATAGGACATAGATAGGACATTTATGTGTTTCTCAGCTGTTTTGTTAAGTGTCCAGGTCTCACAGGCATATGTTGCCATGGGAAAGATGCATGCCCTTAAAAATCTTATTTTTGTGGTTCTGTCAGCTCCTCTCCACAGATTCTTTATTTGTTTTACTTTCTGAAGAGAGATAGATGTCCTCCTTTTAATTTCCCTCATTGCATCTCCATTATTAGTTAGTAGTGATCCAAGATATTCAAAACTCCACTTCTTCCAGTTTTTCCTCATTGATACATATTTCAGGTGCCTTGTTTGTTTTCTCAGTTGTCATCAATTTAGTTTTCTTTGCATTAAGATAGAGGTTTTGCTCTTCGCTGTTCTTATGGACTGACATAATTAGTTTTTCTATTCCTTCTCATGTTGTGGACAGTAATACTGTGTCATCAGCATATCTAATCTCTGGTATTTCATAACCTCCAATTGTTATGGCATCGTAATATTCTTTATCTACATCTTCTCTAACATTCTTCATTATATGTTCAGTATACAAGTTAAATAAGTAAGGCAACAATATGCACCCCTGATGGACCCCTTGTTTTATGTCAAACCAAGTTGTTGTTTCACCATTTATTCTTACTGCTGCTTGTTGGTCTAAATACAGCAGTGATGTTAATTGTATCAAATTTGTCAGAAATCCCATTTTTCCCATTATTTCCCAAAGTTTCTGGTGTTGTACACAATCAAATGCCTTTGAATAGTAGGCTACAAAAATTAAATATATATTCACATTAAACTCTCCCCATTTCTGTATTATTAATCTTATATTGAATATATGATCTTTTGATCCTCTTCCTTGCCTGAAACCATCTTGGATCATATTGACTTCTTCTTCTATTTTCTTAAGAAGTCTACCCATTATGATTTTTAACAGAATTTTACTGGCATGACTAATTAGGGCAACAGTTCTGTAGTTTGTGGATAATTTCAGGTTACTCTTTTTTGGCAGTGGTATGAATACAGTTCTTTTCCATTCTTTTGGCCAAATACCTGAATGCCATATCTTTTCACATAGTGCATGATAGATTGTTGCACATTCCTTTCCTCCTGCTACAATAAATTCAGCTGTTATCTCATCACATCCTGGTGGTTTACTATTTTTCAGATTCTTTATTGCCCATAAAACTTCTTCTATTGTTGGTTCGGGTTCTTTCTCCTCCAATAATATTTCACACTGTTGATTTCTGCTTTCACAATCAGTTGTTTCATACATTCCTTTGCAATATTCCTTCCATCTTTCTAGAATTTCTCTGTCTCTGTCAAGGTATTCCCCATCTCATTACAAATTACATTTAGCTTAGGTGTGACATTTCTCGTCAGTGTCTTCACTTCTTTAAACATTTCACTATCTCTCCCACACTTCTGATGTTCTTCTATTCTTTCACAACAATCTTGTGTGTATTGCTTTTTGTCTTTTCTTATGTTTCTTCGTACTTCTTTTGTTAAAGATTTATATTCCTCCTTGTTGTTGTTTGTCACTTTCCATTGGGTCTTCATTTCTCTATATTGTTTTATCAGTTCTAGTGTACCTGCTGTAATCCATCCATTCTTTTGTGTTTTCTTTACTGGAACCATGTCTTTAGCTGTTGTTATTAAGATATTTCTGGCCTGCATAGCCAGTTCATCTGGTGTCATCTGCTCCTGTACATCCATCAGGATTTCAAAATGGTTCTTCACTTCTATACCGTATTGTTCTGGTATTTTTGTAAGATCAAAGTGGAGTGGTCTTGATCCTGTAAATGTCTTTTTTATCTTTATCTTCATGTCTGCTATTAATAACTCATGATCCATGTCACAATCAGCACCTGGTAAAGTTTTTGCTGACGTTATACTTGATCTCCACCTTCTTTGCACTAAAATGTAATGTATTTGATTCTTGGTTTTCCCATCATGTGATGTCCGTGTGCAAAGTCTTCTTGGATGTTGTTTAAATAGTGTGTTGGCAATCATTAGCCAATTTTCCATACAAAACGCCATTAGAATGTCACCTGCCTCATTTCTGTGTCCTATGCTAAATTTCCCTACAACATGTCCTTCATCTTCTGTTCTTTCTGTACCAATCTTTGCATTAAAATCCCCCATTATTAATGCAGTATCATTTTTCCATACCTGGTCTATCGTCGTTTGCAGCATGTTATAAAAGTCTTCTACTTCCTCTTCTTCTGCTGCTGATGTAGGTGCATATATATGGGTGATTGTTACATTTCTAGGAATGCCCTTAAGTGTGATTGTGAGGATTCTATCACTTACTGGATTGTAACCTAGTAATGCTTTTGATGTTGATTTGTCCATGTAAAAAGCCACTCCATTCTTTCCTCCTACTTCTCCACCAGAGTATATAAAGATATAATTCTCGCTCTTGAAATGTCCTGATCCTTTCCATTGATGTTTGCAGGTTCCTAAAATGTGTATCCCTGTTCTTTTCATTTTGTCACTTATTATTTGATACTTTCCCTCATACATACTTCTTACATTCCATGTTCTACTCTTATTTTTCTTTTTATTTTGATGCAGTAGTTTTCTTTAGTAACACCGTCAGGATTTTGTCCGTCATCACAATTACTAGTACTGACCTCTGTCTCACACTCTTCTCCAGTGTTAAAATTAGATCTATCTGGCCTGGGGGACTCGCCATTAAATATTTTTCCTGGTTTAATCAAGCTACATAAAGATTCTTACCTGGTATCGTCACACAGCATGAAGATTGTTACCTGATATCACACAGTATAAAAATTATTACCTGGTATCACCATGCAGTATAAAGATTATTACCTGGTATCAGCACACAACAAAGATTAGTACCTGTTATCACCACACAACATCAAAATTATTACCTGGTATCACCACACAAAATAAAGATTATTACCTGGCATCATCACACTGTGTAAAGATTATTGTCCTGCTTTGTCATACAACATAAAAAATACACAAATATTATTTGCTAGCTTTATCACAAAATAATAAGTTCATTAGTCAAATCCACTGCACAGCACAAAAGTTATTAGCTTACTTTGTTATGCAGCATGAAGATTATTGTATCTTTATATTACACAACATAATGGTCATTCGCACACACTTTTACAACACATAAAGATCACTGGCTCACTGTTAAACAACAAAAAGTTATGGGCTCACTGTTACACAACAAAAATGTCATTGGCTCACTCTGTTAAACAACATAAAGATCACTGGCTCACTCTGTTAAACAACATAAAGATCATTGGCTCACTCTGTTACACAACATAAAGACCATTGGCTCACTGTTACACAACATAAAGATCATTGGCTCACTCTTACACAACATAAAAATCATTGGCTCACTCTGTTACACAACATAAAGACTATTGGCTCACTGTTACACAACAAAAATGTCATTGGCTCACTCTGTTACACAACATAAAGATCATTGGCTCACTCTTACACAACATAAATGTCATTGGCTCACTGTTACACAACATAAATGTTATTGGCTCACTCTGTTACACAACATAAAGGTCATTGGCTCACTCTGTTAGGCAACTTGCCATTTTACCATACAACATATATGAAAGATATGAACAACATTTATAAAAGATGTTAACAACAACATATATAAAAGATGTGAACAACAACATATATGAAGGATGTGAACAACAACATATATAAAAGTTGTGAACAACAATATATATGGAATATTTGAACAACAAAATATATAAAAGATGTGAACAACAACATATATAAAAGATATGAACAAATATTTGTTAATTTCTCTCCTATATGCGTAATTGTGTTGGTTTTTTTAGTGAGCAGTAAACCATCCAGTAATCATGATTACCATCTACTTTTAGAAATAATTTGCATATACTTGAAAACTTAAGTGGCAGTGATCTGAACACACATATAATATTTCTTACATGAAACTCCAAAGAATCAGTGGCTGAATAAGATGAATGACTTGGTCACATGATATACACATCTTTCTGTGTCAAGTGTCAGTGTACCGTTGTTTTCTAACATTAGATGGGATGCAAAAACAGACTCTCTGTTCTTTAACTCGACTGATGTCTCTGATGAAGCACTCGAATCACGCATGGGACAGTACATATGCTCAGTATCCAACACCCACCAAGTAGTGAATGTCACTTTCTCTATCAAAAAGAAAGGTGGGTATAAAATCTCTTTAAATGAGATAAAACTCTACAGTAATGAATAGATAGTTGTTCATCATTAACAGAACTGTTGTTTGTGGTAGATAAATATTCAAACTGCAAATGGTATGTAGGACAAGCATCTGAGTAGATGGATAAAAAAAGTAAATTGATACATGACTAGAATTAGATAAAAATTGACAAAATGATGAGTGTTTGAATTAATGTAGAAAAATGTTGATGGAGCAGTTGATATGTGAGTAGACATAGATAGATGTTGAAAATATGATTGAGTAGATGTTAGGATTAGGGTTTTAACTAGAGAGAAATGAAGACTTATAGAAGGTGGTTGTTGCCAGTTTTAACTAAAGAGAAATGAAGATTTATAGAAGGTGGTTGATGTCAGTTTTAACTAAAGAGAAATGAAGACTTATAGAAGGTGGTTGGTGTCAGTTTTAACTAAAGAGAAATGAAGACTTATAGAAGGTGGTTGTTGCCAGTTTTAACTAAAGAGAAATGAAGACTTATAGAAGGTGGTTGATGTCAGTTTTAACTAAAGAGAAATGAAGACTTATAGAAAGTGATTGGTGTCAGTTTTAACTAAAGAGAAATGAAGACTTATAGAAGGTGGTTGATGTCAGTTTTAACTAAAGAGAAATGAAGACTTATAGAAGGTGGTTGGTGCCAGTTTTAACAAAAAAGAAATGAAGACTTAGAAAACAGGGAAAATTAAGGAAGTTAGAAACCAGTTTTCTTATTTCAATGTACAACCATACCTTGAGAAAAAAGAAACCTAACTTCGACCTCTAATGACCCAGATCCCCTCCTTTCATTATGACCTAGTAATTAATGTATTATGATGAGGCTAACGGTTAAAACTCTATCTCCAACATAAACAACATCAGTCAAGAATTTCATTTAAATCATATCAAGTTTATATATCTATATATATCATCTGATTAACATGTTATGCTTTCTTTTGACATGCTATGAGTTGCTCAGTGGATTATATTGCCAATATTTTCTGTGAAAGCAGTTGCTGCTGATTTTATGAATTTGTTGTTATATGAAATGTGTATTTCAGTTTTGTTTGCTGGTTTATGCAAGAGATTGTTGCATGATCTTGAATTATGGTTCTGGATACTTCATTGTTAGAGCATTGTTCAGTCCCACTGGACAAATGTTTGAGTTATGCAATGTACTTTTTTTTTGCTGGTTCTGAGATGGATTCATCACTGTCATATATTATCATATTGCTTGCACATGTTCATCTCATACTTCATTCTCACAGTCCATTCATAATTGTATGTGCCATATGTGGTGATAACTTGGACAATGTCTACATGTTGTAAGTCGTCTATAATATATTGCTTATTATATGTAATGGATTAAACACTTCACGACATTTAATGTTCAATATAAACCAGAAAGCACAGACTTACATTGATCTATTTCAACACTTAAAACAGTTCACATGACTTCACACTTCACAAGTGAGGGAAACACAGGTGGAGATCATCGCAGCAAACAGTATTACAAAAAAATCACAGTATATGTAGAAAAACTTCAGTTATAATCCATAGACAATAATGAACACATCCTCCCTCAAGCTGGCCATACCTTGAAAACAAGAATGCCAACTCAACACAATCACACACTAGTGAACCCAGTACAACACACTACTCAGTGAATCATTGCCTTCAATGGATTGTACGCTTCCATCAAGGCAACAGTTTAGTCTCAAGATTACAATAGATTGTACACCTCCATCAAGGCAACAGTTTAGTCTCAAGATTACAATGGTGTAATCATGTGTCCTTAACAGTGACAAGTCATTCCAAGAAGCTATCACTAGCTTGCTCAAAATTCTGCAAAATCAACTTTGAGGTGACCACTTGATTTGATTTCAAATCAGCATTCAAACATTTCAGCATCCACTTGACTGACAGTTTCTGCATTCCCAAATACTCATTAATTATAAACCCAAAACATTCCTTGGATGTCTGTGTAGTGTCTTAGCAATTGTTTTAAGTCATTAATCACCAAAATCAAGTCATGAATTTACGATGGACACTTGTCATTGAACACACAATCATGAATTTTCTTTGGAGTTTTCTTTTTCAGGAGCAGGAACTTCCTCGTGGCCAGATTTCCACTCTTGAAAGTGCCACACCTTTCACTGACATGGTTCTGTCATTGATCTGAAAAAAAAAAAAAAGTAAAATATTAGTGCTGTGATACTGCAAACTGGCACTTTACGGAATCATGCTCTTTCCAGCTATGTGACAAAATTCCACTTAGATTTTGGGAACTGGATTGGATCAATGATTATCTATCAGAGCCCCCTTGTCCCCACCCACCTGTCTGATGTTTTATTTCCAGATACACCTGGTTTAAATTAATTTTACAAACTGTTGAACTGCATTGACAGACATCAGGATACATCTGGCAGTGTTGCTTTAGTAAACAGCATTTGTCTGAAACACCTGTCAGTGTCAATTTAGTAAACAGCATTTGTCTGAAACAACCCTTGCGGAAGCCCCATGTGCCCTGGGCACTTAAGGTTCAGAGAGATTTGTCTGAAACACCTGTCAGTGTTGCTTTAGTAAACAGCATTTGTCTGAAACACCTGACAGTGCATGGCTAAAGAAATGTTTACATTTTCAGAATTTAAATAGAATTTGTGGATATTCAGTTCAGACATGGCTGCTGTATGTTGGACGTGAACTGATAAGTGTTTTATCTTGAGTAATTTCTCTTTCCTAACCTTGACATTTACTTACGTTATCAGCAGTTCCAGGGCCTGCTGTAGTCGAAAGTGCCTTTGAGATATGGTGGATAATTCTTATTGCTGCCATTGTGGTCATCATCATTGCTATCATCATCATCATTATTTGTGTCAAGAGGAACTATCCTAGGGATACTTACCCATGTGAGTATGAGTACATTTCTCTGGGGTGGATGATATCCACATTTTTTCTCTGGGGTGGATGATATCCACATATTTTTAACTGTCCTCATTTTTTGCATTTTAGCACAAATTGTATATATATATATTAATATTAGCAGGGGTACTGGGTGCTGCGGCAGAGATAGCATGCAATGAAATAAATAACATCATGTAAGAGAAATTAAGAACAAAACAGGCCAAGCATAGACTGCATTTCAGAGAATGAGAAACGCATCCTTATCAGTGAATTTTAGAAAATAGAGTCATGAAATGCTATATTGAGCCTATATTAGTTAGTCAGTGGATCGTCCTCACTGCATAAACTCTCCGATCTCATCTTCAGTACTTCCATTAGTGTTTGGCGGCTGACGATACCAGTTCTGTGTTGATTAAAAAACTCCTCAGAAGTGAGAATCAGACAATAGGCAGGTTTGCACAAAGACCATTGGAAGCAACAGATATATGATTTATCAGAAGAATGTTGCCAATACCCTGGACAGCGAAGATTACTAATGAAGAATGTATGAGAAGAGCTGGAGAGACAAAAATTCTTGTAAAAAAATAAGAGAGAGACAATGTATAAAATTGGAAAAAAGTAGGAGCAGCTTTATTACTTAACGATTACAAAGTTGTGACGTTTCGGCGTGAGCCTTAATCATACAAAAACATACAGGACGAAGAAATAGGGAGAGGAGATAAAGTATAGATTTACATGAATACTGTAAAAAAAAAAAAAAAAAGTACTTAGCTGTAAATAAGGTGTGGCTTGTCCGACGGTGTGTGTCAGGAATGGATCTGGTAGGACGTGGAAATTGTTTAAATAGAGACCTGTGACATGTGGTCGGTGGGTTGTAACTGGGAGTGGTGGATGGGGAACCGGGGAGGGGAGAGAGAGTGACGCACTACTGGTCTAGCTAGGAGAATTTGAAACAGGTGATTGGGGAAGAGATGTTGCAGAGAAGAGGGGTTGCTGAGAAAATAGCGGGGTTGCAGAGTGATGCTGTGAGGAAGTTTGAAAAGTAAAAAGGGGTGGATTTAGTGGAGAGGTACTATAATGATTGAAGAAGATGATGTTACGTGTAACTAAACAGCGAGTTTAACCCATGTGGTTCCAGCGTCCCATAATTTTGAATGCACCGGTTCTCAAGTGCCAGGCGGCTTGTGTCATCTGCGTGACATTGTTTAATGGCTGTTACCAGAAAATCAGATTTGCCTCTGTGGTTGGGGCCATTGAAATGATTTGGGACTGGTTTCGAAGCATGCTGGGTGATGTCGTATAGATGTTTTTGCCTTTCCCAAAACTATCCTCACACTTCATGAGGGATTCACATGCGAGTCCCGAAATGTGATATATGTCATCGTGTGCAAAAGATGCAGGATGACATATATCGGTGAGACTGGCCTCAGATTAGGGGACCGCATGCAAAAACATCTATACGACATCACCCAGCATGCTTCGAAACCAGTCCCAAATCATTTCAATGGCCCCAACCACAGAGGCAAATCTGATTTTCTGGTAACAGCCATTAAACAATGTCACGCAGATGACACAAGCCGCCTGGCACTTGAGAACCGGTGCATTCAAAATTATGGGACGCTGGAACCACATGGGTTAAACTCGCTGTTTAGTTACACGTAACATCATCTTCTTCAATCATTATAGTACCTCTCCACTAAATCCACCCCTTTTTACTTTTCAAACTTCCTCACAGCATCACTCTGCAACCCCGCTATTTTCTCAGCAACCCCTCTTCTCTGCAACATCTCTTCCCCAATCACCTGTTTCAAATTCTCCTAGCTAGACCAGTAGTGCGTCACTCTCTCTCCCCTCCCCGGTTCCCCATCCACCACTCCCAGTTACAACCCACCGACCACATGTCACAGGTCTCTATTTAAACAATTTCCACGTCCTACCAGATCCATTCCTGACACACACCGTCGGACAAGCCACACCTTATTTACAGCTAAGTACTTTTTTTTTTTTTTTTTACAGTATTCATGTAAATCTATACTTTATCTCCTCTCCCTATTTCTTCGTCCTGTATGTTTTTGTATGATTAAGGCTCACGCCGAAACGTCACAACTTTGTAATCGTTAAGTAATAAAGCTGCTCCTACTTTTTTCCAATTTTATACATTCTAGTATCACAGCTTTACTGCAGTGTTTAGTGTATAGTTGTATACTTATACACCAATTATTGTGTTACAAGAGAGAGACAATGTACTTTCATAGGACATGCAATGAGAAGAGGGGGAATTGAAAATATTATAACAACAGGAAAAATAGAAGGAAGAAGATCTAGAAGAAGACCAAGAGAAATGATACTGGACAGTCTGACGGGATGGTGTGAAAGGAGATCACCAAGTGAACTGATGGCCTGCATGAAGGATCGGGTACTCTGGAGAAGCATATTAGCCAACGCCAGTCGGCATGGCACATGATGATGATGATGAAGGGAACAAATTAAGCATAGAAGATACTTTATATTTTAAAGCACTTCATTTCCCCAGTATTGTGAACTTTCAAGCAGTGAAAGAAAAAAAAATACTCACACAAATGAAGCAAAATCAGTCAGAAATGCTCACATACATCGCTCATTTTTTTTATCTGTCTGAAAGCGTGGGACTTTCAACATTTTTTTATATGTCTGAAAGCTTGGGACTTTCAACATTTTTTTATCTATCTGAAAGCGTGGGACTTTCAACATTTTTTTATCTGTCTGAAAGCGTGGGACTTTCAACATTTTTTTATATGTCTGAAAGCGTGGGACTTTCAACATTTTTTCCCACGTAAACCTGTAAATCCTTCAAAAGAAAAAAAAAATCTGCCTCTTAAAAAATCAGATAAAAAGAAAAAAGGTTGCCCATGCTGTAAGCAATGCTCAATAAAACCCAGGTCCAACAAAAGTCATGTTAGAAAGTTGATATTGGTTAAATAACAACTCGAGTGTGTTTAGAAAGTTGATATTGGTTAAATAACAACTCAAATGTGTTTAGAAAGTTGATATTGGTTAAATAACAACTCGAGTGTGTTTAGAAAGTTGATATTGGTTAAATGACAACTTGAGTGTGTTTAGAAAGTTGATATTGGTTAAATAACAACTCGAGTGTATTTAGAAAGCTGATATTGCTTAAATAACTTGAGTGTGTTTGAAGTTTTGACCTTATTAACAATTCATGAAATCTTGATATACATGTCTCAAAAATAAAAATGCCTTTCAAAGCCTGATGAAAATCTATTCTGGGCCTTCCACCCAACTGACAGTAATAAGCGAGCAGATTATATGTAGAAGATACTTTATATTTTAAATCGCTTCATTTCTCCAGTATCAAGCAGTTCAATCTGATTCACAATTTAAAAAAGGTACTTACATGAATCAGTCAGAAAAACTCATGAATTCCTCACTTTTGATCTGTCTGAAAGCATGGGACATTCAACCTGGAAAACCATTCAAATTACATTAAATTAAATGTTAAAAAAGGGTCTCATTGAAAAGAAAATTGAGAGGTTAACAAGAAAATACTATCATAAACAAAACCAGCGTCGCCAATGTTGTAGGTGATGTGCAGCAAACTCCAGGCCTAATGTAGGTGATGTGCACCAAGCTCCAGGCCTGTTGTAGGTGATGTGCACCAAGCTCCAGGCCTGTTGTAGGTGATGTGCACCAAGCTCTAGGCCTGTTGTAG
Source organism: Achatina immaculata (assembly GCA_009760885.1). Taxonomy (NCBI): domain Eukaryota; kingdom Metazoa; phylum Mollusca; class Gastropoda; order Stylommatophora; family Achatinidae; genus Lissachatina; species Lissachatina immaculata. The sequence continues at coordinate 17,793,827 of CM019701.1, read as the reverse complement.
GTGATGTGCACCAAGCTCCAGGCCTGTTGTAAGTGATGTGCAGCAAACTCCAGGCCTGTTGAAGTTGTGAAACCTTGAAACACACATCAGAGACAATGAAAACAATTTCAAAGCAGAATTCTCTCTCTCACACACACACACACACATACACACACACACACGAGGCGATTGATAAGTAAGTTTTCCAACTGTATAAAATAAATATCTGGTATCTGACAATGTAATAGGTAAAACTGATCTCAAAGTAAAGTAGATTCATGTCACTTACACACTGTAAACTTATTTTTAAACATAGACCCCATTTACAAAACACATTTTTCCGACCGCAATATCCAGTGTTTAACTCCATTGATGAAGAAAGTTTCTGGTTGGTTTGTAATTTATATGCGAACAGCAGCTTCAACTTTTGGCATCTGATGAAAAATTCTGACCTTTCAACGTCTCCTTCAGTTCAGGGAAGAGCCAGAAGTCAGATGATGCCAAATCTGGGATGTAAGGAGGGTGTGATACAATTGTGAATTTCACCCTTGTCAGTTTCCCTCGCTTGTGCACAGCAGTGTGGTCGTGCAGTGCTATGATGCAAAAGAATTTGTTTTTTTTTTTTTCCTTTTCAGCCCTGATTGTGCGGATGTGTTCTCGAGTGATCGTAAAGTGTCACAATACCTCTGGGAATATACAGTCGCTCTTGTAGTCATAAATTCTGTGTAAATCACTCCCCTTCCGTTCCAAAAAATGTGAGCATGACTTATTTTCACTGAAGGAATACATCTTGTCATGTGGAAAATCTGCGTGATGATATTCCATCGATTGCCTTTTGTTTTGTGGATCATAATAATGAACCCAGGATTCATCACCTGCGACGATATTCAAGAGAAAATCAGCACTTTCGTGACAATATCAGTCCAAAGTTCTTGAGAAGCAGTTTTTCTGTGTTCCTTCATGGGGCGTTTCAGTCTCGCAGGACCCATCTGGCACAATTTTTTTCTATAATTCAATGACTCGGTGATTTGGTGCACTGTTTCTCGACTTTATAGAGCAACTTATATCTAATTGTAGAGCAACTTATACCTAACTGTAGAGCAACTCATACCTAACTGTAGAGCAATTTCTTTCTGCTTATTTCGGCAACTTTTTTAAAATCATGACAACCAGGCTGAATCGGTTGTATTCATGGGTCACTGAAATGGTTCGTCCTAATCTTCGCTCACCACAGACACTCATCTCACCTTTACTACAGCTTTTTGACATGTAGGACCCCCTTGCGGACATCTTTCACATCCAAACAACCATCACAATAAATCGCTTTCATACGCCTATGAATTTCAATCGAAGCGCAGTCTTCTAGCGTCTAAAATTCTGTTACTGATCGCTGCTTTACACCTAACTCAGATGTGGCACTATTTACTGACACTATTTTTTAACAGCTTTGAACATTGCACTGAAACTCGACCTGTTTACACTACACAGTAATGGCTACCTGGATATGCAAATTTTTTTCTCATTATTAGGGATTTCACCAGTTGGAGACCTTGCTTATCAGTTGCCCCTCATTGTGAATGTGTGTCATCGTGTGTTATATATATATATACACACACACACACAATTACAGTAGACTTCATAATGAAAAAATCTGTCACACGGTGAAAGTTATCACTGCACCAACATTGCCCTGTCTCACATTGAAAGTAACAACTATTACTGTGAGCAATGAAATTATTATGTCCATTTACTTAGCATTGTTTACTTTCTCATCATACTTTTTCTCTAGCAACATCATAACAAATATTTGTATTGTTACAAATTTAACAATGTTTTTTCATCACTTTTAAATGACAGATAACAATTTGCATGCATCTTATGGTTTCTATTTTATATATTACAGAATTATATTATTTCTATAATTTTTCTTTGAAAATATATCGTTGATATCAGAATATAATAAATTTATTTAAAATTTTCTTGTTCTTGTGTGTTGATATCATCATGAATTTTTTTTTTTTTCAGTGGAGAAAACAGAGCTGAAACACAACCTGAAACCTGAAGAAGAACTGCTCAACCAGTCTTTTCAAGAAATTTAGAGAATAGCTTATTCATCCATCTATTTTTCTGTCCATCTGTACATCTGTCCTTTGTATGTCTATCTTTGTATATCCTTACATCTTACATCCTTCCCCGTGCCGTTAAATGTCACATAGGGCTTGCATGGTAGTGCGTCACGTTCTCCTGTTTTCGATGAGCTTTTCAACCTCATCAAGGGATGTTATGCCCATTAAACTGGCATCTCTTAGCAATGTCCTCTTTAAAGTTTCACGTGGTCGATCTCCTTTTCTTTGACCTGTTATGTTTCATTTGATAGCTTGTTTTTGGATACTCTGATTGTTTCTTCTCATCACATGACCAACATGTCTGTCTTCTTTTTCTTATCACCCATGAGACAGGTTGTTATTTGCTCATCTGTCTTATCTCTGCATTGTTCTTGAATTTGTTCCACTTTATACCGAGTATCTTCATTAGGCATTTGTTTTTAAAAGAGTCTAATTTCTTTTCTATTTCTTTAGTTGTTTTCCAGCTTTCACATGCATAAATGAGGGTGGATATTACATTTGAATTGAATAATCTTAACTTGGTTTTTGTGCTTGTAACTTTTGAATTCCTTATGTTCTCAAGATTCTTGAAGGTCAATGCTGTTTTGGCAATTCAAATTCCAACTTTCTTTCTGGTGTCACCATCCTGGTCTATGTGGCTGCTGAGATATGCAAAATGGTTTACTTCTTCAACAACTGTTCCTTCTACATATATTTTTCCTTCGTAACTAATGAGAAGTTTCATTATTTTTGTTTTTTCCTAGTTAATTTCAAGTCCTATTTTGCTATCCAGTGAAGATGTTTTTACTTGCATCGATTTCACAGTCACTGATAAGAGTTATGTAATCTGCAAAATCAAGATCATCCAGTTGGGTCCCATGTACCTAATCAATGCCCATTTTACCTGTGCAGCATTTTTTCATTATGAGGTCTATGACAATACCAAAAACCAATGGAGATAATATACATCTTTGTTTCACGCCTGTTTCAGTCTGGAACCATTCACTCATTCCTTCTTCTGTGTTGACTGCACAAACATATCTGTTGTAAAGATCCTAAATGATGTTGACAATTTTAAATGGTATTCCATATATTCTTAAAATTATCCACAATGGATCTCTGTGTATGCTATCAAATGCTTTTTTTAAAGTCTATGAGTCCAGGATTAATGTTTTTTTGCATTTTGACATGTTCTTCAGTTATTAGAGTAAAGATCTGATATGTCTATCCAGTTGCATGTTTATCTTTCTATATGCTATATTATATGTCTGTCCCTCTATTTGTTTATCTTTCTGTATGCTATATTGTGTGTATGTCTCTCTACATGTTTATCTATCTGTATGCACCATAGTGTATATCTCTCCCTCTACATCTTTTTGTGCAGTTGTTTTCTCTTGTGTCTGTCCATCTGTTTGTCCATTTGTCATCTCATATATCTGTTCATCTGTTTGTCCAATTGTTATCTCATGTCTGTCCATCTGTTTGTCCAGTTGTCATCTCATGTCTGTCCATCTGTTTGTCCAGTTGTTATCTCATGTCTGTCTATCTGTTTGTCCAGTTGTCATCTCATGTCTGTCATCTGTTTGTCCTGTTGTCATCTCATGTCTGGTAATCTGTTTGCCCAGTTGTTATCTCATGTCTGGTCATCTGTTTGTCCAGTTGTCATCTCATGTGTCTGTCCATCTGTTTGTCCAGTTGTCATCTCATGTTTCTGTCCATCTGTTTGTCCAGTTGTCCATGGGGCATGAGAGCCAAGTGAGCAGACAGAAGATTTTGTAGATTATTGAGATGTGGGGGAGGGGAGGTGGGAGTCTGACACCGTCTGTGAGCCACTAATCTTGTAATCTTGATTAGTGTATTATTTTTTTCATGTACGCTCGTATCTCTCTTCATTAGTGCTACAACTGCAGAAATTGTGCTTTTAAAATTTTGAATTATATTTTTTTACTGCCATTTTTCTAACATCAGCCAACATCAGCCAACATCAGCTTGTAAATATCTGTAAAACAAGCACATTTTCATTTTGTTACAAAAATAATAAGTACGTTATTATACATTAGTTAGTGATAACAGTTTCTTGTCACAACAAAATGTGTTTGAGATTTTTATGTATTTTACAATAAAAATATACTCTTATATTACAATAAAAACATAAGATCATATTAAAATTGTGTATTTGACAAAAATGGCATTTCAGTTTGACCTAGTGCTAAGTTTATCATTGTACTGTATTGTTAAGTTTATCATTGTACTGTAGTGCTAAGTTTATCTTTGTACTGTAATGCTAAGTTTATCATTATACTGTAGTGCTAAGTTTATCTTTGTACTGTACTGTAGTGCTAAGTTTATCTTTGTACTGTACTGTAATGCTAAGTTTATCATTATACTGTAGTGCTAAGTTTATCTTTGTACTGTACTGTAGTGCTAAGTTTATCATTGTACTGTATTAGATTTCTTGCAAAAATTTGAATATCAGATGCATAACAATGAGATGAACAAAAATTAGGAGAGGATGGTTAAGAATGAAATGATAAGCATGAATGAAGTGCATGTTAGTAATATAATGTTGCTATTAAATTACATCATAAGTAAGGGAGATAACAAAATTTAACAGGACTTGGAGAGTACAGGAAATATCTGCCAAATGTGAGAGGCTAGGAAGAAAGTAATGGAGGTTCATCTTGTGAATGGAAGAGAGGTAGGCACATCAAGTGTTCTTTAGTGACACATAACACTTATTCTGTTTACCTCTAATGTGTTGCTTGATATATATTAATCATACCACCTGAAGGGGACAGATAGTTGTCTGTATGTGGGACAGGTAGGTGACAACTGTGTGTGGGACAGGTAGGTGACAACTGTGTGGGACAGGTAGGTGACAACTGTGTGTGGGACAGGTAGGTGACAACTGTGTGTGGGACAGGTAGGTGACAACTGTGTGTGGGACAGGTAGGTGACAACTGTGTGTGGGACAGATAGTTGTCAGGTGTGTGTGGGACAGGTAGGTGACAGCTGTGTGTGGGACAGGTAGGTGACAGGTGTGTGTGGGACAGGTAGGTGACAGGTGTGTGTGGGACAGGTAGTTGTCAGGTGTGTGTGGGACAGGTAGTTGTCAGGTGTGTGTGGGACAGGTAGTTGTCAGGTGTGTGTGGGACAGGTAGTTGTCAGGTGTGTGTGGGACAGGTAGTTGTCAGGTGTGTTTGGGACAGGTAGGTGACAACTGTGTGTGGGACAGGTAGTTGTCAGGTGTGTGTGGGACAGGTAGGTGACAACTGTGTGTGGGACAGGTAGGTGTCAGCTGTGTGTAGAAGCTGCCAAGAAATATGATATGTTGATATAATTATTTTTTTATTGCACTTTATGTTATGCTTCATGAGCTTTGTCTTTCCATTATTCTTCAAATTTATATACAAATTTATCTAAGTTCTTTCATTCAATGTTTTAATCTGTAAATCTGTGAGGTCCTTAATCCAACATTTTATTGAGATATCCATCAGTTTCTTCATACAACATTTTATAGACATATTGCTCAGTTTCTTGTACATTTTATCAGCTTCTTTATTTGTTCACTTGTACACAGTTATATTCATTTTTTTAAAAATTCATCATTTAGTGATCTCATCGATTTATTTTAAAATTTTCATTAATATAAAATGAATTTCTTCCATCCATTTCTTCCTTCCACCCAGTCAGCTATACATTTATATTTCATGTCATATAAATGTCTCATATCTTTAGTCAATGTTATTGTTTTTAGTCAGTGTAAGTTTTTAAATCACAGTTATTGTATCAATTTCTCCTGTTAACATCTCAGATCTGAATAATCTCAATACATTTTACACCAATCAATTATATATTTTAAATATATATATTGATGTCAGTTGTTGAGCTGTGTGAGAATGTTGATGTCAGTTGTTGAGCTGTGTGAGGATGTTGATGTCAGTTGTTGAGCTGTGTGAGGATGTTGATGTCAGTTGTTGAGCTGTGTGAGGATGTTGATGTCAGTTGTTGAGCTATGTGAGGATTTTGATGTCAGTTGTTGAGCTGTGTGAGGATGTTGATGTCAGTTGTTGAGCTGTGTGACAAACAATTTTCAGTCCTTGACTACTAGCTGCTGACTCTGATCTTTTGCAGTCTGTGAGTTTTTCTTTTGTTTTAGCAGTATGTAGCTTCCTCATCTCCACATTGTTCTCTTTCTTTGTTGTATGATGTAGTGTTTGTTGTATGATGTAGTGTTTGTTGTGTGATGTAGTGTTTGTTATGTGATGTAGTGTTTCTTGTATGATGTAATGTTTGTTGTATGATGTAGTGTTTGTTGTATGATGTAGTGTTTGATGTTGTTGTGTGATGTAGCATTTGTTATGTGATGCAGTTTTTATTGTGTGTTGTAGTTGTTGTGTGTGATCTGAGTCATGTTCATGAGTCCCATCTTAGTGCTTGTGTTCAGTCCTATCTGTTCGGTGGCTGTGCTTACAGCCCTATCTGTTTGGTGGCTGTGCTTACAGCCCTATCTGTTTGGTGGCTGTGCTTACAGCTCTATCTGTTTGGTGGCTGTGCTTACAGCTCTATCTGTTTGGTGGCTGTGCTTACAGCTCTATCTGTTTGGTGGCTGTGCTTACAGCCCTATCTATTTGGTGGCTGTGCTTACAACCATGACTGTTTTGTGCTTACAGCCCTATCTCTTTGGTTGCTGTGCTTACAGCCCTATTGTGTGGATGTTGTGCTTACAGCCAGCCATATCTGTTTGGTGGCTGTTCTTACATCCCTATCTGTTTGGTGGCTGTTCTTACATCTCTATTTGTTTGGTGGCTGTTCTTACATCTCTGTCTCTTTGGTGGCTGTTCTTACAGCACTATCTGTTTGGTGGTTGTGCTTATATGTGTTGGTGGTCTATGTTTATGTTGAAGTTTGTGTTTGTCTGCTGGAGTTGTTATATCACAACTGCTCTTGCAACTATTGTTTCATTTATCAAACTCCAAGATCTAGCCACAGTAATGAGCTATTTTGTTCCCAAATATTTCATGCTTTACAACCTGCTATTAATGATTATTCTTTGAGGTTGACATATTTATATTTTTTTCCTTTTCACAGTTAATCAGTTGTTTTTTTTCTCTCATAGTTCTAGAAGGCCATGGAATTTGTTAATTTCATATATTTTCAGACATATCATATCATTTCTTTTCAGTAGATCAATTGTATTTCCTTATTAGCTTCAAAATTGTGTAAATACTCAATCATTTCTTTACATAATATATACTGTTTTGCTATTAAAATGAAGAACTTTAAAATGTTTTTTGTGTGTGTGTGTATCTGTCTGTCTTGCCCTTTATCTATTTCAGTCTCTTGGTTTACCTCCTCATCCAATCATCCATCCATCCTTCGCATGTTATCTTCTCCCATTTTCTATTCATCTATTTATGTTATCCACACACTTGTCTGTCTATCTGCTGATGTCATCTGTATACATCTCTCTGTCTCTTGATTGCGCTCACATGTTTCTGTCCATCTCTTGATTTTGTCCACAAACTTGTCCTTTCATCTCTTGATGTTGTCTATAAACATGTCTGTCCATCTTTGATGTTTTCCACACATTTGAAATAAAAATCACTTCATTACTCTTTAGTCTTAGTTCACTTTCTTAAATTATCTTCCGCTCACTATTATTACCTGGATCTCTCTCTCTCCTTTCTCTTTCACTCCTCTCTCTCTCTCTCTCTCTCCTTTCTCTCTCTCTATCTCTCCTTTCTCTCTCTCTCCCTCTCCTTTCTCTCTCACTGTCTCTCCTTTCTCTCTCTCCTTTCTCTCTCTTTCTTCCTTCCACCCAGTCAGCTATACATTTATATTTCATGTCATATAAATGTCTCATATCTTTAGTCAATGTTATTGTTTTTAGTCAGTGTAAGTTTTTAAATCACAGTTATTGTATCAATTTCTCCTGTTAACATCTCAGATCTGAATAATCTCAATACATTTTACACCAATCAATTATATATTTTAAATATATATATTGATGTCAGTTGTTGAGCTGTGTGAGAATGTTGATGTCAGTTGTTGAGCTGTGTGAGGATGTTGATGTCAGTTGTTGAGCTGTGTGAGGATGTTGATGTCAGTTGTTGAGCTGTGTGAGGATGTTGATGTCAGTTGTTGAGCTATGTGAGGATTTTGATGTCAGTTGTTGAGCTGTGTGAGGATGTTGATGTCAGTTGTTGAGCTGTGTGACAAACAATTTTCAGTCCTTGACTACTAGCTGCTGACTCTGATCTTTTGCAGTCTGTGAGTTTTTCTTTTGTTTTAGCAGTATGTAGCTTCCTCATCTCCACATTGTTCTCTTTCTTTGTTGTATGATGTAGTGTTTGTTGTATGATGTAGTGTTTGTTGTGTGATGTAGTGTTTGTTATGTGATGTAGTGTTTCTTGTATGATGTAATGTTTGTTGTATGATGTAGTGTTTGTTGTATGATGTAGTGTTTGATGTTGTTGTGTGATGTAGCATTTGTTATGTGATGCAGTTTTTATTGTGTGTTGTAGTTGTTGTGTGTGATCTGAGTCATGTTCATGAGTCCCATCTTAGTGCTTGTGTTCAGTCCTATCTGTTCGGTGGCTGTGCTTACAGCCCTATCTGTTTGGTGGCTGTGCTTACAGCCCTATCTGTTTGGTGGCTGTGCTTACAGCTCTATCTGTTTGGTGGCTGTGCTTACAGCTCTATCTGTTTGGTGGCTGTGCTTACAGCTCTATCTGTTTGGTGGCTGTGCTTACAGCCCTATCTATTTGGTGGCTGTGCTTACAACCATGACTGTTTTGTGCTTACAGCCCTATCTCTTTGGTTGCTGTGCTTACAGCCCTATTGTGTGGATGTTGTGCTTACAGCCAGCCATATCTGTTTGGTGGCTGTTCTTACATCCCTATCTGTTGGTGGCTGTTCTTACATCTCTATTTGTTTGGTGGCTGTTCTTACATCTCTGTCTCTTTGGTGGCTGTTCTTACAGCACTATCTGTTTGGTGGTTGTGCTTATATGTGTTGGTGGTCTATGTTTATGTTGAAGTTTGTGTTTGTCTGCTGGAGTTGTTATATCACAACTGCTCTTGCAACTATTGTTTCATTTATCAAACTCCAAGATCTAGCCACAGTAATGAGCTATTTTGTTCCCAAATATTTCATGCTTTACAACCTGCTATTAATGATTATTCTTTGAGGTTGACATATTTATATTTTTTTCCTTTTCACAGTTAATCAGTTGTTTTTTTTCTCTCATAGTTCTAGAAGGCCATGGAATTTGTTAATTTCATATATTTTCAGACATATCATATCATTTCTTTTCAGTAGATCAATTGTATTTCCTTATTAGCTTCAAAATTGTGTAAATACTCAATCATTTCTTTACATAATATATACTGTTTTGCTATTAAAATGAAGAACTTTAAAATGTTTTTTGTGTGTGTGTGTATCTGTCTGTCTTGCCCTTTATCTATTTCAGTCTCTTGGTTTACCTCCTCATCCAATCATCCATCCATCCTTCGCATGTTATCTTCTCCCATTTTCTATTCATCTATTTATGTTATCCACACACTTGTCTGTCTATCTGCTGATGTCATCTGTATACATCTCTCTGTCTCTTGATTGCGCTCACATGTTTCTGTCCATCTCTTGATTTTGTCCACAAACTTGTCCTTTCATCTCTTGATGTTGTCTATAAACATGTCTGTCCATCTTTGATGTTTTCCACACATTTGAAATAAAAATCACTTCATTACTCTTTAGTCTTAGTTCACTTTCTTAAATTATCTTCCGCTCACTATTATTACCTGGATCTCTCTCTCTCCTTTCTCTTTCACTCCTCTCTCTCTCTCTCTCTCTCTCCTTTCTCTCTCTCTATCTCTCCTTTCTCTCTCTCTCCCTCTCCTTTCTCTCTCACTGTCTCTCCTTTCTCTCTCTCCTTTCTCTCTCTTTCTCTCTCTCACTGTATGAACCTTAAGTGCCCAGGGCACATGAGGCATCCACAAGGGTTTTCCACAAATGCACCTGGATCTAGATATGACAAAAAGACTTGTCGTCAAACAAAACTTGTGCAGTGTAAATCTAACTGGAAAAAGTACCTGCTTCTGTAAGGTTAACATCCAATATATAACTGTCAATATGTGAACCAAAAACTCATTTCACTGACGAGATTTCTGTGAATGTGTCCTGCTTGTGGAAGGAAAGTCGACGCTTCATATTTCCCCATAACTCGGCTATTCTGTGTTCAACTGCAGCATTTTTCTGACGAACTGCATTGTTTAGTGGTTAGTAGGGAAGAGAATCTAACTGAATTGTTTAGTGGTTAGTAGGGAAGAGAATCTAACGGAATTGTTTAGTGGTTAGTAGGGAAGAGAATCTAACTGAATTGTTTAGTGGTTAGTGGGGGAGAGAATTTAACTGCATTGATTAGTGGTTAGTAGGGGAGAGAATTTAACTGCATTGATTAGTGGTTAGTGGGGGAGAGAATTTAACTGCATTGATTAGTGGTTAGTAGGGGAGAGAATTTAACTGCATTGATTAGTAGTTAGTAGGGGAGAAAATTTAACTGCATTGATTAGTAGTTAGTAGGGGAGAGAATTTAACTGCATTGATTAGTAGTTAGTAGGGGAGAAAATTTAACTGCATTGATTAGTAGTTAGTAGGGGAGAGAATTCTACAAAACTGAATTTCAAACACAGGAGGAAGTTGATACTTACAGTGGTAGGGGGAAGTTCATACTTACAGTGGTAGGGGGGAGTTCATGCTTACAGTGGTAGGGGGAGTTGATACTCACAGTGGTAGGGGGAGTTGATACTCACAGTGGTAGGGGGAGTTGATACAGTGGTAGGGGGAGTTGATACAGTGGTGGGGGACTTGATACAGTGGTAGGGGGGGATTTGATACTTAGAGTGGTAGAGGAAGTTGATTCTCACAGTGGTAGGGGGAGTTGATACTTAGAGTGGTGGGGGAGTTGATACTTACAGTGGTAGGGGGAGTTGATACTTACAGTGGTAGGGGGAGTTGATACTTACAGTGGTAGGGGGAGTTGATACTTACAGTGGTGGGGGAGTTGATACTTACAGTGGTAGGGGGGAGTTGATACTTACAGTGGTGGGGGGAGTTCATACTTACAGTGGTAGGGGGGAGTTGATACTCACAGTGGTAGGGGGGAGTTCATACTCACAGCGGTGGGGGAGTTGATAATTACAGTGGTAGGGGGGAGTTGATACTTACAGTGGTAGGGGGGAGTTAATACTTACAGTGGTAGGGGAAGTTGATACTCACAGTGGTGGGGGAGGTGATACTCACATTGGTAGTGGGAGTTCATATTCACAGTGGTAGGGGAAGGTGATACTAACAGTGGTAGGGGAAGTTGAAACTCACAATGGTAGAGGAAGTTGATACTCACAATGGTAGGGGAAGTTGATACTTACAGTGGTAGGGAGAAGTTGATACAGTGGTAGGGGAAGTTGATACTCACAGTGGTAGGGGGAAGTGATACTAACAGTGGTAGGGGGAAGGTGATACTAACAGTGGTAGGGGGAGTTGATACTCACAGTGGTAGGGGGAGTTGATACTCACAGTGGTAGGGAGAAGGTGATACTAACAGTGGTAGGGGGAGTTGATACTAACAGTGGTAGGGGGAGTTGATACTAACAGTGGTAGGGGGAGTTGATACTAACAGTGGTAGGGGGAGTTGATACTCACAGTGGTAGGGGGAGTTGATACTCACAGTGGTAGGGAGAAGGTGATACTAACAGTGGTAGGGGGAGTTGATACTCACAGTGGTAGGGGGAGTTCATACTCACAGTGGTAGGGAGAAGGTGATACTAACAGTGGTAGGGGGAGTTGATACTCACAGTGGTAGGAAGAAGCTGATACTCACAGTGGTAGGTGGAGTTGATACTCACAGTGGAATGGGGAAGGTGATACTCAGTGGTAGGGAGAAGCTGATACTCACAGTGGTAGGGGGAGTTGATACTCACAGTGGTAGGGAGAGTTGATACAGTGGTAGGGGGAAGGTGATACTCACAGTGGTAGGTGGAGTTGATACTCACAGTGGAATGGGGAAGGTGATACTCAGTGGTAGGGGGAGCTGATACTCACAGTGGTAGGGGGAGTTGATACTCACAGTGGTAGGGGGAAGGTGATACTCACAGTGGTAGGGAGAAACTGATACTCACAGTGGTAGGGAGAAGGTGATACTCACAGTGGTAGGGAGAAGGTGATAAAGTGGTAGGGAGAAGCTGATACTCACAGTGGTAGGGGGAAGGTGATACTCACAGTGGTAGGGAGAAGCTGATACTAACAGTGGTAGGGGGAAGGTGATACTCACAGTGGTAGGGAGAAGCTGATACTAACAGTGGTAGGGGGAAGGTGATACTAACAGTGGTAGGGGGAAGGTGATACTAAAAGTGGTAGGGGGAAGGTGATACTCACAGTGGTAGGGGGAAGGTGATACTCACAGTGGTAGGGGGAAGGTGATACTCACAGTGGTAGGGGAAAGGTGATACTCACAGTGGTAGGGGGAAGGTGATACTCACAGTGGTAGGGAGAAGGTGATACTCACAGTGGTAGGGGGATCTAAATAAAAAGTCACATTCCCTAATATTGAGTACGTCCACCTCTTGCAACAGTCACACCTGCACAGTGGCGCCCCACTGAGAGTATTAAGTTTTGGACTGCAACCTCTGAAGATTATTCGAAGCATGAGTTGGGTCATTTTCATGCCGTACAAAAGTTTGAGATGGATTTGGCATGTTTTAGACATGGCAACCAAACATGTCCCACAGATGTTCGATAGGGTTAAAGTCAGGTGACACTGCTGACTATGGATGCTGAACAGGAATGTTGTTCTGATGGAGAACTACTGTGCTACTTGTGCTCGATGAGGGGCCCGCAGTGTCCTGCATGTAAAGCTTTGTCCCTGGGTGTGGAAAATGGCACAACATGGGGTGTCAGGACATCGTGTATGGGGTGTCAGGACATCGTGTATGGGGTGTTAGGACATCATGTATGAGGTGTCAGGACATCGTGTATGGGGTGTCAGGACATCGTGTATGGGGTGTCAGGACATCGTGTATGGTGTGTCAGGACATCGTGTACGGGGTATTAGGACATTGTGTACGCGGTGTCAGTACATCGTGTATGGGGTGTTAATACATCGTGTATGGGGTGTTAGGACATACTACTGTGATGTTCTCCAGAATTGGTACCAGCTGTGTTCTATAATTCTCTGTTATCGTCCTCTACACGATGCTGTCCCTATCAAAGCCTCTGGGATGCATTTATATGCATATCGTTCAAATATACGCTCTAATCCTACCATCAAATATACGCTCTAATCTTACCATCAAATATACGCTCTAATCCTACCATCAAATATACGCTCTAATCCTACCATCAAATATACGCTCTAATCCTACCATCAAATATACGCTCTAATCCTACCATCAAATATACGCTCTAATCCTACCATCAAATATACGCTCTAATCCTACCATCAAATATACGCTCTAATCCTACCATCATGCCTTTCTATCACGAATCTGAGCTCGTCTAAGGAAACGACCTCTGCACATCTGACCACTGAAGTCTGTGTTTCAAATATCGTGGCTGAAGTCTGTTCTGGGTTTGACGTGGCTGAAGTCTGTTCTGGGTATGGCGTGGCTGAAGTCTGTTATGGATGTGGCGTGGCTGAAGTCTGTTCTGTGTGTGACGTGACTGAAGTCTGTTCTGGATGTGGCGTGGCTGAAGTCTTTTCTGAATGTGGCGTGGCTGAATTCTAATCTGGATGTGGCGTGGCTGAAGTCTGTTCTGGATGTGACGTGGCTCAAGTCTGTTCTGGATGTGACGTGGCTCAAGTCTAATCTGGATGTGGCGTGGCTGAAGTCTGTTCTGGATGTGACGTGGCTCAAGTCTGTTCTGGATGTGACGTGGCTGAAGTCTGTTCTGGATGTGACGTGGCTCAAGTCTGTTCTGGATGTGGCGTGGCTGAAATCGAGGGCGTCGAACAGGCTGACGTGGGCGTATGTTTGCTTCCCTCAGACCTAAAACAGTGTTCAGAGTAAAACGGTGATCAGCGTAAAACAATGTTCAGAGTAAAACAGTGTTCAGAGTAAAACAGTGTTCAACGAATTGTGTCCGTTATTCGGTCATGCAAATATGGGGTCAGTAGCTTTGAGGCCAAATTAGTAAGCATAAAATCCATTGATGAGGTTAAAAAGCTAGCTAAAATCAGGAAAACTTGGCGAACTACCATGCGAACCCTATATGACGTTGAACGGGACGGGAAGGATGTAAGAAATAAGAAGCTTTGAGTAGGCTGGAAACTGTGACGTTGAACGGGGCAGGGAGGATGTAAGAAGCTTTGAGTAGGCTGGAAACTGTGACGTTGAACGGGACGGGAAGGATGTAAGAAACAAGAAGCTTTGAGTAGGCTGGAAACTGTGACGTTGAACGGGACGGGGAGGATGTAAGAAGCTTTGAGTAGGCTGGAAACTGTGACGTTGAACGGGACGGGAAGGATGTAAGAAGCTTTGAGTAGGCTGGAAACTGTGACGTTGAACGGGACGGGAAGGATGTAAGAAGCTTTGAGTAGGCTGGAAACTGTGACGTTGAACGGGACGGGAAGGATGTAAGAAGCTTTGAGTAGGCTGGAAACTGTGACGTTGAACGGGACGGGAAGGATGTAAGAAACAAGAAGCTTTGAGTAGGCTGGAAACTGTGACGTTGAACGGGACGGGGAGGATGTAAGAAGCTTTGAGTAGGCTGGAAACTGTGACGTTGAACGGGACGGGAAGGATGTAAGAAATAAGAAGCTTTGAGTAGGCTGGAAACTGTGACGTTGAACGGGGCAGGGAGGATGTAAGAAATAAAAAGCTTTGAGTGGGCTGGAAACGGTTCCTTTAAGGGAACAGTTCGAGTAAATCCATCTTGCCTTTGTGTGGCTACCCGTGGTATTCCTGGCCTTGGACCGTCTCTAGTGACGCCTGTTAGCCTAAAAAGTTGTTGCAATCGGTAGACTTTAAGTCGGAGACAATAAACATTTGTAATTCTTAAGATACTCGATAATCTGATTTCTTAAGATATTTGATAATCTGATCTCTTCCTTATTCTGTGAATGCAGCATGGTGATACAACAGCAATTAATCCTGATCTAAAGATTGCGAATTTAGTGCGACGTCTTTACAGTGAGTGATAAAAATGACATTTCAAACGTATGTATAGGTCAGAAATGTGAAAAACACGCATGTCACCTGATTTCGCAGTGTGAGCAGCTTTTCGAGCCAAATGAGAAGTGAGTACTGTTCATGGCTTTACTACTTCCAGGGGTTAGCATGTACTCACTACCTCGAAGTTGAGTAGTTGTCAAAACACACACTTTTCAAAAGTGTTAACGTTCTTGTGTATGACAGCACATAACGCTCACTAGTTTTATGTCAATATGTGGACCAAAGACTTAGCCTCCCAGGATGTCTCGTTGACAGAAAGCAACTCAGTCCCTGAAATATGTAAAGACAACACACCTGTTGGATTATATCTAGATCCCAGCTCTCACCTGCTCACCTTTAGATCCCAGCTCTCACTTGCTCTTTTTAGATCCCAGCTTTCACTTGCTCACCTTTAGATCCCAGCTCTCACTTGCTCACCTTTAGATCCCAGCTCTCACCTGCTCACCTTTAGATCCCAGCTCTCACTTGCTCACCTTTAGATCCCAGCTCTCACCTGCTCACCTTTAGATCCCAGCTCTCACCTGCACATCTTTAGATACCAGCTTTCATCTGCTCACCTTTAGATCCCAGCTCTCACCTGCTCACCTTTAGATCCCAGCTCTCACCTGCTCATCTTTAGATCCCAGCTCTCACCTGCTCACCTTTAGATCCCAGCTCTCACCTGCTCATCTTTAGATCCCAGCTCTCACCTGCTCACCTTTAGATCCCAGCTCTCACCTGCTCACCTTTAGATCCCAGCTCTCACCTGCTCATCTTTAGATCCCAGCTCTCACCTGCTCACCTTTAGATCCCAGCTCTCACCTGCTCACCTTTAGATCCCAGCTCTCACCTGCTCACCTTTAGATCCCAGCTCTCACCTGCTCACCTTTAGATCCCAGCTCTCACCTGCTCACCTTTCACCGACGTACAAAAGAAGGAAAGTAAACTGCTTTTTTTTTCTTTCAAAGCAGTAGCTCCCTGCAATACCATGCCGCCTTTAACTTTGCAATACCATGCAGCCTTTAACTCTACATTACCATGCCGCCTTTAAGTCTAAAATACCATGCCGCCTTTAAGTCTAAAATACCATGTCGCCTTTAACTCTACAATACTATGCCGCCTTTAACTCTACAATACCATGTCGCCTTTAACTCTGCAATACCACGCCGCCTTTAACTCTGCAATACCATACCGGCTTTAACCCTGCAATACCATGCCACCTTTAACCCTACAATACCGTGCCACCTTTAACCCTACAATACCAGGCCACCTTTAACCCTACAATACCAGGCCACCTTTAACCCTACAATACCATGCCGCTTTTAACGAAAAGTTTATTTTTTCTTTCTCTTACTCTGCGCTAACATCACCTGAATATTGGAGTTTTCATCTAGTTCAGTCTGTTTCTCCAATTTTCATCTAGTTCAGTCTGTTTCTCCAATTTTCATCTAGTTCAGTCTGTTTCTCCAATTTTCATCTAATTCAATCTATATCTCAAATCTTCATCTAGTTTAGTTTGCATCTCTAATTTCCACGTAGTTCAGTTGGTATTTTAAAATTTCATGTAGTTCAGTTTGCATCTATAACATTCATCTAGTTTAGTTTTTCTATCTCTAATTTTTATTTAGTTAGTTTGTATCTCTAATTTTTATCTAGTTTAGTTTGCATGCCTAATTTTTTTTTTTAAATTTGCGTTTTTAAATCTTGACTTCCACGAAAATACATAAAACCTCACGACATCTTACAAGTTTATTTTATTTTATTTGTTGTGATATAAATGCTAGAAGTTCATCTTCTTCTAAGATTATTTGTGACACAGTGTATGTAATCTGTCGCAGCGTATTGAGTTTGTCACAAAATACTGAGATTTGAAATAATTTCTGAGAAAATCATAATATTCGTAATAATAACTTGGCATAGTAGTAACAACTTGGCATCGTAGTAACAACTTGTCATCGTGGTAACAACTTTTCATCGTAGTAACAACTTTGCATCGTGGTAACAACTTGGCATCGTAGTAAAAACTTGCCATCTTAGTAACAACTTGACATCATGGTAACAACTTGGCATCGCGGTAATAACTTGTTGCAATCGGTAGACTTTAAGTCGGAGACAATAAACATTTGTAATTCTTAAGATACTCGATAATCTGATTTCTTAAGATATTTGATAATCTGATCTCTTCCTTATTCTGTGAATGCAGCATGGTGATACAACAGCAATTAATCCTGATCTAAAGATTGCGAATTTAGTGCGACGTCTTTACAGTGAGTGATAAAAATGACATTTCAAACGTATGTATAGGTCAGAAATGTGAAAAACACGCATGTCACCTGATTTCGCAGTGTGAGCAGCTTTTCGAGCCAAATGAGAAGTGAGTACTGTTCATGGCTTTACTACTTCCAGGGGTTAGCATGTACTCACTACCTCGAAGTTGAGTAGTTGTCAAAACACACACTTTTCAAAAGTGTTAACGTTCTTGTGTATGACAGCACATAACGCTCACTAGTTTTATGTCAATATGTGGACCAAAGACTTAGCCTCCCAGGATGTCTCGTTGACAGAAAGCAACTCAGTCCCTGAAATATGTAAAGACAACACACCTGTTGGATTATATCTAGATCCCAGCTCTCACCTGCTCACCTTTAGATCCCAGCTCTCACTTGCTCTTTTTAGATCCCAGCTTTCACTTGCTCACCTTTAGATCCCAGCTCTCACTTGCTCACCTTTAGATCCCAGCTCTCACCTGCTCACCTTTAGATCCCAGCTCTCACTTGCTCACCTTTAGATCCCAGCTCTCACCTGCTCACCTTTAGATCCCAGCTCTCACCTGCACATCTTTAGATACCAGCTTTCATCTGCTCACCTTTAGATCCCAGCTCTCACCTGCTCACCTTTAGATCCCAGCTCTCACCTGCTCATCTTTAGATCCCAGCTCTCACCTGCTCACCTTTAGATCCCAGCTCTCACCTGCTCATCTTTAGATCCCAGCTCTCACCTGCTCACCTTTAGATCCCAGCTCTCACCTGCTCACCTTTAGATCCCAGCTCTCACCTGCTCATCTTTAGATCCCAGCTCTCACCTGCTCACCTTTAGATCCCAGCTCTCACCTGCTCACCTTTAGATCCCAGCTCTCACCTGCTCACCTTTAGATCCCAGCTCTCACCTGCTCACCTTTAGATCCCAGCTCTCACCTGCTCACCTTTCACCGACGTACAAAAGAAGGAAAGTAAACTGCTTTTTTTTTCTTTCAAAGCAGTAGCTCCCTGCAATACCATGCCGCCTTTAACTTTGCAATACCATGCAGCCTTTAACTCTACATTACCATGCCGCCTTTAAGTCTAAAATACCATGCCGCCTTTAAGTCTAAAATACCATGTCGCCTTTAACTCTACAATACTATGCCGCCTTTAACTCTACAATACCATGTCGCCTTTAACTCTGCAATACCACGCCGCCTTTAACTCTGCAATACCATACCGGCTTTAACCCTGCAATACCATGCCACCTTTAACCCTACAATACCGTGCCACCTTTAACCCTACAATACCAGGCCACCTTTAACCCTACAATACCAGGCCACCTTTAACCCTACAATACCATGCCGCTTTTAACGAAAAGTTTATTTTTTCTTTCTCTTACTCTGCGCTAACATCACCTGAATATTGGAGTTTTCATCTAGTTCAGTCTGTTTCTCCAATTTTCATCTAGTTCAGTCTGTTTCTCCAATTTTCATCTAGTTCAGTCTGTTTCTCCAATTTTCATCTAATTCAATCTATATCTCAAATCTTCATCTAGTTTAGTTTGCATCTCTAATTTCCACGTAGTTCAGTTGGTATTTTAAAATTTCATGTAGTTCAGTTTGCATCTATAACATTCATCTAGTTTAGTTTTTCTATCTCTAATTTTTATTTAGTTAGTTTGTATCTCTAATTTTTATCTAGTTTAGTTTGCATGCCTAATTTTTTTTTTTAAATTTGCGTTTTTAAATCTTGACTTCCACGAAAATACATAAAACCTCACGACATCTTACAAGTTTATTTTATTTTATTTGTTGTGATATAAATGCTAGAAGTTCATCTTCTTCTAAGATTATTTGTGACACAGTGTATGTAATCTGTCGCAGCGTATTGAGTTTGTCACAAAATACTGAGATTTGAAATAATTTCTGAGAAAATCATAATATTCGTAATAATAACTTGGCATAGTAGTAACAACTTGGCATCGTAGTAACAACTTGTCATCGTGGTAACAACTTTTCATCGTAGTAACAACTTTGCATCGTGGTAACAACTTGGCATCGTAGTAAAAACTTGCCATCTTAGTAACAACTTGACATCATGGTAACAACTTGGCATCGCGGTAATAACTTGGCATCGTAGTAACAACTTGCCATCTTAGTAACAAATTGAAATCTTAGTAACAACTTGGCATCTTAGTAACAACATGGCATCTTAGTAACAACTTGACATCTTGAAACAACTTGCCATCTTAGTAACAACTTGGCATCGTGGTAGAAACTTGCCATCTTAGTAACAACTTGCCATCTTCGTAACAACATGTCATCTTGGTAACAGCTTGGCATCGTAGTAACAACTTGGCATCTTAGTAACAACTTGCCATCTTAGTAACAACTTGCCATCTTAGTAACAACTTGGCATCTTAGTAACAACTTGCCATCTTAGTAACAACTTGGCATCTTAATAACAACTTGCCATCTTAGTAACAACTTGCCATCTTAGTAACAACTTGGCAGCTTAGTAACAACCTGCCATCTTAGTAACAACTTGCCATCTTAGTAACATCATGCCATCTTAGTAACAACTTGGCATCGTGGTAACAACTTGGCATCGTAGTAACAACTTGGCATCTTAGTAACAACTTGGCATTGTAATAACAACTTGGCATCGTTGTAACAACTTGGCATCTTAGTAACAGCTTGACATATTAGTAACAACTTGCCATCTAAGTAACACCTTGGCATCTTAGTAACAACTTGGTATCGTGGTAACAACTTGCCATCTTAGTAACAACTTGCCATCATAGTAACAACTTGGCATCTTAGTAATAACTTGCCATCATAGTAACAACTTGCCATCTCAGTAACAACAATTCATCGTGGTAACAACTTGGTATCTTATTAACAACTTGCCATCTTAGTAAGAACTTGGCATCGTGGTAACAACTTGGCATCGCGGTAACAACTTGCCATCTTATTAACAGCTTGCCATCTTAGTAACAACTTGACATCGTGGTAATAATTTGGCATTTTAGTAACAACTTGCCATCTTAGTAATAAATTGCCATCTTAGTAACACATTGCCATCTTAGTAACAACTTCGCATCGTGGTAACAACTTACCATCTTAGTAACAACTTGCAATGTTAGTAACAACTTGGAATGTTAGTAACAGCTTGGCATCGTGGTAGCAACTTGCCATCTTAGTAACAACTTGCCATCTTAGTAACAACATGTCATCTTGGTAACAGCTTGGGATCGTGGTAACAACTAGGCATCTTAGTAACAACTTGCCATCTTAGTAACAGCCTGCCATCTTAGTAATAACTTGGCATCGTGGTAACAACTTGGCATCTTAGTAACAACTTGGCAGCTTAATAACAACCTGCCATCTTAGTAACAACTTGCCATCTTAGTAACAACTTGGCAGATTAGTAACAACCTGCCTTCTTAGTAACAACTTGCCATCTTAGTAACATCATGCCATCTTAGTAACAACTAGGCATCGTGGAAAAAATTGGCATCGTGGTAACAAATTGCCATCTTAGTAACAATTTGGCATCGTAATAACAACTTGGCATCGTTGTAATAACTTGGCATCTTAGTATCAGCTTGCCATCTTAGTAACAAATTGCCAACTTAGTAACAACTTGGCACCGCGGTAACAACTTGGCATCTTAGTAACAACTTGCCATCTTAGTAACAACTTTTCATCTTCGTAACAACTTGCCATCTTAGTAACAACTTGCCATCGTGGTAGCAACTTGCCATCTTAGTAACAACTTGTCATCTTAGTAACAACATGTCATCTTGGTAACAGCTTGTCATCGTGGTAACAACTTGGCATCTTAGTAACAACTTGAAATCTTAGTAACAACTTGCCATCTAAGTAACAACTTAGCATCTTAGTAACAACTTGCCATCTTAGTAACAACTTGCCATATTAGTAACAACTTGCCATCTTAGTAACAACTTACCATCTTAGTAACAACTTGGCATCGTGGTAACAACTTGCCATCTTAGTAACAACTTGCCACCATAGTAACAACTTGGCATCTTAGTAATAACTTCCCATCTTAGTAACAACTTCCCATCTCAGTAACAAAAATTCATCGTGGTAACAACTTGGCATCTCAGTAACAACTTGCCATCTTAGTTACAAATTGCCATCTTAGTAACAACTTGGCATCTTAGTAACAACCTGCCATCTTAGTAACAACTTAGCATCGTGGTAGAAACTTGCCATTTTAGTAACAACTTTTCATCTTAGTAACAACTTATCATCTTAGTAACAACCTGCCATCTTAGTAACAACTTAGCATCGTGGTAGCAACTTCCCATCTTAGTAACAACTTGCCATCTTAGTAACAACATGTCATTTTGGTAACAGCTTGGCATCGTGGTAACAGCTTGCCATCTTAGTAACAACTTGCCATCTTAGTAACAACTTGGCATCTTTGTAACAACTTGTCATCTTGGTAACAGCTTGTCATCGTGGTAACAACTTGGCATCTTAGTAACAACTTGAAATCTTAGTAACAACTTGCCATCTAAGTAACAACTTAGCATCTTAGTAACAACTTGCCATCTTAGTAACAACTTGCCATATTAGTAACAACTTGCCATCTTAGTAACAACTTACCATCTTAGTAACAACTTGGCATCGTGGTAACAACTTGCCATCTTAGTAACAACTTGCCACCATAGTAACAACTTGGCATCTTAGTAATAACTTCCCATCTTAGTAACAACTTCCCATCTCAGTAACAAAAATTCATCGTGGTAACAACTTGGCATCTCAGTAACAACTTGCCATCTTAGTTACAAATTGCCATCTTAGTAACAACTTGGCATCTTAGTAACAACCTGCCATCTTAGTAACAACTTAGCATCGTGGTAGAAACTTGCCATTTTAGTAACAACTTTTCATCTTAGTAACAACTTATCATCTTAGTAACAACCTGCCATCTTAGTAACAACTTAGCATCGTGGTAGCAACTTCCCATCTTAGTAACAACTTGCCATCTTAGTAACAACATGTCATTTTGGTAACAGCTTGGCATCGTGGTAACAGCTTGCCATCTTAGTAACAACTTGCCATCTTAGTAACAACTTGGCATCTTTGTAACAACTTGCAATCGTGGTAACAACTTGCCATCTTAGTAACAACTTTGCATCTTAGTAATAACTTGCCATTTTAGTAACAACTTGGCATCGTGGTAGCAACGTGGCATCTTAGTAACAACATGTCATCGTGGTAACAGCTTTGCATCTTAGTAACAACTTGTCATCTTTGTAACAACTTGCCATCTTAGTAAAAACTTGGCATCTTTGTAACAACTTGCCATCTTAGTAACAACTTGCCATTTAAGTAACAACTTGGCATCTTAGTAACAACTTGCCATCTTAGTAACAACTTGCCATCTTAGTAAGAACTTGCCATCTTTGTAACAACTTGGCATCGTAGTAATAACTTGGCATCTTAGTAACAACTTGGCATCTTAGTAACAACTTACCATCTTAGTAACAACTTGGCATCGTGGTAATAACTTGGCATCGTGGTAACAACTTACCATATTCGTAACCACTTGCCAACTTAGTAACAACATGGCATCTTAGTAACAACTTGACATCTTAGTAACAACTTGCCATCTTAGTAACAACCTGCAATCTTAGTAACAACTTAGCATCGTTTAGTAACAACTTGCCATCTTAGTAACATCGTGCCATCTTAGTAACAACTTGGCATCGTGGTAACAAATTGCCATCTTAGTATTAACTTGGCGTCGTGGTAACAAATTGCCATCTTAGTATTAACTTGGCATCGTAGTAACAACTGGGCATCGTTGTAATAACTTGGCATCTGAGTAACAAATTGCCAACTTATTAACAACTTGGCACCGTGGTAACAACTTGCCATCTTAGTAACAACTTGCCATCGTGGTAGCAACTTGCCATCTTAGTAACAATTTGCCATCTTAGTAACAACATGTCATCTTGGTAACAGCTTGTCATCGTGGTAACAACTTGCCATCTTAGTAACAACTTGACATCTTAGTAACAACTTGCCATCTTAGTAACAACTTGGAATCGTGGTAACAACTTGGCATCGTGGTAACAACTTGCCATCTTAGTAACAACTTGGCATCGTGATAACAACTTCCCATCTTAGTAACAACATGACATCTTGGTAAGAACAATTCATCGTGGTAACAACTTGACATCGTAGTAACAACTTGGCATCGTGATAACAACTTGCCATCTTAATAACAACATGGCATCTTGGTAACAACTTGGCATCGTAGTAACAACTTGGCATCGTAGTAACAACTCGGCATCGTGGTAACAACTTGGCAGCGTGGTAACAACTTTGCATCTTAGTAACAACTTGGCATCTTAGTAACAACTTGTCATCGTGGTAAAAACTTGGCATCGTCGTAACAACTTGCCATCTTAGTAACAACTTGGCATCGTGGTAACAACTTGGCATCTTGGTAACAACTTGTCATCGTGGTAATAACTTGCCATCTTAGTAACAACGTGCCCTCTTAGTAACAACTTAGCATCGTGGTAACAACTTGCCATCTTGGTAACAACTTGGCATCGTGGTAACAACTTGCCATTTTAGTAACAACTTGGCATCGTTTTAACAACTTGGCATCGTGGTAATAACTTGGCATCGTAGTAACAACTTGGCATCGTGATAATAACTTGACCGTGTAATGAGAAATACAAGAGCAGCCGTAACATAATGACATAAACAGACATAAATTGACATAATGAAATAAGCAGATGCAAGATGACATAATGGCATAATCAGACACATGATGGCATAATGACATATGCAGACATAAAATGGCATAAGCAGACATAAGATAGGTGAAGGTGAAGGTGAAGGTGACCCTGTCTTGCCTCGGAGGCACATAGGGATATGGTGTTAGTGCCCATATTTTCCTTGACCTGTCAGCACACTAGAGGGTGATATGGTCAGTATCACGCCTGGCTGCCTTTCCTTCCCCAACTCCAGAAGAAGTCGGGTACCCATTTCTACAGCTGGGTGACTGGGGTGCCGCCGGCCGGATTCGAACCCCCGACCTTCGCCATGAGAGACCAGTGCACTAACCACTTTGCCACTCAGACACCCAGACATAAGATAACATACTGTCATAAGCATACGTAAGATGACATAATAGCATAAGCAAACATAAGATGGCATAATGGCATAAGCAGAAATAAGATGACATAATAGCAGAAGCAGACATCATATGGTATAATGGCATAAGCAGACATAAGATGACATAATGGTATAAGCAGACATAAGATGACATAAGTGTTATAAGACAAAGAAGTGCAAGAAACAAGCTTGAGTTAATGGGGAATGCACTTTTTAAATCAAGAAAGTAATATGTCAAGCCAAAACAGCTTTCAAGCAAGTGAGAAACATCTTGTGCTTCTCTATCACAGAACACTAGAGAGAGAGAGTTATAAAATGCTATTTTCAGCCTATCCTAATTTATGGAATGAAGTCATGCAACAGATCAATGCTAAGATCACTTGGGGCAACAGAGATGTGCTTTCTTAGAAGAACATTAAGAATACCATGGACAGCTAAGATGACAGACAGGACATTTCTAAGAAAAGCAAATGTAGAAAGCAGCCTAATTAAACTGTCAAAGTCTTACTTCTCCTGCTGTGAAGAATCTTATTTTATAATCCTCTACTGTCAAAGTTTTACTTTTTAATGCTGTGAAGAATCTTATTTTATAATCCTCTACTGTCAAAGTTTTACTTTCTCCTGCTGTGAAGAATCTTATTTTATAATCCTCTACTGTCAAAGTTTTACTTGCTCCTGCTGTGAAGAATCTTATTTTATAATCCTCTACTGTCAAAGTTTTATTTCTCCTGATGAGAAGAATCTTATTTTATAATCCTCTACTGTCAAAGTTTTACTTTCTCCCACAGTGAACAATCTTATTTTTTTTTAGCTTCATTATCACAATAAAATTCTGTTAAAAATAATAATGGGGAGACTTCGTAAGAAAATAGAAGAAGAAGAAGTCAAAATGGTCCAAGCTGGTTCCAGGCAATGAAGAGGATCAAGAGATCATATATTCAATATAAGATTAGTAATAGAGAAATACATAGAGTTTAATGTGAATCATTTATCTTTCATAGACTACTCGAAGGTATTTAATTGTGTACAACACCAGAAACTTTGGGAAATAATGAAAAAAATGGGATTTCCAACACATTTGATACAATTAACATCACTGTTGTATCTATACAAACAAGCAGCAGTAAGAATAAATGGTGAAACAACAACCTGGTTTGAAATAAAACAAGGAGTCCGTCAGGGATGCATATTGTCACCCTATTTATTTAACTTGTAATACTGAAAATATAATGAGGAATGTTAGAGAAGATGTAGACAATGAATAATACGATGCTATAACTATTGGAGGTTATGAAATACCAGAGATAAGATATGCTGATGACACAGTATTACTGACCAAAACATAAAAAAGAATGGAAAAAATAATTATGTCAATCTGTTAGAATAGTAAAGAGCAAAACCTCTATCTTAATGCGAAGAAGACTAAACTGATGACAACTGACAAAACAAACAAGGAAGCTGAAATATGTATCAATGAGGAAAAATTGGAAGAAGTGGAGAGTTTTGAATATCTTGGATCACTGCTAACTAATAATGGAGATACAATGAGGGAAATTAAAAGGAGGGCATCTATTGCTCTTCAAAAAGTAAAACAACTAAAGAATCTGTGGAGAGGAACAGACAGAACTACAAAAATAAGATTTTTAAGGGCATGCATCTTTCCCATCGCAACATGTGCCTGTGAGACCTGGACACTTAACAAAACAGCTGAGAAACACACAAATGCCTTTGAATGTAAATGCTACAGAAGAGTTCTTCAAATATCAAGGACATAAAAACGAACAAATATATATATACTACAATAACTTAGTATTGAAGAGGGCTGGCTTGTAAAGAGTATTAAACAGAGAAAACTTAAATATTTTGGACACATTAAAAGTCATGATAATCTAGAGAAGAACGTCTTGGAAGGGTACATAATGGGAAAAAGAAAGAGAGGAAGACCAAAACGAAGATGGCTGCAAGACATTGTTGATGATCTGCAAATGGATGCATCAGCAGCAGGCCATCTTGCTCACAACCGAGAGGCCTACAGGAGTGCTGTTAGGGAGGCAAATTGTCACCCTATTTATTTAACTTGTAATACTGAAAATATAATGAGGAATGTTAGAGAAGATGTAGACAATGAATAATACGATGCTATAACTATTGGAGGTTATGAAATACCAGAGATAAGATATGCTGATGACACAGTATTACTGACCAAAACATAAAAAAGAATGGAAAAAATAATTATGTCAATCTGTTAGAATAGTAAAGAGCAAAACCTCTATCTTAATGCGAAGAAGACTAAACTGATGACAACTGACAAAACAAACAAGGAAGCTGAAATATGTATCAATGAGGAAAAATTGGAAGAAGTGGAGAGTTTTGAATATCTTGGATCACTGCTAACTAATAATGGAGATACAATGAGGGAAATTAAAAGGAGGGCATCTATTGCTCTTCAAAAAGTAAAACAACTAAAGAATCTGTGGAGAGGAACAGACAGAACTACAAAAATAAGATTTTTAAGGGCATGCATCTTTCCCATCGCAACATGTGCCTGTGAGACCTGGACACTTAACAAAACAGCTGAGAAACACACAAATGCCTTTGAATGTAAATGCTACAGAAGAGTTCTTCAAATATCAAGGACATAAAAACGAACAAATATATATATACTACAATAACTTAGTATTGAAGAGGGCTGGCTTGTAAAGAGTATTAAACAGAGAAAACTTAAATATTTTGGACACATTAAAAGTCATGATAATCTAGAGAAGAACGTCTTGGAAGGGTACATAATGGGAAAAAGAAAGAGAGGAAGACCAAAACGAAGATGGCTGCAAGACATTGTTGATGATCTGCAAATGGATGCATCAGCAGCAGGCCATCTTGCTCACAACCGAGAGGCCTACAGGAGTGCTGTTAGGGAGGCAAAGTTCCGCAAGGGACATGTAAATGAATAAATGAACTTTATTCATATTTTCAACCGATGCAGACAATATAGATTCTTTAGATTACTTATCTATTCTCTAAAGTGTTTTTTTCTTTCCTGAGTCCTCTTTGTTTCCTTTCTATATGTTTCTGGTCTTAATTTGCTAATGTTACCAATTTGTAATGGTACTATTTGTTCCTTGCGGTCAATTCTGTGGCTAGGAATATTTCTAAAGTACGCGGTATTACCATCAAGCTATAAATACTATCACTAACATTACTGAGCAGAATAAAACTTTACGTGGATGAAATCTTAGGAGATTATCAAGCTGGATTCTGAAGGAACATGTCTACAATAGAGCAGGTATAGAATGAACAGGTCTACAAAAGACCAGGTATAAAAGGAACAGGTCTATAAAAGACCAGATATAGAAGGAACAAGTCTACACAAGACCCGGTATAGAAGTAACAGGTCTACAATAGACCAGGTATAGATGGAACAGGTGTTCAAAAGTCCAGGTATAAAAGGAACAGGCCTACAAAGACCAGATATAGAAGGAATTCAAAAGACCAGGTAAAGAAGGAATAGTTCTACAAAAGACCAGGTATAGAAGGAACAGGTATACAAAAGATCAGGTAAAGAAGGAATAGTTCTACAAAAGACCAGGTATAGAAGGAACAGGTATACAAAAGATCAGGTAAAGAAGGAACAGATCTACAAAAGACCAGGTAGAGAAGGAACAGGTCTACAAAACATCAAGTATAGAAGAAACAGGTCTACAAAAGACCAGGTATAGAAGGAACATGTATACAAAAGACCAGGTATTCTTGTTGAGACATGACGCCGAAAAAAATGGCAGGATAGAAAAGATGTCCATAACACATTCATATATTTCAAAAAGGCATATGATAGTGTTTAAGTGTTCAAGTATTTCTCTGACATAGTGCGTTTATATTTGTTCAGTTATTTCTCTGACATGGTGTGTTTATATGTGTTCAAGTATTTCTCTGACATGGTGTGTTTATATCTATTCAAGTATTTCTTTGACGCAGTGTGTTTATATGTTCATGTATTTCTCTGACGCGGTGTGTTTATATGTTCATGTATTTCTCTGACGCGGTGTGTTTATATGTTCATGTATTTCTCTGACGCGGTGTGTTTATATGTTCATGTATTTCTCTGACGCGGCGTGTATAAACTTCCATGACCTGGCATACTCCACATCCTAACTTCCAGACATGTGAATATCTTTAACGTGACTTTCCCCACATTTCCCTTGCCCCTCCCCCCCGCCAGCTCTATGCACGCGCCTGCCGTGCTCTCGCGCGCGCTGGAAAGTGAGTGATGTAAGGCCCGGATGATGGGATGGGTTAGTTAGAAGAATTGTTTTACATGAACTAAATATCACTTTGGATTTCCTATTTCTTCCTTTCGGTCAGATTTCGACTTCATGAACAAAGTAATGAAAGAAAGAAGGAAGAAATATAAAAGAAAATTTTCGCAAAAGAAAACTTTAAAGGAAATAACAAACTAAAAGCAGAAGTAATCGACACCAGCCAAAAACTAGCTGGGCACCATTTTTTTGTCTTCCTGTGAGAGGAGCCATTTTTCGATTTCTGAGCTCCAACCTTTCAATGACCTGTCAACTTCTGTAGTGCAATTCACCGACTTAAGAAAGTCACATGACGAGAAGAAGAAGAGAGAGGACAAAAAAGGAGAATTAGAAAATATGGATCACCTCAGCTTATGATTTTTTAAAAATAACAAGCCTATGACGCGGCCACTTTTATATGATGACCACTACAAGCACTAGGGTAAGTCAAGTTCATGTCTGTCAGGGTCATTTCTTTATTCTAATCATGTCTAATTCTAATTATTCCTCATTTCTTCATTCTAATCATTCATAATTTTATTATTCTTCATTTCTTTATTCTAATCATTTCTAATTCTAATTATTCTTTATTTCTTTATTCTAATCATATCTAATTCTAACTATTCTTCATGTCTTTAATCTAATCTAACTAGATTATACCTTGAATCAGGTAAAAACTTTGTGGCGTAAACTATAGTCGACATTTTATAAAAGTGTGCTATTTTCTTTTGTGTTAAATTATAATCGACGTTATATAAGAATGTGTGGTGCAAATTATAATCGACACAAAATTATTATATAATTATGTAATAACGTGTGGTGTAAACTACAGTCGATATAATATAAGAATATGTGGTGTAAACTATAGTCGACATTATATAAGAATGTGTAGTGTAAACTATAGTCGACGAGAGGTGTATACTGTTTGTGAGATATGTATTTATGAGAAGTTTTTGTGTTGTGAGATGTGTGTATGTGTTGTGAGATGTGTGTATGTGTTGTGAGATGTGTGTATGTGTTGTGAGACGCGTGTTTGTGTGTTCTGAGGTGTATTTGTTGTGAAATGCTTGTATGCTGTGAGATTTCGTGAAATGTAAATATTGAAAGATGTCGTTGTGAGATGTACATTGTTAGATGTGTGTGTGTGCTGGTATAACTCATGTTGTAAGATGTGTGAGATTTGTCTGCACTGGCAGAAATCATGTCGTGAGAGTTATATGTGTTGGTAGAAATTATGATGTGAGATACTGTGTGTTGATAGAAATCATGTTATGAGATTTTTGTGTTTGCAGAGGTCATGTTATGAGATTTTTGTGTGTTGGTAGAAATTATGTTGTAAAATGATGTGTGATGTGTGTGTTGACAAAAGTCATGTTGTGAGATTTTAGTATTGGTAGAAATCAAGATGTGAGATTCTTGTGTTGGGAGAAGTCATGATGTGAGATTTTTGTGTTAGGAGAAGTCATGATGTGAGATTTTTGTGTTGGGAGAAGTCATGATGTGAGATTTTTTGTTTTGGGAGAAGTCATGATGTGAGATTTCTGTGTTGAGAGAAGTCATGATATATGCAGGAAACTACTGTAGAGAGCGGACCAGCTGCAACAACTCCTTCAGATCATCAGAGGAAGTACCCCTACTCCTCAGGCAAGTGTTTCGGCCCTATAAACTCCTGACACTCTGAGAGAGGTGGGCTCCTCTGGGTCATGACTTCCAGAGGTCTTGTTGCTTTTTTTTCCCGTCCCGGAATTAACACGCGATCTTCCAATTGGCACTGCACTTTGAAGTGCATCTTTAACGATTTTGGACCGGTATTGGATGTGACAAATTAAATTATTTAATTTCTCAATGCTTGTTTCGGATAGTCCACAGCCACTATGAGGCCTTTCTGCTGTTTCTGAAAGACTTTCCAATGCCCTTGCTCTTTCTTGTCCCTTTATGCCCAATTGCTTACATAGGTCGTATGCTGATGTTGCTACGAATCTCCGGTTTACACTTCTACAGCTATCATTTTTGCCCTGACTCCTGCCCCCTGCCTCAGTTGCTTGACCAGGTCATTGTACTTCTCACATTTGAATAAATGCTGTTCCTCTATTCTTGTTTTGTATAGAACGGAAAGCTCGATCATTATTAGTTCCTGTTTTGCTGTGAGTACATTACAATGTCCGGTCGCATTCCTGTGTTCCAGATGGCAGTCGGATATTCTCTTCTTCCTGGTAGCTCCGCTATCACATCCCAGTCGTTTCCATCATCCTGCAGTGATGGTAAGGGAATGTCCCTGATTTCAATATTCGATATCGTACCAGCGCCTATATAGTACTTGGGTGGGATGTGTGCGATCATGCGAAGCTCTCTGGGTGTACGAAGGCAATAGCGGAGCGTCATCGCTCACGTGATCCGGACGAGGAAAGGCATATATATATAGTGGTGGCGGGAAAATAATATGTATCTTTAGCAGCCAATTTTGGACAAGTTCAATCTCATCTGTGCTTGTGTTTTATATGGAATACTTAGCCCCAGCCGTCCTGATATATGTGTGTTCATATATCTGTGTAATGTACAGAATGTGCATGTGGAATGCACGATCATATTGAGAATTCTCTCAGTGATTCATGATAAATATCGTTCTATTCAATGACACGTGCTGGATGACATAATGTTGTTATTTCATGTGGATGTTATATGTAATTCAATATGTAACTTGAGATACGGTTCCTGGCAACAAAAGCTACATCAGGAGGTTCGGTAGCACCAGGGAGCCCGTGAAGAGGGGGAAGGGCACAATAGCGGAAGCTGTGAGAGTATTGGTGCGTTAGCACATGTGGAATTTCATGTAGGTGAGGAGGAGAGTTCCGGCAGAGGTAGCCATGAGATTGAAGCAGTCCACTAGCACATAGATTAATTCATGGAGAGACAGTGGTGTAGATTCGCAGCGCTGGCTGCAGTAGTCATAAGTGCGTTGGACACCTTGGAGATTATACTGTGTATTGTGATGGGAGGGGAGGCCAGGATGGCCAAGGCTCAATTATCTGGTTCTTTAGTTATGTTAGTTAAGAGTATTTCATTTTGATGATATCATGCCTGATTATATCTTTTGATATGTGTTGTATGTTCTGTATAATGTAATATAGCTGTGACCACCATGATCTATGTAATTTGAGTAATAAAACACTCATGTATTTTAATGGCTGACTCGGTAATGTCCATGGCATGTTGTTGTAAATGTAGTGGTATATGTAATATGATGCCATGCGGTATACAGTGTCCTAGGGAGGTGTATCCTGGGTTGTCGGTCGTAGGAGATGTTGGAGCCTGGCCACCCAGTACGGTAGAACATTAGGCCATGGACTGCGGGTAACAGCTTGGTTTTGGTCATATCTTTTCAAAAATTCATCGTCAAATGTAACGTAAGCACCTGCTAAGTTTTATAGCTACTAGTTCCTGCAGCACTCTGTTGTGCCACCAGTGTACCGTTATTGGACTAATGATACTCTATATGCTGACATCACGTGTACCAATGTTTGCCTTTGGTTGAAGAGATTGCACTTTGTTTCTTCTGATGCACTCCATTTGTATAGGTTGGAGCCTGTAGGCAGAAGATCATAAGTAGCTCTGATGATGAAGCTGAGCCTCAAGGGTGCCATTTTCCAGATGTCATTCCATGTTAGTGATCTCTGCAGGACTTCCTCCCATGTTAGTGATCTCTGCAGGACTTCCTCCCATGTTAGTGATCTCTGTAGGACTTTCTCCCATGTTAGTGATCTCTGCAGGACTTTCTCCCATGTTAGTGATCTCTGCAGGACTTTCTCCCATGTTAGTGATCTCTGCAGGACTTCCTCCCATGTTAGTGATCTCTGCAGGTCTTCCTCCCATGTTAGTGATCTCTGCAGAACTTCCTTCCATGTTAGTGATCTCTGCAGGACTTCCTACCATGTTAGTGATCTCTGCAGGACTTCCTACCATGTTAGTGATCTCTGCAGGACTTCCTTCCATGTTAGTGATCTCTGCAGGACTTCCTTCCATGTTAGTGATCTCTGCAGGACTTCCTCCCATGTTAGTGATCCCTGCAGGACTTCTTTCCATGTTAGTGATCTCTGCAGGACTTCCTCCCATGTTAGTGATCTCTGCAGGTCTTCCTCCCATATTAGTGATCTCTGCAGGACTTTCTCCCATGTTAGTGATCTCTGCAGGACTATCTCCCATGTCAGTGATCTCTGCAGGACTTCCTCCCATGTTAGTGATCTCTGCAGGACTTCCTCCCATGTTGTCCATTGCCCTTGTTGTGCTTGTTGGACTGCCTTCTGGACCCGTTTATCATCCTCTGAATTCCTTACTTCGATGATGATCATATCTCTTCTTTCCTTACAGGAGGCCTTTGACCACCTATGATTCTGGTCTTTCCCGATTGTCCATCGGTCTTTCCCGAATGTCAGTGGCATCACCATGCTCTATACGCAGGAAACTCTCTACTGTAGAGAGCGAAATAACAGCACACCTCCTTCAGATCATCAGAGGAAGTACCCCTCCTCAGACAAGTGTCTCGGTCCTATTAAACTCCTGACACTCTAAAGGTGGGGGGGGGGGGGGGAGAGGTCTTGTGAGTTGTTGCTTTTTTAAAATTTTGATGTGAGATTTTTGTGTTTGGAGAAGTCATGATGTGAAATTTTTTGTGTTGGAAGAAGTCATGATGTGAAATTTTTGTGTTTGGAGAAGTCATGATGTGAAGTTTTTGTGTCAGGAGAAATCATGATGTGAGATTTTTGTGTTTGGAGAAGTCATGATTTGAAATTTTTTGTGTTGAGAGAAGTCATGACGTGAGATTTTTATGTTGAGAGAAGTCATATTGTGAGAAAGTTCTTGCTATCTATATTATAATGGTGGATAGGAGGTTTGTCTGTATTCTCACCATGTACTACATAGTGTTGATTTACTAAGCCCTGTAGTGCTACTATTAAAGCTGTAGTGTTTATTTACTAAGCCCTGTAGTACTACTATTAAAACTGTAGTGTTTATTTACTAAGCCCTGTAGTACTACTATTAAAACTGTAGTGTTTATTTACTAAGCCCTGTAGTACTACTATTAAAACTGTAGTGTTTATTTACTAAGCTCTATAGTACTACTATTAAAACTGTAGTGTTTATTTACTAAGCTCTATAGTACTACTATTAAAACTGTAGTGTTTATTTACTAAGCCCTGTAGTACTACTATTAAAACTGTAGTGTTTATTTACTAAGCCCTATAAAAGCTACAGTTATATTATCCCACATTTCGAATTAGGACACTACCGGGGGAAGCTAACTAGACAGTTTAAAGAGCAAAATTGCTGACAACTTACTGGTTGTTACAACTGTGCATTTAATTGCAATTACTTGCCTTACATCCATGACAATTTTCAGCAGTGCAACGTGTATTTGAAAGTAACTTTATTTCACATTTGTTACCAGCAAAATTTACAATGTCAGTTGCTTGTGTGGCTCCTCTAAACAATCTTGTCATGCTTCTCTCCCTTGACTTGTGTGGCTCCTCTAAACAGTCTTGTCATGCTTCTCTCCCTTGACTTGTGTGGCTCCTCTAAACAGTCTTGTCATACTTCTCTCCCTTGACTTGTGTGGCTCCTCTAAACAGTCTTGTCATGCTTCTCTCCCTTGACTTGTGTGGCTCCTCTAAACAGTCTTGTCATGCTTCTCTCCCTTGACTTGTGTGGCTCCTCTAAACAGTCTTGTCATGCTTCTCTCCCTTGACTTGTGTGGCTCCTCTAAACAATCTTGTCATGCTTCTCTCCCTTGACTTGTGTGGCTCCTCTAAACAGTCTTGTCATGCTTCTCTCCCCTGACTTGTGTGGCTCCTCTAAACAGTCTTGTCATGCTTCTCTCCCTTGACTTGTATGGCTTCTCTAAACAGTCTTGTCATGCTTCTCTCCCTTGACTTGTGTGGCTCCTCTAAACAGTCTTGTCATGCTTCTCTCCCCTGACTTGTGTGGCTCCTCTAAACAGTCTTGTCATGCTTCTCTCCCTTGACTTGTGTGGCTCCTCTAAACAGTCTTGTCATGCTTTTCTCCCTTGACTTGTGTGGCTCCTCTAAACAGTCTTGTCATGCTTCTCTCCCCTGACTTGTGTGGCTCCTCTAAACAGTCTTGTCATGCTTCTCTCCCTTGACTTGTGTGGCTCCTCTAAACAATCTTGTCATGCTTCTCTCCCTTGACTTGTGTGGCTCCTCTAAACAGTCTTGTCATGCTTCTCTCCCCTGACTTGTGTGGCTCCTCTAAACAGTCTTGTCATGCTTCTCTCCCTTGACTTGTGTGGCTCCTCTAAACAGTCTTGTCATGCTTCTCTCCCCTGACTTGCCTGGATTTCTTTTTTTTTCTGAACACCCAACACCAGCCAAATCGTGCAGTAAATAATCCTCTAGACAACACATCTAAGCTGAACTTTAACAGTAAAGAATCCTCTAGACAACACATCTAAGCTGAACTCTAACAGTAAAGAATCCTCTAGACAACACATCTAAGCTGAACTTTAACAGTAAAGAATCCTCTAGACAACACATCTAAGTTGAACTCTAACAGTAAAGAATCCTCTAGATAACACATCTAAGCTGAACTTTAACAGTAAAGAATCCTTTAGACAACACATCTAAGCTGAACTCTAACAGTAAAGAATCCTATAGACAACACATCTAAGCTGAACTCTAACATTAAAGAATCCTCTAGACAACACATCTAAGCTGAACTCTAACAGTAAAGAATCCTCTAGACAACACATCTAAGCTGAACTCTAACAGTAAAGAATCCTCTAGACAACACATCTAAGCTGAACTCTAACATTAAAGAATCCTCTAGACAACACATCTAAGCTGAACTCTAAATAATCCTCTAGACAACACATCTAAGCTGAACTCTAACTGTAAAGAATCCTCTAGACAACACATCTAAGCTGAACTCTAACAGTAAAGAATCCTCTAGACAACACATCTAAGCTGATCTCTAATATTAAAGAATACTCTAGACAACACATCTAAGCTGAACTCTAACAGTAAAGAATCCTCTAGACAACACATCTAAGCTTAACTCTAACAGTAAAGAATCCTCTAGACAACACATCTAAGCTGAACTCTAAAAGTAAAGAATCCTCTAGACAAAACATCTAAGCTGAACTCTAACAGTAAAGAATCCTCTAGACAACACATCTAAGCTGAACTTTAACAGTAAAGAATCCTCTAGACAACACATCTAAGCTGAACTCTAACAGTAAAGAATCCTCTAGACAACACATCTAAGCTGAACTTTAACAGTAAAGAATCCTCTAGACAACACATCTAAGTTGAACTCTAACAGGAAAGAATCCTATAGATAACACATCTAAGCTGAACTTTAACAGTAAAGAATCCTTTAGACAACACATCTAAGCTGAACTCTAACAGTAAAGAATCCTCTAGACAACACATCTAAGCTGAACTCTAACATTAAAGAATCCTCTAGACAACACATCTAAGCTGAACTCTAACATTAAAGAATCCTCTAGACAACACATCTAAGCTGAACTCTAACAGTAAAGAATCCTCTAGACAACACATCTAAGCTGAACTCTAACATTAAAGAATCCTCTAGACAACACATCTAAGCTGAACTCTAAAGAATCCTCTAGACAACACATCTAAGCTGAACTCTAAAGAATCCTCTAGACAACACATCTAAGCTGAACTCTAACAGTAAAGAATCCTATAGACAACACATCTAAGCTGAACTCTAACAGTAAAGAATCCTCTAGACACACATCTAAGCTGAACTCTAACAGTAAAGAATCCTCTAGACAACACATCTAAGCTGAACTCTAACAGTAAAGAATCCTCTAGACAACACATCTAAGCTGAACTTTAACAGTAAAGAATCCTCTAGACAACACATCTGTTGAACTCTAACACTAAAGAATCCTCTAGATAACACATCTAAGCTGAACTTTAACAGTAAAGAATCCTTTAGACAACACATCTAAGCTGAACTCTAACAGTAAAGAATCCTCTAGACAACACATCTAAGCTGAACTCTAACATTAAAGAATCCTCTAGACAACACATCTAAGCTGAACTCTAACATTAAAGAATCCTCTAGACAACACATCTAAGCTGAACTCTAACAGTAAAGAATCCTCTAGACAACACATCTAAGCTGAACTCTAACATTAAAGAATCCTCTAGACAACACATCTAAGCTGAACTCTAATATTAAAGAATCCTCTAGACAACACATCTAAGCTGAACTCTAAAGAATCCTCTAGACAACACATCTAAGCTGAACTCTAACAGTAAAGAATCCTATAGACAACACATCTAAGCTGAACTCTAACAGTAAAGAATCCTCTAGACAACACATCTAAGCTGAACTCTAAAGAATCCTCTAGAGAACAGAATGTATAAAATAGGAAAAAAATAGGAGCAGCTTTATTACTTAACGATTACAAAGTTGTGACGTTTCGGCGTGAGCCTTAATCGTACAAAAACATACAGGACGAAGAAATAGAGAGATTAGATAAAGTATAGATTCACAGGAATACTATTTTTAAAAAAAATTTTTTTAAAGAGTACTTAGCTGTAAATTGCAAGGTGTGGCTTGTCCGGCGGTGTGTGTCAGGAATGGATCTAGTGGGACGTGGAGACTATTTAAATAGAGACCTGTGACATGTGGTCAGTAGGTTGTAACCCGGGGGTGGTGGATGGGGAACCGGGGAGGGGAGAGAGAGTGCCGCAATACCGACCTAGCTAGGAGAAATTGAAACAGATGATTGGAGAAGAGTGGTTGCAGAGAAGAGGTGTTGCAGAGAAAATAGCGGGGTTGCAGAGTGATGCTGTGAGGAAGTTTGAAAAGTAAGAAGGGGTGGATTTAGTGGAGAAGTACTATAATGATTGAAGAAGATGATATTACGTGTAACTAGACAGCGAGTTTAACCCATGTGGTTCCAGCGTCCCATAATTTTGAATGCAGCGGTTCTCAAGTGCCAGGCGGCTTGTGTCATCTGCGTGACATTGTTTAATGGCTGTTACCAGAAAATCAGATTTGCCTCTGTGGTTGGGGCCATTGAAATGACTTGGGACTGGTTTCGAAGCATGCTGGGCGATGTCGTACAGATGTTTTTGCATGCGGTCCCCTAATCTGAGGTCTCACCGATATATGTTATCCTGCATCTTTTGCAAACGATGACATATATCACATTTCGGGACTCGCATGTGAATCCCTCATGAAGAGTGAGGATAGTTTTGGGAAAGGTGATTGTTTTCGTTTCCCAAACTACGGGGCAGGTAACGCAGCGGGGTCGGTTACATTTTCTGGTGCCAACATATGTAAGGCTCTGCTTCAAGTGGCTGTGGACGAGGATGTCCTTAAGGTTTGGCTCACGTTTGTATGCCAATAGGGGTAGATCAGAGAAAATGTCACGAGTGTCGGAGTCGAGTTGGATTATCGGCAGATGACGATAAAGAATTTTCGTAACCATCTGACCATGCGGGTGGAGAGGCAGTACAAACTTAACTCTGTCAGATGGAGTAACAGGCTTTTTCCTGAATACTTCTCTGCGGCTCACTTGTGAGGAGGAATCTGGGTTTTCATCTTGACATTAACTCAGATCTAGGTTTTCATCTTGACATTAACTCAGATCTAGGTTTTCATCTTGACATTAACTCATATCTGGTTTTTCATCTTGAGATTAACTCGGATCTGAGTTTTCATCTTGACGTTAACTCATATCTGGTTTTCCATCTTGACATAAACTCAGATCTGGGTTTTAATCTTGACATTAACTTAGATCTGGGTTTTAATCTTGACATTAACTCAGATCTGGGTTTTCATCTTGACATTAACTCATATCTAAGTTTTAATCTTGACATTAGCTCAGATCTGGGTTTTAATCTAGACATTAACTCAGATCTGTTTTTCCATCTTTGCATTAACTCAGATCTGGTTTTTCATCTTGACATTAACTCAGATCTGGGTTTTCATGTCGACATTAACTGAGATCTGGGTTTTCATCTTGACATTAACTCAGGTCTGTTTTTTTCATCTTGACAATAACTCAGATCTAGGTTTTCATATTGACATTAACTCAGATCTGGGTTTTAATCTTGACATTAACTCAGATCTGGGTTTTCATGTCGACATTAACTCAGATCTGGGTTTTAATCTTGACATTAACTTAGATCTGGGTTTTAATCTTGACATTAACTCAGATCTGGGTTTTCATCTTGACATTAACTCAGATCTGGGTTTTCATCTTGACATTAACTCAGATCTGGGTTTTCATCTTGACATTAACTCAGATCTGCAGTGGCTAGCACAAGGGAATCACTGGAAACTCAACAGCAGATAAACAGATAAGCAAAGTGTTAACAGACAGAAGGACATTTTGACGACTGACTGATAGATAAACAAACTGATAGAGAAACAAATTGATAGATAAACAAACTGATAGATAAACAAACTGATAGATAAACAAACTAATAGATAAACAAACTGATAGATAAACAAACTAATAGATAAACAAACTGATAGATAAACAAACTAATAGATAAACAAACTGATAGATAAACAAACTGATAGATATGTACAGAAATGGATGCATGGATGAAAAAATGGACTGACCGATGTCTAAACAGATAGATGGACGATAGAAGAACATAAATCTAAAGTAGACGATACTTACCTATGGACGGTTCTCCCCTCCCTTTTTTCGTTTTTTTTTCCTCTCTTCTCCCCACCCCCCACTCCCTTTTTCTTCGTCTGAGCAGATTTCCCAAGAGGAGTCTCCTGTGTGACCTTTCACCTCTACCTACAGCTATCACGTGCCACACTCCTGACTGAACAGGCAATCGAATGATTTATTTAGCTCTTTGTTTCTGTGCCCCACGAAGTTTTGATCGCTTAAAAGCTGCAGTGTGGAGCGACACTCCATGGAGTGGACACAGATTCGGATATATGAGGTTTTGACAAGCACGGAGACAGAAATACTTGCAACTTGAAACTGGCAAGAACAGAGACAGAAATACTTGCAGAAAACTTGAAACTGGCAAGAACAGAGACAGAAATACTTGTTGCAAACTTGAAACTGGCAAGAACAGAGACAGAAATACTTGTTGCAAACTTGAAACTGGCAAGAACAGAGACAGAAATACTTGTTGCAAACTTGATACTGGCAAGAACAGAGACAGAAATACTTGTTGCAAACTTGAAACTGGCAGGAAGAGATACAGAAATACTTGTTGCAAACTTGATACTGGCAAGAACAGAGACAGAAATACTTGCAGCAAACTTGAAACTGGCAAGAACAGAGACAGAAATACTTGTTGCAAACTTGAAACTGGCAAGAACAGAGACAGAAATACTTGTTGCAAACTTGATACTGACAAAAACTGAAAAAAAAATACTTGCAGCAAACTTGATACTGACACGAATAGGGAAAAAAAATACGTGCAGTAAACTTGATACTTGTCAGAACAGAAACAACTTGATACTGACAAGAACATGAACAGCTTGATACTGACAAGAACATTAACAACTTGATACTGACAAGAACATGAACAACTTGATACTGACAAGAACATGAACAGCTTGATACTGACAAGAACATGAACAACTTGATACTGACAAGAACATGAACAGCTTGATACTGACAAGAACATGAACAGCTTGATACTGACAAGAACATGAACAGCTTGAGTAGTTCTAGTGTTAGAAGTAGTTCTAGTGATAGAAGTAGTTCTAGTGATAGAAGTAGTTCTAGTGATAGAAGTAGTTCTAGTGAAAGAAGTAGTTCTAGTGATAGAAGTAGTTATAGTGATAGAAGTAGTTCTATTTAATCATATAATTCAATATCTCTCATTTGGTGTGTAATTTCGCTGTAAATTCTTGCTTTTCTGGAGATGTCCTGTATGTTCTGTTCTATACTGGAGATTCTGAAATTATGCAAACAATTTAGCAACAAAAAAAATACAACTCGGATAGGACACAAGCCACAAAACTGATATCAATGATAACTTCCTTTATTTGTGTTGTCCATTCTGCTCTGACAGAGTAGGGAGATTTTTAAAAAATGCTTGTGCGCTTGCACTGAGACATCTTCAGTTTAACAAAGCACTGAGTTTTTCTTCAGTTTAAAAGTATCAATGCACTGAATTATCTTCAGTTTAAAAGAAACGTTGCACTGAATTATCTTCAGTTTAAAAGAAACGTTGCACTGAATTATCTTCAGTTGAAAGATAACATTGTACTGAGGATACTGAAATAGAAAGAAGCGTTCTTTAAAAAAAAACACTTAGCAAAAAAGTGTAAGATACCTTATACCGGACAGAGTGGTCTCATATTAGGTAAAGATGCAAGCAGAAACATCTTTATGGCATCTCCCAGAATGGCTCTAAGCCAGTCATTAATTATTTCAACGGCCCCAGCAACAGCCATTAAACTATCCGGTGCTCCACAGCCGCTACATGCAGGAACACGCCATATTGTTTGAACTCGATATTCAGCTATATTTAACCTTTCCTTTCTTCACCGTTATGCTAGTACGTTCTTCTTACTAAGTTTTCATCTACTCTTTCCTCACCTACAGCTGACATACCAGAACTTTCACCGGCTTATATGACAAGTCCTCTACCCCAGCTATATTAATTTATTCTATCGCCTATTCTACTAGGCTTAACAAACATGACATCCCTCTCTCTCTCTCACTTCCCCCTTGTCTACTCCGTCCTGACCACCAACTGGCTGACATCACACCTCAGTGATGTTCCGTCTGCTAAACATTCATAATATTTCGCCGCGGGCAATGTCGAACGCTGCTTCTTGCAAGTCTCACCTAAGTGCTTCCTTTTTCTATTATTTTGTTTTCCATTTTTATTTGTTATATAGCATTGATCTGAAATTATAGTTTCTCTTTTTTTCTTTCTCCTGCATGCTTTGTAAAATCTTAAGACAGATGACACTTTTTATAGTTCCAGACATTGCAGACGCCGTAGATGCAACACTTGTCCGTTTGTTGTCGAGGCTAGCCAGATCTCCTTCCCTTAGTCCACGTTAAAAGTTCAGGAAGGTTTCACCTGCACTTCACTCAATGTTATTTATGCTATTATGTGCAAATGTTGTGGTTGAAAGTACATGGGGAGACCGGTTTACGCTTAGGAGATCGTTTTTGCCAACATCTTAATGATATTTCTAAGAAGGCCTGGACACCTGTGGTTAAACACTTTTGCATTAGCAACCACAGGGGAAAACAGGACATTTCTGTTAGTGCGATCCGCTCTTGTTCTGCTGATGTAAGATCTCGGAGGGTCCTAGAACAGCGCCTTATTTTCCAGACTGGTTGTCTCCACCCAGCTGGAATTAACAATGTCTTCAGCTTTCTGTAACTTCTTTAGTTTTCCACCCCCCCCCCCCTTTTTTTTTACTCTACTTTCTTTCTCCTAGCTACCCCTCCCTACCGCCACCCTCTTTTCTTCTCTGAC
This sequence comes from Achatina immaculata, assembly GCA_009760885.1. Taxonomy (NCBI): domain Eukaryota; kingdom Metazoa; phylum Mollusca; class Gastropoda; order Stylommatophora; family Achatinidae; genus Lissachatina; species Lissachatina immaculata. Next base: position 17,751,350 of record CM019701.1, on the reverse strand, counting down.
AACATATTGGTGTTTATAGTGTCTTGTCCTATTCACCAGTTTCACATATTCTCCCTGCAGGTGTTTATGTTTTTCATTCATTATCTCTCCGCTTCCCCTTTCCCCTTCCCCCTCCCACCGACACCTTCTCCTCTAGCTGCTATCATGTTTCTATTGCCCTTAAACCACCTGTTTTCCTCCTCTCTCTCTCTCTCTCTCTCTCTCTCTCCACCTCTTCTCTACGATTGCCTCAATCGGCTTATCCTTTGTGTGGCCCGCATGATCTCTATGCATCTTCTAGTGGACATGCATTTCTCTGTTTCCTACTTCTGGAGGAGGCCATATTAAGATAAGTTCTTCGTTTAGATATTTTATTTTGTCTCGTTTGTGCATGTAATCCTCGAAAAAGTCTCACGCCAAAATATCGGACTTTGTATGTTTTTAAGTATTGCATTCTCATATTTTCTGTTCGTTTTTTTTCACTTTACTCATTCCCTCTGCCACTATGTAAAACTGCAACATGCACCTCTATCTACCTTTATTATTTAAACCAGTTTTACTGCAGTCGCCATCCCTTTTATCTGTCACAATATACAAATTATACATGCTGCCCAATCAATATTCCGATAAATCACACTGAAATCATACACAGAATTTCCATATCGATACGTATGTACAAGAACACTAGATCACAGATTAATTCACAACTACATAATCTACACCAGACGAGGTGGGCTGGGCAGAATATACTAAACATGCACAATAAAACAAGCAGACACTACATCGTCGGCCGTGTTCCCCCCTCCCCTCCCATTCCATCTAATCTGATGCAAGTCAATGTTTCAATATCCCCCCCCCCTTTCAGCTTGAAACCAACTGCTAAATCACGTGGACGATGATACTTCAGTTAAGGTCGTGCACCCTTCGATCCATGCGTGTATCGTCCACAGCTTTTGTTTGTGTGTGTGTGTGTGTGTGTGAGTGAGTGAGTGAGTGAGTGAGTGAGTGAGTGAGTGAGTGAGTGAGTGAGTGAGATATTAAGATGTAAACCGAAACGTTACAATTGTGTACTCGTTGACTAATAAAAGCTGTTCTAAATTTTTCTTTTAAAAAGTTTTTGTTATCACAGATCTGCTGCAGTGCTTTCCTAGTTTTATGTATACTTATATCGAAAATCTATTCGTGTGTCATTACAGCGAGTGACACTGGATTTATAAAGAGAACCTTTATTTGATGATTTTCCAACATTTGCAACAATAACGTTATTACAATTGTTTTATTAATAATTATTGTTTAGACAGTTCAGTAGTTTTTGTACTGTCTTCAATTCGGCGGCCATAATCTTCTTTTCTTTGTTTGGTATTTGTTGCTAATTTTAGTTTTCTTCATTTTTTGGGTTTATTTTTATCTTCTAAACATTCTAGTATGCACTTTCTGGTGGATCTGTTCAAAGTGTCACATTTCTCTTAAAAGACAAAAAATGTTATATTTTTTGTTTTATTTCATAAAAGCAAAATTGTAACATTCGTTTTATATAAAAAATTGTCACACTTATATGGTAAAAAGTAAAATGTTATATTTATCTCATAAAAATTAAATTGTCACGTTATTCTCCTAAAAGAAAAACTGTCATATTTATTTTAGAAACAAACGTGAATGTGATTATGTCAAGTTTTGTATATTAATAATGTGTGATGTGTTTTTTTTTTATTTAGCTGTACATATTTATTATTATTATTATTATTATTATTATTATTATTATTATTATTATTATCATTTTATCTTTCATTGCAGTAATTCAGAACTAGGACGTCAGAAGCTTGTGCAGGATCACATATATCACCGAATTGTTTCTGTGAAGAGAAACACATCGAGTTATCACAGAATTATTTATGTGAAGAGAAACACATCGAATTATCATAGAATTATTTATGTAAAGAGAAACACATCGAATTATCATAGAATTATTTATGTGAAGGGAAACACTTCAGTATATCAGAGTTACATCTTTTGAACATCGCAACTTTAAAAAAAAAAAGATAAATAGAACTAGGAAACATTGTCTGTCTCTAAAATTGTCCACTTTTCCAAGTTGATAAAATGTCGGACTCAGAGGAACAGAAAAGCTGCGGTGTCTGCGCAGACTTTGAGCCTCAGACTTGGAGGAAGTCTCTGTGCAAGCATTGCTTCCACGCTCTGGAAGAGCACTCTAAGGAGATCCTAGCTCAACAAGCCCAGGCGGTTGCCACAGAACAAGGCGCTGACAGGTCTTCAGGTGCTCCCGCAGAAACATGTTCATCAAAAACAGAAACAAAATCTGAAGCTACAGAATCTGACCTGACAAGGGAGGAAGGGAAGGGCGCTAACTCCGAGAAAGATATTCCAACAAAGATGGCTAAAACTAGGTTCGGAGCAAGTAAAGATACCAGCCAGTGGTCTTGGGCCAAAGATTTAGGACATGAGTATGGCAAATCTGTCAAACCAGGCTCCCATACCACAACCAAATCGACTCAAGAAAATCAGTCAGCGTCATCATCATCAACAACGTCTGCACCAATACCGACATCGTCATCGAAACCTTCTGTGAAAACATCGCCGCATTCTTTATCATCTACAGAGTTATCTACGTCATCATTGTCAAAAACAACATCTGGCACAACTAATACTGCAGCATCTGACACAGCGACGACGATGTCCATGTCAAAGGCAAAGACTTTCGCTTCAAAATTTGAAGCAAAAGCATCAGGACTGACTAAAGATAAGCCATTTTGGAAACCACCTGATGTTCGACCAGGCAGCGCCAATGTTGCTGCTCTCACAGGAAAACTGACAGAAAGTATATCTGATTCTAAATCTTCATCCAAACTTCCGGCTGAGCCACAGAAATTATCAGCCCCCCAGAAAATAAACTCAAAATCGGCGAAGCTGTCAGGAGTAGCTTCTAAAACCGACTCCCCGGAAACATATGCAGACAAGGAAGCTGTGAGTACTGATGATAGCAAAGAGGACAAAAGTGATCACATTGCTCAAAAACTGCAGCTTGCTGGTAGTAAACAAGACAGCTGGAACAAACTGTCTGTTTCTCCTGATTCAAAATCTCGCCCTTCTGGGAAAGAATTTATGAGAAGTCCGAAAGAGCTAGGAAAAGACGACTCTGTGTATAAAAAGACAGAAGAAAGCAAGTCAGATTTTTCCACCGCTAAACACGATGATAGTGGATGCAGTTCACAAAATTCATTAAGAGATTCGTCAAGTGAGATAACTTACAAAAGCAAAGACATTTCGTTGGTAAAATCAGAAAATGAAAGAAACGATGATAAACAAAAGAAGAACGAACACTTGATAATACTCCAGACAAGCAGTGACATCACAAGAACATGGCAAAGTGACAGCAAGATGGCTGCCTTGAATGTCTCGTCTGCTGATCGCCTTGCCCAACACGCCGATACTGCCAGTATAAACAACTTAGCTAACAGCGCAGGTAACAGCTCGGCAGTTCAGACACAGGAGTTATGTCAAGAAAAAACTGGTGAATCTAAGGACGAAGATGGGGCTGAAGGTAAATGTCTGAACAGACAGACAGAACAACAGACTTTATCTGTGGGGTTAACCGCGGAAATAGATAAATTGGTGAAGGAATCTGATAAAAGAGATAACGTGGCTGAAGACACTTCCCAATCTTCCGCGTATAGTGATATGCAAGTATCATCTTCATTACCAGTGTCTTCTTCTTCTAAAGCTATCACATCGACCGACTCCTTACTGTCTTCAAAGTTTCTTAACTCCACGACGGACGCAGAGAGAAAACAGCAAAGTGTTCACCTTGACACCAGCACGGAAAGTAGATCTCTACAAAGTTCTCTCGAAAAGTTCACAAGTCCTGAAAAACCTTGCTCTTTTCAGTCTCCGATAAGTCCAGGTCATCATGCAAACCAAGACAAGGCCGATAATGGCAACGAGGACGAGGGGAATGAAAAGTCTTCCCTTGACGTTAAAGAAAATATTGAAAAGCTAAATGAGGAATTAAAGGAGAACGAAGAGAAGCTATCGTCTATGACCATACTGATGTCCCAGATGGAAGAAAAGGTCAGATCACTGGAAGAGGAGAGAGATCAACTGAAGAGAGCATCTATACAAAGTCAGAAGAGCGATTTGGAGAAAATGTTGAACGATCTCAAGACACAACTGTCTAATATGGAAGGACAATGTTCCCAGTTAGAGACAGACAATCAGTCATTAATTGACAAACTCAGGGTGCAGGAAGCCAATGTGAAACGTGATCAGGAATGCAGGGGGAAAAACTCTGACAACATTGTTCTTGAGCAAGATCTGGAAGCAGCAGAAAAAGAACTAGAAGACTTGAAGGAAGAAAACAAAGAACTTCAGAGAAACATCATGGAAATGAAGAATGAGATGGAGGAGATGCACGATCACTTCCGGGAACATGAGCACGACGAGTTTAGGGAACTACAGAAAGAGCTTGATCTGACTGCTAAGAACTGTCGGATACTCCAGTACAAACTTCGCAAGGCCGAGAGACGCAACGACCAGATCGAGGCGGATCGTCTGCAGTATGAGGAGAAACTGAAGATGCTTCAAGACAAATTCGATTCACAAGACGCCAAGCATCACATCCGGGTTCTGGAAGACGAGCTTCGAGTAGCCAAGGAGGTTTCTGCACGTCTCCGAGATGAGCTGGACATAATAGAGGACAAGAGAGATAAAGCTTTAGAGGAAAACAGGCACCTGACACAGTTACTTGAGCACACCGACAAGAGACAGTTCCGCATGGAGATGGAGATAGATAAATTGAGAGATATTGTAAGTACATCCATGTGTTCTCTGCTCTTTGACTGTCAGAGATATTTATATGTATATCTGAGTTTATATGTATGTGTATATCAGTGTAATGTTTATATGTATGTGTTTATCTATGTGTAACGTTTATATGATTGTGTGTATATCTGAGTGTAATGTTTATATGATTGTGTGTGTATATCTGAGTGTAATGTTTATATGATTGTGTGTGTATATCTGAGTGTAATGTTTATATGATTGTGTGCGTATATCTGAGTGTAATGTTTATATGATTGTGTGTGTATATCAGAGTGTAATGTGTGTATATATATCTTGTTCTTTATCTGTTGATATAATATATATATATATAAGTCATTTGTATGTCCCTTGCGGAACTTTGCCTCCCAAACAGCTCTCCTGTAGGCCTCTCGGTTATAAGCAAGATGGCTGCTGCTGATGCGTCCATTCGCAGATCATCAGCTATGTCTTGTATCCATCCTCGCCTTTGTCTTCCTCTCTTTCTTTTTCCCATTATGTACCCTTCCAAGACGGTCTTCTCTAACTTATCCTGACGTTTAATGTGTCCAAAATATTCAAGTTTTCCCTGTTTAATCCTCTTTACTTGCCAAACTTCTTCAACTTTAAGTTCTTGTGGTATGGATATATTTGTTCTTTTCATGATATTTGAAGAACTCTTCTGTAGAACTTACATTTAAAAGCATTTATGTGTTTCTCAGCTGTTTTGTTAAGTGTCCAGGTCTCACAGGCACATGTTGCGATGGGAAATATGCATGCCCTTAAAAATCTTATTTTTGTAGTTCCGTCTGTTCCTCTCCACAGATTCTTTATTTGTTTTACTTTTGAAGAGCAATAGATGTCCTTTTAATTTCCATCATTGTATCTCCATTATTAGTTAGTAGTGATCCAAGATATTCAAAACTCTCAACTTCTTTCAATTTTTCCTCATTGATACATATTTCAGCTTCCTTGTTTGTTTTGTCAGTTGTCGTCAATTTAGTTTTCTTTGCATTAAGATAAAGGTTTTGCTCTTTACTATTCTTACAGACTGACATAATTAGTTTTTCCATTCCTTTTTTGTGTTATGGACAGTAATACTGTGTCATCAGCATATCTAATATCTGGTATTTCACAACTTCCAATTTTTATGGCATCGTAATATTCTTTGTCTATATCTTCTCTAACATTCCTCATTATATTTTCAGTATAGAAGTTAAATAAATAGGGTGACAATATGCACCCCTGACGGACCCCTTGTTTTATGTCAAACCAAGTTGTTGTTTCACCATTTATTCTTACTGCTGCTTGTTGGTCTAGATACAGAAGTGATGTTAATTGTATCAGATGTGTTGGAAATCCCATTTTTTCCATTACTTCCCAAAGTTTCTGGTTTGTACACAATCAAATGCCTTTGAGTAATCTATCCAAGATAAATATTAGAATGTTTTTGATGTTCCAAGGTCGTAATCCGTTTTTATCCCTCCAATTTTTATCCCTCCAATTTCGAGTCTTCTTTATCTGTTCCGTAACACTCATCTTTTTTTTTTTTTACGGAGATGGGGTCTTTGATCCCATGCTCCAACCCCCAGCCTGGAGGACCAGGGTGCAGGTTTCATCTGACCCTTACCCGGGCAGACCTTCCCAGCTTGGCTGGACCTGGAAGGAGTAAAACTCCCGCGGGTAAAGCTCTGGGGTTGGACCTGGCAGGAGTAAAACTCCCGCTGGTAAAGCTCTGGGGTTGGACCTGGCAGGAGTAAAACTCCCGCGGGTAAAGCTCTGGGGGTGGACCTGGAAGGAGTAAAACTTCCGCGGGTAAAGCTCTGGGGTTGGACCTGGAAGGAGTAAAACTCCCGCGGGTAAAGCTCTGGGGTTGGACCTGGAAGGAGTAAAACTCCCGCGGGTAAAGCTCTGGGGCTGGACCTGGAAGGAGTAAAACTCCCGCGGGTAAAGCTCTGGGGTTGGACCTGCCAGGAGTAAAACTCCCGCGGGTAAAGCTCTGGGGCTGGACCTGGCAGGAGTAAAACTCCCGCGGGTAAAGCTCTGGGGCTGGACCTGGAAGGAGTAAAACTCCCGCGGGTAAAGCTCTGGGGCTGGACCTGGCAGGAGTAAAACTCCCGCGGGTAAAGCTCTGGGGTTGGACCTGCCAGGAGTAAAACTCCCGCGGGTAAAGCTCTGGGGTTGGACCTGGCAGGAGTAAAACTCCCGCGGGTAAAGCTCTGGGGCTGGACCTGGCAGGAGTAAAACTCCCGCGGGTAAAGCTCTGGGGTTGGACCTGGCAGGAGTAAAACTCCCGCGGGTAAAGCTCTGGGTTGGACCTGGCAGGAGTAAAACTCCCGAGGGTAAAGCTCTGGGGATGGCCAGGGTAGGCAAGCTGTCACGCCGAGACAAGGTCCCCGCACCGTGTGACAGGATAAAAAATAAATATAGATTCACAGGAAACTCTCTGCATTTCTCTATTATTAATCTTATAGTGAATATATGACCTCTTGATCCTCTTCCTTGCCAGAAACCAGCTTGGACCATATTGACTTCTCCTTCTATTTCTTACGAACCATGATTTTTAACAGAATTTTACTGGCATGACTAATCAGGGCAACAGTTCTGTAGTTTGTGCATAATTTCAAGTTACCCTTTTTTGGCAGTGGTATGAATACAGTTCTTTTCCATTCTTTTGGTCAAATACCTGAGTGCCATATCTTTTTACGTAGTGCATGATAGATTGTTGCACATTCCTTTCCTCCTTTCCTCCTTTCCTTTCGTTCAGCTGTTTACCATTTTTCAGATTCTTTATTGTCTATAAAACTTCTTTAATTGTCGGTTCGGGTTATTTCTCCTCCAATAATAATTCACACTGTTGATATCTGCCTTCACAGTCAGTTGTACCATATATATATATATATATATATATATATATATATATATATATATACAATATTCCTTCCATCTTTCTAGAATTTTCTGTCTCTTGTCTGGGTTTTTCCGATCTCGTCACAAGTTACATTTAACCTCGGTGTGGCAGTACTTGTCAATGTCTTCATTTCTTTAAACATTTCACTATTTATTCCACACTTCTGATGTCCTTGTATTCTTTCACAATAATCTTGTATGTATTGTTTTTTTAATCTTTTCTTATGTTTCTTCTTATTTCTATTGTTAAAGATTTATATTCCTCCCTATCACTTTCAATTTCGTCTTCATTTCTCTTCGTTCTTTTATCATTTCTAGTGTGCCTGCTGTAATCCATCCATTCTTTTGTGTTTTCTTTATTGGAACTATGTCTTTAGCTGTTGTTATTAAGATATCTCTGGCCTGCGTAGCCAATTCATCTGGTGTCATCTGGTGTCATCTCCTCCTGTACATCCATCAGTGTCTCACAACGGTTCTTCACTTCTATTCTATATTGTTCTGGTATATTTCCAAGATGAAAGCGGAGTGGTCTTGATCCCCTAACTGTCTTTTTTATCTTTATCTTCATGTTTGCTATTAATATACATATATATATATATATATATATATATATATATATATATATGCGCTTTATTTCAATGTGTATACTTTAGTACAAGTGCCTGGTCATTTCTTAAAAAGTGTCAGTTCAATTCCGTTGATTTAGTGTAAAATGATAGAGTACAGTGTGTAGGTTCAGCTGTGAAGAAGAGCAGACAAAACACTATAGACGCTATAAAGTACAGTGTGTAGATTCAGCTGTGAAGAACAATAGACAATGCACTATAGACGCTATAAAGTACAGTGTGTAGATTCAGCTGTGAAGAACAACAGACAAATCTCTATAGACGCTATAAAGTACAGTGTGTAGATTCAGCTGTGAAGAACAATAGACAATGCACTATAGACGCTATAGAGTACACTATCTTGTTCTATGTAAATGAAGTGAGGGCATTAAACACAAAAATGGGAGAAAAGTGGAGAAAAACGTTGTCCTTCTCACAGCTCCCCTCCCTCCCCACTCCCCTAAGTGCAACACGGTCTTGTGCAAGTTGACCGGCGCCTTGCAGTGACACATTCAGACTTTCTGTGATGTCCTGAGTCCACCTGCGTCGAGGTCGTCCCTTGTCTCTTGTTGCCAGGCACTATGCCTTCTACTATAAACCCTTTCAGGCTATACAAAGTATGTTTACAAAGGTTATTACTTCAAAAGAAGAAGTTTTATTTGAACATGATGGAAATCTTATTTTTAACGTGGTCGCCATAAAGACTGAGATATTTGTCTAAGTGTGAGACAAGTTTTCTTCTATGTCCATCTCGTAATATGTGGTGTCCTTGGCATAGAGCCACAATGTCACCACTACTTTGACATACTCAGCACTCTGAAATATGTGGCCACCAAGATGTTCCTTGGCAGCTGGGAGGAGATGAGAACCACTTGATGGCAGACCGGGACTGCGAGCGGATGGTTCAAAATCTTCCACAGAAAATACTGCAAGATGTGCCCAAGATGTGCAGCAACAACACACCTTTTGTCAATAGCCCGGGTCCACGGCGTTTGACGGCAGCTAGTACACCTTCCAGTTTTTGCACCGTGTACAGCTGCGTTCATTGTCAGGAAATGAACCAGAAACATGTTTTTCTTATCACAGAATACAGTAGCCATCACTTTTCCAACTGGTGGCACGGCCTTGAATTCCCTGCATGCTTCCTTACCACACTTGAACGTTTCCATTCTAGGATACTATGATGAACTCAACGTCTCGTCATCGATGACAGGGCGTTCAGTAATGTCTTGGTCGTGAATGGCATATTTAACAGGAGTGAGAGGGCATATTGTTTGCTTTATGGTCCTCGGACAGATATGAAATCCCAGCCGCACAATCATTCTGGACAATGTTGCACTACACAGACTAAAATGATGCATCAGTTCGTTCACAATCTCTAGTCTCTTGTTCAGTGTCGCACGTTTGACGGCGTTTTTCTGGCTGCCATACTTGCTGTTGTGGATATGTCACTCCACGTTATGCAACAGGTTGTCATTCGCCCGGTTCGAAATTCTGCACAGTTCTGATACACGCTGTCAGCTTATCACATTGTCTTCACGGACTTGCAGCAACTGTTGATGAATTTCCGCAACTGACACCTGCTTCGCTTTCAGAAGTCTTACCACAGTATGAACCTCCTGCCTGGACCACTGCTCCAATCAACCGTCCATCTTTAACTAACGGATGAAGGCTAGACAGTGCTGCACAGTGCTGCCGTCTGCCAAGGTGTTGCCGAGTACCGAATATGGAAAATTCTGCAGCCCTTCCCATTAGTTCAAGCATCACTTGTATGGATGTTAAAGACATTGTAAACTTACTTATGGGACGTCTTTCGTAAAATGAGAAGGGAAGAACATTTTTCGAGCCCAGCATAGCTGCACTTTCTTGGTGGTCAGATGTCATTATTTTGTTGTATATGTGGCTTCCATTGTTCACGTCTGTTTGGTCTGAAGGGACATATAGGTGAACTAGATTTTATTCCACGTTTTTTGGAAAAGCATGTGCTCTACCGACTGTTCTCCTACCTTAGGAAAATAATTGTTTGAGTTCTTTTCACTTTAGTTTTTGTCCGTATTAGAGCTCTTTGTATCTTCTTCCGATATACTCTTTTACTGTCTATCATTTTCCTGCCTCATTTCCTAGCAGTACTATTTCATTGTCTGTCATTTTCTTGTCTCACTTCATAGCAGTACTCTTTCACTGTCTGTCATTTTCTTATCTCACTTCCTAGCGGTACTGTTTCATTGTCTGTCATTTTCTTTTATCACTTCCTAGCAGTACTCTTTCACTGTCTGTCATTTTCTTGTCTCACTACCTAGCGATGAAAAATTCTACCTCTTCTAACACATAGAAATTCATCTACTGGCATCACTCTCTCTCTCTCTCTCTCTCTCTCTCTCTCTCTCTCTCTCGTCTCACTTCCCAGCGATACAAAATTCTATGTCTTTTAGTACATAGAAAGTCATCTACTGGCATCTCTCTCTCTCTCTCTCTCTCTCTCTGTCGTCTCACTTCCCAGCGATACAAACTTCTATGTCTTTTAGTATATAGAAAGTCATCTACTGGCGCGCGCGCACACACACATACACACACACACTCTCTCTCTGTCCGTCTCTCTCTCTCTCTCTTCCCAGCGGTCAAAAATTCTATGTCTTCTACCACATAGAAAGCCATCTACTGGCATCTCTCTCTCTCTTTCTCTCTCTCTCTCTCTCTTCCCAGCGATGAAAAATTCTACGTCTTCTACCACATAGAAAGCCATCTACTGGCATCACACACACACACACACACACACGTTCTCTTACTCTCTCTCTCTCTCTCTCTCTCTCTCTCTCTCTGAACCTTAAGTGCCAAGGGCACTTGAGGCTTCCGCAAGGGTTTTCCACAAACGCCTGTCTTTTGCTTTTTTCCACTTTCGCCCAGGTGAGCTTTCTTTTGCTCAACATCCTCTCTGTTGTTCTTTTCCATGTCTGTTTTGATCTACCCTTACTTCTGTTCCCCTGTGGTGTCCATCTTAGTGCTATTTTTTGGTAGTGAGTTGTCAGTCATTCCGACAGGTTTATTTACATACTCGTAGATAAGGTGTCTACAGGAAAAATTGGCGAGGTACTTTGCGAGCCCTATGTGACGTTTAACGGCACGGGAAGGATATAAGATATAAGATAAGATAAGATAAGGTGTACATTTACAGTCACAGACTGGCATACTCCTAGATAAAGTCTGCATCTACAGTCACAGACTGGCATACTCGTAGATAAAGTTTGTATCTACAGTCACAGACTGGCATACTCAGAGAAAGTCTACATCTACAGTCACAGACTGGCATACTCCTAGATAAAGTCTGTATCTACAGTCACAAACTGGCATACTCCTAGATAAAGTCTGTATCTACAGTCACAGACTGGCATACTCCTAGATAAAGTCTATATCTACAGTCACAGACTGGCATACTCCTAGATAAAGTTTGTATCTACAGTCACAGACTGGCATACTCATAGAGAAAGTCTACATCTACAGTCACAGACTGGCATACTCGTAGATAAAGTCTGTATCTACAGTCACAAACTGGCATACTCCCAGATAAAGTCTACATCTACAGTCACAGACTGGCATACTCCTAGATAAAGTCTGTATCTACAGTCACAAACTGGCATACTCCTAGATAAAGTGTGTATCTACAGTCACAAACTGGCATACTCCTAGATAAAGTCTGTATCTACAGTCACAGACTGGCATACTCCTAGATAAAGTCTACATCTACAGTCACAGCCAATGTCTACGTATTTTGGCAGAAAAAAAATCAACACATGATGGCACAGAAAGAGAGTGAGATAGACAGAGAGAGAGAGAGATAGACACAGAGAGAGAGAGAGAGATAGACACACAGAGAGAGAGTGAGATAGACAGAGAGAGATAGATAGACAGAGAGGGAGTGAGATAGACAGAGAGAGAGAGAGATAGACACAGAGAGAGAGAGATAGACACAGAGAGAGATAGATAGACAGAGAGAGAGAGATAGATAGAGAGAGAGAGAGCATGTGTGAAAGTACAGAAAAGCTTTAATATGTATCTGTCAAGAGAAATTTTATATCTGAAGATAAGACAAGTCTCCATACAATCTCATAGATGAAGTATCTGTTCCTTGGCACGGTGAAAGCTGACATATATTGCCAAGAAAAAAGTCACATTGTACCTCGTATTGACAAGGAGTAGGTTTACATTGACTATCATACAGAATGTCTACACATATACCATAAAGATCATCTACTTACAGTATTATACATAATGTGCAAATACAGCATCATACAGAATGTGTACATACAGCATCATACAGAATGTGTTCATACAGCATCATACAGAATGTGTTCATACAGCAAGATACAGAATGTGTACAGACAGTATCATATACAATGTGGGCATACAGTATCATATACAATGTGTGCATACAGTATCATGCAGAATGTGTACATGCAGTATCATATACAATGTGTGCATATAGTATCATGCAGAATGTGTACATGCAGTATCATATACAATGTGTGCATACAGTATCATGCAGAATGTGTACATGTAGTATCATATACAATGTGTGCATACAGTATACAGTATCATGCAGAATGTGTACATGCAGTATTACAGAGAGAGTCTGCATGTAATTATACGGCAAATCAAAAGAGAGATGTGTAACAGAGCAGATCAGCAAGTGTTATCAGAGAATTATCCTCGCTTGATAAAGTTATTAGAGGAACAGAAACATATCTTTGTCTCATGATACAGTGGCGTATGGTTCTCAGGCTTGCTACCTGTCAGCTGTGGTGAGCACACGTACTTGGCTGTGGTGAGCACACGTACTTGGCTGTGGTGAGCACACGTACTTGGCTGTGGTGAGCACACATACTTGGCTGTGGTGAGCACACGTACTTGTTAGTTTGACATTCTTCAGACCTGGCACAGTTGCAGGAGCGTATGTGTCGATGTGTGTGGTTGCAGTTTTCTACTTTTGACATTTCCACTAGTCATAGAACACAACTTTCTTTTACAGAAGTTGGTATCTACAGTCTTTCAGTTCCTGAAATTTCATGTTTGATGTATTTCATCTACAGTCTTTCAGTTCCTGAAATTTCATGTTTGATGTATTTCATCTACAGTCTTTCAGTTTCTGAATTTCCTATTTGATATATTTGCCAGTTCCTGAAATTTCCTGTTTGATGTATTACATCTACAGTTGTTGATGTATTTGCATCTACACTGTTTGATGTTTGCATCTACAGTGTTTGATGCATTTGCTTCCACTGTCTTTGATGTATTTGCACCTACTGTCTTTGATGTATTTGCATCTACAGTGTTTGATGCACAACAAAAGACTATTGGAGGAGTTGGGGGGTGGGGGGGATAAAGAGATGGTGACAGAATAATGGCAGAAACACAGAATGAACCAGCTCCACCCATAGAATAATGGCAGAAACACAGAATGAACCAGCTCCACCCATAGAATAATGGCAGAAAGACACAATGAACCAGCTCCACCCATAGAATAATGGCAGAAACACAGAATGAACCAGCTCCACCCATAGAATAATGGCAGAAAGACACAATGAACCAGCTCCACCCACAGAATAATGGCAGAAACACAGAATGAATCAGCTCCACACATAGAGTAATGGCAGAAGAACACAATGAACCAGCTCCACCCATAGAATAGTGACAGAAACACAGAATGAACCAGCTCCACCCATAGAATAATGGCAGAAAGACACAATGAACTAGCTCCACCCATAGAATAATGGCAGAAACACAGAATGAACTAGCTCCACCCATGGAATAATGGTAGAAACACAGAATGAACCAGCTCCACCCACAGAATAATGGCAGAAAGACACAATGAACTAGCTCCACCCACAGAATAATGGCAGAAAGACACAATGAACTAACTCAACCCACAGAATAATGGCAGAAAGACACAATGAACTAACTCAACCCACAGAATAATGGCAGAAAGACACAATGAACTAGCTCCGCCCTGTCACCTCCTTTTTACCTCAGCGGGGAACATGTTCAGGTGTCAAACAAGATTTTCTAAATAATTATATTTCCAGGTGGGTTAATGTTTTGGTGATTTTGTTTATTTTTGTATGACAGCCTTCCAAATACAAGAGCTCTTGAAAAAAAGCTGCACACAAGTAACAACAGCACTCTGTATATACACACAAGTAACAACAGCACTCTGTATATACACACAAGTAACAACAGCACTCTGTATATACACACAAGTAACAACAGCACTCTGTATATACACACAAGTAACAACAGCACTCTGTATATACACACAAGTAACAACAGCACTCTGTATATACACACAAGTAACAACAGCACTCTGTATATACACACAAGTAACAACAGCACTCTGTATATACACACAAGTAACAACAGCACTCTGTATATACGCACAAGTAACAACAGCACTCTGTATATACACACAAGTAACAACAGCACTCTGTATATACACACAAGTAATAACTGCTCTATGTACATACACACACACAAGTAATAACTGCTCTCTGTATATATGCACAAGTAATAACTGCTCTCTGTATATACACAACACAAGAAAGTAAAAAGTTCAGCTAGAAGGGATAAAAGAGAATACATAGACAATATGGCGAAAGAGGCAGAAAAAGCAGCAAAAACAGGAAACAGCAAAACTTTATATAACATACAAAAGAGGCTAACAGGTACTATTACATCTAAAGAAAGACCAATCCTTAGCAAAACTGGAACACTATTAACATCAAATAAAGACCAAAAGCAAAGATGGGCTGAACACTTCCAAGAAATACTTAATCGACCACATAAAAAACAATTGTTAAAACTTGAAACTGACTTACCAGCCTCACAACTAAATGTCAACCTAGATGAAATTACATTGCATGAAATTGAAACAGCAGTGAATTTAATGGCTAACAACAAAGCTGCAAGTGAAGATGAAATAACAGCCGAAATGCTAAAAGCTATCAATAGTGACAACATGAGACAACTACAGAGAATGTTTAACAAGATTTGGAAAGAAGAAAAGATCCTTTCTAATTGGAAGAAAGGAATCATTGTTAAAATACCAAAAAAGGGCAACCTTAGTGACTGTAACAACTGGAGAGGAGTAACCTTAATATCAGTTGTGTCAAAAGTATTTTGCAAGGTCATTTTGAATAGACTTAAAGATATAGTGGATACTGCAATGAGAGAAGAACAAGCAGGATTTCGAAAAGGGAGAAGCTGTCTCGACCAGATCTTTACTCTCAGAATAATACTTGAAGAACATATTGAAAAGCAGAAACCATTAATACTGAACTTCATAGATTTTAAAAAGGCATTTGATAGCATACACAGAGATTCATTATGGAGAATTTTATGTCTATATGGAATACCATCTAAAATTGTCAACATCATTAAGGACTTCTACAATGGATATGTGTGTGCAGTCAAAACAGAAGTAGGCATAAGTGAATGGTTCCAGATTGAAACAGGTGTGAAACAAGGATGTGTACTGTCTCCTTTACTTTTTGGGATTACAATAGACTTCATAATGAAAAAATGCTGCACAGGTAACACAGGTATTGACTGGGTACATGGGACCCAACTAGAAGATCTTGATTTTGCTGATGACATAACTCTTATCAGTAATAATGTGAATTTCATGCAAGAAAAAACAGATAGCCTGTCTTCACTGGCTAGCAAAATAGGACCTGAAATTAACAAGGACAAAACAAAACTAATGAAAATTCCTCTCAATCAAAATGGAAAAATACACATAGAAGGGACAGACATTGAAGAACTCAATCAATTTGCATACAGTGGCAGCTACATAGACCAGGATGGTGACACTAGAAAGGAAGTTAGGATCAGAATTGCAAAAGCAGCATCAATCTTCAAGAATCTTGAGAACATATGGAATTCAAAAGTTATAAGCACAAAAACCAAGTTAAGACTATTCAATTCAAATGTAATATCCACTCTCATTTATGCATACGAAAGCTGGAAAACAACTAAAGAAATAGAAAAGAAATTAAACTCTTTTGAAAACAAATTCCTAAGGAAAATACTCGGCATCAAGTGGAATGAACTCAAGAACAATGCAGAGATAATACAGATGACTGAACAACAACCAGTCTCATGGGTGATCAGGAAAAGGAGATGGACATATATTGGTCACTTGATGAGAAGAAATGATCAGAGAATCCCAAAACAAGCTATCAAGTGGAACACAACAGGCCAAAGAAAAAGAGGCAGACCACGTGAAACTCTGAAGAGGACATTATTAAGAGAGGCCAAATTAACAGGCATAAAATCCTTTGATGAGGTTGAAAGACTCGCCGAAGACAGGAAAAATTTCCGAACTACTTTGCAATCCCTATGTGACGTTTAACAGCATGGGAAGGATATAAGATATAAGATATATAAGTATATGCACACAAGTAATAACTGCTCTATGTTTATACACACAAGTAATAACTGCTCTCTGTATATACACACAAGTAATAACAGCACTCTGTATATACACACAAGTAATAACTGGTCTATGTATATACACACAAGTAATAACTGCTCTATGTATATACACACAAGTAATAACTGCTCTATGTATATACACACAAGTAATGACTGCTCTCTATATATACGCAAAAGTAATAACTGCATTCTGTATATACACACAAGTAATAACTTCTCTATGTATATACACACAAGTAATAACTGCTCTCTGTATATACACACAAGTAATAACTTCTCTATGTATATACACACAAGTAATAACAGCACTCTGTATATACACACAAGTAATAACTTCTCTATGTATATACACACAAGTAATAACAGCACTCTGTATATACACACAAGTAATAACTGCTCTCTGTATATACACACAAGTAACAACTGCTATCTGTATATACACACAAGTAACAACTGCTATCTGTATATACACACAAGTAATAACTGCTCTCTGTATATACACACAAGTAACAACTGCTATCTGTATATTCGCATAAGTAACAACTGCTATCTGTATATACACACAAGTAACAGCTGCTCTCTGTATATACACACAAGTAACAACTGCTCTCTGTATATACACACAAGTGATAACTGCACTCTGTATATACACACAAGTAATAACTGCTCTCTGTATATACGCACAAATAATAACTGCTATCTGTATATACACACAAGTAATAAGTGCTCTCTGTATATACGCACAAGTAATAACTGCTCTATGTATATACACACAAGTAATAACTACTCTCTGTATATACACACAAGTAATAACTGCACTCTGTATATACACACAAGTAATAACTGGTCTATGTATATACACACAAGTAATATCTGGTCTATGTATATACACACAAGTAATAATTGTTCTATGTATATACACACAAGTAATAACTGTTCTATGTATATACACACAAGTAATAACTGTTCTATGTATATACACACAAGTAATAACTGTTCTATGCATATACACACAAGTAATGACTGCTCTCTATATATACTCAAAAGTAATAACTGCATTCTGTATATTCATTCATTCATTCCTTTGCATGTCCCTTGCGGAACTTTGCCTCCCAAACAGCACTCCTGTAGGCCTCTCGGTTGTGAGCAAGATGGCCTGCTGCTATCTCTGTGTAATAACTGCTCTCTGTATATCTCTGTCTCTCTGAACCTTAAGTGCCCAGGGCACATGGGGCTTCCGCAAGGGTTTTCCACAAATGCCTGTCCATCGTCTTTTTTTCTGCTCTTGCCCAGGTGAGCCCTCTATTGCACTATAGTTCTATACAAGTAATAACTGCTCTCTGTATATACACACACACACAAGTAACAACTAATACGCTCATCTTTTTGTGGATGAGTTATATCATTACCTTATTATACATCAGTTCGATGGCTTACCTGTGGATGAGTTATATCATTACCTTATTATACAGCAGTTTGATGGCTTACCTGTGGATGAGTTATATCATTACCTTATTATACATCAGTTCGATGGCTTACTTGTGGATGAGTTATATCGTCGACTTACTTTAGTACACAGCAGTTTGATAGTTTACCTGTGGATGAGTTTTATCACTGACTTACTTACTTATATTACACAGCAAAAAGACAGCTCATTTGTGGATGAGTTATATTGTTGACTTACCTTATAATACAGCAGATAGACAGCTTATCTGTGGATGAGTTCTATCGCGGTTCCTTCAGCTCAGAAAGGAAATTGATTTATTTCTGGCTGAGAAAAATCGACATCCACCACTTGTATCGACATTGATTGGCTTCGGAAATTGGGATTTTTTCAGACCTGACAATGAATCAACTGAATATGAAGTTATAAGGTGAAACACATGTGATGTGTGATCTAGCCGCTCATTTCAATGAGCCTTCTTCTGGTGTCGATGCTAAAGCAGATGAAGTTAGGCTGTTTTAAAATCCATCGGACTGAATTTTTAAAAATCTCACAAGTGATTCTCACATGGAAATAAATGACCTCCAATCGCATGACATGCTGACAGAAATGTATAAAGAAACCAGTCTTATCCAGTTTTTCTGTCTGAGCAGTTTCAGTATTTTGTGTGTGTGTGTTTGTTTGTTTGTTTTTTATTTCAGTTTGTGGTACATCGAACCTGTGTGTAAAAACATTTTCAAGAATGAAGTATTTCAAATCCAACTGTCGTGCAATCCCAAAGTCCACTATTGTCCATTGTCAAGTCCATCTATCGAGCAATGTCAAATCTATCTATCGTGCAACTTATCTGACGGCCATTAAAAATATGTGCTACTGATCTAAGCAGTCATCTGTTGAATGTTAGACTGATAGCTATGATATTGCTTTGTTTACGTACCACCGTCTTGCTGATGCTTACGAGGGCTGATTGATAAGTTCTCGGCCTAAGCTACAAATACTTGAAGCACACAGTTGATGTTAGGTGCATTTCTAGATCAGGTTAATGTAAGATTAAACACCAAGTTTCAAGAAATTAACTGCACCAATTTTGTTTACAGGCTACTGAAGTGGTAACGGGTGCAGAAATTGAGAAAAGGGATACAATTTCTCATCGAGCAGTCATTCGCTACCTCTGTATCAAGGGCGTATCATCGAAGCAGATCCATGACGATATGGAAGAGACTCTAGGGGAGAGAGCCCCTTCTTACAGCACAGTGAGAAATGGACAGCTCAATTCAAATATGGAAGGGAGAGCCTGGAAGATGATCCCCGTCCAGGAAGACCAAGAACGGTAACCACCGATAGAGCCACCGACAAAATCCATGACATGATAATGGAGGATCGACAACTAACTGAGCGGTACATTGCTACTGAGTTTGGCATCTCCCAGGAACGTGTTCATGTCATTATTCACAATGATCTTCAAATGACAAAGGTCCCTGCTGGATGGGTCTCGAAACTTCTTGGAGCTGATCACAAACGACTGCGTCTCAACATGTCAAGAGACTATTTTGACCATTTTTCTACAGATGCTCAAAAGTTTCTTCAGCAATTTGTGACAATATATGAGACTTGGATTCATCATTTTCAACCAGAAACCAAAGAACAGTCAAAGCAGTGGAAACATCATGGATCCCCACCTCCAAAGAAAGCAAGGGTGGTTCTGTCTGCAGGCAAAGTGATGGCTGCCATCTTTTGGGATTCAGAAGGTGTGCTATTGGTAGATTATATTCAAAAGGGCAGAACGATCACTAGGGCCTATTACGCTAATCTTGTGAAGCAACTGCGGGTCACACTGAAGGAAAAGCGTCGAAGGAAATTGACGAGAGGAGTAACTTTTCATCAAGACAATTCTCCAGTTCACAAGTCGGCGATGGCAATGGCTGTCATTTATGAGTGCGGCTTCCAGCTTCTTGAACATCCTCCTTATTCCCCAGATTTGGCCCCTTCGGACTATTACCTGTTTATCAAACTCAAAAAGGAGCTCAGTGGTTGCAAATTTGCTTCAGGTGATGACGTCATTCATGTTGTATACCACTTTCTACTGGCACAAAATTCTGAATTTTACAAAGAAGAGATCCGTATGCTTCAGAATTGCTGAACTAAGTTCATAAACTTGTAAGGGGACTATGTTGAGAAATAACCCAAAATATTTGTCCACAAATAATCCGTTGTACCTTATGCCGAGAACTTATCAATCACCCCTCGCACTTGTCAATGAAAATATATCACGTGCTGTAGCCATGTTGATATTTGTCACGTACTGTAGCCATGTTGATACTTACTTGTCAGTGAGAACATGTCACGTACTGTACCCACGTTGATGCTTACTTGTCACGTGATGTAACCACATTACTCATCTGATACTGCAGAGAAACAAGGGCTACAAGGTCAGAAAACAAAAGTTTAATTATTGGATCTGTAGTTCTTGTTGTCTCGGCAAACAAAAGTTCACTTATTGGAGCTGGAGATCTTGTTGTCTCAGGAAACAAAACTTCAATTATTAGAGCAATAGTTCTTGTTGTCTCGGCAAACAAAAGTTCAATTATTCCAGCTGTAGTTCTTATTGTCTGGGCTATAGGTCCTGTTGCTAAACAAATAGCCATTTTTTCTGTGTGCGACTGAACACGTCATCGCAGACGTTCTTCTACGGCAAGTTTAAGATGGCATCCAAGTATTTTCTTACTATGGTATGAAAGTAGGGCTAGGACACTGACATGTGTAAGATGGCATCCAAGTATTTTCTTACTATGGTATGAAAGTAGGGCTAGGACACTGACATGTGTAAGATAGCAGCTAAGTATATTCTTACTATACTATGAGAGTAGGGCTAGGACACTGATATGTGTAAGATGGCAACTAAGTATATTATTAATATATTAAGAAAGTAGGGCTAGGACCCTAACATGTGAAAGATAGCAGCTAAGTATATTCTTACTTTACTATGAGAGTAGAGCTAGGACACTGACATGTGTAACATGGCAACCAAGTATATTTTTACTTTACTATGAGAGTAGAGCTAGGACACTGACATATGTAACATGGCAACCAAGTATATTTTTTACTTTACTATGAGAGTAGAGCTAGGACACTGACATGTGTAACATGGCAACCAAGTATATTTTTACTTTACTATGAGAGTAGAGCTAGGACACTGACATGTGTAACATGGCAACCAAGTATATTTTTACTTTACTATGAGAGTAGAGCTAGGACACTGACATATGTAACATGGCAACCAAGTATATTTTTACTTTACTATGAGAGTAGAGCTAGGACACTGACATATGTAACATGGCAACCAAGTATTTTTACTTACTATGAGAGTAGAGCTAGGACACTGACATGTGTAACATGGCAACCAAGTATATTTTTACTTTACTATGAGAGTAGGGCTAGGACACTGACATGTGTAACATGGCAACCAAGTATTTTTACTTTACTATGAGAGTAGAGCTAGGACACTGACATATGTAACATGGCAACCAAGTATATTTTTTACTTTACTATGAGAGTAGAGCTAGGACACTGACATGTGTAACATGGCAACCAAGTATATTTTTACTTTACTATGAGAGTAGAGCTAGGACACTGACATGTGTAACATGGCAACCAAGTATATTTTTACTTTACTATGAGAGTAGAGCTAGGACACTGACATATGTAACATGGCAACCAAGTATATTTTTACTTTACTATGAGAGTAGAGCTAGGACACTGACATATGTAACATGGCAACCAAGTATATTTTTACTTTACTATGAGAGTAGAGCTAGGACACTGACATGTGTAACATGGCAACCAAGTATATTTTTACTTTACTATGAGAGTAGAGCTAGGACACTGACATATGTAACATGGCAACCAAGTATATTTTTACTTTACTATGAGAGTAGAGCTAGGACACTGACATATGTAACATGGCAACCAAGTATATTTTTACTTTACTATGAGAGTAGAGCTAGGACACTGACATGTGTAACATGGCAACCAAGTATATTTTTACTTTACTATGAGAGTAGGGCTAGGACACTGACATGTGTAACATGGCAACCAAGTATATTTTTACTTTACTATGAGAGTAGAGCTAGGACACTGACATATGTAACATGGCAACCAAGTATATTTTTACTTTACTATGAGAGTAGAGCTAGGACACTGACATATGTAACATGGCAACTAAGTATATTCTTACTTTACTATGAGAGCAGGCCTAGGACACTGACATGTGTTAGATGGCAGCTATGTATATTCTTACTATACTATGAGAGTAAGGCTAGGACACTGACATGTTTAACTATCAGATGTACTCCCATGAGAAAATATTGTGACTTTGGTGATACAGTCTTTCTGGACGTTTATAGAGAACGTCCAATGTATTTTAGTACTTTATACAGTTCAAATCTGCTCACTGTAAGCTGTGCCTTCACAAGGTCAACAAAAACAATGAATATAGACAGTGTTTGTCTTTCTGCACATTTCTTGAAGTTATGTAAGTGTACAGATCTTTTTCAAGATTGGTCACCTAGTTTGAAAACCACAACGGGGTGTGAGAATATCAAGTCACTGGTTGATAACTCAACCCTAAATCCATACTACGTTTTGAATAGATCATGTCTTTGGTTGATAGCTTAACCCTAAATCAACACTGTTTTGAAAAGATATTGCCATTGGTTGATAGCTTAACCCTAAATCCCCACTCTCTTGGGAAGATGATGCCATTGGTTGATAGTTTAACCTTAAATCCACACTGTCTTGGGAAGATGATGCCACTGGTTGATAGCTTAACCCTAAATCCCCACTCTCTTGGGAAGATGATGCCATTGGTTGATAGTTTAACCTTAAATCCACACTGTCTTGGGAAGATGATGCCATTGGTTGATAGCTTAACCCTAAATCAACACTGTTTTGAGAAGATATTGCCATTGGTTGATAGCTTAACCCTAAATCCCCACTCTCTTGGGAAGATGATGCCATTGGTTGATAGCTTAACCCTACTTCCGCACCGTGGCTTAAGAAGACGATGCCATTAGTTGATAGTTTAATGTCAAATCCACACTGTCTTTGGAAGATCATGTCACTGGTTGATATCTTATATCTTTCCCGTGCCGTTAAACGTCACATAGGGTTCGCAAAGTAGTTTGCCAATTTTTCCTGTTTTCGGCGACCTTTTCAAGCTCATCAAGGGATTTTATGCCTATTAATTTGGCCTCTCTTAATAATGTCCTCTTTAGACTTTTACGTGGTCTGCCTCTTTCTCTTTAGCCTGATGTGTTCCACTTGATAGCTTGTTTTGGGATTCTCTGATCGTTTCTTCTCATCACGTGACCAACATATGTCCATCTCCCTTTCCTGATCACCCATGAGACTGGTTGTTGTTCAGTCATCTGTCTTATCTCTGCATTGTTCTTAAATTCGTTCTACTTGATGCCGAGTATTTTCCTTAGGCATTTGTTTTCAAAAGAGTCTAATTTCTTTTCTATTTCTTTAGTTGTTTTCCAGCTTTCGCATGCATAAATAAGGGTGGATATTACATTTGAATTGAATAGTCTTAACATGTTTTTAGTGCTTATAACTTTTGAATGCCATATGTTCTCAAGATTCTTTAAGATCGATGCCGCTTTTGCAATTCTAATTCTAACTTCCTTTCTAGTGTCACCATCCTGGACTATGTAGCTGCGAAGGTATGCAAATTGATTGAATTCTTCACCATTTGTCCCTTCTACGTGTATTTTTTATTTTGATTAATGAGAAGTTTCATTATTTTTGTTTTGTCCTTGTTAATTCAAGTCCTATTTTGCTAGCCAGTGAAGACAGGCTATCTGTTTTTTCTTGCATGGAATTGTCTGCTGTCTAGTTGGCCCGATATACCCAATCAATACCTGTGTTACCTGTGCAGCATTTTTTCATTATGAAGTCTATTGCAGTTCCAAAAAGCAAAAGAGATAGTATACATCCTTGTTTCACTCCTGTGTCAATCTGGAACCATTCGCTCATCTCTTCTTCTGTTTTGACTGCACAAGCATATCTATTGTAGAAGTCCTTAACGATGTTGACAATTGTTAGATAGTATTCCACATATGGACTTAAAATTATCCACAATGGATCTCTGTGTATGTTATCAAATGCCTTTTTAAAATCTATGAAGTTCAGTATTAATGTTTTTGCTTTTCAGTATGTTCTTGGAGTATTATTCGTAGAGCAAAGATCGGGTCGAGACAGTTTCTCCCTTTTCGAAATCCTGCCTGTTCTTCTCTCATTGCAGTATCCACTATATCTTTAAGTCTATTCAAAGTGACCTTACAAAATACTTTTGACACAACTGACACTTAGGTTATTCCTTTCCAATTGTTGCAGTCGCGAAGGCTGCTCTTTTTTTTTTTTTTGGTGGTATTTTAACAATGATTCTTTTTTTCCATTTAGAAGGGATCTTTTCTTCTTTCCAAATCTTATTAAACATTCTCTGTAGTTGTCTCATGTTGTCGCTATTGGTAGCTTTTACCATTTCGGGTATTATTTCATCTTCACTTGCAGCTTTATTGTTAGCCATTAAATTCACTGCTGTTTCAATTTCATGCAATGTAATTTCATCTAGGTTGACATTTAGTTGTGGGGCTGGTAAGTCGGTTTCAAGATTTATCAAATCTTTTGAGTGTGGTCGATTAAGTATTTCTTGGAAGTGTTCAGCCCATCTTTGCTTTTGGTCTTTACTTGATGTTTAATAGGGTTGCAGTTTTGCTAAGGATTGGTCTTTCTTTAATAGTACCTGTTAGCCTCTTTTGTATGTTATATAAAGTTTTGCTATCTCCTGTTTTTGCTGCTTTCTCTGCCTCTTTCACCATATTGTCTATGTATTATCTTTTATCCCTTCTAGCTGAATTTTTACTTTCTTCTCTATTTCTTTGTATGTTGCTTTCGCCAGATCTTTTCCAAGATCTATTTTACATTCAACATGGCTAATTTGACTGCTCGTCTTTCCTGTATGTACTTCTATGTGTTTTCTGATATCCAAACTTCTCTGTTTGTTTTTTTTTAAGTCCAGCGCTTGCTTTTGCTGCTGTGATTATGGCTGTGCTGTAAGAATTCCATAATTCATCTATGCCTATCTCCTCTACTTCACTGGGTGCTGTGGAATGATTGGCAAGTTCCTAATTGAAATTACTGTTAGTATTCTCTTCTTGTAGGCTGTGGCTGTTTATCTTTCTGTGTATTGATTTCTTGTGTTGGCTTTTCAGTTTTTTTCCTTATACACAGGTTGTGATCACTGTTGACATCTGCACCCCTATATGCCCTTTTATCTATCAGAGATGTTCTGTGTTGCTTTCTACTACAAAAATGATCTATCTGGTTTCTAGTTCTATTATCTGGAGATATCCACATTGTTTTATGTATCTCTTTGTGTGGAGATATTGTGTCTCCAATGACCATGCCTTCTGTTACACATAGTTCAATTAATCTTTCTCCATTTTGATTTACCATGTCAATTCCTTCTTTCCCTATCACTTTTTCAACATCGGCGCTATCTTTTCCTACCTTAGCGTTGAAGCCCCCCATATCAATTAGGATGTCGTTTTTAGGGACTGTTAATGATTTGTTGTAACTGATGATAGAAATTGTCTTTTACCTCATCCTCTGCATCGTTCGTGGGTGCATTAACACTGTATTATTGTCATTCTTTCATGTCTTAGGTTGCATCGTGCTCTTATTATAGGACTGTTTACTGGTTCCTATTCTATAAGACTTTTTTCTGCTAAATTTGACATAATTATACCTACCCCCTCTTGATGTTTCCCGTCGTCTCTGCCTGAATGCTATTTATTAACTTACAGTTTTCCACAGATCTTTTCCCTACTTCTGGCCATCACATTTCACTGATTCCCAGTACGTCTAGGTGGTATCTCTCTATTTCTCTGATGACCTGAGTAGTTTTTGTTGTTGCTGCCATTGTTCTTACGTTCCAGAATCCAATCTTTGTGACATGATTGGGGTCGGCGAATGTATTCCTTCGATCTTTGAGGTCTTCAGAATTGGCATCCCTGATGCTCGGTTGGTTTCGTTGCGAGTTTCCATAACAATTTCTTTTTTCGCCATCTAGAGTCGCCTCTAGATAGGTCCCAGGATAAGGTTGTTAGCCTTACGCCCAACTCCCGTTACTGGTTGATAACTTAACCCTAAATCCCTAAATCCACTCTGCCTTGAGAAGATCATGTTAACGGTTATAGCTTTACCCTAAATCCACACTGTGTCTTGAGAAGATCATGTCACTGGTTAATAATTTAACCCTAAATCCACAGTCTTGAGAAGAACATGTCACTGGTTAATAATTTAACCCTAAATCCACAGACTTGAGAAGATCATGTCACTGGTTAATAATTTAAACCTAAATCCACAGTCTTGAGAAGATCATGTCACTGGTTAATAATTTAAACCTAAATCCACAGTCTTGAGAAGATCATGTCACTGGTTAATAATTTAAACCTAAATCCACAGACTTGAGAAGATCATGTCACTGGTTAATAATTTAACCCTAAATCCACAGTCTTGAGAAGAACATGTCACTGGTTAATAGTTTAACCCTAAATCCACAGTCTTGAGAAGAACATGTCACTGGTTAATAATTTAAACCTTAATCCACAGTCTTGAGAAGATTATGTCACTGGTTGATATTTTAACCCTAAATCCACACTGTGTCTTGAGAAGATCATGCCACTGGTTGATAGTTTAACCCTAAATCCACAGTCTTGAGAAGATCATGCCACTGGTTGATAGTTTAACCCTAAATCCACAGTCTTGAGAAGATCATGCCACTGGTTGATAGTTTAACCCTAAATCCATAGTATTCAGAAGATCATGTCACTGGTTGATAGTTTAACCCTAAATCCACAGTCTTGAGAAGATCATGCCACTGGTTGATAGTTTAACCCTAAATCCACACTGTGTCTTGTGAAGTACCCGCTGTGTTTACTTTGTTTAAGCGTTTCAAGGTAACTCGAGGCAACACTTTTCTTCTATACTTAGCACAGAGGTCTCTTTGTGATTACTGCAGTCACTTTGCCAAGAAACCATCCAAGCCTGTACCAGCTAGCACTCAGATATTCTATAATAGCTGAAGAAAACAAATGGCGAAGCCACACGACACAAGCTCCATGGTTGCATTAAGATCGTGTCAAGTGTAACACAACTGGAAGAGCAAAGTTTGATCTGAAATGTTCAACGAAATTGTAGACACGGCCTTGCCAGATCTCCACAAGCTGCTCATACAATTCTAGAAACAAGGTCTGATGTCTCAAGATAGCCAAGATGACGAAACATAATTTTTATTAGACAAGTAACAACAAAGTTGACATAATACTTGTCGGTAGTGTACAAAGTCAACAACTTTCCAGGGAAAACTTTAAATACAACATCGGCAGAAATATGTGAACCGTCGAGAAATAATGTCAGGAAAGATTGTGTACATGTCTACAATTTCTGAAAGTTATTTCTTTGAAATATACTGTCCAAAAAAAAAAAGAAACGCATAACTACTGATGACCCAATTTTAGCCATAACTTTGATATTCTATAGCTTTTTAAATTGAATAAATAAAACTTTCAAATTGCACACAATAATATCTAAGAGTTTAAACACTCATTTGACAGTTTCTTGCGTCTGTGTAACGAGAATTTGTTAGTTCAAGTCTCAAGTTAGTATGGTGTGTGGCCTCCGCTTGAATCGATCAGCGACTGCCATCTCCTGGGCATCGATGAGATCAGATATCTGATGTGCGCCTGTGGGATGGCTGCCCACTCATCCTGGAGTGCCTGCCACAGATCACGACGATTGGGTGGAGAAACGTTTCAGCGACAAACACGTCTTTGCTGCTCATCCCATAGGTGCTCGATCGGATTCATGTCTGGAGACAGGGATGGCCAGGGAAGGGTGAGAATGTTGGAAGTCAGGAACTGTGTGGTGAACCGTGCAGAGTGGTGTCTGGCGTTGTCCTGTTGAAACACAGACCTTTGCGCAGCCAAACATGGAAGGACATGGGGTCGAAGAATTTCATTGACGTATCGTTGCGCATTCAAGCCTCCTTCAGTCTGCACCAGTTGACTCCTTCCATTGAAATTGATCATTCCCCACACCATTATACCCCCACCACCGTGCGGCGGAGCTTCATCAACGCAATTTTGGGCAAAACGTTCATTTGGCCTACGGTAGACCCTTCTCCGCATATCATGGCGGTGCAACAAAAAGGAAGATTCACCACTAAACCAGACACGTCTCCATTGATTGTCTCGTTAAGAAAAGACTTCGGTGAGATCGTCGTGCCACCAGTTCAGCTTCATGCAGTCTATTCTGGACAGTTTGATCAGACACATGCAAGCAATGACTGGGCACTTGAGGAAGCTGTTGTAAACCTGTTTCTGAGGTGATGAACCAGAATAAAGCGATCATCAGCTGCTGTTGTCACCCTGGGTCGTCCACTGCGATGCCGGTCTTCAGCTGAGCCAGTGGCTTGAAAATGGTGCCAAAGTCGACTGGTGGTACACTGCTGCACGTTTAAATGCCTGCCAACTCGATTTTGACTTTCGCCTGCTGCATGCGACCAATATCAATGATTCGTAGATTTTGCGATAAATGCGCCATAATTGTCTGCTTGAAAATTAACTGAATTTATTTGTATAACCTCATCCTTTTATAGGGTTTCATTTGCGTGGGAAGTGAGTTGTGCTCATCACAAAAATCACTTTTCCATAAACGCAACGTAAGTTATGGCAACAACAACAAAAAATGCGTGATTATCAAGGGCAGCTACTGCGTTCTGACTATACACGAGAATAGCAAAATTCACGCTAAATCATGGAGCTGATATCTTGGTGACGTTTTTTGCTTTGGTTTGAGATACCCGGGAAAAAAATGTGTCATAATGTATAAAAAATGAAGCTTATATAAGCCATGCGATTCTTTTTTTGGACAGTATATAATTACAAATCTGCTCTCATTACTAAATTTAGAAAAAAATGGATGCATTATTTTAGCATGTGTTTGTAAGTTAAGTTAGAAGTGTGTAAAGCATGTGTATCTAGTGTGTGAATATACACAAGTGTATCTAATGTGTAAACATACTCATGTGTATGTAGTGTGTAAATATACGCACGCGTATATAGTGGGCAAATATCCGCACGTGTATATAGTGTGTAAATATACGCACGCGTATCTAGTGTGTAAATATACGCATTTGTATATAGTGTGTAAATATACGCATGTGCATCTAATGTGTAATATATGATGTGTGTATTATGTGCATTGTTCATTTCCACACACCCGCTTCTCCTGCCCTACACAACACACCTGCAGACATTCAGGTAAGTAGAAATGTTGGTGGGTCACGTGCTATCAGGCCTCTTGTGACCTTCCTTTTCTGCTGAGTTTAGAATCATGGGGCGCCTGACCCAGGAACGTGCGTTACCATGGTAACAGGAAGGTGCAGGCTTTTTTTTTTCATTAGCAATATTGTATGTTCGCGTGCCAATGTTGGATTGGATGGGTTTTTTTTTCTTTATCTCACGTGATCTTCCAGCACGCTACGAGCTGATATATGTTCTGAAACGAGCTAGAGAAAAGAGAGTGCAGGAGGAGAGAGACGGGGTAGAGGAAAGAGGGAGAGAGAAGGAGGCGAGAAAAGGGTAGAGAGAAGAGTGAGAGAGAAGAGGGAGAGAAAGGAGAGAGAGGAGGAGGAGAGAGAAGAAGTTGAGAGAGAAAGAGAGAAGAGGAGGCGAGAGAAGGGGTGGAGAGAAGAGTGAGAGAGAAGAGGGAGAAAGGAGGGGAGAGAAGGAATAGAGAGAAGAGTGAGAGAGAAGAGGGAGAAAGGAGGGGAGAGAAGGAATAGAGAGAAGAGTGAGAGATAAAAGAGAGGGAAAAGGGAGGGGAGAGAAGGAATAGAGAGAAGAGTGAGAGATAAAAGAGAGGGAGAAAGGAGGGGAGAGAAGGAATAGAGAGAAGAGTGTGAGATAAAGGAGAGGGAGAAAGAAGGAATAGAGAGAAGATTGAGAGATGAAAGAGAGGGAGAAGGGAGGGGAGAGAAGGAATAGAGAGAAGAGTGAGAGATAAAGGAGAGGGAGAAGGGGGGAAGAAGGGAGGGGAGAGAAGGAATAAAGAGAAGATTGAGAGATAAAAGAGAGGGAGAAGGGAGGGAGAGAAGGAATAGAGAGAAGAGTGAGAGATAAAGGAGAGGGAGAAAGGAGGGGAGAGAAGGAATAGAGAGAAGAGTGATAGATAAAAGAGAGGGAGAAACGGAGAGAAAAGGGGAGAGAGAGAAGAGTTAGAGATAAGAGTGAGAGAGAAGGGGTAGAGAGAAGATTGAGAGATAAAGGAGAGGGAGAAGAGTGAGAGAGAAGGGGTAGATAGAAGACTGAGAGAGAAGAGGGAGAGAGAAGTGTGAGAGAGAAGGGGTACAGAGAAGATTAAAAGAGAATGGGAGAGAGAAGGATAGAGAGACTGTTAGAGAAGGAAGAGAAAAAAGAGTGAGAGAGATGGGGTAGAGAGAAGACAGAAGAGGGAGAGAGAAGAGAGAGAGAGAAGGGGTAGAGAGAAGACAGAAGAGGGAGAGAGAAGAGTGAGACAGAAGGGGTAGAGAGAAGACAGAAGAGGTAGAGAGAAAAGTGAGAGAGAAGGGGTAGAGAGAAGACAGAAGAGGGAAAGAGAAGAGTGAGACAGAAGGGGTAGAGAGAAGACAGAAGAGGGAGAGAGAAGATTGAGAGAGATGGGGTAGAGAGAAGACAGAAGAGGGAGAGAGTAGACAGAAGAGAGAGAGAGAAGATTGAGAGAGATGGGGTAGAAAGAAGACAGAAGAGGGAGAGAGAAGATTGAGAGAGATGGGGTAGAGAGAAGACAGAAGAGGGAGAGAGAAGATTGAGAGAGATGGGGTAGAGAGAAGACAGAAGAGGGAGAGAGAAGGAGAGAGAAGATTGAGAGAGATGGGGTAGAGAGAAGACAGAAGAGGGAGAGAGAAGACAGAAGAGGGAGAGAGAAGATTGAGAGAGATGGGGTAGAAAGAAGACAGAAGAGGGAGAGAGAAGATTGAGAGAGATGGGGTAGAGAGAAGACAGAAGAGGGAGAGAGAAGAGTGAGAGAGATGGGGTAGAGAGAAGATTGAGAGAGATGGGGTAGAGAGAAGATTGAGAGAGATGGGGTAGAGAGAAGAGTGAGAGAGATGGGGTAGAGAGAAGATTGAGAGAGATGGGGAAGAGAGAAGACAGAAGAGGGAATGAGAAGAGTGAGAGAGATGGTGTAGAGAGAAGAGTGAGAGAGATGGGGTAGAGAGAAGAGTGAGAGAGATGGGTAGAGAGAAGAGTGAGAGAGATGGGGTAGAGAGAAGAGTGAGAGAGATGGGGTAGAGAGATGGGGCAGAGAGAAGAGTGAGAGAGATGGGGTAGAGAGAAGACTGAGAGAGATGGGGTAGAGAGAAGGGGTACAGAGAAGATTAGAGAATGGGAGATTGATAGATTGATTGATTGATTGATCTTTATTTCAAAAGGGTTAAGAATTGGGCACGCAGACCCGTCTGACATTCTGCCCTTTGGAGAGAGAAGGGTAGAGAGAAGATTTGGAGAGAAGGGAGAGAAAAAAGAGGAGAGACAGTGATTGATAGAGAAGAGGGAAAGAGTGGTTGATAGAGAAGGGGAGAGAGTGATTGATATAGTAGGGGGAGACAGTGATTGATAGAGAAGAGGGAAAGAGTGATTGATAGAGAAGGGGAGAGAGTGATTGATATAGTAGGGGGAGACAGTGATTGATACAGAAGGGGAAAAGAGTGATTGATAGAGAAGAGGGAAAGAGTGATTGATAGAGTAGGGGGAGACTGTGATTGATAGAGGGAGACAGTGATTGATAGAGAAGGGGGAGAGTGATTGATAGAGTAGAGGGAGAAAGTGATTGATAGAGAAGAGGGGAGAGTGACTGATAGAGTAGAGAGAGAGTGATTGATAGAGTAGAGGGAGACAGTGATTGATAGAGTAGAGGGAGACAGTGATTGATAGAGAAGGAGGGAGAGTGATTGATATAGAAGGGGGATAGTGATTGATAGAGTAGAGGAAGAGAGTGATTGACAGAGAAGGGGGAGACAGTGATTGATAGAGTGAGGGAGAGAGTGATTGATAGAGTGAGGGAGAGAGTGATTGATAGAGAAGGGAGAGAGAGAAGAGTGAAAGAGAAAAGAGAAAGATTGATTAATATAGAATAGGGAGAGCGTGATTGATAAAGTAGGGAGAGGGAGTGATTGATGGAGTAGGAGGAGAGAGTGATTGAAAGAGACGGGGGAGAGAGTGATAGAGTAGGTGTAGACAGTGATTGATAGAGAAGGGGAAAAGAGTGATTGATAGAGAAGAGGGAAAGAGTGATTGATAGAGTAGGGGGAGACTGTGATTGATAGAGGGAGACAGTGATTGATAGAGAAGGGGGAGAGTGATTGATAGAGTAGAGGGAGAAAGTGATTGATAGAGAAGAGGGGAGAGTGACTGATAGAGTAGAGAGAGAGTGATTGATAGAGTAGAGGGAGACAGTGATTGATAGAGTAGAGGGAGACAGTGATTGATAGAGAAGGAGGGAGAGTGATTGATATAGAAGGGGGATAGTGATTGATAGAGTAGAGGAAGAGAGTGATTGACAGAGAAGGGGGAGACAGTGATTGATAGAGTGAGGGAGAGAGTGATTGATAGAGTGAGGGAGAGAGTGATTGATAGAGAAGGGAGAGAGAGAAGAGTGAAAGAGAAAAGAGAAAGATTGATTAATATAGAATAGGGAGAGCGTGATTGATAAAGTAGGGAGAGGGAGTGATTGATGGAGTAGGAGGAGAGAGTGATTGAAAGAGACGGGGGAGAGAGTGATAGAGTAGGTGTAGACAGTGATTGATAGAGAAGGGGAAAGAGTGATTGATAGAGAAGGGGAAGAGAGTAATTGATAGAGAAGGGGGAGAGAGTGATTGATAGAAAAGGGGGAGAGAGTAATTGATAGAGATGAGGGAGAGAGTGATTGATAGAGAAGGGGGAGAGAGTAATTGATAGAGAAGGGGGAGAGAGTGATTGATAGAAAAGGGGGAGAGAGTAATTGATAGAGAAGAGGGAGAGAGTAATTGATAGAGAAGGGGGAGAGAGTAATTGATAGAGAAGGGGGAGAGAGTGATTGATAGAGAAGGGGGAGAGAGTAATTGATAGAGAAGGGGAGAGAGTAATTGATAGAGAAGGGGGAGAGAGTGATTGATAGAGAAGGGGGAGAGAGTAATTGATAGAGAAGGGGGAGAGAGTAATTGATAGAGAAGGGGGAGAGAGTGATTGATAGAGAAGGGGGAGAGAGTAATTGATAGAGAAGAGGGAGAGAGTAATTGATAGAGAAGAGGGAGAGAGTGATTGATAGAGTAGGGGGAGAGAATGATTGATAGAGAAGAGGGAGAGAGTGATTGATAGAGTAGGGGGAGAGAATGATTGATAGAGAAGAGGGAGAGAGTGATTGATAGAGTAGGGGGAGAGAATGATTGATAGAGAAGAGGGAGAGAGCGATTGATAGAGAAGGGGGAGAGAGAAGACTGAAAGAAGCGAAAGATTGATTGATAGAGTAGGCAGAGAGGGTGATTGATAGAGTAGTGATAGAGACTGATAGAGAAGGGGGAGAGAGTGATTGATAGAGTAGTGATAGAGACTGATAGAGAAGGGGGAGAGAGTGATTGATAGAGTAGTGATAGAGACTGATAGAGAAGGGGGAGAGAGTGATTGATAGAGTAGTGATATAGACTAACTGATAGAGAAGGGGAGAGAGTGATTGATAGAGTAGTGATATAGACTAACTGATAGAGAAGGGGGAGAGAGTGATTGATAGAGTAGTGATATAGACTAACTGATAGAGAAGGGGGAGAGAGTGATTGATAGAGTAGTGATAGAGACTAACTGATAGAGAAGGGGGAGAGAGTGATTGATAGAGTAGTGATAGAGACTAACTGATAGAGAAGAGGGAGAGAGTGATTGATAGAGTAGTGATATAGACTAACTGATAGAGAAGGGGAGAGAGTGATTGATAGAATAGTGATAGAGACTAACTGATAGAGAAGGGGGAGAGAGTGATTGATAGAGTAGTGATATAGACTAACTGATAGAGAAGGGGGAGAGAGTGATTGATAGAGTAGTGATATAGACTAACTGATAGAGAAGGGGGAGAGAGTGATTGATAGAGTAGTGATAGAGACTAACTGATAGAGAAGGGGGAGAGAGTGATTGATAGAGTAGTGATAGAGACTAACTGATAGAGAAGGGGGAGAGAGTGATTGATAGAGTAGTGATATAGACTAACTGATAGAGAAGGGGGAGAGAGTGATTGATAGAGTAGTGATATAGACTAACTGATAGAGAAGGGGGAGAGAGTGATTCATAGAGTAGTGATAGAGACTAACTGATAGAGAAGGGGGAGAGAGTGATTGATAGAGTAGTGATATAGACTAACTGATAGAGAAGGGGGAGAGAGTGATTGATAGAGTAGTGATAGACTAACTGATAGAGAAGGGGGAGAGAGTGATTGATAGAGTAGTGATATAGACTAACTGATAGAGAAGGGGAGAGAGTGATTGATAGAGTAGTGATAGAGACTGATAGAGAAAGGGGAGAGAGTGATTGATAGAGTAGTGATAGAGACTGATAGAGAAAGGGGAGAGAGTGATTGATAGAGTAGTGATAGAGACTGATAGAGAAGAGGGAGAGAGTGATTGATAGAGTAGTGATATAGACTAACTGATAGAGAAGGGGGAGAGAGTGATTGATAGATTAGTGATAGAGACTAACTGATAGAGAAGAGGGAGAGAGTGATTGATAGAGTAGTGATATAGACTAACTGATAGAGAAGGGGGAGAGAGTGATTGATAGAGTAGTGATAGAGACTAACTGATAGAGAAGGGGAGAGAGTGATTGATAGAGTAGTGATAGAGACTAACTGATAGAGAAGGGGAGAGAGTAATTGATAGAGTAGTGATAGAGACTGATAGAGAAGGGGGAGAGAGTGATTGATAGAGTAGTGATAGAGACTGATAGAGAAGGGGAGAGAGTGATTGATAGAGTAGTGATAGAGACTAACTGATAGAGAAGGGGGAGAGAGTGATTGATAGAGTAGTGATAGAGACTAACTGATAGAGAAGGGGAGAGAGTGATTGATAGAGTAGTGATAGAGACTAACTGATAGAGAAGGGGGAGAGAGTGATTGATAGAGTAGTGATAGAGACTAACTGATAGAGAAGGGGAGAGAGTGATTGATAGAGTAGTGATAGAGACTAACTGATAGAGAAGGGGGAGAGAGTGATTGATAGAGTAGTGATAGAGACTGATAGAGAAGGAGAGAGTGATTGATAGAGTAGTGATAGAGACTGATAGAGAAGGGGAGAGAGTGATTGATAGAGTAGTGATAGAGACTAACTGATAGAGAAGGGGAGAGAGTGATTGATAGAGTAGTGATAGAGACTGATAGAGAAGGGGAGAGAGTGATTGATAGAGTAGTGATAGAGACTGATAGAGAAGGGGGAGAGAGTGATTGATAGAGTAGTGATAGAGACTAACTGATAGAGAAGGGGGAGAGAGTGATTGATAGAGTAGTGATAGAGACTAACTGATAGAGAAGGGGGAGAGAGTGATTGATAGAGTAGTGATAGAGACTAACTGATAGAGAAGAGGGAGAGAGTGATTGATAGAGTAGTGATAGAGACTAACTGATAGAGAAGAGGGAGAAAGTGATTGATAGAGTAGTGATAGAGACTAACTGATAGAGAAGAGGGAGAGAGTGATTGATAGAGTAGTGATAGAGACTAACTGATAGAGAAGGGGGAGAGAAAAAACTGAAGGGAGAGATAGAAAGGGAGTTGTAAGTGAGAGAAAGAAGGGGAGAGATAAGGGGGATAAAGAAAAGGAGATATAAATAATAGAGAAAAAGTGAGAGATAAGGTGGAGAGAGAAAGGGAGATATAAGTGGAAGAAAGAAGAAGGTGGAGAGAGAAAGGAAGATATAAGTAGAAGAAAGAAGAAGGTGAAGAGGTAAGTAGGAGGCAGAAAGGGAGCAATAAAGAGAGAGAAGTGGGAGAAAAAAGGGGAGAGATAAGGCGGAGAAGGAAAGATAGAGATAAGTAGGAGAGATAAACGGAGAGAGATGAGGAGAGAAATAGATGACATACTGCAGAGATAATAAAATGTTCTAATAAAATATTTTAATCTACTTTGAGATTTGAAAATAACTGATACTGTTATGTAAAACTTGACTTGTTCTCTGCTATAATCTTTTGTTTTTCTGATTTGTTGTCAGTCACACTACATTTTTCTTCTAGTTCTTAATGCTGTCACTCACACTACACTTCTAATTTGTCTTTATGTTGTCTGTCACACTACATTTTTCTTCTAATTTGTCTTTATGTTATCAGCCACACTACCTTTTTCCTCTAATTTGTCTTTATGGTGTCAGTCACACTACACTTCTAATTTGTCTTTGTGTTGTCAGTCACACTACACTTCTACTCTGTCTTTATGTTGTCAGCCAAACTACACTTCTAATTTGTTTTTCTGTTGTCAGTCACTCTACATTTGTCTTCTAATTTGTCTTTATGTTGTCAGTCACACTACACTTCTAATGTGTCTTTATGTTGTCAGCCAAACTGGACTTCTAATTTGTTTTTAATGGTGTCAGCCACACTACACTTTTAATTTGTCTTTATGTTGTCAGTCACACTACATTTTTCTTCTAATTTGTTTATGTTGTCAGTCACACTACATTTTTCTTCTAATTTGTCTTTATGGTGTCAGTCACACTACACTTCTAATTTGTCTTTGTGTTGTCAGTCACACTACACTTCTACTCTGTCTTTATGTTGTCAGCCAAACTACACTTCTAATTTGTTTTTCTGTTGTCAGTCACTCTACATTTGTCTTCTAATTTGTCTTTATGTTGTCAGTCACACTACACTTCTAATGTGTCTTTATGTTGTCAGCCAAACTGGACTTCTAATTTGTTTTTAATGGTGTCAGCCACACTACACTTTTAATTTGTCTTTATGTTGTCAGTCACACTATTATTACTTTCTAATTTATCTTTATGTTGTCAGTCACACTACATTTCTCTTCTAATTTGTCTTTATGTTGTCAGTAATACTACATTTTTAATTTGCCTTAATGTTGTCAGTCACACTATCCTTCTAATTTATCTTTATGTTGTCAGTCACACTATTCTTCTGTTCTAATTTATCTTTATGTTGTCAGCCATACAGCCTTTCTCCTCTAACTTATCTCTATGCTTTCAGACACAGTATTCTTCTCTTCTAATTTGTCTTTATGTTGTCAGTCACACTATTCTTCTCTTCTAATTTGTCTGTATGTTGTCAGTCACACTATTTTTCTGTTCTAATTTGTCTGTATGTTGTCAGTTACACTATACTTCTCTTCTAATTTGTCTTTATGTTGTCAGTCACATTATTCTTCTCTTCCAATTTGTCTGTATGTTGTCAGTCACATTATTCTTCTCTTCTAATTTGCCTTTATGTTGTCAGTCACACTATTCTTCTCTTCTAATTTGCCTTTATGTTGTCAGTCACACTATTCTTCTCTTCTAATTTGTCTTTATGTTGTCAGTCACACAATTCTTCTCTTCTAATTTGTCTGTATGTTGTCAGTCACACTATTCTTCTCTTCTAATTTGTCTGTATGTTGTCAGTCACACTATTCTTCTCTTCTAATTTGTCTTTATGTTGTCAGTCACACTATTCTTCTCTTCTAATTTGTCTGTATGTTGTCAGTCACACTATTCTTCTCTTCTAATTTGTCTGTATGTTGTCAGTCACACTATTCTTCTCTTCTAATTTGTCTTTATGTTGTCAGTCACACTATTCTTCTCTTCTAATTTGTTTTTATGTTGTCAGTCACACTATTCTTCTCTTCTAATTTGTCTGTATATTGTCAGTCACACTATTCTTCTCTTCTAATTTGTCTTTATGTTGTCAGTCACAGAATTCTTCTGTTCTAATTTGTCTTTATGTTGTCAGTCACACTATTCTTCTGTTCTAATTTATCTTTATGTTGTCAGCCATACAGCCTTTCTCCTCTGACTTATCTCTATGCTTTCAGACACAGTATTCTTCTCTTCTAATTTGTCTTTATGTTGTCAGTCACACTAATCTTCTCTTCTAATTTGTCTTTATGTTGTCAGTCACACTATTCTTCTCTTCTAATATGTCTGTATGTTGTCAGTCACACTATTCTTCTCTTCTAATTTGTCTTTATGTTGTCAGTCACACTATTCTTCTCTTCTAATTTGTCTGTATGTTGTCAGTCACACTATTCTTCTCTTCTAATTTGTCTGTATGTTGTCAGTCACACTATTCTTCTCTTCTAATTTGTCTGTATGTTGTCAGTCACACTATTCTTCTCTTTTAATTTGTCTTTATGTTGTCAGTCACGCTATTCTTCT
The DNA here is from genome assembly GCA_009760885.1 of Achatina immaculata. Classification (NCBI taxonomy): domain Eukaryota; kingdom Metazoa; phylum Mollusca; class Gastropoda; order Stylommatophora; family Achatinidae; genus Lissachatina; species Lissachatina immaculata. The sequence goes on along the minus strand of CM019701.1, from coordinate 17,712,620 downwards.
GTTCTAATTTATCTTTATGTTGTCAGCCATACAGCCTTTCTCCTCTAACTTATCTCTATGCTTTCAGACACAGTATTCTTCTCTTATAATTTGTCTTTATGCTGTCAGCCAAACTGAAATATTCCTTTTGTGTGATATAGGACTTGAAGATTAAAAGATAATTTTTTTCTTATGACAGTTATGTTTGCTGTTATGTTGATGTATAGTTTATATTGTATACTTTTATAGGCCAAGCAAAGACTGCATTTCAAAGAATGAGAAACATATTAGCCAACACATCCTTATCAATGAATGTTAGAAAAGAGTCCTAAAATGTTATATTGAACCTATCTTGTTATATGGAAGTGAATCATGGACAATAGGCAAGTCTGCACAAAAATCATTGGAAGCAGCAGAAATGTGGTTTATTAGAAGAATGTTGCGAATCCCCTGGACAGCAAAAATAACTAATGGAGAATGTATGAGAAGAGCTGGAGACACAAAAAAACCTTGTCAAAAAAAAATAAGAGAGAGACAATATGCTTTCATAGGACATGCAATGTGAAGAGGGGGCATTGAAAATCAACAACAGGAAAAATAGAGGGAAAAAGATCCAGAGGAAGACCAAGAGAAATTATACGGGACAGTCTGACGGGATGGTGTGAGAGGAGATCACCAACTGAGCTGATGGCCTGCATGAAGGATCGTGTACTCTGGAGAAGCTTAATAGCCAACGCCAGTCGGCACGGCACCTGATGATGATGATTATGATGATGATGATGATGATGATGACCTTTTTTTCTTATGACACATTCAGTTTGTTGTTATGCACGGGAGCGCTCTACATGCTGCAATTGGAACATTTTTGGGGCTACATTTATGACTCCGTATAAATTCCGAATTTCCCTTACACAGGTGGCGGACCTGAAACAGCAGCTGAAAGAAGTTAAAGGTGGAAACAACAAGGAGTCGACGCCAGAAAGAAAGGTAGATATTCGAATGTTTTGTTGTACCCAAAGAGTGTTTCTTCTTCTTCTTTCCCTAATTTCTGTGTCTCTTAATGATAGCGTTAGGAAGGACAAGCTATATATATAATTATTTGCCTGAATTGTGAGCGATAAGATCTGACAATTGTCAATTATATGCAGTTCAAATCAATGACATTTTTAAAAACCGTTTATGAAAAGGAAAATATATTTTGTGCGCGCACTGAAAACTATAACATTATTGATCAGGAAATTCTACAGTTCTGGAACAAAAAACTGAAACATAACAACCTAGTGAAATAGTTGGAAGAAAGAAGCAAGCTTTTCACATCAAATAAGAAATGGCAGTTCTGTGATATTTTTTCTTTATAAATCCTACTTGTGGTTGTAAATTCAACATGAAAAAATCATCCAAAACACACAATAAATGAAAAATACAATGAAAGCAATCAAAAGACAACCATACGTATAGAAGCAGCAGACAGATCGTCAGCAAAGAAAGCAGACAAAACGATCTAGTTAAAAATGACATAGTAATTCAAAAAGTCACGAGGCTGCCTGCAGTTAGTCGCAAGCATAATACTGTTTTTTTCCTTATTATCGTTAGTAACAACTGAGCAAAATGATTAATTGTTCATTGCGTAACAATTGAGCAAGACGATTAATTGTTCATTATGTAACAATTATATATAATATAATAAATATGTTGGTCACTTCATGAGAAAAAAATGATCAGAGAATCCCAAAACAAGCTATCAAGTGGAACACAACAGGCCAAAGAAAAAGAGGCAGACCGCGTGAAACTCTGAAGAGGACATTGTTAAGAGAGACCAAATTAACAGGCATAAAATCCCTTGATGAGGTTGAAAGACTCGCCGAAGACAGGAAAAATTGGTAAACTACTTTGCGAGCCCTATGTGACGTTTAACGGCACAGGAAGGATATAAGATATAACAATTGCGCAAGATGGTTGATTGTTCATTACATAACAATGGAGTAAGATGGTTAATTGTTCATTACATAGCAATGGAGCAAGGTGGTTAATTCTTCATTACATAACAATGGAGCAAGGTGGTTAATTGTTCATTACATACCAATGGAGCAAGATGGTTAATTGTTCATTACATAACAATGGAGCAAGATGGTTAATTGTTCATTACATAACAATGGAGCAAGGTGGTTAATTGTTCATTACATAGTAATGGAGCAAGGTGGTTAATTGTTCATTACATAACAATGGAACAAGATGATTAATTGTTCATTATATAACAGTGGAGCAAGATGGTTAATTGTTCATTACATAGCAAAGGAGCAAGATGGTTAATTGTTCATTACATAACAATGGAGCAAGGTGGTTAATTGTTCATTACATACCAATGGAGCAAGGTGGTTAATTGTTCATTACATAGCAATGGAGCATGATGGTTAATTGTTCATTACATAACAATGGAGCAAGATGGTTAATTGTTCATTACATAACAATGGAGCAAGGTGGTTAATTGTTCATTACATAACAATGGAGCAAGATGGTTAATTGTTTATTACATAGCAATGGAGCAAGATGGTTAATTGTTCATTGCATAACAATGGAGCAAGGTGGTTAATTGTTCATTACATACCAATGGAGCAAGATGGTTAATTGTTCATTACATAACAATGGAGCAAGATGGTTAATTGTTCATTACATAACAATGGAGCAAGGTGGTTAATTGTTCATTACATAGTAATGGAGCAAGGTGGTTAATTGTTCATTACATAACAATGGAACAAGATGATTAATTGTTCATTATATAACAGTGGAGCAAGATGGTTAATTGTTCATTACATAGCAAAGGAGCAAGATGGTTAATTGTTCATTACATAACAATGGAGCAAGGTGGTTAATTGTTCATTACATACCAATGGAGCAAGGTGGTTAATTGTTCATTACATAGCAATGGAGCATGATGGTTAATTGTTCATTACATAACAATGGAGCAAGATGGTTAATTGTTCATTACATAACAATGGAGCAAGGTGGTTAATTGTTCATTACATAACAATGGAGCAAGATGGTTAATTGTTTATTACATAGCAATGGAGCAAGATGGTTAATTGTTCATTGCATAACAATGGAGCAAGGTGGTTAATTGTTCTGTTTGTTGAAGGCGTATTCGTATAAACATAACAGTTATTCAGACACTGCATCATGATCTGTGTCACGATCAGTCATGATCTGTGTCACGATCAGTCATGATCTGTGTGCTAAACTGTAACACAAAGTCCTGACATGATAAACAGGTAGCCCAGAAATAACACTTTCACCAACAGAGGAACAGATATCTTCAAGTAATCAAGGCAGGCTTTCAGAACACAAATATCTTCAAGTAATCAAGGCAGGCTTTCAGAACACAAATATTTATTACACGCAACGAGATGGTGATGGTGAAGTAGTAGGATGATGAAAATGTTTCGAAGGAAATCACAACGACATGTAGAGCACAGCTCTTGACAGCTGTGGAACATAACGTCACATACGCCGCCATGAGAACTACAAATATCTGTCACACAGCTAACTTCTAAACTACACAAACACATCTTAAGTGACAACGATATCAGTGACCGTAGGACGCAAACTTTCAACTCAGACTCTCAAACCAGTCTGCCTAGTACGTCAAGAGTTCTCTCCTAAGACTCGCTCACATTTTCCTCTCAGACCACCTGCAAGACCTGTTGTACTCTCACCTGCGCATAATGTCAGGGGAGATTATAATGAAAAAAAACCCAATTCAACACATCAAAGCTTTAACTTAGAAAAACATGAATAGAACTGTCCACACTTTCTGGAAGATAATCTGCTACAACCTAAATATTTTTAAAAACATCATTTCCTGAAAGTCGTTTTTAATCAAGGTTGCTAAAATGAGTTATTTGATTTTTTAAAAAGACCCCATAGTTAGATGGGTAACACAATTCGAAAATGTTCATCACAATAAAGTATGTGCAAAATACTTCCATAACATTTGTATCACTTCTAAACAAGCCACAGTCTACAACATTTTCTGTTAATGTTGATAACACAAATATCGCACACACAATTCTTATCTTTTAGTTTTCGAATGTGTTTCTGCTCTGGAAAGATTTTGATGTATGGAAGCCAGGAATGTCTGTTTTATTTAATGTTGTCGTTACATGAAGTAGTGGGGCTGTTACATGAAGTAGTGGGGCTGTTACATGAAGTAGTGGGGCTGTTACATGAAGTAGTGGGGCTGTTACATGAAGTAGTGGGGCTGTTACATGAAGTAGTGGGGCTGTTACATGAAGTAGTGGGGCGGCTACATGAAGTAGTGGGGCGGCTACATGAAGTAGTGGGGCTGTTACATGAAATAGTGGGGCTGTTACATGAAGTAGTGGGGCTGTTACATGAAATAGTGGGGCTGTTACATGAAATAGTGGGGCTGTTACATGAAGTAGTGTGGCTGTTACATGAAGTAGTGGGGCGGCTACATGAAGTAGTGTGGCTGTTACATGAAGTAGTGGGGCGGCTACATGAAGTAGTGTGGCTGTTACATGAAGTAGTGTGGCGGCTACATGAAGTAGTGTGGCTGTTACATGAAGTAGTGTGGCTGTTACATGAAGTAGTGTGGCTGCTACATGAAGTAGTGTGGCTGTTACATGAAGTAGTGTGGCTGCTACATGAAGTAGTGTGGCTGCTACATGAAGTAGTGTGGCTGCTACATGAAGTAGTGTGGCTGTTACATGAAGTAGTGTGGCTGTTACATGAAGTAGTGTGGCTGCTACATGAAGTAGTGTGGCTGTTACATGAAGTAGTGGGGCGGCTACATGAAGTAGTGTGGCTGTTACATGAAGTAGTGTGGCTGCTACATGAAGTAGTGTGGCGGCTACATGAAGTAGTGTGGCTGTTACATGAAGTAGTGTGGCTGCTACATGAAGTAGTGTGGTAGCTGAAATACGCTTTAATTTACATTTTAGAAAACCATTCAGACAGTATTATTTTTTTTAATGTTGTCCTTTGTTTAATATTAATGAACATGAACATTCAATCGGGAATTTAAAAACCATGTTTCCTATAAACGACGAAATCTTTAATACAGCAAGTACGGTAAATCTACCGATATATATATATATATATATATATATATATATATATATATCGGTAAATCTACCGATATATATATATATATATATATATATATATATATATATATATATGAACGTGTGTGTATGTATATATATATGTATGTATGTATGTATGTATGTATGTATGTATGTATGTATGTATGTATGTATGTATGTATGTATGTATGTATATTCCAGCATCACGCTGGAACGTCTGCAGCAAATTCAACCAAACCTGGCAGACATATGACTTACAATCTGGACAGTTCACCGAGGAGGTTAGATCACCCCTAGGATAACCCTATGACCCCTAGAGGCCGGGGTGACATGTAAAAATATCGAAAATGAACGACATTAGTGTCGATCCATAGTTTTCGGTATCGCTGAGATGAACAGTGACACTCCCAATGCCGTTTAAGTCCAAGTTCAGCTCCATTCGGCATGGGGGCCTATGGGTAGGTGTGGGATGGGTTTACATGTGCAAATAATCGAAAACAATTGATATTACTGGCGAATCCATAGTTTTCAGGGTCGCTGAGATGAATAGTGGCACTCGCAAGTTCAGCCCCCAGCGGCATGGGAACGGGGTGAAAAATAAAATGTCCAAACTGACAGAGTCGAATTCACAGTGTTCGGGGTCGCTATACTGACTGGTAACAGACCTGATGACAGTTAAGCCCACGCTTAGTCGAATAGAAGGAACAGAACTCTGTAGAACCGCCTAGACTCTGCATAACCTTCTAGAAGGTTGTGGAAATGAATAGAACATTGTAGAACCTTCTAGAAGATTGTGGAACTGAATAGACCCCTGTAGACCCTTCTAGAAGGCTGTGGAAATGAATAGAACGTTGTAGAAACGTCTAGAAGATTGTAGAAATGAATAGAACTTTGTTGATTGCAATGAATAGATACCTGGGCAAAGTTGGGTAATCAGTTAGTGTTTTAATATAGCAAGTACGGCAAATGTTTTAATACAGCAAGTACGGTAAATTCTTTAATACAGCAAGTAATGTTTAAATACAACAACTACAGTAAATGTCTTAATACACCAAATGCGGTAAATATTTTAATACAGCGACTACGGTAAGTGTTTAAATACAACAAATACGATAAATGTTTTAATACAACGACTACGGTAAATGTTTTAATACAACGACTATGGTAAATCTTTCATTACTCTTCGCGTGACAGTAGAGAAACACTATGAGAATTTTTATAAGCAAAGTCTTGTCTTTGGCTACGTTCTATACCCTAAATGATGTAGTACTGTATTGATGTTAGTGTTTGTTGTTGCATACACTCCCATAGTTTTACCCACACATCCATAGCACACTTAACTGTTTATATGTTCATATCCAAACATCCCTAATACACTTCACTGTTTACCTGCTCTTACAAAAACATTCTTAACACTCTTCACTGTTTACCTGCTCTTACAAAAACATCCTTAACACACTTCACTGTTTACCTGCTCTTGCGTTGAGTTTGGATAAATTTTGGAAATCATTCAAACTTTTCAGTGCCAAAAGAGAAAGCTGGTTTGTGTCGTGTTTGTGCCTTGTTTGTCCCGTGTTTGTGTCATGTTTGTAGGATATTTTACGTGTGATATTTACGTAACAAATTTTTATCATGGTTCACATATTGTACAGGGTAAATGTGATATTTAGGTAAGATATTTACATCATGATTCACATATTGTACAAATTAAATGTGATATTTAGCTAAGATATTTACATCGTGGTTGACACATTGTACAGGATGTCTGAACAGTCTAGAACCAAACATAATGTATACGTTGTCTGGTCATTATTTTCATTCACAAAATATGTTCTTTATGTTTTCGGTACACATTAGGAATTATCACAACCGATAGACCGGTACACACTAGGAATTATCACAACCAGTAGACCGGTACACATTAGTAACTATCACAACCGATAGACCGATACACACTAGGAATTATCACAACCGATAGACCGGTACACACTAGGAATTATCGCAACCGATAGACCGGTACACACTAGGAATTATCACAACCGATAGACCGGTACACACTAGGAATTATCACAACCGATAGACCGGTACACACTAGGAATTATCACAACCGATAGACCGGTACACACTAGGAATTATCACAACCAATAGACCGGTGCACACTAGGAATTATCGCAACCGATAGACCGGTACACACTAGGAATTATCACAACCGATAGACCGGTGCACACTAGGAATTATCACAACCGATAGACCGGTGTACACTAGGAATTATCACAACCGATAGACCGGTACACAGTAGGAATTATCACAACCAATAGACCGTGCTTGTGAGGGTCTTTCTCTTGAACATGTTCCATACTTACTAGATCAAGGACAAGAAGTAAAAATACATAACATAGAGAAGCTGTCGTTTAGTAGGCCAAGAACACACAGTTAAATTGGTAGCGTGGAAAAGTTCTCATTTACTAGGTCAAGGACACAGTAAAATTGCGTAACATGGAGAAGATGTCTAGCAGGAACAATTCTTGTAGTTCCTCATCTATAATAAGTTCCCCAGCTGTTAAGTTCTCAGCTATTAATAAGTTCCCAGCTAAAAATAAGCTCCCAGCTATTAATAACTTCCCTAGATAATAATAAATTCCCAGCTATTAATAAGTTCCCTAGCTATTAATAAGTTCCCCAACTATTTCATCACCAACATGTGACGGTTATCTCCAGGCACAGTTCCAAAAGCAACACTCCACCACACAAGTTCCCACAAACAACAGCATACCTGTAACATCATACCTGTAACATCATACCTGTAACCTGTCCGCTCATTGTTCCCTGCTACTTGTGATGTAAGAGGTTGTTTTCTCGTGACCTATATTTGATTTCGAATTGCCAAAGCAGCATCGATTTTCAAGAATCTTGAGAACATATGGAATTCAAAAGGTATAAGCACAAAAACCAAGTTAAGACTATGCACTTCAAATGTAAATCTACCCTCATTAATGCATGCGAAAGCTGGAAAACAACTAGAGAAACAGACAAGAAATTAGACTCTTTCGAAAATAAATGTCTAAGGAAAATACTCGGAATAAAGTGGAATGAATTCAAGAACAAAGCAGAGATCAGACAGATGAGCAAACAACAACATGTCTCATAGTTGATCAGAAAAGAAGATGGACATGTGTCGGTCATGTGATGATAAGAAACAATCAGAGAACCCGCAGACACGCTATCAAGTAGAACGCACAACAGACCGAAGAAAAAGAGGTCGACCACGTGAAGCTCTGAAGAGGACATTGTTAAGAGAAGCCACTTCAATGTGCATAACATCCCTTGATGAGACTGAAAAACTTGCTGAAGGCTGGACATCTTGGCGAACTACCATGCAAGCCCTATGCGACGTTTAACGGCACAGGAAGGATATAAGATGTTTGAAACTGTTCATCTATTTCTTCATTTGTATTACAAGTTGGCACCTTCACCGAGCATCATTATAAATTTCAAAAACTAGTCGTCTAATTACCGAGCATCATTATAAATTCCAAGAGCTTATCGTCTAATTGTGTAATTTGCTGTAGAAACGGTGTGGACATTTCAAGCTGTTGATCAGCGTTTTCCCCAGTTAGATGATGCATGATTTTTGTTTAAAGTTTGACGGGATCAAACCTCTCTTTCTTCTCATTATCATGCATTCTTCTCTCTGTTTTCAGATCTGGTCAGTGTGAGAAATGTATGATTGAGCACTGATCAGTATGAGAGATTTATGACTGAGCACTATATGCAGGAAACTCTCTACCGTAGAGAGCGGAACAACAACACAACTCCTTCAGATCATCAGAGGAAGTACCCCCCCCCCCTCAGACAAGTGTTTCGGCCCTTTAAACTCCTGACACTCTAAGGGGGGTGGGCCCCTCTGGGTCATGACTCCCAGAGGTCTTGTGAGTTGTTGCTTTTTTTCCGGTCCCGGGATCGAACCCATGATCTTCCAGTTGCCACTGCACTTTTTGAAGTGCGTCTTTAGCGATTTAGCTACGGAGAACTGGTATTGGTTATGGCAAATGAAATTACTTATGTTCCCAATGCTTGTTTCGCATACTCCACAGCCAGCATGAGGCCCTTTCTGCTGTTTCTGAAAGGCTTCTCAATGCCCTTGCTCTTGCTTGTCCCTTTATGCCCAGTTGTTTACATAGGTCATATGCTGATGTTGCTACGAATCCCCTTGCTCCCACTTCTACAGCTATCACTTTTGCCCTGATTCCTGCCTCCCTGCCTCAGTTGCTTGACCAGATCATTGTATTTCTCCAATTTAAATAAATGCTGTTCCTCTATTCTAGTTTCATATGGGACCATAAGCTCGATCATTATTAATTCCTGCTTTTCTGTGGAGTACACTACAATGTCCGGTCGCATTCCTGTGTTCTTGATGGCAGTCGGGTATTCTCTTCTTTCTGGAAGGTCCGCTGTCACTTCCCAATCATTTGTACCATCTAGCAGTGATGGTAAGGGAATGTCCCTGATTTCAATATTTGATGTACCAGCACCTATGAAGTATTTAGGTGGGACCTCAACTCTTTTGCTGTTATTTGCTTTATCGTTTGCCCTGTCTACGATTGCTACTAGTTCCTGCAACAGTCTATTGTGCCGCCAGGTGTACCGTCCTTGCCCTAAAGACACTCTACATGCTGACAGCACATGTTCCAATGTTTGCCTTTCGTTGCAGAGAGGGCACTTTGTATCTTCTGATACACCCCATTTGTATAGGTTGGAGCCTGTAGGCAGAAGGTCATAAGTAGCTCTGATGATGAAGCTGAGACTCAAGGGTGCCATTTTCCAGATGTCATTCCATGTTAGTGATCTCTGCAGGACTTCCTCCCATGTTGTCCATTGCCCTTGTTGTGATTGTTAGACTGCCTTCTGGACCCACTTGTCATCCTCTGAATTCTTGATCAGAGTGAGAGGTTTATGACCGAGAACTGATCAATATGAGAGATTTATGACTTAGAACTGATCAGTGTGAGAGATTTATGACTTAGAACTGATCAGTGTGAGAGATTTATGACTTAGAACTGATCAGTGTGAGAGATTTATGACTGAGCACTGGTCAGCGTGTAAGAGATTTATCACAATTATCACGAAGTTTGAACAGAATCATTATGTTTTCATCTATGGGCAGGCGACCTGTCTGAGGCTTGTCCACATTTCGTCAATGTTGACTATGCCGTGAGTTACTGCATTCTTGTTAGGACGCCTGACATTAAACTCATCTTTCACTTGATTGTGTCAGTCAGTCGCCATCACTAACACTAATTCTCAGCTTTCTGTACATCACAATAACCAACAAACACTAATTCTCAGCTTTCTGTACATCACAATAACCAACAAACACTAATTCCCAGCTTTCTGTACATCACCATCACTACAAATACTATTCCCAGCTTCCTGTACATCACCATCACTAACAAATACTATTCCCAGCTTCCTGTACATCACCATCACTAGCAAATACTATTCCCAGCTTCCTGTACATCACCATCACTAACAAATACTATTCCCAGCTTCCTGTACATCACCATCACTAACAAATACTATTCCCAGCTTCCTGTACATCACCATCACTAACAAATACTATTCCCAGCTTCCTGTACATCACAATCACTAACACACACTATTCCCACCTTCCTGTACATCACAATCACTAACACACACTATTCCCAGCTTCCTGTACATCACAATCACTAACACACACTATTCCCAGCTTCCTGTACATCACAATCACTAACACACACTATTCCCAGCTTCCTGTACATCACAATCACTAACACACACTATTCCCAGCTTCCTGTACATCACAATCACTAACACACACTATTCCCAGCTTCCTGTACATCACAATCACTAACACACACTATTCCCGGCTTCCCGCACAATGTTAGTTATAGCCTGTATAAAATAACAAACACACAAAAAATGTCTTTGGTTCTAGACATTTTGAACACCCTGTACGTCTCGTATATGTAGCCATGAGATGAAACATTCGTAAATAAGATAAAATGACGGTTAAATCTACAGAGAAGTTGCAGGAATATTACATCACTTTGAAGATGTGATGATCTTTTATGTGAATGAAAATAAAGAAAGAAGACATTACATGAATGGTTCTTGACAAACATATCTGCGCCTTCCTGGCTTATATGACAGATTTAAGGACTGCGAGTCAGGAGTTTAGTGTGACAGGTCTCTTCATAGTTGTGTCTGCCAAGAGAAGAGGTCGACCAGGTGAGACTCTAAAGAGGACGTCGTTAAGAGAGGCCTAGCAAGCATAACATTCCTTGGGTGAGGTTAAAAAACTCTCCGAAAACAGAAAAACTTGGCGAAGCAACATGCGAGCCCTGTGTGGCGTTTAACGGCACGGGAAGGATGTAAGATTAAGTTTTCCACTTTGTTATTTCTTCTGCAGGATCCAGTCGCCTTCTTCGGGAATGCTCTTCTAGAATTTACCCTTGAAATTGTCAAACATATCTTCTGTCTGTCAATATACGGAATGTCTGTGAACTGAAGTTTAGGGTAGCATATCTGCGGGTTGTCAATGTGAGGGAGATATCAGCTGCTGCACGTTGCTGGTGTCTGTTGGCCACATCCACTGGAATACTCTAACAATGGGTTACGTTCCAATAGAATAATGTAAAGATATATTACGTTTGAACAGAATATCCCAAAGCTAGGTTATGTTGAAAAGAACGTTGTAAAGATAAATTAGTTTCATCGTATATAGCAAGGACAGACTACGTTTGAATAATCGCAAGGATAAACTACGTCTGGAAAAAGAAAAAGAAAACCAAAATTGTAATGATAAATCACATTTAAACTTAACAATTTTAACTAACATGAATTAAGGTGGACAAATAATCTGGACAAACAAGTGAAGACCATCTGTAATCAGGCATCCAGCCACTCCGGGGGGCCCCATGTGTGTCTTGTCTTCCATCCAACAGCCACTGAAGCGTGCACCAGCTGATGGAGCCAGCCACTGAAGCGTGCACCAGCTGATGGAGCCAGCCACTGAAGCGTGCACCAGCTGATGGAGCCAGCCGCTGAAGCGTACACCAGCTGATGGAGCCAGCCACTGAAGCATGCACCAGCTGATGGAGCCAGCCACTGAAGCATACACCAGCTGATGGAGCCAGCCACTGAAGCGTGCACCAGCTGATGGAGCCAGCCACTGAAGCGTGCACCAGCTGATGGAGCCAGCCACTGAAGCGTGCACCAGCTGATAGAGCCAGCCACTGAAGCGTGCACCAGCTGATGGAGCCAGCCACTGAAGCGTGCACCAGCTGATGGAGCCAGCCACTGAAGCGTGCACCAGCTGATGGAGCCAGCCACTGAAGCGTGCACCAGCTGATGGAGCCAGCCACTGAAGCGTGCACCAGCTGATAGAGCCAGCCACTGAAGCGTGCAGCAGCTGATGGAGCCAGCCACAACCTGGTTGTTGGTAACCCCCGCTAAACCACTTCTTTCAGAAAAAAACGTCCATTTCCCCTCTCCTTCCCAACTCGGTCATCCTCTTGATATGATTGTTGTCATTCACTCAAACGTCAACCTCCTGATATGATTGTTGTCATTCACTCGAACGTCAACCTCCTGATATGATTGCTGTCATTCAGTTAAATGTCATCCTCCTGATATGATTGCTGTCATTCAGTTAAATGTCATCCTCCACTCGCAGCCTGTACAAGGTGGCTCTTGCAGTCTCTTTCTTGTCCAGAGTGCCCTGAACAGATGCCATGGCTGCCAATTTGTCTGCTCTCTCACTGCCTTTGACTCCCGCATGACCCGGACAGTTGATCCACGTCAAATTGGATCGCCGAAAGTCCTCTAGAATCTGGACCCACTCCTTGTTTTTCGGCAAGGGTACACAATATATATATATATATATATATATATATATATATATATATTATATATATATATATATATATATATCAGGATTATATATGTTTGCTGTCACAGTGAGCTGTTCTTGTCCTGCAGCCAGAGACTTCGGTCTTCTTATACAGACAGCAAACCAACCACATACAGCTTCTCAGAGCATCTCATGTTTTCAGTTAATTAATGAAATCTGATTAGCTAAGAAAGAGAATAGTCCAAAGTTTCAGAATAAAGACACTTCAAGCACTGTGCAGACAAATATGGGTGTCAAGCATGAACGAGGGGCGTTCAGAAAGTAATTTACCACATCGTTTTTTTTCGGCTAATAATGAAGACAGAAGCGTGAAATTTTGCACATTTTAAATATGGCATGTGCCGATTGTGTAAACCAAATTGCACCGCAACCAGCCAAAAATATGGCTGCCCTAACCGTTGAAATGGAGCGTGTTAGCAACTTGCGGTATAAGTAGCGAAAGTGATAACATTTCTCCTTGCAGAGAAGAAAACTGTTGTGAACATTCACAAGTCTATGTGATGCCAAGAGGAGAAACAATAAATTCGCAAACTTACATTAAGACATTGAAAAAAAAACTCAATCAATGTTTTCACAGAGTTCGGCCGCACAAGAATCAACAGACCTCTTCTCCTTCGCGACAATGCGCGCCCTCACACAAGTCTGGCAACACGGGAAGCAATCACCAAAATGGGTTGGACTGTATTACTCCAGTCACCCTATTGTCCCGATTTGGCACCCTCTGATTTCCATTTGTTTGGTCGACTTAAAGATGCAGTCCGATGGGTAAGATTTGAAGATGACGAAGGAGTGATTCATGCAGCGAAGAAATGGCTACATAATCAAGAGAAAATCTGGTACGGGTTAGGAATACATGCACTTGTTTCACGCTGGCGTAAAGCCGTACAAGTTGATGGAGATTATGTTAAATAATATCGATGTTTACATGACATATACATGTATATTGTGTATACATTTCAAGCTTTTTTTAATAAACAGTTCCTGAGAAAAACGATGTGGTGCATTACTTTCTAAACGCCTCTCGTAAAAGAGGTCACTTTGTGGCATTGTTTTGTTGGCATTTATGTCACTCAGAGAGATAAACGCCATCCAACGAAAGAGTTTTTCGATGTGTAGGACAGAGATGTGTACTATCTTAGACAGAGATGTGTACTATCTTAGACAGAGATGTGTACAGAGACATTGTATTTTAACAGTCATCATACTTAGAGGATTGAAGAAATCTGTGGATTATTTCGTTTCGTATTTAGTTTTGATAATAGATGTTTTTAACTTTTCCAGGTTCTTTCTAGCATCTACAGCAGATCTATCGATTGACAAACTGACCTAGTTCATGGCAGGAAGTAGCACAGCATCATCGCGCACTAGACTCACATCCAGCTATGTGGACTATTCGCGATGATTTAGTTTTCTTCTTGTTCTTATCTTTCTTAATTGATTCTGTCATAGCTGAAGTGCACACCAGGGGAGACACAAGATGCTCCGTATCTTTCAAGGAAAACATTTTGTGTAACATTCTCAAGACACAAATATAAAACATCCTACATGCACCCTCCCTTCCTTAGCTCCACTGGCACGCCACTGTATTATTTGTTCACAGATGAAAATGTGTGTGCTTACATCCCAGTCTACAAGTTTTGTTTCATTTTCTCTTCATTTTTGTCCTGGATGAATGAATGACATTTTCTGAAAGAAATGATTCGTTTGTAATAAATTCACTTGGATGTTGGTAGTAGATTTCTGAAAGTGCATTATGGGTCACAAATACTGCAGTGTTTGTGTAGAGTTGTACTTGCAGCTTTATTACTTTGATTTTTTGTTATTTTCTTCTGTTTAACAGAGTTTCAGACTTGGTTGTGTTATATGTTTAAAAAGTAATAAATCACATGGGAAATTGTTGTTCTGTGAACTTAAAAATGTCTGCGAAAAGAAATAATGAAACAAATAAAATTACTACAATTTGTGAATTAAGTTTTCAAGCAAACATGAGTCTGGTCACGTGATGAAATGCTCATTTTATTTTTCTTTCAATTATCATAAATCTCATGTCAATTATATTTTAGGATATATTTTCCGCACCGTATTTTCATTCTTCAGCATCTACAAATATAATTATTCCACATTTAGATGAGCTCTATAATGTGTTGTATTTGCAGTGTTGAATTCTGTTTCTCTGTATGTTGACACACTCACCAGTTAAGCTGTTTACACGCTGCTCTGATATTTGCTTTGTCAGCGTTTTCTTGCATATGTCAGTGTGACTGATTGTTTACCAGCTAATACTGTAAATATCTTCAAAGTTTGCTATAATAAACCATGTAGAATTTACTCAAACTCAACGCACTGCAGATTCCTGTCATTTGTTTTTCATGTTTTGAGTGTCTTATATCTTGATTTCTTATGTCTTGACTGTTTCATCTCTCCACCTTGATTGTTTGATCTTTTGATTATTTCATGTCTTGTTTGCTTTTTCACATGATTGCTTTATCACTTGACTGTTTCATGCCATTATTGGTTTATCACTTGATTTTTCATGTCATTTTTGCTTTATCACGTGATTGTTTCATGTCACCATTGTTTTATCACGTAATTGCTTCATATCATGATTGTCCCATCTCTTCATTATTTCATGTCATGATTGCTTTATCACTTGATTGTTTCATGTCACGACTGTTTTATCACTTGATTGTTTCATGTCATGATTGTCAAATATCTTCATTGTTTCATGTCATGATTATCCCATCTCTTCATTGTTTCATGTCATGATTGTCAAATATCTTCATTGTTTCATGTCATGATTATCCCATCTCTTCATTGTTTCATGTCATGATTGTCAAATATCTTCATTGTTTCATGTCATGATTATCCCATCTCTTCATTGTTTCATGTCATGATTGTCAAATATCTTCATTGTTTCATGTCATGATTATCCCATCTCTTCATTGTTTCATGTCATGATTGTCAAATATCTTCATTGTTTCATGTCACGATTATCCCATCTCTTCATTGTTTCATGTCATGATTGTCAAATATCTTCATTGTTTCATGTCATGATTATCCCATCTCTTCATTGTTTCATGTCATGATTGTCAAATATCTTCATTGTTTCATGTCATGATTATCCCATCTCTTCATTGTTTCATGTCATGATTGTCAAATCTCTTCATTGTTTCATGTCATGATTGTCCCATCTCTTCATTGTTTCATGTCATGATTGTTAAATCTCTTCATTGCTTCATGAGGAAATAAATGAACAAACTGAAAGCAGACGAGAGTTGCTTCCACTCAAGTGCCTCTACAGAACCGACTTTGGATGTGACCAGAAACTGAGTTTATATCATCTTGATTATCTCATCTCTTGACAGTCTTATGCCTTGATTGTTTTCTCTCTTGATTATCTTATCTTTTGATAGTCTTATCTCTTGATAGTCTTATGCCTTGATTGTTTTCTCTCTTGATTATCTCATCTTTTGATAGTCTTATCTCTTGATAGTCTTATGCCTTGATTGTTTTCTCTCTTGATTATCTCATCTTTTGATACTCTTATCTTTTGATAGTCTTATGGCTTGATTGTTCTCTCTCTTGATTATCTCATCTTTTGATAGTCTTATCTCTTGATAGTCTTATGCCCTGATTGTTTTCTCTCTTGATTATCTCATCTCTTGATAGTCTTATGCCTTGATTGTTTTCTCTCTCTTGATTATCTCATCTTTTGATAGTCTTATGCCTTGATAGTCTGTTGCCTTGATTTTTTCTCTTTTGATTATCCCACCTCTTGATAGTCTTATGCCTTGATAGTCTGATGCCTTTATTGTTTTCTCTCTTGATTATCTCATCTATTGATAGTCTGATCTCTTGATAGTCTTATGCCTTGATTGTTTTCCTTCTTTATTATCTCATATCATGATAGTCTTAGGTCTTGATTATTTCTCTCTTGATTATCTTATCTCTTGATAGTCTTATGCTTTGGTTGTTTTCTCACCTGATTATCTCATCTCTTGATAGTCTTGTGCCTTGATCGTTTTCTCTGTTGATTATCTGATCTCTTGATAGTTTCATCTCTTGATAGTCTATGCCTTGATTGTTTTCTCTCCTGATTATCTCATCTCTTGATTGTTTTATTCCTTGATTTTCTCGTCTCTTAACAGTCTTATGTCTTGATTGTTTTCTCTCTTGATTATTTCATCTCTTGATAGTCTTATGCCTTGATTGTTTCTCTCTTAATTATCTCATCTTTTGATAGTCTTATATCTTGACAATCTTATGCCTTGATTGTTTTTTCTCTTGATTATCTCATCTCTTGACAGTCTTATGCTTTTGTTGTTTTCTCTCCTGATTATCTCATCTCGTGATAGTTTTATGCCTTAATTGTTTTCTCTCCTGATTGTCTCATCTCTTGATAATTTTATGCCTTGATTGTTTTCTGTCCTGATTATCTCATATATTGATAGTCTTATGCCTTGATAGCTTTCTCACTTTGTTATTTCATCTCTTAATTGTCTCATGCTGTCATTGTTTCTTGTCTTGATTGTTTAATCTCTTGACTGTCTCATTCTACTATAATTGTTTATTTCTCATTATTTTATGTCTTGATAGTCTGATGTCTTGACTGCTTCATATTTTGATTATGTCGTAATTGCTGTCTTAATTGATGATGTCTTGATTGTTTCCTCTCCTGATTTTTTCCCAACTTGTCTGTGAATATCTTGACTGCCTCATATCTTCTTTGTTATTTCTTTTATTTCTTGGTTTAGTTTCATTATTTATTCTCTGTGTGTAGTTTACGTGTGTCCTTCATTACAGGTGACCTCATTTTTTGATGTTGTGTGCCTGCACACTTTGAAACATGTTGCCGGATGCCCTTTTTCTTTATAGAGGCGTTTTCCTGTTGTTCCTCATGTTCTCCGTCTTCTCATTTACCTACTCGTTATAACAGCTACTGTTTCGGTGGGGCAAGACTGAAGTTGATGACAGCTACATTACAGATGTCACACCTTTGAAATTGATGACAGCTACATTACAGATGTCACAAGTTTGAAGTTGATGACAGCTACATTACAGATATCACAAGTTTGAAGCTGATGACAGTTACATTACAGATGTCACACGTCTGAAGTTGACTGCTACATTACAGATGTCACACGTCTGAAGTTGACTGCTACATTACAGATGTCACAAGTTTGAAGTTGATGACTGCTACATTACAAATGCCACAGACGCTTTTCCTGGTAGCTAGTCTCAAAGATCATTTTATTGACCTGAAATCATTCTACACTGGGCAATCTTTTCAAAAAAGTACTTTATGCTACATTATACTACTTTATACAAGAAAATTTATACACGAAAATACATTATGTGGATGCCACAGATACACACCTATAGATGCCCCAGATACACACCGGTGGATGCCACAGAGACACACCGGTGGATGCCACAGAGACACACTGGTGGATGCCCTAAAAACACACCGGTGGATGCTCCAGAGACACACCGGTGGATGCCACAGAGACACACTGGTGGATGCCTTAAAAACACACCGGTGGATGCCCCAGAGACACACCGGTGGATGCCCCAGAGACACACCGGTGGATGCCACAGAGACACACCGGTGGATGCCACAGAGACACACCGGTGGATGCAACAGAGACACACTGGTGGATGCAACAGAGACACACTGGTGGATGCCACAGAGACACACTGGTGGATGCCACAGACACACCGGTGGATGCCACAGAGACACACTGGTGGATGCCCTAAAAACACACCAGTGGATGCTCCAGAGACACACCGGGGGATGCCCCAGAGACACACCGGTGGATGCCCCACGACACCTGTTGAACATACCCAGCATGAAAACCCGACATAAATGCTCCCACGTAAAAGAGTACATACGAATCAAGAGCATGGAAAACCAGCCACTGAGCATGGAAAACCAGCCACTGAGTATGGGAAAACCAGCCACTGAGCATGGATGACTAGTCACTGAGCATGGATGACTAGCCACTGAGCATGGAAGACTAGCCACTGGACAGGAAAGTCTAGCTACTGAGCAGGAAAGACCAGCCACTGAGCATGGAAGATCAGCCACTGAGCATGGAAGATTAGCCACTGAGCATGGAAGATCAGCCACTGAGCATGGAAGATCAGCCACTGAGCATGGAAGACCAGCCACTGAGCATGGAAGACCAGCCACTGAGCATGGAAGACCAGCTACTAAGGATGGAAGACTAGCCATTGAAGATGGAAGACTAGCTATTGAGGATGGAAGACTAGCTATTGAGGATGGAGACTAGCTATTGAAAATGGAGATTCAGATACAAAATACTCGGAGGAACAGAGGTCAGTCATGGATAGCTGAGGCTTAAAAAGTCAAAGGGCAGATATGCAACCCTGAAGAAATCCCCATAGAGCAGATATACAACCCTGAACAAATCCACATAGAGCAGATATGCAACCCTGAAGAAATCCCCATAGAGCAGATATACAATCCTGAAGAAAGTCCCATAGAGCAGATATACAATCCTGAAGAAATCCCCAAAGAGCAGATATACAACCCTGAAGAAATCCCCAAAGAGCAGATATGCAACCTTGAAGAAATCCTCATAGAGCAGATATAGAACCCAGAAGAAATCCCCATAGAGCAGATATACAACCCAGAAGAAATCCCCAAAGAGCAGATATGCAACCCAGAAGAAATCCCCAAAGAGCAGATATACAACCCTGAAGAAATCCCCAAAGAGCAGATATGCAACCCAGAAGAAATCCCCAAAGAGCAGATATGCAACCCAGAAGAAATCCCCAAAGAGCAGATATACAACCCAGAAGAAATCCCCAAAGAGCAGATATACAACCTTGAAGAAATCCCCAAAGAGCAGATATACGACCCTGAAGAATGTCCCGTAGTGCAGATATACAACCCTGAAGAAATCCCCATAGAGCAGATATACAACCCAGAAGAAATCCCCCTGGGTGCCGACTGGACCGATGTCAGAAAACATCCACACATTACCAAAGTTCATGTATGACTCAGTCGAAAATGTCAAATATGGACGGCAGGACGAACAGAATCAGAAATGAAAGAGCAAATTATTAAGCACTCCAACCCAGATGACACTATGATATATACAGATAGATCGCCCACGCCTGGACAAAGGAGCGGATGGGAACTCGTGCTCTATCGCAATGGACAACCACATTCAGCATGGGGATGAAGACTGAAGCAACCACTCGAGCCATAAACTGGCTAGCAAACCGGCAAGCATCGTGAGCCATAATCTTAACAGATTCATAAAACATGCTCAAAAAAGTTGAAAACCATCTGATGCGTAGAGAATATGCTGGCCAAACTAAAATAATTGCATATCTCCTCCCTGATATGGATTTATTGTGTAGGACATGCCGGCATCAAAGGCAGTGAACCAGCAAACACAAAGCAGATATCGTGACAGAAATTCTATCAAAATTACAGGGAGAGGAGCAAAAGAAATTGAACGTAGCGCCAACAACCAGAGACTGCATGAAAGATATAACGAAGAGCAGTGGCAGACAATCAGAACTTCGCGGAAAAGATCTAGCTGTATTCAGTCAATGTGCCATTGGCACTGTTGTTGCTCGTCCATCGTCTTAGATGATGACCACGGCTTCATCTTGGTCTAAATAGGCTCAGGTGTGAGGTGTGTCCGTGCGTGACCAACTAGCCCTATACGAGCTCTGAAAGTTTTGCCACACACCGAACATGTATGTCCAGATTCAGTTGTGGGTGCTTGTGCTGCCTTGGCTTTTCGTATTGCGCGTTTGTGCTGGGCACTTTCAGTTCTTGAGCGCTCTGCTCTCTGCGCACCCAGGGTGATTATAGCCCTCCATGATGGGCGGACTTGTGCTTTGGACTCCAGGGAGTTTGTGTCTATCCCGAAGTCCTTGAGTGAGGTTTTGAGCGTATCCTTGTATCGAACGTGCCGTTGCCACTATCACCCAACATACACTACGAATAACACTGAGGCTAAAGGCTGAGCACATATGGGAGTGTCCTGAGTACAAAGAGGTCCGTCTCTAGGCCAGCATCAAAGCAGATAAACAAATTTATGCTAAAAAATCTTTATAAAAAATCATCTGATACCGGCTGTCTCTACGCTCCTGTTTTTTTTTCATATGTGACATCATCTATTTCTTCATCTCTCTGACCATAAACCTTCACGCTTAACTTATGTCACAGCAGGACAGAATGTTACAGAAAAAAAATGTGTAAACAACTGCTTAGTACATAATGATTTCTCTCAGTCAATTTTCTTAAGGTAAAAAAAAAAAAAAAATCAAAGAGGGGAAGGGAGATAAACATTAAAAAATACACATTTAAATCGGACACGAGTTGCTTCCCCAAAAGTTATTTTTGTGTTGCTTTCTTCACTTTTTAAATACATAATTTCTTATTTAACATCATAAAATACATTGTTTGTAGAACGTTTAGTCACACCTTTTTGTCACGTAATACATTGTCTGCAGAAAGCTCAGTCAAAAATGTGTCACGTAATACACTGTTCACAAACATGTTAACAAAAAATGTGTCACGTAATACACTGTCCACAAACATGTTAACAAAAAATCTGTCACGTAATACACTGTCTCAAACATGTTAACAAAAAATTTGTCACATAATACAGTGTTCATAAACATGTTAACAAAAAATTTGTCACGTAATACACTGTCTCAAACATGTTAACAAAAAATTTGTCATGTAATACACTGTCCACAAACATGTTAACAAAAAATCTGTCACATAATACACTGTCCACAAACATGTTAATAAAAAATGTGTCACATAATACACTGTTCACAAACATGTTAATAAAAAATGTGTCACATAATACACTGTTCACAAACATGTTAATAAAAAATGTGTCACATAATACACTGTTCACAAACATGTTAATAAAAAATGTGTCACATAATACACTGTTCACAAACATGTTAATAAAAAATGTGTCGCATAATACGCTGTTCACAAACATGTTAATAAAAAATGTGTCACATAATACACTGTTCACAAACATGTTAATAAAAAAAATTGTCACGTAATACACTGTTCACAAACATGTTAATAAAAAATGTGTCACATAATACACTGTTCACAAACATGTTAATAAAAAATTTGTCACGTAATACACTGTTCATAAACATGTTAATAAAAAATTTGTCACATAATACACTGTTCATAAACATGTTAACAAAAAATTTGTCACGTAATACACTGTTCACAAACATGTTAATACAAAATGTGTCACATAATACACTGTTCACAAACAGGCTAACTAAAAATTTGCCAAATAATACCCTCCTAGCAAAAGGTTAAACAAAAATATATCATATTATACACTGTTTAAAAAATAATGAAGCAAACATTATGTCATATAATTACTGCTAGCAGAAATTAATGGAGATACTATATGCCATAATACACTTCTCGCACAAAAGATACAAAATATGTTAAATAAAACACTGCTCATAAGAAATTAAACAAAAGTATATGATATAATAAATGCTCACAAAAATTTATCAGGTAATATCTATATCTCTTGGCGAAGTGGTTAGTGCACTGGTCTCTCATGGCGAAGGTCGGGGGTTCGAATCCGGCCGGCGGCACCCCAGTCACCCAGCTGTAGAAATGGGTACCCGACTTCTTCTGGAGTTGGGGAAGGAAAGGCGGCCAGGCGTGATACTGACCATATCACCCTCTAGTGTGCTGACAGGTCAAGGAAAATATGGGCACTAACACCATATCCCTATGTGCCTCTAAGGCATGACAGGGTTACCTTTACTTTTTTTTTTATCTATCTCTCTCTCTATATATATATATATATAAGTGAGGTTTACAGGACAAAGTAATATGAGAAATTTAAAAGACAAAATAATAATTGCTCATAGAAGTATACCATATTAAAAACTCCTCATAAAAGTATACCATAAAAAGCTGCACACAAAAGTTAGGCAAAGAATGAAGTTTAGAGGATAAGATAATAAGTTAAGTTTTAGAGGACAAGATACCAGGTGAAATTTTCGAAGATAAGATACTAAGTGAAGCATATCATAACTGAAGTTCAGTTATCTCTCCTCTCCTTAGTCCTCTCTTCAGTTTTGTTTCTCTTCCCGTCTTTCTCTTCAGACCTGCCTCTTATTTAGATCTATCTCTCTTCCGTCCTGTCTCTTTAGTGCCATCTGTCTTCAGTCCTCTCTCTTTTCAGCCCTGCCTTTCTTTAGTCCTCTCTCTTTTCAGCCCTGCCTCTCTTTAGTCCTCTCTCTTTTCAGCCCTGCCTCTCTTTAGTCCTCTCTCTTTTCAGCCCTGCCTCTCTTTAGTCCTCTCTCTTTTCAGCCCTGCCTCTCTTTAGTCCTCTCTCTTTTCAGCCCTGCCTCTCTTTAGTCCTATCTCTTTTCAGCCCTGCCTCTCTTTAGTCCTATCTCTCTTCAGTCCTACCTTTCTTTAGTACTGGATCTCCTTAGTCCAGCCTCTCTTTAGTCCTGTTTCTCTTCACTCCCGCCTTTCCTTAGTCCAGCCTCTCTTTTGTCTTATCTATCTTCAATCCTGCCTCTCTTTGGTCCTATCACACTTTAGTCCTATCTCTTTTTATTCCTGCCTCTCTTCAGTTCTGCCTTTTTATAGTCCTTTATATCGTTAGTCCTGCCTCTCTTATGTCCTGCTCTTCTTTAGTCCTATTTCTTTTCAAATCTACCACGTTTTAGTCCTGATTTTCTTCAGTCCTGCTCTTATTTAATCCTATCTCTCTTCAGTACAGGCTCTCTTTAGTCATATCTCTCTTTACTCCTGTTTCTCATTAGTACAATCTCTCTTCAGTCCTGCCTCTATTTAGTACCATCTTTCTTTAGTCCAGATCCTCTTTAGTCATGTCTCTCTTTAATCCCACCTCTTTTTACCCCTGGCTCTCTTTAGTCCTACCTCTCATAAGCCTTGCCTCACTTTAGTCCTGCCTCTCTTTAGTCTTTGTTCTCTTTAGTCTTTTTTCTCCTCAGCCCTGCCTCTTTTTAGTCCTATCACTCATCAGACTTTCTTCTCTTTAATCCTATCTCTCTTCAGTATTGCCTCTCTTTTATTCTATCACACCTTAGTCCTGTCTCTGCTTAATCTTGCTTCTCTTCAGACCTACCTCTCTTTAGTCATATCTCTCTTTAGTCCTACCTCTCTTTTGTCCTGCCTATCCTCAGTCCTGCTTGTTTTTAGTGTCATCTGTCCTTAATCCTATCTCTCTTTAGTCTTGTCTCTCTTTAGTCCTATCTCTCTTCACTCTACCTTTCTTTAGTCCTACCTCTCCTTAGTCCTAACTCTCTCCAGTCCTGGCTCTCTTCAGTCCTATCTCTCTTAAGTCCTACCTCTCTTTAGTCCTATCTCTCTTCAGTCCTACCTCTCTTTAGTCTTATTTCTCTTAAGTCCTATTTAGTCCTGCCTCTATTTAGTCCTGCCTCTCTTTTGTCCTATCTCTTTTAAGTCCTGCCTCTCTTTAGTGCTATCTCGACTCGTCCTGCCTCTCTTTTGTCCAACCTCTCTTGTCATATCTCTCTTCAGTCCTTTCTCTCTTTAGTCTTTCCTCTCTTTAGTCCTATCTATCCTCAGTCCTACCTCTCTTTAGTTCTGCTTCTTTTCAGTCCTGCCTCTCTTTTGTGCTATCTCGCTTCAGTCCTGCCTCTCTTTCTTCTTTTCTTTCTTCAGTCCTGCCTCTGTTTAATCCTGTCTCTCTTCAGTCCTCCTGTCTTTATTCCTGTTTCTCTTCAGTCCTGTCTGTCTTTAATCTTATTTCTTTTTAGTCCTGTCTATTACCAGTCCTGCCTGTCTTTATTCCTATTTCTCTTTTGTCCTTTCTCTCCTCAGTCATGCCTGTCTTTTTTTCCTATCTCTCTTTATTCCTGTCTATCTTCAGTCCTACTTGTCTTTATTCATATCTTTTTTTAGTCAAATCTCTCTTCAGTCAAGTCTGTCTTTAGTCCTATCTCTCTTTAGTTCTGTCTCTCTTCAGTCCTGCCTGTCTTTATTCCTATTTCTTTTTAGTCCCGTCTCTAGTTAGTCCTGTCTCTCTTCAGGCTTGCCTGTCTTTATTTCTATCTCTCTTAAGACCTTCCTCTCTTTCGTTCTTTCTTCAGTCCTGTCTCCATTTAGTCCTGTCTCTCATAAGTCCTGCCTGTCTTTATTCCTATCTCTCTTAAGTCTTGCCTCTATTTAATTCTGTCTCTCTTCAGTCCTGTCTGTCTTTATTCCTATCTCTCTTCAGTCCTGTCTGTCTTTATTCCTATCTCTCTTTAGTCTCTTCCTCTCCTCATTCCTACCTCTCTTTAGTCATGTCTCTCTTCAGTTCTACCTGTCTTTATTCCTACCTCTCTTTAGTCATGTCTCTCTTCAGTTCTACCTGTCTTTATTCCTATCTCTCTTTAGTCCTTCGTCTCTTTAGTCCGATCTCTCTCCAGTCCTGCCTTTCTTTCGATCTTTCTCTCTTCAGTCATGCCTCTCTTTCGTCCTTTCTTTCTTCTGTCCTCTCTCTATTTCGTCCTTTCTCTGTTTAGTCCTGTCTCTATTTAGTCTTGTCTCTTTTCAGTCCTGCCTGTCTTTATTCTTATCTCCGTTTAGTCCTGTCTCTAGTTATGTCTCTCTTTAGTCCTGCCTCTCTTTAGTCCTGCCTCTCTTTAGTCCTATCTCTCTTCATTCCTACCACTATTTAGTCCTATCTCTCTTCAGTCTTACTTATCTTTAGTCCGATATCTTTTCAGTCCTACCTCTCTTTCGTCCTCTCTCTCTTCAATCCTACCTCTCTTTAGTCCTACCTCTCTTTAGTCATAATTCTCTTCAGTCCTGCCTCTCTTTAGTGTCATCTGTCTTTAATCCTATATCTCTTTAGTCGTACCTCTCTTTAGTCCTATTTCTCTTTAGTCCTTTCTTCAGTTCTCTCTTCAAGTTTATTCCTCGTTTGCCTTATCTCTTTCTCTCCCTTTAATCCTATCTCTCAATTTCTGTCTCTCTCTCTCTTTAGTCATATATATCTTTATCTCTTTCTCTCTTTCTTTAGTTCTAGCTCTTTATCTCTTTCTCTCCCTCTTTAGTTCTATTTCGCTTTATTGCTAACTCTCTCTTTAGTCCAGTATCTCTTTATCTCTTTAGTTCTCTCTTTTGTCCTGCCTCTCTTTATCTCTTTATGTCTCTCTTTAGTCCTATCTCTTTTTATCTCTTTCTCTCTCTTTAGTCCTATCTTTATCTCTTTCTTTCTCTTCAGTCCTGTCCCTCTTTAATTACCTCTTTAGTCCTATCCCTCTTTAGTTCTCTCTTGAGTCTAGTCCCATCCCTCTAGCTCTCTCTATAGTCCTATTCATTTTTAGCTCTTTCTTTAGTCCTATCCCTCTTTAGCTCTCTAGTTCTCTCTCTCTCTCTCTTTCTCTTTAGTCTTATCCCCCTTTATCTCATTCTTTAATCATATCCCTCTTTAGCTCTCTCTCTCTTTATCTAGTCCTATCTTTCTTTAGCTCTCTCTTTAGTCTAGACATATCCCTCTTTAGCTCTCTGTTTAGTCTAGTCCTATCTTTCTTTAGCTCTATCTTTAGTCTAAACATATCCCTCTTTAGCTCTCTGTTTAGTCTAGTCTTATCTTTCTTTAGCTCTATCTTTAGTCTAGACATATCCCTCTTTAGCTCTCTGTTTAGTCTAGTCCTATCACTCTTTAGCTCTCTCTTTAGTCTAGTCTTATCCCTATGTAATCTCCCATAACTTAAATCTCTCATTATTTATATCTTTTTTCATTCCTTTTTCTCTCCAGCCCATTCCCCTTCTCTCTCTCTCTCTCTCTCTCTCTCTCTCTCTCTCTCTCTCTCTCTTTCTCTTTATATCTCTCTCTCTCTGAACCTTAAGTGCCCAGGGCACATGGGGCTTCCGCAAGGGTTTTCCACAAATGCCTGTCTTTCGCCTTTTTTTCTGCTCTTGCCCAGGTGAGCCCTCTATTGCTCAACATCCTTTCTGTTGTTCTTCTCCATGTCTCTTTTGGTCTACCCTTACTTCTGCTCCCCTGTGGTGTCCATCTTAGTGCTATTTTTGGTAGTGAGTTGTCAGTCATTCGGAGCACATGTCCCAACCATCGCCATCGTCTTTCCTCAATAATTGTTGTCAGTGGTTTCATCTGCATTTCTGCCAATAAGATGTTATTTCTTATGGTGTTTGGCCAAAATATTTTTTTAATTCTACGTAAACATTTAGTCTGGAAAGAATTCAACTTGTTTTCTATGGTTTTGGTGATTTTCCAGCATTCACTTCCATAGAGTAGTACACTTAGAACATTACTCTTAAATATCCTGATTTTCATATTTATGCTTAGTTTATTTGATTTCCATATATTCTGCAGCATTGCAAAAGCCTGGTTTGCTTTAGTAAGTCTGCTGTTGATGTCCTCTGTGCTGTCTCCATTTTCTACTACTCTGCTGCCAAGGTATACAAATTCGTTGACCTCCTCCACTAACTTGTTATCTACTCTGAGTACATTTCTGTTGTTCACATTTTGCTTCATTAACTTTGTCTTTCCTACGTTGATCTTTAGTCCTATGTTGTTTGCATTCTGGGTTAACTTGTTTATTTTATCTTGCATATCTTTGTGACTGCTTGATAATAGACAAATGTCGTCCGCAAAGTCAAGGTCCTCCAGCACTGTGTTAAGGGTCCATTGTAATCCTCTGCGTTTGTCTGATGTTGCCTCCTTCATTAACCAGTCTACTGCCAAGATAAATAATGTTGGTGATAGTACACATCCCTGTTTCACTCCTGTTTGTACCCTAAAGCTGCTGGAGGTATGTTCTCCACAGATAACTTTGCACTGAAAACCCTCGTATAGGGCTTTGATTACATTAACTATTTTATGGGGGAGGCCATGCCATCTTAGGCAAAAGTAGGTAAAGGAAATGAAGATAGAAGAAGAATCATGGGAAGAGAAGGAATCAGAGAAATAAATGAAAATGGAGAAAGACTGTGCAGTTTCTGTGAAGAAAACATGATGACCATCGGAGGGACAATTTTCCAACACAAAAACATCCATAAGGTGACTTGGAGGTCACCAGATAAAACCACAGAAAACCAAATCGATCACATACTAATAAACAACAAGTGGAAACGGTCACTACAAGATGTGCGAGCAAGGAAAGGAGCAGATATAGGAAGTGATCACAACCTTCTGGTAGCAAAAATAAGGGACGCACGGTCGAGCTCTGTTCAAAATTCTGGTCGTAGAGTTTGCACGGCTCGGCGACCAATGGGGTCATTTCTGTTAGGGCTTCTCTCTATTTCGCGTAACGGGGAAGTTCGTATTCTCTTTATATATCTTTAGTAATATTTCTCTCTTTAAGAATTTCTCACTTTTTCTGGCAAAAAGACAAAAAAAAACAACAACCCTCCCTCCCCCCCCCTCCCCCGGCAAAAATAAAACCGCGGACATTTATGCAAATTTTTGTGTCACTTGCCTCGTGACACTTAGAAGTCTTGGCTAACTACCATGTGGGCCCTATGTGACGTTTATGTGGTCTCGTTGTAGAGGTCATGGCGAACTACCATGTCGGCCCTATGTGACGTTTATGTAGTCTCGTTGTAGAAGTCTTGGCTAACTATCATGCTGGCCCTATGTGACGTTTATGTGGTATCGTTGTAGAAGTCTTGGCGAACTAATATGCTGGCCCTATGTGACGTTTATGTGGTATCGTTGTAGAAGTCTTGGCTAACTATCATGCTGGCCCTATGTGACGTTTATGTGGTATCGTTGTAGAAGTCTTGGCTAACTATCATGCTGGCCCTATGTGACGTTTATGTGGTCTCGTTGTAGAAGTCTTGGCTAACTATCATGCTGGCCCTATGTGACGTTTATGTGGTCTCGTTGTAGAAGTCTTGGCTAACTATCATGCTGGCCCTATGTGACGTTTATGTGGTCTCGTTGTAGAAGTCTTGGCTAACTATCATGCTGGCCCTATGTGACGTTTATGTGGTCTCGTTGTAGAAGTCTTGGCTAACTACCATGTTGGCCCTATGTGACGTTTATGTGGTCTCGTTGTAGAAGTCTTGGCTAACTATCATGCTGGCCCTATGTGACGTTTATGTGGTCTCGTTGTAGAAGTCTTAGTGAACTAATATGCTGGCCCTATGTGACGTTTATGTGGTATCGTTGTAGAAGTCTTGGCTAACTATCATGCTGGCCCTATGTGACGTTTATGTGGTATCGTTGTAGAAGTCTTGGCTAACTATCATGCTGGCCCTATGTGACGTTTATGTGGTCTCGTTGTAGAAGTCTTGGCTAACTATCATGCTGGCCCTATGTGACGTTTATGTGGTCTCGTTGTAGAAGTCTTGGCTAACTATCATGCTGGCCCTATGTGACGTTTATGTGGTCTCGTTGTAGAAGTCTTGGCTAACTATCATGCTGGCCCTATGTGACGTTTATGTGGTCTCGTTGTAGAAGTCTTGGCTAACTACCATGTTGGCCCTATGTGACGTTTATGTGGTCTCGTTGTAGAAGTCTTGGCTAACTATCATGCTGGCCCTATGTGACGTTTATGTGGTCTCGTTGTAGAAGTCTTAGTGAACTACCATGTGGGCCCTATGTGACGTTTATGTGGTCTCGTTGTAGAAGTCTTGGCTAACTACCATGCTGGCCCTATGTGACGTTTATGTGGTCTCGTTGTAGAAGTCTTGGTGAAGTAATATGCGGGCCCTCTGTGACGTTTATGTGGTCTCGTTGTAGAAGTCTTGGCGAACTAATATGCTGGCCCTATGTGAGTTTATGTGGTCTCGTTGTAGAAGTCTTGGCGAACTAATATGCGGGCCCTATGTGACGTTTATGTGGTCTCGTTGTAGAAGTCTTGGCGAACTAATATTCGAGCCCTATGTGACGTTTATGTGGTCTCGTTGTAGAAGTCTTGGCGAACTAATATGCAGGCCCTATGTGACGTTTATGTGGTCTCGTTGTAGAAGTCTTGGCGAACTAATATGCGGGCCCTATGGGACGTTTAGCGGCACGGGAAGTATGTAAAATGTAAGTTGTAGAAATGAATGTAACGAACCACTTCTGTGCTCAAAGTATGCTTATCACATATGCTTATCATATACATTATATATGAAAGTATGCTTATCATATATGCTTATCATATATGAAAGTATACTTATCATATATGCTTATCATATATGAACGTATGCTATCATATTATAATATTGAAGATTATGATCATATATATCTGAATAGTTCCATATTATACAATTCAATCTTATAAATGCTCTTTGATTAACACCTTACAGGTTTCACAAATATTACACTTCACTAAATCAAGTCCGATCAAATGTATCTTCATTGTTTAAATCATACAAATAAATTAAAGATATATAGTTGATAACATCACTTGAATTGAATCACTTAATCGTTTGTTCACAATATCAAACTCTATCATATTCTATATACAACATTTCTCAGTTTCTCAACTTCACAATATTCTACACTTGCTACGAGAACATTTCCTATCTCAGTATTATATCACATCTGCAACACGTGGTCAACTAGTTTCTCGTCTAAAAGCACTGTACTCAAAGTTTCAAAAATGTCAGTTCTTCTTAATCACTTGAATCACTTGAAAACCATCTTCCGTCTAACACTTACTTCTGATTTTATATCGTCTCGTCCTCTTTCTTCTCTTGTCTGTCTTCTGATTTCTTCTGACGGTCTTCCTCTGCCGTCTCTCAATCGCACTGTACTAGCAAGTAAAATCTATCTGCCTCTTCTCTGGACTTCTGTTCTTATCTCTCATTTGATGGCTTCTCGGCTGTTCTGGTCGGACCTTCTTTCTTCACTCTTGACTGTCCACGTGCACTGACCATCCTTCTTGCAGTTCTGTTCAGTCGCTACTTGCCGGACCTACGGTGTTCTGACGATCTCCCTCCTATGTCTCTTCTCTCTTGTACTTCCGTATTTCTTCGTCCTAGATTGTCTGTTCTTCCGTCTTCGGGCTCTCTCCTCTGTTTCCTCTATTCTGCTTCCATACTTCTTGGTTCTTTCCAGTCTCTCCGCTCGTCTTTTTATCTTCAAGTCCAGCTTGATGGATTAATCAATAAGTATTTTGGCTCCACCCTTCAGATGTCCACTGGTTCCCATGAGCGTTCTGATTGTCCGTCATTCAAACTGCCCCGTTGTTTGTATGTCGTAAGTCACTTGTCCAATAGGCCGCCCCTCTAAATATTTCATTGGCCAGCTGGCCGAGTTGTTCACTCCTTTATTTAAAAACCGTGTGCAATAGCGTCTTAACGCTAATAGGTGTCAAAGTGTCAACTCCGTCTATACAATTGTCATTTACTTAAGACATTATCTTGCTCTTTCATGTCGGATGTTTTATTGTGTCCTCGCTTTTCATTGTGTCTGCCTTTTCTATTCGTCTTTTCTATTTTGTTTACACGTGTCAATGTCCAGTCACCGCTTTGTTATCACTGGACCATCCTACTTTCTGGCGTTCTTCCTTTGTATTACCTTTATGTCAGCGTCACTGAGTCTCGTCTTTTTCTATTCGCTGTTTCCACTGTTTACTTTTTTCCGCGTCTTGTTCTAGTGTCATGGAAGTTGTATACCTTTCTCTTCCTTTCCTACCTACTTTTCTCTGTTGGTATTCGATGTTACTATTATGTTTACAGTATATTTTCCTAATCATATTCATTAATAATAATAATAACAACAGTAATCATTACTTACAAGGCCATGCTACAATATATGCTTATTATATATGAAAGTATGCTTATCATATATGGTTATTATACATGAAAATATGCTCATCATATTTGCATATTATACATGAAAGTATGCTTATCATATATAGTTAATATATATGAAAGTATGCTTATCATATATAGTTAATATATATGAAAGTATGCTTATCATATATGGTTAATATATGTGAAAGTATGCTTATCATATATAGTTAATATATATGAAAGTATGCTTATCATACATGCTTGTTATATATGCTTATCATAGATGTTTTTATATCTATTTATCATATATGCTTATCATATATGCTCATTATATATGTTTATCACATATGCTTATCATATATGCTTATTATATATGTTTATCATATATATGCTTATTTTATATGAAAGTATGCTTATCATATATTGTTATCATATATGCTGAATATGTATGAATGTACTTGGAAATGAAAGAAGATTCCTTGAGTAAACTTTTTTTTTTACAAAAAATTAAAACAGATTTGAAAACATGAAAACTGATTTGAAAACAGAAAACAGATTTGAAGCATATGTTTGGTTCATAGAATCAAATCATGTTCTACTTACCATCAGTTTCTCATAAACCCCCTTCGACTGTCATCTATTTCCTCGTTAGACTTTCACACAATAATTATCAATACTTTTTGCGACAGTCTACAACATTTTTGTGTAAAATAAGTGTATTCTGTTACAATGTTTCCAGCAGGCAGTCAGTACCACGCATACCGTATATCCCGATCTCAATTAAATTCACTTATAACTTCACAAACCCACAGAAATGTGCAATGTCCGCCACACGAAAAGGGAAACTGAAGTTATACTTTCAAAGGACTTGTGCAGTGATAAATAAAAACAATTAGCACCGTTTCTCTAACGAAACGAAGCATCGAATAACTGATTAATGTGCTAGGAACGAAACGGATGCACTGGGAGGGTTCATAAGCGATACTGGAAGGGTACATAAGGCGACACTGGAAGGGTACATAAAGGGACCCATAGCAAGAGAAGAAAATGTTATCTTTCTTTATCTCTTTTTAGGCCTACCTCTCTTTAGTCCTTCCTCTCTTTAGTTCTCTCTTCGGTCCTATCTCTCTCAAAGTCCTATTTCCATTTAGTCCTATCTCTCTCAAAGTCCTATTTCCATTTAGTCCTATCTCTCTCAAAATCCTATTTCCATTTAGTCCTATCTCTCTCAAAGCCATATTTCTATTTAGCCATATCTCTCTCTCTAGTCCTATATTTTTCAGTACTCTTTCTTTTCTTGATCTCAGTTTTAGACCTCTTATAATAAACTCAGCTTTAATACTGATTAATTAGGCTCCATTTAGCTCTTTGACACTGCCTGTGGTTCACTTCATGAACCCTCAACCTCACACTTCATGAACCGCCAACCTCACACTTCATAATTCTTCAACCTCACACTTCATGAATCTTCAACCTCACATTTCATGAATCTCCAACCTCATACTTCAGATGAAATTATAAAAAAAAAAAAACATAGTCAAAATTATTGATGGCAGACATGAATCTGTCTCCACCTTCAACAACAGTTCAATGTAGTCTTCACAGTCAAAAACAGTCAAATGTAATCTCCACAATAAACAACAGTCAAATGTAATCTTCACAATCAACAACAGTTAAATATAATCTCCACAATCAACAACAGTCAAATGTAATCTCCACAATCAACAACAGTCAGATATAATCTCCACAATCAACAACAGTCAAATATAATCTCCACAATCAACAACAGTTAAATATAATCTCCACAATCGACAACAGTCAAATATAATCTCCACAATCGACAACAGTCAAATATAATCTCCACAATCAATAACAGTTAAATGTAATCTCCACAATCAACAACAGTCAAATTTAATCTCAACAATTAACAACAGTCAAATATAATCTCCACAATCAACAACAGCTAAATATAATCTCCACAATCAGAAACAGTCAAATATAATCTCCACAATCAACAACAGTTAAATATAATCTCCACAATCAACAACAGTTAAATATAATCTTCACAATCAACAACAGTCAAATATAATCTCCACAATCGACAACAGTCAAATATAATCTCCACAATCAATAACAGTTAAATGTAATCTCCACAATCAACAACAGTCAAATTTAATCTCAACAATTAACAACAGTCAATATAATCTCCACAATCAACAACAGCTAAATATAATCTCCACAATCAGAAACAGTCAAATATAATCTCCACAATCAACAACAGTTAAATATAATCTCCACAATCAACAACAGTTAAATATAATCTTCACCATCAGAAACAGTCAAATATAATCTCCTCAATCAACAACAGTTAAATATAATCTCCACAATCAACAACAGTTAAATATAATCTCCACAATTAGAAACAGTGAAATATAATCTCCACAATCAACAACAGTTAAATATAATCTCCACAATCAACAACAGTTAAATATAATCTCCACAATCAACAACAGTCAAATATAATCTCCACAATCAACAACAGTCAAACGTAATCTCCACAATAAACAACAGTCAAATATAATCTCCACAGCCAGCAACAGTCAAATGTAGTTTCCACAGTCAACAACAGTCAAATGTAGTCTCCAATTATGTAATCAAAATTACTACTAGATATTTCATCATGAAAGAAAAGAAATCATGACTTTTAGATGTAAATGCATCGCTGATAATGTGAATACCGAAACAATTTCAATCATGAATACCCAAACAATTTCAGTCGCTGATATGAAAGATTACTGGCTCGGTAAAGCAGTGATTAAAGGGCCACACAATAAACGAACTGCACATATGAGTGAGATGAAAACACGAGAGATACTGGGGAAACTGCACATATGAGTGAGATTAAAACACGAGATAATGGGGAAATTTGGCACAGCTCAGGTTAACACCAGAAAATCTAACTTCCGGCCTGTGGAAGATAGAGAGCAGCAGGCAAGAAAATATGTTGTAGAGAGCAACAGGCAAGAAGATATGTTGTAGAGAGCAGCAGGCAAGAAGATATGTTGTAGAGAGCAACAGGCATAATATATGTTGTAGAGAGCAACAGGCAAGAAAATATGTTATAGAGAGCAATAGGCAAGAAAATATGTTATAAAGAGCAACAGGCAAGAAGATATGTTGTAGAGAGCAACAGGCAAGAAGATATGTTATAGAGAGCAACAGACAAGAAGATATGTTGTAGAGAGCAACAAGCAAGAAGCAGATGCAACTTAGATGAGGTTTTGATGAGTGATTTTATACATAACACGGATAAAGTTTTGAGAGATAATCCCACAGATAACACTGATAAGGTTTTGAGAGTTAATCTCATAGATAACACGTATAAGGTTTTGAGAGATAATCTCACAGATAACAAGGATAAAGTTATGAGAGATAATCTCATAAATAACACTGATAAAGTTATGAGAGATAATTTCGTAGATAACACTGATAAAGTTGTGAGAGATAATCTCACAGATAACAAGGATAAAGTTTTGAGAGATAATTTCATAGATAACACGGATAACGTTGTGAAAGATAATCTCACAGATATCAAGGATAAAGTTTTGAGAGATAATCTCGTAGATAACAAGAATAAAGTTGTGAAAGATAATCTCACAGATAACAAGGATAAAGTTGTGAGAGATAATCTCATAGATAACACAGATAAAGTTGTGAGAGATAATCTCATAGATAGAAGGATAAAATCGTGAGAGATAATCTCACAGATAACAAGGATAAAGTTGTGAGAGATAATCTCATAAATAACACAGATAAAGTTGTGAGAGATAATCTCATAGATAGAAGGATAAAATCGTGAGAGATAATCTCACAGATAGCAAGGATAAAGTTGTGAGAGATAAATTTATAGATAACACGTTTAAAGTTTTGAGAGGCCAGTTCACAGATAACATGGATAAAGTTTTGAGAGACCAGTTCACAGATAACATTGATAAAGTTTTGAGAGACCAGTTCACAGTTCACATGGATAAAGTTTTGAGAGACCAGTTCACAGTTCACATGGATAAAGTTTTGAGAGACCAGTTCACAGTTCACATGGATAAAGTTTTGAGAAGCCAGTTCACAGATAACATTGATAAAGTTTTGAGACGGCAATTCACAGATAACATTGATAAAGTTTTGAGACGGCAATTCACAGATAACATTGATAAAGTTTTGAGACGGCAATTCACAGATAACATTGATAAAGTTTTGAGACGGCAATTCACAGATAACATTGATAAAGTTTTGAGAGATTGGGTTCAGAGATGAGCATAAAGAGAACAATTGTTAGAATGAATTTACTTTTCCTTTCACTTTCTGTGCCATTCCAATCATCTCCCCCTTCATCGCGTACCCCTCATCCAATTCCTCTAATGCTATCTTGGTATTCCTGCTAGCTATCTTTCCACTGTCTCGTTGCTCTACTTGTCACACATTCGTCTCACACTCTCTTCTTAACTGCTCTCAAACCCACCATCAAACGTGTACTTTCCAAACCGAAGCAAGCACCAATCCCCATCTTCATCCTCTGTACTACCAGGCAACATGAATATGGTGTCATTAAGGAGAGAAAAGCTGATAAAAAACGAAAACATCTTATCTACATTCTGAACTATAAATAAAAATTGCTGATTCTAGCATTCCACAGCTGCACGTATGAGGCGCATGGCAGAGATGTAACTGTAGTCTCTAGACAAGATAGATGGTCTTTAGAAATTGTGTTATCTATCTATCTACCTCTCTGTCTGCCTATCCACCTAACCATCCTTCTGTCTGTCTGTCTGTCTGCTGCTGTCCATCCATCCATCCATCTAGTGTAGAATAAATCAGACAATAAGGCAATTTGGAAAGCTAAAAACACTCTAGTAAATACTAATAAAAGGAAAGAATTTCATTTGCAAGCCAATAATCATGCACATACTAACTTCAAGCCAATAATCATACATACACTAGCTTTAAGTCAATAATCATGCACACTAGCTACCTTCAATCCAATAACCATACTTACACAAGCTTCAATCCAATAACCATACTTACACAAGCTTCAAGCCAATAATCATACATACACTAACTTCAAGCCAATAATCATGCAAACATTAGTATCAAGCCAATAATTATGCAAACATTAGTATCAAGCCATTAATCATACAAACACTAATTTCAGGTCAATAATCATGCACACACTAGTTTCAAGCCAATAATCATGCACACGCTAGCACAGATTTCAGTAAAAGTTTTAGAGATCTGTTCTAATGGTTCACATTAAAACACGTTGGAAAGAAAACAATGTTCTAATACCATCTCCTGTTTGTGACTTACATGAACAACAAACATTCACTGCTTGCAGATTAACTAAATTAAAGCAGTTAAACATTCCATTTTTAACTGTCAACAAACATTCACTGCTTGTAGATTTACTAAATTAAAGCAGTTAAACATTCCATTTTTAACTGTCAGTGACGTTTACATTTATTTTATATCTTCAAAGAAGAATACATCTGATGAAATTATCAATAAGATATTGCGTTATGCATCAATTTATATAATCAGTCCATTGCGAAATGTTTCCTCGAAGCTTTTAAAAAAGTATATGTTCTCTTTAAATATGGTTCATCCATCAATTTTATCATTTATTTCAGGCAAGTAAGTGCTATGTTTCTACATATCTGAGCTGATACAAGTATTCATCAAAGCTCGAAAATGTCTAAACTAAGAAAAAAGTAGGAACAGCTTTATTACTTAACGTTAACAACAATGTGACGTTTCGCCACTAGCCTTCTTCATACAAATACGCACAGGACAAAGAATCAGACAGAGGAGACTATAGATTCACATGAAATATACGTAAAAGAAATAATTTGTTAAAAATTAATAAAAAATGAAACTTAGCTGAAGTCTTGGAAAAGCGTAAGGTAGAGCTCGTAAAACCAATTTTCAGAACTCTGTTATTAAGCGGCCGTTACTATGTTTAGGATGTGTACGTTCTGAAAGGTGCAGTAATGTGCATGACTGGGTATAGAAAATACTTTGGTGGAGATTTGTAATAGTAGACAGTAGATAATAGTAGATAGATGGACAGAGACATGTGATGTTTCATATAAGAGGAAAGTAATGAATGGATAGTAATAAAGTTAGGAGAAGGTGAAATAAATGATTATGGTGATGATAGAACGGTTGTAGTGTGATCACGTATGAAGGCTCTAAACTATGTGTAACGAGTGAGAATAGAGCTTAGAGTGGAACGAGCATGACTGTGGAAGATTATGTGTAGCTAAATAACGATTTCAAACCGTGTGGTTCCAGTGTTCCATAGTCTTGAATGTAACGGTTCTCAAGTGCCAGGCAGCTTGTGTCATCTGCGTGGCATTGTTTGATGGCTGTTACATGAAAACCAGATTTCCCTCTGTGGTTGTGGCCATTGAAATGATTCAGGACTGCTGGGTGATATCGTACATATGTTTCTGTATGCGGTCCCCTAGTCTGAGGCCAGTTTCATCAATATAAATTGTCCTGCATCTTTTGCATACGATGACATATATTACATTACGGACTCGCATGAAAATCCCCCATGTAGAGTCGGGTAGACTTCCAGAATTCTATAAAAGGTGCATCGATGATGGCATTGGAGTCACCAGTATGCCACAGGAAGACCTAAAAATGTATTGCATTCCTCATTTAGTAGTAACATAAAATTCACTTATGAAATTTCTGACATGTCTGTCAACTTTTTAGACATTAAAATATTACTTGGCACAAACAGGCTTATTACCTCCTTTTTTTACACGCGAATCGACAGCCACACCTATTTACTTTAAACCTCCTCCCATCCTGAAGGATACTGTGACCTTGGTTTCTTTAACTCCATCCCATACGCTCAGCTCCTTCGTCTACACTGCATATGTCAGGATAACTTATATTTTATAGATCAGTCCAACAATTTCTTTGAATTTTTCCGTCATCGCAACTATTCAGAAAATATCCTTCGTGAAGCCTCCAACCGTATCGAACTAATAAACCGCAAAAATTAAAGCATTTAGAAAAAAGCCTGTTACCTCATCTGAAAGAGTTAAGTTAGTACTGCCTTTCCACCCACGTGGTCAGATGGTTAATAAAACTCTTTATCATCGTTTACCACTAATCCAATTCTACCTTGACACCCGTGATATCTTCTCTGTCCCCTCCTATTAGGATGCAAGCATGAGCCAAATCTTAAGGACATCTTCATCCATAGCCACTTAAAACGGAACCTTACATATGTAGGCATCAGAAAATGTAACCGCCCTCGCTGTGTTACCTGCCCTGTAATCTGGGACACGAAAACAATCACTTTCCTAAAATTATCCTGACTCTCCATGAGGGATTTTCATGCGAGTCTGCAATGTAATATATGTCATCGTATGCAAAAAATGCAGGATACCTTACATTGGTGAAACTGGCCTCAGACTAGGGGACCGCATACAGAACATATGTACGATATCACCCAGCATCCTTCGAAATCAGTCCTGAATCATTTCAATGGCCCCAACCACAGAGGAAAATCTGATTTTCTAGTAACAGCCATCAAACAATGGCACGCAGATGACACAAGCTGCCTGGCACTTGAGAACCGTTACATTCAAGACTATGGAACGCTGGAACCACACGGTTTGAAATCGTTATTTAGCTACACATAATCTTCCACAGTCATGCTCGTTCCACTCTAAGCTCATCTCACTCGTTACACATAGTTTAGAGCCTTCGTACATGATCACACTACAACCGTTCTATCATAACCATAATCATTTATTTCACCTTCTCCTAACTTTATTACTATCCATTCACTACTTTCCTCTTATATGAAACATCACATGTCTCTATCCATCTATCTACTATTATCTCTCTCTCTCTCTCTGAACCTTAAGTGCCCAGGGCACATGGGGCTTCCGCAAGGGTTTTCCACAAATGCCTGTCCTTCGCCTTTTTTTTCTGCTCTTGCCCAGGTGAGCCCTTTATTGCTCAACATCCTTTCTGTTCTTCTCCATGTCTCTTTTGGTCTACCCTTACTTCTGCTCCCCTGTGGTGTCCATCTTAGTGCTATTTTTGGTAGTGAGTTGTCAGTCATTCGGAGCACATGTCCCAGCCATCGCCAGTGTCTTTCCTCAATAATTGTTGTCAGTGGTTTCATCTGCAATTCTGCTAATAAGATGTTATTTCTTATGGTGTTTGGCCAAATTATTTTTCTAATTCTTCGTAAACATTTAGTCTGGAAAGAATTCAACTTGTTTTCTATGGTTTTGGTGATTTTCCAGCATTCACTTCCATAGAGTAGTACACTTAGAACATTACTCTTAAATATCCTGATTTTCATATTTATGCTTAGTTTTTTTTTATTTCCATATAGTCTGCAGCATTGCAAAAGCCTGGTTTGCTCTAGTAAGTCTGCTGTTGATGTCCTCTGTGCTGTCTCAATTTTCTACTACTCTGCTGCCAAGGTATACAAATTCGTTGACCTCCTCCACTAACTTGTTATCTACTCTGAGTACATTTCTGTTGTTCACATTTTGCTTCATTAACTTTGTCTTTCCTACGTTGATCTTTAGTCCTATGTTGTTTGCATTCTGAGTTAGCTTGTTTATTTTATCTTGCATATCTTTGTGACTGCTTGATAATAGACAAATGTCATCCGCAAAGTCAAGGTCCTCCAGCACAGTGTCAAGGGTCCATTGTAATCCTCTGCGTTTGTCTGATGTTGCCTCCTTCATTAACCAGTCTACTGCCAAGATAAATAATGTTGGTGATAGTACACATCCCTGTTTCACTCCTGTTTGTACCCTAAAGCTGGAGGTATGTTCTCCACAGATAACTTTGCACTGAAAACCCTCGTATAGGGCTTTGATTACATTAACTATTTTATGGGGGAGGCCATGCCATCTTAGGATTTTCCACAGTGCATCTCTGTTGACACTGTCAAAGGCTTTCTCAAAATCTATGAATAATGCATATGTTGTGCTATGCCACTCATTTGCCTGTTCTAATATTTGTCTAAGTGCAAATATGTGGTCTATGCATGATCTTCCTTTCCTAAATCTACTATTATCTACTGTCTACTATTACAAATCTCCACCAAAGTATTTTCTATACCCAGTCATGCACATTACTGCACCTTTCAGAACGTACACATCCTAAACATAGTAACGGCCGCTTAACAACAGAGTTCTGAAAACTGGTTTTACGAGTTCTACCTTACGCTTTTCCAAGACTTCAGCTAAGTTTCATTTTTTATTAATTTTTAACAAATTATTTCTTTTACATATATTTCATGTGAATCTATAGTCTCCTCTGTCTGATTCTTTGTCCTGTGCGTATTTGTATGAAGAAGGCTAGTGGCGAAACGTCACATTGTTGTTAACGTTAAGTAATAAAGCTGTTCCTACTTTTTTCTTAGTTTAGACATTTTGGTATCACAACTTTACTGCAGTGCTTCGTGTATAGTTGTATACTTATACACTAATTATTGTGTGTCACCAAAGTTCTAAGTCCTCTTACTGTGTGATCTGTACTAATGATCTTCTATCCATCTTAAATTCTTCTGCTACCTCTGTCGACGACTACATTCTATACCAGACACTATATTAACCTAGGAGCAGCTCTTCAGAAATAAATAATCTCAATAAATGGAGGAATAACAGTGGCATGCAGTAAACGCCAGTAGAAGAAAACCGATGCTCGCTTCAGCAAGACAGAAACTACCCAACTCAGGAGAAACAACACTACAGCTCTGTACTTAGGAGGGTTGACTGATAAATTCGCCGCCTAAGGTACAAATACTTGAAACACACAGTTGATATTAGGTGCATTTCTAGATCAGTTTCATGTAAAATTTAAACACCGAGTTTCAAGAAATTAACTGCAACCAGTTTTTGTTTACAGGTTACTGAAGTGATAAGGGGTAGCAGAAATTGAGAAAATGGGTAAAATTTCTCATCAAGCAGTCATTCGCTACCTCTGTATCAAAGGCGTATCATCGAAGGAGATCCCTTCTTACAGCACAGTGAAGAAATGGGCAGTTCAATTCAAGCATATAAGGGAGAGTCTGGAAGGTGATTCCCGTGCAGGAAGACCAAGAACGGTAACCACCGATGAAACCACTGGCAGAATCCATGACATGATAGTGGAGGATCGATGACTAACTGAGAGGTATATTGCTACTGAGCTGGGCATCTCCCAGGAACGTGTTCATGCCATTATTCACAATGATCTTCAAATGACAAAGTAACACAATAATTGGTGTATAAGTATACAACTATACACTAAACACTGCAGTAAAGCTGTGATACTAGAATGTATAAAATCGGAAAAAAGTAGGAGCAGCTTTATTATTTAACGATTACAAAGTAATCGTTAAGTAATAAAGCTGCTCCTACTTTTTCCGATTTTATACATTCAAATGACAAAGGTCTCTGCTCGATGGGTCTCTAAACTTTTTGGGGCTGATCACAAACGACAGCGTCTCAACATATCAAGAGACAATCTTGGCCATTTTTCTGCAGATCCTCAAAAGTTTCTTCAGTAATTTGTGACTATGGATGAGACTTGAGTTCATCATTTTCAACCAGAAACCAAAAAACAGTCAAAGCAGTGGAAACGTCATGAATCTCCACCTCCAAAGAAAGCAAGGGTAGTTCTGTCTGCAGGCAAAGTGATGAGTTCCATCTTTTGGGATTCAAAAGGTGTGCTATTGGTATACTATCTTCAAAAGGGCAGAATGGTCACCAGGGCCTATTACGCTAATCTTGTGAAGCAACTGCGGGTCAAACTGAAGGAAAAGGGTCGAGGGAAATTGACGAGAGGAGTCATCTTTCATCAAGACAATGCTCCAGTTCACAAGTCGGCGGTGGCAATGGCTGTCATTCATGAATGTGGCTTCCAGCTTCTTGAACATCCTCCTTATTCCCCAGATTTGGCACCTTCAAACTATTACCTGTTTACCAAACTCAAAAGAGAGCTCAGTGGTCGCAAATATGCTTCAGAAGATGACGTCATTTATGCTGTAGACCACTTTCTACTGGCACAAGATTCTGACTTTTACAAAGAAGGGATCCTTATGCTCCAGGATCGCTGGATTAGGTTCATAAACATGCTAGGGAACTATGTTGAGAAATAACTAAAAAGATTGTCCACAAATAATCCGTTCTACCTTATGCCACGAACTTATCAATCACCCCTCGTATCTGCACAATCTAGCAAAAGCTCACAGCGCAAAAAGTAAACTAGTTAGCTAAAATTAAGTACTTCATCAATGAATACACATGAACGATATACTACGTTTCACATATACAAACACTCTTAGATTATTGTTTTACAATCTGGAATGGCCGCTCATTGTCAAATATGCAAGGCTTTACTCACTTGCGAGCTTATTAGTGACAAAGATCACACACAGAGCACAACATATCACGAACAACTCAGAATCAATTCTGTCTCTCAAAAACAGATTTCAACAAAGCAAGTTAGTTCATCGACATGTATCACAGCATGCTCTGTCTTATCTATGGAAACTGTTTAAATTTAACCACAATTTTAGCCAGCTCTTAGACAATATTCGTATAAAACCTAAATGTGATCTGCCTTAAGCTTTGCTTTCTCTGCTGCACATCTTTGGAATACCCTCCAATCTTACTGAGCTATATTTCTTCCTCCAGCTACAAAATTTTTCAGTATCTACTAGTCTGGAATACATGCTCTGTGATTCATAAACTTTCCACGATACTGTAGGGTCTTTGAATTCTTTTTCTGAATATTAGTTCTGTTCATTATT
The DNA here is from genome assembly GCA_009760885.1 of Achatina immaculata. Lineage (NCBI taxonomy): Eukaryota > Metazoa > Mollusca > Gastropoda > Stylommatophora > Achatinidae > Lissachatina > Lissachatina immaculata. The sequence goes on along the minus strand of CM019701.1, from coordinate 17,669,013 downwards.
GTGCCAGATTGTGAGAATAACTTTGTGCTTGCATGTAGTTATTTCGTTGCTTGTATGCTGTTATTTTTTTGCTTGTATGTTATTTCCTGCATTGCCCGTGTCGGTAAGAGTTACATTTGAGAGGTTTGTTATTTCAATTCTGTAAAAGTACAAATTATTTAAAACAAAGCAGATTATAAACGTGTTGAATCTGAATAGACTACGCCGGTTGCACAACGTAGAAAGAATGGATGAGAACAGACAAACGAAAATGTATACATACAGATGAAGGAATCAAGACCAAGACATAAACCAAGATAGAGATGGAGAGTCAACTTAGAAAAGATATACAGAAAGTTTGTGTCACAAGCTGGAGAGAGGAGATTAGAAATAGTGTTAAACTTACTTCAACTTTACACAACATAAGGAAAGCACAGATGGAGATCATGGCAGCAAACGGTGTTACATAATATATCACAATATATCTAAATATATCACAATATATCAAAATATATCTAAATATATCACAGTATATCTAAATATATACGATCTGGAAATGGATGCAACAGCAGCAGGCCATCTTGCTCACAACCGAGAGGCCTACAGGAGTGCTGTTTGGGAGGCAAAGCTCCGCAAGGGACATGCAAACGAATGAATGAATGAATATCTAAATATGTCACAATATATCTAAATATGTCACAGTATATCTAAATATGTCACAGTATATCTAAATATGTCACAGTATATCTAAATATGTCACAATATATCGAAATATGTCACAATATATCTAAATATGTCACAATATATCTAAATATGTCACAGTATGTCTAAATATGTCAGAGTATATCTAAATATGTCACAGTATATCTAAATATGTCACAATATATCTAAATATGTCACAGTATATCTAAATATGTCACAATATATGTAGAAACTTCACAAATAAACTCGAAGTCGATAACAACCACACTCTGCGTCACAGCATGACATGGAAAATAATAATGCCAGGTCAACATACTCACACATTAACCACATCAAAACAACATACTCACACATTAACCACATCAAAACAACATACTCACACATTAACCACATCAAAACAACATACTCACACATTAACTACATCAAAACAACATACTCACACATTAACCACATCAAAACAACATACTCACACATTAACCACATCAAAACAACATACTCACACATTAACCACATCAAAACAACATACTCACACATTAACCACATCAAAACAACATACTCACACATTAACCACATCAAAACAACATACTCACACATTAACCACATCAAAACAACACACTCACACATTAACTACATCAAAACAACACACTCACACATTAACCACATCAAAACAACATACTCACACATTAACCACATAAACAACACACTCACACATTAACCACATCAAAACAACACACTCACACATTAACCACATCAAAACAACATACACATTAACCACATCAAAACAACATACTCATACATTAACCACATCAAAACAACATACTCACACATTAATCACATCAAAACAACATATTCACACATTAACCACATCAAAACAACATACTCACACATTAACCACATCAAAACAACATACTCACACATTAACCACATCAAAACAACATACTCACACATTAACCACATCAAAACAACATACTCATACATTAACCACATCAAAACAACATACTCATACATTAACCACATCAAAACAACATATTCACACATTAACCACATCAAAACAACATACTCACACATTAACCACATCAAAAAACATACTCACACATTAACTACATCAAAACAACACACTCACACATTAACCACATCAAAACAACATACTCACACATTAACCACATAAACAACACACTCACACATTAACCACATCAAAACAACACACTCACACATTAACCACATCAAAACAACATACACATTAACCACATCAAAACAACATACTCATACATTAACCACATCAAAACAACATACTCACACATTAATCACATCAAAACAACATATTCACACATTAACCACATCAAAACAACATACTCACACATTAACCACATCAAAACAACATACTCACACATTAACCACATCAAAACAACATACTCACACATTAACCACATCAAAACAACATACTCATACATTAACCACATCAAAACAACATACTCATACATTAACCACATCAAAACAACATATTCACACATTAACCACATCAAAACAACATACTCACACATTAACCACATCAAAACAACATACTCACACATTAACCACATCAAAACAACACACTCACGCACTAACAACACACTCGCAAACTAGCAACACACTCATGCACTAACAACACACTCACACACTAACAACACACTCACACACTAACAACACACTCACACACTAACAACACACTCACGCACTAACAACACACACACACTAACAACACACTCGCACACTAACAACACACTCATGCACTAACAATGCACTCATGCACTAACAACACACTCATGCACTAACAACACACTCGCAAACTAGCAGCACACTCATGCACTAACAACACACTCTCAAACTAACAACACACTCACACACTAACAACACACTCACACACTAACAACTCACTCATGCACTAACAACACACTCGCACACTAACAACACACTCATGCACTAACAACACACTCCCAAACTAACAACACACTCACACACTAACAACACACTCACACACTAACAACACACTCACACACTAACAACACACTCACACACTAACAACACACTCATGCACTAACAACACACTCGCACACTAACAACACACTGGCACACTAACAACACACTGGCACACTACACTCGCACACTAACAACACACTGGCACACTAACAACACACTCGCACACTAACAACACACTCGCACACTAACAACACACTACTGAGTGGATCGTTACTTCTGATGGATCTCGCGCTTCGTCAAGATGGCAATTCAAAACAGGTAGGAGTGGAAGTGAACTGTACCTACAGCAATGAAGAAGAAGAAGAAGAAGAAGAAGAAGAAGAAGAAGATAAAATAATAAATAAAAAAGATATGAAGAAAATGAGGTTTTGTCCAATTAGCAGAACTAAACATGTGAATGGTTTCAGCATGAGAGAAGAGATTAGACTTTATGACAGAATGCCAGCATCACAATGTAGGTAACCATGACAACGTCTGGTACCTTATATATGTAATTAAAATAAACAAACAAAATGATATTAAAGTTAACGTGGTAGGCAACATTGGAACGGATAACTATTGCAGAACAAGCAGAAGAAACAATGTGTAGACTTTTCCAGTATTCACTTCCATAACAACAGTATTACTACCAATATCGCAAATAATAACTGTAACATTACCACCAATACTAAAAACAATACAGCAACATTACCACCAATATCACAAACAATAACAGAAACATTACCACCAGTATCACAAACAATAACAGCAACATTATCACCAATATCACGAACAATGCAGCAACAATACCACCAATATCACAAACAATAACTGTAACATTACAAGTATCGCAAACAATACGAACAGTCTAAGCTCATGTTATCTGTATATCATAAGATAAACGTGTACAACATACAGATAAACTCATGACTGCTTGTACAGCATACTGATAAACTTGTACAACATACAGATAAACTCATGACTGCTTGTACAGCATACTGATAAACTTGTACAACATACAGATACACTTGTACAACATACAGATAAACTCATGACTGCTTGTACAGCATACAAATAAACTCATGACTGCTTGTACAACATACAGATAAACACATGACTGCTTGTACAAACAAAGTAGAAAAATGATCGGAGTTTTGAGTTTGTTCTGTTAAACGACAAAATTGACGTCAGAGCGTGTCTAAGTATAATATTAAAGCTGCCAATCTTCAGGCTTGTTATGTGGCAGTGTGACAGCATAACGTCTACCGCAAGGATTGTCAAAGAAGAAGAAGAAGAAGACGAAGAAGAAGAAGAAACTGTTTTGTTATCGGTCTAAGAACGTGAATGAAAAAACATTTAGCTGCCAAAACAGAGTTGTATAGCCCTACTTATGACAAGGACCTCGGAGGCTTGTGCATATTTCTCATATTTCTTTATGCTGTTATGTGTACTTTTACATCAGATCATTTCTGTGTTTAAATTGTGTCGATATATATGCTATTTTGTTGCAAATAAAGATTGACAACTAAAAGTGTCGATATTTGTGTTGTCTTCTTGGACATGAAGATTTGATTACTAAAAGTGTCGATATTTGTATTGTTTTGTTGCACATGATGATTTGACAACTAAAAGTGTCGATATTTGTGTTGTTTTTTTGCACATGATGATTTGACAACTAAAAGTGTCGATATTTGTGTTGTTTTTTTGCACATGATGATTTGACAACTAAAAGTGTCGATATTTGTGTTGTCTTGTTGCACATGATGGTTTGACAACTAAAAGTGTCGATATTTGTGCTGTTTTGTTGCACATGATGATTGACAGCTAATACTTAGTTGGTGTTCAATTTTGCAGCCTGCACTAGCTGTTGTTGGGAAGCAAGGTAGCAGAGAATATGATGTGTCTCAGCTTATGAAGGATCTCTACGATTCTATGGAAAGAGAAAATGACTTGAAAGGTAGGTCATGATTAGCTGCTCAGATAAGGGGGGGGGGTTGCTCTACTGTAGTGGATTAGTCACTCGCTCGCAGATTAGGCGACCTAGCTTTGACGGTGGCTTGCAAAAAGACAGCCTCAACAAACAACAAAAATAGGCACCAGGGCTAACGCTGTGGGAAGCAAGAGGAATAACGCCGCTGGCTACGGAGTTGGTGCTGATGGCAACGCTTGTCGGCAGTTTCTGGTCAACTGCTGGCTAGGCAGCAGAGCATTTATAGTTTGACCGTGTGCAGTGACGCTGGTTCATAACTCTTACTTTTACCTTTGTTTAGATAAAGGTAGATAAAGGTAAACCGTCATTGGTTGCTTAGATAAAACTAGGTTATGGTTATCTACTTCGATAAAGGTACATTATATTTGGTTACTTAGATAAAAGTAGGTATTGACTGGGTACATGGGACCCAACTAGAAGATCTTGATTTTGCTGATGACATAACTCTTATCAGTAATAATGTGAATTCCATGCAAGAAAAAACAGATAGCCTATCTTCACTGGCTAGCAAAATAGGACTTGAAATTAACAAGGACAAAACAAAAATAATGAAAATTCCCATCAATCAAAATGGAAAAATACACATAGAAGGGACAGATATTGAAGAAGTCAATCAATTTGCATACCTTGGCAGCTACATAGACCAGAATGGTGACACTAGAAAGGAAGTTAGGATCAGAATTGCAAAAGCAGCATCAATCTTCAAGAATCTTGAGAACATATGGAATTCAAAAGTTATAAGCACAAAAACCAAGTTAAGACTATTCAATTCAAATGTAATATCCACCCTCATTTATGCATGCGAAAGCTGGAAAACAACTAAAGAAATAGAAAAGAAATTAGACTCTTTTGAAAACAAATGCCTAAGGAAAATACTCGGCATCAAGTGGAATGAATTCAAGAACAATGCAGAGATAAGACAGATGACTGAACAACAACCAGTCTCACGGGTGATCAGGAAAAGGAGATGGACATATGTTGGTCACTTGATGAGAAGAAATGATCAGAGAATCCCAAAACAAGCTATCAAGTGGAACACAACAGGCCGAAGAAAAAGGGGCAGACCGCGTGAAACTCTGAAGAGGACATTATTAAGAGAGGCCAAGTTAACAGGCATAAAATCCTTTGTTGAGGTTGAAAGACTCGCCGAAGACAGGAAAATTGGCGAACTACTTTGCGAGCCCTATGTGACGTCTAACGGCACGGGAAGGATATAAGATATAAGATATAAGATAAGATAAAAGTAGGTCATGCTTGGCTGTTTGGACAAATTAACATTCTGGTTGATTGTTTAGATTAAAAAATGGTCATGGAAGGCTGCTTATATAAAAGTAGATCATAGCTGACTGCTTAAAATTGGCACTGGTTGGCTCTTTAGATAAAGATAAATCATGGTGGGTTATCTATATAAATGTAAACTATAGATGATCGTTTAGATAAAGACAAAGAAACAAACCAACAATGAATCAGACATATAGACAAAGAAAGCGAAACAGAGAAACGGATACACAAAAATTTGTAGATAAATCTAGATAACTCATGTTTTAGTAGATACATTTAGATAACCAATGTTTTAGTAGGTAAATCTAGATAACCCATGTTTTAGTAGATAAATCTAGATAACCAATGTTTCAGTATATAAATCTAGATAACCCATGTTTTAGTAGATAAATCTAGATAACCCATGTTTTAGTAGATAAATCTAGATAACGAATGTTTTAGTAGATAAATCTAGATAACCCATGTTTTAGTAGATAAATCTAGATAACCCATGTTTTAGTAGATAAATCTAGATAACGAATGTTTTAGTAGATAAATCTAGATAACCAATGTTTTAGTAGATAAATCTAGATAACCCATGTTTTAGTAGATAAATCTAGATAACGAATGTTTTAGTAGATACATCTAGATAACCAATGTTTTAGTAGATACATGTAGGTAACCAATGTTTTAGTAGATAACTCTAGATAACCCATGATTTAATAGATACATGTAGTTAACCAATGTTTTAGTAGATTTTTACATGTAGATAACCAATGTTTTAGTAGATAAATCTAGATAACCTATGATTTAGTAGATAAATATAGATAACCCATGTTTTAGTAGATACATCTAGATAACCAATATTTTAGCAGATACATCTAGATAACCCATGTTTTAGTAGATAAATCTAGATAACCCATGTTTTATTAGATAAATCTAGACAACTCATGTTTTAGTAGATAAATCTAGATAACCCTTCTTTTAGTAGATAAATCTAGATAACCCATGTTTTAGTATATAAATCTAGATAACGAATGTTTTAGTAGATAAATCTAGATAACCCTTGCTTTAGTAGATAAATCTAGATAACAAATGTTTTAGTAGATAAATCTAGATAACAAATGTTTTAGTAGATAAATCTAGATAACCCATGTTTTAGTAGACAAATCTAGATAACCCTTGCTTTAGTAGATAAATCTAGATAACAAATGTTTTAGTAGATACATGTAGGTAACCAATGTTTTAGTAGATAAATCTAGATAACCCATGTTTTAGTAGATAAATCTAGGTAAGAAATGTTTTAGTAGATAAATCTAGATAACAAATGTTTTAGTAGATAAATCTAGATAACAAATGTTTTAGTAGATAAATCTAGATAACAAATGTTTTAGTAGATAAATCTAGATAACCCATGTTTTAGTAGACAAATCTAGATAACCCTTGCTTTAGTAGATAAATCTAGATAACAAATGTTTTAGTAGATAATCTAGATAACCCATGTTTTAGTAGATAAATCTAGATAACCCATGTTTTAGTAGATAATCTAGATAACGAATGTTTTAGTAGATACATCTAGATAACCAATGTTTTAGTAGATACATGTAGGTAACCAATGTTTTAGTAGATAACTCTAGATAACCCATGATTTAATAGATACATGTAGTTAACCAATGTTTTAGTAGATTTTTACATGTAGATAACCAATGTTTTAGTAGATAAATCTAGATAACCTATGATTTAGTAGATAAATATAGATAACCCATGTTTTAGTAGATACATCTAGATAACCAATATTTTAGCAGATACATCTAGATAACCCATGTTTTAGTAGATAAATCTAGATAACCCATGTTTTATTAGATAAATCTAGACAACTCATGTTTTAGTAGATAAATCTAGATAACCCTTCTTTTAGTAGATAAATCTAGATAACCCATGTTTTAGTATAAATCTAGATAACAAATGTTTTAGTAGATAAATCTAGATAACCCATGTTTTAGTAGACAAATCTAGATAACCCTTGCTTTAGTAGATAAATCTAGATAACAAATGTTTTAGTAGATACATGTAGGTAACCAATGTTTTAGTAGATAAATCTAGATAACCCATGTTTTAGTAGATAAATCTAGGTAAGAAATGTTTTAGTAGATAAATCTAGATAACAAATGTTTTAGTAGATAAATCTAGATAACAAATGTTTTAGTAGATAAATCTAGATAACAAATGTTTTAGTAGATAAATCTAGATAACCCATGTTTTAGTAGACAAATCTAGATAACCCTTGCTTTAGTAGATAAATCTAGATAACAAATGTTTTAGTAGATAAATCAATATAACCCATGTTTTAGTAGATAAATCTAGATAACCCATGTTTTAGTAGATAAATCTAGATAACCCATGTTTTAGTAGTTAAATCTAGATAACGAATGTTTTAGTAGATAAATCTAGATAACCCATGTTTTAGTAGATAAATCTAGATAACCCATGTTTTAGTAGATAAATCTAGATAACCCATGTTTTTGTAGATAAATCTAGATAACCTATGTTTTAGTAGATAAATCTAGATAACCCATGTTATAGTACATAAATCTAGATAACCCATGTTTTAGTAGTTAAATCTAGATAACCCATGTTTTAGTAGATAAATCTAGATAACCCATGTTTTAGTAGATAAATCTAGATAAACCATGTTTTAGTAGATATATCTAGATAACCCATGTTGCAGATCAACTTAAATTCACGGAAGAGGAAGCCAAGATGATGCGGAAACGAGTGTCGGAAATGGATGAAGAAAACGAAAATCTGAGAGTGCAGCTACAGAAAATGAGCGAGAAGGCTAGCAAGCAGAAGAAGAAAGAGAAAGAGAGGCAAAAAGAGTTAGAGGAAGAAAGAAGACATCATGAAGCGTACAGAACCGGTAAGTTCTTCTCTGCTGGAGTGCAAAGAGTACAGGACTTAAACAGGGTCGGACATGACAGTGTAGTTGTAAACAGCTTCTTAAATATTTGATATTAATTTCGTTCTAAATGCTTTATTGAACATAACAAAGCTTTTATCAAAATGCATTTTCAAACTATCACGCATGTTTCTATTAAATATCTTATTAAAACCATAACGTAAGATGCGATTTAAATGTCACGATAAAATCATGAAATACACCACCTCTAAATGTCATAATAGAGTTATGAAATACAGTACTCTAAATGTCGTGATAAATCATGAAATATGCTTGCATTAAATGTCATCTGTCATTATCACAAAATACTCTTGCATTAAATATCATAGTAAACTCAAGGTATACACTTGGTCAAGCAACTGAGGCAGGAGGCAGGAGTCAAGGCAAAAGTGATGGCTGTAGAAGTGGGAGCGAGAGGATTCGTAGCAACATCAGCATGTGACCTATGTAAGCAACTGGGCATAAAGGGACAAGCAAGAGCAAGGGCATTGAGAAGCCTTTCAGAAACAGCAGAAAAGGCCTCATGCTGGCTGTGGAACAAGCGTTGAGAACTTAAATAATTTCGTTTGTCACAACCAATACCAGTCCTCCCTAGCTAAATCACTAAATACGCACTTCAAAGTGCAGTGCCAGCTGAAAGTTCATGGGTTCAATCCTGGGAAAAAAAGCAACAACTCACAAGACCTCTGAAAGTCATGACCCAGAGCCCCCCCCCCCCCCAGAGTGTCAGGAGTTTAATAGGGCCGAAACACTTGTCTGAGGGGGGCGGGTACTTTCTCGGATGATCTGAAGGAGTTGTGTTGTTGTTCCGCTCTATACAGTAGAGAGTTTACTGCAAGGTATACACTTGCTCTCAGTATCATGGAAAATTGCTTGATGCAAATTCACGATCAAAGCATGAAAAAATTGCTTTCTTGAGAAAGTTACTAAATATGTTTGTCTAAAAGCCATGAGAAAGTGATGGAATACTGTTGCTTTAATTGTCATGATCAAGTCATGATTATCACTTTGTCTCAATGTCATGATACAATGCGTTATCTCAGCGTCATAATAAAGTCATGATTTACAAGGTCTGTTCAATAACTATCCGACCTTTGCCCGGGAAAAAAGCAATAACCCACTTGCAGGTCTGAAACTTAACCTCTTTCAAGATACTCTCCCTGCGACTGCACAGACTTTTCCAAGCCGTCCCGCCATTGTTGGAAATATTTCAAGAAAACCTTTTTAGGAACAGAGTACAGCTCGACCATCACTTTCTTCGTGTCTTCTCATGATAGTCAGAGGCATTTTCAGTTTGAGGAACAGCCAAAAATAGCAAGGAGCCATGTCTGTAGAGTTTGGAGCCTGACAGACCAGAAGACAATTGTGTTTGACCAGGAAAGTCTGAACCAGATACAAAGAATGGGCTGGTGTGTTGTCGCGATGGAGTTGCCAAGTTCCCTTTACCCACAGGTTCAGTCTTTTCCGTCACACAGCCTGGCGAAGGTGACTGATGACCTACAGGTAGTGATACTATTTTGGCATTGTGTGGCGTACTCATGACGCAGCACTCCACAGCAGTCAAAGAAAACGGTCAACATGACTTTGATGTTGTTTCGGTTTTCTTTCTTTGGTCTCGGGGATGATGGAGGTCTCCACTATGACCTTGGTTTCTTTGGTTTGTGGGATGATGAATGTCTCTACTATGACCTTGGTTTCTTTGGTTTGTGGGATGATGAATGTCTCTACTATGACCTTGGTTTCTTTGGTTTGTGGGATGATGAATGTCTCTACTATGACCTTGGTTTCTATTGTCTATGGGATGATGAATGTCTCCACTATGACCTTATTTTCTTTGATCTCAGGATGATGAATGTCTTTACTGTGACTCTCTTTTCTTGGCCCTCTGGGACGATGAATGTCTCAACTGTGGCCTTGCTTTCCATTGTCTCGTGGATGATGAACCTCTCCTACGTGAACTTGCTTTGTTTGATTTAGGAGATGATGAATGTCTCCACTATGACTTTGCTTTCATTCGTCTAGTGGATAATGAATGTTTCCACATTGACCTTGGTTTCTGTGGTACCGGAGATGATGAATGTCTCCACATTGACCTTGGTTTCTGTGGTATCGGAGATGATGAATGTCTCCACTATAACCTTGCTTACTTTGGTCTCATGGATGATGAATATCTCCACTGTGACCTTGATTTATTTGGTCTCGGGGATGATGAATGTCTCTACTGTGACCTTGCTTTCTTTGGTCTCAGGGATGATGAATGTCTCCACTGTGACGTTGCTTTCTTTGGTCTCAGGGATGATGAATGTTTCCACTATCACCGTCATTACTTTGATCTCCGGGATGATAAAGTCTATACTATGAACTTGGTTTCGTTTGTCTCAGAAATGATGAATGTCTCTCATGTGACCTTCGTTTCTGTGGTCTCTAGGATTATACATGTCTCCACTATGACATTGCTTTCTTTGATCTCTCGAATGATGAAATCTACACTGTGAGGTTCGTTTCTTTGGTCTCAGGGATAATGAAAGTCTCCACTACGACTTTGATTTCTTCGGTCTCAGGGACAATGAATGTCTCCACTATAACACTGGTTTCTTTGGTATCAGAGATGATGAATATCTCCGCCATGAACTTGCTTTCTTTGGTCTCAGGAATGATGAAGGTCTCCACTTATGACCTTGCTTTCTTTGGTCTCATCGATGTTGAATATCTCCACTATTACCTTGCTTTCTTTGGTGTCAGAGATGATGAAGGTCTCCACTATGACCTTGCTTTCTTTGGTCTCTGGGATGATGAAGGTCTCCAATATGACCTTACTTTCTGTGGTCTCTGGAATGATGAAAGTCTCCACTATGACCTTGGTTTCTGGATCGTACTCGTAAAACCATGACTCATGGCCAGTGGTCAAGGCGTGCTCAGGAAATTGCGTCTCCGTTTTTTGTGGTCCAGCATTTTCTGTGGCACTTTTAAACGAAATTGCTTCTGCTCCATCTTTGACAAGTTCAGCATGATTTCGGCAGATACTCTCCGCTTGGCTATATCCTCCACCAAAATAGAATGTGCTGAATCAGCGCTTATCCTCACGTCGTCCGTAAGTTCTCTAATGGTGCCACAAGGTTCTCCATGACGAACATAAATATCACGTCAATGACCTGTTCATTTCCTCTTTTTGAGAGCCTTCTGGAACGTGTTCTGCTCTCCACCGATGTGGGGCCATCTTTGAACCGACTGTACCACTCCTTAATTTGTGTGGTTCTCATGGAGTCGTCGCCAAATTGACAGAGGAATCTTCCACATGGTTTCCTCTTGGGTATCGCCATGCTTTTGGCAAAATTTGAAGTAATAACCTTGCTCAAATCTTCCTGTCATTTCACAGCAAATAAAAATCCGGCCACTCCATACATTCACTCACTCACTCCACACACTCACTCACTCACTCCACTCACTCACTCCACACACTCACTCACTCACTCCACACACTCACTCACTCACTCCACACACTCACTCATTCACTCCACACACTCACTCACTCCACACACTCACTCATTCACCCACTCCCACCACTCACTCACTCACTCCACACACTCACTCACTCACTCCACACACTCACTCACTCACTCGCTCCACACACACACACTCACTCACTCACTCCACACACTCACTCACTCACTCCCCACACTCACTCATTCACTCACTCACTCACTCCACACACTCACTCACAGGCTGGCCCCTAGCAAATGACGTACTCTACAGGCGGGAAAAAATTCACGCATGCGCAAGAAGGTTCCCTACACCCTTCTTGCCTGAAGACAGCTATCGTGCTTGAATTGTTTCTGTCGGAAAAAAAATAAATCGGATATTTTTTTAACCGCCTCGTGTGCTTTGTACTAAATAGTGTTAAAAAATCATGTACAATATGTTACAAATTGCTTTACGAAACAGTGATGTACTTTCAGTTCTAAGTGTTCTTATTAAAACAATATATATATATATATATATATATATATATATATATATATATATAGAGAGAGAGAGAGAGAGAGAGAGAGATAAAGATAGAGAGTGGAGAGAGTATATAACTGACTGCATCATATCCAAATATTGTGTTTAAACACTTTCTTCCTTATATCTTGCTGTAGGAAATATAATATTTTAGTGACACTAATAATTGTATGTAATTTATAAGATGTTATATATGTATTTTTATTCTTGGCAATTTATCTTCATAGGTAAACTAAAGGTTGAAGGTTACACATATTAACAAATTTACAACTACATCAATGAAAGAAAACAAACACAATCAATAATACTTCTTCAGATAATAGTACAATTTATATTGACATAAATATTCTTTTTACATGGTGAACAAAATCAAACAAAGGATCATCTTATTTTAATTGTTGATATTCATAGCTTATATATTTATCAACATCATCATCGTCATCAGGTGCCGTGCGGACTGACGTTGGCTATTATGCTTCTCCAGAGTATACAATCTTTCATTAAGGCCATCAGCTCAGTTGGTGATCTCCTCTCACACCATCCCGTCAGACTGTCCAGTATCATTTCTCTTGGTCTTCCTCTTGATCTTCTTCCTTCTATTTTTCATGTTGTTATAATATTTTCAATGCCCCCTCTTCTCACTGCATGTCCTATGAAAGTACATTGTCTCTCTCTTATTATTTTGAAAATATTTTTTTGTCTCTCCAGCTCTTCTCATACATTCTTCATTAGTTATTTTTGCTGTCCAGGGGATTCGCAACATTCTTCTAATAAACCACATTTCTGCTTCTTCCAACTATTTTTGTACAGACTTGCCTATTACCCATGATTCACTTCCATATAGCAAGATAGGTTCAATATAGCATTTTAGGACTCGTTTTCCAACATTCATTGATAAGGATGTGTTGCATAATATGTTTCTCATTCTCTGAAATGCAGTCTTTGCTTGGCCTATTCTGTTCCTAATATCTGTTCTGCATTTCCCATCTGAAGTTATTACCTCTCCAAGGTATATGAATTTCTGCACCTACTTTAGAATAGTTCTGTTTAATTTTATACTGCATGTTGGTGGATTCTATTTCTTAGATGTAACCATAGTCTCTGTCTTTTTTATGTTTAAAGTAAGGCCTTTCTGTTCACTTCCTTTAGCGACTTTATCTAAGAGATTTTGCAGGTCTTGTTGGTTCTCAGCTATCAGTACTGTGTCGTCAGCATACCGAAGGTTGTTAATATTGTATCCTCCAATTTTTATACCTGGTTCTGTGATGATCGTTCTTATAGTATTCTTGTTGTACAGAGAAAAAAGGTCTGGAGATAGTACACATCCTTGTTGCACCCCTTGCTTTATAGTTTGATAGGTTTCCAGTTCTATTTTCCCATCGCAACATATGCTTGTGAGACCTGGACACTTAACAAAACAGCTGAGAAACACATAAATGCCTTTGAATGTAAATGCTACAGAAGAGTTCTCCAAATGTCGTGGACACAAAAAAGAACAAATATATCTATACTACAAGAGTTTAATATTGAAGAAGGCTGGCTAGTAAAGAAGATTAAAGAGAGAAAACTTAAATATTTTGGACACATTAAACGTCATGATAATTTAGAGAAGACCTTATTGGAAGGCTACATAATGGGAAAAAGAAAAAGAGGAAGACCAAAACGAAGATGGCTGTAAGACATCGTTGACGATCTGCAAATGGATGCACCAGCAGCAGGCCATCTTGCTCACAACCGAGAGGCCTACAGGAGTGCTGTTTGGGAGGCAAAGTTCCGCAAGGGACATGCAAATGAATGAATGAATGATTTTCATCTCGAATTGCTACTTCTTGTGCCAGTATAGAAGTTTTACAGTCCTCTGGTCTTTGCCATCTATACTGATGTCTTCAAGCATTTTAATAATTTCATTATGTTTCACCTTGTCAAATGCCTTGGTGTAATCAATGAAGCATAAGTAGAGATCTTTCTGTACTTCTAAGGCTCTTTCTATTAGTGTTCGTAAAGTATAAATGACACTGTGTTCCCTTTCCTTCAACAAATCCAAACTGTTTATCTGCTATTTCCATTTTTATCTTTTACCTTATCCTTCTCATAATAATTCTCAGAAGTAGCTTCGTTATGTGACATGAGAGACTTATAGTCCTGTGTTCCCCACATTCCTTTGCACTTGTTTTCTTTGGTAGTGCTATAAACGTGGATTTAAGCAAGTCACTGGGAATATAACCACTGTTGTAAATGTCATTCAGTAACTTGGTTATTATTTTTATTCTTGTCTCCTCTAGTGCCTCTATTTCTTCTACTGTTATATTATCAGGCCCAGTCGCTTTCCCTTTCTTCATGTGTTTGATGGCATCTATTTATCAACACAATCATTAAAACAATTTCTTTCACTACTTGGAGTCCTACAAAAATATCTCAAAGGTAAAATTAAAAGAAATCATTAAAACAATCTTACACATGTATGTTTGATTTTGCAGCAAATATTGTTCACTGCATTAAAATCTCAAAGTAATCATACTTGAAGGATTAGGATTCAGACTGTAATCATAAACTAACTAACTAACTGTCATATATTACATGCAAACATGCTCTTACAATGAACACAGTAATATACAATCATGTGCACATACACAACTTACAATTTCCACGTTGCTAAACATGACATCTTACGTAGAATAATTATGTTAATATGGAATTCTGATCTTTTCAATGTCTATTTATATTATCTAACTCATACCTAAGTGATGTCGGGCCTGGTCGGAGGATTAAAGTACAAAATGGACACAGCTTGCACGCTTCCAGATCACAAAAGTATAAACTGACTTTTCACGATACATGGTTTTCCACATATAATAAACATCTCATTCACGCTTGCACGGCAAATGACCTTTCCCCTCTGGCCCCTACGTGCGTACAAAGCCCGACCTGGTGAAATTCTGTTTTCTTTATATACCGGGTCCCCGAACTGGACTCTCAGAATTGCGCACTCCTAAGCTGCCCAGCTGCTGACCCATTATTTCAACGCTAGGGTTGCCAACCAACCTAGGTAACTAGTACTTAATCTATTCCCTACACTGCAGGTAAAGTTTATTTCCTGGATGTGGTAGTTTAGTACAACAACCTATCTGTCTCAGGTATGATCAGAAAAAAGGAAACAGTCTTATATTTATCACGTGTTGAGAAGAAACAGTTAGAGAATCCCAAAAACTAGCTATCAAGTGGAAGACAATAGGCAGAAGAAGCAACTCTAAAGAGGACATTGTTAAGTTTAATGGGCCTAAAATCACTTAATGGGTTTGAAAAACTCGCTGGAAAACTTGGCAACTACCATGCGAGCCCTACGTGACATTTAACGGAACAAGAAGGATGTAAGATGTAAAAAAGTAGTTTAGTTCCTGCTCATGATCAAGTTTCTAAGCAGAGACAAGAAAGCGGGACAGTAGCTGAACTCAGTGATGAGAAAATGTCATCCATTCTTTTTCTAGCTTTGTCCCCGCAAAATTCTCATGTCGAGGACAGAGGAGACGATTCAGCAGACGTGATTCTGGTCGTAGGTCCTGACGGTAGTGACCTCATTCATGTAGACGAAATGATTCCTCTGACACAAAGGAAGGATTCCACAGACGACGACCTCATGAATGCCATGCAGGTAAAGTGTCCTTGTCTTTCCAGGCTGGAAGAATTTATCTGAGCTAAACTCTAGTTAGGTGTAGATACCGCGACAACAAACTCATAACTGGTATACAGAACAACGTCACGGTAGTTAGTAGTAGACGTATCATAACTGGTATATAGAACAACGTCACGGTAATTGGTAGTAGACATACTCATAACTGGTATATAGAACAACGTCACGGTAGTTAGTAGTAGTAGACATATCATAACTGGTATATAGAACAGCGTCACGGTAGTTAGTAGTAGACGTATCATAACCGGTATATAGAACAACGTCACGGTAATTGGTAGTAGACATACTCATAACTGGTATATAGAACAACGTCACGGTAGTTAGTAGTAGTAGACATATCATAACTGGTATATAGAATAACGTCACGGTAATTAGTAATAGACATATCATAACTGGTATATAGAATAACGTCACGGTAATTAGTAATAGACGTATCATAACTGGTATATAGAACAACGTCACGGTAATTGGTAGTAGACATACTGGGGGTCACAGAAACAAGTAGTAGATAGACCAGTGTCACATTAGTTGGTAGTAGAAATACTGGGGTCACAGAAACAAGTATCAGGTATTTACGTCACCGTAATTAGTAATAGACATACTGACGTCATAGAAACAAGTAGTAGGTAGTTACGTCACAGTAGTACAGTAAGTAGTAGATAAGCTGACATCACAGAAACAGATACTTGACAGCGACTTCATTGTGTCTACGTTTTACTTCTGTGATGTCATTTTAACAGAAATAAGTAGTAGACAGTGATGTTACAGAAATAAGTAGTAGACAATGATGTTACAGAAATAAGTAGTAGACAGTGATGTTACAGAAATAAGTAGTAGACAGTGATATTACAGAAATAAGTAGTAGACAGTGTTGTTACAGAAATAAGTAGTAGACAGTGATATTACAGAAATAAGTAGTAGATAGTGATGTTACAGAAATAAGTAGTAGACAATGATATTACAGAAATAAGTAGTAGATAGTGATATTACAGAAATAAGTAGTAGATAGTGATGTTACAGAAATAAGTAGTAGATAGTGATGTTACAGAAATAAGTAGTAGATAGTGATGTTACAGAAATAAGTAGTAGACAGTGATATTACAGAAATAAGTAGTAGATAGTGATGTTACAGAAATAAGTAGTAGACAGTGATATTACAGAAATAAGTAGTAGACAGTGTTGTTACAGAAATAAGTAGTAGATAGTGATATTACAGAAATAAGTAGTAGATAGTGATGTTACAGAAATAAGTAGTAGGCAGTGATGTTACAGAAATAAGTAGTAGATAGTGATGTTACAGAAATAAGTAGTAGATAGTGATGTTACAGAAATAAGTAGTAGACACATTTACGTACACAATATAAGTTCTGGTAGACACATTTACGATATTGATATAAGTAGTTGTAGTAGTAGTAGTAATAGTAGTAGTATCAGTAGTAGTAACTAGTAGTAGTAATATTAGTAGTAGTAGTAGTAGCAGCAGCAGCAGTAGTAGTAGTAGTAGTAGTAGTAGTAGTAGTTGTAGTAGTAGTAGTAGTAGTAGTAGTAGTAGTAGTAGTAGTAGTAGTAGTAGTAGAGGTGGAAGACATGAAGTTGTAGAGCGATACTGAAATAAGTAGTAGACAGCTCAAGGTCATAGAAATATGTCATATATTTCTTCTGGTAAGTAGTGCGTGATGTGAGTTTCGTTTGTAAAATGTGAACTTTTTGTCACCTGTTTGTCGTGAGTTAAAGCTTATTGTGACCTGTGTTTGTCGTGAGTTAAAGCTTATTGTGACCTGTGTTTGTCGTGAGTTAAAGCGTATTGTGACCTGTGTTTGTCGTGAGTTAAAACTTATTGTGACCTTTGTTTGTCGTGAGTTAAAGCGTATTGTGACCTGTGTTTGTCGTGAGTTAAAGCTTATTGTGACCTGTGTTTGTCGTGAGTTAAAGCTTATTGTCACATGTGTTTGTCATGAGTTAAAGCTTATTGTGACCTATGTTTGTCATGAGTTAAAGCTTATTGTGACCTGTGTTTGTCGTGAGTTAAAGCTTATTGTGGCCTGTGTTTGTCGTGAGTTAAAGCTTATTGTGACCTGTGTTAGTCGTGAGTTAAAGCTTATTGTGACCTGTGTTAAGACTTTTTGTGACCTATGTTTGTCACCGGTGAAGACATTTTGTGAAAGTGTAACTGTTTCTAATTAGTAGCTACAAATATTTACATAAATATTTTACCCGTTTTCACACCTTTCTGTCTTATGATCCAGAAAATTAAATCAGTACTTGCATTCTAAGTTCTAGCAACAGCGCAGGTGGAGTTAGTTTTACTGGGGCATACAAGTTCATCACTAGCCCCAGTCATCACTTTTAGACCCACACAGATTCCACACAAAAGAGCCACAGAACAGATTGAAGAGAACTGTACTGCATGCACCAACCACTGACTTGTACGCATCAACAAACTGCCCATCAACGATTTTTAAAATCTTGTTTCTGCCTAATGTTCATATTCAGTGATAAATGTTCATATTCAGTGATAAATGTTCATATTCAGTGATAAATGTTCATATTCAGTGATAAATGTTCATATTCAGTGATAAATGTTCATATTCAGTGATAAATGTTTATATTCAGTGATAAATGTTCAACCGTTTTTGCTAGGCCTATCACTGTCCAAGGATAATAATTCTGTGTGATAGGTCAAAGCTAATAATTCTGTGTATTACGTAAAGGATAATAATTTTCTGTGTGATAGATCAAGGCTAATAATTTTTTTGTGGTAAGTAAAGGTTAATATTTCTTTGTGACAGGTCAAGGCTAATAATTATGTGCGATAAGTAAAGGCTAATAACTGTGTATGGTAAGTCTAGGCTAATTATTCTGTGTGATAGGTCAAGGCTAATAATTACGTGTGATACGTGAAGGCTTAACAAAACAGGGAGGAAACACATAAATGCCTTTGAATGTAAATGCTACAGAAGAGTCTTCAAATATCGTGAACACAAAAAAGAACAATTATATCCATACTACAAGAACTTAATACTGAAGAAGGCTGGCTAGTAAAGAGGATTAAAGAGAGAAAACTTAAATATTTTGGACACATTAAACGTCATGATAATCTAGAGAAGACCGTCTTGGAAGGGTACATAATGGGAAAAAGAAAGAGAGGAAGACCAAGGCGAAGATGGCTGCAAGACATCGTTGCTGATCTGCAAATGGATGCATCAGCGGCAGGCCATCTTGCTCACAACCGAGGGGTCTACAGGATAGTTATTAGGGAGGCAAAGTTCCGCAAGGGACACGCAAGTGAATGAATGAATGAAGTCAAGGCTAATAATTATGTGTGATAAGTCTGAAACTTGATGGCTACGCATGTCACGGTATCTCTGGTCTAGAGGTCGGTCACGTCCCAGACACGCCCATACTGGGATAATATGCCTAAACCGGCTCAACCCAGGGGTAGAAGTCACTAGTGGCGAGGATTCGTCCTCCTGGACAAAAGCTCCATCCTGGTCACAACTAGGAAAGGTAGCGGCCACGACCACAAAATGCTGAAGTCGGAGACACTGGACCAGGGCAGTCTAGATAGGCAACCACTTCTCACCCGGCGGGGATGTATGCGTATCCTAATCACACTGAGGTTTCCCAGTGAGAAAGTCCAACTCTGGCCTGGGTGGGCTACCACCTCTCACCCCAGCAGGGATATTCTGATATCTAAAACACGTCGAGGTCTTCCGGTGAGAAAGTCCAACCCTAGACTAAACTGGTGGAATGAAAACCACGGTGTCACGTAATCCTGCTTCTGAGACCCACCAAGAATACAAGCTCAAGCCCCGCGAAACTCTGAATCTCTTGTGGTTCTCTCGGGGATCTCTTGTGGTCCTCTCGGAGATCTCATGTGGTCCTTTCAGGGATCACACGGGGGACCACGGGACTTAACGAGGACCACAGGCGTAAATTCAGCAGGATCACAGGGCGGTCTTGGTGGTAGAAGCGAACGAAGAAGAAGAAGAAGAAGTGTGATAAGTCAAGGTTAATAATTCTGTGTGCTAAGTCCAGTCTATTAATTGCGTGTGATAACTAAACGCTAATAATTATGTGTGGTAAGTTAAGGCTAATAATTCTTTGTGATAGGTCAAGCCTAGTAATTCTGTGCGGTAAGTCTTATATCTTATATCTTATATCCTTCCCGTGCCGTTAAACGTCACATAGGGCTCGCAAAGTAGTTCGCCAATTTTTCCTGTCTTCGGCGAGTCTTTCAACCTCATCAAAGGATTTTATACCTATTAATTTGGCTTCTCTTAAACATGTCCTCTTCAGAGTTTCATGCGGTCTGCCTCTTTTTCTTCGGCCTGTTGTGTTCCACTTGATAGCTTGTTTTGGGATTCTCTGATCGTTTCTTTTCATCACGTGACCAACATATGTCCATCTCCTTTTCCTGATCATCCATGAGACTGGTTGTTGTTCAGTCATCTGTCTTATCTCTGCACTATTCTTAAATTCGTTCCACTTGATGCCGAGTATTTTCCTTTGCCATTTGTTTTCAATATTCTTGAAGATCGATGCTGCTTTTGCAATTCTAATTCTAACTTCCTTTGTGGTGTCACTATCCTGGTCTATGTAGCTGCCAAGGTATACAAATTGATTGACTTCTTCAACATCGGTCCCTTTTACGTGTATTTTTTCCACGGTAAGTCAAAGCTAATAATTGTGTGGGATAAGCCAAAGCTAATAATGCGGTGTGGTACGTCAAGGCTAATAGTTATGTGTGGTAAGTCAAGGCTAATAATGCGGTATGGTAAGGCACGGCTAATAGTTATGTGTAGTAAGTCAAGGCTAATAGTTATGTGTGGTAAGTCAAGGCTAATAATGCGGTATGGTAAGTCAAGGCTAATAGTTATGTGTAGTAAGTCAAGGCTAATAGTTATGTGTGGTAAGTCAAGGCTAATAGTTATGTGTAGTAAGTCAAGGCTAATAGTTATGTGTAGTAAGTCAAGGCTAATAGTTATGTGTGGTAAATCAAGGCTAATAATGCGGTATGGTAAGTCAAGGCTAATAGTTATGTGTAGTAAGTCAAGGCTAATAGTTATGTGTGGTAAGTCAATGCTAATAGTTATGTGTGGTACGTCAAGGCTAATAGTTATGTGTGGTAAGTCAAGGCTAATAATGCGGTATGGTAAGTCAAGGCTAATAGTTATGTGTGGTAAGTCAAGGCTAATAATGCGGTATGGTAAGGCACGGCTAATAGTTATGTGTAGTAAGTCAAGGCTAATAGTTATGTGTAGTAAGTCAAGGCTAATAGTTATGTGTAGTAAGTCAAGGCTAATAGTTATGTGTGGTAAATCAAGGCTAATAATGCGGTATGGTAAATCAAGGCTAATAGTTATGTGTAGTAAGTCAAGGCTAATAGTTATGTGTGGTAAGTCAAGGCTAATAATGCGGTATGGTAAGTCAAGGCTAATAGTTATGTGTGGTAAGTCAAGGCTAATAATGCGGTATGGTAAGTCAAGGCTAATAGTTATGTGTGGTAAGTCAATGCTAATAATGCGGTATGGTAAGTCAAGGCTAATAGTTATGTGTGGTAAGTCAAGGCTAATAATGCGGTATGGTAAGTCAAAGCTAATAGTTATGTGTGGTAAGTCAAGGCTAATAATTATGTGTTGTAAGTCAAGGCTAATAATTATATGTGATAAGTCGTAGCCAGACTTATCCGTGACATTGACATCCTGCCTTCAGTCGTTCATTAAACTATGATACAACTAGGTTCGCATTCAAGAATCTGGGCCAGCCTGATGTATGTAGATAGTCTCACATCTAAACATTTCTACTGTTGGTGCTGAAGTTTTCTTTTAAGGTGCTTTTCTGCTCTAAACAATGTTACATTTAACATCTCATTTTTATACCACAACCTACAAAAGTATGTTGCAGTGTTTTGTATGCCGTAGTTGCCACGGTTACATTATTCGATATCAAATATACCAATCAGATGAGAGTTCAGCTGGAAATGTTGGAGCAGGAACTGATGACGTCACACAAAAAGTTGGATGAGATGGATCTAGAAAATGAAAATCTCCAAGCTGAGGTAAGTAACATAGAGTAAGTACATAGAGTAAATAACATAGAGTAAGTAATATAGAGTAAGTAACACAGAGTAAGTAACATAGAGTAAATAACATAGAGTAAGTAACATAGAGAAAGTAACATAGAATAAGTAACAGAGTAAGGAACGTAGAGTAATAACATAGAGTACGTAATATAGATTAAGACGAATAACAGCAATAAAACAATGTATGTGTTGAGTAAAAAAAAAATAATACTATACATATATTTCAGTAACAAAAACAATCGTATCATAGAGGTAAATTCAGTAACAGAACCAATAATCCTATAGGTGTATGGCCACTAATAGAAATCAATAATGTTATAGATATATGACCACTAACAGAAAACTATAATGTTATAGATATATGACTAATAACAGAAAACTATAATGTTATAGATATATGACTAATAACAGAAAACTATAATGTTATAGATATATGACTAATAACAGAAAACTATAATGTTATAGATATATGACCACTAACAGAAAACTATAATGTTGTAGATATATGACTAATAACAGAAAACTATAATGTTATAGATATATGACTAATAACAGAAAACTATAATGTTTTGGATATATGACCACTAACAGAAAACAATGAATGTAAATTTGAAGGTTAAATTTCTACAAGAACGCCTGGCTGAGAGGGAGGCACTGAGTTCTCTCCCTGAACCGTCCACGCCAAATGCTTACTACGAGGACAAGTTGAGGGAGCTTAACCAGGAAGTGGATGAACTCAGGTGGAAGTTGATCGAGAAGGATAGGGAGTTGGAAAGAATGACGGCAGTCCAAGCAAGTCAGGTTTGTATCTATCTATCTATCTATCTATCTATCTATCTATCTATCTATCTATCTATCTATCTATCTATCTATCTATCTATCTCTATCTATCTATCTGTCTATCTGTCTATCTATCTATCTATCTATCTATCTATCTATCTATCTATATCTGCCTGCCTGCCTGCCTGTCTGTCTGTCTGTCTATTTATCTATCTATCTGTCTATCTATCTATCTGTCTGTCTGTCTGTCTGTCTGTCTATCTATCTATCTATCTATCTATCTATCCATCTATCCATCCATCCATCCATCTATCTGTCCATCCATCCATCCATCTATCCATACATCCATCCATCTAGGTCTGTCGTCTGTACATACGTATGTTTGTATGTAATACGTAATGTATGCATCTATATATGTTATGTATGTATGTATGTATCTATGTATAATGTTTGTATATGTATGTATGTATGTACAAGGTCCGACAATTAAGTAATGAGATTAATTACATAAAAAATAAAATAAACAACAGTTGAAGATCTAACCTGCATTTTATTCAAAGTAAGCCCCTTATACATTGATACAGTGAGTGGCACGATCTAACAAACACTGGAACGACCTCTGCAGTTCTTCTGTTGGTATGACCCTTAAACTCGATGTTACGGCCCTTTGGATGTCATCAGTATCGTCAAAGAAGCGTCCTTTCAATGGTAACTTTAATTTTGAGAATAGAAAATAATCGCGGGAAGACAAATCTGTGGAACAGGGTAGATAGTTGAGAACACACGCTTGTTTTTAGGGCCAAAAATTCCTGTACAACTACCGCCCGGTGAGGCGGTGCATTATCATGAAGAAGGAAAAAACTGCCAGGTGTTGAATACTCGGGTCGGACTCCGAGAATCCTTTTCAATAGGCGTTTCAAAATACTAAATAAACTTTGGCAGTGACAGTCTGTCCCTCTGGAATAAATTCTTTGTGAATATCTCCTTTGCTGTCATAGAAGCACATTAACATTTTCTTCACTTTCGACTTTTGAAGAAGCATTTTTTTTTTTGCTTTTTGGTGATGATGATGACTTCCACTGAGCACTTTGGCGTTTAATTGTGGGATCATAGCGGAGAATCCATGTTTCATACTCTTCAATAATCAAATTTAAGAAATGTTTATTTCTGCGACACGTTTTGAAAATGTCTATTGTGTACTCAACACGCTGGTGTTCATGGTCATCAGACAACGAACGTGGTACAAACCGGCAAGCAACTTTTTTGTTGCCTAAATCTTCCACTCAGATTTTACGAATGGTCTCTCGGTTAACACCAGATTCATCCGCCATCATCCTCACAGTCAAACATTGATCTTCTTGTATCTGTTCTCTGACTTTTGCAATGAGTTCCTCATTACGAACAGAAAGTTGGCGTTCATATCTATTTGCATTTGTAATCGTTTCCACACCACTTTTGAATCGTGAATACTACCTGAATATCTGTTCACGAGATAAACAATTATCCCCATAAACTTGTCGCATCAATTCAACTGTCTCAATGGCACTTTTTCGGAGTTTTAAACAGAATTTAATATTAGCTGTTTGCTCCATGCTGATTATATAACAGTGCACCTCTGACTAGGTCAATAAAATGGCGGCTTGTTTGTCGTCTGCTTATAGGGCGGCGATGAAAAGTTGCCAGATCATAGATGAAAGTTGCCTCTTTGGATTCCATGCTTTGCTTTATGGATGGCATTTTTGTCTTAGCCATAATAAAATCAGTCTCATTAACTTAATTATCGGACTTGTTTGTAAGAGAATGTGTAATGTATGTATCTATGTATGACGTATGTATATAGTTATTTATTTATGTATCTATGTATGTATTATGTATGTAGGTAGGTAGGTATGCATTACGTGCATATGTGTGTGTATGTGTGTCATATTCCTTGTGGTCAGTCAAAGTATGGCTTGTGATTGACAAGACAAATGTGTGGCCTTCCTGTACCCAGACACGTCAGAGCCGAGAGCACGGCCACAAGAAAGAGAAACTGAAGAAATCAAAGTCGCTAGAAGAGGCTGACCACGTCCATGCTGACCTCAGGAAGCAGCTGGATCAAGCTCACATGGACATCATTCACTTGAAGAAGACCATAGAGAACACGGCGGAACAAAATGAAGAACTTCGTAACCAAAATGAAGGTCAGGCTTTCTTCTTCATTGTTCATGTTTCCGTCTTCAACAAATGTGTTTCTGCAGTGAGGAAGAATGGAGGTTTTTCTATCTCTTGATCTGAAAAAAAAGCAGAAAAAAGAAATAATGCTACAGAAGATTACATCTCAGGTTCTGCTTTTTTTTCGTTTAGTTCTTACGTTGCAGATATTTCTGCTTTCATAACTGTCCCAAACCACCACAATAACAAAACCATAATAAGGCTGGCCATCACGCATGGATCAAAACCTGAAGTATAACAAAGAAAGATGAACAACAATTGTAGATCTTTGAGAACAAGATGATAAGTAGAATGGGCCCATAAATGATACCAACAGTAGACAATGGAGACCTAGAAAGAATACTGAACAGAACAACTTATTTAAATCCCAAAGGAATTATAAATGTCTTGAAACTAAACAGACTACACTGGTTGGACCATGTAGAAAGAATGGAAGAGAACAGACAAACGAAAATTATGTATGTATAAGAGATGAAGGAAACACGACCAAAGGGTAGACCAAGACAGAGATGGAAAGATAACATAGAAGAGGATATAAAGGAAATTGATGTCACAAACTGGAGAGAGAAGATTAGAAATAGAGAGGAATGGAGGTAAATTTTATCTGCAGCAATGAGCCTTAATGGCTCGGAAAGAAGAAGAAGAAGAAGAAGAAGAAGAAGAAGAAGAAGAAGAAGAAGAAAAAGAAGAAGAAGAAGATATAGATGTTATCATACTACAGTACATTAAGATAAAACCAACAGTAGAAAAGAACAAAGAACTGGTTTTTCGTATGACAGAACTTTAGGATAACCTAGAAGCTCTGTCAGGCAGAGTAATCAGAGAGACACAGAGATAGAGAGAGAGACAGAGAGTGAGTGAGAGAGAGAGCGTGAGATAGAGTGAGAGAGAGAGACTGAGATAGAGTGAGAGATAGAGTGGTAGAGAGAATGAATGAATGAATGAATAATCTTTATTTTTCAAGGGTAAAGAATTGAGAGACAGAGAGAGAGCGTGAAATATCTATACAAGCTGTCAGTAGTCAAAATGCTTTATCTATACAAGCTGTAAACAGTCAAAGCGCTTTATATATACAAGCTGTCAGTAGTCACGACGCTTTATATATACAAGCTGTCAATAGTCCCGACGCTTTATCTAAGGAAACTGTCAATAGTCACAACGCTTTATCTATGCAAACTGTCAGTAATCACGAGACTTTATCTATACAAACTATCAGTCTAGTTTTTGTGAGAGAGAGAGAGAGACAGAGAATGAAAGTGAGTGAGAGAGAGTGAGTGAGAGAAAGTGAGAGAGAGAGACAGAGAGTGAGAGAGAGATGGAAAGTGAGAGAGAGAAATTAAAGCAACAAACTATAACACGTTACTCCGAACTTTAGCATACGCAGTAGTATCGTACTACCAGTACATCATGGACCTCAACTTTAGAAAGTATTTCTGGAATATTAACAGAAACGGGCACGTGCTCCGAATGACTGACATGTATAAACAAGGAAAACAAGTAGGAACAGCTCTATTACTTCACGAACACAAAGCTGTGAAGTTTCGGCGTTAGCCTTCATCATACAATCATAAACAGGGCGAAGAAATAGAGAGACGAGATTAAAATATAGAATCACATTAATCCGATGTTACAGAAATAAATAATCTTATGGAATGACTGACAACTCACTACAAAAAAATAGCACTAAGATGGACACCAGAGCGGAACAGAAGTAAGGATAGACCAAAAGAGACATGGAGAAGAACAAAGAAAGGATGTTGAGCAATAGAGGGCTCACCTGGGCAAGAGCGGATAAAAAGCAAAGGACAAGCGTTTGTGGAAAACCCTTGCGAAAGCCCCATGTGCCCTCGACACTTAAGGTTCAGATAGATAGATAGATAGATAGATAGATAGATAGATAGATAGATAGATAGATAGATAGATAGATAGATAGATAGATAGATAGATAGATAGATAGATAGATAGATAGATAGATAGATAGATAGATAGATAGATAGATAGATAGATAGATAGATAGATAGGTAACCACAAATCAAGTCCTAGTTAGAATAACTTTCTAAAATGTTTATTTCAAAGGCTACATCTCTACAGCTTCATCCTGTACAAACATAGAACTTGTGTAACACTTAGTAAGACATGGAAAAATCCACATGGTCATGCTGAGCACTTTATTAACCTTCAATTTTTTTAACAAGTATATTTTAATTTCTCTCTGTCAGTCTACATTTATATATGTTACTGTATGTTTATTGATTATAATATTACGTTTTGTTTGTACATGGATTGTACAAAGATGTGTTACTGTTTGCCCACTGTTTGTAATATTACGTATTACATGCTGATGTAAACGTGTGTTATTGTTTGCTCACTGATTGTACAAATACTTAACGCTAACGACTGTCTTCAACGTGAGTCACACAACCTACACAGAAACAGTCTCAACCTTTGAACTTTTCTTTGTCACTGGCAGAGCTACAGAGCCGGACACCCATACCATCTGTCCAGGCTGATGATGCTGCTGTTAAAAACATCGAGCTCAAAGAAAACGTTCGGAAGCTGGAGGAAATCAGCCGTGGCCAGGTAGAAAAGATCAAATCTCTAACAGAGAATCTACAGAAACTGGCACGTGATACACGCAGCTACACCAACACTGCCACGTCACCAACTTCACCAGGTTAGCATGTTGTTTTGACCTCAGCAAGGCTGGACACGCCCTGGGTCACACTAAATACTTGCTTCCACCCCCTTTTCACTCCTAAATGATATTTTAAAATCCAGCCTAAGTCAGTTTCTGGGAAGTCTGGAAAGTATGGGGGTCACGCCGAAAGTAGTGACTATTTTTTTTTAATCAGAATTTATAGACAGAGAAAATATAAATGCATTCCCTTAATATGCATCCTTTGCACTTCATGTAGAAGTCACATGACGTCACCATCATGTGTCACGTGGCCACGGGGAGCGTAAACAAAATGGGGGGGGGGGGTGCTGAAGTTTCGTTTCGTCAACGTGCTGTT
Source organism: Achatina immaculata (assembly GCA_009760885.1). Classification (NCBI taxonomy): domain Eukaryota; kingdom Metazoa; phylum Mollusca; class Gastropoda; order Stylommatophora; family Achatinidae; genus Lissachatina; species Lissachatina immaculata. The sequence goes on along the minus strand of CM019701.1, from coordinate 17,640,345 downwards.
ATTGATTTCCTTGTTAAAGAGGAAATCCCCGCTGCTGAAATTCATGAAAGACTTCAGTTTGCTTTTCGAGATGTCTGTATGGGTGCTAGCAGTGTTAAGAGGTGAGTGAAACGTTTTAAAGATGGAAATGCGAGCATCCAAGATATGCCTCGCAGCGGTCGCCCTCGAACTGCCTCCACTGAACACAACGTGGAAAGCGTTGACGACATCATTAAAGAAAACAGATGTGTCACAGTTTCTGAAATCGCTGTAAATCTTGGAATAGGACACAATGCAGTACAGGAAATTATTGAAACCCTAGGCTATAGAAATGTTTGTGCTACCAAAACAGTGCGTCTGTGCCGTCGGTCAGCTGGAATGAAATTCTATCGGAGAGTATTTTCAAACTTGCAGAACGATGGGGAAAATATGTGCATAGAAATGGAGATTATTTTGAAAAATGAAGAAAAGGATGTATGTTAAGCTGATACGTTTCTATTTTCTCTATCTATAAATTCTGATTTTTAAAAAGAATTTGCTCACGACTTTCGATATGACCCTCTTATCACCAGGAGATCTTCATATTCAGTACAATGCTGGCCCTGCTCTCCTGTCATGTCTATGGTGTCATGATATTTTCTCTCCTTGCATGTCTGTGGTATCATGGTGTCGTCTCTCCTTGCATGTCTGTGGTATCATGGTGTCGTCTCTCCTTGCATGCCTGTGGTATCATGGTGTCGTCTCTCTTTGCATGTCTGTGGCCTCATGTTGTCTTTGTCCTGACATGTCTGTGATGTAATGTTGTCTTTTCACTAACGTTTGTCACACCATGTGATTATGCCACTTCAAATGTCACTGTTAATTACTATTTTAAAACTGTGTGATAAACACATTTATGGAGACATTTTGAAAAAAAATATGTTTCATTCAACAATAGGATATTTCATTTCGTCAAATAATGGCAGTGACATATGTGGCAGAAAGCAATAACTATAATGACATTTGTGATAGAAACAGATGACGGTCATGATATTTTTTACTTTGAGTGTTACAATCCTCTGTTTTTGTTCTGAGTTCAGTTGCACAACAGCTGATTTAGCTATCATCTGCGTTCACTATGAACTTTGTACATTCATACATATGTACTGACTATCAGTATGTACTGTACTGTACAAAGAAAATGCATATATGTATGAGGTGATATCTGAAATTTTCTTGAAATTTTACTCGTAGTAACTGTACCGTTTGACAAATATGTTCTGAACACTGAAAGTCATTGAACGATCCTAACAAAGTGTCTCAGAACAGCGTGTACAGCGCCAATGGAATAATGACCTTTATTGTCCCTCGCGTATTTGTCTAAGGCCACAGTCACAACATTAAGATCCAGGAGCTTTCCAATACCACCTAGGAATACATTTATGATATATATATATATATATATATATATATATATATATATATATATATATGCTTTCTTTTCACATGTGTTTTATGACAGACAAAAGGATAAGTATACAACGTTAACTATCTGCTTTATGACAGAAGAAAAGATAATTATACACCATTAACTATCTGCTTTATGATCTAAGAAAAGATAATTACACACCGTTAACTATCTGCTTTATGATACAAGAAAAAATAATTATACAACGTTAACTATCTGCTTTATGATACAAGAAAAGATAATCATACACCATTAACTATCTGCTTTATGATAGAAGAAAAGATAATTATACAACGTTAACCATCTGCTTATGATACAAGAAAAGATCATTATACAACGTTAACTATCTGCTTTATGATACAAGAAACGATAATTATACAACGTTAACTATCTGCTTTATGATCTAAGAAAAGATAATTATACAACGTTAACTACCTGCTTTATGATACAAGAAACGATAATTATACAACGTTAACTATCTGCTTTATTATCTAAGAAAAGATAATTATACAATGTTAACTATCTGCTTTATGATACAAGAAACGATAATTATACAACGTTAACTATCTGCTTTATGATCTAAGAAAAGATAATTATACAACGTTAGCTATCTGCTTTATGATAGAAGAAAAGATAATTATACAACGTTAGCTATCTGCTCTATGAGAGCATGAATGATTTTTATAAAAGTCATTCTTTCATTATGTGACATGCGAACAGTTGTTGTGATAATGCTTCTCCATCTAGTGCGGTCCTTGGTGTTTACAGGCAAGTCACATAGTGGTCTTTTCTCGCTCCATCGGACCAGCCTATTGATGTATTTTTGTTCTCCGCCTCCTCTCTTTCCTCTTAGTTTTCCAATGATTGCCAGGTTCCCTGAGTACGGTCTATGTTTTTCATGGCCCGCCCACGCAATTTTGTTTTTTTTCTGACGATATTAACAAATGCGCCTCGTCCTGCAGTTTCTTTGTAGATTTCTTCTTTAAAAGTCTCTCCCCTGCTGGAATATTGTTTGTACCTGTTTGTGTAAAATTATATCCGGTTGCTTTCATTTTTCTCTTGTTATTTAGCTTACCTACTGATTCTGTAGTTGTCTTAGAAAGAAAGAAAGAAAGAAAGAAAGAAAGAAAGAAAGACTACCGCCCATCCTGTTTTTCTGCACATTTCTGGCGGCACATGTGCCGAAAGTGATTCAAGTCTGCTATAACGGGACGGACGTTTATGTTAGGGCGGCCAACAATTTGAAACAAGACAGATTTACCTAATTTCTTTTGTCTTGGTTATTTCACAAAGTCAAGATTCATTTTCCTCTCATGTCTTTGCTGAAGAAAGAAAGTTCAGATATCTCCCTCTCATGTCTTTGCTGAAGAAAGAAAGTTCAGATATTTCCCTCTCGTGTCTTTGCTGAAGAAAGAAAGTTCAAATATTTCCCTCTCATGTCTTTGCTGAAGAAAGAAAGTTCAGATATTTCCCTCTCATGTCTTTGCTGAAGAAAGAAAGTTCAAATATTTCCCTCTCATGTCTTTGCTGAAGAAAGAAAGTTCAAATATTTCCCTCTCATGTCTTTGCTAAAGAAAGAAAGTTCAGATATTTCCCTCTCATGTCTTTGCTGAAGAAAGAAAGTTCAGATATTTCCCTCTCATGTCTTTGCTGAAGAAAGAAAGTTCAGATATTTCCCTCTAATGTCTTTGCTGAAGAAAGAAAGTTCAAATATTTCCCTCTCATGTCTTTGCTGAAGAAAGAAAGTTCAGATATTTCGGCTGCGAGGAAAATGCGTGCCAAAACTGAATTTTGCAAATGTGACCCATTCATCTTTTTGTGTACAGAGAAAGTCTGATAAATTCTGAACAGAGATAAGATAGAAAAGTATATGCCAATACGTTCTGATAGATAGATAGAGATAGAGAGAGAGAGAGAGAGAGAGAGAGAGAGAAGAGACAGACAGACAGACAGACAGAGAGACAGAGGCAGAGAAACACCAATATTTTTTAAATTCGAATAAAGTATAGAATAAAACCAGCCCAGCAGATAACTCTTAGCTGAAATTATTTTGTTCACTTACTGCTGGTTATTTATGATTACATTTTCGCTCCAGGATAAACGAAGACGATGCTATGGTTAACTATGCAGAGCATAACACCGCAAACAGAATGTACCCGTTTTCTTTGTCAAAACAGCAAAGACATCTCCACTCATGTCACAACCTTGACATTATTTCTACACTGACCTCTTTGTACGGGCTGTAGAACTATAACTGTCAAAGATGACCTCTTTGTACAGTCTGTAGAACTATAACTATCAAAGACAACCTCTTCTGTCTCATTATCTTCCTCTTGCATCTTATATCATAAGTCCTTCCTGTACCGTTAAACGCCACATAGGGCTCGCATGGTAGTTCGCCAAGTTTTCCTTTTTTCGGCGAGCTTTTCAACCTTATCGAGGGATTTTATACTAAAGATCTGCTCAAGACAGCTTCTCCCTTTTCGAAATCCTGCTTGTTATTCTCTCATTGCACTATCCACTATATCTTTAAGTCTATTCAGAATAACTTTGCAAAATACTTTTGACACCACTGATAGTAAGGTTACTCCTCTGCAGTTATTGCAGTCGCTAAGGTTTCTTTTTATTTGGTATTTTAACAATTATCCCTTTTTTCCATTTAGAAAAGACTTTTTCTTCTTCCTACATTCCCTGTAATTGGCTTATGTGATCACTCTTAATAGCTTTTAACATTTGGCTGTTACTGTTTCGGGTTATTGTTATTGTTGCGAGTTTTTATAACAATTTCTTTTTTCCCCACCTATTTAGTGCCAGCATAAGGTTGATAGCCTTATACTCAACTCCCAGTTCAGGATATGGATGTTAGCTTTATACCCAACCCCCGGTTAAGGATAAGGCTGTTAGCCTTATACTCAACTCCCGATTAAGGATATGGTTGTTAGCTTTATACCCAACTCCCGGTTAAGGATAAGGTTGTTAGCTTTATACCCAACTCCCGGTTAAGGATAAGGTTGTTAGCTTTATACCCAACTCCCGGTTAAGAATAAGGTTGTTAGCTTTATACCCAACTCCTGGTTAAGGATAAGGTTGTTAGCTTTATACCCAACTTCTGGTTAAGGATAAGGTTGTTAGCTTTATACACAACTCCCGGTTAAGGATAAGGTTGTTAGCTTTATAATCAACTCCCGGTTAAGGATATGTGAGGAATCAAGATACAACCCGCTGATGTGTGCATCCCGGCAAGATACAACCCGCTGATGTGTGCATCCCGGCAAGATACAACCCGCTGATGTGTGCATTCCGGCAAGATACAACCCGCTGATGTGTGCATCCCGGCAAGATACAACCCGCTGATGTGTGCATCCCGGCAAGATACAACCCGCTGATGTGTGCATCCCGGCAAGATACAACCCGCTGATGTGTGCATTCCGGCAAGATACAACCCGCTGATGTGTGCATCCCGGCAAGATACAACCCGCTGATGTGTGCATCCCGGCAAGATACAACCCGCTGATGTGTGCATTCCGGCAAGATACAACCCGCTGATGTGTGCATCCCAGCAAGATACAACCCGCTGATGTGTGCATCCCGGCAAGATACAACCCGCTGATGTGTGCATCCCGGCAAGATACAACCCGCTGATGTGTGCATCCCGGCAAGATACAACCCGCTGATGTGTGCATTCCGGCAAGAGCGTTAAAAAGCGCCCGCAATTTTGCACGTCATCTGGAAGAAATTAGTGTCTCAGGATGTCTCAGTATGTCTCAGTATGTCTCAGTATGTCTCAGTATGTCTCAATATGTGTCAGGATGTCTCAGTATGTCTCAGTATGTCTCAATATGTCTCAGTATGTCTCAGTATGTCTCAATATATCTCAGTGTGTCTCAATTCTCACTATGTCTCAATGTGTCATTTAATATTTTCTAACGATGTCATTTTCATCCAATCGTTTTTTAAGATGACATTCTGAATGTAGAACCTTCCTCATTTGTGTTCGTACAAAGTGTGTCACTTGTAGGAATTAGAAGGTTGTCTAGAGCTCAGGCCCACAGATGCTGTGTGTGTCGTTTGTAAGAACTAGAAGGTTTCTAGAACTCAGACCCACAGACGCTGTGTGTGTCGTTTGTAAGAACTAGAAGGTTTCTAGAACTCAGACCCACAGACGCTGTGTGTTGGTTGTAGGAATTATAAAGTTAACTTGAGCTCAGACCCGCAGACGCTGTGTGTGTCGCTTGTAGGAATTAGAAAGTTTTCTAGAGCTCATACCTACAGATGCTGTGTCTGTCGCACGTAGGAATTAGAAAGTTATCTAGAATTCAGACCAGCAGACGCTGTGTGTGTCGCTTGTAGAAATTAGAAAGCTGTCTAGAGCTCAAACCTGCAGACACTGTTTGTGTCTCTTGTAGGGATTAGAAAGTTGTCTAGAGTTCAGATCGACAGACGCTGTGTGTGCTACTTGAAGGAATTAGAAAGTTGTCTACAGCTCAAACCCACAGACGCTGTGTGCGTCGGTTGTAAAAATTAGAAGATTTCTAGAGCTCAGACCCATAGACGCTGTGTGTGTCGCTTGTAAGAATTAGAAAGTTGCCCACAAGTCAGGCCTACAGACGCTGTGTGTGTCTCTTGTAGGAATTAGAAAGTTGTCCAGAGCTGAGACCCTCTGAAGGCCGCCTGGATTTGTTCCAGTTTTCTCTGCCTGATCATTGTCTCCGCTGTAAACTTCATGAGCAAGAAAAAGAAGAAAGTGACACCATTTTTAGTTCCTGGATCTAATTACATCATCATTTAGCTCCTGGATCTACTTACACTGTTATTTAGTTACTGAATCTACTTACATTGTTATTTAGTTACTGAATCTACTTACATTGTTATTTAGTTACTGAATCTGCTTACATTGTTATTTAGTTACTGAATCTACTTACATTGTTATTTAGTTACTGAATCTACTTACATCTTCATTTAAGTTCTGAGTCTGCTTAAATCATCATTTAGTTACTGGGTATACTTACATTATTATTAATTCCTGGGTATACTTGCGTCATCATTTCATTCTTGGGTCTACTTACAATTCAAGGGCCATACCGCATGGCGTAGGCGATCATTTCTCTCCACAATTCCCTGTCTTTAGACTTGTTTATGAGATACGCCAGTGACTTTCTTCCTAGCCACACTGACAGCCCATCCAGTAACTTCTGTCTCTGTTTTCCTCTGTTTCTTCTTCCTTCGGTTTTTCCAGTTGCCACAGTGTGTTCAATTTTCCTCTTCTCAGGAAATGTCCTATAAATCTCACTTGTCTGTCTCTGACCTTTGCTATAATTTGCTTTTTAACTCCTGCCTCTCTTAAGACTTCTTCATTGGTTTTTCTTTTTTTTTTGGCTGTCCATGGTACCTTCAACATCCTACTCATAAACCACATCTCCATGCCCTCCATTTCTCACTGTACTCTCTTATTCATAGACCATGCTTCACAACCATAAAACAAAATTGGCTCTATGTAACATTTAAGTACTTGTTTCTATTGATATGGATCTGTTGCACAAGATGTGTCTCATTGTCTGGAATGCTGACTTGGCCTGAGCACGTCTACTTTTTATTTCGTTGTGACATTTCCCATCAGCTGTTATAATTGTTCCTAAGTACTTGAATCTATCACAACTTGTTTCAGATTTGTGCCATCGATTGTAATGCTACATTTTGCTGGTATTCTTTTCTTTGGGTCTACTTACATTATCATTTAATTCCTGGATTTACTTACATTGTCATTTAGTTCTTGGGTCTACTTACATCATTATTTAGTTCCTGGGTATACTTGCATCATCAGTTAGTATAACACTGACAAGTTGTGAACTCTTATTCTTGATGACTGAAGACATTAGTGTTCTTTACTATCATATTACTGGAGAAGATGTTCTTTACTATCATATTACTGGATAAGATGTTCTTTACTATCATATTACTGGAGAAGATGTTCTATACTATCATATTACTGGAGAAGATGTTCTATACTATCATATTACTGGAGAAGATGTTCTTTACTATCATATTACTGGAGAAGATGTTCTTTACTATCATATTACTGGAGAAGATGTTCTTTACTATCATATTACTGGAGAAGATGTTCTTTACTATCATATTACTGGAGAAGATGTTCTTTACTATCATATTACTGGAGAAGATGTTCTTTACTATCATATTACTGGATAAGATGTTCTTTACTATCATATTACTGGAGATGTTCTTTATTATCATATTACTGGATAAGATGTTCTTTAATCAACACACCACACATTGAGGTTTCACAAATAACGGCACCATTATAATATTGAAGTTTGTGAATCACATATTTCTGAATAGTCCCCTGTTATAGAACTGAAGCTTAAAGGTGTTCTTTGATTAACACATGACAGGTTTCACAAAACTTTAGCACTTCACTAAATCTAGAGCAAGTCCGATGAAAATGTTCACTACATTATTTTTTTTAGTTCTGACAAATAAGTTCAAGATGTATTGTCGACTACGTCACTTGGATTGAAACACTTAATCATTTGTTCACAATATCAAACTCTAACATATTCTACATGCAGCATTTCTTAGTTTCTCAACTTCACAATATTCTACACTTGATACGAGAACATTTCCTATCTCAGTATTATATCACATCTGCAACACGTGGTCAACTAGTTTCTCGTCTAAAAGCACTGTACTCAAAGTTTCACAAGTGTCAGTTCTTCTTAATCACTTGAAAACCATCTTCCGTCTAACACTTACTTCTGATTTTATATCGTCTCGTCCTCTTTCTTCTCTTGTCTGTCTTCTGATTTCTTCTGACGGTCTTCCTCGGCCGTCTCTCAATCACAGTGTACTAATGAGCAAAGTCTACTTGCCTCTTCTCTGGACTTCTGTTCTTATCTCTCATCTGATGGCTTCTCGGCTGTTCTGGTCGGACCTTCTTTCTTCACTCTTGACTGTCCACGTGCACTGACCATCCTTCTTGCAGTTCTGGTCAGTCGCTACTTGCCGGACCGACGGTGTTCTGACGATCTCCCTCCTCCTCTCTTCTACTTGGGACCTCCTCTGTCTTTTCTTCTTCCTCTTCTGTCTTTTCTTCTTCCTCCTCTGTCTCTTCTTCTTCCTCCTCTGTCTCTTCTTCTTCCTCCTCTGTCTCTTCTTCTTCCTCTTCTGTCTCTTCTTCTTCCTCCTCTGTCTCCTCTCTCTTCTACTTCCGTCCTCGGGACCTCCTCTGTCTCTTCTTCTTCCTCCTCTGTCTCTTCTTCTTCCTCCTCTGTCTTTTCTTCTTCCTCTGTCTCTTCTTCCTCCTCTGTCTCTTCTTCTTCCTCCTCTGTCTTTTCTTCTTCCTCCTCTGTCTCTTCTTCTTCCTCCTCTGTCTCTTCTTCTTCCTCCTCTGTCTCTTCTTCTTCCTCCTCTGTCTCTTCTTCTTCCTCCTCTGTCTCTTCTTCTTCCTCCTCTGTCTCTTCTTCTTCCTCCTCTGTCTCTTCTTCCTCCTCTGTCTCTTCTCTCTTCTACTTCTGTATTTCTTCGTCCTATATGGTTCCCCTTGTCTCTCCTGTCACCTTTTTATCTTCAAGTCCAGCTTGACGGATTAACCAATAAGTATTTTGGCTCCACCCTTCAGATGTCCACTGATTCCCATGAGCGTTCTGATTGTTCGTCATTCAAACTGCACTGTGACTTATCTCTCGTAAGTCAATTGTCCAATAGGCCACGCCTCTAAATATTCAATTGGTAAGCTGGCCAAGTTGGTCATTCCTTTATTTAAAAACCGTGTACAGTAGCGTCCTAACGCATGTCATGCGCGTCAGTCCCGTCTATACAATTGTTATTTACCTAAATCATTATCTCGCTCTTTCACATGTCGAAGGTTTTATTGTCTCCTAGCTTTTCATTGTGTCTGCCTCTTCTATTCGTCTTTTCTATTGTTTACACATGTCAACGTCCAGTCACTGTTTTGTTATTACTGGACCATTCTACTTTCTGGCGTCCTTCCTTTGTATTACCTATATTTCAGCGTCACTGAGTCTCGTCTTTTTCTATTCACTGTTTCCACTGTTTATTTTTGTCTGAGACTTGTTACCGTGTCAAGGAAGTTTTATATCTTTCTCTTTCTTTTTCTACCTACTTTCTCTGTCGCTATTCGATGTTGCTATTTTCTTTACAGTATATTTTCATAATCATATTCATTAATAATAATAATAATAATAGTAATCATTACTTACAAGGCCATGCTACATTAGTTCTTGGGTTTACTTATATTATCATTTAGATTCTGGGTTTACTTACATTATTATTTAGTTCATGGATCTACTTACATTATTATTTAGTTCCTGGGTATACTTGCATTATTATTTATTTCTTGGGTCTACTTACACTATCATTTTGTTCCTCTGTCTACTTAGTTTATGTGTCTACTTACATTATTATTTACTTTCTGAGTATACGTTCATCATCATTTAATTCTTGCATCTACTTACATCGATCATTTAGTTCACGGGTTTACTTACATTATCATTAAGTTCTTGGATCTACTTACATTATTATTTATTTCCTGGGTATACTTGCATCATCATTTAGTTCTTGGGTCTACTTACATCATTATTTAGTTCGAGGTCAGAGATGTTGATTCAGTTATGAGACATTTGATGGAGTCAGGCTGGAAGTCGCGCCACGTGGAGGCACCTGAAGATCGCAGGAAAAAGTTGCAGGTGTAGCTTGTGCCAGTCACCGGTTTTCTTCTGTAGAGTCTAGTTTTAACAATAATGTGCCTCGACATACCTCCAGCTCTCTGCACATCACAATGCACTAGCGCACTTCTAGCAAGCTCTCTCCCTGCACATTACAGTGCACCGGCGCACCTCTAGCTAGCTCTCTCCCTGCACGTTACAGTGCACCGGCGCATCTCTAGCTAGCTCTCTCCCTATACATTACAGTGCTGCTGCACACCTCTAGCTAGCTCTCTCCCTGCACTTCACAATGCACTAGGGCACCTCTAGCTAGCTCTCTCCCTGCACGTTACAGTGCACCGGCGCATCTCTAGCTAGCTCTCTCCCTGCACATTACAGTGCACCAGCGCACATCTAGCTAGCTCTCTCCCTGTGTAGCATGGCCTTGTAAGTAATGATTATAGTTGTTGTTGTTATTATTATTATTATTATTATTAATAAATATGATAATGAAAATATACTGTATACAAAATAGTAACATCGAATAGCAACAGAGAAAAGTGGATAGGAAAGGAAGAGAAAGATATAAAACTTCCATGACACGGGAACAAGACGCGGACAAAAGTAAACAGTGGAAACAGTGAATAGAAAAAGATGAGACTCAGTGACGCTGACATATAGGTAAAACAAAGGTAGACGCCAGAAAGTAGGATGGTCCAGTGATAACAAAACGGTGACTGGACGCTGACACGTGTAAACAATAAAAAAGACGAATAGAAAAGGCAGACACAATGAAAAAGACAGGAGACAATAAAACCTACGACATGTGAAAGAACAAGATAGTGAAGCCAAAATACTTATTAATCAAGCTGGACTTGAAGATGAGCGGAGAGACAGGAAGAGGACCAAGAAGAACGAAGAAGTTCGGAAGTAGAGGAAGAAGGAAGAAGAAGTACGAAAATAGAAGAGAGAGGAGACAGAGGAGGAAGAATCAAGTAGAACCACAAAGAAGAACCAAGAGGGACCAAGTAGGACGAAGAAGTACGGGAATACAGGAGAGGAACCAAGAAGAAAGAACAAAAAAAAAAAAGAAGCACGGAGAGACATGAGAGGACAAAGAAGTACAGAAATCCTGGAGAGAGGAGACTGGGCCGAAGACAGAAGAACAGACAATCAGAGAACCAAGAAGAAGAAGTAGAGGAGAGAGGAGACTGAGCCGAAGACGGAAGAACAGACAATCAGAGAACCAAGAAGAAGAAGTAGAGGAGAGAGGAGACTGGGCCGAAGACGGAAGAACAGACAATCAGAGAACTAAGAAGAAGAAGTAAAGGAGAGAGGAGACTGAGCCGAAGACGGAAGAACAGACAATCAGAGAACCAAGAAGAAGAAGTAGAGGAGAGAGGAGACAGAGGACGGAGCCCCAAGACAGAAAAACAAACCAAGAAGAACCAAGAAGTACGGAAGTAGAGAAGAGAAGAATAGCAGAAGGAGAACACACTCCAGAGAAGACACGAGAGAGAGAGAGAGAGAGAGAGAGAGAGAGAGAGAGAAGACGTAGGCAACGACAGATAGAACAGATGGACAATTAGAGCAATATATACTCAGGAAAAGCAGTTTTGAAGAAATAGTTTTAGGACAGATTGAAGCTGTGTTTCAAGTGATTACGAAGAATTGATACTTGTGAAACTTCGAGTACAGTGGTTTAGTCGTGTAACTGATTGACCACATATTGCAGATCTGATATAGTACTAAGATAGGAAATGTTCTCGTATCAAGTGTAGAATATTGTGAATTTGAGAAATTGAGAAATCTGCATGTAGAATATGACAGAGTTTGATATTGTGAACAAATTATTAACTCGCCTGGTGTGAGGTGGTTGGCTATCTACACTGCCCTGGTCCAACTTCAGCATTTTGTGGTCGTGACCGCTACACTTCCTAGTTGTGACCAGGACGGAGGTTATGTCCAGGAGGACGAATCCTCGCCACTAGTGACTTCCATCCCTGGGTTGAGCAGGTTTAAGCATATTATCTCAGTATGGGCGTGTTTAGGAAGTGACCGACCTCTAGAGCGGAGATACCGGGACAAGCATAGCCATCAAGTTTCACCCCTGGTGTAAGCCGGCTTAGGCATATTTCACCAGTATGAGTATATTTCGGACGTGGCCAGCCTCTAGAGCAGAGGTTTCTTGGTATGAGTAGCTCTCGCCGCGATACTACTGGACATACCAATTAAGCTTCACTATATCCTTTCCATCGCCTTTTCGCATCGGCGCCACACAGCAACCTTAATTGTTTTTCCGCATTTTCCTCCTTGGCCTGGAGGAGTTTCTCTCACGCGCGGCATCCGAAGAATCTCCCCAGCAGTGTAGAAAATAATAAAAGCGCAAGCCCTTACTATTCACTTATACCACACCAAAAGCAAAGTGTTGGTACAGAGTCAGCGGAGGCTGTTGATTCCTGGTTGTCTGATGAGTTCAGTCTTTTGCAAGAATTAGTCACCAGGACAGAAATATCAGCTAATTTGCGTCATGCTTAAGACACTCTTCTAGCAGTACTTGACTACCAGGATAACACACTTGACGCACCAGAAGCTTGTCTATAGAACATGGCAGGAGACCAGCTGAACAATCCTGACACCGAATATGCGGAAGTAGTCGTGTCAGAGTGGACATCTACACATAGTGATGACCACACAGAGTGGACATCTACACATACTGATGACCACACAGAGTGGACATCTACACATAGTGACTACCACACAGAGTGGACATCTACACATACTGATCACCACACAGAGTGGACATCTACACATAGTGATGACCACACAGAGTGGACATCTACACATACTGATGACCAAACAGAGTGGACATCTACACATACTGATCACCACACAGAGTGGACATCTACACATAGTGATGACCACACAGAGTGGACATCTACACATACTGATGACCACACAGAGTGGACATCTACACATACTGATGACCACACAGAGTAGACATCTACACATACTGATCACCACACAGAGTAGACATCTACACATACTGATGACCACACAGAGTGGACATCTACACATACTGATGACCACACAGAGTAGACATCTACACATAGTGATGACCACACAGAGTGGACATCTACACATAGTGATGACCACACAGAGTGGACATCTACACATACTGATGACCACACAGAGTGGACATCTACACATAGTGATGACCACACAGAGTGGACATCTACACATACTGATCTTGTGGTCATCAGTATGAATAGCTCTCGCCGCGATACTACTGGACATACCAATTAAGCTTCACTATATCCTTTCCATCGCCTTTTCGCATCGGCGCCACACAGCAACCTTAATTGTTTTTCCGCATTTTCCTCCTTGGCCTGGAGGAGTTTCTCTCACGCGCGGCATCCGAAGAATCTCCCCAGCAGTGTAGAACCAAGAGGGACCAAGTAGGACATCTACACATACTGATCACCACACAGAGTAGACATCTACACATACTGATCACCACACAGAGTAGACATCTACACATACTGATGACCACACAGAGTGGACATCTACACATACTGATGACCACACAGAGTAGACATCTACACATACTGATGACCACACAGAGTAGACATCTACACATACTGATGACCACACAGAGTGGACATCTACACATACTGATGACCACACAGAGTAGACATCTACACATAGTGATGACCACACAGAGTAGACATCTACACATACTGATCACCACACAAAGAAGACATCTACACATACTGATCACCACACAGAGTAGACATCTACACATACTGATGACCACACAGAGTGGACATCTACACATACTGATGACCACACAGAGTAGACATCTACACATACTGATGACCACACAGAGTAGACATCTACACATACTGATGACCACACAGAGTGGACATCTACACATACTGATGACCACACAGAGTAGACATCTACACATAGTGATGACCACACAGAGTAGACATCTACACATACTGATCACCACACAGAGTAGACATCTACACATACTGATCACCACACAGAGTAGACATCTACACATACTGATCACCACACAGAGTAGACATCTACACATACTGATCACCACACAGAGTGGACATCTACACATACTGATCACCACACAGAGTGGACATCTACACATACTGATGACCACACAGTGCAGCACGTAACTCCCCTTGTGCTGAAATCACAAGATCCTGGTCTACCTACTACTATCATGTGCATCACAAACCACAGTTGTCCAGAGTCACTTGATGATCGAAGTTCTCTGGAAACTTCAACTTCTGGCATAGGGCCATCAGTTCCTTTTAGCCAGGAAGTAATAAATGCTGTCAAGGTGTTGGTAAAGACCCTCATCAAAGACATGGCTGTCGAAATAAAACAGTCTCTCAGCAGCGAAAATGATAGTCTCAGGAGAGAATCATGACTCTCAGAGAAGAAAATCATAGCATGAAATGTGTTATTGATTTGATGCAGTCAGAAACTTTCAGTCAAAATAACATTCAAGAAAAAAGCGTCGAGAAAGTTTCTACAGATGAAAGTGACCCAGATCCGGGGACAGAATCACAAGCTGAGCCACTGTAACCGATTCATCAAATAAATCCCGACAGGAACTTGAGCTTACGCCCAGACAGCGCAGTCAAGAATCATCAGAAGAGCTGAAAGAAGTCAACACAATGTACCCCGTTAATGTACAACAAGTTTGAAGTTTTGCAGGACAATTCAGCAACAAGCAGTCAACAGGCGCCTACATCAACAAAAACAGACATGGTTCACAAGCATTCCTCTCAGCAGCCTCCAAATCGAAATCACTGCCAGCACCATCCCAGTCACCAGAACAACTTCCACATCAAAGAAAACACTAATCTTCTGGTGATTGGAGACTTCCTAATGAAAGAAATCTATGCTGATGGGGTGTCCATCTCAGCGGAGGACATAGTCTTAGTGATTCCGGTACCAGGGACTGGTATCATGAAAATAATAGGAACACTGAGAAGCCTGAACGTCGACCCAAAGATCATGAGGACGACAGTTCATGTTAGCATCAACGATAGCATGAATGGTTTGACTCTTAGACCCTGCGATCTTCATGTCCTGATATCTACAGTTAAACAGAAATTTCCAACCACGTCAATCATACCTGCCTGCTCTGTTGCTGGGCATCGCTTGGCACACAGCAACAGAATTCTCAGCACACTATGCCACCAAAACAACTTAAGTTTCATCCGCAGCACCTCGTTCTTCTCTTTAGAGTCTGGAGCTCCAAAGAAAAGACTTTATAGTGACTAGATCCACACCAACAAGATCGGTACTAGCATATTAGCTAAAAATATCAAGTACCCGCTCTAACACAGCAGGACAGAGTGCCACCGTCAGGCAACATAAAGCAGGACAGAGTGCCACCGTCAGGCAACATATAGCAGGGCAGATTGCCACCGCCAGGCAACATAAAGCAGGACAGAGTACCACCGTCAGGCAACATAAAACAGCGAAGACAAGTAAAAACCCGTAACACACGGGATACCACCTCTTCTCTGCTTACGCAACCCCCTGTGTCCTCCAAAAACCTCACTACCTGCCCCCATACCAACTCCAACTCCAGCTCCTTTATCCTCTCCATATGACCCATCCTCTTCTTAGGACTCCAAGTTCCCGCCCCTTCCCACTCGGCAGCCCCAACCACCCAGGCAAACTACTGCTAACACAGCCCAGAATATACCACACCCACCAACCATCCTGGCAAACTACTGCTAACACAACCCAGAATATACCACACCCACCAACCATCCTGGCAAACTACTGCTAACACAGCCCAGAATATACCACACCCACCAACCATCCTGGTAAACTACTGCTAACACAGCCCAGAATATACCACACCCACCAACCATCCTGGCAAACTACTGCTAACACAACCCAGAATCTACCACACCCACCAACCATCCTGGCAAACTACTGCTAACACAACCCAGAATCTACCACACTCACCAACCATCCTGGTAAACTACTGCTAACACAACCCAGAATATACCACACCCACCAACCATCCTGGCAAACTACTGCTAACACAACCCAGAATCTACCACACTCACCAACCATCCTGGCAAACTACTGCTAACACAACCCAGAATCTACAACACCCACCAACCATCCAGTCAAACCACTGCTAACACAACCCAGAATCTACCTACCCACCGCAGTAGAATCAAGATTTACATTATCTCACGCAGTTCAGCCCAGCAGCTTTAAGCCAAGCCTTCATGATGTCTGTCATCCACAAGCAACACATGTCACCCATGTTCAGACAATAAGAACTGTGACATTTCATGAAATATCTTGTTATTCAATTATCTATCATTGTAACCTTACTATTACTAGTTGTAGAAAATGGCCCAGATAGTTGATGAGTGGCTACGAAAGGAAGGTCTCAGAACTGGTCATTTAAACATTTACCGGCTGTTAGGGAAACTTTCTGAGGCAACTAACATAGTTAATCATAACTTCCATGTCTTTGGCTTTTCAGAAAGTCATCTAAACAAAAATATAACTGACGAAGACATTAGGATAAACGGTTATAATTTACTTCGACGTGACCCTACTAGGAAGCTTGAGACAGGTTTAGTTGTATATGTCACCACAGCCATACACTCTTGTCGTAGAACAGACCTTGAGACAGGATTAGTTGTATATGTCACCACAGCCATACACTCTTGCCGTAGAACAGGCCTTGATACACCAGATATTGAATGTATATGGTTGGAAATCAGACTTACAGAGCAGAGCCCAATCTTAAATCTGCATCATAATCCAAATGCAACAGCATCTTGGTATGATCACTTTTGTCTTTTAATTTAAACGATATGATTGTTCTTGGAGATTTCAATATTAATAACAGACAAACAGATGCTACATGGAATGATATTGTTTTATCATACAATTTATCCCAAATTATCACTAAACCTACCAGAGTAACTAAAACATCATCCACACTAATAGATCACATATATGTAGCTCATCCAGAAAACATTATAGAATGTAAAGGCCCTCACACATCACTGAGTTATCACTATCTGGTCTGTTGCACATGGACACGCATTGGCTCGAAAATTCCCAAAAATAAACATACCAGTATTAAATTTAGAAGTTTTAGCAAATTCAGCTTAGAATCATTTCTGAAAGAGTTACAAGCAGCACCTCTAGATCATGTGTACCAACTAACTGACCCTGATAAGGCCCTGGAATACTGGATAAAAACCTTCAGGGATATATTTGACAAGCATGTTCCTATTAAAAGGTGAGAGTTAAACATCAAGTGAAGTCCCGCAGGATAACACCTGAGATATTGCAAGTCGTGAGGTTTCCCTTGGGATCAGGCCCACAAAATTAAGGAATTCACTAGCTACTGATTACTTAGAAATAGAGTTCAGTATTTAGTTAGACAAGAAAAGAGAAATTACTTTAGGAACCTGGTTCAGAATAAACCAGACAGTAAGTCTGTCTGGAAAGCAATTAACATTCTTGCAAACAAGAGAAAACAGTCTGACTTGCAGAGTTATAATCATGTGCCCGCTTGTGAAGAGTTCAGCAATCACTTCAGATAAGAAGTCAATATCTTAAAATCTTCACTATCAATCCCTAATTTTGATTTAAGCAAACTAAATAAATTTATAGGTAGCACATGTGCAAATCTAAAGCAACCCAGTATACCCTTCATGTCAGTTATTGAAGTTTACAATTATCTTTCATCTTTAAAGAACAACACAACAGGTCTTGATAAAATCAGCAACAAGATATTAGCTACTCTGCCCCAGTAATTACAGATACACTAACATATATTTATAATCAGCGCATTGCACATTGTCATTTTCCGCAGGCTTTTAAGATTGCAAAAATATATCCACTTTTTAAATCTGGTTTGGACAAAAATCCCTCAAGCTATAGATCAATTTCCATTCTATTGACTTTGTCAAAACCACTAGAAAAACATATACAAAAAACAACCTTAAAACACATGCAAGAAAATGACTTGATTGTTGATTGTCAGTCAGGTTTTAGGCCGAAACATTCCTGCCACACAGCTCTCACAAAGATGATAGAATGTTGGTTATCTAATATAAACAATGATAAATTATGTGGTGCTGTCTTTGTTGACTTTAAAAAAGCATTTGACATGATTGATCATGAAATCCTAGTTAGAAAGCTTGAGACTTATATAGATTACACCCTGACTTGACAAAATTTATTACATCTTTTCTTTCCAACAGACAGCAGGTAGTTTGACTCAGAAACTCTAAGTTAAGTTCATCTGTGGTTGATAATGGCATTCCACAAAGATCTATTCTTGGTCCTTTCCTGTTTACCATCTACATCAATGATCTTCCACTTCATCTCAAAAAATCATCTTGTGACATCTTTGCTGATGACTGCATAGTTTACACTAGTGACAATGACTGTATTAACCTGGAGTCGACTCTTCAAATTGAAATAAACAATCTAATTAACTGGAGCAATAACAACAGAATGCTCATAAACACCAGCAAAACAAAATCCATGCTCATTACAACAAGACAGAAATTAACAAATTCACCAACAACAACACTACACCTCCATGCTGGAACTACACAGATAGAGAATGTTAGTGAACATAAAACTCTAGGTCTCATCATTGACCACCACCTCAGCTGGAATCATCATTTAGACAATCTAACCAAACTCATTGCACAAAAAGTTTACTAATTTACTAAAATTAAACATTTTCTTGACATAGACACCAGAAAAATATACTAAATATCACAGATACAAACACACTTGGACTACTGCTCCACAGTTTGGGATGGTTATTCCATGTCAAACATGAAAAGACTTTACTCACTTCAAAAACGAGCAGTAAAGCTTATAGATGACAAACATGCAGCATGTATTACAAATAAAGACAAACATCTTGATATTCTACCCCTCAAGAAGAGATTCCTTTTCAACAAGGCCAAGTTAATTCATAAAATTCTATCGCATAATGCTCCACCCTATCTGTGGTCGTTGTTCAAATCCAACCCAAAACACAGTCAAAGCTTAAGCAATTGTATTATCCCAAAACCAAGGCTTGATATGTTTAAAAAAAAGCTTCTCTTACTCAACTGCCCACCTTTTGAATGCCCTACCATTTCATGTAAAACGTATAAGTAATATTCGTTCTTATAACTTTAAACTTTGTCAACATCTGTTTGATATGGGCTATATGCCTCCCTAATCATAATTTAAAGTAGTTTAAAGTATGGCTTGAGTGTTGTAACTTTTTTTAATACTGCTTTTCTATAAATTTGTTAGTTTTGAATGAATGTAAGAATACACATTTATTTCATGTTGTTGCATAAAACAGACTGTAGAGTGTATGGACAAGAGATAAGTTTATTATTTATTTATGCAATCATTTAATGTGTCTTCATGATTATTATGCTCATTAACAAATGCTGAATGACTGTGACTGAGTGAAAGCTGTATGATGAAGGGTAGAATGTTAGACGGGCCTGCGTGCCCAATTGTTAACTCTTTGAAAATAAAGTATGTTCGTTCGTTCTCTACATTACAGTGCCCCGGCACACCTCTAGCTCTCTCCTTGCACATTACTGTGCCCCGGCACACTTCTAACTCTCTCTCTCTCTCTCTCTCTCTCTCTCTCTCTCTCTCTCTCTCTCTTTATTGAAAAATAAAGATTAATTCATTCATTCTCTGTTTAAATTTAGCCCAAAGTGCAGCCAACGCTTGAACAACATATGTCTTCCAAAACCTAGACTTGATCTTTACAAGAAAAGCTTTAGTTATTCTGCTGCTCATCTTTGGAATACCCTCCCATCCTATATAAAAAATATAAATTATACTCCTTCCTACAACTACAAGCTTTCCCAATATCTATTTGATGTCGACTACATGCCTCCATGAATTATAAAACTTAAAAGTTATCTTAAACTGCTCTTACAGACACCGAATACAATTAATTGTTTTCTGAATAGTCCCGAAATTTATGTTTAGTAGATAGTCATTTATAATGTGCGTAGTTACTTCTGTACTGAGTGAATGTTTAAGAGCGAAACGTAAATGTTCTATTTTATTTTATATCTCTCAGCTTCAATGTTAGTTATGTTTGTTATATGAACAGCATATTTGTAGAATGTCTGGAATAGAGTGAAAGATGTATGATAAAGGGCAGAATGTCAGACGGGCCTGCGTGCCCAATTCTTAACCCTTTTGAAATAAAGATCAATCAATCAATCAATCAATCAATCAATCCATTACAGTGCCCCGGCGCACCATTTGAAAACAAACTACGCTCTACAGAACAAAATCGGTGATTGGCACACAGCTACTTCTAGAATTTTTTACTATGATCTTCCCATCCAGGTGCCTTGACCTGGAGTCCATATGTCCATGGTACGACTAAAATAGAATTGTATGGTATGGTTTGTGCCAAGACACGGCACTAATTAAAGTAATTCACAATTGTGTAAAGCCGCCACCCAAGTGATAAACTGAATTACTTTTTCTTCCTCTATCTACTGATTACATCTGAGGAATTTTAATGTGCAACTGAGAACGAACACATCTCAACAGATTGAGAACCACTAACACTGAAATTGATAATAACAATTACACATATTTATTATTAGAAAAATGAGTGGTAAATAAGTGAGGAAGTAGCAATAAATTGAGTAAACAGATGAATAATCCAAATCCTCAACCCAGCGAGAACTAGTTCGCCATATAGGGATAGAGTGGACAACAATCACTCTCAGCTAGGAAAAACAGGCATTCAACATGATGGGATAAGAGCCAACTTTCTAACTCAATGAAAATTCCATGCATCCTTCCATACAACATCACATCACCAAAAATATCGGACTTAAGATCCTCAAAAATCTCAGTAGAACTAATTCACATTTCTTCAGTTACAAACTATTTCTAACAGCTCGTAGCTGCATCAGAAATTTACACATTAGATCCATGAGGAAAAAAAAAAAAACTAACAGTTCACATCCTAGCATCTGAAACATCCTTCTCAGTCAAACTGTACATAATCCTATGTAAGAGTTTGGTCCTTAAATATGAACCACAATTCTTATTTCTAAATCTTCCCGAAGATTCTATCTCGTGGAAGATGAAAATCATGATTAAAACGTTTCTGCTTAAAATCTTAATCCGTGCAAAAATTATCTGTTTATGACCTTGGACAATAAACTAAAAACAATATTCCTATTTTAAGCTTTTCTGTAACTAAAAATAACGAATTAAACAAACGTGTCCTAATTAACTTCAGTTAACTGTCAAAAATCCCGTTCCTGGACATGACAAGAAATGGCCTTCAGCGTGTCAAACTAAACTTATAGTTGAACTGTACTTAACACACAAAAAAACTAAGGGCGCTAACAACTACGTCAGTCTAACAAATAAATCCCTGGTTAACTCCCCTATAAAGTTAAATAAAATATCAGAATTCCAGACTTAAGGAATTCTGTTATATGACTTCCAGCATGGCTCCACCAAATGTCCCATAACTGGATGATCATCGGCCCCTATATCTTACCTCAGACAACAGCAACTTCCAAGGATCCAGGCAGTCTCCCCGAACCCCGACGCGGTTGTCCGTGCTCACCAGTTCCACTTGCATGATTCCTTTGTCTTCTTGGCCTCGTCGTACACAGACTTAGCCAAACTGTACGCATTATCGTACACCTGCTAGCCATACTGTACTTATACACATTATCGTACACCTGCTAGCCATACTGTACTTGTACACATTATCGTACACCTGCTAGCCAAACTGTACTTGTACACATTATCGTACACCTGCTAGCCATACTGTACTTGTACACATTATCGTACACCTGCTAGCCATACTGTACTTGTACACATTATCGTACACCTGCTAGCCATACTGTACTTGTACACATTATCGTACACCTGCTAGTCAAACTGTACTTGTCTATATTACCGTACATGTTAAACGTGGAGAGTTGCCAACATCAACAGTCTCACCTTCGGAAGCAGCTTCGTTACTGTGCGAAACTAATTTTGTGTACCTCACAGTTACATAGATATATATAATTGTTATTTGTGTATTATTAGTGTAGTTAGTGAAGTGGCAGTTGTTCTTTGTAGTGGCAGTTGTTCTTTGTAGTGGCAGTTCTTTTTTAACTTCATCTCTTTACTTTGAAACTTGGTAGTAAGAAGAAAAAAAGACTGGGGTAGAATGATTTGTTGAACACTGCGTTGTGCTGCTGTTAGGTGAGGTTACCCACAGAAACTCCTGTAGATTCGTATAGAAATCACCGACCTCATAAGTGTTCTATACAGCGCCGTACTAAGCAGTTACAAGAGCGAGAACTGTGTGGATTTCATGATCAACTGTAAGTACATGTAGTATGTATCAATGATGACGTTAGCATGTCAGCTCTGCGTGGTTGGTTGCCTACATGGGCGGGGTCTTCACCCCCTCTATAAGTAGTGTGTATCAATAATAAGGCTTGGACTTTTTGATATAAGGTACAACTGCACCTGTCTTTTTCCTCGCATCAAGTACTTTCCGAAATACAGGTTTTCTCAACACAGCTTTTTTTTTTTAATGAAGAATTAAACACAGTTTACAGACATAAGCGGGAAATTACATGTACATGTGAACTGTTTTTATCATCTTTTTATTACCTTTTCTTTTCGCGACATTTAATTGTTACAAAATGCTCACATGCTGAAGCAAAGTCTAAATTGACTAATTATCCTCTATACAATCATCATCATCATCATCATTCCGCTGGCCTGATTATCCTCCATACAAACTGAGCAACATCATCATCATCATCATCCAACTGACCTGATTATCCTCCATACAAACTGAGATCATCATCATCATCATCATCCAACTGACCTGATTATCCCCCATACAAACTGAGCATCATCATCATCTTCATCATCATCATCATCATCCCACTGACGTGATTATCCTCCATACAAACTCAGCATCATAATCATCTTCATCATCAACATCATCATCATCATCATCCAACTGACCTGATTATCTATTCCCCATAGAAACTGAGCATCATCATCATCATCATCTTCATCATCCCACTGACCTAATTATCCTCCAACCAATTTCGCTGGTTGCAGTTTATTCGACTTTTAGTAACTGACGACCTCCACAAGTTTCGGTTTTTCTCGTTTTTTAATCTATAATTTACCGGCGATTGCGGTTTAGAATAAGACCGATGAAAAAGGTTTTTGCCGAAATATTGGTTTGTTATTTGTTCCTCGTTTATATGTACTCATCTTGCCTTCTGCTAATCCAGTTTCTGCTCACTTTTCTCACTCTTTCTATGTTTTTTTTAACTGCACCATTCATTCGCATGTCTCTTGTGGAACTTGTCTCCTGTAGGCCTCTCCGGTTGTGAGCAAGATGCCCTGCTGCTGATGCATCCATTTGCAAATCAGCAACGATGCCTTGCAGCCATCTTCGCCTTGGTCTTACTCTCTTTCTTTTTCCCATTATGTACCCTTTCAAGACGGTTTTCTCTAGATTATCATGACGTTTAATGTGTCCAAAATATTTAAGTTTTCTCTCTTTAATCCTCTTTACAAGCCAACCTTCTTCAATATTAAGCTCTTGCAGTATGGATATATTTGTTCTTTTTTGTGTCGATGATATTTGGAGAACTCTTCTGTAGCATTTACATTCAAAGGCATTATGTGTTTCTCAGCTGTTTGGTTAAGTAACATCCATCTATTTTCATTAATTGCCGGTTAATGCGGTTACTGCACTGTATGCTTATTGATGTTGATACTACAAGCTTACATGTTGATATATTGTAACATGTCAGAGTGACATTTGGTCAAGCTGACCCATGGAACAATTGTCATTTCTTTTTTGTTCTGTTTAGCGATTGTTTCTATCGTCTTTCTGTTTATATCCTATTCAAAGTATCTTTCGATAATACACTAGTAATTGTATGATACAGGCTTAATATGAATTGTGACAACAGACTTGATATAAATTGTGACAACACTGACAACAAACTTGACATGAATTGTGACAAGAGGCTTGATATGAATTGTGAAAATAGTCTTGATATGAGTTATGACAACAAGGTTGATATGAATTATGACAACAATCTTATATCTTATATCCTTCCCGTGCCGTTAAACGTCACATAGGGCTCGCAAAGTAGTTCGCCAATTTTTCCTGTCTTCGGCGAGTCTTTCAACCTCATCAAAGGATTTTATGCCTGTTAATTTGGCCTCTCTTAATAATATCCTCTTCAGAGTTTCACGCGGTCTGCTTCTTTTTCTTCGGCCTGTTGTGTTCCACTTGATAGCTTGTTTTGGGATTCTCTGATCGTTTCTTCTCATCAAGTGACCAACATATGTCCATCTCCTTTTCCTGATCACCCATGAGAAATTCTGCCCACGGAATTGATATAAATTTCTTTACATACTCCGTGTAAATTTTCTTTAAAGACTTCGCACAATTTCTATCAGGTATAAGTTCTATCAGCATGCTTCATGTAAATTCTGTCAACAGACTTATGTAAAGTTTGTCAAAAGACATCTTATCAATTCTGCCAGAAGATTTTATGTAAATTCTCTCTTCATAATTCGTGTAAATTCTCTATACTGATTTCATGCAAATTCTATATACAGACTTCACGCAAATTCTATATACAGACTTCATGGAAATTCTTTATACAGACTTCATGTAAATTCTCTACACAGACTTCATACAAATTCTCCATACAGACTTCTTGTAAATTCTCTATTCAAACTTCATGTAAATTCTCTATACAGACTTCATGAAATTTCTTCATTCAAATTTAACCTAGATTGTCTGCATTGTATACATTTCACATAACTCCCTACACTTCACATATAATATGTCTATACATTTCACGTACAATCCATCTTATTCACTTCACGTATTGTCTATCCATACACTTTACGTACAATATATCTGTACACTTCACGTATAGTCTTTCCATACACTTCACGTATAGTCTATCTGCACACTTCACTTACAGTCCGTTTGTACTCTTCACGAATAGTTTATCTGCACACTTCACGTACAGTCCGTCTGTATATTCCACTTGCAGCCTATTTGTACACTTCATGTGTAGCCTACCCGCACACTTCACGTGTAGCTTATCTGCACATTTCACGCATAGTCCGTCTATACACTTCACGTATAGTCTAGCTGCACACTTCACGTATAGTCTATCTGCACACTTCACGTATAGTCTATCTGCACACTTCACGTACAGTCCGTCTATACACTTCACGTATAGTCTAGCTGCACTCTTCACATAGTCTATCAGTACACTTAACGTACTGTCTATCTGTACACTTCACGTAAGTCTATCTGTACACTTCACGTACAGTCTGTCTCTACACTTCACGTATAGTCTATATGTACACTTCACCTATAGTCTGTATGTACACTTGACATAAATGTTGTGATCGCAATGAACATTAACAGACACTTGAATGCCAGCTGTGTACTCCAGGACTGTGGCTAATACATCACATCTAACTCCCCCACCCTCTCTGTTCTTCTCTCTCTATTCCTCCCTCTCTCTCTCCATTCCCCTCTCTCTCTATTCCTTTCTCTTTATTCCTCTCTCTCTCTATTCCTCTCTCTCTCTCTCTCTCTCTCTCTCTCTCTCTAGAATAACCAGCACTCTCTCAACACGTGACTCGCCAACCATCAAGTACTAAAATGACATAGTTAGAAAAGTAACTTGTTAGATATTGTTAGGAATTATTTTAATGTTTTTTTTTAAACATATGTTAAGAGATCTGTACTGACAACGTATTTTTATTTGTGTATGTCTTTGTGTGCGTGTATGTGTGTGTGAGAGCTATTTTATTAGGTTAATTACTTCTCTTTTACTTTGAATGTAATAATTTAATCTTACTCTTTTTTTTAATGTTTTTTCCCTAATGTAATTTGTATACTTGTATTAAATCGAGTGTGTGGGAAGAATGAAAGATGGAGTGATGAAGGGCAAAATGTAAGACGGGCCTGCGTGCCCAATTCTTTACACTTTAAAAATAAAGATTCACTCATTCATTCATTCATTCTTTTGTCTAGCGGTACACTTTAATTTATATCAAATCATATAAACAGAATAAGACAATCTAACATGTGACCTCCTTATTCGTACGCAATCTAACCTGTGATGAATTTCACACCTGTGATATCTAAGTTGTTACAAAATTTCACATCTGTGATATCCAAGTTGTTACAAAATTTCACATCTGTGATATCCTAGTTGTTATAAAATTTCGCATCTGTGATATCCATGTTGTTATAGAATTCACATCTGTAATATCCAAGTGTTACATTTGTGATATCCAAGTTGTTACAAAATTTCACATCTGTGATATCCTAGTTGTTATAAAATTTCACATCTGTGATATCCTAGTTGTTATAAAATTTCGCATCTGTGATATCCATGTTGTTATAGAATTCACATCTGTAATATCCAAGTGTTACATTTGTGATATCCAAGTTGTTACAAAATTTCACATCTATGATATCCAAGTTGTTACAAAATTTCACATCTATGATATCCAAGTTGTTACAAAATTTCACATCTATGATATCCAAGTTGTTACAAAATTTCACATCTGTAATATTCTAGTTGTTACGAAATTTCACATCTTTGATATGCATGCGGTTAGAAAAAAGCAAATATAAAAGACTTTATCGTGGATAATTTTCTGGTCTGTGTCCAAACAGACAATTAAAATCTGCGTTCTCTAGCTTGAGGAAGTACCATGTGGTTATGGTTATGGTTAAAATTAGGAAAAGTGATTCGATGTCAACGATAATGGAGACAACAAAAGATGTGGATGTGGGAGATACGAAGAAAAAGAGGAGAGAAAGAATCATCATTGTTAGATACCGGCGAATCTTCTTTAGTGCATTGAGCGAAGCGTCAGCAGGTGGTTTATGATGATGATGATGATGATGATGATGACGGTGTTCATAAGAATCCAAATGTTCTGCTCGTTTCTGTCTATTTTTATAGTCGATAGCCCTAGCTACAAATTTGTCGTTATGTATGTGGTTCATTTCTGACAAAATGTTGTACTTGCTACAGTCTCGTACAAAATGTGTACTTGCTACAGTTTCTTACAAAATGTTGTACTTGCTACAGTTTCGTACAAAATGTGGTACTTGCTACAGTTTCTTTCACAATAGTGCACTTGCTACAGTTTCTTAGAAATTGTTGTACTTGCTGCAGTTTCGTACAAAATGTGTACTTGGTGTACATGTACTTTTGCTTCAATATTTTGTACGTGATATAATTGTGCATTTTGTGTAATTTGCTACAAAAGTGTGTAATTGGTGTATTTGTTGGACAAGTGTGTAATTGGAGTAATTTGTTAGAAAAGTGTGTTATTGGTGTCATTTGTTAGAAAAGTGTGTAACTGGTGTCATTTGTTAGAAAATATTTTTACTTTGTGCAGTTTGGTCTTCAGAGTGGAGTAGATCAGCTGTAACATCACTACCTGGTACCGACAGAAAGGGAAAGTTGATGGAGGACATTTTTAGATAGGTGGAGGACATTTTTAGATTGATGGAAGACATTTTTAGATAGAAGGATGACATTTTTAAGACACGTCAGCGAAGGAAAGTTTCTGTACGTTCATGATTATGTAAAATATTTACTTGGTGCTTAGGTGTTATCTAACAACTTTTAGGTGTTATCTATCAACTTTTAGGTGTTATCTATCAACTTTTAGGTGTTATCTATCAACTTTTAGGTGTTATCTATCGAATTTTAAGTGTTATCTATCAACTTTTAGGTGTTATCTATCAACTTTTCAACTTTTCTCTTCTTCTTACTTCTTTATTTCTTGTTTATCATCGTACACGGAGATTCTCTGGTGCTCATGCCTTTATTTAACTGAGTTTAGTGTCTATGAAGTATATTTGTGCCTGGAACACTCTCAGTTACTCCACCAGTCCTGGCTGCCATGAAGTACAGCTGTGCCTGGAACACTCTCAGTTACTACACCAGTCCTGGCTGTCATGAAGTACAGCTGCGCATGGAACACTCTCACTTACTACACCTCTCCTGACTGCCATGAAGTACAGCTGTGCCTGGAACACTCTCACTTACTACACTGGTCTTGACTGCCATGAAGTACAGCTGCGCATGGAACACTCTCACTTACTACACCTCTCCTGACTGCCATGAAGTACAGCTGCGCCTGGAACACTCTCAGTTACTACACCGGCCCTGACTGCCATGAAGTACAGCTGCGCTTGGAACACTCTCACTTACTACACTGGTCCTGACTGCCATGAAGTACAGCTGCGCATGGTACACTCTCACTTACTACACCTCTCCTGACTGCCATGAAGTACAGCTGTGCCCGGAACACTCTCACTTACTACACCGGCCCTGACTGCCATGAAGTACAGCTGTGCCCGAAACACTCTCACTTACTTCACTGGTCCTGACTGCCATGAAGTACAGCTGTGCCCGAAACACTCTCACTTACTTCACTGGTCCTGGCTGCCATGAAGTACAGCTGCGCATGGTACACTCTCACTTACTACACCTCTCCTGACTGCCATGAAGTACAGCTGTGCCCGGAACACTCTCACTTACTACACCTCTCCTGACTGCCATGAAGTACAGCTGTGCCTGGAACACTCTCACTTACTTCACTGGTCCTGACTGCCATGAAGTACAGCTGCGCCTGGAACACTCTCACTTACTTCACTGGTCCTGGCTGCCATGAAGTACAGCTGTGCCTGGAACACTCTCACTTACTTCACTGGTCCTGACGATGAACAACCCGGGCTCTTGCCCTCTCAGCTGGTGTCTGTATAAGCTGCCCTAAATGACTTTGTTGGCTGGAAAATAAATTAACATCACAGTCATCTCTAACTCCACCAGCAACAAATAACTACTCCAAAGGCATAGACTGATCAAGGCAAAATAAAAGTTTGGTCTAATCACAGCACCAGACGCCACACACGTTTGCACGAATAACATATAAACACATACACAAGACATATTTCATCAACAATGAGCAACAACATGGAAAACTTGAACTTGCTTATGAAATGATCATGCTCAACAAAAGGCGTCAGTCCACGTGACGTTGCTACTTAATTCAACATCTCTTACAAATCTCTGGTCTTCTTTTCAACATATAAATGCAATGTCCACAATTTATCACGAGTTAGCAACACTCCTTTAGAAAGAGGTTCTTGCCACTCAAACATAGAACACATATACCAAGTGCTCCGCTGCGTCATCATCAGCACATAAAGAGCAAATATGAAATGATCAAATGGCACATTTATAGCAATAGTAACTCATATGATGAAACATAGCATAGCGTTATAAACCGTGGGTGAAAATTGACACTGACTAGAACTACACACCTTCGCACATACAAACATCTATGAAACATATTAGTGTCTACAATCAAAAGTGAAAAATGGCAATATATGAAGGCACAGTAATGAAAAATATCACAATGATGAAAATTATGCATTTCAAAATGTGTAATCCTCATGAAGAATTCATTTAACACTGAACACAGAACACTTATCACCGTTCACACACACAAAACTTCATATCTGACTTACAACAACATACTTATAGAACTTACACAACACGAGGCGGCCCGGCCAACATTTTTAGTTCAACATATCACGTGACCAGGTCCCCCCCCCCTCACACCAGAAAACCGCGAGGTAGGTTGAACGGCCGGAACCAAACTCAGTCCCCCACCCCCTCCCCAATCATTATTACTGTCTCCATAAAGATATATTGACTAGACAAAGATTCATAGTTACAATCTACATAAAGATATATTTACTAGACAAAGATTCATAGTTACAATCTACATAAAGATATATTTACTAGACAAAGATTCATAGTTACAATCTACATAAAGATATATTTACTAGACAAAGATTCATAGTTACAATCTACATAAAGATATGTTTGCTAGACAAAGATTCATAGTTACAATCTACATAAAGATATATGATAAAGTTTCATGATTACAGTCTACATACAGATATATTGACTAGACAAAGATCCATGATTACAATTTACATAAAGATATATTGACTACATAAAGATTCATGAATACAATCTACATAAAGATATTTTTATCAGACTAGACAAATATGTCCTAGAAATGTGAATTTGTAGGACATGTTTTGAGAAGAGGCAAACACGCAGTGACAGAAGGAAAATGGAGAGACAAAGGGTTGTTTGTTGTTGGTGGAGTTAGAGATAGAGGAAGACAACGAAACAAGATATTTGATGGACTAAGAAAGTAGAACAGAGCACAGTTCAGAACACAGCTTATAGAAAGAGCAAAGGACAGATGGTTGTAGAAATAAATGACGACCAACGCCTGATTGGCATGCACCAGAGAGAAAGAGAGAGAGGGGGAGGGGAGAGAGAGATATAGCTACCTGTTTACACCGGTAAACAAACGCTGCCACACATTAGTAATCACTTCTGGCTAGAGTACAGTCTTGTTCTGTGCTGATGTGTCCTGTACAGATTTTCCTGAGTGATTTATCTCCAAGTATCTGGTACTTTTAGGTTTTTCTTTTGTACGCTCATTCCACCGGATTGTCTCATCAACTGTCTCATACATCAGCTGTCTCATACATCTGCTGTCTCATACATCAACTGTCTCATACTTCAGGTGTCTCATACATCAACTGTCTCATACATCAACAGACAATCGCAGATATGTCCTGGGTTTGTATAATATGTGAAATTCCAACAAAATGTTGCTGTACTTTTCGAATATAATCCAACATCGACTTACGCTGGGACCAAGCAGCTCCGGACGCAAGCCTACTTGGTCAGCGTGCTAGTTCATCTACTTGTCTTGTGATTGATTCAGCGTGCTAGTTCATCTACTTGTCTTGTGATTGATTCAGCGTGCTAGTTCATCTACTTGTCTTGTGATTGATTCAGCGTGCTAGTTCATCTCCTTGTCTTGTGATTGATTCAGCGTGCTAGTTCATCTACTTGTCTTGTGATTGATTCAGCGTGCTAGTTCATCTACTTGTCTTGTGATTGATTCAGCGTGCTAGTTCATCTACTTGTCTTGTGATTGATTCAGCGTGCTAGTTCATCTACTTGTCTTGTGATTGATTCAGCGTGCTAGTTCATCTCCTTGTCTTGTGATTGATTCAGCGTGCTAGTTCATCTACTTGTCTTGTGATTGATTCAACGTGCTAGTTCATCTACTTGTCTTGTGATTGATTCAGCGTGCTAGTTCATCTACTTGTCTTGTGATTGATTCAGCGTGCTAGTTCATCTCCTTGTCTTGTGATTGATTCAGCGTGCTAGTTCATCTACTTGTCTTGTGATTGGTTCAACGTGCTAGTTCATCTCCTTGTCTTGTGATTGATTCAGCGTGCTAGTTCATCTCCTTGTCTTGTGATTGATTCAACGTGCTAGTTCATCTCCTTGTCTTGTAATTGATTTATTTAGTATGTAGAACAGAAAATGTTTTGTAAATTACTTACAAAATAGATCACATTATAACAAACCGATGTGACGCCCGCCCTACTGTGTATGTTAATCTAACATATTATAATTTAAAGTTTGTAACAAAAATATGACAGGCAAAAGTAGCATTTCAGAAATTGACAGATAAAAGGGATGGCGACTGCAGTAAAACTGGTTTAAATAAAATGGTAAATAGAGGTGTATGATGCAGTTTTACAAAATGAGGGAGGGAGTGAGTAAAGTGAGAAAAAACGAATAGAAAGTATGAGAATGTATAAATGAAAAACATACAACATCCGATATTTCGGCGTGAGCCTTTTTCGAGGATTACATGCACAACGAGACAAAAAAAAAACGTAGAACTTATCTTAATGTGGCCTCCTCCAGAAGTAGAAAACAGAGAAATGTGTGTATATTCTTAGAAGGATCACGCGGACCACAACAAAGGATACCCGACAGAGCCAATCGTAAAGGAGGGGTGGAGAGAGAGGAGGAAAACAAATGGTAGAAAGGGGTGGGGGGAAAGGCAATAGAAACATGATAGCCGCTAGAGGAGGTGTCGGGGGGGGGGAGGGGACGCAGAGAGATAATGAATGAAGAACACAAACTGGTGAATAGGACAAGACCCTATAAACACCAATATGTTGCCAGAGAAGAAAAGAGGGTGGTAGTAGGGAGGGGTAGCATAGAGAAAGAAAGTAGAGTTTTAAAAAAAGGGGGGAGTGGAAAACTAAAGAAGTTACAGAAAGCTGAAGACATTGTTAATTCCAGCTGGGTGGAGACAGCCAACCTGGAAAATAAGGCGCTGTTCTAGGACCCTCCGAGATCGTACATCAGCAGAACAAGAGCGGATCGCACTAACAGAAATGTCCTGTTTTCCCCTGTGGTTGCTAAGGCAAAAATGTTTAGCCACAGGTGTCCAGGCCCTCTCAGAAGGGGGCCACATTAAGATAAGTTCTTCGGTTTTTTTTTGTCTCGTTGTGCATGTAATCCTCGAAAAAGGCTCATGCCGAAATATCGGATGTTGTATGTTTTTTATTTATACATTCTCATACTTTTTATTAGTTTTTTTTCTCACTTTACTCACTCCCTCTCTCACTTTATAAAACTGCACCATACACCTTTATCTTCATTCATTCATTCATTTGCATGTCCCTTGCGGAACTTTGCCTCCCAAACAGCACTCCTGTAGGCCTCTCGGTTGTGAGCAAGATGGCCTGCTGCTGTTGCATCCATTTCCAGATCGTCAACGATGTCTTGCAGCCAATTTCGTCTTGGTCTTCCTCTTTTTCTTTTTCCCATTATTTATCTACATTTCAGAAACTGAAAGCCATCTTGTGCAATAAGTTATTCTCATTGATTGTGAGAAAGAAAGTATTCCAGTGTTATATTACAAAAGTTATATTGAACCTTATTGAACTATACTGTCGCCTTACTTATTTAACTTGTATACGGAAAATATAATGAGGAATGTTAGAGAAGATGTAGACAAAGAATATTACAATGCATAACAATTGGAGGTTATAAAATGCCAGAGATTAGATATGCTGATGACACAGTATTACTGTCCACAACACAAAAAGGAATGGAAAATCTAATTATGTCAGTCCGTAAGAATAGTGAAGAGCAGAACCTCTATCTTAATGCGAAGAAAACTAAATTGATGACACCTGACAAAACAAACAAGGCAGCTGAAATATATATATATATATATATATATATATATATATATCAATGAGGAAAAACTGGAAGAAGTGGAGAGTTTTGAATATCTTGGATAACTACTAACTAATAATGGAGATACAATGAGGGGAATTGAAAGGATGATATCTATCGCTATTCAGACAGTAAAACAACTAAAGAATCTGTGGAGAGGAACAGACAGAACTACAAAAATAAGATTTTTAAGGACATGCATTTTTTCCATCGCAACATATGCTTGTGAGACCTGCACACTTAACAAAACAGCTAAGAAAATGTCTTTGAACGTAAATGCTACAGAAGGGTTCTCCAAATATCGTGGACACAAAAAAGAACAAATATATCTATACTACAAGAACTTAATAGTGAAGAGGGCTGGCTAGTAAAGAGGATTAAAGAGAGAAAACTTAAATATTTTGAATACATTAAACGTCATGATAGTCTAAAGAAGACCGTCTTGGAAGCGTACATGCTGGGAAAAAGAAAGAGAGGAAGACCAATGCGAAGATGGCTGCAAGACATCGTTGATAATCTGCAAATGGATGCATCAGCAGCAGGCCATCTTGCTCACAACCGAGAGGCTTACAGGAGTGTTGTTAGGAAAGCAAAGTCCCGCAATGGACATGCAAATGAATGACTGACTGACTGACTGAGTACTAAGATAAAGATGTCAGTTTATTTCTGTGTGAAAATGAGTGTCTCTGTAAAGATGTGTCCAGTTACCTCTCTGTAAATATGTCTAATTATTTTACTGTTAAGAAGTGTCTAGATACTTTACTATAAAGATGTGCCTAGTTACTTCTCTGTTAAGACGTGTCTAGTTACCTCTCTGTAAAGATGTGTCTAGTTACCTCTCTGTTAAGATGTGTCTAGTTACCTCTCTGTTAATATGTGTCTAGTTACCTCTCTGTAAAGATGTGTCTAGTTACCTCTCTGTAAAGATGTGTCTAGTTACCTCTCTGTTAAGATGTGTCTAGTTACCTCTCTGTAAAGATGCGAATATGTACTTTACTGTAAAGATATGTCTACAATAT
Source organism: Achatina immaculata (assembly GCA_009760885.1). NCBI lineage: Eukaryota > Metazoa > Mollusca > Gastropoda > Stylommatophora > Achatinidae > Lissachatina > Lissachatina immaculata. The sequence continues at coordinate 17,605,925 of CM019701.1, read as the reverse complement.
TTACTTTACTGTAAAGATATGGCAAATTACCTCTCTGTTATGATATGTCTAGTTACCTGTCTCATAAATTAGTACTTGCTTCACATACATTCGCGTGTGTCGGATCATATATCTCACATTCTATCTATCACGTCACATACATATCTCACATTCCATCTATTACGTCACATACCTATCTACCATTCTATCATGTTACTTACATATCTCTCATTCTATCTATCGCGCCACATACATATGTCACATTGTATCTATCATGTTACTTACATATCTCACATTTATCTATCATGTTACTTACATACCTCACATTCTATCTATCATGTCACATGCATGTGGTACATTTTATTTATCCTTTTACTTACATATGCCAATCATGTTACTTACATGTGTCACATTCTACCTATCATGTTACTTATATAACTCACGTTCTATCCGGCATGTTGCTTGCATATCTTACATTCTATCTATCACGTTGCTTACATATGTCACATTCTATCCAGTATGTTACTTACATATGTCACATTCTATCCAGTATTTTACTTACATAGGGCACATCCTATCTATCATGTAACTTCTTTCTCTTACTGAATGTTCCTGGCGTGAAAGTAACCTCGAGAACTAAGTTGTGTACACCTGTTTCTGTTCTTGGCGTCTTGTTATAACGTTATGATCTTCACGTAGTGTTGTAAAATTTTCTTCTTGACGTCAGGTTGTTATGATAAAATAAAATGAAAAACCCAGTCGTTAGATGAACTTGTTCTTTGCTGCCTTGTTATAAAGTTCAGTTCTTGCTGCTTTGTTATAAAGTTCAGTTCTTGCTGCTTTGTTATAAAGTTCAGTTCTTGCTGCTTTGTTATAAAGTTCAGTTCTTGCTGCCTTGTTATAAAGTTCAGTTCTTGCTGCTTTGTTATAAAGTTCAGTTCTTGCTGCTTTATTATATAGTTCAGTTCTTGCTGCTTTGTTATAAAGTTCAGTTCTTGCTGCTTTGTTATAAAGTTCAGTTCTTGCTGCCTTGTTATAAAGTTCAGTTCTTGCTGCTTTGTTATATAGTTCAGTTCTTGCTGCCTTGTTATAAAGTTCAGTTCTTGCTGCCTTGTTATTATGGAACAAGAAACTTTGAGGAAGTGAAGAAATTATTGGCTTGTAGAGAGCGACCTTCGAGACAAGAAGAACTAGGTCACCAGGTTTCGCCACAGAAAAAAATGACAGTTAAATCAGAAGAGAAGATTATAACTTGTTATTAGTTCACTAGAGAAATGTTGTTAATTTAAATACAGTAACATGTGTTTTCTCTCTTTCTCTCTCTCACTCTTTCTCTCTCCCCTCGTTCTCTTTATCTCCCTCTCCCTCTCCTCGATCTCTTTCCCTCCTACAACTAGTTCTCTAACTCTCTCTCCCTCTCCTCGTTCTCTCTCTCCCTCTCCTCGTTCTCTCTCTCCCTCTCCTCGTTCTTTCTCTCCTCGTTCTCTTTATATCTCTCTCCTTCTCCTCGTTCTATTTATATTTCTCTCTTTCTCCTCGTTCTCTTTATATCTCTCTCCTTCTCCTCGTTCTCTTTATATCTCTCTCCCTCTCCTCGCTCTATCTCTCTCCCTCTCCTCGTTGTATTTATCTCTCTCCCTCTCCTCATTCTCTTTATCTCTCTCCTTTTCCTTGTTCTCTTCATCTCTCTCCTCCCCTTGTTCTCTCTCTCCTAGTTCTCTATCTCTCTCTCTTTCTCCTAGTTCTCTTTATCTCTCTCTACTTCTGCTGTTTCTCTATCTCTGTCCTCCTCGTTCTCTTTATCTCTCTCCCTCTCCTCGTTCTCTTTATCTCTCTCCTTTTCCTTGTTCTCTTCATCTCTCTCCTCCCCTCTTTCTCTCTCTCCTCGTTCTCTATCTCTCTCACTTTCTCCTCGTTCTCTTTATCTTATCTATCTATACTTCTGCTGTTTCTCTCTGTCCTTCTCCTCGTTCTCTTTATCTCTCTCCCTCTCCTTGTTCTCTTTCTCTCCTGATTCTCTTTATCTCTCTCCCTCAGCTGTTTCTCTATCTCTCTCCTTCTCCTAGTTCTCTTTATCTCTCGCTCCCTCTTCTGGTTTTCTCTCCTTCTCCTCGTTCTCTATCTCTCTCCCTATCCTCGTTCTCTATCTATCTCCTCTCTCTCTCTCCCTCTCTTCGTTCTCTTCCTCTCCTCGTTCTCTCTCCCTCTCCTCGTTCTCTGTCTCTCTCTCCCTCTCCTCGTTCTCTCTCCTTCTCTCTGTCTCTCTCTCCCTCTCCTCGTTCTCTCTCCCTCTTCTCGTTCTCTATCTCTCTCTCCCTCTCCTCGTTCTCTCTCCCTCTCCTCGTTCTCTCTCCCTCTCTCTGTCTCTCTCTCCCTCTCCTCGTTCTCTCTCCCTCTCCTCGTTCTCTATCTCTCTCTCCTTCTCCTCGTTCTCTCTCCCTCTCCTCGTTCTCTCTCCCTCTCTTCGTTCTCTATCTCTCTCTCCTCGTTCACTGTCTCTCTCTCCTTCTCCTCGTTCTCTCTCCCTCTCCTCGTTCTCTCTCCCTCTCCTCGTTCTCTATCTCTCTCCTCGTTCTCTCTCCCTCTCCTCGTTCTCTATCTCTCTCCTCGTTCTCTCTCCTCGTTCTCTCTCCCTCTCCTCGTTCTCTATCTCTCTCCTCGTTCTCTCTCTCCTCGTTCTCTATCTCTCTCCTCGTTCTCTATCTCTCTCCTTGTTCTCTCTCCCTCTCCTCGTTCTCTCTCCCTCTCCTCGTTCTCTCTCTCTCTCCTTGTTCTCTATCTCTCTCCTCGTTCTCTATATCTCTCCTGGTTCTCTATCTCTCTCCTCGTTCTCTATCTCTCTCCTTGCTCTCTCTCCCTCTCCTCGTTCTCTCTCCCTCTCCTCGTTCTCTCTCTCTCCTCGTTCTCTATCCTCTCCTCGTTCTCTCTCCCTCTCCTCGTTCTCTCTCTCTCCTCGTTCTCTATCTCTCTCCCTCTCCTCGTTCTCTATCTCTCTCCCTCTCCTCGTTCTCTATCTCTCTCCCTCTCCTCGTTCTCTCTCCCTCTCCTCGTTCTCTATCTCTCTCCCTCTCCTCCTTCTCTCTCCCTTTCCTCGTTCTCTATCTCTCTCCCTCTCCTCGTTCTCTATCTCTCTCCCTCTCCTCGTTCTCTCTCCCTCTCCTCGTTCTCTATCTCTCTCCCTCTCCTCGTTCTCTGTCTCTCTCTCCCTCTCCTCGTTCTCTATCTCTCTCCCTGTCCTCATTCTCTCTCTCTCTTCGTTCTCTATCTCTGTCCTCGTTCTCTATCTCTCTCCCTGTCCTCATTCTCTCTCTCTTCGTTCTCTATCTCTGTCCTCGTTCTCTATCTCTCTCCCTCTCCTCGTTCTCTATCTCTCTCCCTCTCCTCGTTCTCTATCTCTCTCCCTCTCCTCGTTCTCTATCTCTTTCCCTCTCCTCGTTCTCTATCTCTCTCCCTCTCCTCGTTCTCTATCTCTCTCCCTCTCCTCGTTCTCTCTCTCCCTCTCCTCGTTCTCTCTCTCTCCTCGTTCTCTTTATATCTCTCTTCCGCTCCTCGTTCTCTATCTCTCTCTCCCTCTCCCAGTTATCTGTCTCTCTCTCTCCTCGTTCTCTTTATCTCTCTATCCCTGTCCTCGTTCTCTATCTCTCTCTTCCTCTTCTCTCTCTCCCTCTTATCGTTCTCTAGCTCTCTCTCCTTCTCCTCGTTCTCTGTCTCTTTCTCCCTCTTTTCATTCTCTATCTATCTTCCTCTCCTCGTTCTATTTATTTCTCTCTGACTCTCTTCGTTCTCTTTATCTCTCTCCCTCGTTATCTGTATATCTCTCTCCCTCTCCTAGTTCTCTTTATTTCTCTCTGTCTCTTTTTTCTCGCTCTCTCTTTTTCTGTTTCTCACTCTCCAAATGTTAAAACTGGAACACTCATTTATTAGTAGTAGATATCTCTCTTACATATACATATGTATGTATGTATGTATGTATGTATGTATGTATGTATGTATGTATGTATGTATGTATGTATGTTTGTTTGTATGTATGTATGTATGTATGTATGTATGTATGTTTATAAGTAGATAGGTATTTATTTATATATGTATGATGTTTTTGTCTCCAGTGTTAAAATTCTCATAAACGAGTATTCACAAAAACAATCGAAGATAAAAGTTCCCACATTAGTTATTCTCTGTCACGTGACTTCACCTCTGTTTTATATGTGTCACTCTGTCACTGACCTCCGCTTCATTGGTAGTATAGTTAATACATCAGTCATTGGTTGTTAATGTAGTTAATATATCAGTCATTTGTTGTTGATGTCATTAATACATCAGTCATTTGTTGTTAATGTAGTTAATACATCAGTATTGTTGCTGATATAGTTAATATATCAATCATTTGTTTTTAATGTAGTTAACACATCAGTCACTTGCTGCTAATTTAGTTAACATATATGTCATTTGTTGTTAATATAGTTAAAACATCTGTCGTTTGTTGTTAGTGCAGTTAACACATCAGTCTTTTGTTGATAATATAGTTAACACATCAGTCATTTATTGTTAGTGTAGTTAACACATCTCTCATTTTTTTGTTAATGCAGTTAACACATCAGTCGTTTGTTCTTAGTGTAGTTAGCACATCAATCGTTTGTTATTAATGCAGTTAATACATCAGTCTTTTGTTGTTAATGTAATTACTATTTCTGTCATTTATTGATAATGTAATTAACACATCAGCCATTTCTTGTTAATGTAGTTAACACATCTGTAATTTTTGATAATGTAGTTAACACATCAGTTGTTTGTTGATAATGTAGTTAACACATCATACATTTGTTGATAATGTAGTTAATACATCACTCATTTGTTGATAATGTAGTCAACACATCACTCATTTGTTGATAATGTAGTCAGCACATTACTCATTTGTTGATAATGTAGTCAGCACATCACTCACTTGTTGGTAATGTAGTCAACACATCACACATTTGTTGATAATGTAGGTCTCGTATGTTCAATGTCATTAGCTTCAGGGTGTCAGTTTCATAACATTTCACACTGTTAACACAACATATCACTCTATACTGTGAACACAATGTTATATCACTGTATATAGTGGAAACAATGTGATATCACTCTATATTGTGAACACAGTGTGATATCACTCTATATTGTGAACACAGTGTGATATATATGGAGAGAGAATGAGAGATGTGTATGTGACATAATATATAGAATGTGTGATATCACTCTATAACATGTTAAAGTAATAATGAGTGTGTGACATCACTCTATAACATGTTAAAGTAGTAATGAGTGTGTGATATCACTCTATAATATGTTAAAGTAGTAAGGAGTGTGTGATATCACTCTCTAATATGTTAAAGTATTAATGATTGTGTAATATCACGCTTTATTCCTAATACAACTTACTATCACTCCTTATAAAGCCATTTCCCACTCTATACAAGCCATTCCCCACTCCTGTTTTATTGCTCACCTACTTTCAACGAAACCTTTTTTTTTAGAAAGTCAGTTCTTTTAAAACATGCGAGTACACTCCCTTTGACTGCAAACTCCCCCTCGTTACTTTAACGTGTGATTGATGCACAGTCTGTGTTGATCTCTGCCTGGCATTATCTATAGAGATTTATGGAATTTGGCACTGTAAAGAGTGTTGAATAAACAGTTGCTCCATGTTGGCTACGACTTCTGCCGGCGTACCTTATAGTAATCCATTAATTTGTAGCGAATTCTCACATGCAACTTCTTCCAGCCTTCTCATCAGCTGTGCCAGGGAGATAGCGAGTTCTTAACCTAGCAGGGACCAACGCTTCACACTTAGTTTTTCTCTTTCTCCCTCTTCCAGGTACCCTAGGCATACCCGGGATTCCGCTACTGGGGCCTGGACGAGCCGGCGTGCTTGACGATGTTAGCACACGTGACCTCCGCGCTCAGCTGCACGTGATAGTGAAAGAAAACGAAGAACTGCGAAGATTAATCAACGAGTTGCAAGCGCCTACGAGAGAAAACATAGAGACACAGCTAACAGGAACATTGTCAGGCCACGCTTCTCTCTCCCCCAGCTCTGAGACAAAGAAGGAAGCCAGAGTTGAGGAGAGTCCCGGAAGAAATGAACAAGTCCTGACATGTGCACAAGACACTGAGGAAGCACAGGCTCGTGACAAGCCACACACTTCTAACACAACTGACTGTCGGCTTCCATATTCTCTGGAATTAGATAGTCTCAGTTCTGCCATGGACAGCGAGAAAGAAGTCAAGAAAATGTCCACGATTTCAGCGACGACCAAGACAGATCATGTAGGAGGTAAAACAAAAGAATCGGGTGAAGAAATCGGCGTCGCTGTAGCGGGAGACAGGCCCTCTAAAGTCAAAGATGTCAACAAAGACGATCAAGGCAGGTCTATTCTCCTGGACTATCCAGAAGCCAAGTCTAAAGTAGCAATTTCTGGCTCAGAGTCACGTGTCGAACTGATGGCCAAAGTGTTGGAAATGGATGAGGAGATCAGTAAGTACTTGCCTGAAGTCACGTGTGTGCAGTCATGTTTGTGTAGTCACTTTTGTGTAGTCACGTGTGTGCAGTCATGTTTGTATAGTCCTGTGTGTGCAGTCATGTTTGTGAAGTCATGTTTGTGTAGTCGCATTGTGTAGTCACGTTTGTGTAGTCACGTGTGTGCAGTCATGTTTGTGTAGTCACGTGTGTGCAGTCATGTTTGTGAAGTCATGTTGTATAGTCACGTGTGTGTGGTCACGTGTGTGTAGTCACGTGTGTGGAGTCATGTGTGTGCAGTCACGTGTGTGGAGTCATGTGGGTGTAGTCGTGTTTATGAAGTCGTGTGTGCAGTCATGTTTGTGAAGCTATGTGTGTGGAGTCACGTGTGTGGAGACACGTGTGTGTAGTCACGTGTGTGTAGTCATGTACGTGCAGTCACGTGAGTACAGTCATGCTTGGGCAGTCATGTGTGTGAAGTAATGTTTGTGCAGTCATGTTTGTGAAGTCATGTTTCTGAAGTCAAGTGTGTGCAGTCATGTTTTTTTAATCTTAACATTATCATAATTATGGCAGAAAGTGATACATTTTCTAATGTTTTCTTGTGCTCAGTCTGTTTAATGTTTCAACATTTTCTGATGTTTTCTTGTGTTCTGTGTGTTTAGTGTTTTAAAGTCTGATTTTTTTTTTGGTGTCATTTGTCAAGAAAATGATCATTAATATATTCACTTTCGTTCATTTCTTCTTCATCTGATATTCATTTATAATTTATATGTTTCTCCTTCACATTGAGATGTTACTTTCCGGTATTTCTAATTTATAAACCACTTCCTCTCATGCTTAGTTTATACGTTACTTCCTGTCATTTAAAGTTCCTGCCTGTCATTTATAACCTATAGTTATTTATAACCTTCTCTCTGCCATTGGCACTTTATATTTGTTTATGTCACATACAGTGCTACAGTTCCTCTTTGTCATTGACAGTGCATACATCATTTCTCATCACACAACAGTTTCTACCAGTCACATGTCTACATAACGTGTTTTTGCTACATTCATCCACAGTTGTTGGTTGTAGACCTGTGCTTCTTTTGAGTTGTGTCTATCGGAAAGTTGATTATTTTTACTTTCTTCATCATCGTTTCAGGTCCATCATATTAGAAACTTCTCCACTTTCTGCGTCTCCTCTCGCTGTCCACTGATAAACTGTTTAATGAATTCTAAAATTTATAAACTAGGGAAAAAGTAGGAACAGCTTTATTACTTAACTAGATGTATAAACTAGGATAAACGTAGGAACAGCTTTATTACTTAACTAGATGTATAGACTAGGGAAAAGTAGGAACAGCTTTATTACTTAACTAGATGTATAAACTAGGGAAAACGTAGGAACAGCTTTATTACTTAACTAAATGTATAAACTAGGATAAAAGTAGGAACAGCTTTATTACTTAACGAGCAAACACTTGTGACGTTTCGTCGTGAACTTTAATCATACAAAAACACACAGGACAAAGAAATAGAGAGAGAATATAAAATAAACATGAATGTTATGTTAAAATAGGAATGTAAAAAATAGAATAAAATAAAATGAATGGAGCACTTAGCTGTGACTCGAAAGAAGCTATGACTTGTAAGAGGCTGTGTTCAGGAGTGCGCATGGTGGAGTGTAGAGAATGTTTGAATGGAGACTTGTGATGTGCGATAGGTGGGTCGTAAATGAGGAGAGGGGAACCGTGAAAAGGGGAGAGAGTGATACAATGGCAATATAGCGGGAAGAATATGGAGTAGGTGATTATATTTAGGGTAGAGGGGTTGTAATCTGATACTGTGAGGAGGTTCTGAACTATGTGTTAGAAAAGAGTTAAACTTAGTGCGAAGGGAATATTATTAATGTTAGATGTAACTGAATTGAGAATTCAAACCATGTGGTTCCAGCGTCCCATATTCCTGAACGTAGCCGTTCTCAAGCGCTAGGTGGCTTATGTCATCAGCATGAGATTGTTTGATGGTTGTTACTAGAAAATCAGATTTGGCTCTGTGCTTCGGGCCATTGAAATGATTAGGGACTACTTTCGAAGCACGCTGGGTACTATCTTACAGATGTTTCTTGCATGGATCACCTAATCTGAGACCAGTTTCACCAGTTTAAGTTATCCTGTATCTTTTGCAAACGATGACATATATCACATTACGGGTCTCGCATGTGAATCCTTCATGAAGAGTGAGGACAGTTTTGGGAAAGGTGATTGTTTTCGTTTCCCAGACTACCAGGCAGGTAACTCAGCGGGGGCGGTTACATTTTATGGTGCCGGCATATGGAAGGTTCCGCTTCATGTGGCTGTGGTCGAGGATGTCCTTAAGATTTGGTTCCTGTTTGTATGCTAATAGGGGTGGATCAGAGAAGATGTCGCGAGTATCGGGGTCAAGTTGGATTAGTGGCAGATGGTGATAAAGAATTTTCTTAACCATCTGACCATATGGATGAAAAGGAAGTACTAATCTGACTCTGTTGGGTGGGGTAACAGGTTTTTTGTCTGAATGCTTCGTCGTGGCTCGCTAGTTGGATACTGTTAAATGTTTTCCGAAGGACATTTTCTTGGTAGTGGCGATGAGGGAAAAATTCTAATAATCTGGCGAATTCTGTCCTCCGCTTTCTAAGTCTGTATTTTGGTTTATATGTCAGTATTTTTAGATCTGTGCGTTTTGTCTGCATGTCAGTTTGTTTTGTATATCAGCATTCTTTTTTGTATGTCAGTATTTTGTTTTATAAGTCAATTATTTGTATGTCAGTATTCTGTTCCGTGCATTGTATTCTTTTCTGTGTGTCAGTATTTCCTTTTATATGAGTGTCTTCTGTTTTGTGTGTTGTATTCTTTTTGTATGTTAGTATTCCGGAAGTAAGAGGAACCATTTCACTCTCTCTCTCTCTCTCTCTCACTCTCTCTCTCTCTCTCTCTCTCTGTCAGATGGGCCTGTGTGCCCAATTCTGAACACTTTTGAAATAAACATCAATCAATCAATCAATTTCTATCTATCTATCTGTCTGTCTGTCTGTCTGTCTGTCTGTCTGTCTATCTCGACATCGCTGAGGACCGGAACTACAAAGTAGTTAAAAAAAACTCTTAGATCAACTCCTAACTATTGAAAGCTACAGTAAACATGAAAGAAGACATGAAAGGACTGTTTACACCAGACATCTTCTTCTTCTTCGTTCGCAACACCAGACATGAGAGACCGAACAAACGAACATATCTTATTTTCAAAGGGTACGCAGGCCCGTCTACCATTCTGCCCTTCATCATACAGCTTTCACTCAGTCACAGTCATTCAGTGTTTGTTAATGAGCATAACAAGCATAAAGAAACAAGCAAATGAATACATAAATAATAAACTCGTATCTCTTGTCCATACACTCCAAACTCTAATTTATCCAGCTACGAGAAATAAACTTACATTCTTAAATTAATTCAAAACTAACAAATTTATGGAAAAGCAGTATTTAAAAAATACAACAATCAAGCCATACTTTAAACTAATTTAGACTTTGACAGTATATATACTGACCATGTACGCAAGTACATGCAGATACATATATTCACAGACAAAAGCAAATACATACCACAAATATACAAACACACACATACATATACACGTACATATATATATATATATACATATATGTATGTATACACATAAATATATGCTGTCACATACGTACACATACACATTTAATGTATATATATACATATATATGTATATCCACATAAACATCCAAATTATATATATATATATATATGTATATCCTTGTAATACACATATGTACATAATGCACACACATACATACATACACAGACATTAACACATATATCTATACATATACATATTCATACATGTATACAATACACATAGACACAAATATATTTTAGGGAGACGTATAGTCCATATCAAACAGATGTTGCTGAAGTTTGAAGTTATAAGAACGAATATTACTTATAAGTTTTACATGAGTTGGTAGGGCATTCCAATAGTGGGCAAATGGGGAAGAGAAGCTTTTTTTTAAAACGGAGCAATACAAAGCGGTTAGACCTTGATAGAAGATGTGCAGCAATATAAAGTAGTCAGACCAGGATAGAAGATGTGCAGCAATATAAAGTAGTCAGACCAGGATAGAAGATGTGCAGCAATATAAAGTAGTCAGACCAGGATAGAAGATGTGCAGCAATATAAAGTAGTCAGACCAGGATAGAAGATGTGCAGCAATATAAAGTAGTCAGACCAGGATAGAAAATGTGCAGCAATATAAAGTAGTCAGACCAGGATAGAAGATGTGCAGCAATACAAAGTAGTCAGATCAGGATGGAAAATGTGCAGCAATACAACGTACTCAGATCTTGATAGAAGATGTGCAGCAATACAAAGTAGCAAGATCAGGATAGAAGATGTGCAGCAATACAAAGTAATCAGATCAGGATAGAAGATATGCAGCAATACAAAGTAATCAGATCAGGATAGAAGATGTGCAGCAATACAAAGTAATCAGACCAGGATAGAAGATATGCAGCAATACAAAGTAATCAGACCAGGATAGAAGATATGCAGCAATACAAAGTAATCAGACCAGGATAGAAGATATGCAGCAATACAAAGTAATCAGATCAGGATAGAAAATATGCAGCAATACAAAGTAATCAGACCAGGATAGAAGATATGCAGCAATAAAAAGTAGTCAGACCAGGATAGAAGATATTCAGCAATACAAAGTAATCAGATCAGGATAGAAGATATGCAGCAATACAAAGTAATCAGACCAGGATAGAAGATATGCAGCAATACAAAGTAATCAGACCAGGATAGAAGATATGCAGCAATACAAAGTAGTCAGACCAGGATAGAAGATATGCAGCAATACAACGTAGTCAGACAGAAAATGTGCAGCAATACAATTCAGCTTAGATGATTAAAAAAATAGACAGACAAGGAAGTGTGTTTCCTTGGCGGTTTTTTCATGACGCAGAAGATATGGTCAAAGATATCAGAGAACTGATTTGGGATAATGATAATATTTACAGTAATCTTTGGAGCAACGTTTTCATAAACAATTTAATCAGCGAAATTGACTTCTAAAATATTAACCTGAAAAAAAAGATGAATAACGAAGACAGGTGGTCATAGATACTCAGGGAAGAAGAAAGCGATAACTAACAGAGAAGATGTAACAGATGCTCAGGGAAGAAGAAAGCGGTAACTAACAGAGAAGATGTAACAGATACTCGAGGAAGAAGAAAGCGATAACTAACAGAGAAGATGTAACAGATACTCGAGGAAGAAGAAAGCGATAACTAACAGAGAAGAGGTAACAGATACTCTAGAAAGAAAACTTGAATAAAGCAATAACTAACAGAGAAGAGGTAACAGATACTCTAGGAAGAAAACTTGAATAAAGCAATAACTAACAGAGAAGAGGTAAGTAACAGATACTCTAGGAAGAAAACTTGAATAAAGCAATAACTAACAGAGAAGAGGTAACAGATACTCTAGAAAGAAAACTTGAATAAAGCAATAACTAACAGAGAAGAGGTAACAGATACTCTAGAAAGAAAACTTGAATAAAGCAATAACTAACAGAGAAGAGGTAACAGATACTCTAGAAAGAAAACTTGAATAAAGCAATAACTAACAGAGAAGAGGTAAGTAACAGATACTCTAGGAAGAAAACTTGAATAAAGCAATAACTAACAGAGAAGAGGTAACAGATACTCTAGGAAGAAAACTTGAATAAAGCAATAACTAACAGAGAAGAGGTAACAGATACTCTAGGAAGAAAACTTGAATAAAGCAGTAACTAACAGAGAAGAGGTAAGTAACAGATACTCTAGGAAGAAAACTTGAATAAAGCAATAACTAACAGAGAAGAGGTAACAGATACTCTAGGAAGAAAACTTGAATAAAGCAGTAACTAACAGAGAAGAGGTAACAGATACTCTAGGAAGAAAACTTGAATAAAGCAATAACTAACAGAGAAGAGGTAACAGATACTCTAGGAAGAAAACTTGAATAAAGCAGTAACTAACAGGAGAAAAACAACGCAGCAGTTTTAGTCTGAAACTCCTAACCTGTCATCCTAGAACGGCAGAAAATCTGCTCCTGTGTGTTCTTACTAACTTCTATCAACGCCACGTGTGAGAGACATGCAGTGCAGATTATTTTAGGAACAAAGCAACCTACAGCAGAATGTCTACTTTTTGTAAATATGTGTTCTTCGTCTGAAAATCTCTCTGTCCCTCCCTCTCTCTCTCTCTGTCTGTCTCTCTCTCTCACCCGTTTCTTTCCTGGCCTGCGCTCTCCAGATTCTGTATCTTTGTTGTATGTAGGGCCGGTGATGTCATTACCAGATCTGTTACATTCTCGCGTGTGGCATCATATTGTTACATTCTCGTGTGTGACATCATATTGTTACATTCTCGTGTGTGTGTGACATAATATTGTTACATTCTCGTGTGTGACATCATATTGTTACATTCTCGTGTGTGTGTGACATAATATTGTTACATTCTCGTGTGTGACATAATATTGTTACATTCTCGTGTGTGTGACATAATGTTGTTACATTCTCGTGTTTGTGACATAATATTGTTACATTCTCGTGTGTGTGTGTGTGACATAATATTGTTACATTCTCGTGTGTGTGACATAATATTGTTACATTCTCGTGTGTGTGACATAATATTGTTACATTCTCGTGTGTGTGACATAATGTTGTTACAATCTTGTGTGTGATAGAACAGTCTCATGTGTGGCATGATGTTGCAAGGCTCTCATGTGTGACATGATGTTGTAAGGTTCTCGTGTGTGACATGATGTTGTAAGGTTCTCGTGTGTGACATGATGTTGTAACACTCTCATGCGTGACGTGATGTTGTAACACTCGCTTGTGTGACATTATGCCGTGCCACTCTCATGTGTGACATTATGTTGTAACAATATCGTGTGTGACATGATGTTGTGGCAATATCGTGTGCGACATGATATTGTGACATTGTGACATGATGCTGTCACTATGAGAGATATCAGTAAACATTTCATGGAGAGTTTACATTTATACGATCAGGACTGTTGAGTTGTGATTGATGATTTATCACTTGAAAAACACGTTCAGTTCTCAGTCACTCGTTAATAGCTGCTTTCTTCTTGTTTTGTCTACGTGATGCGTGTAGATTTTCAAAACTGCTCTTTTCCTGTCCCCTTTTTTGTGCTGGAGGTTTGTAGCTCATACAGAGCTTTAGTTAAATATTGCCTCTTGTTTAATGTATCTCGTAGTAACAATTAGAAATACAATAGTTTTTTCTCTAATGATGATGATTATGATGATGATGGAGGAGGAGGAGATAGTGCATCATGTAACCGGACGTGTACAGAAAGCTGTTTTAAGCTCTAATTCTACTCTCTTTCTTTATTTTCGTCAAAATCTCCCTATCGCTGTCTGTCTCTGTTTCTATCGCTGTCTGTGTCTCTGTTTCTATCGCTGTCTGTCTCTGTTTCTATCGCTGTCTGTATCTCTGTTTCTATCGCTGTCTGTCTCTGTTTCTATCGCTGTCTGTGTCTCTGTTTCTCTCGCTGTCCGTGCCTCTGTTTCTACTGATCTTTGTGTCTCTGTTTCTATCACTGTGTGTGTTTCTGTTTCTGTCGCTGTCTGTGTCTCTGTTTCTACTGATGTTTGTATCTCTGTTTCTACCTATCTTTGTGTCTCTGTTTCTATTGCTGTTTGTGTTTATGTCTGCGTCGCTGTTTGTGTTTCTGTGTATGTCGAAGTTTGTCGTTTGCCTCCGGTATCACAAATCAAAAGTCTAGTTAAAAAAAGAAATGTCACATTTTGCAGACTAAACATCATCATAAGAATTGTTTGTGGACACGTGAAATGACTATGTGGGAGGAGGTGGGGGGTGTTTATATTCCTTATCTTGTGATTTTCTCAGAATACTCGTCGGGGGGGAGTAAGTTTCATTATGAAGCGCTCCAGCCAGCGCTTACTGCAGAGTGAACGACTTCAAACATTAGAAATGAAGAAGTAATTCTAGACGGTGAAATCTTTATGTAACTGCAACATTAGAACAGCTTGTTCATTCATTCATTCATTTGCATGTCCCTTGCGGAACTTTGCCTCCCTAACAGCTCTCCTGTAGGCCTCTCGGTTATGACCAAGATGGCCTGCTGCTGCTGCATCCATTTGCAGATCGTCAACGATGTCTTGCAGCCATCTTCGTTTTGGTCTTCCTCTTTTTCTTTTTCCCATTATGTATCCTTCCAATACGGTCTTCTCGAAATTATCATGACGTTTAATGTGTCCAAAATATGTAAGTTTCCTCTCTTTAATCCTCTTTACTAGCCAGCCTTCTTCAATATTAAGCTCTTGTAGTATAGATATATTTGTTCTTTTTTGTGTCCACGATATTTGGAGAACTCTTCTGTAGCATTTACATTCAAAGGCATTTATGTGTTTCTCAGCTGTTTTGTTAAGTGTCCAGGTCTCACAGGCATATGTTGCGATGGGAAAGATGCATGCCCTTAAAAATCTTATTTTTGTAGTTCTGTCTGCTCCTCTCCACAGATTCTTTAGCTTGTATAGACAGTAAAATCTTTAGATCACTACAACATTAGAACAGCTTGTGTAGATAGTGAAATCTTTAGATCACTACAATATTAGAGCAACCTGTGTAGACAGTGAAATCTTTAGATCACTACAATATTAGAACAACCTGTGTAGACAGTGAAATCTTTAGATCACTACAATATTAAAACAGTTTGTCTAAAATGTCTGTTGGTGAATACAATATTGAAAAGACATTCAAGATGTGCACTTTCTTGTTACACATAATGTGACCCTGATATTGAATGAATGAATGCATGAATGAATGCATGAATGAATGAATGAACGAATGAATGAATGATCTTTATTTTTAAAAGGTAAAGAATTGGTCACACAGGCCTGTCCCTCATCACTCCATCTTTCATTCTTCCCATACACTGGATACACACATTAAATTAGGAGCAAAAAAGCATATCAGAAGAGTGTAAGATTAAACTATTACACTCAAAGTAAAAGACAAGAAGTAAGAAGAGTGTAAGATTAAACTATTACACTCAAAGTAAAAGACAAGAAGTAAGAAGAGTGTAAGATTAAACTATTACACTCAAAGTAAAAGACAAGAAGTAAGAAGAGTGTAAGAAAAACTATTACACTCAAAGTAAAAGACAAGAAGTAAGAAGAGTGTAAGATTAAACTATTACACTCAAAGTAAAAGACAAGAAGTAAGAAGAGTGTAAGATTAAACTATTACACTCAAAGTAAAAGACAAGAAGTAAGAAGAGTGTAAGATTAAACTATTACACTCAAAGTAAAAGACAAGAAGTAAGAAGAGTGTAAGAAAAACTATTACACTCAAAGTAAAAGACAAGAAGTAAGAAGAGTGTAAGATTAAACTATTACACTCAAAGTAAAAGACAAGAAGTAATTAACCTAATAAAATAGCTCTCACACATACATACACGCACACACAGACATATACATAAATAAAAATACATTGTCAGTACAGATCTTCTAACATATGTCTTTTAACAAACACTAAAATAACTTCTAACAGTATCTAACAAGTTACTTTTTGAACTATGTCATTTTGCTACTTGATGACTGGTAGGTCATGGGTTGAGAGAGTGTTGCTTATTCTATGGAGGCATGTCATTACAAGCAAGTAAATAATGAAACAGGTTTGAGTTAAAGGATAAAGTATTACTAATGGATTTTAAATGGTAGGGGAGGATGTTCCAGAGCTGTACTGCAGAGTATGCAAGGCTTTTCTTGTACAGATCAATCCTGGGTTTAGGAAGAAGACAGTTTTTTAAACGCTGGCTATATTTAGCTTATAATATAAACAGTGACCACAAGTAAGGCAAAGCATTGTGCAACAGAATTCTGTGAACAAACTTAACTTTGTTAAAAATGACACCATATTTGAGGGGCAGAATTTTGATTTCAAGCCATGCTTTAAATCAGTTTAGACTTTGACAGTATATATATATCTATACTTTTCATATATGCAAGTAAATGCAGATACATATATTCACACACACATGCAAATACATACCAGAAATATACAAACACATGCTGTTATATACATGTATACACACATATATATGTATACACATAAATATATACTGTCGCACATACATATATATGTATACATTTACATTTATATGTATATAAACGCATATATATCCATACATATATACACATATGTGTTTGTAATACACATACATACATAATACACATTCATACATACACACATAGATATATATGCATACACATACACATAGATAATATATGCATACACATGTATAGACATGCACACATAAATGAATACCTACTTACACATATTCATACATATATATACATGCACATAAACACAAATACATGTTAAGAAGGCATATAGTCCATCTCAAACAGATATTGAGAAAGACTGAAATTATAAGAATGCATATTACTTTTAAGTTTTATATGAGTTGGTATGGCATTCCAAAGGTGGGCAGCTGAGTAAGATGAACTTGTTTTTTAAACATGTCTAGACTTGGTTTTGGAAGAATACATGAGTAGCATATAGCACAGGTGGAGTGGGGGCACCATGTGAAGGTTGGCCACAGACCGTGAGAAGTGGAGAGAATATTTTGCTGCCCTGTGAGACACCACAAGGCATACTGGCTCAGCTGGCCACCGAGGAAGGACATGAATGAATGGATGAGATCAGGTCAAGATTCCTTTATATAGATTTTTGTTGCCCATTCTTATCTTGGCGAGACCTGGACACTTAACAAAACAGCTGAGAAACACATAAATGTCTTTGAATGTAAATGCTATAGAAGAGTCCTTCAAATATCATGGACACAAAAAAGAACAAATATATCTATACTACAAGAACGTAATATTGAGAAGGCTGGCTAGTAAAGAGGATTAAAGAGAGAAAACGTAGATATTTTGGACACAATAGACGTCATGATAATCTAGAGTAGACCGTCTTGGAAGGGTACATAATGGGAAAAAAGAAAGAGAGGAAGGCCAAGGAGAAGATGGCTGCAAGACATCGTTGATAATCTAGAAATGGATGCATCAGCAGCAGGCCATCTTGCTTACAACTGAGAGGCCTACAGGAAAGATGTTATGGAGACAAAGTTCCGCAAGGGACATGCAAATGACTGACTGACTGGCTGATTCTTATCTTGGTAGTATGTTAGATCTTTTATGTGGATTTTTGTTGCCCATTCTTATCTTGGTAGTATTCATCATTTGTGTCGTGACTGCTTCTGTATGTTTATATCTTAAACAGCACATGTGATAGATATATCACAAACAGCACAGATGATAGATATATCATAAAGAGCACAGATAATATATATTTCATGAACAGCACAGATGATAGATGTGTCATGAACAGCACAGATGATAGATGTATCATGAACAACACAGATGATAGATGTATCATGAACAGTAATGATGAAAAGACATGGCCTTCCCATTTGCTCTAACAACACCTTTATATTTGTATTCTTCTCCCTGCTGCAGTCTAGTAATGTCTTCTTGTGAGATCTTCCATAATATGTTTCTGTTTGCCAAACTGAGTGCTTGTTTTGGTCCATGAAAGCTCCAGTCTGGTAGTATACTCCTTTTTTCTCATTTATCTGTTTCATGGAAACTTTTGTTCATCCTAAATCCAAAATCTGATCAGGGAATGAATATGACTGTTCATTTGTCTCATTAGCATACTCTGTGTAAGCATCATATAAGATGTGAATTTTATGTGATGTATCATCTCAGTTTTGTGCTGATGTATCATCTCAGTTTTGTGCTGATGTATCATCTCAGTTTTGTGCTGATGTATTATCTCAGTTTTGTGCTGAAGTATCATCTCAGTTTTGTGCTGAAGTATCATCTCATAACTTAGGGATAAAAGGGATGGCGACTGCAGTAAAACTGGTTAATATAAATAAGGTAGATAGAGGTGTATGGTGCAGTTTTACAAAGTGAGGGAGGAAGTGAGCAAGGTGAGAAAAAAACGAATATAAAGTATGAGAATGTATAAATGAAAAACATACAACATCCGATATTTCGGCGTGAGCCTTATTCGAGGATACATGCAAAAACAAAATACAATATATGTTTGTATTTTGTTTTTGCATGTATCCTCGAATAAGGCTCACGCCGAAATATCGGATGTTGTATGTTTTTCATTTATACATTCTCATACTTTATATTCGTTTTTTTCTCACCTTGCTCACTTCCTCCCTCACTTTGTAAAACTGCACCATACACCTCTATCTACCTCATAACTTAGGGCACCCTTTCTTTCTTTTTTATCTCCCAGATTTTACTTTTTATCTCTCAGATATTACTTTTTTAATCTCTCAGATATTACTTTTTTAATCTCTCAGATATTACTTTTTTAATCTCTCAGATATTACTTTTTTAATCTCTCAGATATAACTCTCAGGTGTCACAACTTTCATTATTTTGTTTCCTAGGATGTGCTTCTCCTACTCACCTTCCCAGTGTTTGTGTAGCATGGGTTGACAGCTCACCTTATTCTTAGTTCCCTCCACTAGCTTAGTTGGTGTCCTTCTTTATTTCTCATTTCTTTCTTTCAAACATTTTAACTGGTCAATGTTTCATATTCTACTCATCTACCTTAAATAGTTGTTGGTACTTACCTCTTGCCTCCTATATAGTTTATTCAGTCTTGCTACTTCTTAATCATATAGTTTATTCAGTCATTACTATTTCTTACTCATATAGTTTATTCAGTCTTGCTACTTCTTACTCATATAGTTTATTCAGTCATTGCTATTTCTTACTCATATAGTTTATTCAGTCATTACTATTTCTTACTCATATAGTTTATTCAATCATTACTATTAGCTCAGTCATTATAATCATTCAGTCAAGACTGTTCTAGTAGCACTGTTCTAGTACTACACATATAAATTTGATTACTCTGTCCTAGTATTATATATTATTCTAGTACCATACATGTACGTTTGGTAACACTGTTCTAGTACTATACATATAAGTTTTGTAACACTGTTCTAGTACTATACATATAAGTTTTGTAACACTGTTCTATTACTATATATATAAGTTTGGTGCCTCTGTTATAGTACTATACATATAAGTTTGATAACACTGTTCTAGTATTATACATTGTTCTAGTACTATACATAATTTTGATAACACTGTTCTAGTGCTATACATTGTTCTAGTACTATACATATACATTTGGTAACACTATTCTAGTGCTGCACATTATACTATACATATAAGTTCAGTAACACTGTTGTAGTATTATTCATTGTTCTAACCCTAATTACTATATATTGTTCTAATAACATACATATAACTTTCATAACACTGTTCCAATACTATACACATAAGTTTGGTAGCACTGTTCTAGTACTATACATTATTCTAGTTCTTTACATATAAGTTTGGTAGCACTGTTCTAGTACTATACATTATTCTAGTTCTTTACATATAAGTTTGGTAGCACTGTTCTAGTACTATACATTATTCTAGTTCTTTACATATAAGTTTGGTAGCACTGTTCTAGTACTATACATTATTCTAGTTCTTTACATATAAGTTTGGTAGCACTGTTCTAGTACTATACATTATTCTAGTTCTTTACATATAAGTTTGGTAGCATTGTTCTAGTACTATACATATAAGTTTGATAACACTGTTCTAGTACTATACATATAAGTTTGATAACACTGTTCTAGTACTATACATATAAGTTTGGTAGCACTGTTCTAGAAGTATACATATAGGTTTGGTAACACTGTTCTAGTACTATTCATATAAATTTGTTAGCACTGTTCTAGTACTATACATATAAGTTTGGTAACACTGTTCTAGTACTATACATTATTCTAGTACTGTACATTGTTCTAGTACTATATATATAATATATATATATATATATATATATATAAGTTTGGTAACACTGTTCTAGTACTATACATATAAATTTGGTAACACTGTTCTAGTGATATACATTGTACTATACATATCAGTTTGGTAGCACTGTTCTAGTGTTATTCATTGTTCTAGTAATATACATATAACCTTGATAACACTGTTCTATTACTATACATATAAGTTTGGTAGCACTGTTTTAGTACTAAGCATATAAGCTTGGTGGTACTGTTCTGCATATAAGGAAGAAACGTAGAATAACATACAAGGGAGAAACATAGAATGACACAAGAAGAAAGATAAGCGAACATATAAGGAAGATCTCTCTCTGAACCTTAAGTGCCCAGGGCACATGGGGCTTCCGCAAGGGTTTTCCATAAATGCCTGTCCTTCACCTTTTTTTCTGCTCTTGCCCAGGTGAGCCCTCTATTGCTCAACATCCTTTCTGTTGTTCTTCTCCATGTCTCTTTTGGTCTACCCTTACTTCTGTTCCCCTGTGGTGTCCATCTTAGTGCTATTTTTGGTAGTGAGTTGTCAGTCATTTGGAGCACATGTCCCAACCATCGCCAGCGTCTTTCCTCAATAATTGTTGTCAGTGGCTTCATCTGCATTTCTGCCAATAATATGTTATTTCTTATGGCATTTGGCCAAAGTATTTTTCTAATTCTTCATAAACATTTAGTCTGGAAAGAATTCAACTTGTTTTCTATGGTTTTGGTGATTTTCCAGCATTCACTTCCATAGAGTAGTACACTTAGAACATTACTCTTAAATATCCTGATTTTCATATTTATGCGTCGTTTTTTTATTTCCATATAGTCTGCAGCACTGCAAAAGCCTGATTTGCTCTAGTAAGTCTGCTGTTGATATCCTCTGTGCTGTCTCCATTTTCTACTACTCTACTGCCAAGGTATACAAATTCGTTGACCTCCTCCACTAACTTGCTATCTACTCTGAGTACATTTCTGTTGTTCACATTTTGCTTCATTAACTTTGTCTTTCCTACAGTCCTATGTTGTTTGCATTCTGAGTTAGCTTGTTTATTTTATCTTGCATATCTTTGTGACTGCTTGATAGTAGACAAATGTCATCCACAAAGTCAAGGTCCTCCAGCACTGTGTCAAGGGTCCATTGTAATCCTCTGCGTTTGTCTGATGTTGCCTCCTTCATTAACTAGTCTACTGCCAAGATAATAATGTTGGTGATAGTACACATCCCATATAAGGAAGATACATAGGATAAAATATAAGGGAGAAACATAGAATGACATAAGAAGAAAGATAAGCAAATATATAAGAAAGATACATGTTATAACATATAAGAGAGAAGCATAGAATGACATAAGAAGAAAGATAAGCAAACATATAAGGAAGATACATAGGATAACATATAAGGAAGATAGATAGGAAAACATATAAGGAAGATAGATAGGATAACATGTAAGGAAGATACATAGTATAACATGTAAGGAAGATACATAGGATAACATATAAGGAAGATACATAGGATAACATATAAGGAAGAGATGGAGGATAACATATATGGAAGATACATAGGATAACATATAAGGAAGATACATCCAGGGCTGGATTAAGACCCTTAGAGGCTCTATGTGCACTAGCAAAATTTTTGTGCCCCCCCCCATTTATGTAATTCAAAATATAAACAATAATAAACCATAAAATAAAATTTTATTTATCAAAATTAAACAAAACTTACAGTAAGATGGAAAATAATGTTTATTTTTGTTTACTTCCGCTTTATTCATATTGGAACAATTTTCTCCTACTTTTTTTAATTGCGAAATCTTTGATCAGATCCTTCAAACTAATCTTATGTAACACATTAAAACTATAATCTTATGTAACACATTAAAACAAATCTTATGTAACACATTAAAACAAATCTTATGTAACACATCTGTTTCTGTACTTAACAGTGATAAAGCATCCAGCCTGCCTTTTTGCGTAGCTGTTCTGATGGGAGTTTTAATATACTTCAAATAAGAAAATGAATGCTCAGCTGAGAAATTTGCGACCATTAATGTTAAAAATATACGAAAGCCGATGTCTACATTTGGAAAGGCACACTCAATGTTGTCTGCTACAACTATTTTATAAAGTTCAGCATGACTGAATCTTGTTTTTAGATCTGTTGTTGCACTGAACTTATGGCCCACATATGAATGAGCTGAAGCTTAGCTGAGAAATTACTGTTGAAATCCTCTGGGTAAGCAGCAATCAGCTTCTGACAGCGCTGAGAATACCTCTCAATGTTAGTATATGATGAAGTGACATTATGTGGCACATCACTTAGAAAAGAAAATCTCTCTGCTATTTCTTTATATATCTCTCCTCTTCTTTTCATCTCAGTTTCAAGTTTGTCAACAACTGTGTAAAAGATGGTGATACAATCATTATCTCTGGCATTCAGACATACTTCTAGTGGATCTCTGTCATTGGGTACCTTCTTTCTGGTACGTTTGTGAGTTGTAGCTGCCTTGTAATCAACATGTGGTAGCATTTCCTTTGTAGCTGCTTCATATCTTTCAAATTCACCTCGTGAAGTGCACAGTTTGTCAGCTAATGATACATACAGATCTGCACATATTTTTAAGTTCATATCCTCATTTTGTAGAACTTGGCTTACTCTGTGAAAATTCTGCAAACTCTCATTCCAAAAATTCAACATAAAAACAAATTCTAGCTCTTGCATCTTATCTGCAATATTATTTACTTCTCTTCTAGCGTCTCCTTTTTGACTGGTCTTCGGCTATAGATTCTAATGCTTCTAAAATTTTAAGGAAAGATTTCAAAATTGCTTCTCTTGCCATAGCATGTGCCTCCCTTCTGGTATCAGGGAGGGATTTTAAGATGCTTTCATTTCCAATGCAACATCTAAGAATTTTCCACTGGTTGCTTGAGGCTGACAAAAAGGTATAGAGTAACTGCACTGTAGAGAAGAAATGAGCTGCCTCTTGACAGCAGTCAACAGCACTTCGGCCTACCAGATTTAGTGAATGAGCTACACAGGGCACATATATAGCAAACTTGTTTGTTTCTAACATTTGTTTTCTGCATCCCCTTATAACGCCCAGACATGCTAGCAGCGTTGTCATAAGACTGATCCTCTACATTTTTAAAATGTACACGTAAGTACTGCAACACCTGATTTGCCATTTCTTCACTGATATGGCTTTTCATTTCCAGAAAGGTTAAAAAGCATTCAATAGGCTGTCCATCTTTTAAGTACCTAAGTACAACACTTAACTGATGTGATTGATCTGGTTTTGAATCAACTGACAAACTAAAATAACCAGAAGATTTTACTTCATCAACAGTGAGCTCATGGACCTTTTGTGCCATTAGTTGAATGACTTCCTCACAGGTGGTTTTGTGCCATTAGTTGAATGAGTTCCTCACAGGTGGTTTTGTGCCATTAGTTGAATGACTTCTTCACAGGTGGTTTTGTGCCATTAGTTGAATGACTTCCTCACAGGTGGTTTTGTGCCATTAGTTGAATGAGTTCCTCACAGGTGGTTTTGTGCCATTAGTTGAATGACTTCCTCACAGGTGGTTTTGTGCCATTAGTTGAATGAGTTCCTCACAGGTGGTTTTGTGCCATTAGTTGAATGACTTCCTCACAGGTGGTTTTGTGCCATTAGTTGAATGACTTCCTCACAGGTGGTTTTGTGCCATTAGTTGAATGAGTTCCTCACAGGTGGTTTTGTGCCATTAGTTGAATGAGTTCCTCACAGCTGGTTTTGGACAGGTAAGAAGGATTCCTTTGCCAGAATTTCCATATTTGGAAATGTGGCCTACTAAAAGTGGATCAAACTGGCTTATGAGCTCAAGCAGCCCCTAAGAAATTCCCATGTTTCAATGATCCAGACCTTTCTTCTGTTCCTCGAAAAGCTTAGCCACGTTCAGCTAACGTACGAATACCAGCTAGGACACACCTCAAGCCATGTTCAGCTAACGTAGGAATAACAGCTATGACACGCCTCCAGACATGTTCCCAGTATTCACACTCTTCCTGAATTTGTTTCTCCAACTGTTGCCTCATCCCTGCACCTTGTCTGTGAGTTAAGTATGTTAGCATAGATTGTCTGTGAGTTAAGTATGTTAGCATAGATTGTCTGTGAGTTAAGTATGTTAGCATAGATTGTCTGTGAGTTAAGTATGTTAGCATAGATTGTCTGTGAGTTAAGTATGTTAGCATAGATTGTCTGTGAGTTAAGTATGTTAGCATAGATTGTCTGTGAGTTAAGTATGTTAGCATAGATTGTCTGTGAGTTAAGTATGTTAGCATAGATTGTCTGTGAGTTAAGTATGTTAGCATAGATTGTCTGTGAGTTAAGTATGTTAGCATAGAGTCTCGGTGACCAGCGTTTTTTTCATGATCATCATTTACAACAGTATTTCCCCAGTCACTGAACCCTTCTCTTATAAAAAAAAATTTGAGAAATTTGTAGGAGCAAACAGTTTACAAACAAAACAATAAACTGATCCTGTTGGTAGTGAATACAGTAACCACTCTCTCTTGTATTTCTCACCATTGGGTTTTGTCCCAACAAAAAGTTTCTGTGAACAATACCTCACTGGTCTGCCACTATTGAAATGCCTGTAAGACTTGTCAAATGGTCCAATGTGGTGTTGACGGTCACTGGGTCCACAAACAATCCAATAATTCACATCATCAGCAGAGAAATCAAGCCACAACCCTGGATCCTTTGCTACATTGTGATTTACTTCATCTTTTTGCAGACAGAATAATTTCACAATCATCACATGGTCCGTTTTCAGCAATTATTTCAATCCTAGAATGTATTGAAAAGTAACTTGAATCAACATTTGCAATAAAGGTAACAAGAGAATTTACAGGCAAAGCTTGTGACACCTCGGTGATTCTAGCGTCATCATATTTTGATTCTGAAGTGATGAAAGTGCTATTTATCGTATTTATGTCCACTTCTGATGACGGAGATTGGTTTTGACCCGGAATATAATGTTATGGAACTTGTGGGAAGAAAACAGTCAGCTTTGCAGACTTGGACTCTAAATTCAAAGTCTTCCCCTGTTTTTTTTTTCTATAGTTTTCACTTTTGTGCACCACTTAACTGAACACATTTCATCTTGGTTCTTGGGGTCTGTAAAATACAGAAATAAAAAGAATATTTTGTTTGAATTATTATGTGGCAATATAACACTGTCCTGGTCGCAGCACCATTATAACAATGTTTAGTTGTCAATTATATTTTAATGACTGATAGTAGAAGTGTTCTTTGATCAATACATCATGAGTTCCTGTGGTCTAGATTAGGTTTCACAACCATTAAAATCTAGACCAAATCCGATGAAAAGTTCACTGAATTCATACTCTTCCCATGCCACAGGAAGAAATGCGGACGTTCAGTTGGTGCCGGAATAAAAGTGCGGGTCTTGATATGTTAGGGGGTATAGTTGTAAAATGGAATGGAAAACAGTATTTTCATGTACTTCCGTGTACTTATTATGTTTCAAAGTATAACTAAATGTATGAAAATTTCATAAATGCAGAGTTTTTTTTAAGGAAAAAAGAAGTAATGTGATGTTTTTAGACAATAACTGTGCCCAGCTCACCATCGGCTAGGTCTAGATCTACACTACTTACCATCTGAGATGTCTAGATCTACTTGTCGATCTCGTATTGTGATTCTATGTTGCATTCTTACTAAATTAATGTCTGAAATAACCTCCTAACTACTTCTCCAGTCGTCTAAATATGTCTAGATCTACTTAGGATACATTCAAGAGCAGTGGGGTGGTCACAGGCCATGTCCATACCCCTATCTACATAATCAAAAATTGAAAATTTTCGATGTTTCTCTTCCTTTTTCTCGCTCGGCATCGCTCGTAACTGAGGACTCTTTCACCATTTTGAAAAGTGTCTCCGGAAACGCGGACGAAATATGTATAATCTAAATGTTACACCGGTTGTTTTATTGAAACAAATGAATTGTCACTATAACGACTATGGCACGCAACTCAGTAACCGGAAGTTCTCACTATAACGACAGTGGCACGGGAAGAGTTCTGACAAACAAGGTCTCAGATTTATTATTGACAACATCACTTGGAATAAGATGCAATAGAACATAACATTCTTTGAAGCACATGATCACTGTTCACAAAATCAAACTCTAGCGTTATTTTAGAGGCAGTACTTCTCAATGTTCTCAACTTCAAAAGACTCTACATGTGATACGAGAACACTTCCAAACTCTGTGCTATATCCAGATATGCAACACGTGGTCAACTAATTCCTCGACTAAATCTCTTTACGCCAGATTTCACATGTATCCAATCTTCTGCATTCCTCACGCAGTATTAAAATAAACACTTTTCGAACATGAGACAATTTCTGTCCATCATAAAACTAACTCTGGTTCTAAACTGATCTCCTGAATATCTATTGCTCTAACTGTCCATCTGTTCTATCTGTCGTTACCTTCGTCTTCTTTCTGTCGCTCCTGTTCTTATACTTCTGTTTTTTCTCGATCGCTCTTCCCCTCCATGTCTCCCTCTTGTTTTCTCTCTCTCTCTTTTTCTAGATATTTGTACAGCGGTGAAGTGGTGGGGGTTTCTAGACTAATATCTTAGCCTGGACGGAAGTATCACCTTCTTGATCATGGCACCGTATTTTCTTTCTGGTGTTATATGTCTTCCTGGTCTTTTCCTAAAACTGCCCGAGTGACTTATCTTGTAAATCAATTGTCCAATAGGCCAAGCCTCTATAGATTTTTAATTGGTCAGGTGTTCGAGTCGGTCTACTCCCTTATTTCAAAACCGTGTGCAATGGCGCAGTTAAAAGGAGTGCATCTATCGCTCTTCAGAAAGTAAAACAACTAAAGAATCTGTGGAGAGGAGCAGATAGAACCACACAAATAAGATTTTTAAGGGCATGCATCTTTCCCATCGCAACATATGCCTGTGAGACCTGGACACTTAACAAAACAGCTGAGAAACACATAAATGCCTTTGAATGTAAATGCTACATAAGAGTTCTTCAAATATCATCGACACAAAAAAGAACAGATTTATCTATACTACAAGAACGTAATATTGAAGAAGGCTGGCTAGTAAAGAAGATTAAAGAGAGAAACTTACATATTTTGGACAAATTAAACGTCATGGTAATTTCGAGAAGACCGTATTGGAAGGATACATAATGGGAAAAAGAAAAAGAGGAAGACCAAAACGAAGATGGCTCCAAGACATCGTTGATGATCTGCAAATGGATGCAACAGCAGCAGGCCACCTTGCTTACAACCGAGAGGCCTACAGGAGAGCTGTTAGGGAGACAAAGTTCTGCAAGGGACATGCAAATGAATGAATGAATGAATGAATGTACAATAGCGTCCTAAGATTAGCAAACATATTTGTCATCATCATTATCATGTGGCGTGCCGACTGGCGTTGGCTATTATGCTTCTCCAGAGTACCCGATCCTTCATGCAGGCCATCAGTTCAATTGGTGATCTCCTCTCACACCATCCCGTCAGACTGTCCAGTATCATTTCTCTTGGTCTTCCTCTTGATCTTCTTCCTTCTACTTTTCCTGTTGTTATAATATTTTCAATCCCCCCTCTTCTCATTGCATGTCCTATGAATGTACATTGTCTCTCTCTTATCTTTTTGACAAGGTTTTTTTGTCTCTCCAGCTCTTCTCATACATTCTTCATTAGTTATTTTTGCTGTCCAGGGGATTCGCAACATTCTTCTAATAAACCACATTTCTGCTGCTTCCAATGATTTTTGTGCAGACTTGCCTATTGTCCATGATTCACTTCCATATAACAAGACAGGTTCAATATAGCATTTTAGGACTCGTTTTCTAACATTCATTGATAAAGATGTGTTAGCTAATATGTTTCTCATTCTCTGAAATGCAGTTTTTGCTTGGCCTATTCTGTTCATAATTTTTGTTCTGCATTTCCCATTTGAAGTTATTACTGCTCCAAGGTATTTGAATTTCTGCACCTGCTTTAGAATAGTTCCGTTTAATTTAATACTGCATGCTGGTGGATTCTGTTTCTTAGATATAACCATAGTCTCTGTCTTTTTGATGTTCAAAGTAAGGCCTTTCTGTTCACTTTCTTTGGCCACTTTATCCAAGAGATTTTGCAGGTCTTGTTAGTTCTCAGCTATCAGTACTGTGTCGTCAGCATACCGAAGGTTGTTAATACTGTATCCTCCAATTTTTATGCCTGGTTCTATGATGATTGTTCTTAGAATATTCTCGCTATACAGAGAAAAAAGGTCTGGAGATAGTACACATCCTTGTCGCACCCTTTGTTTTATAGGTTGATATTTTCCAATCCTTCTTTCAATTCGAACTGCTGCTTCTTGCTGCCAGTATAGATGTTTTACAATCCTCAGGTCTTTGCCGTCTACATTGATGTCTTCATACAGTTTAATAATTGCATTATGTTTCACCTTGTCAAATGCCTTGGTGTAATCAATGAAGCATAAGTAGAGATCTTTATGTACTTCTAAAGCTCTTTCTGTTAGTGTTCGTAAAGCATAAATGGCATTGTGTGTTCCCTTTCCTTCAACAAATCCAAACTGTTCATCTGCTATTTCCATTTTTATCTTTTTCCTTGTTCTTCTCATAATTATTCTCAGAAGTAGCTTCGTTATGTGACATGAGAGGCTGATAGTCCGGTGGTCGTCACATTCCTTTGCACCTGGTTTCTTTGGTAGTGCTATAAACGTGGATTTAATCAGGTCACTGGGAATATAACCACTGTTGTAAATGTCATTCAGTAACTTGGTTATTATTTTTATTCCTGTCTCCTCTAACGCCTCTATTTCTTCTATTGTTATCAGCCCCAGTCGCTTTTCATTTCTTCATGTGTTTGATGGCATCTATGATTTCATCTTTAAGTATTGGTGGTCCCTCACAGTTTTCAGTATCTGGTGTTAATTCTGGTCTTTCTCCTCCATATAGCTCACCGATATACTCTGTCCACCTGTCCACAATGTCTTCTTTTCCCATTAACATTTTACCTTCTTTCGATTTCAGGCATCCTGTGGTATATTTTGTTTTCCTGCCTGTGAGTTCATTAATTCGTTTGTGCATGTTTTTGCTGTCTTTATTATGAATCCTCTATCTGTCTGCACTGTTCAT
The DNA here is from genome assembly GCA_009760885.1 of Achatina immaculata. Classification (NCBI taxonomy): domain Eukaryota; kingdom Metazoa; phylum Mollusca; class Gastropoda; order Stylommatophora; family Achatinidae; genus Lissachatina; species Lissachatina immaculata. The sequence goes on along the minus strand of CM019701.1, from coordinate 17,576,262 downwards.
TTAACTACACTTCTTTTGCTTCTCTGCATTTGCGTCTTATTTCTTTATTTATCTTGCTATATTTTTCCTCGTTATTTTTACTCTCTTCCTCCTCTTGTCCATCAGTCCTAAGATGTCGTCTGTCATCCATTTATTTTTAGAGGCTTCTTTTTTTGGTGGTATTATCTTCTTAACAGTTTGGTGGATATATTATCTCTTATCATTTCCCATTGTTCATCTATACATATTTGCCACTGGCGTAAATTCCGTCTATACAATTGTCATTTATCTAAGTCATTTATCTTACTCTTTCATGTCGGAGGTTTTATTGTGTCCTCGCTTTTCATTGTGTCTTTCTCCTAGCATATAAGGAAGAAATATATGATAGCATATAAGGAAGAAATATAGGATAACATATAAGGAAGAAATATAGGATAACATATAAGGAAGAAATATATGATAACATATAAGGAAGAAATATATGATAACATATAAGGAAGAAATATATGATAACGTATAAGGAAGAAATATAGGATAACATATTGTAGCATGGCCTTGTAAGTAATGATTATTGTTGTTATTATTAATAATGGATATGATTATGAAAATATACTGTAAAGAAAATAGTAACATCGAATAGCGACAGAGAGAAACGGAGAGGAAAAGAAGAGAAAGGTATAAAACCTCCATGACACTAGAACAAGACGCGGAAAAAAGTAAACGGCGGAAACAGCGAATAGAAAAAGACGAGAATCAGTGACGCTAACATATAGGTAATACAAAGGAAGGACGCCAGAAAGTAGGATGTTCGAGTTATAACAAAGCCGTGACTGGACGTTGACACGCGTAAACAATAGAAAAGAGGAATAGAAAAGGCAGACACAATGAAAAGCGAGGACGCAGTAAAACCTGCGACATGAAATATCAAGATAATGATTTAGGTAAATAGCAATTGTATAGACGGATTTGACACTTTGACACCTGTTAGGTGACACGCGTTAGGACGTGATTGCACATAGTTTTTAAATAAAGGAGTGACCAACTCGGCCAGCTGACCAATTAAATATTTAGAGTCGTGGCCTATTGGACAATTGACTTACGAGAGATAAGTCACAGTGCAGTTTGAATGACGAACAATCAGAACGCTCATGAGAACCAGTGGAGATCTGAAGGGTGGAGCCAAAATACCTATTGGTTAATCCATCAAGCTGCACTTGAAGATAAAAAGGAGAGAGGAGAGACAGGAAAGAGGAACAAGGAAGAAGAAAAGACAGAGGAGGGAGCCCGAAGACGGAAGAACAGACAATAAGAACAAGGAAGAGGAACCAAGAAGGAATAAGAAACAGAGGAGATGAGACAGAGGACGGGGCCCGAAGACGGAGGAACCAAGTATTATGGACAAGGAAGAAGAGGAGATAAAGGAGGGGTCCCGAGGACAAAAGAACCAAGAAAGAAGAAAAACGAAGAAGAAGAACCTAGAAGGAAGAAGAAATAGAGTAGAGGAGACAGAGGACGAAGCCCCGAAGATGGAGGAACAAGGATGGTCAGTGAACTGAGACCGGTCCAGACCAGAGAAGAAAAGGACAGACAATCAAAGAAGAACAGCAGAAAAACACACACCAGAGAAGACATGAGAGAGAAAGAAGACATAGGTAATGACAGATGAAACAGGTGGACACTTAGAGCAATAGATACTCAGGAAAAGCAGTTTTGCAGAAGTAGTTTTAGGACAGATTGAATCTATGTTTCAAGTGATTCAAGGGATTATAGAGAATCGATACGTTTTGAACTTCGAGTACAGTGATTTAATCGTATAGTTGATTGACCACGTGTTGCAGATCTGATATAATGTTAAGTTACGAAATATTCATGTATCAAGTGTAGTATATTGTGAATTTAAATGCTGCATGTAGAATATGATAGTTTGATATTGATGTGCTTCAATGACGAAACTAACGAAGATTATGTCATATTGCATCTTAGTACAAGAGATGTTGTGAATTCTATGTCAAATATCTTATTTGTCAAAATTAAATGAATTCTGTAGAGAACATTTCATCGGACTTCCTCTGATTTAGTGAAGTGTAATATTTGTGAAACATCGATGTGTTATGATCAGAGAACCAAAGAACACTAATGTCTTCAGTTATCAAGAATAAGAGTTCACAACTTGTCAATATTACAATGTAAGGAAGAAATACAAGATAAAATATAAGGAAGAAATATAAGATAACATAAGGAAGAGCCATAGGATAACATAAGGAAAAAACATAGGATGACATAAGAAGAAAAATAGGATAATATATAGGGAATGAAACATAGAATAACATAAAGAAGAACCATAGGATAATATTAGGAAGAATAATGGATAACATATAAGGAAGAAACATATAACATATAAGAAAGAAGTTGAGAAAAAATCATAAGCAAATAAAAAAAAAATGTGTGGGAAAGGAAAACAAGACAGAATATTAAGAAAAATTAAATAAAAATAAAAATGTAAATGAGGAAACAGCTAAAGAAAAGTAAGAAGGTGTGTGGAATAAAAGTGACAGAAAAAAATTGAAAACAAATACAAATGAAATGATTAAGTTGATGTGAAGGATGAATAAAAATGAAAAGTGAATGGCCAGAAACATGTTCTATTTTTATTACAGCGGTGTACATTTAAATAAACATCATTCACAGAAGAGCTCCATTAACTGGAAACTACTGAGATGAAAGCAACATAAAACTGAACAACTGCAACAAAAATACAACAATAATTTACTCATTTATTTGTGGCAGAGAAAATGTTGGACACTGTGCATGATGTCTGCCAGTGTAGTCTGGCTGGATGAGGCAAGAATCATAAATTTGTATAATCTCAGTAATGTTGTATTTAAGATCAGATGTTCAACAAATTTGTTGTAGTGAGTAATGTTGTATTTAAGATGACATGTTCAACAAATTTGTTGTAGTGAGTAATGTTGTATTTAAGATCAGATGTTCAACAAATTTGTTGTAGTGAGTAATGTTGTATTTAAGATCAGATGTTCAACAAATTTGTTGTAGTGAGTAATGTTGTATTTAAGATCAGATGTTCAACAAATTTGTTGTAGTGAGTAATGCTGTATTTAAGATCGGATGTTCAACAAATTTGTTGTAGTGAGTAGTGGTGAAAAGGATGGAGGGAATATGGGTGAAAATGTGGATGCTCGCTGTTATTCTGTTTAGAAGAATAAAAGTGATCAGTTTAGAAGAATGAAAGTGATCAGTTTAGAAGAATGAAAGTGATCAGTTTAGAAGAATAAAAGTGATCAGTTTAGAAGAATGAAAGTGATCAGTTTAGAAGAATGAAAGTGATCAGTTTAGAAGAATGAAAGTGATCAGTTTAGAAGAATGAAAGTAATCAGTTTAGAAGAATGAAAGTGATCAGTTTAGAAGAATGAAAGTGATCAGTTTAGAAGAATGAAAGTGATCAGTTTAGAAGAATGAAATTAATCAGTTTAGAAGGATGAAATTGATCAGTTTAGAAGAATGAAATTGATCAGTTTAGAAGGATGAAATTGATCAGTTTAGAAGAATGAAATTGATCAGTTTAGAAGAATGAAATTAATCAGTTTAGAAGAATGAAATTGATCAGTTTAGAAGAATGAAATTGATCAGTTTAGAAGAATAAAAATGATCAGTTTAGAAGAAAGAGATGTGCACATTTTTCTGTCTGGTAACTATTCTCGCATCAGACATTAATAGTAGCTCAACAATCACTGCTCTACAGATTTTCTGTAATCTATCCCAATCACTGCTCCAAAGTCTCTTTCTCACTCACTCACTCTCTCTCTCTCTTTCTCTCTCTGTCTCTTTCTCTCTCTCTCTCTCTCTCTCTCATCTATCAGAACCATTAATCTAACACTCTGTCTATAATCTGTCATAACCTCTGCTCTACAAAAGAAAATTATTGTTAGTACTAGTACGATGGTGTCTTGTATGTGGGCGTTTACCTATGCTGTAAGGGCTATGTGATCGAATCTCTGTTATTCTCCCGATGTTTTTTTCTCATTCTCTCACTTCACGTCAATTCGTGCCGGGCTTGGTTGCTCTCTTCTAATTGTAGCACAGGACAAGCACAATTTGTTAGGGAAATGAGAAGAAATGCCTAAGTAAACTACACATGGTGTTGGAGCCAGCTGGCAGTCTTACTCTCAGGTCAGTTCTTGAATCACTCTCCTTGCACATATAACCAGGTGACGTGTTTTGATAAGCATGATCACATGCCAACACGTTAAGTGTGCTCTAGTTCCAGCATACAACGCTAAGGGAGACAACTGGTGAAATACTAATCTGACTGGTTGATTCTCTATAATCTTAGGCAAGCAGCCAAAGGGAGAATATTACCTCCCTTATTAAGCATAACACATATTTCCTTTAAATTGCTGACTGCACCTACCCAGTACAAGCCGACAACCGATTTTCCATTTCTTCTTTTGGTTAACTATTTGCCACATTAAAACAGGTTCCCCTCATTCCAATGGCCTGTAGTATATATTTTTTAAAAATTATTAATTAAACAAAGATGAGATATCATACAAGTCACACATCTGCTGCAGAAAAGAACACATATTCCAAGAAACACATCTGACTTAGAGAAAGAAATATAAATGACTTAGAAGGACAACTGACTTAGAGAAAGAAACACAACTGATTTAGAGAAAGAAACACAACTGACTTAGAGAAAGAAACACAACTGACTTAGAGAAAGAAACACAACTGATTTAGAGAAAGAAACACAATTGACTTAGTGAACGAAGGACAGTTGACTTAGAAAAAGAAACACAAATTACATTGAGAAAAAACACCTGACTTAGAGAAGGAAGGATAACTGGTTTATAAAAAGAAACAGAACTGAGTTGGAGAAAGAAACGCAATTGACTTAGAGAAAGAAACACACAGCTGACACAGAAAAAGAAACATAACTGATTTAGAGGAAGAACCACACAGCTGACTTAAAGAAAGAAACAGCTGACTTATTCAAAGAAAGAAACAGCTGACATAAACAACGAAAGAAATACACAGCTGACATAGGCACAAAAAGAGACAGCTTGCTTAGACAAAGATGCACAGCTGACTTAGGCAAAGAAAGAGGCACAGCTGACTTATGCAAGGAACTCAAAACACAGCTGACTTAGACAGTTAGAGAAACACGCAGCTGACTTAAATAAAAAACTCACACCTGACTTAAGCAAAGAAAGAAACACACATCTGGCTTAAACAAAGAAAGAAACACACACTTGACTTAAACAAATAAAGAAACACACTCCTGACTTAAACAAAGAAAGAAACATACACCTGACTTAAACAAAGAAAGAAACATACACCTGACTTAAACAAAGAAAGAAACATACACCTGACTTAAACAAAGAAAGAAACATACACCTGACTTAAACAAAGAAAGAAACATACACCTGACTTAAACAAAGAAAGAAACATACACCTGACTTAAACAAAGAAAGAAACATACACCTGACTTAAACAAAGAAAGAAACATACACCTGACTTAAACAAAGAAAGAAACATACACCTGACTTAAACAAAGAAAGAAACATACACCTGACTTAAAGAAAGAAACATACACCTGACTTAAACAAAGAAAGAAACATACACCTGACTTAAACAAAGAAAGAAACATACAAGTGACGCAGAGAAGGATAGAAACGAAAAGCAAAAAAAAAAAAAAAACACAATCAAGAACTGGTCAGAGTCTGTTTAGTTTAAGATATATGCTGTATACGAGAACATTTCTCTTTAACATATACATATACTTCTATCTGAAACTATGGCAGCAGGAAGGTTGGATCTAAACACACCCACACATCAAACAAACTGTTCTGCTTGGTTGTGAGACACTGCCATCTGGTGTGAGGTAGGAGATAGATTACATCACACAAACACACATACCCACACTCACGCACACACGCGCGCGCATATAGCCACACACAAGCGCGCACACACAAGCGAGCATACAGTCACACACACACATGCTGTAATGTATACTTGACAGTTTGGCACAAGTTCTCCCTTTATCTTCGTGTTTGTTTTCACACATGTGATAGGTGATTATTTTCACACATGTGATACTTGATTATTTTCACACATATGATACTTCATTATTTTCACACATGTGATAGGTGATTATTTTCACACAAGTGATATTTGATTCTTTTCGCACATGTGATACTTGATTATTTCCACACATATGATACTTCATTATTTTCAAACATGTGATGGTTGATTATTTTCACGCATGCGACACGTGATTATTTTCACGCATGCGACACATGATTATTTTCACGCATGTGACACGTGATTATTTTCACACAAGTGATATTTGATTCTTTTCGCACATGTGATACTTGATTATTTCCACACATATGATACTTCATTATTTTCAAACATGTGATGGTTGATTATTTTCACGCATGCGACACGTGATTATTTTCACGCATGCGACACATGATTATTTTCACGCATGTGACACGTGATTATTTTCACGCATGCGACACATGATTATTTTCAACCACGTGATATTTGAATATTTTCAGAATGGTTATATTTGATTATTTTAATTTCTTGAAGGCGAGCTGGTTCACGTGGTCAGGAAGAGAGAAGAGGACTGTGAACAACTGAAAAAGGAGGTCAGCTACCTGAACATACAGCTGAGAGAGGTCAAGGATGAAAGCAGAAGAACTGAACTTGACCTGCTGCAAGAACTTGACATGCTCCACGACAAGAACAGCGTCATGAGGTCAGTGCACTTTTGTAGGTGACATTATCAGTGTCAAGAGGTCAGTGTACACTTGTAGGTGACATTATCAGTGTCATGAAGTCAGTTTACATTTTTAGGTGACATTATCAGTGTCATGAGATCAGTGCACTTTTGTAGGTGACATTATTAGTGTCAAGAGGTCAGTGTACTTTTGTATCTCTAACACAACCAACATCTGGTCACATATCTGTAACACAACCAACATCTTTCCACATATCTGTAACACAACCAACATCTGGCCACATATCTGTAACACAACCAACATCTGGCCACATATCTGTAACACAACCAACATATGGCCACATATCTGTAACACAACCAACATCTGGCCATAATATGTAACACAACCAACATCTGGCCACATATCTGTAACACAACCAACATCTGGCCACATATCTGTAACACAACCAACATCTGGCCACATATCTGTAACACAACCAACATCTGGCCACATATCTGTAACACAACCAACATCTGGCCATAATATGTAACACAACCAACATCTGGCCACATATCTGTAACACAACCAACATCTGGCCACATATCTGTAACACAACCAACATCTCTAACTTTGTGTCATCGTCTTCGTCTGCGGCATACTCATTGTTCACGTGAAGATACCTGGCTGATGTGACACAGTCTGATATTGTGTTCAGTTTGAGAAAAATTCGAGATACACAGGAAAGGAAGTGTCTGAACACCTGGACTACCTCACCTGAAACAATAAAACTTCTGGTAGGAACATCTAGACTACCTCACCTGAAATAATAAAACTTGTGAGAGGAACACCTGGACTACCTCACCTGAAACAATAAAACTTGTGAGAGGAACACCTGGACTACCTCACCTGAAATAATAAAACTTGTGAGAGGAACATGTGGACTACCTTACCTGAAACAATAAAACTTGTGAGAGGAACACCTGGACTACCTCACCTGAAACAATAAAACTTGTGAGAGGAACACCTGGACTACCTCACCTGAAATAATAAAACTTGTGAGAGGAACACCTGGACTACCTCACCTGAAACAATAAAACTTGTGAGAGGAACACCTGGATTACCTCACCTGAAATAATAAAACTTGTGAGAGGAACACCTGGACTACCTCACCGGAAATAATAAAACTTGTGAGAGGAACACCTAGACTACCTCACCTGAAATAATAAAACTTGTGAGAGGAACATGTAGACTACCTCACCTGAAACAATAAAACTTGTGAGAGGAACATGTAGACTACCTCACCTGAAACAATAACAGTTGTGAGAGGAACACCTGGACTACCTCACCGGAAATAATAAAACTTGTGAGAGGAACACCTAGACTACCTCACCTGAAATAATAAAACTTGTGAGAGGAACATGTAGACTACCTCACCTGAAACAATAACAGTTGTGAGAAGAACACCTGGACTACCTCACCTGAAACAATAACAGTTGTGAGAAGAACACCTGGACTACCTCACCTGAAACAATAACAGTTGTGAGAAGAACACCTGGACTACCTCACCTGAAACAATAACAGTTGTGAGAAGAACACCTGGACTACCTCACCTGAAACAATAACAGTTGTGAGAAGAACACTTGGACTACACAATAAAAGTTGTGGGAAGAACACCTGGACTACCTCAACAAACTGTCACGATAATATGTTCTGGAACAGAAACTGAGGTTACAGATTTAAAAAGTGAACAAAATGTTCTGCTCTGATGATTGAGATGTTAACACATTTAAAGTCACAGATTTAAAAAGTGAACAAAATGTTCTGCTCTGATGATTGAGATGTTAACACAGTTGAAGTCACAGATTTAAAAAGTGAACAAAATGTTCTGCTCTGATGATTGAGATGTTAACACACTTAAAGTCACATATTTAAAAAGTGAACAAAATGTTCTGCCGTGATGATTGACATGTTAACACAGTTGAAGTCACAGATTTAAAAAGTGAACAAAATGTTCTGCCGTGATGACTGAGATGTTAGCACAGTTAAATGTGAAAACAAATTAGTTTTGCAAATTGTGTCAGGCAGCAGTAGTCATGTGATGAGGTCACGCGATGAACAAATAAAATGTGTACTTTTCACTTCCCAAAATAAACTGTATGATCACACACTTAAGTGAATATTTATCTGAAATGATGAAATTAAACGTGAGCATGCATAAATGAGACGGACATAAGACACCAAAATAAGACATAAGACATAAAATATAAGACATACGACACAAGACAAAAAAACATACAATATGTAAGACACATACAAGATACAAGACGTACAAAATAAAATACAAGACACAGGACACAAACAGAAGACACAAGACACAAGACATAGACACAAGATATAAGACATGAGATACAAGACAGAAGACACGAGAAACAAGAAGCAAACTATGAAGCACAGGATACAAATAAAAGATAGAAGACTCAATACATAAGATATAAGATAAAATACAAGATATAAGATATACGACATATGACACAAGACTCTAGATATAAGATACAATGCACTAGTCATAAGATACAAGATATAGGATAAAAAAACATAAGATATATAATACTAGACATATGATACAAACATAAGACACAAGATACTGGACACAAGAAATACTACAAAAAGTACTGGACACAAGACATAAGACACATGAAAAAGACATAAAACTCAAGATACTTCAAACAATACATGTAACAGAATAGCCATTCTGTTCAGAGAGTTTTTGTGTATTGCTAATAATTGTGTTGCGTAGACTACGTCATTAGGAAAGTACGTGTGCAAAGAAGTCGTTAAAAAGGTCCGTGTGAAAAAGCCGGTCGTTAGGCAGTCTTTGAGTGAACGTTGAAGGGGAAGGACGTGTTTGGGCGAACGAGAATGGGGTAGAGCGAGTCTTGTTGTCAGAATTAGTTTAGTTTGTTTTTTTCTGTGTGGCTGCAGTCCTTGGTAAGCCTGTAAGTATGGTTTTTGGTATGAATAAATCATTGTAAGGTTTTCCTTGCCCATGTGGCGTAGATATTTCACGCCGGGCATTTGTTGCTGTGAAATTCTGTAATAAATGTGTGTGTCTGATGATAAACTACACCAATTGGCTTTGTGGAAATTCTCATTGTTGACCAGTTTGTTTTGGTCGGAAGACTGCCAAGTTATGTTCAAGTTGTTGTATTCGTACTAATTTTGTGGAGTGGAAAGCCTGGGTGTCTTGTTGTATTTTCTTAGTGTATAATACAGAAAATTAGGTGATGGTTAGAACACCAGCAACAAGAAGAAACTTATATAAGTTGAAACTGTACTCCACAAGAAGAATCAATCAAACCAGTAGTCCCCTTGTAAGGGGAATCCTGCTTCAGTGGCGCCGTGATTCTGCTTCATACATAAGACACAAGAAAAAGACATAAAAGACAAGATACTAGAAACAAGACATAAGACACAAGAAAAAAACATAAAACATACGGTGCTGGAAACAATACATAAGACAAAAGGTACTAGGCACAAGCCATGAGACACAAGATTTTGGACACAAGATGCTGGACACAAGATATTGGACACAATAAATATAACACAAGATATGTGACACAATATACTGGACGCAAGATGTGCAACACAAGATACTGGACACAAGATATATAACACAAGATACTGGACACAATATGCAGGAAACTCTCTACCGTAGAGAGCGGAACAACAACACAACTCCTTCAGATCATCAGAGGAAGTAACCCCCCCCCCCTTTAAGACAAGTGGTTCGGCCCTATTAAACTCCTGGCAATCTAAGGGGGGGGGGGTGGGGCCCTCTGGGTCATGACTCCCAGAGGTCTTGTGAGTTGTTGCTTTTTTTTCCAAGTCCCAGGATTGAACCCATGATCTTCCAGTTGCCACTGCACTTTTTTGAAGTGCGTCTTTAGCGATTTAGCTACGGAGGAGTGGTATTGGTTGTGGCAAATGAAATTACTTATGTTCCCAATGCTTGTTTCGCATACTCCACAGCCAGCATGAGGCCTTTTCTGCTGTTTCTGAAAGCCTTCTCAATGCCCTTGCTCTTACTTGTCCCTTTATGCCCAGTTGCTTACATAGGTCATATGCTGATGTTGCTACGAATTCTCTCGCTCACACTTCTACAGCTATCACTTTTGCCCTGACTCCTGCCCCCTGCCTCCGTTGCTTGACCAGATCATTGTACTTCTCCAATTTGAATAAATGCTGTTCCTCTATTCTAGTTTCGTATGGGACCGTAAGCTCTATCATTATTAATTCCTGTTTTTCTGTGGAGTGCACTACAATGTCCCGTCACATTCCTGTGTTCTTGATGGCAGTCGGGTATTCTCTTCTTCCTGGAAGGTCCGCTATCACATCCCAGTCATTTGTACCATCTAGCAGTGATGGTAAGGGAATATCCCTGATTTCAATATTTGATGTCGTACCAGCGTCTATGAAGTATTTAGGTGGGACCTTAACTCTTTTGTTGTTATTTGCTTTATCTTTTGCCCTGTCTACGATGGCTACTAGTTCCTGCAACACTCTGTTGTGCCGCCAGGTGTACCGTCCTTGCCCTAAAGATACTCTGCATGCTGACAGCACATGTTCCAATGTTTGCCTTTCGTTGCAGAGAGGGCACTTTGTGTCTTCTGGTACATCCCATTTGTATAGGTTGGAGCCTGTAGGCAGAAGGTCATAAGTAGCTCTGATGATGAAGCTGAGCCTCAAGGGTGCCATTTTCCAGATGTCATTCCATGTTAGTGATCTCTGCAGGACTTCCTCCCATGTTGTCCATTGCCCTTGTTGTGATTGTTGGACTGCCTTCTGGACCCGCTTGTCGTCCTATGAATTCCTTACTTCTCTGATGATCATATCCCTTCTTTCCTTGCAGGAGGCCTTTGACCACCATTTGATTTCACCATGACCAAATCCCCTTCTGTTGTTCTGGGTGTACCCTATTACTTCTTTCAGGTCCTGCATTTCCCTGGCTGTGGTCACTTCCTCATTACTCTCCATTTTCGTCCAGTTTTAAGTGTTGGCTGCACTTCTCGTACCACCGGATCTGTAGATTCTTGTAGCATCATTGCAAGTCTTGTTTTTCCTACCTTGTATTCTTCAACCACATATTTGAATGGCAGCTGCAGTTTGTTCTTCTTGCAGTACAGTGCCACATCATCCTGATGGTACGTCCAGCCACTTTCTTATGTATTTATTTATCTTTCTTTCGACTGCCTCTATTGTGCTGGTACTTACTTCGTAAATGAGTAGTGACCACATCAGTTTTGGAATCAGCATGAACTGGAGGCACCATATTTTGAACTTACCCAGTAGCCTGCTTGTGTCTATGATGCTCAGTCCATTCTGCGCCATTTCTATAACCTGCTTCACAGCACTTGAGTCCTTCATGGATGTATCATATACTCTAACAAGGCTCTTCACTGGCTCTTCCCCTACAGTCGGGATTATTTGATTTGGTACTGTGTTACGATCTTTCTATCACCTTCCCTTTTATGAGTGACAGGCTTCTTGACTTCTTTGGCTTGAAGCTCATGCGGCGCCATATGATAAGGTTGTCCAAACGCTCTAACATCTTTCGTGCCTGTGCTTCACTGGTTGTTATGACTGTTGTGTCATCCATGAATGCTTTTAGTGGTGGCATTTGACATCCATTTCTGAATCTTGGGCCTTCTGCTGCTCCTTCTGCTGCTTTCAGGATTACTTGCATGGCTAGTACGAACAATATGGGAGATCTTGTACAACCCATTGCAATTCCTACCTGGAGCTCGATCCATCTTGTAGTATATCCTGATGTTCCAAATCTCACGAGGAACCCTGTGAAGTACATCATCTTCGTGATTTCTTTTGGCACATGATACATGTTTAGTGCTAGCCATATCATCTGGTGCGGTACTGAGCCATACGCACTGTCTAGGTCAAGCCATATTACCTGTAGATCTTGCTTTCCAGATCTTGCCTGTTGAATAGCTTCCTAAGTCATTGAAGCATGCTCGAGACATCCTGGGAAACCTGGAATTCCTCCCTTCTGCACGGATGTATCAACGTAACCATTGTCTAGGAGGTATGTTGTTAGTCTCCTTGCCATTACAGAGAAGAATATCTTTCCTTCCACATTCAGAAGTGAGATCGGTCTGAACTGGTTGATTTCAGTGGAATTCTGCTCCTTGGGGATGTATACTCAGTTAGCCTTTTTCCATTCTTTACATATGACTCCTCTGGTCCACACTGTTCGTAGGAGTTTATGAAGCTTCTTTAGTACTTCAGGGCATCTTTTGTACTGTATGTAAGGAACGCCATTTGGGCCTGGTGCTGACTTGCCTTTAGCTTTTCTTACAACGCTCTCTACCTCTTGTAAGGTTGGTGGGCTGCAGTTGAATATGCTGCCTGGTGCACAGGGCCACACTAGACCTTTCATCTGCTCGAGAGGTGTATGCTGATTTTTATCAGAGTATGTCTTGCTCAGATGTTCCTCGAGCACCTCCTTACCTGCTTTCAGCGTACCTGATTTTGGCTGTTCAAATAACTGCTTGGCAAATCCGAAGGGATCTCTTGCGTATCTGGTTTCCCTCTTCCTTCTACATAGTCTTTCAGCTCTGCAAAGGGCATTGTGCTGGGATTTTAGATGCTGCCAAACCTGTCTTAGTCCTTCTTTTTCTGATTCATGTGCCTTCTTGAACATTTTCCGGGCGTGGTTCTTCTGCTGTCTTATTGCTTCTATTTTCCTCTGTCTTCTGTACTTTCTTGGTGTCACTTTTTCTCTTTTTGCCTGTTTGGTTCCAAACTCTTTGTGGCAGTGAAGATATATGGTGTTACCAAATGCTTCCAGCTTTTGCTCCAGGTTTTTTCCTCTTAGCTGTTTGTCCAGTTCTTTGCATAATCCTGCGTCCAGGTTTTCCCATATGCTTTTGCACTTGCTGGTGGGAAGTTAACCTTGTCTCTGGTCTTGTCGGAGGGCTGCATTGCCTCCCTGCTGCCTGACTCAACCTGAATATTCCCTGTGGTGTGGATTATATCCTGACAGAGATCTTCTAATGTCTTATCTGAGACTGGCGTCACAGTGCACTGTTGAGTATTGGGCAGCAAGAAACCACCACATCCTTCTTCGTTCTGTGTATCTTCATGCCAGATATATAACACAAGATACTGGACACAAGATGTGCAACACAAGATACTGGACACAAGATACTGGACACAAGATATACGACACAGGATTTATCAACGAACCAAAGTGAAGATAAAATTTCAAGAATGTGACTTGGAATTTGACAAAAACAGATGTTGGATGTTGGAAACCAAGAAACACCTGTTTTTGTACAAAAGTTTACCGGAGATAAGCGAGCGTAGGGGCATGCAGGGTGATAAGAAGATCTCTTAGAACTAACTGCCAACGTTATCTAAAAAAGAAATATTATTTGATTGTGATGATGGAGTAAAAGAGGTTAGTATGCGTAATAGCCCGGGAAATGAGTTTGTGTTTTAGATCACAAGTATTTGGCCAGACAAACGTGTTTTAGAACACCTATTTAGAAGCAATAAAGCAGATGTTTAGCCACGAAATATTCATCGGCAGAAGATTATCTGGCATATACAAGAAATGTTGTAAACCTACACTATAGAAATGTTGTAAACCTAGAATATAGAAATGCTGTAAACCTAGAATATAGAAATGTTGTAAACCTAGAATATAGAAATGTTATAAACCTAGAATATAGAAATGTTGTAAACCTAGAATATAGAAATGTTTTAAACCTACAATATAGAAATGTAAAACAATGGTAATTGTTTATGTGAGTTAAATATATTTATTTCTTTCATGATGTCTATGGATTTTAAGCATACTTTTAGAAGTTTTCTTCCAGCTCTGTCTGTTTGTCTGTCTTTCTGTATGTCTGTCTGCCTTTCTGTCTTCAAACTGTCCGTCTGTCTACATCTGAACAAGACATTTTCATTATGTCTCTTTTTAAAGTTAAAATGAATGGAGGTAGATTATCTATTCTTGAAAGTGCGATGAGATGTACCATCTATAACTGTTTCCAGCTTCCGTACTTGGCATGTGTGGGATATAACCGATGTGTTTTACCAAGTTGGAGCGCTGGTGTGGGATATAACCGATGTGTTTTACCAAGTTGGAGCGCTGGTGTGGGATATAACCGATGTGTTTTACCAAGTTGGAGCGCTGGTGTGGGATATAACCGATGTGTTTTACCAAGCTGGAGCGCTGGTGTGGGATATAACCGATGTGTTTTACCAAGTTGGAGCGCTGGTGTGGGATATAACCGATGTGTTTTACCAAGCTGGAGCGCTGGTGTGGGATATAACCGATGTGTTTTACCAAGTTGGAGCGCTGGTGTGGGATATAACCGATGTGTTTTACCAAGCTGGAGCGCTGGTGTGGGATATAACCATGTGTTTTACCAAGCTGGAGCGCTGGTGTGGGATATAACCGATGTGTTTTACCAAGCTGGAGCGCTGGTGTGGGATATAACCGATGTGTTTTACCAAGCTGGAGCGCTGGTGTGGGATATAACCGATGTGTTTTACCAAGTTGGAGCCCTGGTGTGGGATATAACCGATGTGTTTTACCAAGTTGGAGCGCTGGTGTGGGATATAACCGATGTGTTTTACCAAGTTGGAGCGCTGGTGTGGGATATAATCAATGTGTTTTATCAAGTTAGAGCGCTGGTGTGGGATATAACCGATGTGTTTTACCAAGTTGGAGCCCTGGTGTGGGATATAACCGATGTGTTTTACCAAGTTGGAGCGCTGGTGTGGGATATAACCGATGTGTTTTACCAAGCTGGAGCGCTGGTGTGGGATATAATCAATGTGTTTTATCAAGTTAGAGCGCTGGTGTGGGATATAACCGATGTGTTACCAAGTTGGAGCCCTGGTGTGGGATATAACCGATGTGTTTTACCAAGCTGGAGCGCTGGTGTGGGATATAATCGATGTGTTACCAAGTTGGTGCGCTGGTGTGGGATATAACCGATGTGTTACCAAGTTGGAGCGCTGGTGTGGGATATAACCGATGTGTTACCAAGTTGGAGCCCTGGTGTGGGATATAACCGATGTGTTTTACCAAGCTGGAGCGCTGGTGTGGGATATAATCGATGTGTTACCAAGTTGGTGCGCTGGTGTGGGATATAACCGATGTGTTACCAAGTTGGAGCGCTGGTGTGGGATATAACCGATGTGTTTTACCAAGTTGGAGCGCTGGTGTGGGATATAACCGATGTGTTTTACCAAGTTGGAGCGCTGGTGTGGGATATAACCGATGTGTTTTACCAAGCTGGAGCGCTGGTGTGGGATATAACCGATGTGTTTTACCAAGTTGGAGCGCTGGTGTGGGATATAACCGATGTGTTTTACCAAGCTGGAGCGCTGGTGTGGGATATAACCGATGTGTTTTACCAAGTTGGAGCGCTGGTGTGGGATATAACCG
The DNA here is from genome assembly GCA_009760885.1 of Achatina immaculata. Taxonomy (NCBI): domain Eukaryota; kingdom Metazoa; phylum Mollusca; class Gastropoda; order Stylommatophora; family Achatinidae; genus Lissachatina; species Lissachatina immaculata. The sequence continues at coordinate 17,560,059 of CM019701.1, read as the reverse complement.
ATGTGTTTTACCAAGCTGGAGCCCTGGTGTGGGATATAACCGATGTGTTTTACCAAGCTGGAGCGCTGGTGTGGGATATAACCGATGTGTTTTACCAAGCTGGAGCGCTGGTGTGGGATATAACCGATGTGTTTTACCAAGCTGGAGCGCTGGTGTGGGATATAACCGATGTGTTTTACCAAGTTGGAGCCCTGGTGGGATATAACCGATGTGTTTTACCAAGTTGGAGCGCTGGTGTGGGATATAACCGATGTGTTTTACCAAGTTGGAGCGCTGGTGTGGGATATAACCGATGTGTTTTACCAAGCTGGAGCGCTGGTGTGGGATATAACCGATGTGTTTTACCAAGTTGGAGCCCTGGTGTGGGATATAACCGATGTTTTACCAAGTTGGAGCGCTGGTGTGGGATATAACCGATGTGTTTTACCAAGCTGGAGCGCTGGTGTGGGATATAATCAATGTGTTTTATCAAGTTAGAGCGCTGGTGTGGGATATAACCGATGTGTTACCAAGTTGGAGCCCTGGTGTGGGATATAACCGATGTGTTTTACCAAGCTGGATCGCTGGTGTGGGATATAATCGATGTGTTACCAAGTTGGTGCGCTGGTGTGGGATATAACCGATGTGTTACCAAGTTGGAGCGCTGGTGTGGGATATAACCGATGTGTTACCAAGTTGGAGCGCTGGTGTGGGATATAGCCGATGTGTTTTACCAAGTTGGAGCGCTGGTGTGGGATATAACCGATGTGTTACCAAGTTGGAGCCCTGGTGTGGGATATAACCGATGTGTTACCAAGTTGGAACGCTGGTGTGGGATATAACCGATGTGTTACCATGTTGGTGCGCTGGTGTGGGATATAGCCGATGTGTTACCAAGTTGGTGCGCTGGTGTGGGATATAACCGATGTGTTACCAAGTTGGAGCGCTGGTGTGGGATATAACCGATGTGTTACCAAGTTGGAGCCCTGGTGTGGGATATAACCGATGTGTTTTACCAAGTTGGAGCGCTGGTATGGGATATAACCGATGTGTTTTACCAAGTTGGAGCCCTGGTGTGGGATATAGCCGATGTGTTTTACCAAGTTGGAGCGCTGGTGCGCCTCAGAGCTGAGCGCAGACAAAAACTGGCAGCAGAACCACGTAGAAGATTCATCAAATGATAATTCTTGTTCGTGAGAGATAACAGACCCACGTACATTTTGTTTGAGCCGAGAAAATATATTTAGCAAACAGCTAGGATCCAGATTCTATATCAGACTGAAGTGTTTTAGTCTTCACTTTGTGCTAGTGAAAGTTGTTTAAGAAGAACCCTTCCCCTCCATCTCACACAGCCGTCGCCGAACATTGTGTAAGAAATTTCTGTGAGACTTCCATACATTGGTTTGAGGCTGAGACTTCCATACATTGGTTCGAGGCTGAGACTTTTATACATTTGTTTGAAGATTAGACTTCCAGACATTGGTTTGAGGCTGAGACTTCCATACATTGGTTTGAAGATTAGACTTCTAGACATTGGTTTGATGATTAGACTTCCAAATATTGGTTTGATGATTAGACTTCTATACATTGGTTTGAGGATTAGACTTCCATACATTTGTTTGATGATTAGACTTCCAGACATTGGTTCGAGGATTAGACTTCCAGACATTGGTTTGATGATTAGACTTCCATACATTGGTTTGAGAATTAGACTTCCAGACATTGGTTTGATGATTAGACTTTCAGACGTTGGTTTGAGGATTAGACTTCCAGACATTGGTTTGATGACTAGACTTCCAGACGTTGGTTTGAGGATGAGACTTCCAGACATTGGTTTGAGAATGATGTATGAAAGTGCAAAGCAAAGATTGCAGAAATCCTTGACCTATCACTTTTCCGTTGAGAGTTATGTGTTTGTGTGTACGTTTTTGTTTTCTGCTGCCACTCTTACGTCAGTTTTGACAGAAATTACAAGATAATATGTCTGCCAGGTTAGAAATAAAATGTCTGCTTCTTAGTGAGACGGTGGAAACGGAGACCTCAGTATAAAGAAACATCCAAAGAGTTTGAAGAAATATCCAGCATTGATTTTTTATTGTTGGTAAAGTGTTTTGAATTTTTTTTCTCTATAATCACACAAAAGTTTTATTCTCACAGCAAAGCTTGTCTATGAACAACACCTCTATAAACACAAAAAAGTTTTATTATCACAGGAAACCTTGTCTATGAACAACACCTCAAGAAACAGAATAGTTGTATTCTCACAGTAAACCTTGTCTATGAACAACACCTCTATTAACAAAATAGTTTTATTCTCACAGTAAACCTTGTCTATGAACAACACCTCTATAAACAACATAGTTTTATTCTCACAGTAAACCTTGTCTATGAACAACACCTCTATAAACAAAACAGTTTTATTATCACAGAAAACCTTGTCTATGAACAACACCTCTATAAACAAAATAGTTTTATTCTCACAGTAAACCTTGTCTATGAACAACACCTCTATTAATAAAATAGTTTTATTCTCACAGAAAACCTTGTCTATGAACAACACCTCTATAAACAAAATAGTTTTATTCTCACAGTGAACCTTGTCTATGAACAACACCTCTATTAACAAAATAGTTTTATTCTCACAGTAAACCTTGTCTATGAACAACACCTCTATAAACAACATAGTTTTATTCTCACAGTAAACCTTGTCTATGAACAACACCTCTATAAACAAAACAGTTTTATTCTCACAGAAAACCTTGTCTATGAACAACACCTCTATAAACAAAATAGTTTTATTCTCACAGTAAACCTTGTCTATGAACAACACCTCTATAAACAAAATAGTTTTATTCTCACAGTAAACCTTGTCTATGAACAACTCCTGTATAAATAAAATAGTTTTATTCTCACAGTAAACCTTGTCTATGAACAACTCCTGTATAAATAAAATAGTTTTATTCTCACAGTAAACCTTGTCTATGTACAACACCTGTATAAATAAAATAGTTTTATTCTCACAGCAAAGCTTATCAGGAGGAAATATCTCTATTAAAACAAAATCTTGCAAACAAAACATAAGATAACCTGACCAGTGAGCAGCATTTTTGTACAGTCTAGTAACTTCCTCTGACAATCCTTTAGTCACATCTTTATACAGTCCAGGAATTTACTCTGACAATCCTTTAATCACATCTTTGTACAGTCCAGGAACTTCCTCTGACAATCCTTTAATCACATCTTTGTGCAGTCCATGAACTTCCTCTGACAATCCTTTAATCACATCTTTGTACAGTCCAGGAACTTCCTCTGACAATCCTTTAATCACATCTTTGTACAGTCAAGGAACTTCCTCTGACAATCCTTTAATCACATCTTTGTACAGTCCAGGAACTTCCTCTGACAATCCTTTAATCACATCTTTGTACAGTCCAGGAACTTCCTCTGACAATCCTTTAATCATATCTTTGTACAGTCAAGGAACTTCCTCTGACAATCTTTTAATCACATCTTTGTACAGTCTATGAACTTCCTCTGACAATCCTTTAATCACATCTTTGTACAGTCCAGGAACTTCCTCTGACAATTCTGTGGTCAAAACAGTTCAGCTTCTTCTTCTTTACCTGGATGACCTCCTCCATGTCTCCAGTGTTAACGGTCACCTCAGGGAAAATGAACTCACGAATTTTTCTTCCCTGCACCTGTCTAATTCCCTCAGTCTTCCTTACACCTGTCTAATTCCCTCAGTCTTCCATACACCTGTCTAATTCCCTCAGTCTTCCATACACCTGTCTAATTCCCTCAATCTTCCTTACACCTGTCTAATTCCCTCAGTCTTCCATACACCTGTCTAATTCCCTCAATCTTCCTTACACCTGTCTAATTCCCTCAGTCTTCCCTACACCTGTCTAATTCCCTCAGTCTTCCTTACACCTGTCTAATTCCCTCAGTCTTCCCTGCACCTGTCTAATTCCCTCAGTCTTCCATACACATGTCTAATTCCCTCAGTCTTCCATACACCTGTCTAATTCCCTCAGTCTTCCTTACACTTGTCTAATTCCTTCAGTCTTCCCTACACCTCTCTGATTCCCTCAGTCCTCCCTACACCTCTCTGATTCCCTCAGTCCTCCCTACACCTCTCTGATTCCCTCGGTCCTCCCTACACCTCTCTGATTCCCTCGGTCTTCCCTACACCTCTCTGATTCCCTCAGTCTTCCCTACACCTCTCTGATTCCCTCAGTCTTCCCTACACCTCTCTGACTTCCTCAGTCCTCCCTATACCTCTCTGATTCCCTCAGTCCTCCCTACACCTCTATGGTTCCCTCAGTCTTCCCTACACCTCTCTGATTCCCTCAGTTTTCCCTACACCTCTCTGATTCCCTCAGTCCTCCCTACACCTCTCTGATTCCCTCAGTCCTCCCTACACCTCTCTGATTCCCTCAGTCCTCCCTATACCTCTCTGATTCCCTCAGTCTTCCCTACACCTGTCTAATTCGCTCAGTCTTCCCTACACCTCTCTGATTCCCTCAGTCTTCCCTACACCTCTCTGATTCCCTCAGTCTTCCCTACACCTATCTGATTCCCTCAGTCTTCCCTACACCTCTCTGATTCCCTCAGTCCTCCCTACACCTCTCTGATTCCCTCAGTCTTCCCTACACCTCTCTGACTTCCTCAGTCCTCCCTACACCTGTCTAATTCCCTCAGTCTTCCCTACACCTGTCTAATTCGCTCAGTCCTCCCTACACTTCTCTGATTCTCTCAGTCTTCCCTACACCTCTCTAATTTCCTATTTTCATCCCATTGTCTTCATTATCCACATACAAGTATTTCTTGTATTAATAGTAAAACTCGATGTTTTCATACATAAATGATATGAATATGATATTGGAAGAACTGTCACAGAAGCATTGATTGTGCTGTCATGAAGTACACGAAACTGACATTAAATAAGTTCAAAAATCTTTGTCCACTGACAGATTAGAATCCTCAGATCTGACCTGGTTTAGAACATCATCCATTCTGTAAGGGAAGATACACTCACTGAAAGGAAAGAGTAAGAAAGAGAATTTGCCTTCTGAGAAGATTCAGGTTCAAGAAATAAAAATGTATCACCTTCCTTCAGTAAAAGATATACATTGTCAAAATGGTCGTCCCGGATAATGAAAGAATATTTTATATATATATGAACGTTGTATGTATGTATGTATGTATGTATGTATGAATGTATGCATGTATTATGTATGTCTGTATGTATGTATGTATGTTCCAGCACTACGCTGGAACGCCTGAAGCAATTTCAACCAAACTTGGCACACACAAACTTGACTTACAATCTTGACAGAACACCGAGATGGTTAGATCACCCCTAGGGGTCAGGGTGACATGTAAAAATAATCGAAAATGACCAATATTAGTGCTGATTCCATACTTTTCTAGATCGATGAGATGAATAGTGACACTCGCAAGTTCAGCCTCCATCGGCATGTTGGGGGGGGGGGGTGGAGGAGTGGTGAAAAATAAAACGTCACAACTGACCAAGATTAGTGTGTACTCCACAGTGTTCGGGGTCACTAAGCTGACTGGTGACAGTCCTGAGGATAATTAAGCCCACGTTTAGTCGAACAGAAGGATAGAACTCTGTAGAACCGCCTAGACTCTGTAGATACTTCCAGAAGGTTGTAGAAATGAATAGAACATTGCAGAACCTTCTAGAAGATTGTGGAACTGAATAGACCCCTGTAGACCCTTCTAGAAGGCTGTGGAAATGAATAGAGCGTTGTAGAACCGTCTAGAAGGTTGGGGAAATGAATAGAACTTTGTTGATTGAGATAAATAAATACCCGGGCAAAACCGGGTAATCAGATAGTTTAGTATGTAAGTGTGTTTCATCTTTTCGGCGGACACTGACATAATATTTTAGTATATAGATGTGTTTTATCTTTATCAGCTGACACTGAAAAAGCGTTTTAGTGTGTTTTATCTTGAAGTTAAATCAACAAAGCAGCATATTTTAAAATATTTTATGCCAGCAAAGTTTTTTTATAAACTTTATATAGTTTTTAAAAATATACTTTCTGGTAGTACATAAAATTTGTTTTGGTTTCTATAGCAACCTCCTTGACATTATCAACGAAAGAGCAGAAGCAGCAGAGGAGGAGCTAGAGAGGCGGATGCAAGAGGACAACGGTCAGTCTCCTGTCCGCAGTGCCAGCAATGTCAGCCAGGTGTCGGCGTTAAGTGACACCAGCATGGGCAGTGACGAGGTCTTCCTTAACACTCACGTGACCAAGGAAGGTATCATCACTAGAGACTGGGAGGTTCGTGTACACAAGTTATACATCCAAAGTTGAACATCACAAGTTATAGATTACAAGTTGTAGATCACAAGTTATAGATTACATGTTGTAGAGCACAAGTTATAGATTACATGTTGTAGAGCACAAGTTATAGATTACATGTTGTAGAGCACAAGTTATATATCACAAGTTGTAGAGCACACGTTATATATCACAAGTTGTAGAGCACAAGTTATAGATTACACGTTGTAGAGCACAAGTTATAGACTACATGTTGTAGAGCACAAGTTATATATCACAAGTTGTAGAGCACAAGTTATAGATTACATGTTGTAGAGCACAAGTTATAGATTACATGTTGTAGAGCACAAGTTATAGATTACATGTTGTAGAGCACAAGTTATAGATTACATGTTGTAGAGCACAAGTTATAGATTACATGTTGTAGAGCACAAGTTATAGATTACATGTTGTAGAGCACAAGTTATAGACTACATGTTGTAGAGCACAAGTTATATATCACAATTTGTAGAGCACAAGTTATAGATTACATGTTGTAGAGCACAAGTTATAGATTACATGTTGTAGAGCACAAGTTATAGACTACATGTTGTAGAGCACAAGTTATATATCACAAGTTGTAGATCACAAGTTCTAGATCTACATACCCACCTACCTATCTGTCTGTCTGTCTGTCTACCTACCCACCTACCTATCTGTCTGTATATCTAGTTTGTTTCCAATTTTCTGTGTCTGTTATATATTTGTTTTGTTTTATTGTCATCTTCTTAAACATTTCTTCTCTTCTCCTCTCTCTCTCCCTCTCTCCCTCCCTCTCTTTCCGCCTCTCTTTCTGTACCTCTCTCTCCCGCGCTCTCTCCCCTTCCGTCATTCTCTTTCTCCTCTCCTCTCTCTCCCTCTCCCTCGTATATGTCCGCCTTTCTGTATGCTGTCCTCTTTCATGTATGTCCGCCTTCCTGTATGCTTTCCTTTTTCATGTATGTCCGCATTCCTGTATGCCGTCCTCTTTCATGTGTGTTCGCCTGTATGCTGTCCTCTTTCTTTATTTCCTTGTCTATCTGCACGGCATTGAGTAAATAAACTGATTTCTCCTCTATCCACGGCCACCGATAGACGAAACTGAAAGTGAGAATCGAGTCACTAGAAAGACTTTTGGCGGAAGAGAGACAAAAGGTTTGCATGGCGGAGAAGAAGTTGATCCTGGCTGGCATAGACAGTGTCTCTCCATCAGTGTCTGATGATGTCAAGCTGAGGATCAGGGAGAAGGAGCTCCTTCAAGAAGAGGTTGGCATTCATCTTTTTTTTTGTTCTTGAAATATGTCGCTATTTCCTGAAGTGTTCTTTCTTCATTGTGTTCTAATTCTCGACTGTCCTTGTCCGTTTTATCACTTGACTTTTATAGTTATGCTTCATCACTTGACTTTTATTGCTATGCTTTTTCACTTGACTTTTATAGCTATGCTTCATCACTTGACTTTTCTAGTCGTTTTGTGGCTGTCTCTTTCACAAACGTGGCACAGAAATGTCTGAACTCGTATGTGGTCTTCTCGATGGACACACATAAAAGAATCAAGTCAGCACATCCAGCAAGAAATGAGAGATAAATTAGTTCGTCCACAAACAAGGAAATGATCACATACTTTATTTTACGTGGATACTACATCCAGGCAAGTAACACAGGGGTGGGTGGGGGCTTTTGAATAAAGGCTGCAACATTAAATTAGGGAGAAAGCTGTTACATATAAACAGTGATATTTGAGATCCCTTATATATATAAGCGGTGACATTAGGTTAAGATGAGTGCTATTATATATAAACAGTAAAATTAAGTTACTATGAGAGCTCTATTTATAAATAGCAACATTAGCTTAAGAAGAGTGCTATTATACAGAGTCCGGCATAAAGCATAGATGGATTTAACTGACATAGTTCGCAGAAACTGAATAAGTGTGAAAAAACCATGACGTCAGAGATGAAGCAGATAAACCGTCATTTTTAACAATGGCTTCTTGGTAAAAAACAACATCGCGCATTCACCGCTGAAACTTATTTTAAAAGTGGAGAATCGTCTATTACTGTACAACGAAAGTTTCGTCGCCCTTTTGAGTTGCATCCCCGTGATAATGTTCCCTATCGGAGGACAAAAAAATTTTGAAGTGGGTCCAAACAATTAAGGAAACCGCTAATTGCCTTAATAACAAGTCTACTGGTCGTCCAAGAACTCAACAGACACCTGAACGAATTCAAGAAGTCCACAGCGCATTGCTGAGTAGCCCTCGGCGATCATCTGTTAGGAACGCTTTGACACTTCGTATGTGAGATCGCTCGCTATGTCGCATCATTCATAACCATCTGCATTTCCACCCTTACAAGTTGCAAGTTGTGTAGCAAAATTAACAGACTTGACTTTGCTACCGATTTTCTAGCACGCATTGAAGAAAATCCGAATTTGCTCAATAACCTCATAATGTCTGATGAAGCACAGTTTGAGTTGTCAGGAAGTGTGAACAAGCAGAATTTCAGACACTGGTCAGCTGAAAATCCACAATTACTGCATGAGAAACCGCTCCATAGTGAACGAGTAACAATGTGGCATTGCATCATTCGGCGTTATTGGCCCTTTTTTTTAAGACGAAGACGGGCATCCTCTTACTGTTAATCATCTTTTTGTGCTGATGTCAACTAAATACTTCATTCTAGATTTGGCCATTACAAATAAGAGACTAATATGGTTTCAATAAGATGGAGCAGCTGCCCACACAGCCTGTCAGTCCATAGCCATGCCGCGACTGCTTACTTCCCAATCGTCTTATTTCCAGATTTGGGGATATTCATTGGCCGGCAAGGTCACCGGATTTATCGGCCGCAGACTTCTTTTTGTGGGTGTATCTCAAGAACACGGTGTATGCTAGTCGACCACAGTCAATTGCAGACCTAAACGATCGAATCCGACACTATATTCAAAATACCCCTTTGAACATGTTAAATGATGTTATGCAGGAATTTTCCAGACGCCTGGCTGAATGTATCAATTGAAATGGCGGTCATCTAACCGGCGTACTTTTTCAAAACCTAAATATGATTGTCATTAATAATAAAAATATCCACTTTTCTGAGTTTCATTTCACTTTTTTTTTTACCAAAAACATGTATAGGGTTTATTTATTTTCCATTTTTAAAATCACGCTATGCTTTATGCCGGACCCTGTATATAAACAGCAACATTAGACAACTTTTATATATAAACAGTAACATTAGATTAAGAGTGCTGTTACATATAAACTGTAACATTAGATGAAGATGAGTGCTATTATATACAAAGTCTCACTACAGTTTCTATGAAAAAAAAAATTGAAAAATGAAGTAAATGACGTCATCACAAAATGTGCTCCAAAAATCCATTTAATTAGTTACAATAGTGACTGCAGATGGCAACCATTCACTGTATTTTTCTTCACAATTGACTGTGCAGCACATTTTATGACGCCATTTTCTTCATTTTTACATAGAAAGTGTATTGAGACTTTAAAAACACCCTGCATAAAAAACTAATATTGAGACTTTAAAAACACCCCGTATACAAAAGTAACATTAGACAGCTTTTATATATAAACAGTAACATTAGACTAAGATGACAGCTATTATTTATAACCAGCAACATTAATCTGGTATAGTGGATGTATCTACCTTCTATACATTAGTCTGATATAACCGACGTAGCTGCCTTCTATAATAATTAGTGTATAATTATACACCTATACACGAAACACTGCAGTAAAGCTGTGATATCAAAATGTATAAATTACGAAAAAAAAGTAGGAACAGCTTTATTACTTAACGAACACAAAGCTGTGACGTTTCGGCGTTAGCCTTAATCGTACAAACATAAACAGGACGAAGAAATAGAGAGACGAGATAAAGTACTGAATCACATGAATCTTATGTTAAAGAAATAATAAATAAATGAAGTTATTAACACTTAGCTCAGTCTTGGAAAAACACAAGTAAGCATTGCCAATACAATATTGGGAATGTGCCCGTTGTCAAGTTCAAATTGCATTCGTTCTGAAATGTGCAAAAATGTACATGGTGGAGTTTAGAGATGAGATTTAAGATGATGGTGGTGAATTGGGGAAAGAGGAGAGAGAAAGAAAGAAAAAGAGAAAGAAAGAGAAAAAAAGAGAAAAAGGGAGAAAAAATGTAACCTAGATAGGCAAGGGTGAAATGATTATGGTTGTAGTAGAAGGGTTGTAAAACAATGATGTATGTAGATTCTGAATTATGTGAAAAGAGTGAGAATAGAGCTTAGGGATTATGATAGTGCAAGAGGAGAATGTTTTGTGTAGCTGAATAACGAATTTAAATCATGTGGTTCCAGCGTCCCACAGTCCTGAATGTAGCGGTTCTCAAGCGCCAGGCAGCTTGTGTCATCTGCGTGACATTGTTTGACAGCTATTACCAGAAAATCAGATTTCCCTCTGTGGTTAGGGCCATTGAATCTGGTGATTCGACACTGGTTTCGAAGCATCCTGGGTGATATCGTACAGATGTTTCTGCATGCGGTCCCCTAGTCTGATGCCAGTTTCATCAATATAAGTTATCCTGCATCTTTTGCATACGATGACATACATCACATTGCGGGACTCGCATGTGAGTCCCTCGTGAAGAGTGAGGATAGTTTTAGGAAAGGTGATCGTTTTCGTTTCCCAGACTATCGGGCAAGTAACGCAGCGGGGGCGGTTACATTTTCTGGTGCCAACATGTGCAAGTGGCTGTGGTTGAGGATGTCCTTACGGTTTGGGTCACGCTTGTATGCTAAAAGGGGTGGATCAGAGAAAATGTCGCGAGTGTTAGGGTCACTCACGGATTAGTGGCAGATGGCGATAAAGAATTTTCTTAACCATCTGACCATGCGAGTGGAAAGGAAGTACTAATTTAACTGTCAGATGGAGTAACAGGTTTTTTTTTATCTGAATGCTTCTTTGTGGCTTATTAGTTGGATTCGGGTGAAGACTTCACGAAGGACATTTTCTGGGTAGTGGCGATGACGGAAACATTTTAATAACTTGTTTGACTGATCAAGTCCAAATTATCCTGACATATGCGGCGAAGACGGAGGAGTTGGGAGTATGGGATGGAGTTCTTACAGGCTTCAGGATGGGAAGAGGTGTAAAGTAAATAGGTGTGGCTGTCGGTGGATTTGTAAAATACAGGAGTGACAACTCTGTTTGTGGCAATAGAAATTTTATTGTCTAAAAAGTTGACAGATTTGTCAGAAATTTCATATGTGAATGTTATGTTATTAAGTGAGTTGGCGAATTCAATAATTTTTTAACTCGTCATGTGACTAGTGACTACAGCGCCATCATCGATGTACCTTTTATAGAATTCTGGAAGTCTGCCAGTGTAGGTTTCTCATAATTTAATTTATAGAAAGCCCATTAATAAACATGCATAACTGGGAACCATTTTCGTTCTCATGGCGACACCACTGGTTTGCTCAAAATATTCGCCGTTGAATTCAAACGAATTTAGGTTTAGTACTGGCTGTGTGAGTCGTATTATGATATCAGTGTTAAAGGTGGGGTGAGGGTCTTTGTCGAGAAAATAGCGGAGTGCTAAGAGTCCATCCTCGGGGGGGGGGGTGATAGAGGTATATAGGGAGCAAACGTCAAGGAGAAAGTTGTGATGGGAGAGGTGTTGAGAGAGTGTGATCACATCGAAAGTTGTTAAGGCGTGGTTTGTATCTTTAAAATAAGAGTGCAGTTTGTGTACTAGAGGCTGGAAAATGCTGTCCAAAAGAACAGAAATGTGCTCAATGCTGATACAATGGGACGTCCAGGATGACCCGGTTTGTTGATTTTAGGAAGAAAATAGAAGGTGGGTGTACCTAAACAACTTTCTTTGATGCGAGGAGAAACAGAATGAGGTGGGAGGCTACCTTCTGTAATCAAGTCTTTAACGGCTGCTCCCACTTTATCATTATTAGAACGGGTAGCATCGTTTTTACATAGGGCATAGAATTTTTTATTGCTGAGGTGGGACATTCCTTCAGCAATATATATCTTTTTTTTCCAAACTACGAGATTCGATGTTTTATCTACTGGTTTTATTACTATGTCGTCTCGACGTCGGAGTTTAGACAATGCCCTGGACTCTCCCTTGTTGAGGTTGAAATGTCGAAGTGTTGGTGGTCGGAGGTTCTGAATTTCACGCCACGTCGTATCAGTGTACAGACCTAAAGCTTGGGAAACCTCGGATGAAGGTGTCCATCTATATTTATGATGGTTGTAACGGGCAAGTCGGGAGGGACAAAGACAACATTAGAGGTTGGAGGAGGAGGAGGAAGAGGGGGGGTCTCATCTGTGGGCATTGGTGTGAGAATTTGATTGTGCTGTGTAGCCCCGGAAGGTTGGTCGGGAGGTGAGAAAGAAGAGGGCGAGCTGGGTGTTAAAGAAGTCTAATGGTCAGAAGGTATCTATGTGCAGAAGTTACCTTCTATATATTAGTCTGATATAATGGACATATGTACCCTCTATACATTAATCTGGTATAATGGACGTATCTACCTTCTATACATTAGTCTGGTATAACAGACATATCTACCTTCTATACATTAGTCTGGTATAACAGACATATCTACCTTCTATACATTAGTCTGGTATAACAGACATATCTACCTTCTATATATTAGTCTGGTATAACAGACATATCTACCTTCTATATATTAGTCTGGTATAACAGACATATCTACCTTCTATACATTAGTCTGGTATAACAGACATATCTACCTTCTGTATATTAGTCTGGTATAACAGACCTCCTACCTGCACACCCTCGCTATTTGCCTCGTGTCAAAGATTTCTGCTCTAATATTCTGAATATCTGCCCAGGGAAGCAGGTGTACGCAACTTAAAACGGTCTCAGCGCTGAAGGCAAGAAGTGTGCTAGTTTCTGGCATGAAAGTTGTTTCACTTATCTGTAAGCCACACACAAATGCTTCTCTCTGTTCAGGTCTTGTGTCTTCCTCTTATAATGTTTTTGTTCCATGGTTATTTTATCGGGTCTTCAGCTTAGTCAGCGCTGTCCCCTGTATCAGCAGATATTGGTATGGTATAACCGTGTGTACTAGCAGATACGTGATATAACCCTGGTGTACTAGAAGATAATGAGATGATATAACACCGGTGGACTAGAAGATAATGAGATGATATAACACCGGTGTACTAGAAGATAATGAGATGATATAAAACCAGTGTACTAGAAGATAATGAGATGATATAACCACCGTATACTAGAAGATAATGAGATGATATAACACCAGTATACTAGACGATAATGAGATGATATAACCATGGTGTACTAGAAGATAATGAGGTGATATAACACCGGCGTACTAGAAGATAATGAGATGATATAACGCCGGTATACTAGAAGATAATGAGATGATATAACACCGGTGTACTAGAAGATAATGAGATGATATAACGCCAATGTACTAGACGATAATGAGATGATATAACCATGGTGTACTAGAAGATAATGAGATGATATAACACCAGTGTACTAGAAGATAATGAGATGATATAACACCGGTGTACTAGAAGATAATGAGATGATATAACACCGGTGTACTAGAAGATAATGAGATGATATAACCATGGTGTACTAGAGATAATGAGATGATATAACACCGGTGTACTAGAAGATAATGAGATGATATAACACCGGTGTACTAGAAGAAACTGAGATGATATAACGAAGGTGTACTAGAAGATACTGAGATGATATAACCTTGTGTACTATCTGATACTGAGATTATATAACTACTGTGTACTGGAATAAATTGATATGATATAACCACGGTGTACTAGCAGATACTGAGATGATATAACCACGGTGTACTAGAATGAACTGAGATGATATAACCTCGATGTACTAGCAGATTTTGATATAATATACCGATGTATCTTGCGGACGATCTATGAAATTTAGTTCATTCTGATTGTTATCCTAGAACTCACTTATGGTTATTATCCTAGAGGCCGCTTATAATTATTATCATAGAGCTCACTTATAATTATTATCCTAGAGGTTACTTATGATTATTATCCTAGAGCTCACTTATGATTATCATCCTAGAGCTTACTTATGATTATTATCCTAAAACTCACTTATGACTATCGTCCTAGAGCTCATTTATGATTATCATCCTAAACCTAACATTACTATCCTATAATTCAATTTTGATTATCATCGTTGGTCTGTGAACAAACGTACAGATGCTTCAGTCCTGTCCTGAGTATATCATATATGTGATATGTTCCGGGCACGTACAAACTGCATATATCTCCTGATATCTGTCAGCTGATTTCAAGTTCCTGTATGTTTCACGAAGTTTCTGTACGTGTGTTCTTGATGTAGGGGATGTAATTTAGCATCAATGCTCCCTCTAAGCTGCGCACATAAAAGTATCATTCCGACCACACAAAACTGTCATGCCGTGCTTAAAAAAGTATCATGTCGCGCACACAAAAGTATCATGCGATGCTTACAAAAGTATCAGACCGGCACACAAAAGTATCATACCATGCTTACACAAGTATCAGGCCGGGCACACAAAAGTATCAGGCCGGGCACACAAAAGTATCATGCAGGGCACATAAAAGTATCATGCCGTGCACATTAAAGTACCATATTATACTTACAAAAGTATCATGCCGGGCACACAAAAGTATCATGCCGAGCACATAAAAGAATCATACCACATACATGAAAGTATCATGCCGCGCACACAAAAGTATCATACCGCCCACACAAAAGTATCCAATCTCGCACACTAAAGTATCAAAACAGTGCACACAAAAGCATCATATCGCGCACACAAAAGTATCACGCCTGCATACAAATGTATCATATCGTGCACACAAAAGTATTATGTCGCGCACACAAAAGTATCATGTTGCGCAGACAAAAGTATCATACTACCCACACAAAAGTATCACACCTCGCACACTAAAGTACCAAACCATACACAGTAAAGTATCATATCGCGCACACAAAAGTATCATGCCGGGTACACAAAAGTATAATTTCGCGCACACAAAAGTATCATGCATAGCACACTAAAGTGTCATGTCGAGCACGCAAAAGTATCACGCCGGGCACACAAACGTATCGTGCCGGGCACAAAAAAGTATCATATCGTGCACACAAAAGTATCATGCCGCACACAGTAAAGTATCATGCCAGGAACACTAAAGTATCATGCCGACCACACAAAAGTATCATGCCGTGGGCGAAATTTTATACACCACTCAAGTAAAGAGATAAAACTGCGAATTTTATTTTTCAATTTTCTGATGTCACTATGCTCTGGCAACGTTGAATAAAAACATGTTAGGGCTACATCAGTTCGTTTTGCTGCTTTCTTTTAACTTTAGTATTTTTCTTTGTAAACTTTAAATTATTCTTTAAAATTCGTTTTGCTGTTTTCTTTTAACTTTAGTATTTTTCTTTGCGAACTTTAAATTATTCTTTGAAATGTGATGTCAGGACGCAAATTTACATACGATTTTTTTTTTTATTTTGCATATAGATTGGAAAGTTTGCACAAGAACCGTAAAACCTTAGAAAGCAGATAGCTTGGCACAGATCTCCCGTGATTCTAGGCTTCATTTTGGTAGAGTCTGGTTGCTTGGCATAGATCTCCTTTGATTCTAGGCTTGATATTGGTAAAGTCTGGTTGCTTGGCACAGATCTCCTTTGATTCTAGGCTTGATATTGGCAAAGTCTGGTGACTGCTAGTGACGTATTCTCAGGATGGAGATAAATACTTTCTCTTTTGTGTGGATACAATGACTGCACTTTATTTTTTTATCTGGTAACTCTTCTCTTTCTTCCTTGGAGAGGAAATCTGTCACAAGCAACGCTTAAAATTTCGACATATGTTGCTCTGTCACACACAACGCTGAAACTTCCGGTATATGTTGCTCTGTCACACACAAAACTGAAACTTCCGGTATATGTTGCTCTGTCACACACAAAACTGAAACTTCCGGTATATGTTGCTCTGTCACACACAAAACTGAAACTTCCTGCATATATTGCTCTGTCACACACAACGCTAAGTTTCGGTATATGTTGTTCTGTCACATACAACGCTGAAACTTCCGATATATGTTGCTCTGTCACAAACAACGCTGACATTTAATGTATATGTTGCTCTGTCACACACAACACTGAAACTTACTCCATATGTTGCTCTGTCACACACACATACTGTATATGTTGCTCTACAACATTTTCGCTGCTTCACAACCCGCGGTAGTTTGTTTATGTGCACCTGGTAACATTCTGCAATTCTTTCATTATCAATGAGTCCTCTCTCTCTCTCTCTCTCTCTCTCTCTCTCTCACTCTCACTCTATCAAGCAGATTTGTTCGTCTTCTCCTATAAGTCTCCTCACTGTCTCTATTTCACCTTCTCCTAGAAGTCTCCTAATATCTCCAGGAAATCGTAAATTTGAAGGTGGTTCATATATGAAAAAATCGAATTTCAAGTTGAATCATAATAAAGATTATTATTTACTTCAGCATTTCCATAATAAGTACATGTACTGAGAGAGTAACTTGGCAATCTGTAGTCGTCCAAGGCATCTTTCCATGGTTTCCAAGGTTGAACTTTAAATATAAAGATATGATAATTACTCTGTCACTCTTCTATCAACCCCAACTTAAAAGTACACAACATCATCAACACCCGATTCTGAGTCCTAACTACTATTTAATTACTTATTCTAGACAACAATAACAAACAATTACCATAATATCACTCGATTCATAGTCTTAACTGCTATTTAATTATTTATTATAGACAACATTAACAAACCATAACAACACCCGATTCATAATTTTAACTGCTTTTTAATTACTTATTCTAGACAACAATAACAAACCATAACAACACCAGATTCAAAGTCTTAACTGCTATTTAATTACTTATTTTAGACAACAATAACACACCATTACCATAACACCCGATTCGGAGACTTAGCTACTATTTAATTACTTACTAGCTGATTACCCGGCTTTGCCCGGGTATTTATTTATCCCATTCAACAAAGTTCTATTCATTTCTACAACCTTCTAGACGGTTCTACAACGTTCTATTCATTTCTGTGGTATCAAGACGGTTCTACAGAGTTTTGTTCTTTCTATTCGACTAAACGCGGGCTTAATTGTCATCATGACTGTCACCACTCAGCTTAGCGACCCC
This sequence comes from Achatina immaculata, assembly GCA_009760885.1. NCBI lineage: Eukaryota > Metazoa > Mollusca > Gastropoda > Stylommatophora > Achatinidae > Lissachatina > Lissachatina immaculata. The sequence goes on along the minus strand of CM019701.1, from coordinate 17,542,486 downwards.
GAACACTATGGATTAATCTCGGTCAATCTGGACATTTTATTTTTCTCAGCTTCTCACCCCCACCCCCTAATGCCGTTGAAGGCTGAACTTGCGAGTGTCACTATTCATCTCAGCGACCCCGAAAACTATGGATTCGACACTAATATCCGTCATTTTCTATACTTTTTACATGTCAACCCCAGCCCAAGGGCCCCCGTGCCTCTGGGGTACTGAACTTGGACTTAAACGGCATCGGGAGTGTCACTGTTCATCTCAGCGACCTTTAACACTTTGGATTCGACACTAATATCGTTCATTTTCGATAGTTTTCATATGTCACCCTGACCCCTAGGGGCCATAGAGATATCCTAGGGATGTCTTATCCCAACAGGATTTCTTTCCAGATTGTAAGCCATATGTGTACCAGGTTTGGTTGAGATTGTTGCAGGCGTTCCAGCCTGATGTTGGAAAACACACACACACACACACAAACACACACACACACACATATATATATATATCCGATTCCAGACAAAAACAATAACAAACCATAACAACACCAGATTCAGAGACTTAACTGCTTTTTAATTACTTATTCTAGACAACAATAAAAAAAAGCACAACTACAACATCAAGAACTAAACCTTACACCAACAAAGAACATTTAGTATACAACACAAAAAAGGAATGAAGAAAATGATGTGCATGAAGTGTAGATGAGGCATGTGGTAACTAATACAACTCAATGAGTGAATGAATGATGATAAATAATACATACACATAAATCTATGGCCCATTCATCAAAGACAGGTAGTCATGTGTATGTCCCTTGCGGAACTTTAATGTATAAAATCGGAAAAAAAGTAGGAGCAGCTTTATGACTTAACGATTACAAAGTTAAGTAATAAAGCTGCTCCTGCTTTTTTCTGATTTTATACATTCTAGTATCACAGCTTTACTGCAGTGTTTAGTGTATAGTTGTATACTTATACACCAATTATTGTGTTGCGGAACTTTGCCTCTCTAACAGTTCTCCTGTAGACCTCTCGGCTGTAAGCACGATGGCCTGCTGCTGATGCATCCATTTGCAGATCATCAACGATGTCTTGCAGCCATGTTCGCCTTGGTCTTCCTCTCTTTCTTTTGTCCCATTATGTACCCTTCCAAGAAGGTCTTCTCTAGATCATCATGACGTTTAATGTGTCCAAAATATTTGTATTAAGTTCTTGAAGTATGGATATATTTGTTCTCTGTTGTGCCCATGATATTTGAAGGACTCTTCTGTAGCATTTGCATTCAAAGGCATTTATATGTTTCTCAGCTGTTTTGTTAAGTGTCCAGGTCTCACAGGCATATGTTGCGATGGGAAAGATGCATGCCCTTAAAAATCTTATATTTGTAATTCTGTCTGTTCCTCTCCACAGATTCTTTAGTTGTTTTATTTTTTGAAGAGCGATAGATGCCTTCCTTTTAATTTCCCTCACTGTATCTCCATTATTAGTAGTGATATTCAAAACTTTCCACCTCTTTAAATTTTTCCTCATTGACGCATATTTCAGCTGCCTATTTTTTGTTTTGTCAGCTGTCATCAATTTAATATTCTTCGCATTAAGGTAGAGGTTTTGTTCTTCGCTGGTCTTATGGACTAACATAATTAATTTTTCCATTCCTTTTTTGTGTTGTGGACAGTAATACTGTGTCATCAGCATATCTAATCTCTGGTATTTCATAACCGCCAATTGTTATGGCATCGTAATATTCTTTGTCTACATCTTTTCTAACAAACCACAACCTATTATATATATATATATATATATATATATATATATATGCGTGTGTTTGTCTGATGCATCTGTCTGTGTCTGTCTCTGTCTATGTATATATGTCTGTGTGCACGCGCACAAGATAACCCAAACATAAATACAATCTCTTCTCTAATGACTGATCTCATTATGACTGAAGTTCATCTATTATATATAAAAGAAAACATAGCATCAAATATAATTTTCTTGCCTCACCATCACTAGCACAATCTCTAATAGAAATTCATGAACAATCAAGCAGTAATGACATAACAAAGCTATTACTGCAGCAATAATTACATCGTAAAAACACAAATATATCCACATTTATAGTTCATATCATAGTCATCCAAAAGAAATCATCCAAACAAAAATCACCTCTGTTTACATGTCAGGTTCCAGGGAGGTAAATGATGTGTGTAGATCACCTCTGTTTATTATTTCATGTTCTAGTGAGGTATGTTATATGTGTAGATCACCTGTTTACTATGTCATGTTCTAGTGAGGTAGGTGATATGTGTAGATCACCTCTGTTTACTATGTCAGGTTCTAATGAGGTAAATGGTAAGTGTAGATCACCTCTGTTTACTATGTCAGATTCTAATGAGGTAAATGGTAAGTGTAGATCACCTCTGTTTACTATGTCAGGTTCTAATGAGGTAAATGGTAAGTGTAGATCACCTCTGCTCGTTACATTCTGGCTTGTAAGCATCTCATAACTCACTCAACTGATACATGATTATATCAATTATGACGTCGTAAATTCTGTGAAAACCTTTTTTCTCTTCCTCATATCTGTTGAAACTTTTAGAAAACCCAGTGTTTACCAAAAATAATGTTTTTCTTGTGAAAACTTGCCTGGCTTTCATATATCACCCTGTAGTTCCATGACGTTATGTAAACATCATAAGCATTCCTCGTTAATGGATCCACTATCCACACCGAAATATCCATATCCAGTAGACAAATAAACGAACATCCATATTATAATTTATCTCCTTTTAGTGATCCACATACAGGCGACATTATCATCTTTTAAGTTAGATCTTACTAGCTGATTACCCGGCGTTGCCCAGGTATTATTTATCCCAATGAAAAAAGTTCTATTCATTTCCACAAATTTCTTGACGGTTCTACAACGTTCTATTCATTTCCACGGCCTTCTAGAAGGTTCTACAGATGTATATTCAGTTCCACAATCTTCTAGAATGTTCTACAATGTTCTGTTCATTTCCACAACCTTCTAGAAGGTTCTACAGAGTATAGACGGTTCTATCATGTTCTGTTCCTTCTATTCGACTAAACGTGGGCTTAATTTTCATAAGGACTGTAACCAGTCAGCTTAGCGGCCCCGAACACTATGGATTAATCTCGTTCAATCTGGACATTTTATTTTTCACCACTTCTCACGCTCCCCCCCCCCCCCCCCCAACTTCCAATGCCAATGGAGTTGAACTTTCGAGTGTCACTGTTCATCTCAGCGACCCAGAAGACTATGGATTCGACAGTAATATCCGTCGTTTTCGATTATTTGTACATATCACCCATCCCATCCCCATCCCTAAGACCCCATCAGATGGCGGCTGAACTTGGACTTGAACGGCATCGGGAGTGTCACTATTCATCTCAGCGACCCAGAAGACTATGGATTCGACACTAATATCGGTCGTTTTCGATTATTTGTACATGTCGACCCATCCCACCCCTGCCCCTAGGCTCCCCTTGCCTATGGGGCTGTTCTTGGACTTAACTGGTATCGGGAATGTCACTATTCATCTCAGGGACATCGAAAACTATGGATTCGACACTAGTATCGGTTGTTTTCGATGCTTGGTACATGCCACCCCCTTTCCATTTCCAGCCCGAGCGCCTCCTACCCCCCAAGCCGATGTGGGCTGATTTTGGACATAAACGGGATGGGGTGTGTCACTATTCATCTCATCCACCCAAAAACTGTGGATTCGATACTAATATCGGTCGTTTTCGGTGATTTGTAAATGTTACCCCCACCCCTACAGCTACCCCCCCCCAGCTGGTGGCTGATCAATCACTGCATGGGCGCTCTGTTATGAAATAAACACTCTAATCATTTTCCTAGTGGGCGCTGAGGTGAACAACAGTAGGGTGTCTTTCGTTAATCAGAAATCTGCTCCGTGTATCATGTTTCTCATTATCATTGCCAAAGGTTCGGTACCTCAGCAGATATAACGTCATCGATCTGTGTGGGCTGACCTTTGTCCGTCACGACCGACAATGAAAAGCAGGCACAAATATCAAGGGAGTTACTTCCCGTCGTTCAGTTGGATATTGTCTGCATCGGTTGGTTTCGATCCCACCACACCACCTAGGCTCCCTTAGGGGTCCTATGGATGATCTAACCCACACGGTTAATTGTCCAGATTGTAAGTGATTTGTGTGCCAAGTTTGGTTGAAATTGCTCCAGCCGTTCCAGCGTGATGCTCGAACATACATATATACAAACACACGTTCATTTTTATATAAGAAGTGTGATTGATAAGTTCGCTGCCTAAGGTACAAATACTTGAAACACACAGGTAATATTAGGTGCACTTGTAGATCAGGTTAATTTAAGATTAAACACCAAATTTCAAGAAAATAACTGCAACCAATTTCTTTTTAAAGGCTACGGAAGTGGTAAGGGATGGCAGAAAATTTCTCATGGAGCATTCGCTACCTGTGTATCAAGGGCTTATCATCGAAGGAGATCCATGAGGATATGGTATAGACTCTAGGGGAGAGTGCCCCTTCTTACAGCACAGTGAAGAAATGGGCAGCTCAATTCAAACATGGAAGGGAGAGTCCAGGAAGACCAAGAACGATAACCACCTATTAAACCACCGACAGAATCCATGACATGATAAAGAAAGATCGACAACTACCTGAGCGGTACATTGCTACTGAGTTGGGCATCTCCCAAGAACGTGTTCATGCCATTATTCACAATGATCTTCTGCTCGATGGGTCCCAAAACTGATCACAAACGACAGCGTCTCAACATGTCAAGAGACAATCTTGGCCATTTTTCTGCAGATCCTGGAAAGTTTCTTCAGCAATTTATGAGTATGGATAAGACTTGGGTTCCTCATTTTCAACCCGAAACAAAAGAACAGTCAAAGCAATGGAAATATCATGGATCCCCACCTTTAAAGAAAGCAAGGGCGGTTTTGTCTGCAGGCAAAGTGATGGCTGCCATCTTTTGAGATTCAGAAGGTGTGCTATTGGTAGTTTATATTCAAAAGGGCAGAACGGTCACCAGGCCCTATTACGCTAATCATGTGAAGCAACTGCGGGTCAGAATAAAGGAAAAGCGTTGAGGAAAATTGACGAGAGGAGTCATCTTTCATCAAGACAATGCTCCAGTTCACAAGTCGGTGGTGGCAATGGCTGCCATTCATGAATGTGGCTTCCAGCTCCTTGAACATCCTCCTTATTCCCCAGATTTGGCATCTTCGGACTATTACCTGTTTACCAAACTCAAAAAGGAGCTCTCTCTCTCTCTCTCTCTCTGAACTTTAAGTGCCCAGGGCACATGGGGCTTCCGCAAAGGTTTTCCACAAATGCCTGTCCTTCGCCTTTTTTTTCTGCTCTTGCCCAGGTGAGCCCTCTATTGCTCAACATCCTTTCTCAGCAACCCTATCTGGTAAAAAAAAACAAACTATCAGACTGCTACAGAAACGGAAGCAAGGGAAAAATGTGGATGAAAGCCAGCCACTAGAGGTCCCCAGCCCGACTGCAGACCTCCTGGAACCTAAACACAAGATGCAAATAGGCAGCTGGAATGTAAGAACACTAAACCAGACTGGAAAACTAGCACAAACCATCAAGGAAATGCACAGATACAAACTAGACATACTAGGAATACAAGAAAAAGGAGCTCAGTGGTCGCAAATTTGCTTCAGATGATGACGTCATTCATGCTGTAGACCACTTTCTACTGGCACAAGATGCTGACTTTTACAAAGAAGGGATCCGTATGCTCCAGGATCGCTGGACTAAGTGCATGAACTTGCAAGGTCACTATGTTGAGAAATAATTTTGTAAAAGTTGTCCACAAATGATCCGTTGTACCTTAGGCCGAGAACTTATCAATCACCCCTCGTATATAGATTGCTGGTAAAGAAGAAAGTTGGACAAATTCCCAAAATCTAATATCATTTGTGTACAGTTTCAGTTTTCCAAGAAATGTCATCATAATACTATTTACTATTATTATTGTTGTTGTTATTGCTATTATTATTATTATCCGTTAGCATGATAAGCTAGAACTACCGACATTGCATTTTTTACCTGAGCTAGCTATGGCTGATCTGATAAGAAAACAAATACATAGCAACACATACCATTTATATATTTTTTTTTCTAATATAAAATAATATTTAATACAAACTTTTAGATACCAAAAATACATTTGAAAACTCGAAGAATCGCTACTCTTTTAAGAAACTGTGGGAGATTAAGGACACCTATACTAAAACAGAAATAAAAGACTAGTTTCGATATTGACCAACTTTTTGGTAATGATTTACTTTATTTTCTTTATCAAGTTAATTTCAGAAACTGCGCACTTATGTTTCAACGTACAAATATTTCAGTGTTGGTAACCATGACAACAACAAGGTCTTGTTCACTGAGCTTAAGGGTAAAACCTAGTTAACTTAGACGCGGTCAAACACTGGAAGCGGAGTTGGAATAGTTTCAACAGAAATCAGAACCCCGCTCAGAGCAGGAAGGTTGCCAGCCAGGATAAAGGGCCACAGATACTTTGGCGGTAGAAAAGTTGCCGTCAAGGAGTAGATCAGCAATGACGCACGCTTCCTTGCCTCGAGTAGGGAATGTAACGGATACATTCTCTGATGGCAGCAAAACAATATTAGATTTTCTGTGGCCCCCTCAGTAAGTTCCGCCTCCTCCCCTGTTACAAGTGTGTGTGTTTTTTACCCGTGGCCCCCTTCAATTATCATGCGACCTCTCGGGGGTAATGTGGCCCATGGTTGAGAAACACTGGTCTAAATACCTGCATGAAATGTTCCCCAACTTGGCAGGTGCTGTCCGTTACTGAGTTAAGTGCGTACAACGTACATGAATTACCGCATGAACAAAATGAATGAATGAATGTACTCAGAGTAAACAATCCTACACAAGATATAAGCATCCGGCAGTGAGTCTCTTTCCTGTGTTATTTTAGAGCTTCACGAGTAAACATCTCTTCAACATCAAAGAGTTCCAATTTTAAAGTGCAGCAAGTTGGCAGCGTCACTCATAGTTTATCTAACATCTTCTGGTGAAACGGGCCCACTTTTTCTGTTCCAGCCAACAGCAGTTGTGCGTGATGTTATGTATGCATAAATCTAGATTCCAATTTCTCTACCTCCTAAATTAGTTTAGTTGCGTCGTGAGCTAAAGATTTATGGATTTTCAAAGCTCCACCCAACGTCAGTAATGATATAATAAAATCAGTAGTGATATAACAAAGTCAGTATCTGTGTCACATTTTAAGTGTGCAGGTGTAACGGCGCAGTGACCATTGCAGAAGCAATTATAAACAACAGTGATATCCCCGAACTGGTGCCAAAAAATGTGTCTATGAAGAATGTTTCAGATGAAAATGTACATCATTTATATACATGGTAAATACAAGAGGCTGCAAGACATAAATTTGTAGAACACCAGTATCAGCTATAAACAGATGTGACATAGACTATCTGTAGCTGAACTACAGATAGATGTAACATAGACTGTCTGTAGTTGAACTACAGATAAATATGATATAGACTATCTGTAGCCGAACTATAGATAGATGTAACATGGAGTATCTGTGGCTGAACTACAGATGGATGTGACATGGAATGCTTGTAGCTGAACTACACTTCCTTCTAGCCCAAAGTTCTTCTAGCCCAACGTTCTTCTAGTCTAACGCTCTTCTAGCCCAATGTTCATCTAGCCAAACGTTCTTCTTGTCTACCGTTCTTCTTGTCTACCGTTCTTCTAGTCTACAGTTCTTCTAGTCTAACTTTCTTCTTGTCTAACGTTCTTCTAGTCTAACTTTCTTCTTGTCTAACTTTCTTCTTGTCTAACGTTCTTCTAGTCTAACTTTCTTCTTGTCTAACTTTCTTCTAGTCTAACTTTCTTCTTGTCTAACGTTCTTCTAGTCTAACTTTCTTCTTGTCTAACTTTCTTCTTGTCTAACTTTCTTCTTGTCTACCGTACTTCTTGTCTAACTTTCTTCTTGTCTAACGTTCTTCTTGTCTAACTTTCTTCTTGTCTACCGTTCTTCTTGTCTAACGTTCTTCTTGTCTAACTTTCTTTTTGTCTAACTTTCTTCTAGTCTAACTTTCTTCTTGTCTAACTTTCCTCTAGTCTAACTTTCTTCTTGTCTAACTTTCTTCTTGTCTAACTTTCTTCTTGTCTACCGCTCTTCTTGTCTACCTTTCTTCTTGTCTAACTTTCTTCTAGTCTAACGTTCTTCTAGTCTAACTTTCTTCTTGTCTAACTTTCTTCTAGTCTAACTTTCTTCTTGTCTAACTTTCTTCTAGTCTAACGTTCTTCTAGTCTAACTTTCTTCTTGACTAACTTTCTTATAGTCTAACGTTCTTCTAGTCTAAAGTTCTTCTAGTCTAACTTTCTTCTAGTCTAACTTTCTTCTTGTCTAACTTTCTTCTAGTCTACCGTTCTTCTAGTCTATCGTTCTTCTAGTCTAATTTTCTTCTTGTCTAACTTTCTTCTAGTCTAACTTTCTTCATGTCTAACGTTCTTCTAGTCTAACGTTCTTCTTGTCTACCGTTCTTCTAGTCTACCGTTCTTCTAGTCTAATTCTCTTCTTGTCTAACTTTCTTCTTGTCTAACGTTCTTCTAGTCTAACTTTCTTCTAGTCTAACTTTCTTCTTGTCTAACGTTCTTCTAGTCTAACTTTCTTCTAGTCTAACGTTCTTCTAGTCTAACGTTCTTCTTGTCTAACGTTCTTCTTGTCTACCGTTCTTCTAGTCTAACTTTCTTCTTGTCTACCGTTCTTCTAGTCTAACGTTCTTCTAGTCTAACGTTCTTCTTGTCTAACGTTCTTCTAGTCTAACTTTCTTCTAGTCTAACGTTCTTCTAGTCTACCGTTCTTCTAGTCTACCGTTCTTCTAGTCTAACGTTCTTCTAGTCTACCGTTCTTCTAGTCTAATGCTCTTCTAGTCTAACTTTCTTCTAGTCTACCGTTCTTCTAGTCTAACTTTCTTCTAGTCTAACGTTCTTCTAGTCTAACGTTCTTCTATCCCAACATTCTTCTAGCCCAACGTTCTTCTAGCCATACGTTATTCTAAACTAACGTTCTTTTATCCCAACGTTCTTATGGTCTAACGTTCTTCTAGCTCAACGTTGTTCCATCCCAGCATTCTTCTAGTCTAACGTTCTTCTAGCCCAAAGTTCTTTTATTCTAACTTTTTTATAGCTCAGTGTTCTTCTAGTCTAACGTTCTTCGAACAGAAAGTTCTTCTAGTTTAACGTTCTTCTAGCCCATGTTCTTCCAGTCTAACGTTATTCTAGCCCATTGTTTTTCTTGTTTAACGTTCTTCGATCCCATCGTTTTTCTAGTCTAACGTTCTTCGATCCCACTGTTCTTCCAGCTCAAAGTTCTTCTAGTCTACCTATCTTCTAGCCCAACGCTCTTCTGGCGCATCATCTTCTTGTCTAACGATTTTCAACCCAAACATTTTTTCTAGCCCAACTTTCTTCTAGTTTAACATTCTTCTAGCCCAAGCGTTCTTCTAGAGAAACGTTATTTTAGTCTAACTTTCTTCTAGCCAAACGTTATTCTATCTCAACATTCTTCTAATCTAACGTTCTTCTAGATCAGCGTTCTTCTACTTTATCGTTCTTTTAGCTCAGCGTTCTTCTAGGCCAAAGTTCTCCTAGCCTATCATTTTTATAACCCAACGTACTTATAGTCTAACGTTCTTCTAGGCCAACGTTCTTCTAGTCTAACGTTCTTCTAGCCGAACATTCTTCTAGCCCAACATTTTTCTAGTCTAACGTTCTTCTAGCCGAACATTCTTCTAGCCCAACATTTTTCTAGTCTAACGTTCTTCTAGCCCAAAATTTCTTCTGATAGAACGTTCTTCTAACCTAACTTTCTTCTATCCCACATTTCTTATGGCCAAACGTTCTTCTAGTCTAACATTCTTCTAACCGAACGTTCATATAGCACAACGTTTTTCTAGTCTAACGTTCTTCTAGCCACATTTTCTTCTAGGCAAACTTTCTTCTAGCCCAAATTTTTTCTAGCCAAACTTTCTTCTGGTCCAACTTTCTTCTTTCCAAAAATTCTTCTAGCCAAACTTTCTTCTAGTCCAACTTTCTTCTAACATAAATTTCGTATAGCCCAACTTTCTTCTAACCAAACTTTCTTCTAGCAGAACTTTCTTCTAGCCCAATTTTCTTTTGACCCAGCTCTCTTCTATTCAAACTTTCTTCTGGTCGAACTTTCTTCTGGCAAAACTTTATTCTAGCCAAATTTTCTTCTAGCACAACATTCTTCTGACCCAAATTTCTTCTGGTCAAACTGTCCTCTAGTCCAACTTTCTTCTAGCCCAACGATCTTCTAGTCAAACTTTCTTCTAGCTCAACTTTATTCTAGATCAACTTTCTCCTAGCCCAACTTTCTTCTAGCTCATCTTTCTTCTAACCAAACTGTCTTCTAGCCCATCGTTCTTCTAGTCTAACGTTCTTTTTGCCCAACTTTCTTCTGGCCCAACGTTCTTCTAGTCCAAATTTATTCTGGCCCAACGTTCTTCTGGCCCAGCCGTCTTCTAACGCAACTTTCTTTATCTAACGTTCTTCTAGCCTAATTTTCTTCCATGTCTCTCTCTTCTAGCCTACTTTCTTCTAGGCCAACCTTCTTCTAGCCTAAATTTCTTCTAGCCCAACCTTCTTCAAGCCCAGTGTTCTTCTAGTCCAGCGTTCTTCAAGTCTAATTTTTTTTCTAACCCAACGTTCTTCAAGTCTAATGTTCTTCTAGTCTAATGATCTTCTATCCCAACGTCCTTCCAGCCTAATGTTCTTCTAGCCCAAAGTTCTTATATCCCAACGTTCTTTGAGCCTAATGTTCTAGCCCAAACTCCTCCAGCCTAATGTACTTCTAACGTAATGTTCTTCTAGCCTAAGGTTCAGTGATCCTGTCCTGATTTGTTGTAAATCTTTACTTGTTTATCTTGTATAGGTTTGCTGTAATCTTTACTTGTTTTTCTAATCTAGTACATGTTTTCATTTTAGTGTAAGTTGTTTATGAAAGCCATCCATGCAGATCTTACCTCCGTCTCCACTGATATCAGTCCTTGTTCCTCACTCTTGACTTTTACCTTTCTCTTGAGCACGTACATCAAAGTTATGCTGCTTTTTTTTTTCTCACAAGATCATACCTAAGTAAAGCTTACAGTCTCCTCGCCAGGTATATCAAGCTTGCAGGCAACGTTTATTACCTGGAGCATGTGATGGACTGGTTTTTTTTTACTGACGTCTATTTTACTTAAATCTGTTTATCTACCTGGCTTTCCCATGCACTTTAACCTGGGAAGTTTTTGAGGGATTCCTTCCATCATTGAAGGGAGACAACACATATTTCTGTGTTAGAAGTGTGTGTGTGTGTGTGCGCGCGCATGCGTGCCTGCATTGCGGCAAGCATGTTTTATGTTATGTATTTATGTGTGTGAACGTATGTCTGGATGTGTTTAGTTTGTATCATGTATGTATTTGTGTTTCATTGCATGTGTCACGTATGTATAATCTTTATATGTAGTAGTGTATGTACTCGTATATGTGATGTTTTGTTGTATTTACTTATGTATATGCCTTCTTGTCTCTAGCTAACTACAAATCTGCCTATGTTTAACTCTTTACTCATTGTATCAGACACTCTGTCCAAATAACTTTGTGCTCTTTATTCATTATATTAATCAATCAATCTGTCCATATACCTTTGTGCTCTTTATTCATTCCATAAATCACTCTGTCCATATACCTGTGTGCTCTTTATTCATTCTATCTATCACTCTATTCACATAAACTTTCAGTCTTTATCTACACCTGATTTATCAGTCTACATTAGTTTGTGCTTCCATCGATCTCTTTTTCACTTTTCTTTTCTTTTCTCTTTACAAAACTTCTATACCTTCATAGATCTGCTTCATACTTGTTATCTCTATCCTTTACAAAATATATATGCCCTCATAGATCTGCTTCATACTTGTTATCTCTATCCTTTACAAAATGTATATGCCCTCATAGATCTGCTTCATATTTTTTTCTTTATCATTTGCAAAATTTCTATACCTTCATAGATCTGCTTCATATTTTTTTATCTTTATCCTTTACGAATTTTCTAAATACAGATTTGCTTCAAATATCTTACACTTTCATTTTACGAAATCTACGGTGCTTGTCAGACATCTCGTCAGTTTTACTGTGTCAGACATCTCGTCAGTTTTACTGTGTCAGACATCTCGTCAGTTTTACTGTGTCAGACATCTCGTCAGTTTTACTGTGTCAGACATCTCGTCAGTTTTACTGTGTCAGACATCTCGTCAGTTTTACTGTGTCAGACATCTCGTCAGTTTTACTGTTATACTATGTCAGACATCTTGTCAGTTTTACTGTTATTCTGTGTCAGACATCTTGTCAGTTTTACTGTTATTCTGTGTCAGACATCTTGTCAGTTTTACTGTTATTCTGTGTCAGACATCTTGTCAGTTTTACTGTTATACTGTGTCAGACATCTTGTCAGTTTTACTGTTATTCTGTATCATATATTTTGTCAGTTTTACTGTTATTCTGTGTCAGACATCTCGTCAGTTTTACTGTTATATTATGTGAGACATCTCGTCAGTTTTACTGTTATACAATGTCAGATATCTTGTCAGTTTTTCTGTTATACTATGTGAGACATATCGTCAGTTTTACTGTGTCAGACATCTTGTCAGTTTTACTGTTATTCTGTGTCAGACATCTTTTCAGTTTTACTGTTATATTATGTCAGACATCTCGTCAGTTTTACTGTTATACTATGGCAGATATCTTGTCAGTTTTACTGTTATACTATGTCAGACATCTCGTCAGTTTTACTGTTATACTATGTCAGACATCTCGTCAGTTTTACTGTTATACTATATCAGACATCTCGTCAGTTTTACTGTTATACTATGTCAGACATCTCGTCAGTTTTACTGTTATACCATGTCAGACATCTCGTCAGTTTTACTGTGTCAGACATCTTGTCAGTTTTACTGTTATACTATGTCAGACATCTCGTCAGTTTTACTGTTATACTGTGTCAGACATTTTATACCTGAATGATCAGATTGTTGCGCCATTGTAATCATTCTTCTTCTTCTTCTTCTTCTTCTTCTTCTTTTTCTTCTTCTTCTTCAGCTCATTCTATTTCTTATTGCTTTTCTACTTATTCTTCTACTTGTTCTTCTACTTTTTGTTCTTTTACATTTTTTCCACTTCTTATTTTTCTGCTTATTGTTCTTCTACTTCTTGTTCTTCTACTTTTTGTTCTTCTACACTTGTTCTTCTACTTTTTGTTCTTCTACTTCTTGTTCTTCTACTTTTTTTCCACTTCTTCTTCTTCTACCTTTTGTTCTTTTGCTACTACTACTACAACGTGTTTTGCAGGTTTTCTATACTGAGGTCAGCCTGGGTTTCCATAGAAACCCTAGAGACTATCATTGTCTTGTCTCATCACGTCTTTCCTATCTTTCTACCGTTCACTTTCCTGATTAACATATCGTTGTCTCCTATGGTTCATGGTGTCATCATGTTAGAAAACAAATTCATATTCCTTTTATTGTCAACTACAGCGTTAATGACGTTGAGGTAGTCGTTCAGTCTATTTGAATAGTTGCTCCCGCGGTATGCCATAAATAGTACATTGAAGTGGAATTCATTTCCCTGGCCAAGGCCTGAATAAAGAGTCTTCGTAACTTTGGGTATATGGTTTGTAATTTTGGGTACATCGTTTGTAACATTGTATACATGGTTTTTAACTTTGTATACATAGTTTGTAAATATGTGTACGTGGTTTGTAACTATGTACATGGTGTGTAATTTTGGGAATATGGTTTTAAAATAGTATGGTATAGTATGGTATGTGCTAACTCATGGCACTAATTAAAGTACTTCGCAGTTGTGTAAAGCCGTCACCCAAGTGATAAACTGAACTACTTTTTCTTGCTCAATCTGTAGCATAGCCTTGTAAGTAATGATTATTGTGGTCATCATTATTATTATTAATGAATATGATTATGAAAATATGCAGTAAAGAAAATAGTAAGATCGAATAGCGACAGAGAAAAGTAGGTCGAAAAAAGAAAGAGAAAGGTGTAAAACTTTCATGACACGAGAACAAGACGCGGACAGAAGTAAACAGTGGAAACAGTGAATAGAAAAAGACGAGACACAGTGACGCTGACATGTAGGAAATGCAAAGGGAGGACGCCAGAAAGTTGGATGGTCCAGTGATAACAAAGCAGTGACTGGACGTTGACACGAGTAAACAAAATAGAAAAGGCAGACACAATGAAAAGCGAGGACACAATAAACCTTCGACATGAAATAGCAAGATAATGTCTTAGGTAAATAACAATTGTATAGACGGAGTTGACACTTAACACCTGTTAGGTGACACACGTTGTGATGCGATTGCACACGGTTTTTAAATAAATAAGTGACCAACTCGACCAGCTGAACAATTAAATATTTAGAGGCGTGGCCTATTTGACAATCGACTTACGACATATACGTCACGGGTCAGTCTGAATGACGGACAATCAGAACGCTCATGGAAACCAGTGGACATCTGAAGGGTGGAGCCAAAATACTTATTGGTTAATCCACCAAGCTGCACTGGAAGATAAAAATGTGAGCGGAGAGACGAAGAAGCAGGGGACAGAACGACGAGGAAAGAAGGGGAACCAAGTAGTAAGAACGAGGAAAAACCAAGAAATAACGAAGAACAGAACGACGAATAAACGAAGAGAAACCAAGAACAGAACGACGAAGAAACGAAGAGAAACCAAGAACAGAACGACGAAGAAACGAAGAGAAACCAAGTACAGAACGACGAAGAAACGAAGAGAAACCAAGAACAGAACGACGAAGAAAGAAGAGGAACCAAGAACAGAACGACGAAGAAAGAAGAGGAACCAAGAACAGAACGACGAAGAAAGAAGAGGAACCAAGAACAGAACGACGAATAAACGAAGAGGAACCAAGAACAGAACGACGAAGAAAGAAGAGGAACCAAGAACAGAACGACGAAGAAAGAAGAGGAACCAAGAACAGAACGACGAAGAAAGAAGAGGAACCAAGAACAGAACGACGAAGAAAGAAGAGGAACCAAGAACAGAACGACGAAGAAAGAAGAGGAACCAAGAACAGAACGACGAAGAAAGAAGAGGAACCAAGAACAGAACGACGAAGAAAGAAGAGGAACCAAGTAGTGGAGAACGAGGAGAGGAGACAGAGGACGGAGCCCCGAAGACAGAGGAACAAGGACAGTCAGTGAACTGAGACCGGTCCAGACAAGAGAAGAAGAGAAGACAGAGGAACAAGGACAGTCAGTGAACTGAGACCGGTCCAGACAAGAGAAGAAGAGAAGACAGAGGAACAAGGACAGTCAGTGAACTGAGACCGGTCCAGACAAGAGAAGAAGAGAAGACAGAGGAACAAGGACAGTCAGTGAACTGAGACCGGTCCAGACAAGAGAAGAAGAGAAGACAGAGGAACAAGGACAGTCAGTGAACTGAGACCGGTCCAGACAAGAGAAGAAAAGAAGGACAGACACACCAGAGAAGAACAGCAGAAGGAGAACACACACCAGAGAAGGCACGAGAGAGAAAGAAGACGTAGGTAACGACAGCTGGAATAGATGGACAATTAGAGCAATAGATACTCAGGAAAAGCAGTTTTGAAGCAGTAGTTTTAGGACAGACTGAATCTGTGTTTCAAGTAATTCAAAGGATTATGAAGAATTGATATGTTCTGAACTTCGAGTACAGTGATTTAGTCGCGTAACTGATTGACTACGTGTTGCAGATCGAATATGGTACAGAGTTTAGAACTGTCCTCTTATCAAATGTGTAGAATATTGTGAAACAGGAGAACACTGAGAAGTACTGCAGGTAGAGTATGATGGTTTGATACTGATGTGCTTCAACGACGAAACTAACGAAGATTATGTCATATTACATCTTAGTACAAGAGATGTTATGAATTCTAAGTCGAATATCTTATTTGTCAGAAGTAAATGAATTCGTAGAGAACATCATCGGACTTCCTCTGATTTATAGACGTGGCAATGTTTGTGAAACCTAATCTAAAACAACAGAAATCCAGATTGTGTGTGAAGATGTCCTCAGAAATATTCAACAATATCATCGATAAAGGTGGCAGGAGTACAAAGCATATTAATAAGAAGAATTACAAGACAGAAGAACACTACCTCAAAATGACAAAGTTATATATCTACTGACTACATCTGAGGAATTTTAACTTGTAACTAAAAACGAACACATCTCAACAGGTTGAGAACCACTAACACTCAAATTCATAATAGCAATTACACATATTAATTATGGGAAAAATGAGTGGTGAATAAGTGAGGATGTAGCAATAAACTGAGTAAACAGATGAATAATCCAACTCCTCTCCCTGGTGAGAACTAGTTCGCCATGTAGGGAGGGAGTGGACAACGATCACTCTCAGCTAGGAAAAACAGGCATTCAACATGATGGAATAAGAGCCAACTTTATAACTCAATGAAAATTCCATGGATCCTTACATACTACTTCACATCACCAAAAATATCGGACTTAAGGTCCTCAGAAATCTCAATAGAACTAATTCGCATTTCTTCAGTTACAAACTATTTCTAACAACTCGTAGCTGCATCAAAAATTTATATATTGGATCCATGAGGAAAAAAACTAACACTTCACATCCTAACATCCTATCTGAAACATCCTTCTCAGTGAAACTCTACATAATGAATTTTGCAATCATAATGAATCCCAAACTACTAATCAGTCTAATCCTTACCATAATCCTACGTAAAAGTTTGGTCCTTAAATATCAACTACAATTCCTATTCCTAAATCTTCCTAAGATTCTATCTTGTGGAAGATAATCGTGATTAAAACATTTCTGCCTAAAATCTCAATCCGTACAAAAATTACCTGTTTATGACCTTGGATAATAAACTAAAAACAACAGTCCTATTTTAAGCTTTTCTGTAACTAAAAATAACGAATTAAACAAACATGTCCTAAATAACTTTAGTTAACTGTTAAAAAAAAAATATCGTGCCTGGACAATGCAAGAAATGTATCAAACCTGACCTATAGTTGACCTGTACTTTTAAGAAATAACTAAGGGCACTAACCAGTCTACCAAATGACTCCCTGGAGCCACCCTATAACGTTAAATAAAAGAACAGAATTCCAGAATTAAGGAATTCTGTTATGATTTGTAACTTTTATACATGGTTTGCAATTTTGGCTACGTAGTTTGTAACATTGTATACATGGTTTGTAAATGTGTATACATGGTTTGTAACATTGTATAAATGGTTTGTAACATTGTATACATGGTTTTGTATACATAGTTTGTAACTGTGTAACTTTCATATGTTTGAAGGTGTAAAAAAATCTCTAACAGTTCTTTTTGTGGACAGAAATGTAAACATTAACATTGTTAGCATGACATCTTTACCGATGAGACGCCGCGCGTGCCAAGGTCACGTTTTATCAATTACTCGAACATTCCTGCCGGCTTATTACGTCCTCCGTCCAACCAGCTGAAGAACATCACGTGACCTCTGCCAGCTCGTGGTACGCCATCTTTACAGACCCACACTGCCTGGTGTTGAGGGTCAACTGGATCATCATGAGATGCAGATCACATTACCTGGACAGTGCCACCACAATAAAACAAAACTCACATGACATGGACACTGTCACCACATTAAAACAAAACTCACATTACATATGAAACAGATTTCAGTATTTGTATTACTGAATAATAAACACGTGTTCTGTTCTGTGCCTATTACACGTTAACATGAACCCAGTGACACGACAGACGTTACATTGGTATACTCCGTGTAACAAGACAACCTAGTTAATAATATACAACTACACATCAATACATGACATGACCAGTTACATGTAATCGACTAACTCAGCACTACAGCTGACACTTAACAAGAATCCAATAATCACAAGATTCAGCAGTCACCAAACAATCAGCAAATGTTTAATGATGAATCCCATTTGTTCGATGTGTGTTGCATAGATGTGGAATGTAAACTGATGAGAACAATTACAATGATCATTAAAAAAATGTCCGAATGATTAACATCGCCATGGGACTAACTCAGACATACAAAGTTGACAAAACATGCTAACTTCAAAACTATAACATGCCTTTCAAACTGAAATTATAACCTTGTCCAAAAAAGGGGACAAATCAAAAAGACACTCTACATTACATGACAACTACAACATCTGTTCTGAAAAAGGACAATCCATCTAACACAATATTGTCCTAAAACGGACTATCCATCTAACTACAACTACGACAACTGTTGTCCTAAAAATGACAAATAAACACAACTACTACATACTAGAACAACACTTCTGTCCTGAAAGAGGACAATCACACCAAACTTACATAATGAACCAGAGAATCCCTAACATCCCTTTCTAGAAAAAAAAACTCACACACGACCTGTCTCTACCACATTCAGACCAGAAACTCCCCCACTCATACATCCCGCCCACCCCCCCCCCCCACATCCACGTGACTGAGCTCTCAATCGGAACACGGAGATACTTTCTCCGCGCTAGCATAAACAGGTGAGTTGGGATCTATTACTGTTTGACCACAACAGAGTTTCTCACAAAAAAATCTGAAACAGAATAACATATGGACAATGTCACCACACTAAAACAAAACTCACATTACTTGGACAGCGTCACCACACTATGTGATCACAAAATAACTTCATTAGCAACTAAGAAAAATTTATAAAAGGTCAAAATATTTTTTTTCTGGCGCTCTCGGAACACCATACACTTTTCTAGCACTCTCGGAACACCATACATTTTTTTTCTGGCACACTCGGAACACTATACATTTTTTTCTGGCACACTCGGAACACCATACCTTTTTTCAGACACATTAGGAGCACCATACACTTTTCTGGCAATCTCGGAACACCATACATTTTTTATGGCACACTTGGAACACCATACAACTCCCTCCAGTCGTAGAAACATCCTACCGGTTTGGCAGTCCGCCCTGGACTGAAAGCCTACTGATCCCTTACCCCTTTAACACATCACCTTCAGGTCACATCACGTGGTATCATTCTCTTCCCCCAACCCCCCTTACACACCTACAGTAGGTGTCTGAGCTCTACTTTTGTTCATCGATGCAGAGAGAGCCATCAGAGTTCTTGCTTCACTGTCATTGTTCCAGTTATCATCCGAAGATAACAACTTTCTTCCTTGTCTTTCAGCTGGTGAAAAGTCAGCGCCACCTACACATCGCCACGGACCAGATCCAAGGTCTGAAAGAGAGACTGCATATTGTGGAAGACGAGCATGAGAGACTGAAGAAAGACTACGCTAAACTTTATGATGAGGTTAGTTCTGGCGCTTACTCACATACATACATACATACATACATACATACACACACATACATACATTATGTGTGTGACCAAAAACACAATCGACAAAACACATGAACATAAACAAGAACATATATGAACAAACATAACTAAACATGTGATTATACAATGTACGAGGGTCATACCGAAAGTCGTGAGCAAGGATTTATTTTTCAAATCAGAATTTATAGATAGAGAAAATATAAAATTTATAGATAGAGAAAATATAAATAGATCCCCGTAAACTGCATTATTTTCTTCGCTTTTCAACATAATCTCCATTTCTCTGCACATATTTTTCCCATCGCTCTGAAAGTTTGAAACACACAATAATTATTGTATAGGCATAACACAAGTGCGTTATCGTTAAATAATAAAGGTGTTTCTACTCTTTTCCTTTTGAAAATACCCTCCCAGTAGAATTCCGTTCCAGCTGACCGAAGGGACAGACGCACTGCTTTCTGGACGATCTCCTGTGTCGTAGTGATGGCCTCGCATTTGTTCTTTCACAAAACCTAAAAGATGGTAATCACTGGGTGCCAGGTCAGGGTTATAGGCAGGGTGTGGAAGGATTTCCCAACCTATTTTCTGAACTTCTTCAGTTGTCCGGCGGGCAGAGTTTTTCTCACAGCTTTGTGATCTTCACTCAACAAACGTGGGACTCAACGGGCACAAACTTTTCTATAGCCTAGGGTTTCAATAATTTCCTGTACTGCATTGTGTCCTATTCCAAGATTTACAGCGATTTCAGATACTGTGACACATCTGTATTGTTTAATGATGTCGTCAACCCTTTCCACGTTGCATTCAGTGGAGTCAGTTCGAGGGCGACCGCTGCGAGGCATATCTTGGATGCTCGTGTTTCCAGCTTTTAAATGTTTCACACACCTCCTAACATTTCTGCCACCCATGCACACATCTCCATAAACAAGTTGAAGCCTTTGGTGAATTTCAGCACCGGGGATTTCCTCTTTAACGATGAACTCAATAGCAGCACGTTGACGAAACGAAACTTTAGCACCCACCATTTTGTTTCTGCTCCGCATGGTCACGTGACACATGGTGGTGACGTCATATGAATTCTACATGAAGTGCAAAGGATTCAGATAAGGTGATACATTTATTTTTTCTCACTCTATAAATTCTGATTTTTAAAAAAAATTTGCTCACGACTTTCGGTATGACCCTCGTATGTGGACTTAACATAGCCACATATGTGATCATATAGGCTGTTCCAAAAGTTCCTTTACACTTACCGGAGGACACTGAATGAAGACAGCGACATGGAATAAATGTGTGTTAATTATACAAGCTACAGCTAGTGTATGTTTTAACAAACACACAAGCTACAGCTGGTGCATGATTTAACAAACACAAGCTACAGCTGGTGCATGATTTAACAAACATACAAGCTACAGCTGGTGCATGATTTAACAAACATACAAGCTACAGCTGGTGCATGATTTAACAAACATACAAGCTACAGCTGGTGCATGATTTAACAAACACAAGCTACAGCTGGTGCATGATTTAACAAACACAAGCTACAGCTGGTGCATGATTTAACAAACATACAAGCTACAGCTGGTGCATGCTTTAACAAAAAACACAGGCTACAGCGAGTGTATGCTTTAACAAACACAAGCTACAGCTGGTGCATGATTTAACAAACACAAACTACAGCTGGTGCATGATTTAACAAACACAAGCTACAGCTAGTGCATGCTTTAACAAACATACAAGCTACAGCTAGTGCATGATTTAACAAACATACAAGCTACAGCTAGTGCATGATTTAACAAAGATGCAAGCTAAAGCTAGTACATGGTTTAACAAAGATGCAAGCTACAGCTAGTGCATGATTTAACAAACATACAAGCTACAGCTAGTGCATGATTTAACAAACATACAAGCTGCAGCTAGTGCATGATTTAACAAACATACAAGCTACAGCTAGTGCATGATTTAACAAACATACAAGCTACAGCTAGTGCATGATTTAACAAACATACAAGCTACAGCTAGTGCATGATTTAACAAACATACAAGCTGCAGCTAGTGCATGATTTAACAAACATACAAGCTACAGCTAGTACATGATTTAACAAACATACAAGCTACAGCTAGTGCATGATTTAACAAACATACAAGCTACAGCTAGTGCATGATTTAACAAACATACAAGCTACAGCTAGTGCATGATTTAACAAACATACAAGCTACAGCTAGTGCATGATTTAACAAACATACAAGCTACAGCTAGTACATGGTTTAACAAACATACAAGCTACAGCTAGTGCATGATTTAACAAACATACAAGCTACAGCTAGTGCATGATTTAACAAACATACAAGCTACAGCTAGTGCATGATTTAACAAACATACAAGCTACAGCTAGTGCATGATTTAACAAACATACAAGCTACAGCTAGTGCATGATTTAACAAACAATGAAAGAGCTGTCATACATCAATTCTGTAAAGTCGACGAGGAGGTGTCGAGAGTGTAATTTTCAGCCACGAATCGACCGTGTAATTAAGTGGCAAGATGACCAGACATAATTTTCGTGTTTGGGGCAGAGAAAACCCCCACAAGGTCATCCAGCGTCAGCGAGAAAGTGGGTGGCTTTTATCCAGTGGGAAGCTTTGTGGGTCGGTCTTCTTCCAGGAAGACTGTGTAACTGGTGTGTTCTATCTCTGCATGTTAATTTACTAGTTGATGTGTCAGCCTCAAGAAGACTGTAACTACTGTGTTCTTTCTCTGCATGTTAATTATTGGTTGGTGTACCAGCCTCAAGAAGACTGTAACTACTGTGTTCTTTCTCTGCATGTTAATTATTGGTTGGTGTACCAGCCTCAAGAAGACTGTAACTACTGTGTTCTTTCTCTGCATGTTAATTATTGGTTGGTGTACCAGCCTCAAGAAGACTGTAACTACTGTGTTCTATCTCAGCATGTTAGTTTACTGGGTGGTGTGTCAGTCCAAGGAAGACTGTGTAACTGGTGTGTTCTATTTCAGCATGTTAATTTACTGGGTGATGTGTCAGCCCAAGGAAGACTGTGTAACTGGTGTGTTCTATTTCAGCATGTTAATTTACTGGGTGGTGTGTCAGCCCAAGGAAGACTGTGTAACTGGTGTGTTCTATTTCAGCATGTTAATTTACTGGGTGATGTGTCAGCCCAAGGAAGACTGTGTAACTGGTGTGTTCTATTTCAGCATGTTAATTTACTGGGTGATGTGTCAGCCCAAGGAAGACTGTGTAACTGGTGTGTTCTATCTCAGCATGTTAGTTTACTGGGTGGTGTGTCAGCCCAAGGAAGACTGTGTAACTGGTGTGTTCTATTTCAGCATGTTAATTTACTGGGTGATGTGTCAGCCCAAGGAAGACAGCAAAAACTTCAGTTGTCGGCAAGAAAGGGCACTTCCTCACTGATATATCATATGTATTTGTATGTGTGTACATGTTCTGTTTGCAATACCTTTTACTGACATAAACAAAAAATAAATAAATAAGTCAATAAGTAAATAGCCATTTCCGTACCCCAGTCCTTCAAACTCTTATTAACCCCATCATCTATTTAAAGCGATTCGACTTAACAAGCTTTGTATTCACTTTCATCGACTGTTTAAAGTGATTCGATTTAACAAGCTTTGTATTCACTTTCATCGACTGTTTAAAGCGATTCGACTTAACAAGCTTTGTATTCACTTTCATCGACTGTTTAAAGCGATTCGATTTCAAAGAGCTTTGTATTCTCTTTCAAAGAAAACTGATAATTTCTCGTACGTGCTTTCTCTTAATCTCTTGGAAGTCCAAAAACTGATATTCTCTTTCTGTATTTCTGTATCTCTATCTATATGTCTGTCCGTCTGTCTTTTTTCTCATTTTCTCTCTGTATTTCTGTCTTTCTCTCTCTCTCTCTCTCTCTCACTTACTCTCCTCACATTCAGTTTCTGTTTCACTTATTATCATCAGAAGCTGATAAATCTCGTTTTTATGGCGCTGTCTTGCCAGAAAATTTGAATTCTGTGTCTGGAATTGATAACACCGCAGCTGGCCCAATAGAACTGGAACCAGACATACTACAAGCTGGAACCAGACATACTACAAGCTGAAACCAGACATCCACACGCTGGAATCAGAGAAGCCATCAGAAAGGCCCCAGTCAACAAAGCCCCAGGATGTGATGGAATACCCAGTGAATTAATCAAATGTGCGAAATATGCTAGAACAGCTTGGCTTCATAGACTTTATAACTTGGTCTGGTAAAAATAAGAAACACCACAGGACTGGAGAAACGCTGTAATTATTCCAGTGTGGAAAAAAAGCAGTAAAATAGACTGCAACCAATAGAGAAGCATCTCACGGCTAAGCCGTACTGGAAAAATGTTCTGAAAGGTCCTAGAGAACAGACTGCGACCAGTGATTGAACCACAGTTTAATGAAACTCAGATGGGATTTAGAAAAAAAATAAAAGCTGTACAGATGCCATCTTCTCCCTAAGACAGCTAACAGAAAAATTAGTTGAACACAATCAGATACTGCACATAGCTTACGTAAATCAAGAAAATGCATTTAATGGAGTAGATAGATGTAAACTGTGGGAAATCCTACAGCATTATGGAGTTAGTACACATCTGATCAACCTTTGCAAAAACCTATATGAAAACAATCAGTGTACAGTTAGAACAAATGCAGGACACTCTGAACCATTCATTATAAAATCTGGAGTGAGGCAAGGCTGTGTACTATCTCTCTTACTATTCATAACAAAGATTGACAACATCTGCAAAGAAGCTAACATACATAGTAAAAATTCAACCACAAAACTGCCCAACAGCCCAACCAGAGAAAAAATAATGATAAACCCACAACACCTTCCAGAAGACATACCCAATAGGAGGACCATAAACGAACTCCCTTTTGCTGACGACAAGCACTTATAGCCACATCAGAAAAAAGACCTACAGCAGAACATGGATAATTTAGCAAGGGCATGTAAAAGCCACAACATGAAGATCAGCGCTGAAAAAAACGGAAGTCATGACCATAGCGAGAGAAGACATCCAAACAAAGATCTT
The DNA here is from genome assembly GCA_009760885.1 of Achatina immaculata. NCBI lineage: Eukaryota > Metazoa > Mollusca > Gastropoda > Stylommatophora > Achatinidae > Lissachatina > Lissachatina immaculata. The sequence continues at coordinate 17,517,894 of CM019701.1, read as the reverse complement.
CCTAGACAACCAGCCCTTGAAACAAGTGAAACATTTCAAATACCTGGGTAGCATAATATCATCCTCAGGGACGATTGACTGTGACATTGAGAATAGATGTAAAAAAGCGAATCAGGTTATTGGACAAATTACTCCTTTACTGAAAAATAAATACAACTGAAACAAAATGGGCACAGTACAACACAATTTTCCTCCCAACTCTATGCTATCAGTGCTAAGCATGGACACTAACAGCAAAGAACAAAACAAAATCATCATGACAGAAATTACATATCTAAGGAGGATATTAAATGTGACAAGAAGAGACCACATAAGAAATGACACCATCAGGGCAAAGGTTGGAGTAACACCAGTATTACACTCTATCCAGAAACACCAAGTCAAACAGTTTGGCCATGTTACATGGCTACCACCAGACAGTGTATCACAGAAAACACTCACACTAAGATTTGTAGGTAACAGAGGAAGAGGCCGCAGGATATCTTACATCTTACATCCTTCCCGCTAAACGTCACACAGGGCTCGCATAGTTGCTTGCCAGTTTTCCTGTTTTCGACGAGTCTTTCAACTTCATCAAGGGATGTTATGCCCACTAAACTGGCCTCTTTTAACAATGTCCTCTTTAGAGTTTCACGTGGTCGACCTCTTTTTCTTCGGCCTGTTGTGGTCCTTTTGATAGCTTGTTTTGGTATTCTCTGAGTGTTTCTTCTCATCACATGACCAACATATGTCCATCTTCTTTTTCTGATCACGCATGAGACAGGTTGTTGTTTACTCATCTGTCTTGTCTCTGTGTTGTTCTTAAATTCGTTCCACTTTATACCAAGTATTTTCCTAAGGTGTTTGTTTTCAAAAGAGTCTAATTTCTTGTCTATTTCTGTAGCTGAGTTCCAGCTTTCTCATGCATAAATGAGGGTGGATATCATATTTGAATTGAATAGTCTTAATTTGGTTTTTGTGCTTATAACTTTTGAATGCCATATGTTCTCAAGATTTTTTAAGGACAATGTTGCTTTTGCAATTCTAATTCTAACTTCCTTCCTGGTGTCACCATCCTGGTCTATGCAGCTGCCAAGGTATGCAGATTGGCTTACTTCATCAACAGCTGTTCCTTCTACGTATATATGTTTCCTTCTTGATTAATGAGAAATTTCATAATTTTTGTTTTGTCTTTGTCAATTTCAAGACCTATTTTGCTAACCGAGGAAGACAGAGAATACACAGGAGATAGAGAGAGGAAATTACAGCAGTATTAAATATCCCATTATATAAAGCAAAACGTCGAGACCTATCAAGATGTCTGTTTGTCCCCTCAACACCGAAAGGTATTTGAGGAAGGAGACAAGACAGACACGTGTGTGGAATTTCTGAAAACAATATTTGAAAGTTTGTTTTATTTTCCTAGCTTCCGGAAATCAGAGAAATAAGTTTTGATTTAAAAAATTCCTAAATCGTTGTCAGTTTCCTATGCTTCTAAGGAAAGGAAGGTTTCATGTTCCCAACTTTTGTGTTTTTGTCCGCATTTAAAACCGGATGTTCACACATGCGCCAACGCACGATGCACATGTAATAACTGATAACATCAGATGTCATGATATAACTGATAACACCAGATGTCATGAGATGTCATGTAATAAATGATAACGCTGTTCAGACAGGAGATGTCTGATTTGGCACAAACCAATTACGACGAAAGATAAGTCTCTGTCAAGATATGGCTCAGGCTTACAGCCCTAGACACATTGTAAAACCTACATCTAGGTTTACAGCTCTAGACACATTGTAAAACCTACATCTAGGTTTACAGCTCTAGACACATTGTAAAACCTACATCTAGGTTTACAGCTCTAGACACATTGTAAAACCTACATCTAGGTTTACAGCTCTAGACACATTGTAAAACCTACATCAAACATGTTGTTTCACAGAATTTTCTCATTTCATCAGATCAGAGTCTTTGCGTATAATTCTCAGAGTTCTCCCCAGAAATGTTGGTTATCTTTCTCGAGCTCACTGGTTTGTTTGAGCACAAAACATCCAGTTTTTACTGGCAAACAGGACTGTCCAGGTTTGTTGGCATACATGAATATCCAGAATCTACTACATTACATGAATATCCAGAATTTACTGCATTACAGGAATGTTCAGGATTTACTGCCATACGAGAACGTCAAGGATTTGTTGGTATACAAGAACATCAAGGATTTCTTGTCCTACAGGAACGTCAAGGATTTGTTGGCATACAGGAACGCCAAGGATTTATTGGTATAAAAAAATGTCAAGAACTTTAAGGCTGCTAGTAAACACAGAAGTTTTGAGCGTTATATTCTGATCCTGTACATTCTTTCACCTTTGTTTATTTCTAACATGACGAGTCTTGCTCTGGCCAGTACATTAGTCTCTTAATATTTATTATTATTGATTTAGTTTTGTTTGCATCGGCGCAAACTACAAGCTTGTAGAATGTATATGATTCCCAGTCCATGTGCTGTCTTGTGGGTGACTTTAGCGAGGCTACCAAGATTGCATTCCTGTCCCTAGTGATTTTCATTCCATATATATATAATTTTATTGCTGTTTGGGAACCGCTTGAAGTGGCTGAGATAGAAGACGTTTTCTGCTGTAAAGTGTAGAAACAACAAGGAGTAAACATTATTTTTTTGCTTCATACAATCAGAAATTTTCCTTGTCAGTTTGGAGCATGATGCAGCCAGCGGTTGTCATGGAAACGTGCATCACTGCTAGACAACGTGGGCATATCACAACTATCTCTCTACTCGCCCTCAAATAAACCGACGACTGGGATGTATTCATGCACAAACACTAAAAGCGCGCATGCGTGAAAAATAAACGCATATCAGAAGCTTCAATGACTGGTCTTTTTTTTGCAGTTTTTTTTTTTCGTCACATATTTGGTATATTTTTCACGTAAGTGGTTTTTTTTTACATATTTGGTATATTTTTCACGTAAGTTAAAATTTAAATTATGTGTTTGAGTTTATGATTTCTTATGTTTTATGATTTTTACCTTTGTGCAAAAAATTTTCGCAATTTATTTTCTTTAAGAAAATTGACGGTAAATAGAAAAGCGATCTACGTGTGCAGTTTCTGAGTGCAGAACTAAGACATAGGCCGTCCCAAAGAAGAAGAAAAACGTAGTTCAGAGAACTTATACAAGAAACTGGAGCTGCTGATTTTTGTTGTCGTTGCTTTAGTTCTTATTTTAATAAAAGAAACAGCATGATATGTTCTTACATAGTGACATTATCATATCAAAAGACTAGTATTATCACATCAGCACAATGACAGTATCATGTCAACAGATTAATACTCTCATGTCAACACAGTGGTAGTATCATGTTAACAGACTAATACTCTTATGCCAGTATCATTTTAACACAGTAAAATATGAAGGGAATTGCTTGTTTACTTACACATTTTGAGGGGTAGTTATAAAAGAGAAGACTACGTGATTCTGTCTGTGTGTGTCTGTGCGTTGAGTGTGTGTCTGAATGTCTGAATGTGTGATGTGTGTCTGAATGTGTGATGTGTGTCTGAATGTGTGATGTGTGTCTGAATGTGTGATGTGTGTCTGAATGTGTGATGTGTGTCTGAATGTGTGATATGTGTCTGAATGTGTGATGTGTGTCTGAATGTGTGATGTGTGTCTGAATGTGTGATGTGTGTCTGAATGTGTGATGTGTGTCTGAATGTGTGATGTGTGTCTGAATGTGTGATATGTGTCTGAATGTGTGATATGTGTCTGAATGTGTGATGTGTGTCTGAATGTGTGATGTTTGTCTGAATGTGTGATGTGTGTCTGAATGTGTGAGTGTGTCTGAATGTGTGATGTGTCTGAATGTGTGATGTGTGTCTGAATGTGTGAATGTGTGTCTGATTGTGTGAATGTGTGAATGTATGTCTGAATGTGTGAATGTGAGTGTATGTGTGAATGTGTGAATGTGTGAGTGTATGTCTGAATGTGTGAATGTATGTCTGAATGTGAGTGTATGTCTGAATGTGTGAATGTGTGAGTGTATGTCTGAATGTGTGAATGTATGTCTGAATGTGTGAATGTGTGAATGTGTGAATGTGAGTGTATGTCTGAATGTGAGAATGTGAGTGTATGTATGAATGTGTGAATGTGTGTCTGAATGTGTGAATATGTGAATGTGTGTCTGAATGTGTGAATTTGTGAGTGTGTGTCTGAATGTGTGATGTTTGTCTGAATGTGTGATGTGTGTCTGAATGTGTGATGTGTGTCTGAATGTGTGATGTGTGTCTGAATGTGTGAGTATATCTGAATGTGTGATGTGTGTCTGAATGTGTGATGTGTGTCTAAATGTGTGATGTGTGTCTGAATGTGTGAGTGTGTCTGAATGTGTGATGTGTGTCTGAATGTGTGATATGTGTCTGAATGTGTGATATGTGTCTGAATGTGTGATGTGTGTCTGAATGTGTGAGTATATCTGAATGTGTGATGTGTGTCTGAATGTGTGATGTGTGTCTCAATGTGTGATATGTGTCTGAATGTGTGAGTGTGTCTGAATGTGTGATGTGTGTCTAAATGTGTGTTATGTGTCTGAATGTGTGAGTGTGTCTGAATGTGTGATGTGTGTCTGAATGTGTGATGTGTGTCTGAATGTGTGATGTGTGTCTGAATGTGTGATGTTTGTCTGAATGTGTGATGTGTGTCTGAATGTGTGTTATGTGTCTGAATGTGTGAGTGTGTCTGAATGTGTGATGTGTGTCTGAATGTGTGATGTGTGTCTGAATGTGTGATGTGTCTGAATGTGTGATGTTTGTCTGAATGTGTGATGTGTGTCTGAATGTGTGATGTGTCTGAATGTGTGAATATATCTGAATGTGTGATGTGTGTCTGAATGTGTGATGTGTGTCTAAATGTGTGATGTGTGTCTGAATGTGTGAGTGTGTCTGAATGTGTGATGTGTGTCTGAATGTGTGATGTGTGTCTGAATGTGTGATGTGTGTCTGAATGTGTGAGTGTGTCTGAATGTGTGAGTATATCTGAATGTGTGATGTGTGTCTGAATGTGTGATGTGTGTCTAAATGTGTGATATGTGTCTGAATGTGTGAGTGTGTCTGAATGTGTGATGTGTGTCTAAATGTGTGTTATGTGTCTGAATGTGTGATGTGTGTCTGAATGTGTGATGTGTGTCTGAATGTGTGATGTGTGTCTGAATGTGTGATGTGTGTCTGAATGTGTGATGTGTGTCTGAATGTGTGATGTTTGTCTGAATGTGTGATGTGTGTCTGAATGTGTGATGTGTGTCTGAATGTGTGAATATATCTGAATGTGTGATGTGTGTCTGAATGTGTGATGTGTGTCTAAATGTGTGATGTGTGTCTGAATGTGTGAGTGTGTCTGAATGTGTGATGTGTGTCTGAATGTGTGATGTGTGTCTGAATGTGTGATGTGTGTCTGAATGTGTGAGTGTGTCTGAATGTGTGAGTATATCTGAATGTGTGATGTGTGTCTGAATGTGTGATGTGTGTCTAAATGTGTGATATGTGTCTGAATGTGTGAGTGTGTCTGAATGTGTGATGTGTGTCTAAATGTGTGTTATGTGTCTGAATGTGTGATGTGTGTCTGAATGTGTGATGTGTGTCTGAATGTGTGATGTGTGTCTGAATGTGTGATGTGTGTCTGAATGTGTGATGTGTGTCTGAATGTGTGAGTGTGTCTGAATATGTTAGTGTGTCTGAATGTGTGATGTGTGTCTGAATGTGTGATGTGTGTCTGAATGTGTGATGTGTGTCTGAATGTGTGATATGTGTCTGAATGTGTGATGTGTGTCTGAATGTGTGATGTGTGTCTGAATATGTGAGTGTGTCTGAATGTGTGATGTTTGTCTGAATGTTTGATGTTTGTCTGAATGTGTGATGTGTGTCTGAAAGTATGATGTGTGTCTGAATGTGTGATATGTGTCTGAATGTGTGATGTGTGTCTGAATGTGTGAGTGTGTCTGAATGTGTGATGTGTGTCTGAATGTGTGATGTGTGTCTGAATGTGTGAGTGTGTCTGAATGTGTGATGTATGTCTGACTGTGTGATGTGTGTCTGAATGTGTGATGTGTGCCTGAATGTGTGATGTGTGTCTGAATGTGTGATGTTTGTCTGAATGTGTGATGTGTGTCTGAATGTGTGAGTGTGTCTGAATATGTTAGTGTGTCTGAATGTGTGATGTGTGTCTGAATGTGTGATGTGTGTCTGAATGTGTGATGTGTGTCTGAATGTGTGATATTTGTCTGAATGTGTGATGTGTGTCTGAATGTGTGATGTGTGTCTGAATGTGTGATGTGTGTCTGAATGTGTGAGTGTGTCTGAATGTGTGATGTTTGTCTGAATGTGTGATGTGTGTCTGAATGTGTGAGTGTGTGAGTGTGTACCTGAATGTCTGAATGTATGAGTGTGTGTCTGAATGTGTGAGTGTGTCTGAATGTGTGATGTTTGTCTGAATGTGTGATGTGTGTCTGAATGTGTGAGTGTGTGAGTGTGTACCTGAATGTCTGAATGTATGAGTGTGTGTCTGAATGTATGAATGTGTGAATGTGAGTGTGTGTCTGAATGTCTGAACATGTGATGTGTGTCTGAATGTGTGATGTGTGTCTGAATGTGTGATGTGTGTCTGAATGTGTGATTTGTGTCTGAATGTGTGATATATGCCTGGATGTGTGAGTGTGTGTGTATGTGTATTTAATTGTGTTCGTGTGTGTATAATATCATTGGAAAGTCACTTTGCTCTTCTTCATATAAATTGTCATTGTTGCCTCCATCACATAGTCTATGTTTTGTGTCTAGAATTTTTGTGGTCAAGATTTTGGGGTAAAATGTAGTCACACCATCAGTAGAGGTCATGATGAGGATAAAGTGACATAGGTCAGCACAGAGTTGGTATCATCAGACTGTACATAGAAATAAGTCAGCATGGAGTAGGTATTATCATTCTGTACACAGACGTAAGTCAGCACAGAGTTGGTATCATCAGACTATACACAGAAGTAAGTCAGCACAGAGTAGGTATTATCATTCTGTACAGAGAAGTAAGTCAGCACAGAGTTGGTATCATCAGACTATACACAGAAGTAAGTCAGCACAGAGTAGGTATTATCATTCTGTACACAGAAGTAAGTCAGCACAGAGTTGGTATCATCAGACTGTACACAGAAGTAAGTCAGCACAGAGTAGGTATTATCATTCTGTACACAGAAGTAAGTCAGCATAGAGTTGGTATCATCAGACTGTACACAGAAGTAAGTCAGCATAGAGTAGGTATTATCATTCTGTAAACAGAAGTAAGTCAGCACAGAGTTGGTATCATCATTCTGTACACAGAAGTAAGTCAGCACAGAGTTGGTATCATCAGACTATACACAGAAGTAAGTCAGCACAGAGTAGGTATTATCATTCTGTACACAGAAGTAAGTCAGCACAGAGTTGGTATAATCATTCTGTACACAGAGGTAGATCAGCACAGAGTTAGCATAATCATTCTGTACACAGAGGTAGATCAGCACGGAGCTGGTATCAGTCTGTACACAGAGGTAGATCAGCACAGAACGATTTCAACATTCTCTATACACTGCTGTGTATATTGAGGAAGGTATCAGATCACTATTAGATTTTTCTAAAGATAGCACTTGTGAAAACCATCTTCTCTGTTCTGATACATTATTTACTCGCACATATCAGAGAAAACTCACCTGGCACATAGCTTCAGAAGAAAATGTAGCGAGAATGAGCGGAAAAAAGACACGATTTGCTTTAGTTTTTTTTTCCCAGTTCTCGATGTTTGCATTTGCGTTCATTTAAAAAAAAAAATCTCATCTATACCTGGAGGAGTGTGCGCAGTTGTTTTAATGAAAAATATATTTCTGAAGTTTGTAGGTTTATTCTTTGTCCACTGTAGTCGTTGTGTCAGTTTTCATGCGCACGTTCGGATGTTACCTTTATCTTTATTCGTTTTACTGAAATTGTTCACTTCATGAATTTTCCAAGCATGTTCATTCATTCATTCAGTCATTCATTCATCATTCATTCAACGGCTGGAAATCATACTTCTCCTTTATGCACTGTTTTTTTCCACATTTTGTGCTAATTTTGTCTGTCCTTTTATCTTGCCTTCCACCTAGTTATCCCATTCAAACTATTTCCTTTTGACATTCCTCTCTCTCTCTTTTTCCTTTAGTTTTCCTGTGAGTGATATATTTTCCAACTTGTGTCTTCTGTAACAGTGTTCACGATTAAGAGAAATGACGAGTGCGGTAAAACTGATTCTAGTAATGAAAGTAGGTAGAAGTGTGTGGTTCGGTTTTACAAAAAGATAGAAAGAATGAGGAAAGTGAGAAGAAACACGAATCTTAACACTTACCAGGAAAAAAAAGTTCAGTAACCAAGCTGGTACATGCGTGTCTGAAATCGTGACACCTGGAAAGGAAACGAGATCATGACACAGAAATTCTGTCGCTTAAGTTTAGTCTCTGGCGGGTATACAATTTTAAGCAAACAAACACACATACGCATGTAGTTTCCTGAAAATATTGACTGTTACCTGGACAGTAATAACAGGAAGTAAGCACAAGATTTGTTTACACAAAGGTTTCCGTTTATGACTTTAAGTAAAGTTTTTCCAACAATAAACAATGGAGATTTCTCACGGTGAAGTAATTTAACACAAAAGAGTTATTTAACACTGGAGTGATTTAGCACAGGGAACTTATTTAGCACAGTGAAGTTATTTAGCATAGTGAAGTTATTTACCACAGTGAAGTGATTTAGCACAGTGAAGATATTTAGCACAGTGAAATTATTTAGCACAGAGATGTGATTTAGCACAGTGAAGCGATTAAGTGATCTAGCACAGTGAAGTTTTTTAACACAGTGGATTGATTTAGCACAGTGAAGTTATTTAACACGGTGGGGTTATTTAAAGCAGTGAAGTGATTTAGAAGAGTGTAGTTATTTAACACAGTGGAGTTATATAACACACTGTAGTTATTTAACACTGTGAAGTGACTTAGCACAGAGAAGTGATTTAACACGGTGTTGTGTGGTCAACTTTGTAGAAATGGCAGTCAAAGTATTTTAAACGTGAAAAAAAGATGACAAGGCCAGGCGGTTGCTAATTCTACCGGAATCTGTGGTTCGAATCTTTGTCATTCTCTCGTCATGTTTCTTTCTCTCGTCTTCTGAAATGCTTTGACCGCTTTTTTTTAATATAGAAAGCTAACCATAAAACATGGTGTCTCAGTGGCTAAGTGGTTAATGCACGTCTCTCGTGGCGAAGGTCGGTGGTTCGAATCTGGCCAGGGGCGCCTCAGTCCCCCAGCTGTAGAAACTGGTAACTGGCTTCTTCCGGAGTAGGACGGAACAGGCAGGCGGGCGTAGCACTCACACAATCACACTGGAGTATGCCGACAGATCAAAGAATATAGCATATATCCTAGGTGCCTACATGGCGTGATATATCTATCTTTACCTTTTATTTTACCAAAAAACATTGTGCTCCATCAATTTATTGTGCTCCATAAATTTACTGTGCTCCATCAGTTTACTGTGTTCTATCAATTTACTGTGCTCCATCAATTTATTATGCTCAATCAGTTTGCTGTGCTCCATCAATTTACTGTGCTCTAATAAAGTATTGTGCTCAGTCATTTTACTTGCGCTCTATCACTTTATTGTGTTCCATCACTTTATTGTGCTCCATCACTTTATTGTGCTCCATCACTTTATTGTGCTCCATCACTTTATTGTGCTCCATCACTTTATTGTGCTCCATCAGTTTAATATGCCAGAGTTTCGCTGCTTCATATTTGAAAATTTTTATTTCCCTAAAAAATTCGTCAGCTTTTATGTCCGTCCCTGGTACATGTCTTATCTGTCTCCACGACAACTTTTATGTCCGTCCCTGGTACATGTCTTATCTGTCTCCACGACAACTTTTATGTCCGTCCCTGGTACATGTCTTATCTGTCTCCACGACAACATTTATGTCCGTCCCTGGTACATGTCTTATCTGTCTCCACGACAACATTTATGTCCGTCCCTGGTACATGTCTCATCTGTCTCCACGACAACTTTTATGTCCGTCCCTGGTACATGTCTCATCTGTCTCCACGACAACATTTATGTCCGTCCTGGTACATGTCTCATCTGTCTCCACGACAACATTTATGTCCGTCCCTGGTACATGTCTTATCTGTCTCCACGACAACATTTATGTCCGTCCCTGGTACATGTCTCATTTGTCTCCACGACAGCATTTATGTCCGTACCTGGTACATGTCTCATCTGTCTTCACGACAACATTTATGTCCGTCCCTGGTACATGTCTTATCTGTCTTCACGACAATATTTATGTCCGTCCCTGGTACATGTCTTATCTGTCTCCAGCACAACATTTATGTCCGTCTCTGGTACATGTCTCATTTGTCTCCACGACAACTTTTATGTCCGTCTCTGGTATATGTCTTATATTTCTCCACAACAATATTTATGTCCGTCCCTGATATATGTCTTATATGTCTCCACGACAACTTTTATATCCGTCCCTGGTATATGTCTTGTATGTCTCCACGACAACTTTTATGTCCGTCGCTGGTACATGTCTTGTATGTCTCAACGACAATATTTATATCCGTCCCTGGTATATGTCTTATATGTCTCCACGACAACTTTTATGTCCGTCGCTGGTACATGTCTTGTATGTCTCCACGACAATATTTATGTCTATAGTTTAGACTTTCTGTTTTGCCTGTCTCATAATCTCATAGACATGAAGTAATACTGTCTTTATGGCATAATGTAATACTCTTTTTTTCTTACTATTGTCAATATTCTGTGTTTTCTTACTATTATCAATATTCTGTGTTTTCTTACTATTATGAATATTCTGTGTTTTCTTACTATTATGAATATTCTGTGGTTTTTTTTGTATTATAAATAGCTGGTTTTGACTTTCGTCTACATACATACTCACATGGTCTCTTTTTTCTGGATAAAGTGAAACAATCATTGCATAAAGTGAAACAATCATTGCATAAAGTGAAACAATCATTCTAATCCACAGATTGATAAGCCCCTAGATAAGGATGATGTCACAGAACAGAATGTTCAAAGCTCGGACAAAAATTTGGATTTAAATGTGGAATCTGAATGTCCCTTTGTAGCAAAACGGATTTCTGTAGTGGAAGCACCGGTTAGTGAAGAGAGAGAGAGAGAGAGAGAGAGAGAGAGAGAGAGAGAAATGCTTTTCATCTGATAATTGCCATGTTCTTTGATAAATACCATTAGTCTAAATATTTGTTCAACATTTGTTGTAACACTAAGTCACCTTTGTCGCATGATTATAGTTCTAAAGAAGAAGTATTCTGTTTGTGACAATCCTTCTTGTGCTGATAAACGTCACTAGGGCTTGCATGGCAGTTCGCCAACTTTTCCTGTTCTCTGCGAGTATTTCAATATCATCAAGGGATTTTATGCTAACTAAATTGGCCTCTCTTAACAATGTCCTCTTCAGAGTTTCACGTGGTCGACTTTGATCAAAAGATGTAGCACTAGTTGTTGGTAAATTGATCAATGGATCTAGCACAAGTTGTCAGTAAATTGATCAAAAGATCTACCATTAGTTGTTAGTAAATTGATCAAAAGATCTACCACTAGTTGTTAGTAAATTGATCAAAATATCTAGCACAAATTGTCAGCAAATTGATCAAAAGATCTAGCACAAGCTGTCAATAAATTGATCAAAAGATGTATCACATTTCACGGTCAGATGACAGCGATGTGATGAGAGAAACATATCACGATGATGTGTGTGTGTATGTCGAGATGATCTGAGCATATGACGGGAAAGTGAACATATAACTAAGAAGTGAGCACATCACTGCGAAGTGAACATATCACTATTAAGTGAATATATTACTACGACGTGAGCTTATCACTATGAGGTGAACATATCACTACGAAATGAGTATATCACTACGAAATGAGCATATCACTAAGAAATGAACATATCACTATGAAGTGAACATATCACTACGAAGTGAACATTTATCACTATACAGTGGACATATCACTATGAAATGAACATTTTACAGTGAAGTGATGGTGATACTGGGGAAGGAGCGTGTCGAGTATGAAGTCTCTTAAAGATTCTGTATAACCATCTGTGGAAATATCAGGATTTACCTCACGTAAATCTTTACATTTCATTATACACGCTAAAAGTGGCTCAGTCATTGTACACACTTACAGTAACCCAGTCATTATACACATTTACACTTGATCATACATATGCACATTTACAATAACCCGGTCATTATATATACTTACAGTAATCCGGTCATTATACACGCTAAATATGACCCGGTCATTATACAAACTTACAGTAATCCTGTCATTATACACGCTAAAATGGCCCGGACATTGTACACACAGTAATCCGGTCATTATACACGCTTATAGTAATCCGGTCATTATACACGTTTATAGTAATCATGTCATTATACGTTTCCAGTAATCCGGTCATTATACACGTTTACTGTAATCTGGTCATTATCTACACTTAAAGTAATCCGGTCATTGTACACGTTTATAGTAATCATGTCATTATACGTTTCCAGTAATCCGGTCATTATACACGTTTACTGTAATCTGGTCATTATCCACACTTAAAGTAATCCAGTCATTGTACACACAGTAACCCGGTCATTATACACACAGTAACCCTGTCATTATACACACAGTAATCAGGCCATTATACACACGGTGATCAGGCCATTACCCAGAGTAGATAGCAAGTTAGTGGAGGAGGTCAACGAATTTGTATATCTTGGTAGTAGAGTAGTAGAAAATGGAGACAGCACAGAGGACATCAACAGCAGACTTACTAGAGCAAACCAGGCTTTTGCAGTGGAAATTAAAAAAAAACTAAGCATAAATACGAAAATCAGGATATTTAAGAGTAATGTTCTAAGTGTACTACTCTATGGAAGTGAATGCTGGAAAATCACCAAAACCATAGAAAACAAGCTTAATTCTTTCCAGACTAAATGTTTACGAAGAATTAGAAAAATATTTTGGCCAAACACCATAAGAAATAACATCTTGTTGGCAGAAATACAGATGAAGCCACTGACAACAATTATTGAGGAAAGACACTGGCAATGGTTGGGACATGTGGTCCGAATGACTGACAACTCACTACCAAAAATAACACTAAGATGGACACCACAGGGGAACAGAAGTAAGGGTAGACCAAAAGAGACATGGAGAAGAACAACAGAAAGGATGTTGAGCAATAGAGGGCTCACCTGGGCAAGAGCAGAAAAAAAGGCGAAGGACAGGCATTTGTGGAAAACCCTTGCGGAAGCCCCATGTGCCCTGGGCACTTAAGGTTCAGAGAGAGAGAGAGTGAGAGAGAGAGAGAGAAATCAGGCCATTATACACATTTACAGTAACCTGGTCCTTATACACACTAACATGACCCGGTCATTATACATACAGTAACCTGGACATTACACACACTTACAGTAACCTTGTCATTATACAGGCATTGACCCGGTCATTACAATAGTACACACTTGCAATATAACAGTGACCCGATCATTACCCTAATACACGTAATATAACAGTGACCCGGTCATTACACTAGTACACACAAAATAACAGTGACTCAGTCATTACACTAGTACACACAATGTAACAGCGACCCGGTCATTACACTAGTACACACAATGTAACAGAGACCCAGTCATTACACTAGTACACACAATGTAACAGCGACCCGGTCATTACATTAGTACACACTTACCATATAACAATGACTCAGTCATTATACTAGTACACACAATGTAACAGTGATATGGTCATTATACTAATACACACTTGTCATATAACAGTGACCCGGTCATTACACGTGTATACACAACGTAACAGTGACCCGGTCATTACACTAGTACACACTTACCATACAACAGTGACCCAGTCAACTGTTCTGTATATTCATGCAGCAGTTCCGAGAAGTGAAACGAGTGTCAGAAGAAAGGAAAGTGGCCTCTGATGAGATAGCTAGACTTCAGCAAGAACTCTCCAGCTACAAGGAGAAAGCTAAGGAACTCGAGTACAAAGTTGAGGAGGTAAGCTCACGTGTTGCTGGAGACGTCATTGCTTTGTGTGTTGTCCGCTGTCTGACTGGAGCATCACTTTACTTTAAAGTGAATGAGCAACTACACAAAAATGTGTTTTGATAAATCACATTTGTCATTAGTTGCGCTTCTGCACAGTGATACTTTAGCATGTTATATGTTAATTTGTTATTTTACATATTGTACGCTATTGTTATTTTACATTTGGTGACTATTTTGTCTAGAATATGTGTTTTCTTTTATTTTTTAGACAGCTACAACAGCATAGTTCTCTTTTTTTCTTGTCTGAACATATCCGAGTTTGTCTTGGAGTGCTTTGAGAGGAACTGTGTTTAAGAATTTGATTTTCTAAAGTGATGATGATACTGTAACAAATTCGTGATTACATTTTCTTGGGTTTTCCCTTAACCTCAGTTATTTTATAATGTTCATCAGCTTCCAGGTTTTGGTACTTTGGCGTAACATATGAAATTTTTGGGTCTTTTTCAAATTAAATAATGCAAAAAGCTTTATATTTCAAAATGCCAAATTACATTCTTCAACATCAAAAGCAAAATTTTAGTTGCAGTAAAATAATTATAAGCTGGGGTCCAGATTTTAACATTTCTTACAAGAGGAAATACTTAGGTTTGTGCGTACGTCTTCTCCGCATTGTTCATTTGTGCTGGACTTGACAAAGCATGTTACAAAATAAAAAAAAAACTTCACACACGTTGTAGGCGAGTGAGCACCTGAAATCAAGTTATTCTGAAATAAAAACTTATAAATGTTAACACATATATCAGTCATATAGTTTTAGTTTTCTATAAATGTTAACACATATATCAATCACTTAGTTTTAGTTTTCTATAAATGTTAACACATATATCAGTCACATAGTTTCAGTTTTCTATAAATGTTAACACATATATCAGTCACTTAGTTTTCTATAAATGTTAACACATATATCAGTCACATAGTTTCAGTTTTCTATAAATGTTAATACATATACCAGTCACATAGTTTCCGTTGTCTGTAAATGTTAACAAATATATCAGTCACTTAGTTTCAGTTTTCTATAAATATTAACACATATACCAGTCACTTAATTTATTTTTTTTATAAATATTAACTCATTCATTTCATTCTAGTTTCTTTTTTTATAAATATTAACTCATTCATTTCATTTTAGCTTCTTTTTTATAAATATTAACTCATTCATTTCATTCTAGTTTCTTTTTTTTATAAATATTAACTCATTCATTTCATTAATTCGCTCATTCATTTGCATGTCCCTTGCGGAACTTTGCCTCCAAAATAGCACTCTTGTAGGCCTCTCGGTTGTGATCAAGATGGCCTTCTGCTGATGCATCCATTTGCAGAACATCAACGATGTCTTGCAGCCATCTTCCCCTTGGTCTTCCTCTCTTTCTTTTTCCCATTATGTACCCTTCCAAGACGGTCTTCTCTAGATCATCATGACGTTTAATGTGTCCAAAATATTTAAGTTTTCTCTTTTTTAATCCTCTTTACTAGCCAGCCTTCTTCAATATTAAGTTCTTGTAGTATAGATATATTTGTTCTTTTTTGTGTCCATGATATTTGAAGAACCCTTCTGTAGCATTTACATTCAAAGGCATTTATGCGTTTCTCAGCTGTTTTGTTAAGTGTCCAGGTCTCACTGATATATGTTAACTCATATATCAGTCAATTAGTTTTAGTTTTCTATAAATGTTAACATATATATCTGTCACTTAATTTTAGTTTTCTATAAATGTTAACATATATATCAATCACTTAGTTTCACTTTTAAAGTAATCACTGAAGATTTTTTAAAATATATCCTTGGCGAAAGAAACAAAAATTGTTTTAAAAAGATATACATATTGAAAAGTAAATTAAGATAAAAATTGTAGTTGGCGTTAGAAAGCATTTCAAATTTTGGCAGAAGATAGTTCCTGTTGATTCTTGCGCCAGGAAGTGAACAACTTAAAATAGACCAGGTCTAGACAGGTAGGGGAAGTGACGTAGACTGCCTACCTGTAGAGTCAGAGACATGGGCTGAGAGCGCTGTGCAGAAAATGTTTATCTGTTCGGCGCTGCTAGAAGGCTGGGACTCCACCAGGAATCTGCCTGAAGCTTCTAGCAAAGAAAGTGCACTATTTTTGGACTGCGCTCTTACTTTCTAAAGGATAGGTTTGTGCTGGAAATATACTATTTCTAGATTATATCTAATTTATTGAAGCACAGAAAATGAACAGGCGGCAACAGATTATGTTACTACTACTCTGCTCTAAGTTCAGTGCCATGTTACTAAAAAGTTTTACTTTACTGCATCGACATACATGTAAACAGGTGGATTATTTTATTCATGAATTGCCTTCTCCAGATGTGTATAACGATGACGCTTATTCGCCTTTAAAGTTGCAGGAACTGACTATAATGAATGACATAATCATTCCTTATATATATGTATATATATATATATATATAATTTTTGACAAACTATATTGGGAATGTTAGTGGTTTGTTCTCAGTAGATAAACAATTGTACTGGATGAAATGTACTGTTACTGCATGCATGAAGTATAAAGGTATAGAAAAAACGTACAGATGAAGTCGTCTTTGACAAAGTTTTTTGATTTTCTGGAGAATACTTTGTTTGTCACGGCGCGCATGCTAGGTAAGTTAGTTGAAAACAGTTAGAGCTAATAAGCGAGAGTTAAGTCATCGTTCACCTGGGCTTATTGTGCCACTGACATTCAGAGCGCACCAGGTCACTGGGCGCCACTCTCAGCCACAGGGCTAGGTCAGATTTACCCGTGTCCGAGTTACTAGGGAACATTGTAGAGACGGGGGCCTTCCACTTCGGTGGAAAAACAGCTGAATAAAAAGGCGGATGTACAGGACATCACAACCTGCAGTTGAAAATAGAAGCCGTTACTGCTGCATTCGTTTGTCTGGTTATACAGCAAACATACCGTGTTGCCATAGCGACGGACTCCCAAAACATACCCATCAAGTCTGACAAAGGCACTCTGCCCAGGGAATAAGGCATTCTATTCGCACTATCGGTTTGCAGGTCTCACGTGGATGTAGGAGTGCATGGTAATGGGCGGGCCGACCGACTGGCTGGAAAGGCCCCAACGCAAGACGTACTGATACTGGACAAGTCGGACATCCAGAAGTTTATGATGGACACATTTTGCAAGGTTGAAGCTGGATTAGGAGAGTAACCCCAAAACAACCGCAGAATATAACTGAATAAAGAGTAAGCTCCCTTTGTGGCGGAAATGACGAACACGCAGCGCGAGACAGGACAATCAGTACAAACACCTTACTTTAGTTACTGAATGGGTGGTGGAGATGGTATGGGAATGTCCTGGCTGCAGTGACGCTACTTCGTGAGATCGATCAATTATTCAGTCAGCTAATCAATCATTCAGTGAATCTAAATTTGTTATTGTAACTCTAGTAACAATATACCAGTAATAGAGGCCCCACAACGGTTGTAGTACCTCCACAATGATTATAGCAGTTCCACAGTTGTTATAGTAAGTCTATAATGATTTTAGTAACTTTACAACATTTATAGTAACATTACAGTGGTTATAGTAACTATATAGCAATTATAGTAACTCTGTAATGATTAGAGTAAATTTACTACAGTTATACTAAATTTAAAACAGTTCTAGTAACTGTACAGTGGTTATAGTAACTCTACAAAGACTACAGTAACTCTCTAGTGTTTATAATAACTCTACAATGGTTATTACAACTCTACAGTGGTTATCATAACTCTATAATTGTTGTAGTAACTCTCTATGATTATAGCACCTTTATAACCATTATAACTTATACAATCATTATAGTAGCTTCACAATGACTATAATAAATCTGTAACAGTTATTGTAAATCTGCAATTGTTATAATAATTCCATAACATTTATAATAGGCCCACTAGGGTTATAGCATTTCCACAACAGTTGTAATAATGCTGAAAGATTTATAGTAAGAATAACAAGTATAAATTTGAGTAGTGTTGTGATAGTAAGAATAACAAGTATAAATTTGAGTAGTGTTGTGAGAGATGGTTCAGAGTAAACTACAGTACATTCACCATTATAATTTACTAATAGCACCTCAGTTTACAATAATATGAGAACCTCTCATATAGCCCAACAACATACAACTATTTGAGAACTTTTTAAATAACCCAATGACCTACAACAATATGATAACATCTCATATAAAGCCGAGTGACCAACAGCAGTAAGAGAATCTCTAATGTAGCCCAGTGACCTACAACAGTATGAGAACCTCTGATGTAGCCCAGTGACATACAATAATATGAAAACCTCTCCTGTAGCACAGTGACACACAACAATATGAGAACCTCTAATGTAGCCCAGTGAGCTCTGTAATATGAGAACCTCTCATGTAGCCCAGTGAGTTATAACAATATGAGAACCTCTCATGTAGCCCTGTGACTTATTACAATATGAGAACCTCTCATGTAGCCCAGTGGTTTATAACAATATGAGAACCTTTCATGTGGTCTGCTGACCTACCACAATATGAAAACCTGTCATATAGTCCACTAACTTGCCACATATCAAACAGTGATCACTGACATAGATTAGCAAGCGCTGAATATTGTGACTTGTTTTTGCTGAATACAATTTTTGTTGTTTGTTGAGTTTATTGTTATTTGATGGGTAGTGGCTTGTTATCATCCCATTAGGGGAGATAATGTAGAAACTCCCTGGCACGAAAACTAATTTTTATTTCTTTTGTGAATGTGTATAATTTCAGTTAAGTCTGCACCGCCAGTTGCCTGTTAGCCAATGACATTCCACGACATTTGATGCCCCTCATTTCACCGCCCGCATTGGTTTCACCCGAGTCCTTCATTGTGTACGTGTAGATGGTATTTCAAGTCTTTTTTTTAAATCTCCCCTCACATCCCATCTATACATCCTTTTATCCCAGTTTTACCCTTAATCATTATCCCAGTAAATAATAAGAACAGTGGAGAGACGCAGAACTGAACATGTTTTGTCAGATGCTTCTAGTCCTCAACATTTCTAGTTTCCCATTCCAGGGTTTGAAGGAAAAGTTTGCCGTCATTTGAATATTTTTGGGGATTTACTGCAAGCAAAGAAATAAATTTGTGTAGTACATCATAAGATGTGAAACCATTTGATTCATAAAGTGAAATGCTTTTTTCTTTTTTGTCCATAAAAAAAAAACAACAACAAAGTCGCAGTTACAAGCGATAAGTCTGCCCAACAACTGCAAAAATCCACTTTTATTGTACAGAAAGCTTGCCAAAAGATGATCCTTTTTATGTGACTGAAAACTTGCAAGTGTAAGAGGATAAATGTTGGAGGGAAAAAAAAACGAAAATAAGATCTTTGTTATCTGTGTAATTATTTTGTCATTGTTGATATTAAGTAAGGTTTTTCTGTGGCTGAATATTACTTGTTTTGCTCTCTCCCCCTGCCTTGGCAAACCTCACACTTGGCAAACCTCACACTTTTTATTGTGATAACCTGTCATACAGACTTGCATATTTGTTTTGCAGCAGTTATTATTTTATTGACTTGTAGGTAGTGTTCACTAATAAATCATTGCGACTAACTTTCAGTGTGTGATACCATTATAAAACATCCAAGATAAATATTTTTTTTTTATTTAGCATTTAAAGAACAAAAAGAATCTTAGATGTATATCAGCAAGAGGTCATATGTGATGTATTTGATGTATTTGATGTATTTCAAATCACAGTATAAATGAACATTACAAACAAAGCATAAAACACAAAATGTATGCAACTGTATTTTTAGAAAATATATCCTACAGAAACATTCCCATCTTATACAGCTTAAAGTTGAACAGTTCTGCTTAATGTTTATGGACATTTTGTGAACTTTCTCCAGATCAATGACATTTGGAGATCAAAGAGTGCTGCCTCTGACAGAGAGAGAGATGAACTAGAACTTCAGCTGAATCAAAAAATTCAGGAGATGAGTACTTTAGAAGAAACTGTTTTACTTCTGAAGCGACAGCTATCTGCCAAAGAAAAGATCATCACAGAAAATGATGCTGCCTTAAAGGAAAAAGAGCAGGAGTTATCTCGCTTGGCAGGCGTCATGAAAGATCACGAGGAAGAAAGCAAGAAGTTGAAGCTAGAGAAACAAACTTTGCTGGAGCAGGTCTCCCTGAGGGAGAGTACAATACGTAGTCTGAACGAAACAATCAGAATACGAGACGAAAGGCTGAAAGAGAAAGATGATATTTTATTCAAACTGAATACAAGTATTGAGAATCAGAAGCGAGAGATAAAAAGTCTGGGTGACAAGATCTTGCGAACAGCTGAAAATGTCAAGGAAAAAGACTCAGAAATAGCTTCTCTGAAGAACCAACTTTCGAATTCCTCTTCCTTGTCACGAGAGATGACTCGTGGTTGCCAGACTGATGCTGAGAAAGAGAACTCTCGGTTGAAGGAGGCACTCAAAAAGCTTCAAGGTGACCTTGATAAAGCTACGGCTGACAAACGCACACTAGAATCCAGCCTGGAGAAATCAAGGAGAGCTCTGGATGATGCAATGATGATGTGGGACAAGGACAGACACACATTACAGGTAAGCGGTCTCAGCTCTCACAAAGAATGCTGCCTGTGAACCACACACATTACAGGTAAGCAGTCTCAGCTCTCACAAAGAATGCTGCCTGTGAACCACACACATTACAGGTAAGCAGTCTCAGCTCTCACAAAGAATGCTATCTGTGAACCACACACATTACAGGTAAGCAGTCTCAGCTCTCACAAAGAATGCTATCTGTGAACCACACACATTACAGGTAAGCAGTCTCAGCTCTCACAAAGAATGCTATCTGTGAACCACACACATTACAGGTAAGCAGTCTCAGCTCTCACAAAGAATGCTGCCTGTGAACCACACACATTACAGGTAAGCAGTCTCAGCTCTCACAAAGAATGCTGCCTGTGAACCACACACATTACAGGTAAGCAGTCTCAGCTCTCACAAAGAATGCTATCTGTGAACCACGCAGCTGAGGAAATAAAATGTCAGTTTTTAAAGTGTGCAAAATGTGAATTTTTAAAAGAAATACACAAATTTTAATATATAGAAGTGCATAAAATGTTAATTATTAAAGGTAAATGGCACATGTGCATTGTTTAAAATGAGTGGACGCATGTACAGCTTAAGATTAACAGAATATGAATTTTTCAAAAATAAGTTTACATATGTAAACTGTAATGGCAAAAATGTAAATATTTGAAACAATCGCTCAAGGATCCTCAAAAACAAATTTGGTTTTTAAGAGTTAAAAATGTAAAGGAGATTTAAGAGGAAGTCATTTTTCTCTAATCATCAGAGTTATATACCAGAACATTTTCTCTAATCAGAGTTATTGTACCAGAACATTTCACTCTGAGCATCAGAGCTTCCACTGTACTTTCTGTTATCAGATAAAGATTTATCAAAATTCTCTTTGTGGAAAAAAGTTTTAGTTGTTTCCTACCTTCAGAGAACAATATCTACTTTCACAGCCTTGGAATAGTTTTGTTTTTATTCTGAATACCTCAGAGAGAGGCCAACATTCTGTTTTTCTCTTAAATTCCTCAGAGAAGATGCCAACATTCTGTTTTTGTCTTAAAATCCCTCAGAGAGAGCCCAACATTCTATTTTTGTCTTAAAATCCTCAGAGAAGATGCCAACATTCTGTTTTTGTCTTAAAATCCCTCAGAGAGAGCCCAACATTCTGTTTTTGTCTTAAAATCCCTCAGAGAGAGCCCAACATTCTGTTTTTGTCTTAAAATCCTCAGAGAGAGCCCAACATTCTATTTTTGTCTTAAAATCCTCAGAGAAGATGCCAACATTCTGTTTTTGTTGTAAATCCCTCAGAGAGATGTCAACATTCTAGAAGAGAAAGTTCGCATGTATGAAGCTTTCAACACCATGAACAAAGATGAGACGATAGAAACGCTTAAGGTTGAGGCCCAAGGATATTTTAACGAGAAAGAGTCACTGGTCTGTGAGCTGAGCTCCCTGAAGCTCCGACATGAGACCGATGAGAGAATCCATAAGGAGCAGATCGCTAAACTTCAGGTGAGTCGTAGAAAACTGTTACTGCATGAAACAAGAATACTTTCAGGTGTACAGCAACAGGTAAACTTTATGGAAAAGCTCTTTCACTACTGTGTGTCAGGATGACTGCCTGACCATGTTTCTGAGAGATTCATGACTCAAAGATGGCCAAGCTTAATGTCAGGAGGACCAGAAAGTAGCTGACTAAGACTATCTTATAAGCCAGTGCAAAACTATTTCTCCACCTCCCCTTCCCCCACTTACCCTGTTATTAGTTCTTCTGTTTTTGTTTATTTAAAGCTCAACTTAAAACTGGAGAGACCTTCTCATATCCACGGAGCCCTGGAGCAGTGTATCACCTGGACCCCCCCCCCCTTCACTGGACCTAATCCTACCTCACTTCTGTAATCCCTAAACAAGCTGTTAGCAAAGATGAGTATGGGTCAGCACATGATGATGAGTTGTGCTGAGATCTTGCCTGTTGCGTTCTTTCTGGAAATTAAAGAAAGCCATACTATCCTTGTACTATCTGATTCTGTGCCCATATTGAAGATGTTCACCACAGCTTGAGCTGTCAGAAACTGAGGAAGATAATCCACTCAACTAAACAAATGAACTGAGAAGCTCATCCTCAGTTTCCAATGTGCAGCTCCTCCCCTCACGGAGAACTCTCAGAGATCTGGACATTTTAACTTGTGCAACAGGATCATCTTGTGGTGATGTGACAGTTTTCTCATGAAATATTTATAGCTTTCAGTATTCCTATGATGTGGAATTCCATAGAATGTGTAACATATTAAAAACAAGAAAATACTACAGTTTCAGAGCCACCACTCATATGCTATAATATTTAAACAGAATGGCAGCAATGTACAGCATTACAGCTCATTCATTCATTCATTTGCATGTCCCTTGCCTCCCTAACAGCTCTCCTGTAGGCCTCTCAGTTGTGAGCAAGATGGCCTGCTGCTGATGCATCCGTCTGCAGATCATCAACAATGTCTTGCAGCCATCTTTGCCTTGGTCTTCCTCTCTTTCTTTTTCCCATTATGTAACCTTCAAAGACGGTCTTCTCGAGATTATCATGACGTTTAATGTGTCCAGAATATTTAAGTTTTCTCTCTTTAATCCTCAGAATGTCAGACGGGTCTGCGTGCCCAGTTCTTAACCCTTTTGAAATAAAGATCAGTCAATCAATCAGTCTTTACTGACCAACCTTCTTCAATTTTAAGTTCTTGTAGCATGGATATATTTGTTCTTTTTTGTGCCCATGATATTTGAAGAACTCTTCTGCATTACAGCTACAATCCTCATATAATATATACATGGACTACAGCATGGCAAACAACTGAGATATGAGTAAGGTTTAGTGTATTATAAAACTTTGGGAACATGTAAAATATAAAACTTTGGGAACACATAAAATATAAAACTTTGGAAACGTGTAAAATATAAAACTTTGGGAACATGTAAAATATAAAACTTTAGGAACATCTAAGGTTTAAAACTGGGAGCATGAAAAATAGGAAGTTTTACAGACAAGATGTTTTTAAAGAGTTCAGATTGTGTGCAGCAAATACAAAACAAAAGGAAGGTTTATACACAGAGACAGAACTGCAGAAATACACTGAATACATCAACAGAGAAGGAGAAGGAAGAAACATTTTTTTCAGGTTAAATTTATTTTGTGTGCTCAGTACTGGGAAAATTAATAGGATGATGATTGTAATTCTTCTTCTTCTGCATTTGCTTCTAACAACCAAGATCACCCCATGTGTTCTATATTTGCTTCTAACAAGCAAGATCACCCCATGTGTTCTACATTTGCTTCTAACAAGCAAGATCACCCCATGTGTTCTACATTTGCTTCTATGATCCATGAGATAAATCTCATTTAGGATGGGATCAGGGCACAAGGGCTTGAGCTTTATTCTGTGCTGGGTCACAGAGGCAGAGATCCGTGACACTGCTGGCTTTTACCATTAGTCTCTGGGCTTTCCTTGACTCGTTTTTGGTATGAAATCTGGCAGGTGAGAGGAGGTTGCCAGGACTAGTCTGCGCTCGTCCTGTGTTTCTGTCTTTGGCATTTTAGTGGTCATGGCTGCTATGTTCTTGACATATCTTTGGTCAAGGAGAATGGAACCTCACCATGAGCCAGATATGTACCCTTGGGTTAAGCTAGTTTAGGCAGATTGACCCAGACAGGGTTTGGGTACTTGGCCAACCTCAAGAGCAGAGACAAAAGAAAACCTTCACCACAAGACCAAAGACAAAAGAAAACCTTCACCACGAGACCATAGACAAAAGAAAACCTTCACCACGAGACCAAAGATTCTCTGACTGAAATTTGTCACTTGAGCTTGTCATACAACACTGACCCTCAACTGACTGCGTCATTGGCCAGGAGGAGTTTCACTCTGTGAACAGCTGCCGAAGAATCTCACCTTCCCCAGCTGTATGCAGAGCACAGCTGAGATGATGATGATGATGATGATGATGATGGTGACACATGGGTAACAAACCCACCATATATCTGATAATAAAAAAGTAACATGTAATCTAGAAGTTTAGCTGCATTTATGCACTCCTTTCCTGGTAGGGGGAGCTAACAGAGAAGCTACGTCTGCTGAAAGCTGAAGTTGACAATAACAGCCATATCAACACAGAACTGAACAGACTTAAGAGACAGGTCAGTAATGCTGTCCATGTCAATTCTCAGACATTTATAATGTCATATTGACTAAATGTCACATCTAGAGATAAATCTTTAACAGCTAGTTATAACTTGACTTTCATACAAACAGTAATATGAACAATAAGCTTGACATTTGTACAAACAGTAATGTGAACAATAAGTTTGACATTTGTACAAACAGTAATGTAAACAATCAACTTGATTTTCATGAGACTTTGATTTATAGTGTAAACATTTATGCAGTAAGTTGGTGGTGATTGGGTTATAAAACTGTTTATAAAAACTAAAAAGATGCCGATTAATTTAACCACATATGAGAACTGTTTATAAAAACTAAGAAGATGCTGACCTGATCTTTGCTAACATTTCTCCCTCAGGCTGAGATGGCCTACCGTCTACAGCAAGAGCAGCGCGTGTTTAAGGCAGAACACTTGGCCATGAAGGTCAGGTACGAGACACGGATTGACAAGATGAGCAAGGAACACAATAAAATGGTAAGTATTTGCCTCATCATCAACATGTCATAAGTGGCAACTACTAAACTGGCCATCACTAGCAGTTAGTGTTATAGGACACTTCTTTCTAGCACTTAGTGTTATAGGACACTTCTTTCTAGCACTTAGTGTTATAGGACACTTCTTTCTAACAGTTAATGTTATAGGACACTTCTTTCTAGGAATTAGTGTTATAGGACACTTCTTTCTAGCAGTTAGTGTTATAGGACACTTCTTTCTAACAGTTAATATTATAGGACACTTCTTTCTAGCACTTAGTGTTATAGGGCACTTCTTTCTAGCAGTTAGTATTATAGGAGACTTCTTTCTAACATTTAGTGTTATAGGACACTTCTTTCTAACAGTTAGTATTATAGGACACTTCTTTCTAGCAGTTAGTATTATAGGACACTTCTTTCTAGCAGTTAATGTTATAGGACACTTCTTTCTAACATTCAATGTTATAGGACACTTCTTTCTAACAGTTAGTATTATAGGACACTTCCTTCTAACAGTTAATGTTATAGGACACTTCTTTCTAGCATTCAGTGTTATAGGACACTTCTTTCTAACATTCAATGTTATAGGACACTTCTTTCTAGCAGTTAGTATTATAGGACACTTCTTCCTAACATTTAATATTATAGGACACTTTTTTCTAACAGTTAATGTTATAGGACACTTCTTTCAGCAGTTAGTATTATAGGACACTTCTTTCTAACAGTTAGTATTATATGACACTTCTTTCTAACATTTAGTATTATAGGACACTTCTTTCTAACATTTAGTGTTATAGGATTCTTTCTAGCAGTTAATATTATAGGACACTTCTTTCTAACAGTTAATGTTATAGGACACTTCTTTCTAACAGTTAATGTTATAGGACACTTCTTTCTAGCAGTTAGTATTATAGGACACTTCTTTCTAACATTTAGTGTTATAGGACACTTCTTTATTAAAGAATATCATTACTGGTCATGTCTTGTTAATTTTATTAACAGTTCCTGACGATAGAGAAGCTGCAGAAGGAGCGTGACATTGACAAGCAGATCATAGACAATGTCCAGAAAAACCTGAACATGGTCAAGGATAAATACACAGAAGAGCTTCTTAGATCACAAGATGACAAGGCTACATTACACAGATATGTCAAAGAGGTATTGTCATATGTGACATCCACACAGTACTACATTACACAGATATGTCAAAGTATTGTTCCACATGACATCTGTACATGGCATTACACAGATATATCACAAAAAGTAGTATCATACATGACATCTAGACAAAACTATATTACACAGATATCTCAAATAAGTTTTGTCACACAATGCTTCCATATAAGAGTACTGTACAGAATATCAGAAAGCTATTATCACACATGATGTACATACAGGAGTTCCCTACAGTTATGTCAAATAGGTATTTATATATATATATATATATATATATATATATATATAATTATGCCGGGTAAATGACCACCATTACATTTAACACAATCAGCCAGACATCTGAAAAATTCCTGCATAGCACCATTTAACATGTTCAGAGGGATATTTTGAATGCACTGTTGGATTTGATCCTTTAGGTCTGCAACTGAATGTGGTCGACTAGCATACATCGTGTTCTTGAGGTACCCCCATAAAAAGAAGTCTGCGGCCGATAAATCTGGTGACCTTGCCAGCCAATGAATATCCCCAAATCTGGAAATAAGACGATTAGGAAATGCTTGTCGCAGCATGGCCATGGGCTGTGTGGGCAGTTGCTCCATCTTGTTGAAACCATATTAGTCTTTTATTTCTATTGGCCAAGTCTGGAATGAAGTATTCAGTTAGCATCTGTATATAAAGATCACTATTAACAGTAAAAGGATGCCAGGTGCCGAGGGCTACGAAGCAGTGGACTTCTTGAATTCTTTCAGCTGTCTATTGAGTTCTTGGATAACCAATAGACTTGTTATTAAGGCAATTAGCAGTTTCCTTAAATTTTTTGACCCACCTCAAAACTGTTTTGTCCTCCGATTGGGAACATTATCACAGGGATGCAACTCAAACTGGCGACGAAACTTTCGTTGTACAGTAATAGATGATTCTTCACTTTTAAAATAAGTTTCAGCGGTGAATGTGCGATGTTGTTTTTGCCAAGAAGCCATTGTTAAAAATGACCATTTGTTTGCTTCATCTCTGACATCATGTTTTTTTTCATACGTATTCAGTTTCTGCGACTACATCAGTTAAATCCAGCTATGCTTTATGCCGGACCCTGTATATATACCTACATATATATATAGTACTCTACAAATATGTGAAACAGATGTTGATATACATACAAGAGTACCCTACAGATATGTCAGAATGTTATTGACATGAATGACATGTACACAGACAAGTACATATTTAAGGGACATATTGACATATATGAAACACTTACCCTCTATGGATATTAAAAAATATTGGTGTATATGACATACATAGCATACACAAATGTGTCAAAGTTATATTTTCATACATTATATATATATACACAATACACTCATACTACATATCACAATTTTATACAAATTCTGTATATGAGAAACACATACACATTCAAAAGCAGTGTTAGAAAAAGAAAGGTCTAATGAATGTTCATATGATATCATCATTAGAAATTGTTTACATATTTCTGTCTTCTACTAAATTTTCAAAATTTCACAATTTTCATTTGCTGGGTGCCTCTGTGTAGATCCAGGAAGTGGTAACTATGGATGCAACAACTTAGTCCTGTCAAAAAGATGACAAGGAGATATGTTTCTGCCATCTTCAGATATTCTCCTTACACTAAAATAAGTCACAAAAACATAACAGTTCTTTATTTTATGAAATTATTCTACAGCAAATTGCATCATTAGATAAGAAAGGAAATGAATGAATGAAGAAACTTAAATTTTTCAAAAGATGAAGAATTTGTCTCATATTCTGCGCTTCATTTCTAAACTTTCATTGTAACGGTCTTTCACATCGGTTTAGTATAAGTAGTCAAAACACTAAAAGTAGCAATACTAAATATAAACAGTTTTCACATGTAACATTTTTATCTGCACTTTTTTTACACACACATACACACACGCATGCACACACATACACATACAAGTGTATATGTACACACACATACAACAGATTTTATTGTTCACTTTTACGAGGGATGATTGATAAGTTCACAACCAAAGGTACAACGGATTATTTGCGGACAAATTTTTTGGGTTATTTCTTAACATAGTCCCCTTACAAGTTTATGCACTTAGACCAGCGATCCTGGAGCATATGGATCCAAGTCAGCATCTTGTGCCAGTAGAAAGTTGTCTACAGCATGAATGACGTCATCATCTGAAGCAAATTTGCGACCAATGAGCTCTTTTTTGAGTTTAGTAAACAGGTAATAGTCTGAATGGGCCAAATCTGGGGAATAAGGAGGATGTTCAAGAAGCTGGAAGCTGCATTCATGAATGGCAGCCATTGCCACCGCCGACTTGTGAACTGGAGCATTGTCTTGATGAAAGATAACTCCTCTTGTCAATTTCCCTCAAAGCTTTTCCTTCAATGTGACCCGCAGTTGCTTCACAAGATTAGCATAATAGGCCCTGGTGACCATTCTGCCCTTTTGAAGATAGTCTACCAATAGCATACCTTCTGAATCACAAAAGGTGGAAGCCATCACTTTGCCTGCTGACAGAACAACCCTTGCTTTCTTTGGAGGTAGAGATCCATGATGTTTCCACTACTTTGACTGTTCTTTGGTTTCTGGTTCAAAATAATGAACCCATGTCTCATCCACAGTCACAAATTGCTGAAGAAACTTTTCAGGATCTATAGAAAAATGGCCAAGATTGTCTCTTGATATGCTGAGACGCTGTCGTTTGTGATCAGCTCCAAGAAGTTTCAGGACCCATCAAGCAGAGACCTTTGTCATTGGAAGATCATTGTGAATAATGACATGAACCCGTTCCTGGTAGATGCCAAACTCAGTAGCAATGTACCACTCAGTTAGTCGTCGTTCCTCCATTATCATGTCATGGATTCT
Organism: Achatina immaculata; assembly: GCA_009760885.1. Classification (NCBI taxonomy): domain Eukaryota; kingdom Metazoa; phylum Mollusca; class Gastropoda; order Stylommatophora; family Achatinidae; genus Lissachatina; species Lissachatina immaculata. The sequence continues at coordinate 17,488,373 of CM019701.1, read as the reverse complement.
GCCGGTTGTTTCATTGGTGGTTGCCATTCTTGATCTTCCTACCTTCCATGTTTGAATTGAGCTGCCCATTTCTTCACTGTGCTGTAAGAAGGGGCACTCTCCCCTAGAGTCTCTACCATATCCTCATGGATCTCCTTCGATGATAAGCCCTTGATCCAGAGGTAGCAAATGACTGCTCAGTGAGAAATTTTATTCATTTTCTCAATTTCTGCCTCCCCTTACCACTTCAATAGCCTGTAAAAAAAATGGTTGCAATTATTTTTGTGAAACTTGGTGTTTAATCTTATATTAACCTGATCTACAAATGCACCTAATATCAGCTGTGTGTTTCAAGTATTTGTACCTTAGGCCATGAATTTATCAGTCAACCCTCATATTTCTGTTATGATTTATGCACCCTGTTTATATCTGTGTGCATAAGTAATCTTTCCCTCTGTTTCTGCTTTCATCAGATTGAAGAACTCCGTGAACATCTGGAAGACCTACAGAAGCACATCCGAGACCTGCGAGACAAGACAGTCGATCAAGATAGGCTGAGGTCTGAGCTCATCAACAAGTTTGCCACGGAGAGATCAAGCTGGGAAATAGAGCGAGCAAACCTCAATAGTCAGATAAATGAGGTGAGAGTCAGCCTGAACTAACCAACTTCAACAATCAAATGAACAAAGTGAGGTTCAGTTACATACGATAAACCTCAACAATCAAATAAAATAAGGTTCAGTTACATACAGTTTAAACCTCAGTAATAGACTGAAATAAATGAAGATAAATGAAAGTGAGGTTGTCTAAGCAGTTAGTAAAGCAAGAAGAAAACTCTTTCCGTGCGTATGGTCGAATTTTCGACACTTCCAGTGGTCCCAAGCGTGCGTATGGTAAAAAATTTGACATTGTTTGTTCCATTAAAACAAGCGGTGTAACATTTAGATTGTACAAATTTCGTCCGCGATTCCGGTGACACTTTCAAAATGGAGAATGCGTGCCTAGTTACGAGCGATGCCGAGCGAGAACAAGGAAGCAAAGCATGGAAATTTTTCAATTTTTGACGATGTAGATAGAGGTATGGACATAGCCTATGGCCGCCCCGCTGCTCTTGAATGTTTTCTAAGTAGATTTAGACATATTTAGACGACTGGAGAAGTAGTTAGGAGTAGTTAGGAGGTTATTTCAGACATTCATTCAGTGAAAATGCCATACGGAGTCACAATACGAGATCAACAAGTAGATCTACACATCTTAGATGGTAAGTAGGCCACAATCAGTGTCTAAAAACATCACATTACTTCTTTTTTCCTAAAAAACTCTGCATTTATGAAATTTTCATTCATTTAGCCACACTTTGACACATATTACGTATACGGAAGTACATGGAAATACTGTTTTCCATTCCATTTTACAACTAGACCCCCTTACTGACCAAGACCCGCGTTTTACTCCCGCACGCCATGACACGTCCGTGTTTTTTCTGCCGCACGGAAAGAGAGAATAATCTCTGTCTGTCTGTCTGTCATATCACTCTTACACACATTATAGCAGCTTATATCAGGTGTAACACAGGTGGTAAATGGAGGCCTCAGACAGTTCATGTGAGGTTTTTGTCTCCATATTTTGCTGATGTGTATTGCCATTTAGAGACCAAATCTGTAGCAGTCATAACATAATTTCATGAGAATGTCATGTGATGTGAAAAGATTTTTTATTCAACATTCTCTGTTCATGTGACCATCAGTTCTATTACTGTTTGAGCAGTTGCACATTTTTCCAATTATACCCCACACAAATCAACATTTTAATCCCTTTTTACTCTCTCCATAATGTGAGCAGCTGGACGAAAGACTGAACAGCTCATCCCGCCAGCATGACAGGTCAAAGGACATTCAGGTGAACATGGGAATGGCCTGGGAGAAAGAGAGACGTGAACAAAAACGGCTGCTAGCAGAGGCACATACCCTGGCCCTAGACTTACAGGTAAGAATGTCACATGCATTCACTGACATACTGGTTCTACATTTACAGGCAGAAATGTCACATACACATATTGGCTCTAGACTTAAGGTAGAATTGTCACATCTATAGCAGTATATAGAATGTTAGAATGTAAGACAGATAACTCATCTCAGAATTGGAAAATTAGTCTAAGATGAGTTGTCTTCTGAAGTAATCAGCTGTTTGTGAGTAGAGTCCATCCACTTTGTCTAAATTAGCACTTGGGTCACGTTTAAGGTATGGTCAGGTGAGAGAGAAATCATACGACTGAGAAACAGTTGTGTTTTGTGTATCGTCTGGGATAGATGTAGATTAGGCTGTTAGAAATGTAGTTGTTTAGTGAAATAGATGAAAATATAGTATATTAGGACATTCTGATGGCAACAGTAGTCTGCCGGGAACATATATTATGTCGTGGAGATGGAAATTACTTCCAGTCTTGTGTCCATGGATTTTGTTGATGCAATTGTCATTTTCATCATGTCGCTCATCAACTCATCGTCACCCCGTGCATCATTAAAGTCATTTCAACTGTGAAGAAGCTACTTCTGTATTACTATTACCACTGAGAGAGAATGAACGTTCCTGAGAGCAAGTCTGTGTAGTGAATAATAAAACAGACACAAAATAGATGTAAAACAGGTGTAGAACAGTCAACAATAATGTAAGAAAGTCAAACACATGTTGTGGTTAATGGAAAGAACTTATTAACAGTCAACAATAATGTAAGAAAGTCAAACACATGTTGTGGTTAATGGAAAGAACTTATTAACAGTGGGCAATAGTGGACATTTACAGAGAGATGCATAATTATAAGCAAAAAGTTTACATCTACATTTACATCTACATTTTCATCTACACATAAGCAGAAGAGTAGGAGAGAGGATCCTGCTTTAATACACACATTGGCTCTAGACTTAAGGTAGAATTGTCACATACACACATTGGCTCTAGACTTAAGGTAGAATTGTCACATACACACATTGGCTCTAGACTTAAGGTAGAATTGTCACATACAGATATTGGCTCTAGACTTAAGGTAGAATTGTCACATACACACATTGGCTCTTGATCTAAGGTAGAATTGTCACATACACACATTGGCTCTAGACTTAAGGTAGAATTGTCACATACACACATTGGCTCTAGACTTAAGGTAGAATTGTCACATACACACATTGGCTCTAGACTTAAGGTAGAATTGTCACATACACACATTGGCTCTTGATTTAAGGTAGAATTGTTTCTAGACCAGAGGTTCTCAAACCCTTTTGCTGTACGGCCCACATTTAAAAGTCAAACATTTTTGTGGCCCACTAATAAAGTGCTTTATATTTGCAAGGCATAAATCTGATTTTATAAAGCTTTATGCAATATTTTCTCTACATGTTTAACTGTATATTCATTGCTACACAAAAGTTCTTTTCATTTACCTTAAAGATGCCACTGTTTCCGGTTGGATAGCATGTCTATTCTGGCTGGAATTTGTGATAAACACACTCAAAGATCATCCTCAATGTTCAGTCTTGAATGATATTTGATTTTCAGATAAAACGAATGGCAACTGCAGTAAAACTGGTTAATATAAATAAGGTAGATAGAGGTGTATGGTGCAGTTTTACAAAGTGAGGGAGGAAGTGAGCAAGGGGAGAGAAAAAAAACGAATATAAAGTATGAGAATGTATAAATGAAAAACATACAACATCCGATATTTCGGCGTGAGCCTTATTCGAGGATACATACAGAACGAAATACAAATATATATAACTTATCTGAAGTGATGCTCCGAGTCATTGCTACACAAAAGTTCTTTTCATTTACCTTAAAGATGCCACTGTTGATTTTCATGGCAGTCAGTGCAGAAAATGAAACTTAACATAAATAAGTTGTTTATAAAAGGTAGGAGAACTTTCATCGCCAGGGCTGACAAAAACGGATATTCCAGTGAAACAGTGCACCAAAAGGAAGAGATATCCACAGTGATAAATTAAATTTGATTTGTAATGTGCGATCGCTAGACAGTTCTGCTAATTCTTCTTGTGCTTGACTGGTTAATTCAGAGAATGCACACTGAAAAGGATTACAAATCCAATGTGGAATAATTTGTTATTGTATCTACTTTTTTTCTTTTTTTTTTAATTGCTGCTTTGAGACTTCAGCGCAGCCCACAATACTCATTGTCACAGCCCACCTTTGGGCCACAGTCCATGGGTTGAGAACCACTGCTCTAGACTTACATGTGGGAATATATATATATATATATATATATATATATATATATATATTCCACACACACAACACACACACACTAGTCCTGCTTTTACCAGAAGAAATGTCATATACTTGCTGGTTCTACACTTACAGGTAAGAATGTCACATACATACACTTGTTACACACTTATAGGTAAGAATGTCACTTACATACACTTGTTACACACTTATAGGTAAGAATGTCACTTACATACACTTGTTACACACTTATAGGTAAGAATGTCACTTACATACACTTGTTACACACTTATAGGTAAGAATGTCACTTACATACACTTGTTACACACTTATAGGTAAGAATGTCACTTACATACACTTGTTACACACTTATAGGTAAGAATGTCACTTACATACACTTGTTACACACTTATAGGTAAGAATGTCACTTACATACACTTGTTACACACTTATAGGTAAGAATGTCACTTACATACACTTGTTACACACTTATAGGTAAGAATGTCACTTACATACACTTGTTACACACTTATAGGTAAGAATGTCACTTACATACACTTGTTACACACTTATAGGTAAGAATGTCACATACACACACTTGTTCCACACTTAAAGGTAAGAATGTCACTTACATACACTTGTTACACACTTATAGGTAAGAATGTCACATACACACACTCATTACACACTTATAGGTAAGAATGTCACTTACATACACTTGTTACACACTTATAGGTAAGAATGTCACTTACATACACTTGTTACACACTTATAGGTAAGAATGTCACTTACATACACTTGTTACACACTTATAGGTAAGAATGTCACATACACACACTTGTTCCACACTTAAAGGTAAGAATGTCACTTACATACACTTGTTACACACTTATAGGTAAGAATGTCACATACACACACTCATTCTACACTTACAGGTAAGAATGCCACATACTCACACTTGCTTCACACTTACAGGTGCACTAGACCTACAGAATCTAGAATTGCAGCACTAGACCTGAAGAATCTAGGCTTGCAGCACTAGACCTGCAGAATCTAGACTTGCAGCACTAGACATGCAAAATCTAGACTTGCAGCACTAGATCTACAGAATCTAGACTTGCTACACTAGACCTAGATGTAAGACTTACAGGTAAAAACTATCATTCACTGTAAAGGTACATGTCTCGCACGGATATTATGACCAACTTTCATGTGCTCTGTCTTTCAGGAACAGTTACGGTCACGTGATGAAGCTTCTGCACATGAGCGGAAGGAAATGCTGCATCAGATGGAAAGCGATCGACTTGCATGGAGCAAAGACAAACGGGAGATAGAGCGAAAACTTATGGAGGTAAACATACATCATGACAAAAAGTTAAAACAGTAGATAACATTAAGACCTTTACAAGAAGTTAAAACAGTAGATAACATTAAGACCTTGACAAGATGTTAAAACAGTAGATAACATTAAGACATAAAAGTACAGATGGGATATAAATGTGTGTGACAAACAGAAGTGAAAAGTAAAACTGTTAAATGCACAATCAAAATTAACATAAGTTTCAAGTATTGTGCTTTATTGACATAGCTTAACATACAAAACAATGTGTTATAGTTGACTTCAACTATTTATTGTTTATATTATCTAACAGAAAAAAATGTATCATCCACAAAATACTTGTTCAAATTCTGCCCTTAAGAACAAAAAAACTAGACTGAGATCAGCATCAAACAAGCACAACAAAACCTAGACTGAGATCAGCAACAAACAAGCACGCAACAAAAACTAGACTGAGATCAGCAACAAACAAGCACAAAACAAAAACTAGACTGAGATCAGCAACAAACAAGCACAAAACAAAAACTAGACTGAGATCAGCAACAAACAAGCACAAAACAAAAACTAGACTGAGATCAGCAACAAACAAGCACGCAACAAAAACTAGACTGAGATCAGCAACAAACAAGCACGCAACAAAAACTAGACTGAGATCAGCAACAAACAAGCACGCAACAAAAACTAGACTGAGATCAGCAACAAACAAGCACGCAACAAAAACTAGACTGAGATCAGCAACAAACAAGCACGCAACAAAAACTAGACTGAGATCAGCAACAAACAAGCACGCAACAAAAACTAGACTGAGATCAGCAACAAACAAGCACGCAACAAAAACTAGACTGAGATCAGCAACAAACAAGCACGCAACAAAAACTAGACTGAGATCAGCAACAAACAAGCACGCAACAAAAACTAGACTGAGATCAGCAACAAACAAGCACGCAACAAAAACTAGACTGAGATCAGCAACAAACAAGCACGCAACAAAAACTAGACTGAGATCAGCAACAAACAAGCACGCAACAAAAACTAGACTGAGATCAGCAACAAACAAGCACGCAACAAAAACTAGACTGAGATCAGCAACAAACAAGCACGCAACAAAAACTAGACTGAGATCAGCAACAAACAAGCACGCAACAAAAACTAGACTGAGATCAGCAACAAACAAGCACGCAACAAAAACTAGACTGAGATCAGCAACAAACAAGCACGCAACAAAAACTAGACTGAGATCAGCAACAAACAAGCACGCAACAAAAACTAGACTGAGATCAGCAACAAACAAGCACGCAACAAAAACTAGACTGAGATCAGCAACAAACAAGCACGCAACAAAAACTAGACTGAGATCAGCAACAAACAAGCACGCAACAAAAACTAGACTGAGATCAGCAACAAACAAGCACGCAACAAAAACTAGACTGAGATCAGCAACAAACAAGCACGCAACAAAAACTAGACTGAGATCAGCAACAAACAAGCACGCAACAAAAACTAGACTGAGATCAGCAACAAACAAGCACGCAACAAAAACTAGACTGAGATCAGCAACAAACAAGCACGCAACAAAAACTAGACTGAGATCAGCAACAAACAAGCACACAACAAAAACTAGACTGAGATCAGCAACAAACAAGCATATCAAAAACTAGACTAGAGAGAAGACTGAACACACTCAGAGCCTCATGAAGACTAAACTTAGAGAGAAAAGACTAAACACACTCAGAGCCTCATGAAGACTAAGTTTAGAGAGAAAAGACTGAACACACTCAGAGCCTCATGAAGACTAAGTTTAGAGAGAAAAGACTGAACACTCTCAGAGCCTCATGAAGACTAAGTTTAGAGAGAAAAGACTAAACACACTCAGAGCCTCATGAAGACTAAGTTTAGAGAGAAAAGACTGAACACACTCAGAGCCTCATGAAGACTAAGTTTAGAGAGAAAAGACTGAACACTCTCAGAGCCTCATGAAGACTAAGTTTAGAGAGAAAAAGACTCAACACACTCAGAGCCTCATGAAGACTAAGTTTAGAGAGAAAAAGACTCAACACATTAAGAGCCTCATGAAGACTAAGTTTAGAGAGAAAAAGACTAAACACACTCAGAGTCTCATGAAGACTAAACTTAGAGAGAAAAAGACTGAACACACTCAGAGCCTCATGAAGACTAAGTTTAGAGAGAAAAGACTGAACACACTCAGAGCCTCATGAAGACAAAGCTTAGAGAGAAAAAACTGAACACACGTTTCAGAGGTACAATTGATATATTTATTGAATGAGTCAATCAAAAAGCCTTCACCTGTACCCAGAAAGGCTTCACCTGTACCCAGAAAGCCTTCACCTGTACCTAGAAAGCCTTCACCTGTACCCAGAAAGCCTTCACTTGTACCTAGAAAGCCTTCACCTGTACCCAGAAAGCCTTCACCTGTACCCAGAAAGTCTTCACCTGTACCCAGAAAGCCTTCACCTGTACCCAGAAAGTCTTCACCTGTACCCAGAAAGCCTTCACCTGTACCCAGAAAGTCTTCACTTGTACCCAGAAAGTCTTCACTTGTACCCAGAAAGTCTTCACCTGTACCCAGAAAGTCTTCACCTGTACCCAGAAAACCTTCGCCTGTACCCAGAAAACCTTCACCTGTACCCAGAAAGCCTTCACCTGTACCCAGAAAGCCTTCACCTGTACCCAGAAAGTGAGCCACAAAGAAGCAGTCATAAAAAAAACCTGGCACTTCTTCTGACTGAACTAAATTAGTGCTCCTTTTCTATAAAGGGCAGAATGTCAGACGGGCCTGCGTGCCCAATTCTTAACCCTTTTGAAATAAAGATCAATCAATCAATCAATCAATCCTCATATTCAGGTAGTTAAGACAGTTCTGTACTGCTACTTACCACTGCTACAGTTAAACCCAGACAATCATGACATCTTCTCTGTGCTGCTACCTACCACTGCTATAGTTAAACCCTAGTTAAGACAGTTCTGTACTGCTACCTACCACTGCTATAGTTAAACCCAGACAATCATGACATCTTCTCTGTGCTGCTACCTACCACTGCTATAGTTAAACCCAGACAATCATGACATCTTCTCTGTGCTGCTACCTACCACTGCTACAGTTAAACCCAGACAATCATAACATCTTCTCTGTGCTGCTACCTACCACTGCTATAGTTAAACCCAGACAATCATGACATCTTCTCTGTGCTGCTACCTACCACTGCTATAGTTAAACCCAGACAATCATGACATCTTCTCTGTGCTGCTACCTACCACTGCTATAGTTAAACCCAGACAATCATGACATCTTCTCTGTGCTGCTACCTACCACTGCTATAGTTAAACCCAGACAATCATGACATCTTCTCTGTGCTGCTACCTACCACTGCTTCAGTTAAACCCAGACAATCATGACATCTTCTCTGTGCTGCTACCTACCACTGCTTCAGTTAAACCCAGACAATCATGACATCTTCTCTGTACTGCTACCTACCACTGCTTCAGTTAAACCCAGACAATCATGACATCTTCTCTGTGCTGCTACCTACCACTGCTACAGTTAAACCCAGACAGTCATGACATCTTCTCTGTGCTGCTACCTACCACTGCTTCAGTTAAACCCTAGTTAAGACAGTTCTGTGCTGCTACCTACCACTGCTTCAGTTAAACCCAGACAATCATGACATCTTCTCTGTGCTGCTACCTACCACTGCTTCAGTTAAACCCAGACAATCATGACATCTTCTCTGTACTGCTACCTACCACTGCTATAGTTAAACCCAGACAATCATGACATCTTCTCTGTGCTGCTACCTACCACTGCTTCAGTTAAACCCAGACAATCATGACATCTTCTCTGTACTGTTACCTACCACTGCTACAGTTAAACCCTAGTTAAGACAGTTCTGTACTGCTACCTACCACTGCTTCAGTTAAACCCAGACAATCATGACATCTTCTCTGTGCTGCACCCCCACCCCCCACAACCTACAGATGAGGACTATACCTGAAGGATATCGTTGTCAACAGCCACTTTAAGCAAGATCCTGCTTTAATCAGAATTAGAAAGTGCAGCCGTCCTCACTGTGTCACCTGTCCTGTAGTCTGGGAAATAAAATTGGTTACTTTTACAAAACTGTCCTCATACTCCATAAGAAATTCACATGCAGGTCTCACAATGTAATGTATGCCACAGTATGCAGAAGTGGAGGATAACCTATACTGGAGAGACCAGTCTCATATTAGGTGACCGCATGCAGAAATATCTTTATGACATTTCCCAGCATGCTTCTAAGCCAGTCTGTAATAACTTCAATGGATCTAACCACAAAGGCAGGTCTGATTTCCTAGTAACAGCCATATAAACAAAAAGAACAAATATATCCATACTACAAGAACTTAATATTGAAGAAGGCTGGCTAGTAAAGAGGATTAAAGAGAGAAAACTTAAATATGTTGGACACATTAAACGTCATGATAATCTAGAGAAAACTGTCTTGGAAGGGTACATAATGGGAAAAAGAAAGAGAGGAAGACCAAGGTGAAGATGGCTGCAAGACATTGTTGATGATCTGCAAATGGATGCATCAACAGCAGGGCATCTTGCTTACAACTGAGATGCCTTCAGGAGTGCTGTTAGAAAAGCAAAGTTCTGCAAGGAACATGCAAATGACTGACTGACTGAGCCATACAAACAATGACAGAACCTGCCTAATGCTTGAGAACTGCTATATACAGAAAGATGGGTCACTGGAACCACATGCATTAAACTTGAAATTCAGCTTCATCTAACCTTTCCTTTCTTCATAGTCATACACCCTCCCTGCTAAGTTCTCGTCAACGTTTTCCTCACCTGCAACTGGTTTACAAACCCTCTATCCCAGCCACATTCATCTGTTCCATGCAGTCATTTCTTGTATCTGTCTCTCTCCTGCCCTCTGTCCCAGCCACATTCATCTATTCCATGCAGTCATTTCTTGTATCTGTCTCTCTCCTGCCCTCTGTCCCAGCCACATTCATCTGTTCCATGCAGTCATTTCTTGTATCTGTCTCTCTCCTGCCCTCTTTCCCAAAACTATCCTCACTCTCCAGGAGGAATTCACATGCGAGTCCCATAATGTCATATATGTCATCGTATGCAGGATGAGGGCAGAGTGTCAGACAGCCCTGCATGCCCAATTCTTAACCCTTTTGAAATAAAGATCAGTCATTTCTCCACGGTATGGTCAGTATCACGTCTGGCCACCTTTCCTTCCCCAACTCCAGAAGAAGTCAGGTACCCATTTCTACAGCTGGTTGACTGGGGTGCCTCACACAGCTAGTACTCAACCTAAATTCCTTTGAATTCAGCAGTGAATACTTTGATCAAATCAGTGGTGTCACCATGGGATGACAATGGGTCTCAGTTATGCATGTTTATTTATGGGCTTTCTGGAAGTCAAATTATGGGAAACCTACACAGGCAGACTCCCAGAATTCAATAAAATTTTTTGATGATGGCATTATAGTCACCAGCATGCCAAAGGACGAGCTAAAAAAATTCTATTGAATTCGCCAGCTCACTTAATAAGAACATAAAATTCACTTATGAAATTTCTGACAAGTCTGTCAGCTTTTTAGACATCAAAATATCTGTTGGAACAGACAATCTTGTCACCTCTGTATTTTACAAGCCCACTGACAGCCACACCTATTTACTTTACACTTCCTCTCATCCTGAAGTCTGTAAGAACTCCATCCCATACTCTCAACTCCTCTGTCTTTGCCGCATATGTCAGGATAACTTGGAGTTTATCGATCAGTCCAATAAATTATTAGAATTGTTCTGTCATCGCCACTACCCAGAAAGCGTCCTTTGGAAAGCATTTAACCATATTCAAAAAGTGAGCCACGAAGAAGCATTCAGAAAAAAACCTGTTGGCCCATCTGGCAGAGTTAAATTAGTACTTCCTTTCCACCTGCATGGTCAGATGGTTAAGAAAACTCTTTATTGCCATCTGCCACTAATCCAGCTCGACCCTGACATTCGTGACATTTTCTCTGATCCACCCCTATCTGCATATAAACAGGAACCATATCTTAAGAACATCCTCATCTACAGCCACCTGAAGCAGAACCTTACATATGTTGGCACCAGAAAATGTAACCAGCCTTACTGTGTTACCTGCCCTGTAGTCTGGGAAACGAAAATGGTCACATTTCCCAAAACTATCCTTACTCTCCATGAGGAATTCACATGCGAGTCTCACAATGTGATATATGTCATTGTATGCAAAAGATGCAGGATAACGTATAATGGTGAAACTGGTCTCAGATTAGGTGACCGCATGCAGAAATTTCTGTATGATATCATGCAGCATGCTTCAAAACCAGTCCCTAATCATTTCATTGGCCCCAACCACAGAGACAAATCTGATTTTCTGGTATCAGCCATCAAACAATGTCACATTGTTGACAAAAGCTGCCTAGCACTTGAGAACCACTACATACAGGAATATGGGACACTGGAAACACATGGTTTGAACTCGCTATTCAACTACACCTAACATCCCCCTCTTCCACAGTCATAATCCCTCTGCATTAAGTTCCACTCCTTTCTCACTTGTTACACATAGTTCAGAACCTCCTCACAGCATCACAATACAACCCCTATACCCCAGCTATAATCACCTATCCCACCTTCTCCCAGGTAGCTTACCATTGTATCACTCTCTCACCTCTCCATGTCCCCCCACTCATCCTTATTTATGACTCACCTATCACAGATCACAAGTCTCCATTTACATATTCTCTACACTCCGCTATGCACACTTCTGAACACAGCCTCTTGCAAGCCACAGCTTCTTACAAGTCACAGCTATGTGCTCCATTCATTTTATTTTATTCTATTTTATTCTAATTTTTTTCCACTCATATTTTTTACATAAAGCTGTTCCTACTTTTTCCTAGTTTATACACTTTGTTATATCCACCCTCATTTATGCACATGAAAGCTGGAAAACAACTAAAGAAATAGACAAGAAATTAGACTATTTTGAAAACACATGCCTAAGGAAAATACTTGGTATAAAGTGGAAAGAATTCAAGAACAACACAGAGATAGGACAGATGAGCAAACCTGTCTCATAGGTGATCAGAAAAAGAAGATGGACATATGTCAGTCATGTGATGAGAAGAAACAATCAGAGAATCCCCAAACAAGCTATCAAGTGGAAAACAACAGGCCAAAGAAAAAGAGGTTTACCATGTGAAACTCTGAAGAGGACATTGTTAAGAGAGGCCACTTCAGTGGGCATAACATCCCTTGGTGAGATTGAAAAACTCTCCAAAGACAAAAAATCTTGGCAAACTACCATGCAGGCCCTATGTGATGTTTAGCAGCACAGGAAGGACGTAAGATGTATACATTTTGGTATCACAGCTTTAATGTATCTTTCTGTATAGTTATATACTTATACACTAATTATTCATATTTTTCTCCACCTCTTCTCTACCACTAGCCAATCAGACTGGTATCACACCTGGTAACTCTTCATTTAAACATTCACAGTACTTCACAACATGCACTCTCAGACACACTTGGTAACTAAACATTCACAACACTCCACCACATGCACTCTCAGACACACCTGGTAACTAAACATTCACAACACTCCACCACATGCACTCTCAGACACAGCTTTCTGCAAGTCACACCCAGGTACTCCCTTTTTTCTGTTATTTTTTTCCATTCTTATTTATATCATTCATGTGAATTTTATGTGATTTTATTTTATTTTCCTATTTCTTCATCCGGTATGTTTTTCTATGATTAAGATTACGAGTGTGTGCTTGTTAATTAATAACAGTCTTCCCACATTTTATCTTAAACAGTCTAATACCTCATTTTGTAATACATCCTTCACAGTTCACATTTTCATCCATACCATTGATCTTACTGATTTTGCTCATGTGTTTCTCTTGTCCTGTGATCATCATGAAAACAGTCTGGTTCCTGCATGTGTTTTTATCATTAGAAAAACAGTCTGGTTCCTACTTGTCTTTTGATCATTCTGAAAACAGTCTGGTTCCTGTTTGTGTTTTGATCATTATGAAATTAGTCTGGTTCCTGCATGTGTTGATCATCATGAAAACAATCTGGTTCCGGTTTTTGTTTTGATCATTATGAAAACAGTCTGGGTCCTGCATGTGTTTCCCTTGTCCTGTGATCATTAGGAAGCCAATCTAGATCATGCATGTGTTTTGATCATTATGAAAACAGTCTGGTTCCTGCATGTGTTGATCATTATGAAAACATTCTGGTTCCTGCATGTTTTGATCATTATGAAAACAGTCTGGTTCCTGCTTGTGTTTTGATCATTAGGAAAACATTCTGGTTCCTGTATGTGTTTCTCTTGTCCTGTGATCATTAGGAAGCCAATCTAGATCATGCATGTGTTTTGATCATTATGAAAACAGTCTGGTTCTGGTTTTTGTTTTGATCATTATGAAAACAGTCTGGTTCCTGCATGTGTTTCTCTTGTCCTGTGATCATTAGGAAGCCAGTCTAGATCCTGCATGTGTTTTGATCATTATGAAAACAGTCCGGTTCCTGCATGTGTTGATCATTATGAAAACATTCTGGTTCCTGCATGTGTTGATCATTATGAAAACAGTCTGGTTCCTGCATGTGTTGATCATTATGAAAACAGTCTGATTCCTGCTTATGTTTTGATCATTAGGAAAATAGTTTGGTCACTTCTTGTGTTTTGATCATTACAAAAACAGTCTGGTTCCTGCTTATGTTTTTATCATTATGAAAACATTCTGGTTCCTGCATGTGTTGATCATTATGAAAACAGTCTGGTTCCTGCTTGTGTTTTGATCATTAGGAAAATAGTTTGGTTCCTGCTTATGTTTTGATCATTATGAAAACATTCTGGTTCCTGTATGTGTTTCTCTTGTCCTGTGATCATTAGGAAGACAATCTGGATCATGCATGTGTTTTGATCATTATGAAAACATTCTGGTTCCTGCTTATGTTTCCAATACAGTTCCATATATGCATCCTTCTTTTTTTTCTCTATGTAAAAGGTGTAGCAAATTGTCAACTGATATTCCTCATAAAACTATCAGTCTGTCCACCATTAATTTCATTTCCCAGGTACTTATTCTCTCATTATCTTTATATAATAGCCTTCTCCTACAAAAAGAATAGTAAAATATGGAGAAAAATAATTTTCCACCACATTAAAAAATTCCTCTTAGAGACCTAGGTAGTGGTGGTTATAGCAGTTGTTGTTATAGCAATTGTTGTTATAGCAGTTGTATAGCAGTAATGATTGCTGTTAGCTCTACCTATAGCTGTAGTAGTTGTTGCTATAGTGCTAGTAATGGCAGTTTCATTGTTGCTGCCTTCTTGTTGCTGTTATAACAACAGAACCTGCAGTAGTTGTTGTCATATGAAATGAGTTATGTTTTTAGTACCAGTTCTGTGTAGATGAAATAAGCTCTGCTCTCTCTGCAGCTAATCCGCTTGAGAGAGCTTGGGATAATGCTTACATCACAACCAAAGTGGGACAGTCTGGAGGAGAAGCCACCAGACAGACCAGAGAACACTGAACAGGTCAGTACATATGAGACTAGCAGACAGATCAGAGAACACTGAACAGGTCAGTACATGTGAGACTAGCAGACAGATCAGAGAACACTGAACAGGTCAGTACATGTGAGACTAGCAGACAGACAGGAGAACACTGAACAGGTCAGTAAATAAATGAGGACCATTGCCAAATAATCCATCAGCTCTCTCATGGTTGAAATCAGTTTTAGAGTCTGCCAAGAGACTGATGGAAAACCTGAACTTGCATCATGTTGCTGCAAAGTTTGTCTACCGGCTCATGATACTTGATTAGAAGCAGCAGCATCTCGACATATGCCTTGAGTTTTGTGGGATGGCTAACAAAGACCCAACTTTCATCTCTAGAATCATCATGGGTGATGAAATTTTGGCTTACAGGTATGATCCAAAGACAAAGAAAAACAGTCATCACAGTGGAAGAACCCACAGTCAGCAGACCAACGAAGGTAGGGCAGGTCCAGAGTGCAACTAAAAGCTTCCTCATCGCTTTTTTTTATGTCAAAGGCATTGTTCACTGAGACTTTTCTCCTCCTAACAGTAGAGTGAATTCTTTTACTGAAATGTTCTACTTTTACTGCAACATTGTACTTTTACTGTGATGTTCTACTTTTACTGTGATGTTCTACTTTTGTCTCGACATTTTACTTTTACTGTAACATTCTACTTTTACTGTGACGATCTACATTTACTGTGACAATCAACTTTTGATGTGGTGTTCTACTATTACTGTGATGTTCTACTTTTACGTGATGTTATACTTTTACTGTGACTTTCTACTTTTATTTTGACATTCTACTGTTATTATGATGTTCTATGTTTATGTGATGTTCTATTTTTACTGTGACTTTCGACTTTTGCTGTGATATTCTAAACTCACGGAACAAAGTAAGTGTGCAATGCTTTAAAAAGCACCATGAACGTGCTCAGGTGATGATTGAAATAAAATTTGGCACACATTATGTTTGATTATCTAATAACAGGTAAAATGATAACTTTCAGGCAGTCACATGTCACAAAAAAGTGAAAATAACTCACCTAATGTGGCTCACCTTCCCAAGAAAAGAATTTCAATATCGCGTGTGTCCTCCTCTGGCAGTTATCACTGCTTGACACCGCCTTCTCATCGAACCAATGACACGTTGTATCAGTTGTTGAGACATGTTATTCCATTCTTCTTGCAACTCTTGGGCTAATTCTTGGTGGTTTCCATGATGATTGTGTCATCTTCGCAACCTGCGGTCCAGTTCATCCCAAAATATAGGTGACAGGTCCGGTGAAACTGCTGGCCGTGACAAGACAGTAATCTTATGCTGTTGAAAGTGTTCCCTGACCACACGTGCGACATGTGAAGGAGCATTATCATGCTGCAGTATCACACCTTGTCAGTTAGCATCCAGAAAAGGCATTACGTGGCATGTAATGATTATGTCCCTATATCGTAAACCTGTAAGGCGGTCATTGAGGAGGGCTAAGTTTGTTCGGCCAGCATAGGAAATTCCTCCTCAAACCATTACACTTCCTCCTCTCCACCTCTAGCACACAGTTATTCGCAAAGCCTTCTTTCTTTGCCCATCATGGCCTTGCAGACAGAATATGGGCTCATCAGTGAATAGGATCCGTCTCCACTGATGACAGGGCCATGGTGCCTGCCCCAAGTTAAGCGGGTTTGTCTGTGGCGAACTGTTAGTACTGGTCTAACTGCAGGCCTATGAGGTAAGAGATTTACCTCTCTGAGCTGTTCCGCACTGTTCTGCCCGACATACGTCTTAAACCTAGAATGTTGCTGGCAGTCCATGTTGCCTGGAGAAACCTGTTACGAAGGTGCATGAGGTGGATGTAGCGGTCTTGTGCAAGGGTGGTAACTCATGGTCTACCACTTTTATGGCGGTCAGCAACGGAACCATTTTGGTTAAAAAAACTTTGAAGGCGTGATATTGTGTTTCTGTGAACATTAAATTTGTGAGATACTGCTGCTACTGTTGATCCCGCAATTAACATTCCAACAGCTATTTCTCGCTGATGTTCGTTCAATCTTGGCATGATGAAAACACTCAGACAAAACTTCACGCAGCACAGGAAAGTGGACAACACTCAGACAAAAAACTTCGTGCCAAATTTGATTTAATTTCACTCATGACAATGTGATTGGTGCGCTTGACACCACTACACACTTACTTTTTTTCCGTATGTATACTTTTATCTCGACATTCTACTTTTACTGTGATGTTGTACTTTTACTATGACATTCTACTTTTATCTTGACATTCTACTTTTACTGCGACGTTATACTTTTACTGTGACATTCAACTTTTACTGTTACGTTCTACTAGGATGTTCTACTTTTACTGTGACATTCTACTTTTACTGTGATATTATATTTTTACTGTTACGTTCTACTGTGATGTTCTTTCTTTTACTGTGAAGTTCTGCTTTTACTGCAACATTCTACTTTTACTGTGACATTCTTCTGTTACTGTTACATTCTACTTTTACTGTTACGTTCTACTGTGATGTTCTGCTTTTACTGTGAGGTTCTACTTTTACTACGACATTCTACTTTTACTGTGACGTTTCTACTGTGATGTCCTGCTTTTTCTGTGACGTTTTATCTTTACTGTGACATTTTACTTTTACTATGACATTCCACTGTGATGTCCTGCTTTTACTGCAACGTTCTAATTTTACTGTGATGTTTTACTTTTACTGTGATGTTCTACTTATATCTCGAAATTCTAATTTTACTGTGACGTTCTACTTTTACTGTGAAGTTCTACTTTACTGTGACTTTCTAGTTTTACTTTGATGTTCTACTTTTCCTCTGATGTTCTACTTTTACTGTTACATTCTACTTTTACTGTTACGTTCTACTTTTACTGTGGCATTCTACTTTTACTGTGACGTTCTACATTTACTGTCAAGTTCTACTTTTACTGTGACATTCTACTTTTACTGTGAAGTTCTACTTTTACTGTGACGTTCTGCTTTTTCTGTAATGTTCTGCTGTGATATTCTGTTTTTACCATGATATTCTACTTTTATTGTTATGTTCTACTTTTACTGTGATACTCGACATTCTGCTTTTACTGTGATTTTCTACTTTTATTATGATGTTCTACTTATATCTCAACATTTTACTTTAACTTTGATGTTCTACTTATATCTCAACATTCTATTTTTATCTTGACATTCTACTTTTACTGCGACATTGTATTTTTACTGTGACATTCTACTTTTATCTCAACATTCTATTTTTATTGTGACATTCTACTTTTGCTGTATCATTCTACATTTACTGTGATGTTTTGCTTATATCTCAACATTCCACTTTTACTGTGATATTCTGCTTTTACAGTGATTTTCTACTTTTACTGTGATGTTCTACCTACATCTCAACATTCTACTTTTACTGTGATATTCTACTTTTGCTGTGATGTTCTACTTTTACTTTGACATTCTACTTTTATCTCAACATTCTTCTTTTACTGTGATCTTTTGCTTCAATTTTCTACTTATATCTCAACATTCTAGTTTTACTGTGATATTGTACTTTTACTGTGACATTCTACTTTTATCTCAACATTCTACTTTTACTATGACATTCTACTTTTACTGTTAAGTTCTACTTTTACTGTGAAGTCCTACTTTTACTGTGACATTCTACTTTTACTGTGACATTCTACTTTTTATGTAATGTTCTGCTGTGATATTCTGTTTTTAACCATGACATTCGACTTTTGTATCAACATTCTACTTTTACTGTGACGTCCTCCTTTTGCTGTGACGTACTTTTATCTTGACATTCTGCTTTTACTGTTATGTTCTACTTTTACTGTGATACTCGACATTCTGCTTTTACTGTGATTTTCTACTTTTATTGTGATGTTCTACCTATATCTCAACGTTCTACTTTAACTGTGATATTCTATTTTTACTGTGACATTCTACTTTTATCTCAATATTCTACTTTTACTGTGACATTCTTCTTTTTCTGTGATGTTTTACTTATATCTCAACATTCCACTTTTACTGTGATATTCTACTTTTACTGTGATTTTCTACTTTTACTGTGATGTTCTACTTATATCTCAACATTCTATTTTTACTATAATATTCTACTTTTGCTGTGGTGTTCTACTTTTACTGTGACATTCTATTTTTATCTCAACATTCTACTTTTACTGCGACATTCTAAGGTGGTAGAGAGAAGATATAGAAGTAAATGCTGGAAAATCACCAAAACTATAGAAAACAAGCTGAATTCTTTCCAGACTAAATGTTTATGAAGAATAAGAAATATGTTTTGGCCAAACACCATAAGAAATAACATGTTGTTGGCAGAAATGCAGATGAAGCCACTGACAGCAATTATTGAAGAAAGATGCTGGCAATATGCTCTGGATGACTGATGACTTACTACTAAAAACTGCACTAAGATGGACACCACGGGAAAACAGAAGTAAGGGTAGACCAAAGGAGACATTGAGAAGAACAAAAGAGAGGATGCTGAGCAATAGAGAGGGCTTTGTGGGCAAGAGTGAAAAAAAGGCAACAGACAGATATTTGGGGAAAACCCTTGCAGAAGCCCCATGTGCCTTGAGCACTTAGGATTCAGAGAGAGAAGATGAGTGATGAAAAAAGATTGGAACTGTGATGCAGCCACAACTGGCTATTGTATCACAGCAATATGCCCATTCACACTTTCCAATACCACCTCATATAACATGATGTGAACAGAAATCTTTTCACCATGTCACAGAGTTATTGGCAAATGTAATAATGGAGATATTTTCTGTGCCACAGAGATATGGGTTAATAGATGTTTGAATAATTGAAAGCTTCATTTAGTTTTTGTTGGAAATTTTCTCTCATTTACTGAACTTTCCAAGGCTAATGAGTAACAGTTTGTATTTGAATAACAAATGCATGCTGATACTCTGAATGTATTAAAGAAAGAAGTTATAGCAAGTGCAGTAAGAAATATATTAAAGAGAGAAATTTGTCAGAATCTGTAATCCACAAGAAAACAGAAAGATTAAAAAAGGAAGAAAAGCTGAAATTAAGATGAAGAAAAAAAACTTCCATCAGTTCTTCCTGATATTGTTTTATTGTTCTTGTCTTCCTCAGAGCATGATAGACTATGTGAAGGAGGTGAGTATTTCTTTCATTCTTTCACACAATAAGCATCTTTCTCATCTTTATTTTCTGCTTAGCCATGTTAGTTCTCAGACTGCGAGGAAGGTTGCCTTCCTTAGAGCATGGGAGACAATTTCAGAAAATATAACATACCTTCATCTACACACTTGTGTGCATCTTCATCTACACACCTGTGTGAAAGTGTTCAACACCTGTTACTGGAAGATGCTTCATGACATTGCCTTGAGAAGAAAGTTTTGTATGGAAGGTTGCAGAGAAAATATATTGCTTAGAAAAACAAAAAGAGCTGTCATTGTTGAATTTTAAGTTGTTTTTTTTAACAGAAAACTAAACTTGAGTGACTAAACTCTATAACAACAATGTTGTATGGCATGTGGTACAAAATTAATGCCAATGTTTGTCTGAAACATGACACAAAATTAGAGAAGAAAAAAATGCTTGTCTGACACAAGACACAAAATTAGAGAAAGGCAACGTTTATCTGGCATGAAACAAACAAAACAACAAAAATTAGGTACTAACAATGACAGTGAACAGAAGAGATAAAAAAAGTAATAGCATTCATTGGCTTTCTTCTTCTCTATTGTGTTTTATAAGAACCTTTTGTAAATCTGGATAAGATAGTAAACTACTGTAATTTGACAACAATTTGACACAGTTCCATTTCTCCTAAATATAACTGAATCACCATGAAACATCAATCAGGGAACAATTTCT
The DNA here is from genome assembly GCA_009760885.1 of Achatina immaculata. Classification (NCBI taxonomy): domain Eukaryota; kingdom Metazoa; phylum Mollusca; class Gastropoda; order Stylommatophora; family Achatinidae; genus Lissachatina; species Lissachatina immaculata. The sequence goes on along the minus strand of CM019701.1, from coordinate 17,467,332 downwards.
AATTCTCATGAGCAGTCAGAGAACAGTTTCTAATTCTCATGAGCAATCAGGGAACAGTTTTCTAGCTCTTCTGAGTAATTATGGAATAGTTATAGGCTCTCATGGCTGTCAGCATCATGTTCAATCATAGAGTGATATTGGTTTAAGCAAGTGCAAGTTTGATGTGTTTTCTGGGTAAATATCCTGTCTTTTGTTGTCTTGTCACCTCCAGGCTGTTTTACAAGTAAGTCAAGCAGCGGATGATCTTACCGTTCTAACTAATCCTGTACAAGAGGAAGAAGACATTAAAAGGTGAGTGCTTTTTTTTTCTTGGTGAATTGAGCATTGTGAGAAAAGAGTAGTTGGACAGACAGACAATGAGTTATGGAATGATCACTAGATGGATGGCAAATGGATAGTAAATTTTTGTAGTGATTTTATGGATAGTGGGTTAGTGTTGTGATAGTTGGATAGTAAATTTTTGTAGTGATTTTATAGATAGTGGATTAGTGTTGTAATAGTTGGATAGTAAATTTTTGTAGTGATTTTATAGATAGTGGATTAGTGTTGTAATAGTTGGATAGTAAATTATTGGAGTGTTAGATGATCAGCAAATTAGAGTGACAGATGGATAGTGAATTAGTGAAGTGACATATGGATAGTGAATTAGTGAAGTGACATATGGATAGTGAATTAGTGAAGTGACAGATGGATAGTGAATTAGTGAAGTGATAGATGAATAAACACATTAGTGCATTTATAGATGGATGATTGAGATAATGCAGTGATGGATGCATGGATATATTAGTGGAGTGGTGGGCGACTGGACATATTAGCATATTGGTAGATGAATAAATTAATGGATAGAGTTAAATTAATGATTTCACATACATATTCATAGATTCACTGATCAATAGATAAATCTGTGTGTGCATGTAAGTATGTATCTTTGTGTGTATATATGTATGTATGTAAACAGTATACAACAGACAGATGAAAAAAAATAATGGATTGATGTGTGACTTTATATTTTGATATATAGATATAAATTAATAGATTTCTAGATGTACAGATAAATTATTGTAGAGATAAAAGGGATGGTGGCTGCAGTAAAACTGGTTCAAATAATAAAGGTAAATAGGGGTGTATGGTGCAGTTTTACAAGGTGGCAGAGGGAGTGAGTAAAAAGAGAAGAAAACGAATAGAAAGTATGAAAGTAAGATGAGAATATATAAATGAAAAACATACAACATTCAATATTTTGGCCTGAGCCTTTTTCAAGGATTACATACACAAACAAAATGACATATAACTTATCTTAGTGACATCCTCCTAAATAGGAAACAGCACAAGAATGCGGTTCCCTTTGACTAGGCATAGGGACCACAGGGGGCCACAAAGGAAACCAGAAGAAGCCAATAGGGAATAGGAGGCGGGGAAAAGGAGAGACAGAAGGACAATAAACACCTGTAGTGCAGGTGTCAAGAGAGGAGCGGAGGAGAAGAAGGGGAAGCGGAGAGATAATGGAAGAAGAACTAGGAATGAACAGAAGGAGCCATAAACACATGTAGTACACTAGAGATGCAATTCGTAGTAGGGTAGGGAAGCAGGGAGATAATAAAAATGGTGAATAAGACCAGACTTTGAGGGGCAATAAACACCTATAAGCTGCCAGAAAGAGTGGCGGTGGGAAGCTAGGAGAAAGAAACAACAAAGTAGAGTGTAAGTCACAGAAAAAAAGTGAAAAACTAAAAGAGTTAAAGGAAGCTAAAGACATTGTTAATTCCAGCTGAGTGGAGACAGCCAGCCTGGAAAATAAGGCGCTTTTCCATGATCCTTCGAGATGATAGCAGGCTGGCTGTCTCCACCAAGCTGAAATTAATAATGTCTTCAGATTCTTTAGCTTTCCAATTTTTTCTGTGACTTACACTCTACTTTCTTGTTTCTTTCTCCTAGCTTCCCACCGCCATCTTCTCTGGCGGCTTATAGATGCTTATTGCCCCTCCAGGTCTGGTCCTATTCGCCAGTTTTATTATCTCCCTGCTTCCCTCGTCCTACTACGACTTGCTTCTCTAGTGTACTACGTGTGTTTATGGCACCTTCTGTTCATTCCTGGTTCTTCTTTCATTATCTCTCCGCTTCCCCTTCTTCTCCCCCCCCCCCCCCGACATCTGCGCTACAGGTGTCTATTGCCCTTCCATCTCTCCTTTTCCCCGCCTCCTATTCCCTATTGGCTTCTTCTGGTTTCCTTTGTGGCCCCCTGTGGTCTCTATGCCTAGTCAAAGGGAACCATATTCTTGTGCTGTTTCCTATTCAGGAGGATGCCACTAAGACACGTTATATGTTGTTTTGTGTATGTAATCCTCGAAAAAGGCTCATGTCGAAATATTGAATGTTGTATGCTTTTCATGGTTTGTTATTGGATTGATATTTAGATATAAATTAATAAATTGCTAAATGTACGGATAAATTATTGTATTGATAAACAAAGGGAAGAATTAGTGAAGTGACAGAATAGTGTAATTTGTGAGTTCAGAGTTTCATAAATGTGAAAGAAATTCACTGATTAATTGCTGTGTTATCTGTTTTGTTATAAGTTAACATCTCTGAAATGTGCCTGTGTTCATTATTATTATTATTATTATTATTATTATTATTATTGGTTACAATCTCCAGTTCAGAGGTGGATCTACTGAAAGATGAATTTTCTTGCTTGCACCAAGAGACTAATGATGCTGCCATTGTCGCAGATGTAGCTACAAGCAGCATGATGATGATGACAAAAAGAGTTCAGGAAGAGTCCTCAGGAATCTCTCACAAATTCTCTGACAACACAGGAATTAGGAACATTCCCAGCCCTCCCCACTCCGTAGCTATTGCAGAAACGCTTACAACTTCACATGATCGCACCCTCTTGACTTCCCCACAAGGCAGTGTAGGCTTACCTACAAGTAGAACACAACCTTCATTTCCAACAGGTCAGAGTTCAATACCTGTAACCATGCGCCCACTAGTCTCCACATCCAGGCATTATGATTGCTCACCTTCCTACACTTCAGGAACTCGTAGTGCAACCTCATCACGTGCAACAACACCGGAGGCATTAGAACACACCCAAGCATCTTCCGGCACCAGTTCTGGGAGCAGATTTGGTTTTCTAGAACCTCCTGTCATTTCCCATCACAAGGTGTCCCAGGCTCAAGACCAGGGGCATCAGTCTGTTGTGGCATCTGGACACTCATCCATGGAAAAAGTCTCACCAAAACGACCAGCTGCGTTTATAAAAAGTCTGTCCATGGATAGTGCCTCTATTATTGACAGCCGGATATCAGATGAATCTGCACCACCTCGAATGACAAGCATATCTGCCAACACTACACCAGTACAGCCAGTGACGACCGCTGATGTAATATCATCATTTGCTAGGCCAGGTTTAATGGTGAAAGCTTCTGACCATCTACATCCTGGCTCAAGTAATGTTTTGTCAAGAGTGTCTGCAACTTCGCAGAGCATGGATAAGCTGTCACCTCGTACAGCCAGAAGAAAATTCTTTGAAGACTACCCAACATCCTCCTCATCGTTTAATCCAATTGGCTATCTGTCGTGGCCTGACAGAAGAAGCGTATCTCCTGCGCTGCATGTCAGACAAACATCATTTCCTGGTCCAGAAGAAGTGCAACGAGAGGCAGAGGAAGAGCATGACTTAGTGAGCTCGAGACTGGAATCATGGGAAAAGCACCCAACCATGAAAAGCTCAACATCATGGGATGAGCAGATGCATCGCAAAGACGCTACTTCTGTAGAACGGATTCCTGTGGCTTCTTTGTCAGCATCTTTGCCACGCACACATCAAGCTGGGGAAAAATCGGGAACTGCAAAAGAAAAACGGAGACTGTTCAAAAGAGCAACAAGTTTAGATTCGCCCATTGGCTCGTCTATAGCCAAGGTGGGAGTGGCAGCTATGCCCCCTGGGGCACCGACTGGTTTTACACCTTCAGAGCTTTTCGCTGCTGTTAAAGGAAAACTCAAACCTGCTTTCAAAAAAAAGCAAACAGACTCTGCACTGAAAGGTAAAGACCCCCGCTCGCCATCACCACTTTTCATACAGACAGAAGTTCCTGACATCCATTTCGCAAGTCATGGAACAACGTCACTTCCTGTTCCTGTTCCACGTGTTGATGTGTCCCAGTCTCACCCACCTGACGATTCACAGGGGAGTGAATTTGTTGGAGATGTGAGTATTTGTGAGAGAGTTGTCCCAGCAACTGGTAACAGTATTAAAGTTGTAGTACTTGTTTCAGTCACACGACTTTACTCACAAGTTGAGCTGATGAAAAGAGATTGAGATCTTTGAAATCTTATGACCACTCTCATTTCTTCTGGCTTAGTACTGCCTCATTTCTTCTTATCTTTATTTGTTCTGTGTTGATCATCTTGTCCAGGCAGTATTCCTGTCTTCTTTGGCTTCTCATAATTTTACATTTCTGCCATTTCTTTTCACAATTATTTTGTGACATTTACGTTGTTACACATTTGCACCACAGTAGATCTGTAGGTTACTCTATCTGCCCCTATAACAGGCTATCAGGTGTCCATTATCCTGATTTGTCCAACAGCCTGTATTTTCTACCTAAGGTTTTTCTTTTTTGTTATTTTCTTTTTTTTTTTTTTTTGGTCTGTCATTTGGCCTAAATATTTAGTCTGATTCTTTATATTTTTATCATTTCTTTTGCCAATCTCAGTTATTATTATAGTCCCACAAATAGGATCAGCATATTGTGAAGTCTGAAAGTGGAAAATGAGGACACCCCCATATTGTGATGTCTGAAAGTGGAAAATGACAACTGCTACATATTGTAAAACCCAAAAATGGGGACTCCCACTAATTGTGAAACCTCATTATGGTGACTTCCACATATTGTGAAACCTCATTATGGGGACTCCCACTAATTGTGAAACCTCATTATGGTGACTTCCACATATTGTGAAACCTCATGACTCCCACATATTGTGAAATGTCAAAATGAGGACATCCCCTTATAACTCAAAAATGAGAACACCCCTATATTGTGAACCCCCAAAATGAGTGCACTTCTATACAGTGAAATTCAAAAGTGAAGACAACCCTATATTGTGAACCCCCAAAATGAGTGCACTTCTATACAGTGAAATTCAAAAGTGAAGACAACCCTATATTGTGAACCCCCAAAATGAGTGCACTTCTATACAGTGAAATTCAAAAGTGAAGACAACCCTATATTGTGAACCCCCAAAATGAGTGCACTTCTATACAGTGAAATTCAAAAGTGAAGACAACCCTATATTGTGAACCCCCAAAATGAGTGCACTTCTATACAGTGAAATTCAAAAGTGAAGACAACCCTATATTGTGAACCCCCAAAATGAGTGCACTTCTATACAGTGAAATTCAAAAGTGAAGACAACCCTATATTGTGAACCCCCAAAATGAGTGCACTTCTATACAGTGAAATTCAAAAGTGAAGACAACCCTATATCGTGAACCCACAAAATGAGTACACTTCTATACAGTGAAATTCAAAAGTGAAGACAACCCTATATTGTGAACCCACAAAATGAGTACACTTCTATACAGTGAAATTCAAAAGTGAAGACAACCCTATATTGTGAACCCCCAAAATGAGTACACTTCTATACAGTGAAATTCAAAAGTGAAGACAACCCTATATTGTGAACCCACAAAATGAGTACACTTCTATACAGTGAAATTCAAAAGTGAAGACAACCCTATATTGTGAACCCACAAAATGAGTACACTTCTATACAGTGAAATTCAAAAGTGAAGACAACCCTATATTGTGAACCCACAAAATGAAGACATCTCCCCCCTCCCCTCCCCCTCCTACTAACTTAGTTCCTGGAGTTGAGCATGAAGTCCTTGGGAAAGAATGTTCTAACTGCAAGAGTCACAGTAATACACTGTGATGAACCTTTACTTAAGGAAGTGTGTGACTTAGTCAATTATGTTATTTCATTTTAAATTGTGTTTTAAAAAATGCTTAGTATCAGAGAATGTGAAAATGTGTGTGAATGACCTTTGCTTTTTGTAAGTCGCGTTATTTTTCACAAGATATAATCATTTTTTGTAACAATTCATTATTATACTCATACATCAAGCAGTCACAAGATTTTTTTTGCATGTGAAGTGTTTGAAATTGAGCTAGTTTTGTAAAAAAAAAAAGATGTGGACTATCTTCCAAATCTCACTGTATTGCTCCTTACTTCTACAGTATTCAGTGAAGTTGCACCACTTTGGGATTTGAAAGTAACTTTTCAAAATATGTGGCAACAAATTTCTTCAAATTGTAGAACTGATCATAGTTTAGTCAGTTTGTAGACTTTTCTCCCCATCAAAAATATGACACTTATTTCTACATCTTCCTAGGAGATGTCTTCAAGATCAAGCTACTTAAGACACTAAGTTTCCATACATGTTTTTAAAATATATATATATATATATACAGTGCTTCCACATAAATCTACACACAGAAACTGTAGATTAAACAGAAAACACAGGACAAAAGCTAGCACTACACACTGTATGCAAATGGACTGAACATGAAAACTGCCTGCTAATGAAAATCGAAACTGGAGACATTGAGCAAAAGTGATTCTAAAAATATACTAAAATGCTTTTCAATCGCTGATGTAATTGGTTTGGCAGCCAACTTCTCAATTCTAAATTTAATGCTACACTTTTAGCAATAAATCTTTCATTTTTACCTGGGGTACTGCCAAAGTGAAGAAAAAAAAATCACTCACTGGAAAGATAAAGATATGAGATGTGAATCAGTATCACTGCACACTATAAGTGCTGTGCTGCATAGTCAGCATTGACCAGAAACTGCTGAATAGTGTCAGCATCAGCACCTAGCTAGCTGCATCATTCCTTTTCCCTCTCAACCACTGGAAATGCACACAAAACAGAAAATTCACAAAAATGAGAACACGTGGTATCCCTACCCACCCCTGCCAACATTTCTGTCTTTTTTCTGTGTGTCTGCATCTCAAGGAAATCAATTTTTTTCTGTTTACTTGTTTAGTGTCCATGTTTCTGTAATACAGAGGAATATGAAGTCAGTTGAGTTGGTGTTCTGTTTGTAAGTAAGCTTTAGATAGTCTATTTTGAAAGTGCATAGAGTGTAATCCAGAAAGTTAACATTGTTTTTAAATCATAAACCATATTGTGTTGGCTGTAGTGATATTTGTATTGATCTGCTCATTTATATTAATCCATTCATTTTCATTTGCTCAGTTTATTGTTCACTGTACCCTCCGTAGAAGATTTATTGTTCACTGTGCCCTCCGTAGAAGATTTATTGTTCACTGTGCCCTCCGTAGAAGATTTATTGTTCACTGTGCCCTCCGTAGAAGATTTATTGTTCACTGTGCCCTCCGTAGAAGATTTATTGTTCACTGTGCCCTCCGTAGAAGATTTATTGTTCACTGTGCCCTACGTAGAAGATTTATTGTTCACTGTGCCCTCCGTAGAAGATTTATTGTTCACTGTGCCCTCCGTAGAAGATTTATTGTTCACTGTGCCCTCCGTAGAAGATTTATTGTTCACTGTGCCCTCCGTAGAAGATTTATTGTTCACTGTGCCCTCCGTAGAAGATTTATTGTTCACTGTGCCCTCCGTAGAAGATTTATTGTTCACTGTGCCCTCCGTAGAAGATTTATTGTTCACTGTGCCCTCCGTAGAAGATTTATTGTTCACTGTGCCTCCGTAGAAGATTTATTGTTCACTGTGCCCTCCGTAGAAGATTTATTGTTCACTGTGCCCTCCGTAGAAGATTTATTGTTCACTGTGCCCTCCGTAGAAGATTTATTGTTCACTGTGCCCTCCGTAGAAGATTTATTGTTCACTGTGCCCTCCGTAGAAGATTTATTGTTCACTGTGCCCTCCGTAGAAGATTTATTGTTCACTGTGCCCTCCGTAGAAGATTTATTGTTCACTGTGCCCTCCGTAGAAGATTTATTGTTCACTGTGCCCTCCGTAGAAGATTTATTGTTCACTGTGCCCTACGTAGAAGATTTATTGTTCACTGTGCCCTCCGTAGAAGATTTATTGTTCACTGTGCCCTCCGTAGAAGATTTATTGTTCACTGTGCCCTCCGTAGAAGATTTATTGTTCACTGTGCCCTACGTAGAAGATTTATTGTTCACTGTGCCCTCCGTAGAAGATTTATTGTTCACTGTGCCCTCCGTAGAAGATTTATTGTTCACTGTGCCCTCCGTAGAAGATTTATTGTTCACTGTGCCCTCCGTAGAAGATTTATTGTTCACTGTGCCCTCCGTAGAAGATTTATTGTTCACTGTGCCCTCCGTAGAAGATTTATTGTTCACTGTGCCCTCCGTAGAAGATTTATTGTTCACTGTGCCCTCCGTAGAAGATTTATTGTTCACTGTGCCCTCCGTAGAAGATTTATTGTTCACTGTGCCCTACGTAGAAGATTTATTGTTCACTGTGCCCTCCGTAGAAGATTTATTGTTCACTGTGCCCTCCGTAGAAGATTTATTGTTCACTGTGCCCTCCGTAGAAGATTTATTGTTCACTGTGCCCTCCGTAGAAGATTTATTGTTCACTGTGCCCTCCGTAGAAGATTTATTGTTCACTGTGCCCTCCGTAGAAGATTTATTGTTCACTGTGCCCTACGTAGAAGATTTATTGTTCACTGTGCCCTCCGTAGAAGATTTATTGTTCACTGTGCCCTCCGTAGAAGACTTATTGTTCACTGTGCCCTACGTAGAAGACTTATTGTTCACTGTGCCCTCCGTAGAAGATTTATTGTTCACTGTGCCCTCCGTAGAAGACTTATTGTTCACTGTGCCCTCCGTAAAAGATTTATTGTTCACTGTGCCCTCCGTAGAAGACTTATTGTTCACTGTGCCCTCCGTAGAAGATTTATTGTTCACTGTGCCCTCCGTAGAAGATTTATTGTTCACTGTGCCCTCCGTAGAAGATTTATTGTTCACTGTGCCCTCCGTAGAAGATTTATTGTTCACTGTGCCCTCCGTAGAAGATTTATTGTTCACTGTGCCCTCCGTAGAAGATTTATTGTTCACTGTGCCCTCCGTAGAAGATTTATTGTTCACTGTGCCCTCCGTAGAAGATTTATTGTTCACTGTGCCCTCCGTAGAAGATTTATTGTTCACTGTGCCCTCCGTAGAAGATTTATTGTTCACTGTGCCCTCCGTAGAAGATTTATTGTTCACTGTGCCCTACGTAGAAGACTTATTGTTCACTGTGCCCTACGTAGAAGATTTATTGTTCACTGTGCCCTACGTAGAAGATTTATTGTTCACGGTGCCCTACGTAGAAGATTTATTGTTCACTGTGCCCTCCGTAGAAGATTTATTGTTCACTGTGCCCTCCGTAGAAGATTTATTGTTCACGGTGCCCTCCGTAGAAGATTTATTGTTCACTTTACCCTACGTAGAAGATTTATTGTTCACTGTGCCCTACGTAGAAGATTTATTGTTCACTGTGCCCTACGTAGAAGATTTATTGTTCACTGTGCCCTACGTAGAAGATTTATTGTTCACTGTACCCTCCGTAGAAGATTTATTGTTCACTGTGCCCTACGTAGAAGATTTATTGTTCACTGTACCCTCCGTAGAAGATTTATTGTTCACTGTACCCTACGTTAATCATCCCTTGATGAATTTGAAAAACTCGCCAAAAACAGGAAAACTTGGCAAACAACTATGCGAGCCCTCTGCCTCTCTGAACCTTAAGTGCCCAAGGCACATGGGGCTTCTGCAAGGATTTTCCACAAATGCCTGTCTTTCGCCTTTTTTTCTGCTCTTGCCCAGGTGAGCCCTCTATTGCTCAACATCCTTTCTGTTATTCTTCTCCATTTCTTTTTTGGTCTACCTTTACTTCTGTTCCCCTGTGGTGTCCATCTTAGTGCTATTTTTGGTAGTGAGTTGTCAGTCATTCGGAGCACATGTCCCAACCATCGCCAGCGTCTTTCCTCAATAATTGTTGTCAGTGGCTTCATCTGCATTTCTGCCAACAACATGTTATTTCTTATTGTGTTTGGCCAAAATATTTGTCTAATTCTTTGTAAACATTTAGTCTGGAAAGAATTCAACTTGTTTTCTATGGTTTTGGTGATTTTCCAGCATTCACTTCCATAGAGTAGTACACTTAGAACATTACTCTTAAATATCCAGATTTTCATATTTATGCTTAGTTTCTGTAATTTTCCATATAGTCTGCAGCATTGCAAAAGCCTGGTTTGCTCTAGTAAGTCTGCTGTTGATTTCCTCTGTGCTGTCTCTATTTTCTACTACTCTACTGCCAAGGTATACAAATTCATTGACCTCCTCCACTAACTTGCTATCTACTCTGAGTACATTTCTGTTGTTCACATTTTGCTTCATTAACTTTGTCTTTCCTACGTTGATCTTTAGTCCTATGTTGTTTGCATTCTGAGTTAGCTTGTTTATTTTATCTTGCATATGTTTGTGGCTTCTTGATAGTAGACAAATGTCGTTGGCAAAGTCAAGGTCCTCCAGCACTGTGTCAAGAGTCCATTGTAATCCTCTGCATTTGTATGATGTTGCCTCCTTCATTAACCAGTCTACTGCCAAGATAAATAATGTTGGTGATAATACACATCCCTGCTTCACTCCTGTTTGTACCCTAAAGCTGCTGGAGGTATGTTCACAGATCACTTTGCTCTGAAAACCCTCATATAGGGCTTTGATTACATTCACTATCTTATGGGGGAGGCCATGCCATCTTACGATTTTCCACAGTGCATCTCTGTTGACACTGTCAAAGGCTTTCTCAAAATCTATAAACAATGCATAGTTTGTGCTATGCCACTCATTTGCCTGTTCTAATATTTGTCTAAGTACAAATATGTGGTCTATGCATGATCTTCCTTTCCTAAATCCTACCTGCTCTTTCCAAAGTTTTACCTCAAGTGCTGGTACAATTCTGTTGATGATTATTCTGCAAAATACTTTACTGGTGAATGGCATGGGAAGGATGTAAGATGTACCCTCCATAGAAGATTTATTGTTCACTATACCCTCTGTAGAAGACGTATTGTTCACTATACCCTCCGTAGAAGGCCACTAGCAGAAGGCAGTGTTTATGTTGAGAAAGGTCCAGTCTCTTTGCATTTACTTCTTCTGCCTTCAAATTTGGCCATCATCTCAAATATGAGTTATCTATATCAACATGTTTGGCCAATACAGAGATCATGAGAGTCAGATATGTAAACAGTCAATCAATAAGTGCCATGCTGTGTGGCGTAGGCAATCATTTCTCTCCACAATTCCCTGTCTTTAGACTCAATTATGAGATCCGATAGTGACTTTCTACCTAGCCACACTGACAGTCCATCCAGTAACTTCTCTCTTTGTCTTCCTCTGTCTCTTCTTCCCTCAGTTTTTCCAGTTGCCACAGTGTGTTTCAATTTTCCTCTGCTCAGAAAATGTCCTGCAAATCTCGCTTGTCTGTCTCTGATCTTTGCTGTAATTTGCCTTTTAACTCCAGCCTCCCTTAAGACTCCTTCATTGGTTTTCTTAGTTGTCCATGGTACCTTCAACATCCTTCTTATAAACCACATTTCCATGGCCTCCATTTCTCGCTGTACTCTCTTATTCATGGACCATGTTTCACATCCATAAAACATATCCATATAAACATATACTGAAAGTATAGGTGTCAGATATATAAACATATATTTGAAATGTATTTTCAGACATGTAAAGATATATTGGAAATGTAGTTGTAATATATGTAAAGATATATTGGAAATGTTGTAATATCATTCATTTATTTGCATGTCCCTTGTGGAACTTTGCCTCCCTAACAGCACTCCTGTAGGCCTCTCGGTTGTGAGCAAGATGGCCTGCTGCTGATGCATCAATTTGCAGATCATCAACGATGTCTTGCAGCCATCTTGACCTTGATCTTCCTCTCTTTCTTTTTCCCATTATGTACCCTTCCAAGATTATCATGACATTTAATGTGTCCAAAATATTTAAGTTTTCTCTCTTTAATCTTCTTTACTAGCCAGCCTTCTTCAATATTAAGTTCTTGCCATATGGATATATTTATTCTTTTTGTGTCCATGATATTTGAAGAACTCTTCTGTAGCATTTACATTCAAAGGCATTTATGCGTTTCTCAGCTGTTTTGTTAAGTGTCCAGGTCTCACAGGCATATGTTGCAATGGGAAAGATGCATATTCTTAAAAATCTTATTTTTGTAGCTCTGTCTGTTCCTCTCCACAGATTCTTTAGTTGTTTTACTTTCTGAATAGCGATAGATGCCCTCCTTTTAATTTCCCTCATCGTATCTCCATTATTAGTTAGCAGTTATCCAAGATATTCAAAACTCTCCACTTCTTCCAGTTTTTCCTCAAATAATACATATTTCAGCTGCCTTGTTTGTTTTGTCAGTTGTCATCGATTTAGTTTTCTTCCCATTAAGATAGAGGTTTTGCTCTTCGCTGTTCTTACGGACTGACATAATTAGTTTTTCCATTCCTTTTTGTGTTGTGGACAGTAATACTTTGTCATCAGCATATCTAATCTCTGATATTTCATAACCTCCAATTGTTATGGCATCGTAATATTCTTTGTCTACATCTTCTCTAACACTCGTTATATTTTCCGTATACAAGTTAAATAAGTAAGGTGACAATATGCACCCCTGATGGACCCCTTGTTTTATGTCAAACCAAGTTGTTGTTTCACCATTTATTCTTACTGCTGCCTGTTGGTCTAGATACAGAAGTGATGTTAATTGTATCAAATGGTTGGAAATCCCATTTTTTCCATTATTTCCCAAAGTTTCTGATGTTGTACACAATCAAATGCCTTTGAGTAGTCTATAAAGGATAAATAAAGATTAGTTGTAATATATGTAAGCATATTTGGACATACAGTTGTTGAATTTATGAACCTGAAAACCTTAGAAAGATCAATTATGTAGCTGTTATGTTGACATAAATGATGGAATGATATGTCATGTTCTCAAGATAGTGGAAGTATGTTATGTGACATACATGATATTTTAATGCTGATATTTCCTTCTGTCTGCTCCTCTTTCTCCAGCAGGCTGAGGAAAGGGCGCGTGATTCACACAGAACTGACATCCCAAGGGGCAAGTGGCGATCTAAATCAGCAGACAGGGCCCATGCAACTCTGGTTGTCCACGGTGATGTCATCCGAGCCCAGCCTGGGGTCTGGCAGTTCAATGAGACTGCTGTTTGATGACACTGACATTACTGATGTCATATACATACTGATTTTGTCGTCCATTGCGAAGACATTTTAGTTTAATGACTTGACTTTCAAGTTTCCAGAAAAAAAGTTTAAGAAAAAGAAACTACAGAACATAAGTTTTCTAACAGAAAAAAAAAGGCAATGTCAGTATTAGATCTCACTGGTTTAACACTTCATGTTTCTGTGACAAATTTAAAATAATTTTATCAAATTTCAAGTTTATGCACTAAATTTAACATTGTTTTATAAAATGCCTTGTTTTACTTTCACAAATTTAACATAATTTTATCCAAATCCCAAGTTTATTGTAACAAATATAGCATGGTTTTATGAAAAACCCAAGTTTCCTGTAACAAATATAGCATGGTTTTATGAAAATCCCAAGTTTCTAGTAACAAATATACCATATTTTGATGAAAATCCCAAGTTTATTGTAACAAATATAGCATAGTTGATGAAAATCCCAAGTTTCTTTAGCTCAGCCATCAACATGTTTCAAATGTTTTGTGGACAAAGTGTGTTCTAAGTTTGTGGTCCAATATGTGCAATGATTCATCAGCTGACAAGTAACAGTAACGAGATATTTCAGTCCACTGCTGCTGTGATCTTGTTACGCAGCTGGAGTTTCATAAACTGACTTCTGACATTTGTCACTTCAGATATTGCTGCGTTTATCTTCCAGCATTTCATGGTTTTTGGTTAAATGTGTAGAGACCGTACACAAAATAACACATCACCTCGCAGCAATGGAACTGACTTAAGTCACAATCAACTTTACAAACCAGGTTGACCTTTGCTATATTCTCTAGAAGCAAATTGTGTTTGTGGCAGAGAAATAATGGTCAACATCTGATGGCTGGAAAATGTACTGTTTTCTGTTTGTTAACAAACTACAGCCACTGACTGGTATCTAGACAGTGAGTTGGTGTGCCTTATATTTGTTAAAAAACTACAGCCACTGACTGGTAGCTAGACAGTGAGTTGATGTGCCTTATATTTGTTAACAGATTACAGCCACTGACTGGTAGCTAGACAGTGAGTTGATGTGCCTTATATTTGTTAACAAATTACAGCCACTGACTGGTAGCTAGACAGTGAGCTTATCAAATTACCTGGCTTATTCCACACAATTTTCAGTTAGTGATTTTTTTACTTTAGTGTTGCAAACAAACGTAATCACTAAATGCAACAACATCTGTCACAAAATACAACAGTGAGTCATAATATACAACAAAGTCTATCACAAATACAACAGTAAGTCATAAAAAAACAAGGTCCATCACAAAATACAACAGTGAGTCATAAAAAAACAAGGTCCATCACAAAATACAACAGTAAGTCATAAAAAAACAAGGTCCATCACAAAATACAACAGTGAGTCATAAAAAAACAAGGTCCATCACAAAATACAACAGTAAGTCATAAAAAAACAAGGTCCATCACAAAATACAACAGTGAGTCATAAAAAAACAAGGTCCATCACAAAATACAACAGTAAGTCATAATATACAACAAAGTCCATCACAAATACAACAATAAGTCATAAAAAAACAAGGTCCATCACAAAATACAATGGTGGCAGTCACATAATTTTCTCAACTATGAGATGATGGCTGGGCAGATAAAATGCAGATATGGAATGATTATTTTACACAAGCTGTTGTTGATTATTGTTTTTTGTTGTTGTTCTTGGTTGTTGTGTGAAGAGAGTGACAAACATCCAAGCTGATGGTCTTTTCCTAACCTCAGGCTAAGTGTTATGGTTTCCTTCATTGCTTCAAGAGAGACAACCCAACAGTTTCTAACAGTGGGTCTTGTTCTTTCACTGAATTTTTTTTGGGTTTTCTTTACATTTTTTTTTTATTCACACACATGGTCTTAATGCATTTTTTTCCTATAATTCCATCTTCCACTCACATATTTGCTGTCCAGACACACACACACAGGCAAAATGTTTCTCATTTTCTACATTTACTTATTACTGTTATTATTGCTGTTATTGTTTTTTTTAATTATAATTTTATGTTTCTTTTATATTTCTTCCTTTATTTTATCCCCAACAGAAATCCTCCTCAACTTTTCATTCTTCATCTGCCCTCTATTGTTTCCTTTTCTTCTCTCTTGTAATCTTCTTCAGAAGACACATCTTGAATTTTTGGAAGATTTTCTTTCTCCAGAATCATGAGCATCCTACATCAACATATCTTGTCAGTGTCTTTCATCAACATATCTTGTCAGTGTCCTTCATCAACATATCTCGTGAGTGTCCTTCATCAACATATCTTGTCAGTGTCCTTCATCAACATATCTTGTCAGTGTCCTTCATCATATCGTGGACACAAAAAAGAACAAATATATCTATACTACAAGAGCTTAATATTGAAGAAGGCTGGCTAGTAAAGAGGATTAAAGAGAGAAAACTTAAATATTTTGGCCACATTAAACGTCATGATAATTTAGAGAAGACCGTATTGGAAGGATACATAATGGGAAAAAGAAAAAGAGGAAGACCGAAACGAAGATGGCTGCAAGACATCGTTGATGATCTGGAAATGGATGCAGCAGCAGCAGGCCATCTTGCTCACAATCGAGAGGCCTACAGGAGTGCTGTTTGGGAGGCAAAGTTCCGCAAGGGACAAGCAAAGGAATGAATGAATGTCCTTCATCAACATATCTTGTCAGTGTCCTTCATCAACATATCTCGTGAGTGTCCTTCATCAACATATCTTGTCAGTGTCCTTCACCAACATATCTTGTCAGTGCCATTCATCAACATATCTTGTCAGTGCCATTCATCAACATATCTTGTGAGTGTCCTTCATCAACATATCTTGTGAGTGTCCTTCATCAACATGTCTTGTCAGTGCCATTCATCAACATATCTTGTCAGTGCCCTTCATCAGCATATCTTGTCAGTGTCCTTCATCAACATATCTTGTCAGTGTCCTTCATCAACATATCTTGTCAGTGTCCTTCATCAACATATCTTGTCAGTGCCCTTCATCAACATATCTTGTCAGTGCCATTCATCAACATATCTTGTCAGTGTCCTTCATCAACATATCTTGCCCTTTATCAACATATCTTGTCAGTACCATTTAAAGGCATTTCTGTGTTTCTCAGCTGTTAAGTTATGATATTGTTACACATGACAAATATCAAATGATATATAAAATACATGTCCAAGTATCAGTTGTCTGTGGCTACAGTTGAAACCCAGATCTTGTCAAACTTTACATAATTGTATACAGAAAATGTATTTGCCTGGAGATCCAAGGCACCTGTAAATTAATTAGAGCATGATTTGTAGTAAAGTAATCAACAGTAAGGATATTATCTTACATAAGCTGTTCATGTTTTTGTTGTTGCTATCATCAGACCACAACAATGTTTCTCCAAAAGTTCTGTGTGTCAACATCCAACAGCATTATTGATTATAGAGAATTTTTGTGCTAGCATTATTTTTTATAGAGAAATTATATGCTAGCATTATTTTTATAGAGTAATTTTATACTAGCATTATTGATTATAGAGAAATGTGCTAGCATTAGTGATTATAGAGAAATTATGTGCTATCACTATTTTTAACATTTGTTTTTCTTGGACCTATTCATACTAACAACTTCATTTTTGTTGACTTTTCAAGTTTACAGAGATTATTACGTCTAGGAAAACTGCTGTCAAACACTTTTTCTGAATGAAATTTTGAAATAATGGGTTGGGCGTTTGAGGGGGAACATTTATTTTTAATGGTTATTTCCCTTGCAGTGAATGTCTGGGCAGAGTTGAAAGCTAATACTGATCCCACCGAGCTCATGCATGCCTCGTTCTGGCTGATTTTTGCCAACATTTTTGTTAAATCACTTAAAGAATGTGTTAATTAATCGTAAGATTATATAACTACTAAAAATAAGAGGCTAAAATGGTTTGTATAACGAAAGATTTTCCTATGAAAATCTGGCGTCCATGCATGATTTCGTTCTCGCAGTCATAACCGGCGCTGCTCGCAAATCATGACATGTTCTTATAAGATGGCTATTTTGACATTGATGTTGTTATAGGATGGTTATTTTAAAATTTCTAGCGAGGAAAAGAACGTGTCAGTTATATTTTTTTTCCTTCTTATTTGTAATGTTTTTCACTTTCATAATGTTCAAAGTCGGCGGTTTCCAACCTTTTTTTTTTTTTTATCGCGACCTAAAACCTGCATTAAGTTCATGACCAGGACCTGTGAGAAAGATTTTAAAGAATATTGAAATTGAAGGAAAATTAACAAACAGTACTTCAGTGCTTTGACAGTGACCTGACCCTGTCAATAGTCTTCTCCTACAGTTGTCAGGACTTTATGAAATACTCACAAATGTGTGTATGGGAGGGGGGATGTTTAAATATGTCACTGACTGGCGGAGGGTGTGGCTGGTTTAATGTTTATATTTACCAGTGGACTTTACAGCACTGCGCCAGAGGATTTCACTAAGATTCTGTACATTTCTTTCTTTTGATTTTTTTTTTTAATGTTCATCTTTCTTCATTGTCTGGATTGCATTTGTTTTATTTCGCTCCAAAACAACACTGGCAGAGTTGGTAGATGTTCCACGATCATGCAGATTAGTGCTCACAGTAAAATAAAAAATGGAACATTTCTGACCCAACGCATGTTTTTAAACTACTTCCTTCTAGCCACTTAAAACTGAAATTTCTACACATAATTTATTCTGGCGCATCATAGAAAGTATTCAGGAGTGAATGAGTTAAGTTTTCGTGTATTTCTCCACTTATTTGTTTCGCTAACAGTTTGGAAAACATTCTATTTTTTCTTCGGGCGGCTTGAGGAGAGAAAAGCGAAGTATCGCAAAACAATAAATTCAGCTCAACAATTCATAACAACTTCAGTGACATACAAGCGACCTGTGTCAAGCTGACACGGAACATAAAATAGGCGTTCGTGCAGGCTTGATGGCGCTGCCTTAAAAATATACCAGGAAATAGCAATGGAAGACAGGAGTCTGATAATGGAATAAAATGGGAAGATAGAGGAATACATGCAAACGTCTAATAATGGAATAATATATGAAGTCGCGGAGAACCATACTAGTCTAAGAATGGAATAATATGGGAAGACGGAGGGAGACATACATGGGTCTAATAATGGAACAATTTATGAAGACATGGAAAAACATGGCAGATGGAGGGAGACAAATAGCGTGCACATTGAGATAAACAAAAGGTGGATCCCAGTCATGAACAATCAAGATCAGACCGTCTAGTCAGAACAGTCAGCTGACGAACAAGCAAAAACAGGCTGTCTAGACAGAACAGTCAAGAACAGGCCTAGTTATAACAGTCAGTTGACGAACAAGCAAGAACAGGCTGTCTAGTCAGAACAGTCAAGAACAGGCATAGTCAGAACAGTCAGCTGACGAACAAGCAAGAACAGGCCGCCTAAACATAAGCAAACTTTCTAGACAAGAACAGACTGCCAAGACAGAAACAGGTCACACAAAGGCCAATTGACAGCCACAGCAAGAACAAACCACCAAGAAAAGAACAGATCACTAGCACAACAACAGGATAAAAAGAGAAGAACAACAAGCTACCAGCGCAAGAACAAGATAAAAGATAAGAGCAGATCAACAAACAAGAACATACCACTAAGACAGGACAAATCACCAGCAAAAGAACATACCACCAAGACAGGGCAAATCACTAGCACAAGAACATACCACCAAAACAAGACAAATCACCACAACAAGAACATACCACAAAGACACGACAAATCACCAGCACAAGAACATACCACTAACACCGGACAAATCAGCGGCACAAGAACAGGATAAAAAAGACAATAGCAGGAAATGCAAGAAAAGAGACAAGCTATAACGAAGAGAATTTGTCTACCTCTGTGCAGTATAAACATTCAAAATTACAGCATTACTGGTTCTCTGTGGCCAAGCTGCCATGGCACCATTTTTCGAAAATTTGTGAGCGCCTTTCGTTTTCTTCTTCCATGTCACGGGTTCATCTAATGTTACTGAATATATCATCATCATCTTCTTTTTCTTCTTCTTCTACGCCACATGCAGTAAAATCTGCGACTTTTCTAATTGATGTGCCAGCCAACTTGTGGATGAAAGCACGATGATATCTGTACCAGCTGATACATGTATCACTTTAGATGTTATTCCTACACTCATATAACAGCCCTCGGCGCCATCTCCCGCGTTATTCCCTCCTACTACTCGTATATTGTGGCTCGTGTTGTACCTTATAATGTGGCTCGTGTTGTACCTTATAATGTGGCTCGTGTTGTAGCACGATTTCCCACTATATTTATAAACTGATGTTTTAAAAAGTTATAAATAAATGAAAATGTAACACCTGCGTGTCAGTTTTAATGCGAATGCCTTGTATATGTATACAAAGTGTTAACATTTACTTCAGCCTTGTGTATGTATACAAAGTGTTAACATTTACTTCAGCCTTGTATATGTATACAAAGTGTTAACATTTACTTCAGCCTTGTATATGTATACAAAGTGTTAACATTTACTTCAGCCTTGTGTATGTATACAAAGTGTTAACATTTACTTCAGCCTTGTGTATGCATACAAAGTGTTAACATCTTCAGTTTTTAACATTGTGTTTTAACGCAAAATTAGTCGATGCGACAGGTAAAAAGACCACCTCATATCAATTTATAAATATTTATTTTACAAAACTCAAACTTAAGTAAACAAAACAAATCTAGAAACGACAATTTTTTAAACTAATATCTCATATCGAAAAGTTGATATTACTGCGCAGTGTCATTGCGGAAAAAGAGGCACGATAGAGGCGTCTGGGGTTCGAACATTGTTGATATTGAGCTTTTTTTTTTTAGCTCGAGATTTGTTTGTCAGGTTTTTTTTTCTTCTGTTGTCATCTTGTGACTTGGCCAGCAAATATATATTGTGCTAATGAGTTTTGTAAAAAGAAATATTTCTAGCTTCATGTGAGGTTTATCTTATCTACATCTTTATTATTGTACAACGAGTGATATGCCTTATTTTGTGTTTATTGTACTCCAGGTTTTTTTTCTTTTACTTTCCCTTCATTTGGTTCCTACATACGGCACTTGATCCCAAATGTCGTAAAATGCATTTCAGATCCACTGTGGTGTCCCCGTTTTGTTTTTTTTTTTTAGATTTTGTAAATAAAATTTTAAAAATAAACTTTTAAGAAAGTTCAGGAAGCTGTAATTGTTACTAGAATTGTAAATGTTACTAGAATTGTAATTGTTACTAGAATTGTAATTGTTACTAGAATTATCATTTTCGATCTGAACCTGCAACTGATTCGTTATGTTGTTGATGACAGTGTGAGAAAATATTCGTTTAATCAGTGGCTCTCAGTCCGTACTTTGCCGCCATCTTTAGAGGGCTTTCATTATAAAGAAATGGAATTTTATAAGAGCGACACCAGCATCACGAAGATTTCATTTCGTGTGTTCTGTATTGGTTGGAACAAAGGCAGACGAAATGAGCAAACTGCACAAGGGAAACAAATGAGGCGAAAGCTTCAGAAGTAATCTAGGTCACAAAATCCGAAAGTTGTGGACCAAATATGGTCGTGAAAGCCAGGAAAACATGAAAAGCTTAGGATTTCCTTGTCTGATTCTTGCTGTTTCTGAGGCGTTCTTTTCCCTTGGATTAAAAAAAAGGAATTATCTACTAGGTTTTTTTTAATCTTTTCTTTAAATAATGTCAAACAAGTTTTGTCAAACAAGTTTTTTAAAACATATACTATTTCATGCCAGTATCTTCCAACGTAGCGCTGCATAACAGAACGTGACAGGCAGTGCTCCTGCCCATGCAAGATTTAGAGCGAAACACAAAAGGGCAGAAATGAACAATCAAAGAATAGAGAATCAGAAAACAAGCATTAAAAAGCAGCATTACACACATGGAACGATTTGGAGAAGACGAAGCTGAATAGCTTTCAGTCAGAGACAGTCTAACAATCTCTGTCCACCACCACGGAGCACATTATCAGTCAGCTTTCTACGTTAGTGATTGGCTATCTTCGTTATCATTCAGCTTTCTAATTTAATGATTGGCTATCTTCATTATCATTCAGCTTTCTAAGTTAGTGATTGGCAATCATCGTTATCATTCAGCTTTCTAAGTTAGTGATTGGCCATCTTCGTGCTGCCTTATAAATATTGCAAGCAGGAAAAGCAAGTTTCAGTTAATTTTGGTAGATAAATCTTTTTCAGCAGCGCTTTACTGGCGCTTTTCACTTTCTAAGGCAGATACTGTGATGGTTATGAGAGACCAGTGGACGAGGATTATCACAAAAAAAACGTCACAGTCAGTCTTTCCGTCCGGACATTACCAGCGGTCGTTTGGAAAGACACATGGTCAGTCTTTCCGCCCGGACATTACCAGCGGTAGCTTGGGAAGACACACGGTCAGTCTTTCCGCCCGGACATTACCAGCGGTAGCTTGGGAAGACACACGGTCAGTCTTTCCGTCCGGACATTACCAGCGGTAGCTTGGGAAGACACACAGTCAGTCTTTCCGTCCGGACATTACCAGCGGTAGCTTGGGAAGACATCAGATCCGATCTTTCATCGCTCGTAAAACTAACTGAAATGAAATTTTCCGGCAAATGAGGAAGTCGATATTTTGGCGTGGTGTTGATATTTTCGGGAGATGTGATCTGGAAATGTTAAACATTGACGGACATTTTTCTCTAGTTATTAACAGCAAACACGATACAAGAGCGGTGAGCAGTATTATTGTGGGATACAGTCATTCGCATGTCCCTTTGAGGATATTTGCCTCCCTAACAGCACTCCTGTAGGCCTCTCGGTTTATTGTGGGATACACGAGAGAAAATATGAAACGCGGAGCGTAAGTCTGGTACAGTTTATGAGATATACAAATAAAGACATAAATTTGAGAGTGCCGACACAACAGAACAAAGATTTTACAACGTAGAACGTCTGTTCCGGTTTCAGATCGGGTGTGTAGTGTCAGTATAAGGCTAACAGAAAAAAATGACATAAAAACTTCTCATACTCCGCAGATGATGTTTCTGTTATTGCTGGCTGTATTTTGTGACACCAAAACATATTCATCAACTTCTGACAACCGCTGTAGGAAATCTCTCTCTCTCTCTCCTTCTGTCGCAGTGTCCTCCCCTTCCCTTACCCTCGTGGCGGCTGATAAAGAAGGCCAGAAATCGATGAACACAACACAAGCAGGAGAAAGAAGACTTAAATCGAGGGCACTCTCACGAAGTGTCGACCAGGACGCGAATACCGGCGCGTGGCAGGACGCGTGCCGCCACGTGCCACAGCTGACTGTGTGAGCTGCACCTGGGCTGTTACTAAAAATAGAACATGTGCATTTTCACAAGGGAAGTCTTGAAAGTGTGGTCCCAGGGACATTTTTTTGTTGTTGTCTCGGTCGTTAGTTTCAGTTCCAGACAAGCACTGTTAGAATCTTGCTTTAGACGGCCGCTTTTTTATATTAAGATGACCAGACAAGCAGATTTTGTTTTTTAACGTGTAACATTAAATTTGTGGTTATATGCTACAGCATTAAATACAGCCAATGTCTGGACAACCTGGTTATGTTGGCAAGATGGCCATATCTGTAAGCATAGCGGATACTGCAAGTCTCATTTCTTATATTCTCATTTCTTATATTCTCATTTCTTTTACATGGTCTCATACTTGTAATAAAAATAACGATTCAGGGAATGGTGTATTAAACTTAACACTTTCTGTTTTATAAAAAAAAATCAGTTTTCACGAGGTGTAGTCTGAATAATCAAATCGCATGCACTTTACCATAAATAATAAATTCTCCTAATATTTACCGCACTTAGCACCTCTCATGTTTACCGCACTTAGCACCTCTCATGTTTACTGCACTTAGCACCTCTCATAAGGTGATTTAGTAACTGTGTAAGTTGTACCGTTTGTCTTCACACTCACTGAAGAAATTTTCTCACCTGTAGTCAACATGGTAGAGATGATTATCTGCAAGAAACTAAGAAACTTTTCTCACCTGTAGTCAACATGGTAGAGATGATTATCTGCAAGAAACTAAGAAAGTTTTCTCACCTGTAGTCAACATGGTAGAGATGATTATCTGCAAGAAACTAAAAAGTTTTCTCACCTGTAGCCAACATGGTAGAGATGATTATCTGCAAGAAACTAAGAAACTTTTCTCACGTGTAGTCAACATGGTAGAGATGATTATCTGCAAGAAACTAAGAAAGTTTTCTCACCTGTAGTCAACATGGTAGAGATGATTATCTGCAAGAAACTAAGAAAGTTTTCTCACCTGTAGTCAACATGGTAGAGATGATTATCTGCAAGAAACTAAGAAAGTTTTCTCACCTGTAGCCAACATGGTAGAGATGATTACACTGCCCAACACACATTTTGGTGCCTCAAATGTTAGACCTGTTTCTGGATATATTTGACCTGCTGATTCCCAAAATTATACCTTTTCCCCTGTCAACTCTAGTTTTTGAGATACAGAACATATGCTATATATCACTCTTCACTCTGATCGCCCATAACAAATCAGGATATTTTTAATGTAATGTTTAAATGAATACGTTTTAATCATGAAAGAAACATAATTAAAAGAAAAGTCTACTACATGAACATCTACTTATTTCGTGCCAAAAGCACTCATTCGACACACAAGAAGTTCCTTTTGTAAGACTTCGGAAAGTGGGATCTACTAGTAAAATCTCGCATAAGATTCCAGCAATAGTCTGCCACCATGTGTGAGTCTCATCTTCCTTGGTATCTGTTTTATGTCTTGTTGAAATCTTTCGTCTTGCTCTTCGCTTAAGTCATCAAGATTCTCTGGAAATCGATCTAAGTAACTGTGCAGATAATGGATTTTAACTCTCATGTTGTACAGCCAAGCTTTTGAAAGAGCATATCCTCTACTAAACGTGCGTAGTTGTCTCCCTTCTTGTTGCCAAGACAGCTTTTCACTACAAGTCCAAATAAAGACCAGGCACACGATTCGATTTCGTTAATTGATACTATGAAATGTGGGCCATTTATAAATTGTCTAATCTGTGGACCATCGAAAATTCCTGCCTTCAATTTTTTCGTGGTAAGTCCAAGTAACTTATGCACTATGTATTCAATTCACGAACCGTCTTTCTTCAAAGCCTTTACAAATTGTTTCATCAGACCTATAAGGATATGTAGTGGTGGCAGTATGATTCTATTTCGTGCTACCAAAAGTTCGTTGATTACATTTTTGTCTTCCAACCACCATATATTCCCTTGGAGGTCAATCTCTTCTTGCCCAATGTTCATGTTTGGCTCTACTATCCCAAAGGCATAAAAAGCAATAATACTTTGTGTTGCCACTTTTTTTACCAAGAGGAAAATTAACAACCTTCAAGTCTACACAAATCACCCACTGATGTTCTTGGCAATTTATCCTTTCAAAGACTAAAGAGACGGCCTTGTACTGTTCTTTCATCCTGGTGGAATGACCGATTGGAATAGAACCATAATTGTTGCCGTTATTTAAAAGAACACATTTCAAACTACGTTTTGAACTGTTGATGAAAAGACACTTGGGTTATATTCTGAAAGATCAATTTTCTTCACAAGGTTTCCGGTGTCATTGTAGAATACTAAGTTGTTTTCTTCTGTAAAGAATGGCAGCAAATCCTTTTCTCTCACTCGATAAAATTTTATTTTCGTTCCAGGCTGAAGTATATTCTTTTCCTTTAGTTTGTAGGCAAGCAATTCAGAAGACTCTTTGGAAAGATTTAAGTCCCTAATCAGATCATTCAATTCATTCTGATCAAAACGATCACTATGTGAAGTTGTTTGGAATTTACTGTCACTGCCTCCACTTTGTTTACCTTGTGTGATATGAGACATGCAAGACTCATCTTCTGAGAGCTGTGCTAGTTCAGGGAAAGATGGAACGGATACAAGATCCTGGCTGATGGTAGATCAGAATAAGACTACCTGTCACGATTATTTTGATTGACGCCTATGATATTAACAGTACAAAAATAACAGTCATCGAAGTGGTTTTTCGGTTCCTTCACACGTTGGTACTCCAAGATTCAGGCAGCTTCTCTTTCCATTTGCCCACTAGCACAAATGCTCCGTACAAGTTTTGCATACAATATGACGGATTGTCTTGATCTCCAAGCTTCTTGACACAAAAATAATCTACATATGCTTTACTACAAACTCAGAAATAGGTTTCCTACTTGCTTTCAGTGTGTACTTCCCAAAAGATATAGTAAAATACTTCGGGATGATTGAAGCACCTCCATTTTGAAGCAGCTATAACCTGCATGGTGTTCAATTTGCAAATAATGAAATTATCTTATATCTTATATTTTTCCGTGCCGTTAAACGTCACATAGGGTTCGCAAAGTAGTTCGCCAATTTTTCCTGTCTTCGGCGAGTCTTTCAACCTCATCTAGGGATTTTATGCATGTTAATTTGGCCTCTCTTAACAACGTCCTCTTCATAGTTTCAAGCCTTCTGCCTCTTTTTCTTTTGGCCTGTTGTGTTCCACTTGATAGCTTGTTTTGGGATTCTCTGATCATTTCTTCTCATCAAGTGACCAACATATGTCCATCTCCTTTTCCTGATCACCCATGAGACTGGTTGTTGTTCAGTCATCTGATTAAATGAAATTATACGAGTGGGAATATACATATACATGTCTATACGATCATAACTATTATACAACGCATTTGTTTTAAACAGATCAGGTTAAGAAACCTTTGAAATACAAATTTATGTAGTCTACCAAAACCACGATTTACCATCTTAATTTTGTGCACATAATTATGTAATAAAACAGAACAAAAGCGATTTTATCATTATAGCTAAACATTTTTATCCCAGTGTGCATTATGGGAAAGGGAGTAGACGAATAGTTGTGAAACAAAGGTCACTGTACATACACAAAAAAGTAGGGTAAATTAAATACATAAATTTCCCATTCAAGTAAGACAGCTTGTTATGACATCCTTGTTCTGCAGAAGATATTTATTAAACAGCGGACTAAAATTTTATAAATTCAACCACATCTAAGAAACTAGAGCTGGCGTGGTCTATCCAGTGCAATTTTCGGAATAAGCGCCCGAAATAATCACAGGAACAGGCCTAAAAACCAAGGCATCCCAGGAACAAGCCTAAAAACCATGGCACCCCAAAGATAGGTCTAAAAACCAAGGCACCCCCAAAGATAGGTCTAAAAACCAAGGCATCAAGAATTTGTTTTTTCTTAGGCTGTGTTATCTGCCAGAAACTGAGAAACTTTTCTTACATATAACCAACATGATAGAGATGATTATCTGCCAGGAACTGAGAAACTTTTCTCATGTATAACCAACATGGTAGAGATGATTATCTGCCAGAAACTGAGAAACTTTTCTCAACTATAGCCAACACATCCGTCTGTTACTAGGAGTATCCAACATAGATCTGCTAGGGTCTTGGTCAACCCTGGTTTATCAAACTCTGTAACTTTTGTCACGTTAGAACAGCCATCTTTGCGGGCGCCATGCTGATAATGGGTTTGTGTACTCATTTATCATCCAGAAGGTCTTTGGTTCGATTCCCAACTGGGGTGTTGAATCTTTTCTCAGACTGATATAATGATCCACCCAGCTTCTAGAAATAGACATCAGAGGCTTCTCTGGCCGCCACGGTGATCCACCCATCATCTAGAAGTAAGAAGCACAGGCTTCTCTGACCGTCACGATGATCCACCCATGCTCTAGAAGTATGTAGGAAAGGCTTCTCTGACCGTCACGGTGATCCACCCATCCTCTAGAATATGTAGGACAGGCATCTCTGGCCGCCACGGTGATCCACCCATCCTCTAGAAGTATTTAGGACAGGCTTCTCTGGCCGTCACGGTGTTTCAGCCAGTCTCTAGGTAGCACAGGCTTCTCTGACCGTCACGGTGATCCACTTATCATCTAGAAGTAGGTAGCACAGGCTTCTCTGACCGTCACGATGATCCACTTATCATCTAGAAGTAGGTAGCACAGGCTTCTCTGACCGTCACGGTGATCCACCCATCCTCTAGAAGTAGGTAACACAGGCTTCTCTAACTGTCACAGTGATCCACCTGGCTTTAAAAAAAAATAATGAAAAAAAAACAAATTAAGAATTTCAGATTAAAATAAAATAAAATTTCCAGACAAAAAAAAACAATTTCTCACGTTAAACACAATGAAACTGCCATGTTAAAACATAATTTTTAATTAAAAAATAAAACGAAATTTCTAGGTACAAAATAAAATTTCTGAGTTTAAAATTAAATGAATTTTTCATGTTTAAGAAAAAAAACAAAAAAACAGGCAAAATCAAAACTTTCAGATAAAAGTACTAGCAGTGATGTAGGACCTGCTCTCTCACAAACATACACAATTTATTATTCATAAGTGAAGAACTGAGTGAATCATCATACCATGAAATCTGCTCATCATTTGGGCAGTTCCAATTCCAGAAGGTTCTTAAATTAAATGCATGATGGGAACTTGTCAAAGAAATGAGCACATGATGAGAAGAAAAATAATTAAAATTCAAATGCTTCCCTTCCATGAATTTAAAATCTAAGGAAAATAAATGAAGGTCAATAGGTCTGTCACAACTCCCAGGTTTTCACATTTAATTTTCTCTATAGTGCCTTAAAGATGAATGTTTTTGTTCAGAAGCCTTTCAATTTTCATTTACAAGAGAGCTACACATGTTCTGTGCTCATTGTTTGTAGAAGTATTTTTTTATCATTGTCATATAAGAAACATCTGCCAATAATTTATCAGAGAAGGAGTCCTGAAAGCAGTCCCTGAAATATGCTGATTTTAATGACAATATCTGCACATGCATGAAACTCATGTGTTAAAGATATGTGTAAATCACTTACAACTGCCTCAGAAAATACAGATTAACTTAACAGTAATGAATAAATGAAAAGCAAAGCTGTGATAGTCATACATTTTGATGCCAGAATCACTGTATTCAAAGGAAAAAGCATGACCTGCAAATTGTCACATTAAGCATAAATTAAAACACATAAAATGTGACACTCATGTGGCTGTAATTTTGCATTTATAACTCAGGCTTCTTTCCCATAAATCTTGTAAGGAAACAATAAAATCAGTGCCACAAAGAAAGGATTAAGCAAATTTCTGTTGCATTTTAAGCCTGTCTGAGTTTGAGATTTCGGTTACTTGAAATATTATCTTTACAAAATTCATAAATTTCTAAATATATGTCTTATATGCATAAAGTTGAAATTATTATGTAAACACTTACCTTAATTTTGATATCTTCATATTACTGTAATTTATATACAAACATTAACTCTGGTTTTAACATTTTTCAAGTTTTTGTAAATTGAAGAATTTCTTATTTTTGTTAGCTTTCATGCACTTCAAAGTGATGGTTTGACTTGAAGCTCCACTTTCAAAATCTAATAATGACTTGAAGTATGAGTGTTCACATTCAACATTTACACTAAGACTTGAAGTATGAGTGTTCACATTCAACATTTACACTAAGACTTGAAGTATGAGTGTTCACATTCAACATTTACACTAAGACTTGAAGTATGAGTGTTCACATTCAACATTTACACTAAGACTTGAAGTATGAGTGTTCACATTCAACATTTACACTAAGACTTGAAGTATGAGTGTTCACATTCAACATTTACACTAAGACTTGAAGTATGAGTGTTCACATTCAACATTTACACTAAGACTTGAAGTATGAGTGTTCACATTCAACATTTACACTAAGACTTGAAGTATGAGTGCCCACATTCAACATTTACACTAAGACTTGAAGTATGAGTGTCCACATTCAACATTTACATTAAGACTTGAAGTATGAGTGTCCACATTCAACATCTAGACTAAGACTTGAAGTATGAGTGTCCACGTCCAACATCTACATTAAGAATTGAAGTATGAGTATCCACATCCAACATCTACATTAAGACTTGAAGTATGATGTCCACATCCAACATCTACATTAAGACTTGAAGTATAAGTGTCCACATCCAACATCTACATTAAGACTTGAAGTATGAGTGTCCACATCCAACATCTACACTAAGACTTGAAGTATGAGTGTCTACATCCAACATCTACACTAAGACTTGAAGTATGAGTGTCCACGACCAATATCTACATTAAGACTTGAAGTATGAGTGTCCACATCCAACATCTACATTAAGACTTGAAGTATAAGTGTCCATGACCAACATCTACATTAAGACTTGAAGTATGAGTGTCCACGACCAACATCTACATTAAGACTTGAAGTATGAGTGTCCACGTTCAACATCTAGACTAAGACTTGAAGTATGAGTGTCCATGACCAACATCTACATTAAGACTTGAAGTATGAGTGTCCACAACCAACATCTACATTAAGACTTGAAGTATGAGTGTCCACGACCAACATCTACATTAAGACTTGAAGTATGAGTGTCCATGACCAACATCTACATTAAGACTTGATGTATGAGTGTCCACAACCAACATCTACATTACGACTTGAAGTATGAGTGTCCACATCCAACATCTACATTAAGACTTGAAGTATGATCATGTTGTATTTCTTTCAAAATATCTGCTTATGAACTAAAAACAATTGTGTTTCAAAAGCTCTCAAAATCTGCTAGACCACTCTTGTTGCCTCACTTGTCTGAATCATTAAATGATGACCATAACATTTTATATAACAGACCTTAACATTTTATATAACTGACCTTTACATTTTATATAGCTGACCTTAACATTTTATATAGCTGACCTTAACATTTTATACAGCTGACCTTAATATTTTATATAGCTGACCTTTACATTTTATATAGCCGACCTTAACACTTTGTAACATGCTTCTCAAAGCATTCAACACAAAACAAGATAATTAATTTGCATTTTGTACTTCATCCAAAGTAAGAATGGAAAGCAAATGAAAAATGGATGTTGATAAAATCTGAGTAAAATGATAGAAAGAAGGAGGAAAAAACATGGCCCACCATGCAATGAAATACACAGGATGCTGAAAATGGAAAAAGAATGCTATTTAGAGAACAAGTGCAGAGTTGCAGAAGAAATGGAGGAAAAACAGAAAACAAGAAAGATGTATGGGGAAATTAGTCAGATCAGGAGCAAGAACCAAAGTGTGAAAAATGGAGGATGCATTAAAAAACAAGTATAGAAAACTTTTGATGGACAGAACAGACACAATTAAAAAATGATAAGTAAATGAGTTAACTTTTTCATGTAACAGAAGCCCTCAAAAAGAGAATGAGAATTGCCTGAAAATCTTAAAATCAAATGTGGAGAAGGCCATAATCATGAGAACAAAAGTGAAATCTACAGACAGTGTAGAAATGTTAAAAGCATTAGAAGAATACAGACTAGACTAGATTACAGACTAAATAAAAATGTATACAACACAGAACTTGAAAACATCAATACTTATATCAAGACTGAATCAGCTGAATGCACTGACTTCAGAATTTGAAGTTTAATGGGCCATGTAACAAAAAGATTGCTCAGTCACTCACATGAAAATTTAGAAATAAAATAAATGTGGATATTAGTGGTCATGTGTAAAAACTAATGAAACAAAGGAAGCCATATTTTGTATGAGGATGGTGACTATATGAAAGTGGAAAGTGACATCTATACTTGCTCTATATACTGTACTAAAGCTTTAGATAGGATGAGAATGAATAAATAATTGAATGCCTAAAAGAGATTAGTTTAGGTGTCAAGACAATATATGCAACTAGTATTGGCAAGATACAGCAGTATTATGGCCTAAAACAAAAGTATTCAAAGTTCATTGATATAAAAACAAGAGTCAGATAAGGGTGTGTGCTGTCTCACTGTTTGTTTAACTTCCATATAGAAATAACATTTCAAGAAATTTTTTTTTAATTCTTCAAAAATAAATTTTTTTTTAACTTCTATACAGAGAAAATACTTCAAAAATTTTTGTTTAAGTTCTATACAGAGAAAATATTTCAAAAATAAATTTTGGTTTAACTTCTATACAGAGAAAATATTTCCAAAACATTAGTGAGATGTCTGGCTTAGTCAGTGGTGGAAGAGTTAACAAACTCAAATATTAATACAGAAACACGCAGTGTTGCTAGCAGAAAGTCTAGATCACTTACAGAATATTGTCACACACATAAAAAGTCAACAACAAGAATTGGAAATAAGTATTAAAAAAGACAAAGGTCATGACAAAGAGCAGGGAAGAAGAAACCCATCTAGATACAAGAATAAAGACACACTAGAGCAGGTGACAACATCTGTATCCCTGGGGGACGTGACAACAGAGTTGATAGGAAATATGAAACACAAGTGAATAGAAGAATAGCAATTATAAACCGTACATTTTAACCAAATGGAAAAAAAAGCTTTTACACTGAAATACATAATGCTGCAACTAAACCTAAGAATCATCAAATGTTATGTATACTCTACACACTACCATATGGTGTAGAAGCTAAGAATCATCAAATGTTATGTATACTCTACACACTACCATATGGTGTAGAAGCTAAGAATCATCAAATGTTATATATACTCCACACTGTTCTATGGTGTAGAAGCTTTGGGACATCAGGTGTTATATATACTCCACACTGTTCTATGGTGTAGAAGCTTTGGGACATCAGATGTTATATATACTCCACACTGTTCTATGGTGTAGAAGCTTTGGGACATCAGGTGTTATATATACTCCACACTGTTCTATGGTGTAGAAGCTTTGGGACATCAGATGTTATATACTCCACACTGTTCTATGGTGTAGAAGCTTTGGGACATCAGATGTTATATATACTCCACACTGTTCTATGGTGTAGAAGCTTTGGGACATCAGATGTTATATATACTCCACACTATTCTATGGTGTAGAAGCTTTGGGACATCAGATGTTATATTTACTCCACACTGTTCTATGGTGTAGAAGCTTTGGGACATCAAATGTTATATATACTCCACACTGTTCTATGGTGTAGAAGCTTTGGGACATCAAATGTTATATATACTCCACACTGTTCTATGGTGTAGAAGCTTTGGGACATCAGGTGTTATATATACTCCACACTGTTCTATGGTGTAGAAGCTTTGGGACATCAGATGTTATATATACTCCACACTGTTCTATGGTGTAGAAGCTTTGGGACATCAGATGTTATATATACTCCACACTGTTCTATGGTGTAGAAGCTTTGGGACATCAGATGTTATATATACTCCACACTATTCTATGGTGTAGAAGCTTTGGGACATCAGATGTTATATTTACTCCACACTGTTCTATGGTGTAGAAGCTTTGGGACATCAAATGTTATATATACTCCACACTGTTCTATGGTGTAGAAGCTTTGGGACATCAAATGTTATATATACTCCACACTGCTCAATGATGTAGAAACTTTTGGTCATCAGGTGTTATATATACTCCACACTACTCTAAGATGTAGAAACTTTGAGTCATCATATGTTATGTATACTCCATGACATATGCTCTATGATGTGGAAGCTTTGGGACAACAAATGTCATATATACTCCACACTAGAAGCATGGACACTGAATAATAAGATGCCAA
Source organism: Achatina immaculata (assembly GCA_009760885.1). Lineage (NCBI taxonomy): Eukaryota > Metazoa > Mollusca > Gastropoda > Stylommatophora > Achatinidae > Lissachatina > Lissachatina immaculata. Next base: position 17,434,393 of record CM019701.1, on the reverse strand, counting down.
AAACTTATCAGGCACTTGAAGTGTAGATATAAGTAGGAATATGATGAGTTGCATGGACAGATATAAGTAGGAATATGATGAGCTGCATGGACAGATATAAGTAGGAATATGATGAACTGCATGGACAGATATAAGTAGGAATATGATGAGTTGCATGGACAGATATAAGTAGGAATATGATGAGTTGCATGGACAGATATAAGTAGGAATATGATGAGTTGCATGGACAGATATAAGTAGGAATATGATGAGTTGCATGGACAGATATAAGTAGGAATATGATGAGTTGCATGGACAGATATAAGTAGGAATATGATGAGTTGCATGGACAGATATAAGTAGGAATATGATGAGTTGCATGGACAGATATAAGTAGGAATATGATGAGTTGCATGGACAGATATAAGTAGGAATATGATGAGCTGCATGGACAGAAAAGAACATAAACAAACAAGCACTAAATCAAGGGAAACTGAAAAGAAAAATAATGAAGAAACATTAGAACCAGGTAATAAAAGTACTATGGCCATATATAGAGGCATAAAATACAATAATGAAAACCATACAAGAGAGAAAAGTAGGAAGAAAAAATAAAACAAAAAGTAAATGTGTGGATGGGTAGGGAAGTGTGGAGATGAGTGTGGATGGGTAGGGAAGTGTGGGGATGAGTGGGGATGGGTAGGGAAGTGTGGGGATGAGTGTGGATGGGTAGGGAAGTGTGGGGATGAGTGTGGATGGGTAGGGAAGTGTGGGGATGAGTGTGGATGGGTAGGGAAGTGTGGGGATGAGTGTGGATGGTAGGGAAGTGTGGGGATGAGTGTGGATGGGTAGGGAAGTGGGGATGAGTGTGGATGGGTAGGGAAGTGTGGGGATGAGTGTGGATGGGTAGGGAAGTGTGGGGATGAGTGTGGATGTGTAGGGAAGTGTGGGGATGAGTGTGGATGGGTAGGGAAGTGTGGGGATGAGTGTGAATGGGTAGGGAAGTGTGGGGATGAGTGTGGATGGGTAGGGAGGTGTGGGGATGAGTGTGGATGGGTAGGGAAGTGTGGGGATGAGTGTGGATGGGTAGGGAAGTGTGGGGATGAGTAGGGAAGTGTGGGGATGAGTGTGGATGGGTAGGGAAATGTGGGGATGAGTGTGGATGTGTAGGGAAGTGTGGAGATGAGTGTGGATGTGTAGGGAAGTGTGGGGATGAGTGTGGATGGGTAGGGAAGTGTGGGGATGAGTGTGGATGGGTAGGGAAGTGTGGGGATGAGTGGGGATGGGTAGGGAAGTGTGGGGATGAGTGTGGGGGTAGGGAAGTGTGGGGATGAGTGTGGATGGGTAGGGAAATGTGGGGATGAGTGTGGATGTGTAGGGAAGTGTGGGGATGAGTGTGGATGTGTAGGGAAGTGTGGGGATGAGTGTGGATGGGTAGGGAAGTGTGGGGATGAGTGTGGATGTGTAGGGAAGTGTGGGGATGAGTGTGGATGGGTAGGGAAGTGTGGGGATGAGTGTGGATGGGTAGGGAAGTGTGGGGAGTGTGGATGGGTAGGGAAGTGTGGGGATGAGTGTGGATGGGTAGGGAAGTGTGGGGATGAGTGTGGATGGGTAGGGAAGTGTGAGGATGAGTGTGGATGGGTAGGGAAGTGTGGGGATGAGTGTGGAAGGGTAGGGAAGTGTGGGGATGAGTGTGGATGGGTAGGGAAGTGTGGGGAGTGTGGATGGGTAGGGAAGTGTGGGGATGAGTGTGGATGGGTAGGGAAGTGTGGGGATGAGTGTGGATGGGTAGGGAAGTGTGGGGATGAGTGTGGATGGGTAGGGAAGTGTGGGGATGAGTGGGGATGGGTAGGGAAGTGTGGGGATGATGTGGATGGGTAGGGAAGTGTGGGGATGAGTGTGGATGGGTAGGGAAGTGTGGGGATGAGTGTGGATGGGTATGGAAGTGTGGGGATGAGTGTGGATGGGTAGGGAAGTGTGGGGATGAGTGTGGATGGGTAGGGAAGTGTGGGGATGAGTGTGGATGGGTAGGGAAGTGTGGGGATGAGTGTGGATGGGTAGGGAAGTGTGGGGATGAGTGTGAATGTGTAGGGAAATGTGGGGATGAGTGTGAATGTGTAGGGAAGTGTGGGGATGAGTGTGGATGGGTAGGGAAGTGTGGGGATGAGTGTGGATGGGTAGGGAAGTGTGGGGATGAGTGTGAATGTGTAGGGAAATGTGGGGATGAGTGTGAATGTGTAGGGAAATGTGGGGATGAGTGTGAATGTGTAGGGAAGTGTGGGGATGAGTGTGGATGGGTAGGGAAGTGTGGGGATGAGTGTGGATGGGTAGGGAAGTGTGGGGATGAGTGTGGATGGGTAGGGAAGTGTGGGGATGAGTGTGGATGGGTAGGGAAGTGTGGGGATGAGTGTGGATGGGTAGGGAAGTGTGGGGATGAGTGGGGATGGGTAGACAACATAAAAAAATAACTGAATTCAGTCTGGTCATGTGTCCTGTGAAAACACAGAACAGAGCAAGTTGGAGGACCATTGCAAGCAACCTTCCCTTGAGTGAGGACACAGGATGATGATGGTCATATTTATATCTCATCACAGGAGTTTATGAACTTGCTTTGTCACTATTTTTGTAACTGATAAGAACGTCTGCAGAACATATAACCTATGTGCATTATGTAACATTTGGAACAGATCAGAATATATAACCTATGTGCATTATGTAACATTTGGAACAGATCAGAATATTTAACTTATGTGCATTATGTAACATTTGGAACAGATCAGAATATTTAACTTATGTGCATTATGTAACATTTGGAACAGATCAGAACATATAACCTATGTGCATTATGTAACATTTGGAACAGATCAGAATATATAACCTATGTACATTATGTAACATTTGGAACAGATCAGAATATTTAACTTATGTGCATTATGTAACATTTGGAACAGATCAGAATATATAACCTATGTGCATTATGTAACATTTGGAACAGATCAGAACATATAACCTATGTGCATTATGTAACATTTGGAACAAATCAGAATATATAACTTATGTGCATTATGTAACATTTGGAACAGATCAGAATATTTGCATACAAAACAATGTTGAATTTCAATAACAAAAAGTATATCAACAACTACAACAACAAATTATTGTCTCTATGTATCTGAACAGAGACACAGCTAATAGGGACACTGAGAACTTGACACTGTGAACTTGACACAGAGAACCTGATACTACGAATTGCACTGTGAAAAAAAATAATAAAAACAACAACTTGAGAATCACGGATACAGAATACTCTTATCTTTCACTTAAGAACCACTGATACAGAATACTCTTATCTTTCACTTAAGAACCACTGATACAGAATACTCTTATCTTTCACTTTGATTTTTTTGTTTCTATTCCAGTGTACAGATCTGACAAGCTTTTCATTCATCATAATGACAAGTGTTATATGATCTAGCAGGTCACTGATTTACACATTCAGGGTTCCTGATTTCTGTCCAATCTTTATCATTCATTCATTCATTCATTCACTCATTCATTCAATCACTGGGTGCTGTGCTTATATGTGATCATGATTCCATGTTATGTGTTGTCCTTGTTACACCTTGTTTGTAACTGAACTGTTTGTCTTTTCCTGTCAGCCAGATTTGGCCTCTATTAAACTCATCAAGTATTTCAGTTCTTCTAATATCATCATCAAAATCATCATTTTTGCATCGTCAAAAAAGTGAAGTAGGTAGAGGCATGTGGTTCAGTTTTACAAAAAAGATGGAATGAGGAAAGTTGGCAGAAACAAGAAAATAAGTAAAATGAGCACTTATATGGTCTTATATTATATTATATTAAACAACAGTTCAATATTTTGGCAAAAGCCTATTTTCAAGGACCATAAAACAACACAATAGACAAAAACACCAAAAACAGATTAACAATTATACACTTAGCTTTTTATCCTCCTTTAAGAAAGATGGGCACAAAATGCACCCAGATAGAAGTAAGTAAGCACAAATTGGAAGCAGAAGACTGACTGAAAAATGAGGTAAAAGGAGAATGGCAATGAGTATAATATGGAAAACAATATGATGTTATGCTCCATCAGATACCCATAAGGAGGAGTGGCTGAGGGAAGATTCAGAGCTATTAGCTGGGTGAAAATATGAAGTAGCTGAAAGAAAGCTGAATTGTTAACTCCAGCTGGCTGGAGTCAGCCTGCCTGGAAAATAAGGCACTGTTTCAGAAAAAATCTTTCATCAAAAGAACAAGAGCAGACTGTACCAGCAGAAATGTCCTATTTTCCTAGATAATCTCTTTGACAGAAGTACTTGGTGACCGGTGTCAGTGCCTTCTTGGATATGTCGTTCAAATGTTGGTGAAACCGATCTCCTGAACATAAGCCAGTTTCATCTATATATTTCATATTGCACGGCTTGCACATAACGGCATGATTGACACTGTGAGAAATGCAGGTAAAACTCTCCTCAGTTGATAATGTTGGGGGACCTAGTTCACTCCTTCAAGATGTTCACTAATTTTATCAGCCTAAGATTTTCCATTTCCAGGATGTAGCTCACCCTTCATCATTTCAGTCCACTCTCGAGGACGACCTTTTCTCTCATCTCTCTCAACAACCATCCAGCTGGACACCATCTCTCTCAACAACCATCCAGCTGGACACCATCTCTCTCAACAATCATCCAGCTGGACACCATCTCTCTCAACAACCATCCAGCTGGACACCATCTCTCTCAACAACCATCCAGCTGGACACCATCTCTCTCAACAACCATCCAGCTGGACACCATCTCTCTCAACAACCATCCAGCTGGACACCATCTCTCTCAACAACCATCCAGCTGGACACCATCTCTCTCAACAACCATCCAGCTGGACACCATCTCTCTCAACAACCATCCAGCTGGACACCATCTCTCTCAACAACCATCCAGCTGGACACCATCTCTCTCAACAACCATCCAGCTGGACACCATCTCTCTCAACAACCATCCAGCTGGACACCATCTCTCTCAACAACCATCCAGCTGGACACCATCTCTCTCAACAACCATCCAGCTGGACACCATCTCTCTCAACAACCATCCAGCTGGACACCATCTCTCTCAACAACCATCCAGCTGGACACCATCTCTCTCAACAATCATCCAGCTGGACACCATCTCTCTCAACAATCATCCAGCTGGACACCATCTCTCTCAACAACCATCTAATTGGACACCATCTCTCTCAACAACCATCCAGCTGGACACCATCTCTCTCAACAATCATCCAGCTGGACACCATCTCTCTCAACAATCATCCAGCTGGACACCATCTCTCTCAACAATCATCCAGCTGGACACCATCTCTCTCAACAACCATCCAGCTGGACACCATCTCTCTCAACAACCATACAGCTGGACACCATCTCTCTCAACAACCATCCAGCTGGACACCATCTCTCTCAACAATCATCCAGCTGGACACCATCTCTCTCAACAACCATCCAGCTGGACACCATCTCTCTCAACAATCATCCAGCTGGACACCATCTCTCTCAACAATCATCCAGCTGGACACCACTTGTCGGAGCGCCTCAATCCCTGGACCTTGACATTGGCCACACCCTCCATGACATCAACAAACTTCACCTTTCCGGTGCACGACACTCTAACCTGACCCCCAGGAGCAACGTGCACTTTCACAACTTCAGCACAGACAAGATATCACCATCAAAAGTGCAGACAAGATGTCACCATCAAAAGTGCAGACAAGGTATCACCATCAAAAGTGCAGACAAGATGTCACCATCAAAAGTGCAGACAAGATGGCATCATCAAAAGTGCAGACAAGATGTCAACATCAAAAGTGCAGACAAGATATCACCATCAAAAGTGCAGACAAGATATCACCATCAAAAGTACAGACAAGATGTCACCATCAAAAGTGCAGACAAGATATCACCATCAAAAGTACAGACAATATGTCACCATCAAAAGTGCAGACAAGATATCACCATCAAAAGTACAGACAAGATGTCACCATCAAAAGTGCAGACAAGATGGCATCATCAAAAGTGCAGACAAGATGTCAACATCAAAAGTGCAGACAAGATATCACCATCAAAAGTGCATACGCATACAAGATGTCATCATCAAAAGTACAGACAAGATGTCAACATCAAAAGTGCAGACAAGATATCACCATCAAAAGTGCAGACAAGATATCATCATCAAAAGTGCAGGCAAGGGTTGGACCATCGTTTTTTTAAAAAGAATTATACATTCAGGAGGTCATGACTGCAGCTGACAAAAACAACATTCTATGCCCCTCGCCCTTGAGATCTGACTCTGGCCAACAACCAAACTTATCTTATCTTACATCTTCCCCGTGCCGTTAAACGTCACATAAGGTTCACAAAGTAGTTCGCCAATTTTTCCTGTCTTCAGCGAGTCTTTCAACCTCATCAAAGGATTTTCTGCCTGTTAATTTGGCCTCTCTTAAACATGTCCTCTTCAGAGTTCCACGCAGTCTGCCTCTTTTTCTTCGGCCTGTTGTGTTCCACTTGATAGCTTGTTTTGGGATTCTCTGATCATCTAATGGAAAAACTAATTATGTCAGTCCGCAAGAACAGCGAAGAGCAGAACCTCTATCTTAATGCAAAGAAAACTAAAGTGATGACAACTGACAAAACAAACAAGGCAACTGAAATATGTATCAGTGAGGAAAAACTGGAAGAAGTGGAGAGTTTTGAATATCTTGGATCACTACTAACTAATAATGGAGATACAATGAGGGAAATTAAAAGGAGGACATCTATTGCTCTTCAGAAAGTAAAACAAATAAAGAATCTGTGGAGAGGAGCAGACAGAACCACAAAAATAAGATTTTTAAGGGCATGCATCTTTCCCATCGCAACATATGCCTGTGAGACCTGGACACTTAACAAAACAGCTGAGAAGCACATAAATGCCTTTGAATGTAAATGCTATAGAAGAGTTCTCCAAATATCGTGGACACAAAAAACAACAAATATATCTATACTACAAGAGCTTAATATTGAAGAAGGCTGGCTAGTAAAGAGGATTAAAGAGAGAAAACTTAAATATTTTGGCCACATTAAACGTCATGATAATTTAGAGAAGACCGTATTGGAAGGATACATAATGGGAAAAAGAAAAAGAGGAAGACCGAAACGAAGATGGCTGCAAGACATCGTTGATGATCTGGAAATGGATGCAGCAGCAGCAGGCCATCTTGCTCACAACCGAGAGGCCTACAGGAGTGCTGTTTGGGAGGCAAAGTTCCGCAAGGGACATGCAAAGGAATGAATGAATGAATGAATGAATTCTAACTTCCTTTCTGGTGTCACCATCCTGGTATATGTAGCTGCCAAGGTATGCAAATGATTGACTTCTTCAATATCTATTCCTTCTATGTGTATTTTTCCATTTTGATTAATGGGAAGTTTCATTATTTTTGTTTTGTCCTTGTTAATTTCAAGTCCTATTTTGCTAGCCATTGAAGACAGGCTATCTGTTTTTTTCTTGCATGGAATTCACATTATTACTGATAAGAGTTATGTCATCAGCAAAATCAAGATCTTCTAGTTCGGTCCCATGTACCCAGTCAATACCTGCGTTACCTGTGCAGCATTTTTTTTCATTATGAAGTCTATTGTAATCCCAAAAAGTAAAGGAGACAGTATACATCCTTGTTTCACACCTGTTTCAATCTGGAACCATTCACGCATCCCTTCTTCTGTCTTGACTGCACAAACATATCCATTGTATAAATCCTTAATGATGTTGACAATTTTAGATGGTATTTCTTATAGACTTAAAATTCTCCACATTAAATCTCTGTGTATGCTATCAAATGCCTTTTTAAAGTCTATGAAGTTCAGGGTTAAGGGTTAACAACAATCTTATCTTATATCTTATATCCTTCCCGTGCCGTTAAACGTCACATAGGGCTCGCAAAGTAGTTCGCCAATTTTTCCTGTCTTCAGCGAGTCTTTCAACCTCATCAAAGGATTTTCTGCCTGTTAATTTGGCCTCTCTTAAACATGTCCTCTTCAGAGTTCCACGCAGTCTGCCTCTTTTTCTTCGGCCTGTTGTGTTCCACTTGATAGCTTGTTTTGGGATTCTCTGATCATTTCTTCTCATCAAGTGACCAACATATGTCCATCTCATTTTCCTGATCACCCATGAGACTGGTTGTTGTTCAGTCATCTGTCTTATCTCTGCATTGTTCTTGAATTCATTCCACTTGATGCCGAGTATTTTCCTTAGGCATTTGTTTTCAAAAGAGTCTAATTTCTTTTCTATTTCTTTAGTTGTTTTCCAGCTTTCGCATGCATAAATGAGGGTGGATATTACATTTGAATTGAATAGTCTTAACTTGGTTTTTGTGCTTATAACTTTTGAATTCCATATGTTCTCAAGATTCTTAAAGATTGATGCTGCTTTTGCAATTCTGATCCTAACTTCCTTTCTGGTGTCACCATCCTGGTATATGTAGCTGCCAAGGTATGCAAACTGATTGACTTCTTCAATATCTGTCCCTTCTATGTGTATTTTTCCATTTTGATTGAGAGGAATTTTCATTATTTTTGTTTTGTCCTTGTTAATTTCAAGTCCTATTTTGCTAGCTAAGATACAAAAACCATACAGCAACAGAAAACAAGATGTAGATGGGTAAAGAAAAGATGGCACTTTGTGTAAAAGAACAACTGATGATGTCTGGCATTGTTTGCCTGATGCTTGCCTTATTTGCTTTTTCTCACAAATGTTCCTACAGCTGGTTATGGATTATGTCGTGGCCTTCTACTGTGTAACATCTTTGTCATCTGCCAGTGTCTATCTCCGACAATCACAGAACACAGACACAAGAATCCACCATGAATCACATGATCAAGATCTGCAGGGCGCGTGCTTACCTTAAGATTCATTCTTTCATTTGCATGTCCCTTGCGGAACTTTGCCTCCCATACAGCACTCCTGTAGGCCTCTCGGTTGTGAGCAAGATGGCCTGCTGTTGATGCATCCATTTGCAGATCGTCAACGATGTCTTGCAGCCATCTTCGTTTTGGTCTTCCTGTCTTTTTCCCATTATGTACCCTTCCAATACAGTCTTCTCTAAATTATCATGACGTTTAATGTGTCCAAAATATCCAAGTTTTCTCTCTTTAATCCTCTCTACTAGCCAGCCTTCTTCAATATTAAGCTCTTGTAGTATAGATATATTTGTTGTTTTTTGTGTCCACGATATTTGGAGAACTCTTCTGTAGCATTTACATTCAAAGGCATTTATGTGTTTCTCATATGTTTTGTTAAGTGTCCAGGTCTCACATGCATATGTTGCGATAGGAAAGACGCATGCCCTTAAAAATCTTACTTTTGTGGTTCTGTCTGCTCCTCTCCACAGATTCTTTAGTTGTTTTACTTTCTGAAGAGCGATAGATGTCCTCCTTTTAATTTCCATCATTGTATCTCCATTATTAGTTAGTAGTGATCCAAGATATTCAAAACTCTCCACTTTTTCCAGTTTTTCCTCATTCATACATATTTCAGCTGCCTTGTTTGTTTTGTCAGTTGTCATCAATTTAGTTTTCTTTGCATTAAGATAGAGGTTCTGCTCTTCGCTGTTCTTACCTTAAGATTAGTGCAGACAAGAAAAGGCCGATTTCACCAAGAGCTCCTAAAAGAAAAGGGTGACAGGCTAAAGAGGGGCAAGTCATGGATGGATCGTGAAAAAGATGTCATCAAGCAGATATGTGAACCTAACAACATCAACCCCGGCTAGGAAATGGTATCTGCACCTTCAGCGCTCAGGGACACCTTCTATTGCATTGTAACGCTCTAGCCGTACTACACCAAGCATTTAGATATACCATGCATCTGTCTGCTAGTTACAGACACGGCAATAATTTAAGTACTTCGCAGTTGTGTAAAGCCGCCACCCAAATGCTAAACTGTACTATTTTTCCTTACTCTATCTTCTGATTACATCTGAGGAATTTTAATGTGTAACTGAGAAAGAACACATCTCAACAGTTTGAGAACCACTAACACTCAATTGATAATAGCAATTTCACATATTTATTATGGAAAAAATGAGTGGTGAGTAAATGAGGATGTAGCAAATAAACTGAGTAAACAGATGAACAATCAAACTCCTCTCCAGACAAGAACTAGTTCGCCATGTAGAGAGAAAAGTAGAAAAACAGGCATTCAACATGATGGAATAAGAGCCAACTTACTAGCTCACTGATAATTACATGGATCCTTATATACAACTTCACATCACCAAAAAAAAATCCATGAGGAGGAAAAGAAACTAACAGTTCACATCCTAGCATTCTATCTGAAACATCCTTCTCAGTCAACTTCTTCATAAAGAATTTACAATCAAAATGCTTTTCAAGTTACCAATCAATCTAAACCTAATCCTAAACCTTTCTCTACGTAAGAGTTTGGTCCTTGAATATCAACCACAATTCCTATTCATAACTCTTCCCAAAGTTTCTATCCCGAGGATCACTCAGCCCGTGATTCTTCTGTTTACAACCTTCATCCCGAAAATAACTTTTCTCTTACTAACATGTCAAGTCCAAGTTCATAAAAAACCTCGTCTCAACCCTGACCTTTTAATTGCACTCTTATACAACAAAAAATACCATGGGCTTTAAATCAAATGGTCACAACATTAAAATACCCCGGAATATATCTATATTATGACACTCCAAGCACCGTAACAGTAACTTTTCCAATATACTGCTATAAAGCTTAACAAGAGAAGCAGGGAGCAGAATCAGCTTGCTGTGAATGCTGAAGTCAACGGCCTCATCAGTGAGATCTCTGAGACAGACGTTGTGATTGACACAGATGGGTCCGTTGTACAACTTGAAAAGAGTGCATGGGCATTCACATTGTATAAACTAGGAAAAAAATAGGAACAGCTTTATTTAACGATAACACACTTGTGGCGTTTCGGCGCGAGCCTTTGTCAAACAAAAAAAAAACAACAACAACAAAAAAAAACAAAAACAGGACGAAGAATCAGAGACAGGAGACAAAGTATAGATTCAAACTTATGTAAACAAAATTTTTAAAAATGAAAAAAATAATGAAAAATGTAACTGAATAAAAACTTATCTCAGTCCTTGTAAAGGCACAAAAGTATCGCTTGTGTAGATTCAGGAAAAGCTGTTCCTACTTTTTTCCTACTTTATACATTTTGGTATCAAAGCTGTACTGCAGTGCCTCGTGTATAGTTGTATGCCTATACACTAATTATTATGGGCATTCACAGCACTTTCGACGAGCAGAATAAACCAGGAAGCCAGCGGTGTCTTCGCTGTGACCATAAGCAGTATGACGATGCAGGTGATGACAGTAACGAAAGCATTCGTCTGGCTGGTGTCACAAGACTACACGCGCGTCCGCAAACTAAGTGATTCATTGAGTATGATCCGGAAGGTCGAGGCAGGTTCTGTACGCAGGCAGTGGCTTGAGTCATTGTAGAAATCAACAATTCGCAGAGTCACCTTCATCTATGTTCCTGGGCACGTGGGCATCCATGGAAATGAGAGAGCTGATAGAATGGCTGACTCTGCCATCAATGCAGATGGACAACCACTGACTCGAGCTGATCTTGTTAACGCGCTTAGAGAGATAGGCAGAGTGGAAGACTTCGAGGGCAGTGAATCTACATCGATTCTTAGAATGAATGAATGAATGAATGAATGATCTTTATTTTTAAAGGGTAAAGAATTGTGCACACAGGCCCGTCTTACATTCTGCCCTTCATCACTCCATCTTTCATTCTTCCCACACACTCGATTTAATACAAATATACAAATTAAATTAGGAAAAAACATATCAAAAGAGTGTAAGATTTAACTATTATGTTCAAAGTAAAAGAGAAGAAATAATTAACCTAACAAAATAGCTCTCACGCACACATACACACACAGACATATACATAAACAAAAATACATTGTAAATACAGATCTACTAACATATGTCTTTTAACAAACATTACAGTAATTTCTAACAATATCTAAGTCACTTTTCTAACTATGTCATTTTAGTACTTGATGGTTGGCGAGTCATGTGTTGAGAGAGTGCTGGTTATTCTATGGAGGCATATAATTACAAGCAAGTAAATAATGAAACAGTTTGAGTTAAAGGATGAAGTATTACCAATGGATTTTAAATGGTAGGGGAGGGTGTTCGAGAGCTGTACTGCAGAGTATGCAAGGCTTTTCTTGTACAGATCAATTCTGGGTTTAGGAAGAAGACAGTTTTTTAAACGCTGGCTATGTTTAGTGTTATACGTAAACAGTGACCACAAGTAAGGCGGAGCATTGTGCGACAGAATTCTGTGAACAAACTTAACTTTGTTAAAAATGATTCTATATTTGAGGGGTAGAATTGTAAGTTGTTTGTGTTGATCTACATTCTGTACTGGGTGTTTGTTACAAATCAGATTTAATGCTCGCTTGTGAAATGAGTGAAGCCTTTTTGTGTTTGAGACTGAACATCCATCCCAGATTGTGGAACAGTTTGTATGTGTGATATGTAGTACATCGTTCTTGTGTCTTTGTCGATAAAGTGTTTAATTTTGGCTAATTGGTAAACCTTCTGTGCAATCTTGTTAAGTTATGTACATGAGAATTCCAAGTTAAATGCTGATCAATGATGAGTCCTAGAGTTTTATGTTCACGAACATTTTCTATTGCCTTAGTCCCAGCACAAAGCTGTAGTGAAGTTTTTGTTGCATTCTACAGTTTCTGTCTTGTAGTGATGAGCATGGATTTTGTTTTGTTGGTGTTTATCAACATATCATTTTTATTACTCCATTTAATCAAACTGTTTATATCATTTTGGAGCGCTGTAGATGGGAATACAGATCGGCACAGCCATTAAAGAGAGACATACTGGACATGGGAGGCAACTGGTCAACCAACACAGTACAGGCGCTATCAGAACCAGGACGCTGATGGACCAGTGTTCCCTCAAAGGGATTGCGATCTATGTGTAAAATGTTCACCTCTTATGTAAAAAAAAAATTGTGTGAGCAAATATGCGTAGTAACATACATATATATATATATATATATATATATATATATATATATATCAGTCAGTCAGTAATTTGCATGTCCCTTGAGAAACTTTGCCTCCCTAACAGCTCTCTTTTAGGCCTCTCGGTTGTGAGCAAAATGGCCTGCTGTTGATGCATCCAATTGTAGATTACCAACGACGTCTTGCGCCTATCTTCGCCTCGGTCTTCCTCTATTTCTTTTTCCCGTTATGTACCCTTTCAAGACGGTCTTCTCTAAATTATCATGACGTTTAATGTGTTCATTTCAGTTTTCTCTCTTTAATCCTCTTTACTAGCCAATATTCTTCACCATTAAGTTCTTGTAGTATGGATATATTTGTGTGTGTATGTTTGTGTGTGTGTGTCCATGATATTTGAAGAACTCTTCCGTAGCATTTACGTTCAAAGACATTTATGTGTTTCTCAGCTGTCTTATAAGTGTCCAGATCTCACAGGCATATGTTGCGATGGGAAAGATGCATGCCCTTACATTGTATTTCTGTCTGTTCCTCTCCACATCTTATTTAGTTGTTTTACTTTCTGAAGAGCGATAGGTGTCCTCATTTTAATTTCCCTCATTGTATCTCCATTATTAGTTAGTAGTGATCCAAGATATTCAAAACTCTCCACTTCTTCCAATTTTTCCTCATTGATACATACTTCAGCTTCCTTGTTTGTTTTGTCAATTGTCATCAATTTAGTTTTCTTCACATTAAGATAGAGGTTTTGCTATTCACTATTCTTACAGACTGACATAATTAGTTTTTCATTCCTTTTTGTGTTGTGGACAGTAACACTGTGTCATCAGCATATCTAATCTGTGGTATTTCGTAACCTCCAATTGTTATGGCGTCGGAATATTCTTTGAAAAACTAGCGAACTACCTACTGTGTGACGTTTAATGGCACGGGAAGGATACACTTTAAGATAAGAATATTCTTTGTTTACATCTTCTCTAACATTCCTCATTATATTTTCAATATACGAATTAAATAAGTAAAACGACAGTATGCAACCCTGACGGACCCCGTGTTTTATGTCAGACCAGGTTCTAAGGACTGCAAATGCGCCACAAACAGCCTCTGGCAGTCAAGTCCAGCTCCTGGCCTTCCCGTGGCAGAACTGTTTAAACTGACAGGAGAAGGGGCGAGGGCGAATATCTGGCGCCTGAAAACCAGTTACTTAGGGTAGATGAGTGTCACGTTTGGTAGCTCATCTGCCGCTGTTTGGCGAGATCTTCAGCTGCCGTGTGTGGAGCGGTGCTCTTCCCGGCCAATGAAGAAATTTGCAAATGAGGTTGCCGCGCAGCATCACTGCTGAAAAGGTGGTTGAAAGAATAAAGCGAAGCAAACAGTCAAATCACGGCACCTCTGGTCTGGAGGTCGGCCACGTCCTGAGTGCAGTCATATCGGGTGAAATGCATGAACCGGCTTGTCCCAGAGGTTAAGTCACTGCTGGCTTGACTTTTCAAATGCCGCGCGTGGAGTGAAGCTCCTCCCGGTTAAGGAAGTAAATGCGGAAATAAAGGTTGCTGTGCGGCGCCGATGGGAAAAAGTGGTGGAAAGTGAAGTTTAACCGGTATGTCCAGTAGTATCGCTACGAGAGCTATACCACGGCACCTCTGCTCTAGAGGCCGCCTACGTCCGAAATACACCTACACTGGTGAAATATGCCTAAACCGGCACACACCAGGGGTGGAACTCGATGGCTAGACATGTCATGCCACCTCCGCTCTAGAGGTCGGTAACGCCTGATAAACACCCATACTGGTGAATTTTGCCTAAACCGGCTCATACCAGGGGTGAATCTTGAAGGCTATGAATGTCACAGTACCTCTGCCCTAGAGGTCGGTCCCGTCCCAAACACGCCCATACTGGGAAATGCCTAAACCGGCTCAACCCAGGGGTAGAAGTCACTAGTGGCGAGGATTCGTCCTCCTGGACAAAAGCTCCATCCTGGTCACAACTAGGAAGGGTAGCGGCCACGACCGCAAAATGCTGAAGTCGGAGACACTGGACCAGGGAAGTCTAGATAGGCAACCACCTCTCACCCGGCGGGGATGTCTGCGTATCCTAATCACGCTGAGGTTTTCCGGTGAGAAAGTCCAACCCTGGACTGGATGGGCAACCACCTCTCACCCGGCGGTGATACACGGGTATCTCAAAACACGTCGAGGTTTTCCGGTGAGAAAGTCCAACTCTGGCCTGGGTGGGCTAACGCCTCTCACCCAGCGGGGATGCACTGATATTCCAAACACGTCGAGGTCTTCCGGTGAGAAAGTCCAACCCTAGACCAAACTGGTGCAATGAAAACCACGGTGTCACGCAATCCCGCTTCCGAGACCCACCAAGAATACAGGCTAAAGCACTGTGATACTCTGAACCCCTTGTGGTCCTTTCGTGGAACTCGTGTGGTCTATTTTGGACCACACAGGGGACCACGGGACCTAACGAGGACCACATGCGTGAATTCAGTAGGTTCACAGTGAGGTTTTTGGTGGTAGAAGTGAACGAAGAAGAAGAAGAAGAAGATGTCAGACCAAATTGTTGTTTCACCATTTATTCTCACTGCTGCCTTGATGGTCTAGATATATCAGTTATACTAATTGTATCACATGTGTTGGCAATCCCATTTTCCCCATTATTTCTTAGAGCTTATGGTGTTGTGCGCAATCTAATGCTTTTGAATAGTCTATAAAATATAAATATAGATTCACATTACATTCTCTACATTTCTCTATTATTAATCTTCCCACCAGGGAACAGAAGTAAGAGTAGACCAAAAGAGACATGGAGAAGAACAACAGAGAGGATGTTGAACAATAGAGGTTCACCTGGGCAAGAGCGGAAAAAAAGACAAATGACAGGCATTTGTGGCAAATCATTGCGGAAGCCCCATGTGCCCTGGGCACTTAAGGTTCAGAGAGAGAGACAGAAAGATATATATATATATATATATATATATATATATATATCTGATCTCTTGTTCTTCTTCCTTGTCTAAAACCAGCTTGGACCATATTGACCTCTTCTTATATATACGAGGGTCATACCGAAAGTCGTGAGCAATTTTTTAAAATCAGAATTTATAGATAGAGAAAATATAAATGTATCACCTTTAACTGCATCCTTTTCTTCACTTTTCAACATAATCTCCATTTATCTGTATACATTTTTTCATCGCTCTGCAAGTTTGAAAATACTCTCCCGGTAGAATTCCGTTCCAGCTGACTGAAGGCACAGACGCACTGCTTTCTGGACGATCTCCTGTGTCGTAGTGATGGCCTCGCATTTGTTCTTTCATAAAACCGAAAAGATGGTAATCACTGGGTGCCAGGTCGGGGTATTCAGGGTGTGGAAGAATTTACCAACTTATTTTCTGAATTTCCTCTGCTGTCCGGTTTTTCTCATAGCTTTGTGATCTTCAGTCTGCAAACGTGGGACCCAGCGGGCACAAACTTTTCTATAGCCCAGGGTTTCAATCATTTCCTGTACTGCATTGTGTCCTATTCCAAGATTTACAGCGATTTCAGATTCTGTGACATGTCTATCTTCTTTAATGATGTCGTCAACCCTTTCCACGTTGCGTTCAGTGGAGGCAGTTCGAGGGCGACCGCTGCGAGGAATATCTTGGATGCTCGTGTTTCCATCTTTGAAATGTTTCACTCACCTCCTAACACTGCTAGCACCCTTACACACATCTCCTTAAGCAAGTTGAAGACTTTGGGTGAATTTCAGTAGCAAGGATCTCCTCTTTAACGAGGAACTCAATAACAGCACTTTGTCTAAACGAAATGTCAGTACTTGCCATTTTGTTTCTGCTCCGCGTGGTCACGTGACACATGATGGTGACGTCATGTGACCTCTACATGAAGTGCAAAGGATGCAGTTTAAAGGGATACATTTATATTTTTCAATCTATAAATTCTGATTTTTAAAAAATTGTTGCTCACGACTTTCGGCATGACCCTCATATATATATATATATATATATATATATATATGTCTTGTCTTGTCTTTCCTCATTTACTGCTAGGTGTAGAGGTGAAGTGCAGTTGTCTCCCAATGGCTCGCCTGTTGGCTTCGTACATTGAGATGTTCAAGGACTCTACTATGCCATCGGTCCATCGTTTGCAAGGGCAGCCCCTTCCTCTGCCTTTGTGTGGTCTGTAAAACATTGCTCTCTGTGGCACACGTTCTGTTGGTAGTTGTGATACATGACCGAACCATTTTATTTTGCTGTATTTTAATATAGTTCAGAACGAGTTCTACTTCTACATTATTTCTAATGATATCATTTCTGATTCTGTCCATTCTTGATATTCCAGGAATTCTTCTCGAGAATCTCATTTCATTCATTCATTCATTCATTCCTTTGCATGTCCCTTGCGGAACTTTGCCTCCCAAACAGCACTCCTGTAGGCCTCTCGGTTGTGAGCAAGATGGCCTGCTGCTGCTGCATCCATTTCCAGATCATCAACGATGTCTTGCAGCCATCTTCGTTTCGGTCTTCCTCTTTTTCTTTTTCCCATTATGTATCCTTCCAATACGGTCTTCTCTAAATTATCATGACGTTTAATGTGGCCAAAATATTTAAGTTTTCTCTCTTTAATCCTCTTTACTAGCCAGCCTTCTTCAATATTAAGCTCTTGTAGTATAGATATATTTGTTGTTTTTTGTGTCCACGATATTTGGAGAACTCTTCTATAGCATTTACATTCAAAGGCATTTGTGTGCTTCTCAGCTGTTTTGTTAAGTGTCCAGGTCTCACAGGCATATGTTGCGATGGGAAAGATGCATGCCCTTAAAAATCTTATTTTTGTGGTTCTGTCTGCTCCTCTCCACAGATTCTTTATTTGTTTTACTTTCTGAAGAGCAATAGATGTCCTCCTTTTAATTTCCCTCATTGTATCTCCATTATTAGTTAGTAGTGATCCAAGATATTCAAAACTCTCCACTTCTTCCAGTTTTTCCTCACTGATACATATTTCAGTTGCCTTGTTTGTTTTGTCAGTTGTCATCACTTTAGTTTTCTTTGCATTAAGATAGAGGTTCTGCTCTTCGCTGTTCTTGCGGACTGACATAATTAGTTTTTCCATTCCTTCTTGTGTTGTGGACAGCAATACTGTGTCATCAGCATATCTAATCTCTGGTATTTCATAACCTCCAACTGTTATGGCATCGTAATATTCTTTGTCTACATCTTCTCTAACATTCCTCATTATATTTTCAGTATACAAGTTAAATAAGTAGGGTGACAATATGCACCCCTGACGGACCCCTTGTTTTATGTCAAACCAAGTTGTTGTTTCACCATTTATTCTTACTGCTGCTTGTTGGTCTAAATACAGCAGTGATGTTAATTGTATCAAATGTGTTGGAAATCCCATTTTTTCCATTATTTCCCAAAGTTTCCGGTGTTGTACACAATCAAATGCCTTTGAGTAGTCTATAAAGGATAAATATAGATTCACATTAAACTCCCTGCATTTCTCTATTATTAATCTTAGATTGAATATATGATCTCTTGATCCTCTTCCTTGCCTGAAGCCAGCTTGGACCATATTGACTTCTTCTTCTATTTTCTTTCGAAGTCTACCCATTATGATTTTTAACAGAATTTTACTGGCATGACTAATCAGGGCAACAGTTCTGTAGTTGGTGCATAATTTCAGGTTACCCTTTTTTGGCAGTGGTATGAATACAGTTCTTTTCCATTCTTTTGGCCAAATACCTGAATGCCATATCTTTTTACATAGTGCATGATAGATTGTTGCACACTCCTTTCCTCCTGCTTTAATAAATTCAGCGGTTATCTCATCACATCCTGGTGATTTACCATTTTTCAGACTCTTTATTGCCCATAAAACTTCTTCCATTGTCGGCTCGGGTTCTTTCTCCTCCAATAATAATTCACACTGTTGATTTCTGCTTCCACAGTCGGTTGTTTCATATATTCTTTTGCAATATTCCTTCCATCTTTCCAGAATTTCCTCTGTCTCTGTCAGGGTATTCCCCATCTCATCACAAATTACATTTAGCTTAGGTGTGACATTTCTCGTCAATGTCTTCATTTCTTTAAACATTTCACTATCTCTTCCACACCTCTGATGTTCTTCTATTCTTTCACAACAATCTTGTATGTATTGTTTTTTGTCTTTTCTTATGTTTCTTCGTACTTCTTTTGTTAAAGTTTTATATTTATCTTTGTTGTTGTTTGTCACTCTCCATTGCGTCTTCATTTCTCTACATTGTTTTATCAGTTCTAGTGTACCTGCTGTGATCCATCTATTCTTTTGTGTTTTCTTTACTGGAACCATGTCTTTAGCTGTTGTTACTAAGATATCTTTGGCCTGCGTAGCCAATTCATCTGGTGTCATCTCTTCCTGTACAGCCATCAGGATTTCGAAACGGTTCTTCACTTCTATACCGTATTGTTCTGGTATATTTGTAAGGTCAAAGCGGAGTGGTCTTGATCCCATAACTATCTTTTTTATCTTTATCTTCATGTCTGCTATTAATAACTCATGGTCCGTGTCACAATAAGCACTTGGTAAAGTTTTTGCTGATGTTATGCTTGACCTCCACCTTCTCTGCACTAAAATGTAATCTATTTGATTCCTGGTTTTCCCATCAGGTGATGTCCATGTGTAAAGTCTTCTTGGATGTTGTTTAAAAAGTGTGTTAGTGATCATTAGCTCATTTTCCATACAAAACGCCATTAGATTGTCACCTGCCTCATTTCTGTGTCCTATGCTAAATTTCCCTACAACATGTCCTTCATCTTCTGCTCTTTCTGTACCAATTTGTGCATTAAAATCACCCATTATAAATACAATATCATTTTTCCGTACCTGGTCCATTGTCGTCTGCAGTGTGTTATAAAAATGTTCTACTTCATCTTCTTCTGCTGCTGATGTAGGTGCATATACCTGGATGACTGTTACATTTCTAGGAATGCCCTTAAGTCTGATTGTTAGGATTCTATCACTTACTGGATTGTAGCCTAGTAATGCTTTTGATGTTGTTGTAATTTTCCTTTTGTCTTTTGCTGTCAGCGTCCATGCCTGGCATTGGTAGCACAAAGTTGGTATGAAGACTGTCTTATAGATAGTTCTTTTGGTTTCCATTGAGACATGCTTGTTGTTTAGTATGGGACCCATTTGCCCGATAAGTTTGTTCGCTTTGTTACATCTGTTTTCGATCTCTATGTCTATTTGTCCTTTTGTTCAGAATATGCTTCCGAGGTATTTGAAATACGCTACTTGCTTCATAGTATGGTTTTCCAGTGTAATGTTTATTGATGTGTTTACTCTTGCAACGTGCTGCAGCCCAGACAAAAAGACTTTTAACCAGATAGACTACATATTAATCAACAAACGATTCCGCAATGCATTACTGACAACAAAAACCATGCCAGGAGCTGACTGCAATAGTGACCATGATCCAGTCTGTGGAAAAATTAGAATAAAACTAAAGAAAGCAGGCAGAAAAGTGAGAAACATCAAACTGAATACAGAACTTCTTAAAAATGACCAAGAACTGCGAGAACAATACAAAGTTATTATAACAAATAGATACAATGCAATAGCAAAGATAAATAGTATAGATGAACAATGGGAAATGTTAAGAGATTCTATCCACAAAACTGTTAAGGAGATAATACCACCAAAAAAAGAAGCCTATAAAAATAAATGGATGACAGACGACATCTTAGGACTGATGGACAAGAGGAGGAGGAGTAAAAATAACGAGGAAAAATATAACAAGATAAATAAAGAAATAAGACGCAAATGCAGAGAAGCAAAAGAAGTGTGGTTAAATGAGCAGTGCAGACAAATAGAGGACTCTCATATTAAAGACAGCAAAAACATGCACAAACGAATTAATGAACTCACAGGCAGGAAAACAAAATATACCACAGGATGCCTGAAATCGAAAGAAGGTAAAATGTTAATGGGAAAAGAAGACATTGTGGACAGGTGGACAGAGTATATCGGTGAGCTATACGGAGGACAAAGACCAGAATTAACACCAGATACTGAAAACTGTGAGGGACCACCAATACTTGAAGATGAAATCATAGATGCCATCAAACACATGAAGAAAGGAAAAGCGACTGGGCCTGATAATATAACAATAGAAGAAATAGAGGCACTAGAGGAGACAGGAATAAAAATAATAACCAAGTTACTGAATGACATTTACAACAGTGGTTATATTCCCAGTGACCCGATTAAATCCACGTTTATAGCACTACCAAAGAAACCAGGTGCAAAGGAATGTGACGACCACCGGACTATCAGCCTCTCATGTCACATAACGAAGCTACTTCTGAGAATAATTATGAGAAGAACAAGGAAAAAGATAAAAATGGAAATAGCAGATGAACAGTTTGGATTTGTTGAAGGAAAGGGAACACACAATGCCATTTATGCTTTACGAACACCAACAGAAAGAGCTTTAGAAGTACAGAAAGATCTCTACTTAAGCTTCATTGATTACACCAAGGCATTTGACAAGGTGAAACATAATGAAATTATTAAAATGCTTGAAGACATCAATATAGACGGCAAAGACCTGAGGATTGTAAAACATCTATACTGGCAGCAAGAAGCAGCAGTTCGAGTTGAAAATAGAACTGAAAATATCAACCTATAAAACAAGGGGTGCGACAAGGATGTGTACTATCTCCAGACCTTTTTCCTCTGTATAGCGAGAATATTCTAAGAACAATCATCACAGAACCAGGCATAAAAATTGGAGGATACAATATTAACAACCTTCGGTATGCTTACGACACAGTACTGATAGCTGAGAACCAACAAGACCTGCAAAATCTCTTGGATAAAGTGGCCAAAGAAAGTGAACAGAAAGGCCTTACTTTGAACATAAAAAAGACAGAGACTATGGTTATATCTAAGAAACAGAATCCACCAGCATGCAGTATTAAATTAAACGGAACTATTCTAAAGCAGGTGCAGAAATTCAAATACCTTGGGGCAGTAATAACTTCAGATGGGAAATGCAGAACAGAAATTAGAAACAGAATAGGCCAAGCAAAGACTGCATTTCAGAGAATGAGAAACATATTAGCTAACACATCTTTATCAATGAATGTTAGAAAACGAGTCCTAAAATGCGATATTGAACCTATCTTGTTATATGGAAGTGAATCATGGACAATAGGCAAGTCTGCACAAAAATCATTGGAAGCAGCAGAAATGTGGTTTATTAGAAGAATGTTGCGAATCCCTTGGACAGCAAAAATAACTAATGAAGAATGTAGGAGAAGAGCTGGAGAGGCAAAAAAACCTTGTCAAAAAGATAAGAGAGAGACAATGTACTTTCATAGGACATGCAATGAGAAGAGGGGGCATTGAAAATATTATAACAACAGGAAAAATAGAAGGAAGAAGATCAAGAGGAAGACCAAGAGAAATGATACTGGACAGTCTGACGGGATGGTGTGAGAGGAGATCACCAACTGAACTGATGGCCTGCATGAAGGATCGGGTACTCTGGAGAAGCATAATAGCCAACGCCAGTCGGCACGGCACATGATGATGATGACTACTCTTGCGATGGTCATGATTTCTGTTTTGCTTAGGCTAATTTCCATACTGTGTTCTTTGCATGCATCATTCAGTCTATTAATGTGATCTTGCAAGCCTTCTTCTGAGTCGCCAACTAGAATTTGGTCATCTGCAAATAATAGTTCGTTCATGGTTATATATATATATGGTTATATAGGGAAATAATGGAAAAAATGGGATTTCCAACACATCACTGCTGTATCTAGACCAACAAGCAGCAGTAAGAATAAATGGTGAAACAACAACTTGGTTTGACATAAAACAAGGGGTCCGTCAGGGGGTGCGTATTGTCGTCTTACTTATTTAACTTGTGTACTGAAAATATAATGGGGAATGTTAGAGAAGATGTAGACAAAGAATATTACGATGCCATAACAATTGGATGTTATGAAATACCAGAGATTAGATATGCTGGTGACACACTATTACTGTCCACAACACAAAAAGGAATGAAAAACTAATTATGTCAGCCCGTAAGAACAACGAAGACTAAAACCTCTATCTTAATGCAAAGAAAACTAAATTCATGACAACTGACAAAACAAACAAGGCAACTGAAATATGTATGAATGAGGAAAAACTTGAAGAAGTGAAGAGTTCTGAATATCTTGGGTCACTACTAACTAGTAATGGAGATACAATGAGGGAAATTAAAAGGAGGACATCTATCGCTCTTCAGAAAATAAAACAACTAAAGAATCTGTGAAGAGGAGCAAATAGAACCACAAAAATAAGATTCTTAAGGGCATGCATCTTTCCCATCGCAACATATGCCTGTGATACCTGGACACTTAACAAAACAGCTGAGAATCGCATAAATGCCTTTGAATGTAAATGCTACAGAAGAGTTCTTCAAATATCGTGGACACAAAAAAGAACAAATATATCTATACCACAAGAACTTAATATTGAAGAAGATTGGCTAGTGAAGAGGATTAGGGAGAGAAAACTTAAATATTTTGGACACATTAAACGTCATGATAGTCTAGAGAAGACCGTCTCGGAAGGGTACATAATGGGAAAAAGAAAAAGAAGAAGACCAAAACGAAGATGACTGCAAGACATCGTTGACGATCTGCAAATGGATGCATCAGCAGCAGGCCATCTTGCTCACAACCGAGAGGCTTACAAGAGTGCTGTTTGGCAGACAAAGTTCCGCAAGGGACATGCAAATGAATGAATGAATGAACACAACTTACGTCTACACACAGATCGACTTACTATAGCTCCACTGAAATATAATCCCACGGTGGATTTACTATTCACAGCGATAGTAAATCTACTGCTATTTTGAAAAAAAACTGCTCTAATGTTGGTGGTCACGAGGTCTGGTGTCAGTTACCAAGATCAGTTTGTATATCTGAGCAGCTCAATTGTCATCCTCCTTTTTCACGACGCAGTGGAAATTCATCTGCCTGTTTCTTTTAATTATCCTCCATTCTCTGTGTGCCCACTTGCCTCGTTACGATTCTGCTACAGAACTACCAAAACTACGCGATAAAAGAACAGTTGAAACATCCGAATCATTTCTGAACAAGAAACAGTAAAGGAAACACATGCACCATATTTGTATTTTTCTTGGTACCAATTATAGCACGGAGTAACATGTGGAAAATGGAAAATAAAAGTAAGAGTTTCTTTTTTCGTTTTGCGCTGCTCCTTAAATTTTATGAGCGGTATGACTTGTGTGCGCGAGCGTGTGGCCACGCATCTTAGCCTTAGATGGGACAGTGGTACGGACATGTCCAAGGTGCAATGATGATGACACAAACCATAAACAGACACAAGAACTGTAAACAACACAAAGTGAAATATTGACAGCCTGCTACAACCCTTTACTTTTGCTCGCTTTTTGTTTAATTTGTTGATTTCTTGTTTTGCTCATCTATTTCATCAGATCTTATCATTCAATGTACTTCCCCTTCTTTTGGAAGTCTATAAACTTCAGAATCTATTGTTACTTGAGAAATAACCGGCTCATATTTTTATAAAGACTGAAAGGTCAAATGTCAGTCACGACACCGCTGATTGGTTAGTATAAACAAAAATGGCCGCGTCCTGTCTCTATCGTGGATATCTCTCAAGAGCAACTGGAAATTTCTACAAATTTCTCTACAGCCCAAAGCAACGGTTATTTTCCTCGGATCAGACAGGGAAGGGGTCAGACAGTTCTTCTGAACAAGATCAGAAAACAGAACTTAAGCCAGAAGTTACAGCAGATGTGGCGGCAGCCGATAATCTCAGGACCCTATCCCGACATGTCGCAGGGGAAGCCGCTGTGGATAAATTCTTTAAAGTTGTTGAGAAGGTCAGAAAGTCACAAGAAAAAAGTTTAGTCTCAGAATCAAAAGAAGATATGAGTACAGTTGTTGAAGATCCCAACGAATCGTTTGCGTCCATGTTGAGGAAGTCAAAGTTGATTTCATTAGGCGAACCCAACGGAAGGTTGGTGGAAGGCCGAATTGTTGAAGTTATGGGAGACGATCTCTACATCGATTTTGGTGGCAAGTTTCACTGTGTGTGCCCCAGGCCTAAGCTCAACCCAGAGTAAGTGAATGTTTTATGCGCATAATTACTTGTTGATAACAAGAGAATGTGAATAATTTATGCGCATAATTACTTGTTGATAACAAGAGAATGTGAATAATTTATGCGCATAATTACTTGTTGATAACAAGAGAATGTGAATAATTTATGCGCATAATTACTTGTTGATAAGAGAATGTGAATAATTTATGTGCATAATTACTTGTTGACAGCCCAGAGAATATGAATGTTTTATGCACATAATTACTTGTTGACAGCCCAGAGAATATGAATGTTTTATGCGCATAATTACTTGTTGACAGCCCAGAGAATATGAGTGTTTTATGCACATAATTACTTGTCGACAGCCCAGAGAATATGAATGTTTTATGTGCATAATTACTTGTTGACAGCCCAGAGAATATGAGTGTTTTATGCGCATAATTACTTGTTGATAACAAGAGAATGTGAATAATTTATGTGCATAATTACTTGTTGATAACAAGAGAATGTGAATAATTTATGTGCATAATTACTTGTTGACAGCCCAGAGAATATGAATGTTTTATGCGCATAATTACTTGTTGACAGCCCAGAGAATATGAATGTTTTATGCGCATAATTACTTGTTGACAGCCCAGAGAATATGAATGTTTTATGCGCATAATTACTTGTTGACAGCCCAGAGAATATGAGTGTTTTATGCGCATAATTACTTGTTGATAACAAGAGAATGTGAATAATTTATGTGCATAATTACTTGTTGATAACAAGAGAATGTGAATAATTTATGTGCATAATTACTTGTTGACAGCCCAGAGAATATGAATGTTTTATGCGCATAATTACTTGTTGACAGCCCAGAGAATATGAATGTTTTATGTGCATAATTACTTGTTGACAGCCCAGAGAATATGAGTGTTTTATGCGCATAATTACTTGTTGATAACAAGAGAATGTGAATAATTTATGTGCATAATTACTTGTTGACAGCCCAGAGAATATGAGTGTTTTATGCACATAATTACTTGTTGACAACCCAGAGAATATGAATATTTTATGCACATAATTACTTGTTGACAACCCAGAGAATAAAAGTAAAAAGTAAAGATAGTCCCATAGCATTTCAAATGCCGTAGGGGGTGAAGCGTTAGAGACCTCATTATGCTGGGTCATCAGCGTATGAGGTAGGGTGACCAGTTCCTTTCCTCGCTGCCTTTACTTCCCAGATTTTCTCAGAGAATATGAATGTTTTATGCACATAATTACTTGTTGACAACCCAGAGAATATGAATGTTTTATGCACATAATTACTTGTTGACAACCCAGAGAATATGAATGTTTTATGCACGTAATTACTTGTTGACAACCCAGAGAATATGAATATTTTATGCACATAATTACTTGTTGACAACCCAGAGAATATGAATATTTTATGCACATAATTACTTGTTGACAACCCAGAGAATATGAATGTTTATGCACATAATTACTTGTTGACAACCCAGAGAATATGAATGTTTTATGCACATAATTACTTGTTGACAACCCAGAGAATATGAATGTTTTATGCACATAATTACTTGTTGACAACCCAGAGAATATGAATATTTTATGCACATAATTACTTGTTGACAACCCAGAGAATATGAATGTTTTATGCACGTAATTACTTGTTGACAACCCAGAGAATATGAATATTTTATGCACATAATTACTTGTTGACAACCCAGAGAATATGAATGTTTTATGCACGTAATTACTTGTTGACAACCCAGAGAATATGAATGTTTTATGCACATAATTACTTGTTGAAAAACTATATTAGACATCATTTTGTGTTTACTTGTTACTGTCAGAATGTGCCGAACTTGGGGTGAGGCCAAACTGAGGCATTGAACTGATGTTGAGGCAGTCAGTGTCTGGAAACATTTCTAATAGTTTTCCATTTACCATCAGAGCTTTCTATTTTCCCACTGTCACAAGCAGTCTAAAGATGTCATTTGTCCCAATTTGCTGTCATAAAGATGTCAGTAGTCACCATGTAAGAGCTCTCATCATAAAGCTGTCATTTATAAGTAATCACCATGTAAGAGCTCTCATCATAAAATTATCACATGTAAATAGTCAACATGTAAGATCTCCCATCATAAAGCTGTCAGATATTAGTAGTTAGCATGTAAGAGCTGACATCTTAAAATTGTCACATATGAGTAGTCAGCATGTAAGAGCTCTCAAAAATATCATTTTTATTGAGAAAGTTTCAGAAACATCCAGGCATTAGCTGTAAATCTTGGTGCAGAAAGACATGTCCAGGGTGTAGAAAGACAGATCTTGGGTGCAGAAAGACATGTCCAGGGTGTAGAAAGACAGATCTTGGGTGCAGAAAGACATGTCCAGGGTGTAGAAAGACAGATTTTGGGTGTAGAAAGACATGTCCAGGGTGTAGAAAGACAGATCTTGGGTGCAGAAAGACATGTCCAGGGTGTAGAAAGACAGATTTTGGGTGTAGAAAGACATGTCCAGGGTGTAGAAAGACAGATCTTGGGTGTAGAAAGACATGTCCAGGGTGTAGAAAGACAGATCTTGGGTGCAGAAAGACATGTCCAGGGTGTAGAAAGACAGATTTTGGGTGTAGAAAGACAAGTCTAGGGTCTAGAAAGGCAAGTCTGGGACAAAACAAAGCTGGGGCCTATGGAGGCAGTTTTAATGATGATGTGCAGTGCATATCCACCTCTCATATTTCCACACACAAGAGAAAGTTTCTTTTTCTCCATTGTACAGAGCTGACATATGGCAGTAAGAAACTACCAGAAATTCTGCTTGAAATATATGTGACAATAAGAAACTACTAGGGATTCTGCTTGACGTATATGACAGAAACTACCAGTGATCCTGCTTGACATATGTGACAGAAACTACCAGGGATTCTGCATGATATATATGACTATTAGAAACTATGAGAGATTCTGCATGACATATGACAGTAGGAAACTACCAATGATTCTGCTTGACATATCACTGTGTCCCAAAAGTAAGTGCACTGATTTTCCTGTGTATGAATATGCAAAATAAAAAGTCATTGATGGATATTGGCTTGCTGGTAGAGATTCCAACTGCATGTCCAGACTAGTTTCAGCTGGATCGCTTGAGTCATTCCCGCACTTCTGCAGTTTGTAAGATCATGTTTGAATACTTTGTTACGTCTGCCAAGGAACAAAATATCAGACAGCAGTATGTTGTCAACTTGTATGTGAAGCTCAAGAAATCTGTCACTGAGACATTTGAAAATTTAACCGAAGCTTATGGAGATGTCACTCTGCCAAGAAATATGATCTTTACAAAGCTTTCAGAGAGGGCCAAGAAAATGTTGAATACAAGCCTCGCTACAGATAGCCAGTCTCTTCAACAGCCGATCACAGTGTGGAAGTTGTGTGGGTTTTGACAGCCATGGAATTGTGCAGGAAGAATTGTTACTTCCTGGATAGGCAGTTAAATAGGCCTTTGTAAAAATGTGTTGAAATGACTTCAGAAACGGATCCAGCGAGTCCGAAGGGGCATTCTAGATGCCTGGACACTGCAGCACGATAACGTGCCTGCTCACACAGCGCTTTCAACTCAAGAGTTTTTTGTGAAGTAAAACATCCCCACATTTCCACAGCCTCCCTACAGCCCAGATCTAGCTCCATGTGATTTCTACCTCTTATCTAAGTTGAAGGGTCATCATTTTGGGACTGTGGAAAACATTTTAAAAATTGTAAGCCGTGAACTAGGCACACTTATGGAAAATGACTTCAGAACTTCTACAGTCAGTGGAAAAAAAATGTTGGAATTATTGTATAACTTCCCAAGGGTTGTACTTTGAAATACAACTTGTAATTTCATGTGAATATTATATAGCTGCAAATAAAAAATCAGTGCACATACTTTTGGGACACTGGTATGACAGTAAGAAACTAGTTGATGTAACGTCCGGATTAAAAATTATAGAACTACAATCTTCAAGTTGTGCTAACGTTTAGCAGCAGCTGTGTTATTTCAGTGGACCATCTTCTGTTGTAGAACTCCTAGTGATATGTGTGGTTATCTGTCAAGATCTCACTGTTATGTGTGTGAATCTATCAAGATCTCACTGTTATGTGTGTGAATTATATCTGTAAAGATCTCACTGTTATGTGTGTGAATTATATCTGCCAAGATCTCACTGTTATGTGTGTGAAGTATATCTGTCAAGATCTAACTGTTATATGTGTGAATCTGTCAAGATCTCACTGTTATATGTGTGAAGTACATGTCATAGACCTCAGTATAATGTGCCCTGTTTGGTGTCATTGATTTGATAGAAGTATGAAGTATATCTTCCATAAATCTGCCTCTGATAAGTTTATGTAATGTTGATTGATCCTCAGAAGATATCACAGAGGAGCAGCAGTGATGATCAGCCTGCATGCTCTGGAGATGAGTTCAGCATTTCTGGGCTCTGATATTCACGTCACTCTCCTTGAGGCAGATGGGACCCTACTTGGTCTGGCAAAGAATTTTGAAGGGTAAGAGGTCATGTTGTATCCTGTAACTGAACCTCAAGTTCATGACAGTTTCTACAAGAAAATGAAAGCCATGTAAAATGTGCCTGTATATTTTCTATGTTTAAGCAAGTAAAATGTGCCTGTATATTTTCTATGTTTAAGCAAGTAAAATGTGCATGTATATTTTCTAAACTGTATAATAACAAGAAAATGAAAGCCATATCTTTCCTTGTAAGTGGACTGTGAGTGCTGTGATTTGTGAGTGTCTTATTAGAATAGATAGAATGTTCCTTACCTTCTGGGGGCAGATTCTCACTAAGCATAACCACATACATATAGCTCACATAGGGGCTCCGTATGAAGGCAGAGTTGGCTTATGACATGTCACAGATGTAGATTATAGTGCCACCATCTGTCACACTCAACTCTTTTGAGAGACATCAGAGACAAATAAGAGACTTTGAAGATGAGAATGTCAGAGATTTGAAGGTGGAGAATATCATGTGTAGACAACATTAAGGACAAGAAGAAAAGACAGCTTGTCCTAGACTTCCTTCAAGACAAGAAGAGACAGGGACATCTGAGACATTTGGAGATCTACTAT
The DNA here is from genome assembly GCA_009760885.1 of Achatina immaculata. Lineage (NCBI taxonomy): Eukaryota > Metazoa > Mollusca > Gastropoda > Stylommatophora > Achatinidae > Lissachatina > Lissachatina immaculata. Next base: position 17,404,039 of record CM019701.1, on the reverse strand, counting down.
ACACAACTTTTCATACAAAGATGACGCAACACATATGATGTCAGTTTATGATTGTTTTATCTATCTTCGTCACAGTAACAAGTTTATGGTTGATCTTCCTCACAGTAACAAGTTTATGGTTGATATTCCTCACAATAATGAGTTTATGGTTAATATTCCTCACAATAATGAATTTATGGTTAATCTTACTCACAGTAATGAGTTTATGGTTGATCTTCCTCACGATAATGAGTTTATGGTTGATCTTCCTCACAATAATGAGTTTATGGTTGATCTTCCTCACAATAATGAGTTTATGGTTGATCTTCCTCACAATAATGAGTTTATGGTTGATCTTCCTCACAATAATGAGTTTATGGTTGATCTTCCTCACAATAATGAGTTTATGGTTGATCTTCCTCACAATAATGAGTTTATGGTTAATATTCCTCACAATAATGAATTTATGGTTAATCTTACTCACAGTAATGAGTTTATGGTTGATCTTCCTCACGATAGTGAGTTTATGGTTGATCTTCCTCACAATAATGAGTTTATGGTTGATCTTCCTCATGATATTGAGGTTTATTTATATTTACCATTTCAGAAGTTTCTTGGCTGATTTTTTTTTTCTTTTCTTAATTGAACAGGTCAAGCATGGCAAAATTCTGAACAGAAAGAGCAGGGAAGTGTATGTAGACAAGTAACAGAAAGAGCAGGGAAGTGTATGTAGACGAATAACAGAAAGAGCAGGGAAGTGTATGTAGACAAGTAACAGAAAGAGCAGGGAAGTGTATGTAGACAAGTAATAGAAAGGGCAGGGAAGTGTATGTAGACGAATAACAGAAAGAGCAGGGAAGTGTATGTAGACAAGTAACAGAAAGGGCAGGGAAGTGTATGTAGACAAGTAACAGAAAGGGCAGGGAAGTGTATGTAGACAAGTAACAGAAACCTGTGTTTATTGTGTTTTGCTGTGTAAGCATGTGAAAGTTTGTCAACATGTGGAATGATCGGTTTGTTGTACAGGGTGTGCCCCAGCGTCCATAACAATATATGCGAAAACTGTATGCTGTGTTTGTGGCTGATTTTATGTGCTCCACCCTGTAGACAAAATAGTTTTCTTGTTATATTTCATTGTTGGAACTGGACACTATTTGATATGTTACACGTTGGGGTCAGTTTCTGATGTTGTCACATATGCTGGAGTCAGTTTGATTTGTGACAAATCTATGTAACAGTCATTTAAATCAGTGACTGAGAATGATTGTTTCTCTTATGGTTCTAAAAAAAAATTTTGATTTTCATGAAAATAATTGAGAACTATATGATGAGTGAAAGCATTGATACTTTGTGAATTGTTTTTGGATTTTCTTGAACCATGTTAGGCGAGTGGTTAGATGCTCGGTTTGCTAATCCGGTGGCACCGGGTTCAGTCCCAACAGTGGGATTTTTTCTAGCACACACCAAAAAGCCTCTAAAAATGGGTACCAGAGAAATCTGGGAAAGTAAAGCGGCCAGGCATGATACTGACCACATCAGACTTTCATGTGCCGAAGGTCATGGAAAATATGGGCCTAGCACCGTATTCCCCACTATGCCGTAATGGCATGGAAGCGGGAAATTTACCTTTTTTTTACCTTTATGTAAAATGTGTGTGTATATTTTCTATGTTTAAGCAAGTAAAATGTGCATGTATATTTTCTATGTTTAAGCAAGTAAAATGTGCATGTATATTTTCTATATTTAAGCAAGTAAAATGTGTGTGTATATTTTCTATGTTTAAGCAAGTAAAATGTGCATGTATATTTTCTATATTTAAGCAAGTAAAATGTGTGTGTATATTTTCTATGTTTAAGCAAGTAAAATGTGCATGTATATTTTCTAAAGTGTGTAATAAATATTTTGGTGTAGAAGAAAAAAAAAGAAGTTTTCTGTCACTAGTTAAATTAGTCGCCATTGCTCATGTGTTTTACTTGCAAATGATCACAGGAATTTGTGAGATATCACTATATGTTATTGTTGTTCTGTCACTTTGAACATATGAGCAGCTGTTGTGGTACAGCATCATGTGAGATGCGGAGCGGGCTGTGGTGGCTACTTTTGCTCTCTCCCAGGTTGTAGCTTAAAACCAGGTGCCTGTATTGCTGCTTTGGTGAGCTCCACCACTAGACTAGAGCAGTCCTCAGCCAGACCGAGCCCGTTACTAAGGGTAACAACAGAAAGATGGGACAGGGTCTTGATCGTTTACGGATTAAAATATCTTAAGCAAGCAGTTAGCTATGGGTTGCTGACTGTTACATCGGACAGTGTTTTTACCATCATTGTAATATAATATCACCTCCATAATCGTGATATATGCAGCATGCATAGAAACGAGAACCAAAACAGAACACAAGCAAACATATCTGGTTTCTTTTGTTTTCTTTGGCAACCTTGAATAAAGAACATTGCATAGCTCATTGTAAGGCCTCGTTGTTGTACATGCTATGAGAAAACAAAAATAGCAACACTCATTATGTTTGTATGTAAAACTTACAACAGATCTGAACATAAAACAGATGAAAACATTTAAGATTCTCTGATTGTACAGGTTGGGTTTTGGCTCCCAGTGCAGCTGTTGTCATGTGTAGAAACTTGTGCAGCCCTCACAAAGTGTAGTGGGACTTTCCACTCGTCCTGTACAAATGACCTGTAGTGTCTAGGAAATGTGTGCATATTGAAACAAACATTTCCAGTAAAATATTGGTTAATAGTGATCAACTCCAAGTAATCCAACAGATATACTTTGTGGTTGTAGTGCAGAAAGTTTAGTTCCTGTGTGGTTGTAGTGCAGAAAGTTTAGTTCCTGTGTGATTGTAGTGCAGAAAGTTTGGTTCCTGTGTGATTGTAGTGCAGAAAGTTTGGTTCCTGTGGGATTGTAGTGCAGAAAGTTTGGTTCTTGTGAGATTGTAGTGCAGAAAGTTTGGTTCCTGTGTGATTGTAGTGCAGAAAGTTTGGTTCCTGTGTGATTGTAGTGCAGAAAGTTTGGTTCTTGTGTGATTGTAGTGCAGAAAGTTTGGTTCCTGTGTGATTGTAGTGCAGAAAGTTTGGCTCCTGTGTGATTGTAGTGCAGAAAGTTTGGCTCCTGTGTGATTGTAGTGCAGAAAGTTTGGCTCCTGTGTGATTGTAGTGCAGAAAGTTTGGCTCCTGTGTGATTGTAGTGCAGAAAGTTTGGCTCCTGTGTGATTGTAGTGCAGAAAGTTTGGTTCCTGTGTGATTGTAGTGCAGAAAGTTTGGTTCCTGTGTGATTGTAGTGCAGAAAGTTTGGTTCCTGTGTGATTGTAGTGCAGAAAGTTTGGTTCCTGGCCTCTGCTTCTGTCTGACATTTATTACACCTTTCTATGTATTTGCAAACTGTATAATACAAAAGAGTGTCATATTCTATCATACAGAACATAATGAGCATCATATTCTATCATACAGAACATAATGAGCATCATATTCTATCATACAGAACATAATGAGCATCATATCCTATCATACAGAACATAATGAGCATCATATTATATCATACAGAACATAATAAGTGGCATATTCTATCATACAGAACATAATGAGCATCATATTTTATCATACAGAACATACGATCATCAGACATTTTTTTCCTGGCACTCAAGCTGAGTAAAAACAGTGTGTCCGTAACCATCTGAGAGTCACCAGTGTGTCTGTAACCATCTGAGAGTCACCAGTGTGTCTGTAACCATCTGAGAGTCACCAGTGTGTCTGTAACCATCTGAGAGTCACCAGTGTGTCTGTAACCATCTGAGAGTCACCAGTGTGTCTTTAACTACTTGAGAGTCACAAGTATCTCTGTAACTACTTGAGAGTTGGCAGTATGTCTTTATCTGAGTCAGCAGTGTGTCTTTAACTATCTGAGTCAGCAGTGTGTCTTTAACTATCTGAGTCAGCAGTGTGTCTTTAACTATCTGAGAGTCATCAGTGTGTCTGTAACTATCTGAGAGTCTCCAGTATGTCTGTAACCATGGAGAGTCACCATTATCTCTGTAACTACTTGAGAGTCATCAGTATCTGTGTAACTACTTGAGTCATCAGTGTGTCTGTAACTACTGGAGAGTCAGCAATATGCCCGTAACTACTGGAGAATTATCAGTGTATTTGTAACCATCTGTGAGAGGCTGATAGTTAACATTTCTCCTCCTATGAGAGGCTGACAGTTAATATTTCTCCTCCTATGAGAGGCTAATAGTTAATATTTCTCCTCCTATGAGAGGCTGACAGTTAATATTTCTCCTCCTATGAGAGGCTGACAGTTAATATTTCTCCTCCTATGAGAGGCTGATAGTTAGTATTTCTCCTCCTATGAGAGGCCTATAGTTAATATTTCTCCTCCTATGAGAGGCTGATAGTTAATATTTCTCCTCCTATGAGAGGCTGATAGTCGATACTTCACCCATGAGTGTCCAACTCTGAGGCTGGACTGCCACAGTGTGACAGTAGACCTCAGGCAGAAACATAGAAGACACTTGAAGATCCAACAGCTTCAGTTAACAGTTTGTGCATTTTGATGCTCAGAAATATATATCTCCATGCTAAACAATACACTGTTTATAGAAAACTTCATTTCCTTGTACACTGTTTATAGAAAACTTCATTTCCTTGTACCAAAAAGTTTAAAAAACTTCACTCTGTCAGTTTTTTTTAATGTGACATCATCTGCCAGTTTTTGTTGTGACATAGTTATTTAGTCAATGGATCAGCCTCACTGCACATCAGACAATTAGTCCATAAGTACTCCAGTCCCATCTTCAATATTTCCACCAGCGTTTGACGGCTGACAACACCAGCTCTACGTTGATTAACCGGTCTTCATTATTTCCCACTGTAGCGCTCTTGTCTGGCAACTCCATATCTGATGTTATGTTCTAGCAGTCTGTTCATGGTTGCAGATTCAGAACCGATGCTTGAATCAGTGATTCGACCAGCTTCTGTGAGCACATTCAGGATATCAGCCAGTCCTTTTCCTGTCCACCCTCCACTGTAGCCATGCCCGCAAGTCTGTCCACTGATTTATTACCTCTCATCCCCGCGTGACCTGGCATAAATATGAAACGGATTTTTGTCAGCCATGATCTTCTCAGCAACTCCATCCAGTGCTTTCTTACCCAACCTGACTCAGTCTTCCTGATCATATTCATTGAGATGCTGAGAATACACACCTGGGTGAAGGTCCATGTCTCCAGTCACGCCATTGCCGTGGTTACTGCCATGACCTCCATAGTCAGGCTACTTATGGTCAGAGAAAAAGCACCGCTGCCTTCCATCACCGTTCTCCCTCCGATCTTCACAGTCAGGCTACTTGTGGTCAGAGAAAAAGCACCACTGCCTTCCATCACCGTTCTCCTTCCAACCTTCGCTGTAAAAGCCCAAGCACTTCACCTGTGTCTGACAACAGACCTGGATGTGATGCATAGTGAAAAGGACGTACAGTGGTCTGCTGGCATCAAGACCCATTCTTCCTCAGGTTCTATGTCTTCAAGTGGACAGACTTGCCAAACAATGTCCTCTGCTTGCCCCATCCAGGATTTTCCACTATTTTAATCTGGTGCCTTTTTTTACTCGTAACTTCGGTGTACAGTGGGTGATGTGTGCCTACACTGACTCGGAGGTATGCATGTGCCCAGTAAATTCTTGCTCTGTCCATCATGGTTGGAAAATCAAGAAGATATCTCATAGCCCTGCATGATGTGTCTTTTATGCACCGAAGTATGACCGGCATTGCTTCATTCTGTTTCCTTTCAAGTCTTTCCACGTCTGAATGAGAGTAAGGACTGCCAGGGCATATTTAAGCACAGAAAGGATAAGTCCCTAGTATAACAGAACATGATGATGTTGCTCACAGTCCGCCACGGCCTTCATCTTCATCACGACTAGGCCCTTCAGTACCACATAATCTATGTGCTCTGAGTGAAAGGCTGCGATCAAACATCACTTCAAGGCATTTCATTACACGTGTCCTCTCCACAACCTCTGAGCACAGCCTCACATGTTGTGACTGAGATCTCCCAACACATTAAGACATCTGTTCCCATCACATGCCATAGCTTGAGAACTACTGCTTTAGCAAATACAATTAGAAATTTATCATAGAAGTGAGATCAAGTTTATTGCACTCTATTTTCATATCATGTGAATTTTCTACAACATGGGCACTGATTTTTTTCACATAATTATTCATTGACATAAGATGATAAAGTAACATGATGTGTAAAGTTGTTGAGACTAAAACAGCCCAGCTTAATGCTTGGGCAGTGATCTATACAATGAACTGTAACTAAAAACACATAGTTAAGGAACAAATGCAGATTTAGGGACAACTTGATCCTCATTCACCAGACAAGTGAGAAACTTCAGCTTGACAAGAGACTATCACTGAATAAGAGACCATCACTGAACAAACATAAATAAGAGGCCATCACTGAACAGACATAAATAAGAGGCCATCACTGAACAAACATAAATAAGAGACCATTACTGAACAAACATAAATAAGAGGCCATCACCAAACAGACATAAATAAGAGACCATCACTGAAAAGACAAAGGAGGGGTGATTGATAAGTTCTTGGCATATGGTACAAATACGTGAAACACAGATGATATTAGGTGCATTTGTAGATCAAGTTAATGTAAGATTAAACACAAAGTTTCAAGAAATTAGCTGCAACCAATTATTTTTTTTAACAGGCTGCTGAAGTGGTAAGGAGTGGCAGAAATTGAGAAAATGGATAAAATTTCTCATCGAGCAGTCATTTGCTACTTCTGCATCAAGGGCTTATCATCGAAGGAGATCCATGAGGATATGGTGGAGACTCTAAGGGAGAGTGCCCCTTCTTACAGCACAGTGAAGAAATGGGCAGCTCAGTTCAAACATGGAAGGGAGAGTCTGGAAGATGATCCCCATCCAGGAAGACCAAGAATGGTAACAACCGATTAAACCACTGGCAGAATCCATGACATGATAATGGAGGATCGACGACTAACTGAGCGGTACATTGCTGCTGAGTTGGGCAAATCCACAGGAATGTGTTCATGTCACTATTCACAATGATCTTCAAATGACAAAGGTCTCTGCTTGATGGGTCCTGAAACTTCTTGGAGCTGATCATAAACGACAGCATCTCAACATGTCAAGAGACAATCTTGGCCATTTTTCTGCAGATCCTGAAAAGTTTCTTCAGCAATTTGTGAATGAGACTTGGGTTCATAATTTTCAACCAGAAACCAAAGAACTGTCAAAGCAGTGGAAACATCATGGATCCCCACCTCCAAGAAAGCAAGGGTGGTTCTGTCTGCAGGCAAAGTGATGGCTTCCATCTTTTGGGATTCAGAAAGTATGCTATTGATAGACCATCTTCAAAAGGGCAGAACGGTCACCAGGGCCCATTACTCTACTCTTGTGAAGCAACTGCGGGTCAAACTGAAGGAAAAGTGTTGAGGGAAATTGACGAGAAGAGTCATCTTTTATCAAGACAATGCTCCAGTTCACAAGTCGGCAGTGGCAATGGCTGCCATTCATGAATGCGGCTTCCAGCTTCTTGAACATCCTCCTTATTCCCCAGATTTGGCACCTTCAGACTATTACCTGTTTACTAAACTTAAAAAGGAGCTCAGTGGTCGGCAAATTTGCTTCAGATGATGATGTAATTCATGCTGTAGACCACTTTCTACTGGCACAAGATGCTGACTTTTACAAAGAAGGGATCCGTATGCTCCAGGATCGCTGGACTAAGTACATAAACTTGCAAGGGGACTATGTTGAGAAATAGCCCAGAAAAGTTGTCCACAAATAATCCGTTGTACTTTATGCCGAGAACTAAGCAATCACCCCTCGTAAATAAGAGACCGTCATTGAAGAGATATAAATAAGAGAGAGTATCACTGAAGAGACATAAATAAGAGAGCATCACTGAAGAGACATAAATAAGAAAGCATCACTGAAGAGACATAAATAAGAGAGCATCACTGAAGAGACATAAATAAGAAAGCATCACTGAAGAGACATAAATAAGAGAGCATCACTGAAGAGACATAAATAAGAAAGCATCACTGAAGAGACATAAATAAGAAAGCATCACTGAAGAGACATAAATAAGAAAGCATCACTGAAGAGACATAAATAAGAAAGCATCACTGAAGAGACATAAATAAAGTTGTTTGGCTCAGGCTAGAAACTTGAGTGATGGTCAACATAAGAAACCTTGAGAATGTGAGAAACTGATGAAAACCTCACAAGAACTTACACAAGTTCTCCCTTCCTGGTATTTTCTGGTGAGACTGAAGGAAAAGCAAATATGCACATGCAGGTATAAATATATATATATATATATGAATGTGAGATTTAATCAAGCATATATGAATGTGAGATTTAAACAAGCATATATGAATGTGAGATTTAATCAAGCATATATGAATGTGAGATTTAATCAAGCATATATGAATGTGAGATTTAATCTAGCATGTGATTAAACCTACCAAAGAAATTTCTATTAGAAATTCTAGTAACATGTAAAAAAAGTTACAAAATATGCATTCCCTGGCACTTTGTGATGTTTTAGAAGGCACTGGAGAAGACAGGAGTGCTGCTTTGTTGAATCAACATTTATAAGCAGAAAACATAAAACATTTGCTACATCAAACCCAATAGATTCAATACTAAACCAGTATATCCTTGATCATATCAGTTCTTCATTCAATATTCACATGAAAAGTCAAGAAGGCAACCAAAAAAAAAAAGAAAAAAATTAATCGCTTTTCTTCATTTTGACTACAGAAACGAACAAAACAAAATTTCTTTCAATAATTCGTTTTGAATCCAGTTTTTAAAAAAGGTGGCATATTTGTTTACATATAAATATTTTTCAGCATTGTTGGTGTTTGTTGTCACAAACTTGCTGGTTTGTTGTGTAAACAGAATACACTTTGAAGCTTGCCCGCATTTAACTTCAGCGAAGAATGTTCCAGAAAAACACAAGGAGTGTTTCGTAGCAATAATCAACAAAGTTTCAAGCAACCAGCTCATTTTTCCTCTGTCTGAGAAGGGTTTCAGACTTTTTTCTTTCTCTCAGACTTTAACATTCACTTCTCATCAAATGTGAAGGCATCACTTTGATAGGGAATAAAGGGAACTAAAACATCACTTTGTGATACTGTGCTTTCATATCACTTTATGATACTTTGCAACTGTGCTATCATGTCACTTAGTGACAGTAAACATAACATATGCTGTCTTGTCACTTTGTGACAGTAAACACACCATATGGTGTTTTGTCACTTTGTGACAGTAAAAATACAGTATGCTGTCTTGTCATTTTGTGACAGTAAACAACCAAACTCAGTCCTAACGTGGAGCATCCAGGATCTCTTAATCCCACTGTCTGTAGATGGTACAAAGGTCACAGGATTAAACTCGTTCATGTTTTCTCTCCCTCTCCCTCTCTAGAAGATGTTTGTCTGGACTCGCCAAGAAGTCAGCTGGTGTTGACTGATATATCAGTGACTGCTGGAAGCTGGTGTTGACTGATATATCAGTGACTGCTGGAAGCTGGTGTTGACTGATATATCAGTGACTGCTGGAAGCTGGTGTTGACTGATATATCAGTGACTGCTGGAAGCTGGTGTTGACTGATATATCAGTGACTGCTGGAAGCTGGTGTTGACTGATATATCAGTGACTGCCGGATTATTTTCATCAGTCATCTAGTCAGTAGGCTAGCTCTGCGCCCCATGGCCGGTAAGGTTTGACAGAACTGTTGCCTTGGTTCTGGCCCTGGTTTTGGTAGGTGGCGCTGTTCTGGGCCGACATCATGGAGGTGACGGAGTTCATGTTCAGAGCTGGCACGGGAAACTGCGAGTGGAGATTTGGAAGTGTGGAGAACAAGGGAGGTGATATCTGTGACTGTCCAACCGAGTTATGGTTCATAGGTGTAACAGGCGTAGCTACGGCTGTTGCTGAGCTGCTAGAGAGGCGCATGTGTCCCGACAGAAGCGTGTCTGCCTGTGGGTGGCGGGGAGTGTCGGTGAAAGTAGAGCCTGTAGAATAGATACCCGATGATCCCCCGATAACTCCGCCTTGATGAGACGATGTCGACATGGATGACATGTGCTCGGACTGGTTCACATGATGATGCTGACCTGGGATGACCCCAGTCATGGGCGCTGTCATAGACGAGCTACTGTACTGGGTTGGGTTGAAGGTCGCATGACTCCCCATGCCGCTCCAAGCATTACCCTGAAGTGACGCCTTTGCTGCAGCCTCTCGCTGGGCGGAGTAGCACTGCAGATGGCCCAGAAGACGTAATCGAAGCGGATCTTGAAGATCGAGTCCCTCAACCGCTACCAGGTATCGGGCAACTTCAGCAGCACATTCTCTGAATCCAACGCTGCGGTAATCGACAGCTACAGCGTGTGGATCGAAATTGTAACTGTTGAGACCTGTGAGGAGAAAGACAAAGGCTCATGACATCGATAATACAATTATCACATTTTTAAAGTATCGATTTCAATGAAGGTTCATTCATTCATTCATTTGCATGTCCCTTGTGGAACTTTGCCTCCCAAACTGAACTCCTGTAGGCCTCTCGGTTGTGAGCAAGATGGCCTGCTGCTGATACATCCATTTGCAGATCATCAACGATGTCTTGTAGCCATCTTCGCCTTGGTCTTCCTCTCTTTCTTTTTCCCATTATGTACCCTTCCAAGACGGTTTTCTCTAAATTATCATGACGTTTAACGTGTCCAAAATATTTAAGTTTTCTCTCTTTAATCCTCTTTACTAGCCAGCCTTCTTCAATATTAAGTTCTTTTAGTATGGATAAATTTGTGTGTGTGTGTGTGTTTTGTTTTTTTTTTTTTTGTGTCCATGATATTTGAAGAACTCTTCTGTAGTATTTACATTCAAAGGCATGTATGTGTTTCTCAGCTGTTTTGTTAAGTGTCCAAGTCTCACAGGCATATGTTGCCATGGGAAATATGCATGCCCTTAAAAATCTTATTTTTGTAGTTCTGTCTGCTCCTCTCCACAGATTCTTTAGTTGTTTACTTTCTGAAAAACGATAGATGTCCTCCTTTTAATTTCCTTCATTGTATCTCCATTATTAGTTAGCAGTGATCCAAGATATTCAAAACTTTCAACTTCTTCCAGTTTTTCCTCATTGATACATATTTCAGCTGGCTTGTTTGTTTTGTCAGTTGTCATCAATTTAGTTTTCTTTGCATTAAGATAGAGGTTCTGCTCTTCACTATTCTTACGGACTGACATAATTAGTTTTTCCATTCATTTTTGTGCTGTGGACAGTAACACTGTGTCATCAGCATATCTAATCTCTGGTATTTCATAACCTCCAATTGTTATGGCATCGTAATATTCTTTGTCTATATTTTCTCTAACATTCCTCATTATATTTTCAGTACACAAGTTAAATAAGTAAGGCGACAATATGCACCCCTGACGGACCCCTTGTTTTATGTCAAACAAAGTTGTTGTTTCACCATTTATTCTTACTGCTGCTTGTTGGTCTAGATACAGAAGTGATGTTAATTGTATCAGATGTGTTGGAAATCCCATTTTTTCCATTATTTCCCAAAGTTTCTGGTGTTGTACACAATCAAATGCCTTTGAGTAGTCTATAAAGGATAAATATAGATTCACATTAAATTCTTTGCATTTCTCTATTATTAATCTTAGATTGAATATATGATCTCTTGATCCTCTTCCTTGCTTGAAACCAGCTTGGACCATTTTGGCTGCTTCTATTTTTTTACGAAGTTTCCCCATTATGATTTTTTAACAGAATTTTACTGGCATGACTAATCAGGGCAACAGTTCTGTAGTTTGTGCATAATTTCAGGTTACCCCTTTTTTGGCAGTGGTATGAATACAGTTCTTTTCCATTCTTTTGGCCAAATACCTGAATGCCATATCTTTTTACATAGTGCAAGATAGATTGTTGCACATTCCTTTCCTCCTGCTTTAATAAATTCAGCTCTTATCTCATCACATCCTGGTGGTTTACCATTTTTCAGATTCTTTATTGACCATAAAACGTCTTCTATTGTTCATTGAAGGTATAAGAAGCAAATTTTGAAATGACATCATCATCTTGTGCCATCTCCCCATCGAAGGTTCACTTCAACAGATCTCCAACCTGTTCCGCCTTCTTTTGTCAGTGTGCATCCGCCAAGCGATTCATATCCATCTCTTATACAGGTATCCCTCGCATAACGTCTACGATACATTATGTAAGATAGGACGTTATGCGATTTTGACGGTGTGCGAACACCATACTATACAGGTAAGAAACCTGTATGGAATAAGGTAGTGTACTTGTACTGACCAGACAGCTAAAGTAATGTACACATACAGTACTGTATTACTGATTACATAACCGTACACATACAGTACTGTATTACTAACTACATAACCATACACATACAGTATTGTATTACTGACTACATAACCGTACACATACAGTACTGTATTACTGACTACATAACTATACACATACAGTACTGTATTACTGATTACATAACCGTACACATACAGTACTGTATTTCATCTGATATATCTGGCAAGGCATTGTATTGGTTAAGTAGGTTAATACAGTACTGTATACATAATGTAATACTACATTCTAAACATAACCTACACAGTGTAATACAACATTCTAAATATAGCCTACACAGTGTAATACTAAATTTTAAATATAGCCTACACAGTGTAATACTACATTCTAAATATAGCCTACACAGTGTAATACTAAATTTTAAATATAGCCTACACAGTGTAATACTACATTCTAAATATAGCCTACACAGTGTAATACTACATTCTAAATATAGCCTACACTGCTGTGTACGTAGGTTAATAAATCAGGTAATATTTGGAAAAAAAATTAAAAAGAGATAAACGCTGTCACAAACAAGAGATTATGATACATGAGATAAGACGCTGCCACAAGCAAGAGATGTATGATACATAAGATAAGACGCTGCCACACACAAGAGATGTATGATACATAAGATAAGACGCTGCGACACACAAGAGATGTATGATGCATGAGATAGGAAAGGGGGATAGAAAAGATAGGGATACAGTGGTTGTCACGCCGAGAAAATAGTGGGTAGAGTAGATGGTTGTTATTGGTGTAGACTGTAAAAGGTTTGGTAAAGGTTCCAGAATATAAGTCACATATGATGACAGACTAGATAAGCACTAAGCAAGGAAGGAATATGGATGTGGAGAAGGGAAAGATTAAGTATTTCGAGTTCAGTCCGTGTGGCTCCAGTAACCCATATTCCTGTACGTACTCGAAGCTGCTTCCAGCGCCATGGGACTTCTGTTCTCAGAATGTTCTCGCGCTTTTCTCCCTATATCTTTTGCTCAAGCATAGTACAAGACCCAACAGAGAAATCCATAATCTCAACTAATCACTCCTAGATGATGATGATGATGATGATGAATGGAGACAGATTTGTATCCGCAGCAATCAGCCATAAATTCTTGAACTGACGAACAGAGATAACATATTATTATTATGCCTGTTACATGCTGCACACATGAAGTCTACATTTCGCGGTCTGAGATGCTGCACCGCAGACTTACGAAACATTTAAGACCAGGACAGCTGTTTATTCAAGGACATACAAACGGTTAGAAGAGCATTTGTAATGAAGATAGACGGAGAAGTGTACACTTGATCTCTGGGTGACATACCAGCGTCGAATTTGAGCTAAAACGATCAACGTGAGGACTAGGAGAAGACCTGTGTTACAAAAACATGAATCTAAAGAGATACTCTACACTCGTTTGGCTACAGGAGAAGGACCTATTTCATGCCATTTTGTGAACTGTGTTGCCTTTTTTTTTTTTCACTCAGGTGACCAAGTACGCCATTGTGGCCTCTTGTGGGACATGTTTGTAATGATGGCAGCCAAATATGAAGATGGAGTTGAAATATTATTTGGTCTGCTCCAACAAGTTACCGGGGGATACTGGCAGATTCATGTGTCAGAACAAACAGGATTTTGTTGGGAATCAACTCTCGGAGGCGGTGAGTTTTGTTGACCTGGGACCTGCCGGCGGGAACAAAAACACTGCAAGTGACTGTCGTGTTCTCGTGATTGTGCTTACCTGTCTGCGCTGGCAGGTATATCGCAGGTGATGCTTCACCTTGATGCAAAACAGAAAATGATCCGGAAAGGGGGACGGGGGGAACTTGATTTCACTATTTTCACAAGTAGTACACTGCATGCCACATGATGATGATTACCGAAATAAATGCCATAGTAGATCTTATGCTAGTTCTTCATCTCGTGTTTGTTTGCTGTCATTATCTATTTCCATTATCTGATGTCATTCTGCACTGCCAATATCTGCTGTCAACATCTGCTGTAATTATCTGTTTTAATATCTGCTGCCAATATCTGCTGCTATTAGCTGTTAATATCTGCTGCTATTATCTGCTGCCATTATCTGCTGCCAATATCTGCTGCTATTAGCTGTTAATATCTGCTGCCATTATCTGCTGCTATTAGCTGTTAATATCTGCTGTTAATATCTGCTGCCATTATCTGCTGTTATTAGCTGTTAATATCTGCTGTTAATATCTGCTGCCATTATCTGCTGTTAAACTGACAAGTAGATTCTTCGGCTCAGCATCGCAGAACTATAAATGTAGTTGCTCACCTACCAGTTTATCCATCTTCTTCTGTGTTAATGGGCGAGTTTTGCTCTAACACAGAAGATGTGGCTGCTCGGTATCAACTGGCGGCATCTGTGTGATTGTGTGATGTTCGCCAGATTTCATTTGTTTGTGTTTACAAGAATTCCTTCTTCAAACATATCAGACGCCTCAGGCCAGCGTGTCTTCCAGTGTGTTTGTGTGTTTGTGGTTATTTCAGCGTGACCTTAAGTATGTCTGTCAGTTTGTGGTTACTTCAGCGTGTCCTTAAGTGTGTCTGTTAAGTTTCTGCTTCTTTCAGCTTGTCCTTAAGAGGATCTGTTAGTTTGTAGTTATTTCAGCGTGTCTTTAAGTGTGTCTGTCAGTTTGTGGTTATTTCAGCATGCCTTTAATATGTTTGCGTGTTCGTGATTATTTCAGCGTGTCTTTAAGTGTGTCTGTCAGTTTGTGGTTATTTCAGCATGTCTTTAATATGTTTGCGTGTTCGTGATTATTTCAGCCTGTCTTTAAGTATGTCTGCGTGTTTGTGGTTATTTCAGCATGTCTTAAAAGTGTGTATGTCAGTTTGCAGTTATTTCAGCATGTTTTCAAGTGTGTCTGTCAATCTGTGGTTATTTCAGCATGTCTTTAAGTATGTCTTCGTGTTTGTGGTATTTCAGCATTTTTTCAAGTGTGTCTGTCAGTTTGCGGTTATTTCAGCATGCTTCAAATGTGTCTTTCAGTTTGTGGTTATTTCAACGTGTCTTCAAGTGTGCCTGTGTGTTTGTGGTTATTTCAACGTGTCTTCAAGTGAGTCTGTTATTTTGTGGTTATTTCAGCGTGTCTTCAGGTGTGCATGTGTGTTTGTGGTTATTTTAGCGTGTCCTTAAGTGTGTCTTTTTTTTGTTATATCAGCATGTCTTCAAGTGTATCTGTCAATTTGTGGTTATTTCAGCGTGCCCTTAAGCGTGGCTGTCAGTATGTGGTTACTTCAGCGTGTCCTTAGGTGTGTCTGTTAGTTTATGCTTCTTTCAGCGTGTCCTTAAGTGTATCTGTTTGTAGTTATTTCAGCGTGTCTTTAAGTGTGTCTGGTAGTTTGTAGTTATTTCAGCGTGTCTTTAAGTGACATAGTCGCTATAGTGAGGATTTCCGATTACTGAGTTGCGTGCCATAGTCGTTATAGTGACAATTCGTTTGTTTCAATAAAGCAAACTGGTGTAATATTTAGATTATACATATTTCGTTCGCGTTTCCGGTGACACTTTTCAAAATGGTGGAAGAGTCCTTAGTTACAAGCGATGCCGAGCAAGAAAAAGGAAGAGAAAGACCGACATTTTTCAATTTTTGACGATGTAGATAGGGGTATGGACATGGGTTGTAACCACCCCACTGTTCTTGAATGTATCCCAAGTAGATCTAGACATATTTAGACAACTGGAGAAGTAGTTAGTAGGTTATTTCAGACATTAATTTAGCGAGAATGCAACACAGAATCACAATAGGAGATCGACAAGTAGATCTAGACATCTCATATGGTAAATAATGCATATCTAGACTTAGCCGATGGTGAGCTGGACACAATCATTGTCTAAAAATACCACATTACTTCTTTTTTCCTAAAAAAAACTCTGCATTTATGAAATGTTCATACATTTAGTTATAATTTGAAACATAATAAGTACACGGAAGTACACGTAAATACTGTTTTCCGTTCCATTTTACAACTATGCCCACTAACAGATCAAGACCCGCGCTTTTTGTGTGGCACGAATGGGAACGTCCGCGTTTTTTTCTTGGGCACGGGAAGAGTTTACAGTGTATGTTAGTCTGTGAATATTTCAGCGTGTTTTTAAGTGTGTTTGTTAGTTTGTATTTATTTCAGCATGTCTTCAAGTGTGTCTGTCAGTTTGTGGTTATTTCAGCATGTCCTTAAGTATGTCTGCGTGTTTGTGGTTATTTCAGCGTGTAACTGTGAGTTTGTTTCAAGATGAAGCAGTAAATGTGTGACAGACGAAGATATGTAGAATGACGATGAAACGAGCAACGAGAATTGTCTGGATTATACTGGATGATAATAGTTTAGAGGACAGACAATAAGATTAAGGCAATAAAATATAGATAATGAGAGAAAGAGGAAAAGATATTGAGGTCACAGTCATGATGATGATGATGTCAAGGTTAATGTTTATTATTATAATAATGATGACAGTGAAAACGATGATGGTGTTAATGATTGTTGTTTTGAAACAGATAAAACTACCAGTGATGATAGCAGAGATCTGATGAAGAAAAAAATGTAACAAGGACAACTTTGAAGACATTAACGATGATAATAGTTCATGATTTTATAATCATGATGAAAGTGATAATAAGCGTAGTTTTATCGATGACTATAATGATGATATTGTTGAATACGAAGAAAAAGATAAAGAAGATGATAATGGTGGCGAAAATGTGAATGATGGTAAAGCTGATAATGGTGGTGAAGCTGACATTGACATCGATGTCGAAATGAGAGAAAAGAAGAGAATACGTATGATGATATTGTGGTTTTAGCAGTGACTACTTGGGTGTGAAGGAAGGTACAGAAGAAAGATGCTGATGCTGGGGTACTGTAAACTGGCAGTTCTTGTAGGAGCAGACAGATACACAAGGTCAGGCGAGGACGAGATCACATGGGACACAGGTCACACGAGGGCATGTAACACAATGACATGGTTGCACAATGACAAGATCACACGATGACAAGGTCACGGCGTCAGAACAGACTCACCTTTTTGATGTAAAATTTTGAGATGGTCCACGGTCATCTGTAGAATCTCAGCTTTCTCCAGCTTTGCTGAGCCCTGGATACATACCACACACAGAATAAAGCTGACAAAAATGTCACTTAATGACCTTTATATAATGCAGATATATTTGGCCATAATCAGACTATTGTCGTAACACGTTTTATACAACAGGTCAAGGGCAGAGAACTTAGCGTTGAAAATTGTTGTATATGATCTGTTTAATTTTTTTTCAGATCTAGAACTCCAGAAATCAAAAACAGTTCGCTGCTGTCCCATCCCCACCCCCCAAATACTGCATGAGAACCCTTTACACATGCGGACAAGCCATTGTTTATAAAAGACAGTCATAAACTGAGATAAATCACTGTTTGTAGAAGACAATCACAAACTGACATAAATCAATCTTTCGTGAAAACCACGCAGAGCCAAAACATAAAACATCAGCGACAGCACTATCAAGCGTAGAAGAGAAGTTGTCACAAGAGAGCGCTATCAAGCTTAGAAGAGAAGTTGTCACAAGACAGCGCTATAAAGCATAGAAGAGAAGTTGTCACAAGACAGCGCTATGAAGCATAGAAGAGAAGTTGTCACAAGACAGCGCTATAAAGCATAGAAGAGAAGTTGTCACAAGACAGCGCTATAAAGCATAGAAGAGAAGTTGTCACAAGACAACGCTATAAAGCATAGAAGAGAAGTTGTCACAAGACAGCGCTATAAAGCATAGAAGAGAAGTTGTCACAAGACAGCGCTATCAAGCGTAGAAGATAAATTGTCACAAGACAACGCTATCAAGCGTAGAAGAGAAGTTGTCACAAGACAACGCTATCAAGCGTAGAAGAGAAGTTGTCACAAGACAACGCTATCAAGCGTAGAAGAGAAGTTGTCACAAGACAACGCTATCAAGCGTAGAAGATAAATTGTCACAAGACAACGCTATCAAGCGTAGAAGAGAAGTTGTCACAAGACAGCGCTGTTAAGCGTAGAAGATAAATTGTCACAAGACAGCGCTGTTAAGCGTAGAAGAGAAGTTGTCCCAATATGTCGCTCATATCTTCACGTTAAATTGTATATCAGACAGCACCATTAGTTCACCCTAACAAAACATCTACTACAACATACCCTAAACTGATGATAAGGAGGAAAAGACAGCACATATGGTGGTAAACCATGTGCTGAGAACAAGACACACCATATGGCGGTAGTTGATATAATGATAAGACAGCATATGTGATGGTACAAGATGTACTGATGATAAAACATCACATATGCTGTACATGATGTATTGATGATAAACAAGTCCATGTTGTGGTATATCATGTGCTAATGATAAAACATAACATATGGTGACACATAATGTGATAGAGTAACACTTATGGTGGTATATTATACATGATATACTGATGATAAAACATTACATACGATAATGCATAATATGCTAATGATAAAACTTAAGATTTGATGATACATGATATGCTGATGATAAATCCTCATATGTGCAAATACATATGAGAATGTATGAGAAGAGCTGGAGAGACAAAAAACCTTGTCAGAAAGATAAGAGAGAGACAATGTATTTTCATAGGACATGCAATGAGAAGAGGGGGCATTGAAAATATTATAACAACAGGAAAAATAGAAGGAAGAAGATCAAGAGGAAGACCAAGAGAAATGATACTGGACAGTCTGACGGGATGGTGTGAGAGGAGATCACCAACTGAACTGATTGGCCTGCATGAAGGATCGGGTACTCTGGAGAAGCATAATAGCCAACGCCAGTCGGCACGGCACCTGATGATGATGATGATGTGCAAATACGTGATGTGCTAATGATAAAACACCACATACTTGTATGCTGGTAATTTATGTATTGATGATAAAACATCACATATGCTAGTGCGTGATGTGCTGATAATAAAACATCACATATGCTGGTACATGATGTGTTGATGATAAAACATCACATATGCTGGTACATGATGTGTTGATGATAAAACATCACATATGCAGGTAATTGTCATGCTGATAATGGCTACTTTCTTACCTGTTTCTCAAAAGCTGATGGCACTAGACGTCTTAACTCTGATAGGCTGGTGTTGATTCTGTCTCGTCGTCTCTTCTCTATTATCTGAAAAGGATGGATGGATGGATGGATGGATGGATGGATGGATGGATGGATGGATGGATGGATGGATGGATGGATGGATGGATGGATGGATGGCAAAAATATACATGTGAAACTGGACAGTTAACGATTCTAACATAGGAAATGATACAGGAAGCAGTACAATTATTTTTCTTCCTTTATTATATACTTACTCATTTATTTTCTTCCCTTATTACATACTTACTCATCTATTTTTTCTAATTCCACATACATTCCATTCTTCTCTCTCCCTCTCCCTCTCTCTCTCTCTCTCTCTCTCCTCTCTCTCTCTCTCTCTCTCTCTCTCATAGTTTAAAAAGTAACTTGTTAGATATTGTTAAAAATTGTTTTAACGTTTGT
This sequence comes from Achatina immaculata, assembly GCA_009760885.1. Lineage (NCBI taxonomy): Eukaryota > Metazoa > Mollusca > Gastropoda > Stylommatophora > Achatinidae > Lissachatina > Lissachatina immaculata. Next base: position 17,384,049 of record CM019701.1, on the reverse strand, counting down.
TAAACATATGTTAGAAGATCTGTACTGACAATGTATTTTTGTTTATGTATGCATTTCTGTGTGCGTGTATGTGTGAGAGAGTTATTTTATTAGGTTAATTACTTCTTCTCTTCTACTTTTGAATGTAATAGTTTAATCTTACGCTCTTTTTACATGTTTTTTTTCCTAGTTTAATTTGTATACTTGTATTAAATCGAATGTATGGGAAGAATGAAAGATGGAGTGATAAAGGGCAGAATATAAGACGGGCCTGCGTGCCCAATTCTTTACCCTTTAAAAGTAAAGATCATTCATTCATTCTCTCTTAGCTGTAGTCAACTGCTCTCAGATTTTAATATCCCTTTCTGACAGCGTCTAGCGGGCACATACAACACTTTCCTACAGCATACAGAGGGCACATACAACATTTTCCTACAGCGTACAGCAGACACATACAACACTTTCTTATAGTGTACAGTGGGCACATACAACACTCTCCTATAGGTTACAGCAGGCATCTATAATAATTTTCCTCAGAGTACAACAGACACTTAAAACAATTCCCTAGAGCGTACAGCGGACACATAGAACACTTTCCCACAGGGGACATACACAACACTTTCCTACAGTTGACACATACAATACTTGCTCACATCGGACCCATACAACACTTTCTTAAAGCGACACATACAACACATACCTACAGCGGGCACATACAACACTTTCCCACAGCGTCCAGTGAACATATTCAACACTTTCTCACAGCGGGCACATACAACACTTTTCTACGGGAGCACAAACAATAATTTCCTACAGCGAGCACATACAACACATTCCGACAGCGTCCACTGGACACATACAACACTTTCTTACAGCGGACACATACAACACTTTCTTACAGCGGAGACATGCAACACTTTCTTACAGCGGACACATACAACACTTTCTTACAGCGGACACATGCAACACTTTCTTACAGCGGACACATACAACACTTTCTTACAGCGGACACATACAACACTTTCTTATAGCAGACACATACAACACTTTCTTACAGCGGACACATACAACACTTTCTTACAGCTGACACATACAACTTACCCCTCGTCTCTTCTTCCTATCAGTTATCTGACAACTTTGTGAAGGTGAACTGAAAAGTGAAAACATGACTCTTATCACCGCCATTGTCTTTTTAAATGATGACATGACATTTAGCAGTTTGTGCCAACATCAGGCAATAACATTTAACGGAAATAATCAGTTGTATCATGCTGTCATCATTAAACAGACCTGATAATATGCAAAATGATTAAAACTACATAAAAAGTTGAAATGTTTTAAACTGCGTCAGGTGGCAGAGACAAAAACTAAACACTTTGACTGCTTGAAACAGGATTATAATTGTCAGCAATGATTAAAACAGTTGCTATGATCCCACGGCAAATCTAACAAATACGACAATCATAACAAATAAAATAAATTCTAAATATGCTCTTTTCAAACAAACATTTGGTAAGGAATAAGCCACAAATAAAACCAAACAAACATTTGGTAAGGAATAAGCCACAAATAAAACCAAACAAACATTTGGTAAGGAATAAGCCACAAATAAAACCAAACAAACATTTGGTAAGGAATAAGCCACAAATAAAACCAAACAAACATTTGGTAAGGAATAAGCCACAAATAAAACCAAACAACAATTTCGTAAGAAATAAACGACAAATAAAACCAAACAAACATTTCGTAAGAAATAAACGACAAATAAAACCAAACAAACATTTGGTAAGAAATGAGCCACAGTAATAGTGTGAACTTCTCGTCCAGAAATCTACCTTAACTTCTGGTCCAGAAATCTACTTTAACTTCTCGTCCAGAAATCTACCTTAACTTCTGGTCCAGAAATCTACTTTAACTTCTCGTCCAGAAATCTACCTTAACTTCTAGTCCAGAAATCTACTTCAAGCAATCTTTGTCGCATATCACCAGCTTTCTTTTACCGGCTAATTACAGACTTACAAAGACCCCAAAATTGTCTTTGTCTACTCGATGACGTCGACACTAAAGTCTGTGATAAGAATATAAACCCTGTGTAGGAATATAAACCCTGTGATAAGAATATAAACTCTGTGATAAGAATATAAACTCTGTGATAAGAATATAAACCCTGTGATAAGAATATAAACTCTGTGATAAGAATAAACTCTGTGCTAATAACTAAGGCATGACTGAAATGCTTTTGCAGCTCACTATTTTCTCAATTGTCACAACTTTCAGAAGGTTTCTCCACAGTCTAGTCTGAGAAGGTTTCATTTCTTTCTGAACGTGAAACATTTGATGCATGTGATCATTCCAGTCAGATCTAGCATGAAATCCGTGAACAAAATTGACAGTTAAGTGCTCCATCACACGATTGTGTCAGTACATAAACATGTGACACTTATCCGTGCAAGTTTCCTATTTAGTCTTCTATAAGTGAAAATCATTTGAAAATGTAATGCAGCTTCTAAGAGTCCCAAAAGCTCAGTGCAAATGTAACCTTCATTTGAAGTTCAAATCGACCATGAGCTGGTCTGAATTCAGTCACAAATTTAACTGCAAAAGGACATTCCAAAGTGAAGCCCACTTGCTCTTAAGATACATTTAACTGACTCACCCTGGTTTGAGCCTCTCGTCGAAGCCATCGTCCGAGTCGCTCTCACTTAAGCTTCTTTTCATCTTTCACCAAGGACGGAAGGACAAAACGTGTGCGAGAATTAGTAGAAGGTTGTAACAACAATGTTTGAACACGGCGCCTCGCCGGATGCGTATCCCTTCCTGCAGCACGGCCGACCTTCGAGTGAGCACACGACCAGGCGCGACGACAGAGTGAAGCCCTGCGCCCGCTCATGTCAGACACCGCCCCACGGGCAATGACGGCGACTGATTGGCAGCATGACTGTCGCGTGCTTGGTAACCATCGATCGATATGCGTCCCTGATTGGCGAGCTAACGGGCAAATGTTGATATCTGTCTTTGTTGTTGTCGTCGATGTTCGCTTGTAACAAAAACCTGTAGACATGAAACTCTGGTTAATGGATCCTTTTTTCGTACCTAAATAACGTAACTTCTGCATCAACCAGCCTTCCTTTCTGTACAGTATTCATGGTGTTTAGTGGGGCCGTACTGCTTCAGTGTATGACGCATAACACTAGCTCAGATTAGGGAGACCCGCAACGCGTGGGAGTGTGTCATGACACTCGCGTGGACGCCAGAGTGACACTTCTATTCAGAGCATAATGACACTACAGCACGCGCTCTAAATGTTGCTAGCAGATTTTATGAGATCACAGCCCAGCTGACCTGTCATACATCAAGTCAAAAATCTGACTGTTGGCAACATACACGTATGAATGACTGATGAGAATATGTGGGTCAGTTTGTGAGGTCTTGTTTCACAGCTCACACTCAAAACAAAAGCTGACATCTGGGTTATCATGCCCGGCCTACCTCAGCCCCAGCCATCTCCTCCCATGGTGATCCTGTTTTCTGCAGAAACTTTAGTCTAGACTAGGACTACAAACAAACGGCGTAGTCGACCAACTTCCAGCACACAGTGTCCATATTTTGCTGTAATGTTCTTTCGCTTGTACAGGTGATGTCATGTACAAGTGTAGGCTTTCACGTGTACAAATGATGTAATTTCGCATATGAAAGTGAAGAACTTGTACATGTACATGTGACTGACCAAAGTACAAGATCATTGACTCCAAACATCACGTGACAACACAAGTTAGGCTCTCAGACAAACGTGCCCTCTACGTTTTAGCGGTTAGTGTGAAAAATTCTGAAAACCGTGCAAAAAATATTTTCAAAATAAAAATGTGGGCGCAAATGTGCGTCCTAGCGTTAAATTACAAAGTATACTTGGAATTTATCAGGGGAAAAAGTACTAAAATCCAAAGAAATCAGGAAAACAAACTCATGTAGTGTTATCATATTTTTTCTTCAGCACTATCCTAATACAGATTAACACTGAGAAAATGAGATTGATTGAATGAGTGATTGACTGATCTTTATTTATAAATAAAAGTAGCTATTTTATTTTTTTTGTGAGACATAAAATTAAGCGTGCGACATGACGTGTGAGTGTGTGTTCGTGCGCGCGGTAGCGCAGCTTGGAGAGAACATTGATCCCAGTGGTTCAGACTCAGGGCCGTGACAAGATTTTATGAAAAAAACTTTAAATCAAAAGAAAAATAAGATTTTTTTTTCTAAACTACAAGATTTGGGATAAATCTTGATACTTTATGTTCTGAAACCGAAATATTAAAGTAACAACAATCACACACCCTGTTTATATTAAAATAACAACGCTCACACTCGCTGCTAATATTAAAATAAGAACATTCACACTCGCTGGTAGTTCTCGACATTTTTAAAAGACGTTTTTGTCTTCATGTTTTCGATATTTCACAATATATCGAAAATGTTGGATTCTTTAGAAGTGATTTTATACATAAGTTTTGTGATTAGTGACAGACTTGCGTCGTACTACAGGCACTGAAATCTAATACTGAAATAGAAGAAGAGATGTGATGGTTCTTTGCTGTCCAATACTCAACAGTACACTATGATGCCAGTCTCAGATAAGACATTAGAAGATCTCTGTCAGGATATAATCCACAGCACAGGAAATATTCAGGTTGAGTCAGGCAGCAGGGAACCAACGCAGCCCTCCGACGAGACCAGAGACAAGATTAACTTCCCACCAGCAAGTGCCAAAAGCGTATGGGAAAACCTAGACGCAGGATTATGCAAAGAACTGGACAAACAGCTAAGAGGGAAAAACCTTGAGCAAAAACTGGAAGCATTTGGTAACATCATATATCTTCACTGCCACAAAGAGTTTGGAACCCACAAGAGAAAAGTGACACTAAGAAAGTCCAGAAGACAGAGGAAAATAGAAACAATAAGACAGCAGAAGAACCACGCCCGGAAAATGTTCAAGAAGGCACATGAGTCAGAAAAGGAAGGTTTAAGACAAGTTTTGCAGCATCTAAAGTTCCAGCACAATGCCATTTTCAGAGCAGAAAGACGATGCAAAAGAAACAGGGAAACCAGATACGCAAGAGAGAAATTCTCCTTCGGGTTTGCCAAGCAGTTATTTGAACAGCCAAAATCAGTTGAAAGCAGGTAAGGAGGTGCTCGAGGAACATCTGAGCAAGATATTCATTCATTCATTCATTTGCATGTCCCTTGCGGAACTTTGCCTCCCAAACAGCACTCCTGTAGGCCTCTCGGTTGTGAGCAAGATGGCCTGCTGCTGCTGCGTCCATTTACAGATCATCAACGATGTCTTGTAGCCATCTTCGCCTTGGTCTTCCTCTCGTTCTTTTCCTTATTATCTACCCTTCCAAGACGGTCTTCTCTAAATTATCATGACGTTTAATGTGTCCAAAATATTTAAGTTTTCTCTCTTTAATCCTCTTTACTAGCCAGCCTTCTTCAATATTAAGCTCTTGTAGTATAGATATATTTGTTCTTTTTTGTGTCCATGATATTTGGAGAACTCTTCTGTAGCATTTACATTCAAAGGCATTTATGTGTTTCTCAGCTGTTTTGTTAAGTGTAGTTCTGTCTGCTCCTCTCCAGATTCTTTAGTTGTTTTACTTTCTGAAGAGCGATAGATATCCTCCTTTTAATTTCCCTCATTGCATCTCCATTATTAGTTAGCAGTGATCCAAGATATTCAAAACTCTCCACTTCTTCCAGTTTTTCCTCCTTGATACATATTTCAGCTGCCTTGTTTGTTTTGTCAGTTGTCAAGAATTTAGTTTTCTTTGCATTAAGATAGAGGTTCTGCTCTTCACTGTTCTTACGGACTGACATAATTAGTTTTTCCATTCCTTTTTGTGTTGTGGACAGTAACACTGTGTCATCAGCATATCTAATCTCTGGTATTTCATAACCTCCAATTGTTATGGCATCGTAATATTCTTTGTCTATATTTTCTCTAACATTCCTCATTATATTTTCAGTACACAAGTTAAATAAGTAGGGTGACAATATTCATCCCTGACGGACCCCTTGTTTTATGTCAAACCAAGTTGTTGTTTCACCATTTATTCTTACTGCTGCTTGTTGGTCTAGATACAGCAGTGATGTTAATTGTATCAAATGTGTTGGAAATTCCATTTTTTCCATTATTTCCCAAAGTTTCTGGTGTTGTACACAATCAAATGCCTTTGAGTAGTCTATAAAGGATAAATATAGATTCACATTAAACTCTCTGCATTTCTCTATTATTAATCTTAGATTGAATATATGATCTCTTGATCCTCTTCCTTGCTTGAAATCAGCTTGGACCATATTGACTTCTTCTTCTATTTTCTTTCGAAGTCTACCCATTATGATTTTTAACAGAATTTTACTCGCACGACTAATTAGGACAACAGTTCTGTAGTTTGTGCATAATTTCAGGTTACATGAATACAGTTCTTTTCCATTCTTTTGGCCAAATACCTGAATGCCATATCTTTTCACATAGTGCATGATAGATTGTTGCACACTCCTTTCCTCCTGCTTTAATAAATTCAGCTGTTATCTCATCACATCCTGGTGATTTACCATTTTTCAGATTCTTTATTGACCATAAAATTTCTTCTATTGTCGGTTCGGGTTCTTTCTCCTCCACACTGTTGATTTCTGTTCCACAGTCGGTTGTTTCATACATTCCTTTGCAATATTCCTTCCATCTTTCTAGAATTTTCTCTGTCTCTGCCAAGGTATTCCCCATCTCATCACAAATTACATTTAGCTTAGGTGTAACATTTCTCGTCAATGTCTTCATTTCTTTAAACATTTCACTATCTCTTCCACACTTTTGATGTTCTTCTATTCTTTCACAACAATCTTGTATGTATTGTTTTTTTTTTCTTTTCTTATGTTTCTTCGTATTTCTTTTGTTAAAATTTTATATTTCTCTTTGTTGTTGTTTGTCACTTTCCATTGCGTCTTCATTTCTCTACGTTGTTTTATCAGTTCTAGTGTGCCTGTTGTAATCCATCCATTTTTTTTTGTGTTTTCTTTACTGGAACCATGTCGTTAGCTGTTGTTATTAAGATATCTTTGGCCGAACAAGACATACTCTGATAAAAATCAGCATACACCTCTCGAGCAGATGAAAGGTCTAGTGTGGCCCTGTAAACCAGGCATCAAATTCAAACACAGCCAACCAACCTTACAAGAAGTAGAGAGCGTCGTAGGAAAAGCTAAAGGCAAGTCAGCACCAGGCCCGAGTGGCGTCCCTTACATAATGTACAAAAAATAACCCCGAAGTACTAAAGAAGCTCCATACACTCCTATGAACAGCATGGACCAGAGGAGTCATAAGTAAAGAATGAAAAAAGGCTAACGGAGTATACATCCCAAAGGAGCAGAATTCTACTGAAATCAACCAGTTCAGACCGATCTCACTTCTGAATGTGGAAGGAAAGATATTCTTCTCCGTGACGGCAAAAAGACTAACAACATACCTCCTAGATAATGGTTACGTTGATACATCCGTGCAGAAGGGAGGAATTCCAGGTTCCCCACGATGTCCCGAGTATGCTTCAATGATTTAGGAAGCTATTAAACAAGCAAGATCTGGAAAGCAAGATCTACAGGTAATATGGCTTGACCTAGCCAATGCGTATGGCTCAGTACCGCACCAGATGATATGGCTAGTACTAGACATGTATCATGTGCCAAAAGAAATCACGAAGATGATGTACTTCACAGGGTTCCTCGTGAGATTTGGAACATCAGGATATATTACAAGATGGATCGAGCTCCAGGTAGGAATTACAATGGGCTGTACAATATCCCCTCAGACTGTTCGTACTAGTCATGCAAGAAATCCTGAGAGCAGCAGAAGGAGCAGCAGAAGACCCAAGGTTCAGAAATGGATGTCAAATGCCACCACTAAAAGCATTCATGGATGACACAACAGTAATAACAACCAGTGAAGCACAGGCACGAAAGATGTTAGAGCGTTTGGACAGGCTTATCATATGGTGCTGCATGAGGTTCAAGCCAAAGAAGTCAAGAAGCTTGTCACTCATGAAAGGGAAAGTGATAGAAAGATCGTACACAGTGGCAAATCAAATAATCCTAACTGTAGGGGAAGAGCCAGTGAAGAGCCTTGGCAGAGTATATGATGCTTCCATGAAAGACTCAAAAGCAGTTGAGCAGGTCATAGGAATAGCACAGAATAGACAAAATCAAGCTACTGGAGAAGTTCAAAATATGGTGCATCCAGTTCATGCTGAATCCAAAATTGATGTGGCCACTACTCATTTACAAACTAAGTACCAGCACAGTAGAGGTAGTCGAAAGAAAGATAAATAAATCCATAAGATAGTGGCTGGGCGTACTACCAGGATTAACTGATGTAGCGCTGTACTGCAAGAAGAGCAAACTGCAGCTACCACTCAAATCTGTGGTCGAAGAATACAAAGTAGGAAAGACAAGGCTTGCAATGATGCTACAAGAATCTACAGATCCGGTGGTACGAGAAGTGTGGCCAACACTTAAGACTGGACGAAAATGGAGAGTAATGAGGAAGTGACCACAGCCAGGGAAACACAGGAGCTGAAAGAAGTAATAGGATAAACCCAGACCAACAGAAGGGGATTTCTTATTTTATATCTTATATCCTTCCCGTGCCGTTAAACGTCACATAGGGCTCGCAAAGTAGTTTGCCAATTTTTCCTGTCTTCGGCGAGTCTTTCAACCTCATCAAAGGATTTTCTGCCTGTTAATTTCGCCTCTCTTAATAATGTCCTCTTCAGAGTTTCACGCGGTCTGCCTCTTTTTCTTCGGCCTGTTGTGTTCCACTTGATAGCTTGTTTTGGGATTCTCTGATTATTTCTTCTCATCAAGTGACCAACATATGTCCATCTCCTTTTCCTGATCACCCATGAGACTGGTTGTTGTTCAGTCATCTGTCTTATCTCTGCATTGTTCTTGAATTCATTCCACTTGATGCCGAGTATTTTCCTTAGGCATTTGTTTTCAAAAGAGTCTAATTTCTTTTCTATTTCTTTAGTTGTTTTCCAGCTTTCACATGCATAAATGAGGGTGGATATTACATTTGAATTGAACAGTCTTAACTTGGTTTTTGTGCTTATAACTTTTGAATTCCATATGTTCTCAAGATTCTTGAAGACTGATGGTGCTTTTGCAATTCTGATCCTAACTTCCTTTCTAGTGTCACCATCCTGGTCTATGTAGCTGCTAAGGTATGCAAATCGATTGACTTCTTCAATATCTATCCCTTCTATGTGTATTTTTCCATTTTGATTGAGAGGAATTTTCATTATTTTTGTTTTGTCCTAGTTAATTTCAAGTCCTATTTTGCTAGCCAGTGAAGATAGGCTATCTGTTTTTTTCTTACATGAAATTCACATTATTACTGATAAGGGGATTTGGTCATGGTGAAATCAAGTGCTGGCCAAAGGCCTCCTGTAAGGAAAGAAGGGACATGATCATCAGCGAAGTAAGGAATTCAGAGGATGACAAGCGGGTCCAGAAGGCAGTCCAACAATCACAACAAGGGCAATGGACAACATGGGAGGAAGTTCTGCAGAGATCACTAACATGGAGTGACATCTGGAAAATGGCACCCTTGAAGCTCAGCTTCATCATCAGAGCTACTTATGACCTTCTGCCTACAGGCTCCAACCTATACAAATGGGATGTATCAGTAGACACAAAGTGCTCTCTCTGCAACGAAAGACAAACATTGGAACATGTGCTGTCAGCATGCAGAGTATCATTAGGTCAAGGACGCTACACCTGGCGGCACAACAGAGTGCTGCAGGAACTAGTAGGAATTGTAGACAGGGCAAAAGATAAAGCAAACAACAGCAAAAGAGTTGAGGTCCCACCTAAGTACTTCATATATGCTGGTACGACATCGAATATTGAAATCAGGAACAATCCTTTACCATCACTGCTAGATAGTGGAAATGACTGGGATGTGATAGCGGACCTACCAGGAAGAAGAGAATACCCGACTGCCATCAAGAACACAGGAATACGACCGGATATTGTAGCGCGACATGTAGCAAAACAGGAATTAATAATGATCGAACTTACGGTTTCATACGAAACTAGAATAGAGGAACAGCATTTATTCAAATGTGAGAAGTACAATGACCTAGTCAAGCAACTGAGGCAGGGGGCAGGAGTCAGGGCAAAAGTGATAGCTGTAGAAATGGGAGCGAGAGGATTCGTAGCAACATCAGCATATGACCTATGTAAGCAACTGGGCATAAAGGGACAAGCAAGAGCAAGGGTAATGAAAAGCCTTTCAGAAACAGCAGAAAAGGCTTCATGCTGGCTGTGGAGTATGCGAAAAAAGCATTGGGAACATAAGTAATTTCGTTTGTCACAACCAATACCAGTTCTCCGTAGCTAAATCGCTAAGACGCACTTCGTAGAGCAGGGCCAACTGGAAGATCGCGGGTTCAGTTCCGGGACGAGGAAAAAAAAGCAACAGCTCACAAGACCTCTGGGAGTCATGACCCAGAAGGGCCCACCCACCCCCTCTTAGAGTGTCAGGAGTTTAACAGGGCCGAAACACTTGTCTGAGGGGGGTGGCGGGTACTTCCTCTGATGAACTGAAGGAGTTATGTTGTCGTTCTGCTCTCTATAGAAGTTTCCTGCATACATTTTGTTGAATTGAAATATTTGTTTTTCTTCTTTTTTTTCATGGATCACGAGTCATGCACCATTTCTGGTTACAGGCCGTGTTCACAACAACTTGAGAACCGCTTTATTAGGCGGAAACGTCAGTCAGTTATCAGTTTTGTGGTGCTGTATGAGATCAAAATAGCGGACTCTATTGGAAGAAAGAAATGAAACATAAAATCAAACCTCGTTTTATTGCTCTCTATTGGAAGAAAGAAATTAAACATAAACGCACACCTCGTATTATTGCTCTTCGCTTTATTGCACTTTTCTACAAATTATTCACGGTTTCAGTTTTCAGAACGAGCCTTCTTGTTGCCATGGTTTTGGCGACAACATGGCATATCGTACATCAGTGCTTACAGCACTGGCACGCTTTGTGTCTCTATCACATTCTGACACTGCTTTCAGTATTTCAAACTTTGTTATTATAGTGTTATTAGGCCATACAATGATCCGTCAGACTGTGCAAGTGAAAGAAAGAGTTGTAGTTTCCTCGTTGTAAATATAAAAAAAAAAACTACAAATGCCTTTAGTCGGAGAATCACATCGAAACATTGAGACTGACTGGAAGCTAGGCCTCATGGTACGACAGACTGGAAGCTAGGCCTCATGGTAAGACAGACTGGAAGCTAGGCCTTATGGTAAGAAAGACTGGAAACTAAACCTCATGGTACGACAGGCTGGAAGCTAGGCCTCATGGTAAGACAGACTGTAAGATAGGCCTCATGGTAAGACAGACTGGCAGCTAAACCTCATGGTAAAATAGACTGGAAGCTAGGCCTTATGGTAAGACAGACTGGAAGCTAGGCTTCATGGTAAGACAGACTAGAAATAAACCTCATGGTAAGACAGACTGAAAGCTAAGCCTCATGTTGAGATGGGCTGAAAGCTAAGCTTCATGTCGAGATATACTGGAAGCTAAGCCTCATGTCGAGATATACTGAAAGCTAAGCCTCATGTTGAGATATACTGAAAGCTAAGCCTCATGTTGAGATATACTGAAAGCTAAGCTTCATGTTGAGATATACTGAAAGCTAAGCCTCATGTTGAGATATACTGAAAGCTAAGCTTCATGTTGAGATATACTGAAAGCTAAGCTTCATGTTGAGATGGGCTGAAAGCTAAGCCTCATGTCGAGATATACTGAAAGCTAAGCCTCATGTCGAGATATACTGAAAGCTAAGCCTCATGTTGAGATATACTGAAAGCTAAGCCTCATGTTGAGATATACTGAAAGCTAAGCCTCATGTTGAGATATACTGAAAGCTAAGCCTCATGTTGAGATATACTGAAAGCTAAGCCTCATGTCGAGATATACTGAAAGCTAAGCCTCATGTCGAGATATACTGGAAGCTAGGCTTCATGTCGAGATATACTGGAAGCTAATCTTCATGTCGAGATATACAGGAAGCTAGGCTTCATGTCGAGATATACTGGAAGCTAATCTTCATGTCGAGATATACTGGAAGCTAGGCTTCATGTCGAGATATACTGGAAGCTAGGCTTCATGTCGAGATATACTGGAAGCTAATCTTCATGTCGAGATATACTGGAAGCTAGGCTTCATAACAGTTAGTACATTGCTGGCGAGATTCTTCGGCTGCCGCGTGTGGAGCGAAACTCCTCCCGGCCAATGAAGAAAACGCGACTAAGATTACCGGGCGGCGCCTTTGTAAAAAAGGGGTTGGAAAGGATAAAGTGAAGTTTTATCGGTATGTTCAGTAGTCTCGCAGCGAGAGCTACTCATACCACGGCGCCTCTGCTCTAGAGGCCGGTCATGTCCGGTATGCATCCATACTAGTGAAATATGCCTAAACCGGTTTAATCCAGGAGTGAAACTTACTAGTGGCGAGGATTCGACCTCCTGGACAAAAGCTCCGTCCTGGTCACAACTAGGAAGGGTAGCGGCCACGACCACAAAATGCTGAAGTTGGAGACACTCGACCAGAACTGTCTAGATAAGCAACCACCTCTCACCCAATAGGGATGTATGGGTATCCTAATCACGGTGAGGTTTTTCAGTGAGAAAGTCCAACGTTGGACTGGATGGGCAACCACCTATCACCCGGCGGGAATACACGGATATCCCAAAACACGCCGAGGTTTTCCGGTGAGAAAGTCCAACTCTAGATTAAACTGGTGCAACGAAAACCACGGTTCACGCAATCCCGCTTCTGCGACCCACCGAGAATACAGGCTCAAGCCTTGCGATACTCTGAACCTTTTGTGGTCCTCTCGGGGATCTCCTGTGGTCCTTTCGTGAACCACAGGAAAACCACGGGACCTATCGAGGACCACAGGAGTAAATTCAGTAGGATCACGGGACGCTCTTTGTGGTAGTAGTAGTAGTAGTAGTAGTAGTAGTAGTAGTAGTAGTAGTAGTAGTAGTAGTAGTAGTAGTAGTAGTAGAAGAAGAAGAAGAAGAAGAAGAGTTAGTTTCTAGTCCAATCAGTATATAATCAATCAGTTGACCAATAGACAGATCTAGAGGTGTGTAATATTGGACAACTGACTTACGATATTTAAGCCAGGCATGCAGTGTTGAAAAAAAAAGAAGAAGAAAGAAAGAGAAGACAGACAGAGAGAAAAGAGGAACAGAAAAATATATAGGAGAGCAACGACAGATAGAACAGACGGATAAGTAGAGCAAATAGATATTCAGGAGATAGAAAAGCAGTTAAGAACCAGAAGTACATGTAGTTTAGGCCAGACATAAGATGGCAGTTCAAAAGGAAAAGTGATTATTAGTACTGCGTGAGAAATACAGAAGAGTTGATATTCTTGGAACTTTATGTAAAATGCTATCGGAAATATGTCAATGTAATACTTGTGAATTTCGTTTGATTAGTATTAAAAGTGAACTATAATTTGATTCAAGAACGAATCATATGATTTTTATAGTGACTATATATAGTTAAGATTTCAGTCTTGTGGTGAACTATATAGTATCACGTGTAGTGAGATTCTGAAATGTCGAAGTGAACAAAAAAGAAGACGTAGCAATGCACTCATAAACAAAAAAGCGACAATGGAGAAAGATAATATCGTTGAGGTCACAACGTGTTAACAAGACTATGAAAGTGCTTTAGTTTGATAACATTTAAACGGCCAAAGTGTGCTGCTATACGTGACAATCGCCATTTACTCAAACTCCAACAACGCCATCGATTCAAGTGGCAGAAATATAAGGCAGTATTAATTAGAGAACTTAACAATATTATGCTATCTGGTTCTAAGCTTCAGCCGAAGTTGAACTTGGTTGAGTTTCTAGCTGGTTCTCCGGTTCAGCAGAAGTTGAACTTGGTTGAGTTTCAAACTGGTTCTCAGGTTCAGCCGAAGTTGAACTTGGCTGAGTTTCTAGCTGGTTCTCGGGTTCAGATGAAGTTGAATTTGGCTGAGTTTCAAGCTGGTTCTCAGGTTCAGATGAAGTTGAACTTGGCTGGATCTGTAATTTTCCCTGACTAATGTCTGTTATGTACTTCTTTTCACTGTGAACACCTTCCAGTCGTCATTGCCAAATTCTAGACACCCAAGCTGTAGACAGTCTTTACAACCAAAAATGTTCAAATTGACCTTATTTTTGTCCATAGAACTGAAAAATCTGAACTTGGGAAAGTTAATAGCTTTAAAAGAAAGAAAGAAAGAAAGAAAGAAAGAAAGTAAGAAAGAAAGAAAGAAAGAAAGAAAATTATTTTTTTACTTCTTTCTGGTCCCTGCCTCGTGCTGTCTTTTATTTTAGTTCCTCTCTCTCCTCTCCAGAAATGAGTGACTGACAGTCAGACTCTACTCAACCACTGATTTATCAGTGTCTACTCAATTACTGATTTATAAGTATATGCTCAATCATTTATTTATCAGTGTCTACTCACGGATGTTTCAGCACAGACAGGGAAGTTGAGACATGGTTATTGCTAGACGTGTCTTCAGTGTGGCATGGATCATTGATAGTAAGTATTTCTTTAGTGTGACATAGGTTACTGTTGACAATTTCCTTAGTGTGACATAGGTTACTGTTGACAATTTCCTTAGTGTGACATAGGTTACTGTTGACAATTTCCTTAGTGTGACATAGGTTACTGTTGACAATTTCCTTAGTGTGACATAGGTTTCTGTTGACAATTTCCTTAGTGTGACATAGGTTACTGTTGTCAATTTCCTTAGTGTGACATAGGTTACTGTTGACAATTTCCTTAGTGTGACATAGGTTTCTGTTGACAATTTCCTTAGTGTGACATATGTTACTGTTGACAATTTCCTTAGTGTGACATAGGTTTCTGTTGACAATTTCCTTAGTGTGACATAGGTTTCTGTTGACAATTTCCTTAGTGTGACATATGTTACTGTTGACAATTTCCTTAGTGTGACATAGGTTTCTGTTGACAATTTCCTTAGTGTGACATAGGTTTCTGTTGACAATTTCCTTAGTGTGACATATGTTACTATTGACAATTTCCTTAGTGTGACATATGTTACTGTTGACAATTTCCTTAGTGTGACATAGGTTTCTGTTGACAATTTTCTTAGTGTGACATAGGTTTCTGTTGACAATTTCCTTAGTGTGACATAGGTTACTGTTGACAATTTCCTTAGTGTGACATAGGTTTCTGTTGACAATTTCCTTAGTGTGACATATGTTACTGTTGACAATTTCCTTAGTGTGACATAGGTTTCTGTTGACAATTTCCTTAGTGTGACATAGGTTTCTGTTGACAATTTCCTTAGTGTGACATATGTTACTGTTGACAATTTCCTTAGTGTGACATAGGTTTCTGTTGACAATTTCCTTAGTGTGACATAGGTTTCTGTTGACAATTTCCTTAGTGTGACATATGTTACTATTGACAATTTCCTTAGTGTGACATATGTTACTGTTGACAATTTCCTTAGTGTGACATAGGTTTCTGTTGACAATTTTCTTAGTGTGACATAGGTTTCTGTTGACAATTTCCTTAGTGTGACGTATGTTACTATTGACAGTTTCCTTAATGTCACATATGTCACTGTTGACACTTTCCTTAGTGTGACATAGGTTACTATTGACAGTTTCCTTAATGTCACATATGTCACTGTTGACAATTTCCTTAGTGTGACATAGGTTACTGTTGACACTTTCTTTAGTGTGACATACGTTACTGTTGACATTTTCTTTAGTGTGACATACGTTACTGTTGACAATTTCCTTAGTGTGACATAGGTTACTATTGACAGTTTCCTTAATGTCACATATGTCACTGTTGACACTTTCCTTAGTGTGACATAGGTTACTATTGACAGTTTCCTTAATGTCACATATGTCACTGTTGACACTTTCCTTAGTGTGACATAGGTTACTGTTGACACTTTCCTTAGTGTGACATACGTTACTGTTGACATTTTCTTTAGTGTGACATACGTTACTGTTGACATTTTCTTTAGTGTGACATACGTTACTGTTGACAGTTTCCTTAATGTGACATAGGTTACTGTTGACAGTTTCCTTAGTGTGACATACGTTACTGTTGACATTTTCTTTAGTGTGACATAGGTTACTGTTGACAATTTCCTTAATGTGACATAGGTTACTGTTGACAGTTTCCTTAGTGTGACATAGGTTACTGTTGACAGTTTCCTTAGTGTGACATAGGTTACTGTTGACAGTTTCCTTAATGTGACATAGGTTACTGTTGACAGTTTCCTTAGTGTGACAGATTACTCTTGACAGTTTCCTTAGTGTGACATAGATTACTCTTGGCAGTGTCATTAGTGTGACATAAGATAATGTTGGCAGTGTCATTAATGTGACATACGTTACTGTTGACAGTTTCCTTAGTGTGACATAGGTTACTGTTGTTAGTGTCCTTATTGCAACATAGGTTACTGTTGTTAGTGTCCTAATTGCAACATAGGTTACTGTTGTTAGTGTCCTTAGTGTGATATGGATTAATCTTGGCAGTTTCCTTGGTGTGACATGGATTATTGTTGGCAGTGTCCTTGGTGTGACATTGATTATTGTTGGCAGTGTCCTTGGTGGGACATGGATTATTGTTGGCAGTGTCCTTGGTGGGACATGGATTATTGCAAACACTGTCTGTGGTATGACATGGGTAACTGTTAGCACTGTCTGTGGTATGACATGGGTAACTGCTAGCACTGTCCACAATATGACACTGGTTATTGCTACCACTGTCCACGATATTACTCTGGTTATTGCTTGCCATGTCCTCAGTATGACATTGGTTATTGCTAGCAATGTCCACACTAAGACTGGTTATTGCTAGCATCGTCCACAGTTTGACACTGGTTACTGCTAGCATTGTCTATAGTTTTACACTGGTTACTGCTAGCATTGTCCAATAGTTTGACTCCGGTTATTGCTAGCAATGTCCACAGTTTGACACTGGTTACTGCTAGCATTATCCACAGTATGACTCTAGTTACTGCTAGCATTATCCACAGTATGACTCTAGTTGTTGCTGGCAGTGTCCCCAGTTTCAGCATAGCATGGGTTTTTTGCTAACAGGGTTCTCAAACCATTCAGAAAGATCAGCTTTACAGGCAAGTCCACAAGTCTCTTTCTGCTAAAATTCATTTCTCCAGTTTGAAAACTGCTCATGGTCTGTAAGCCTGCATGTCACATGCACGTTATCTCTGTCTTTATCCAGGAATATGGCGTAAGATTAAGTCTCTCCTCTCTTCCTTGCTAGGATAAGAATACGCCTCTCTTCCTTGCTAGGATAAGATTACGCCTCTCTTCCTTGCTAGGATAAGATTACGCCTCTCTTCCTTGCTATAATAAGAATACGCCTCTCTTCCTTGCTAGGAGATGTTTGATATGTAAACATAACAAAATAAGATCTCTTAACATTCAAAACTGTCGCTGCGATTCGGACAAAACTTTTCTTTCAAATTTCCTGTAAATGAAAATTTTTGAATTGCAAATTTTTATTTGGGTGTCTTGGCTTTGGAAGAAAGAACTCGAACCTTCGCCGCCATTTTTGAATGTGGCTAGCAGATGCGAGCCCTGGTGTCTGGAGCGTGCTGGCCACGTGCGTGTAGTAAGGGGCAAAAACTCCTCCAACAATAACTTCTCTCTTGTATGATGAGGCTGCTCTGTTATCAGAAGATGGCCGTTAATTTTGCTCCAGATGATTAATTGATACGTACATTTTATGTTAACTAATATTTTGTGTATTCTTCCGGAAGTGACATCAAGAGAATTCGACCCCAGATGCCACGTGTTCTAGCCCATGCGCTTCTGAAACCCTGGCCCATTCGTATTTGTCCGCGCGCTCAGACCTGACACGTGATCGGCACGTGATCGTGTCGGAAGCTTATCCCATTAAAACACACAGCACAAGGAGTTAATTTTCAATTCCACATCACATGCTGGCTCTTGGTGTCCCAGGAAAATAAAGAGATTGAATGTGCTCCACTCTGTGTCAGCAGTTACTCATACAGACTAAATCCATGTGACCTCCGTAGGAAACAGATCACATGAATTCAGTTTATCTCCATAGGACAGTAACAGCACACCAGATCACATGAATTCAGTTTATCTCCATAGGACAGTAACAGCACACCAGATCACGTGAATTCAGTTTATCTCCATAGGACAGTAACAGCACACCAGATCACGTGAATTCAGTTTATCTCCATAGGACAGTAACAGCACACCAGATCACATGAATTCAGTTTATCACCATAGGACAGTAACAGGAAACCAGATCTCATGAATTCCGTATATCGCCCTAAGATAGTTAACAACAAACCAGAACATGTGAATTCAATTCCTGTTCTCTATTTTTTATACTCATTAGTTCAAGCTTTCAGTCGCAACAATAATGTCGTACTTTCATCTTTTTACCGTAAGAAGAAGAAGAAGAACCATATGCACTTCTAACTTTAGTTATATGGCTCTGAACTCTGGCATGTCAGTTTGTGAGCTTAATGCAAGTGCTCATCATTTCAGCTTGTTTTTTTATATTAGAAATTATTATTTTTATTATTATTAATGCTGACAGCAGTATCTTATATCCTTCCCGTGCCGTTAGACGTCACATAGGGCTCGCAAAGTAGTTCGCCAATTTTTCCTGTCTTCGGCGAGTCTTTCAACCTCAACAAAGGATTTTATGCCTGTTAACTTGGCCTCTCTTAATAATGTTCTCTTCAGAGTTTCACGCGGTCTGCCCCTTTTTCTTCGGCCTGTTGTGTTCCACTTGATAGCTTGTTTTGGGATTCTCTGCTCATTTCTTCTCATCAAGTGGCCAACATATGTCCATCTCCTTTTCCTGATCACCCATGAGACTGGTTGTTGTTCAGTCATCTGTCTTATCTCTGCATTGTTCTTGAATTCATTCCACTTGATGCCGAGTATTTTCCTTAGGCATTTGTTTTCAAAAGAGTCTAATTTCTTTTCTATTTCTTTAGTTGTTTTCCAGCTTTCGCATGCATAAATGAGGGTGGATATTACATTTGAATTGAATAGTCTTAACTTGGTTTTTGTGCTTATAACTTTTGAATTCCATATGTTCTCAAGATTCTTGAAGATTGACAGCAGTATAAGTAGTAATAAAGTAGTAGTTGTAGTAGTAGTAGTAGTAGTAGTAGTAGTAGTAGTAGTAGTAGTAGTAGTAGTAGTAGTAGTAGTAGTATGGATGAATGGATAATAGTGGCTAGTAAAGAGGTTTCTGCCAGAAAGAACTCTAAAAAGATAAACTGGTTGAAAAAAAAACGATATTTTATGTAATATCCAGGTTAGAAAAAAAAACCTGTGTAGTTATTTTCGTGATCTGGCAACCAGAAGTGCTGTGTTTGATCTTCATTTTCATCTTGCACCTGGCAGGACAGTCCTGGACGTTTGAGTCAGAAACTCGTTATCTCACCATAATGCTTTTTACTACGGCTGGTTGTTATCCTGGCTATTTGTTACTCTGGTTGTTTCTTACTGTGGTTGGTTGTTATCCTGGCTGTTTGTTACTCTGGTTGTTTCTTACTGTGGCTGGTTGTTATCCTGGCTGTTTGTTACTCTGGTTGTTTCTTACTGTGGCTGGTTGTTATCCTGGTTGTTTGTTATTGTACCTGGTTTAATGTGGCTTTTTGTTAATGTATCTGGTTGCTATCGTGCCTGTCTCTTAGTGGACTTGGTTGCTATCATGGCTGTTTGTTACTATACCTGGTTGTTACTGTGGATGTTTGTTATTGTGCTTGGTTGCTAACATGGCTTTTTTTTAACTTATGTGTTTGTTATTGTGCTTGGTTGCTAACGTGGCTTTTTTTTACTTATTTGTTTGTTATTGTGCTTGGTTTTCGTGCACTTATGTTACTATTATTGTGCCTGGTCTTTATTTTGGATAGTTTTTACTGTACCTACTTCTTATTGTATCTACTTGTGACTGTACCTACTTGTTACTGTACCTACTTGTTACTGTATCTACTTGTTACTGTACCTACTTGTTACTGTACCTACTTGTTACTGTACCTACTTGTTACTGTACCTACTTCTTATTGTACCTACTTCTTATTGTACCTACTTGTTACTATACCTACTTGTTACTGTACCTGCTTGTTACTGTACCCACTTCTTATTGTACCTACTTGTTACTGTACCTATTTCTTATTGTACCTACTTCTTATTGTACCTACTTGTTACTGTACCTACTTGTTACTGTACCTACTTCTTATTGTACCTACTTGTTACTGTACCTACTTGTTACTGTACCTATTTCTTATTGTACCTACCTGTTACTGTACCTACTTGTTACTTTACCTACTTCTTATTGTACCTACGTGTTACTGTACCTACGTGTT
Source organism: Achatina immaculata (assembly GCA_009760885.1). Classification (NCBI taxonomy): domain Eukaryota; kingdom Metazoa; phylum Mollusca; class Gastropoda; order Stylommatophora; family Achatinidae; genus Lissachatina; species Lissachatina immaculata. Next base: position 17,363,562 of record CM019701.1, on the reverse strand, counting down.
ACTGCACCTATTTCTTATTGTACCTACTTCTTATTGTACCTACTTGTTACTGTACCTACTTGTTACTGTACCTATTTCTTATTGTACCTACTTGTTACTGTACCTACTTGTTACTGTACCTACTTGTTACTGTACCTACTTGTTACTGTACCTACTTGTTACTATGGCCGGTTGCTTTTGCGACTGTTACTGTACCTGGTTGTTACTTTGCCTGCTTCTTATTGCGGTTGGATGTTACTGTGCCTAGTTGTTACTGTGACTGTTTGTTACTGTGACTGCTTGGTACTGTGGCTGATATTGTGCCTAGTTGTTACTGTGACTGTTTGTTACTGTGGCTGTTATTGTGCCTAGTTGTTACTGTGACTGTTTGTTACTGTGGCTGTTATTGTGCCTAGTTGTTACTGTGCTTGGTTGTTATGTTGCCTGTTTGTTAATTTTTGGAGTATTTATTTATATGGCTGTCTGTTAGGGAAGTTTCTCTGTAAGACAACTGCCAGGAGACACAAGTAACCCCTGACAACCGCCTACCTCAGACTGTTAAAAACAAGCGAGTTAGGACACAAGGCATGTTACTTCTTTGTCTGTTTTAGGTAAGAATTATTTTCTGTTCAAGATGTTGGACATATTTCAGTAAAAACAGATCTGTAGCTTCTCCGATGCATTTAATGTTAAAATCAGTTTTAAAGCTGCTTCACTTTATGAGATTGTTAACAAAATGTTTTCAGTTTATGAGATTGTTAACAAAATGTTATAAAGGGCTAGAGAAGAGACAAAGAACACGAAGTGAACCAGGCATGCTGTCCTGCTTGCAGATGAATATGGAGCGAAATGGTCTGGTCTCGGGGAGACACGTGACCGGTCGTGTGCCTATTTAAGACCAGGTATTACAGACCAACAATTTGTGCCCGCTCCAGAGCTGCACGTGGGGAAGATGAACAAGGGATATCATGTGTTTCTTCTTCTTCTTCTCGTTACGCTTCAGACCCCAAACACCTGCTCCGACATCGTACTGCAGCAAACAATGGCTCACAGACAGTTGTAAAACTTCAGTCCACTTAAGAACAAAGTGTTATACGCATAAACTTACAGGAAAACGATCAACATTTTCAGACTCTCAGTGTCTAAGCTTATCTTTAGCACGCACGAGAACTTCATTTCTGTCCACCTTTTGTCTATATATCTTGTATTACTTGTATGTTTGTTTATCTGTGTTGCGTTTTGTATGTTTGTTTATCCGTCTTGCGTATCTAATTAGAGATGAAAGTGATAATATTGGACATGACTAATGTTACTAGAATTTTCAGCCGTTTATTTATCAGAGTTCACTGCTTACATTCAATTTGTTTAAAATAACAAGATGTTTACATATGTCTTATATCAGAGACATGAGCTTATTAGACTGTCTTGCTTGTTCTCTGACCATACACTATCAGACTGTCTTCATTGTTCTCTGACAATACACTACCAGACTGTCTTCCTTGTTCTCTGACCATACACTACCAGACTGTCTTCCTTGTTCTACGACAATACACTACCAGACTGTCTTCCTTGTTCTATGACTACACACTATCAGACTGTCTTCCTTGTTCTCTGACCATACACTACCAGACTGTCTTCCTTCTTCTCTGACCATACACTACCAGACGTTCTTCCCTGTTCTGTGACTACACATTATAAGACTGTCTTCCTTGTTCTATGACTACACACTATCAGATTGTCTTCCCTGTTCTATGACTACACACTATAAGACTGTCTTCCTTGTTCTGTGACTACACACTATCAGACTGTCTTCCTTGTTCTATGACTACACACTATCAGACTGTCTTCCTTGTTCTATGACTACACACTATAAGACTGTCTTCCTTGTTCTATGACTACACACTATCAGACTGTCTTCCTTGTTCTATGACTACACACTATAAGACTGTCTTCCTTGTTCTATGACTACACACTATAAGACTGTCTTCCTTGTTCTATGACTACACACTATCAGACTGTCTTCCTTGTTCTCTGACCATACACTATCAGACTGTCTTCCTTGTTCTATGGCTACACACTATCAGACTGTCTTCCTTGTTCTCTGACTACACACTATCAGACTGTCTTCCTTGTTCTCTGACCATACACTACCAGACTGTCTTCCTTGTTCTCTGACCACACACTATCAGACTGTCTTCACTGTCCTATGACTGCACACTATCAGACTGTCTTCCCTGTTCTATGACTACACACTATCAGACTGTCTTCCCTGTTCTATGACTACACACTACCAGACTGTCTTCCTTGTTCTATGACTACACACTATCAGACTGTCTTAACTGTCCTATGACTGCACACTATCAGACTGTCTTCCCTGTTCTATGACTACACACTACCAGACTGTCTTCCCTGTTCTATGACTACACACTATCAGACTGTCTTCCCTGTTCTATGACTACACACTATCAGACTGTCTTCCCTGTTCTGTGACTACACACTACCAGACTGTCTTCCTTGTTCTATGACTACACACTACCAGACTGTCTTCCTTGTTCTATGACTACACACTATCAGACTGTCTTCCCTGTTCTATGACTACACACTACCAGACTGTCTTCCTTGTTCTATGACTACACACTATCAGACTGTCTTCCCTGTTCTATGACTACACACTACCAGACTGTCTTCCTTGTTCTATGACTACACACTATCAGACTGTCTTCCTTGTTCTCTGACCACACACTATCAGACTGTCTTCCCTGTTCTATGACTACACACTATCAGACTGTCTTCCCTGTTCTATGACTACACACTATCAGACTGTCTTCACTGTTCTATGACTACACACTATCAGACTGTCTTCCCTGTTCTGTGACTACACACTATCAGACTGTCTTCCCTGTTCTATGACTACACACTACCAGACTGTCTTCCTTGTTCTATGACTACACACTACCAGACTGTCTTCCTTGTTCTATGACTACACACTATCAGACTGTCTTCCCTGTTCTATGACTACACACTATCAGACTGTCTTCCCTGTTCTATGACTACACACTATCAGACTGTTTTCCTTTTTCTATAACTACACACTATCAGACTGTCTTCCTTGTTCTATGACTACACATTATCAGACTGTCTTCCCTGTTCTATGACTACACACTATCTGACTGTCTTCTCTGTTCTATGACTACACACTATCAGACTGTCTTCCTTGTTCTATGGCTACACACTATCAGACTGTCTTCCCTGTTCTATGGCTACACACTATCAGACTGTCTTCCTTGTTCTATGACTACACACTATCAGACTGTCTTCCTTGTTCTATGGCTACACACTACCAGACTGTCTTCCTTGTTCTATGGCTATACACTATCAGACTGTCTTCACTGTTCTATGGCTACACACTATCAGACTGTCTTCACTGTTCTATGGCTACACACTATCAGACTGTCTTCCCTGTTCTATCGCTACACACTATCAGACTGTCTTCCTTGTTCTATGGCTACACACTATCAGACTGTCTTCCTTGTTCTCTGACCATACACTACCAGACTGTCTTCCTTGTTCTCTGACCATACACTACCAGACTGTCTTCCTTGTTCTCTGACCATACACTACCAGACTGTCTTCCTTGTTCTATGACCATACACTATCAGACTGTCTTCACTGTTCTATGACTACACACTATCAGACTGTCTTCCTTGTTCTCTGACCATACACTATCAAACTGTCTTCCTTGTTCTCTGACCACACACTACCAGACTGTCTTCCTTGTTCTCTGACCACACACTACCAGACTGTCTTCCTTGTTCTATGACTATACACTATCAGACTGTCTTCCTTGTTCTCTGACCATACAGTACCAGACTGTCTTCCCTGTTCTATGACTATACACTATCAGACTGTCTTCCTTGTTCTCTGACCACACACTACCAGACTGTCTTCCTTGTTCTATGACTATACACTATCAGACTGTCTTCACTGTTCTATGACTATACACTATCAGACTGTCTTCCCTGTTCTATGACTATACACTATCAGACTGTCTTCACTGTTCTATGACTATACACTATCAGACTGTCTTCCCTGTTCTATGACTATACACTATCAGACTGTCTTCACTGTTCTATGACTATACACTATCAGACTGTCTTCCCTGTTCTATGACTATACACTATCAGACTGTCTTCCTTGTTCTCTGACCACACACTACCAGACTGTCTTCCTTGTTCTATGACTATACACTACCAGACTGTCTTCCTTGTTCTCTGACCACACACTACCAGACTGTCTTCCTTGTTCTATGACTATACACTATCAGACTGTCTTCCTTGTTCTCTGACCACACACTACCAGACTGTCTTCCTTGTTCTATGACTATACACTACCAGACTGTCTTCCTTGTTCTCTGACCATACAGTACCAGACTGTCTTCCCTGTTCTCTAACCACACACTGCTGACCTACATACACACGTCCACTGAAGTTAAATCAAGTTTCTGAAAAGAATTCTCCGATTCTTGTCAAAAAGACGTGGTACAAGTATTTCATTCATAAATATTATGTCACATTGTGTTAGTTATGCTATGATATCATTGTTGCACTCCGGACAATCCATACACTCCAGACAAGCCAATGTATTTCGGACAAATCTTTGCACCCAGACTCACGGGAAGGCTGAAGTTTTTTTTCTTCAAGACAGCATGCCAGCCCTCCCCTAAAGTTTGGATATGTGGGCCGACAGCGAGTGACCCTGGGCCCCGTGGGCCTAGCCCTCTTCATATCTGCCTACACTCCGGAGAAATGCATCAAGAAGTGTCCTAAGCATAAATGTAGACATCAAGAAGTGTCCTAAGCATAAATGTAGACATCAAGAAGTGTCCTAAGCATAAATGTAGACATCAAGAATTGTCCTAAGCATAAATGTAGACATCAAGAAGTGTCCTAAGCATAAATGTAGACATCAAGAAGTGTCCTAAGCATAAATGTAGACATCAAGAAGTGTCCTAAGCATAAATGTAGACATCAAGAAGTGTCCTAAGCATAAATGTAGACATCAAGAATTGTCCTAAGCATAAATGTAGACATCAAGAAGTGTCCTAAGCATAAATGTAGACATCAAGAAGTGTCCTAAGCATAAATGTAGACATCAAGAATTGTCCTAAGCATAAATGTAGACATCAAGAATTGTCCTAAGCATAAATGTAGACATCAAGAAGTGTCCTAAGCATAAATGTAGACATCAAGAAGTGTCCTAAGCATAAATGTAGACATCAAGAAGTGTCCTAAGCATAAATGTAGACATCAAGAAGTGTCCTAAGCATAAATGTAGACATCAAGAAGTGTCCTAAGCATAAATGTAGACATCAAGAAGTGTCCTAAGCATAAATGTAGACATCAAGAAGTGTCCTAAGCATAAATGTAGACATCAAGAAGTGTCCTAAGCATAAATGTAGACATCAAGAAGTGTCCTAAGCATAAATGTAGACATCAAGAAGTGTCCTAAGCATAAATGTAGACATCAAGAAGTGTCCTAAGCATAAATGTAGACATCAAGAAGTGTCCTAAGCATAAATGTAGACATCAAGAAGTGTCCTAAGCATAAATGTAGACATCAAGAAGTGTCCTAAGCATAAACGTAGACAAAATGTAGGCAAAGTTCAACCATATTTGTCTTACTTGTCTTTTCTTTATGACTGCCTCTCTGCAGATTTCATCGAACCAGTTTGTTTGGTTTTTTTTTTCTAGTTATAGTCTTGACTCCCAGGCATTCTTCTGCTGTGTTCTTTATAATAATTTCTATATCTTCTCATCTGTCATCAATGCTTTTATTTTCTTCATTCCTTCTTTGTTCTTATCTTATGGTTTAGCTCTTTTCTGAATATTTCTTTAGTGTCTTCTCTTTTCAAAGCTTCTTTATTTATTATTGAGCTTTTATTTAATTAACTATAAAAATGTTTCTTTAGTCTGAATTTTAATTTAGCTCCAACAAAATAACGGTCGCTGTTGCACTCAGTCCCTCTGTAACTTCTGATCTGAAGTATGTTTGTTGTGTGCTTGGTATCAGTTAAAACGTGGTCTATCTGGCTGCATGTTAGATTATCAGGGGATTTCCATGTTTGTTTATGGATGTTCTTATTTTGAAAACGTGTGCTACTTATTCTCATCCCATAAGTTTCTGCCATATTTATTAGTCTCCATCTTTTATCATTAGATGTCTCATGCAGACTTTCTTTTCCTGTGATGTGTTTGTGTGACTCCTCCTTTCCTATCTTTGCATTGAAATCTCCTAGTATTATCAGTATATCATGTTTCTGGTTCTTCTCTATTACTCTCTCTAACGTGTTGTCAAATTCTTCGTTAACTTCATCCTCTGTATCTTCTGTTGGAGCATGCACATTAATCATTGTTATATTTTCCTTTGTTCCCTTGACGCGGAGGCTGGTAATTCCTTCATTTGTGGCACTGAAGCCCATCACTAAGCCCCATACTTTTCTCTTGACAGCAAAACCTCTCCCAAGTTCGTGTCTTCCGTTGGTAATACCTCCGTATACCAGTACCATTTCTCCTGTGACTGTTGCATCTTCTCCATGCCACCTGATTTCCTGTAATGTCCATGCCATACCTACTTAGTTCATCTGCTAATTCTTTAGCCGTCTCTTGTCTGTAAAAGCTTCTTATATTCCATGTTCCAAATCTCATAATATTTTTTATGTTCCAAGGTCGTAATCCGTTTTTATCTCTCCAATTTCCAGGCTTCTTATCTGTTCCGTAACACTCATCTTTTTTTTTTTACGGAGATGGGGTCGTTGGTCCCATCCTCTAACCCCCAACCTGGAGGACCAGGATACAAGTTTCGTCTGACCCCTAGCCGGGCAGACCTTCCCAGCTTGGCTAGACCTGCCAGGAGTAAAACTCCCTCGGGTAAAGCTCTGGGGGTGGCCAGGGTACGCAAGCTGTCACGCCGAGACAAGGTCCCCGCACCGAGTGACAGATGACAGACTATAAGTCGAAATATTCAGTGTTCTGGTCTCTCATTTCACAAACGTCCATGCTATACTCAAGTGTCCTTCATGAATATAATGATAACAGCATTTTTAAAAAGCTGATATCTGGCGACTGATGTAGGGTCAGTTTTGCTATCATACTCAGAATCTACAGTTTAACACACATTCAAGAACTTCACACATTCATACTCACAGTCCAGCAACCTAACACCGACTGCTTGCTGGCAGATTTTGCTGATACAACGTTCACGTCGCCATCAGCTCGCACACGTGTTTGTCAGGCCAGACCGCACACGCCAGGCATCTGCTCTCCAAACTTAATTTACTTACACACAAAGAATAGAGATTTGCGTGCTCGTGTAAAATAGCTGTTCTGTAAATTCTAGTCGCTAATATTATTATTATTCATATTCCCGGCCAAATTATCGCTCCGTTAATGTGCTTGCGACATGCTGTGTTATCATAACTTCTGCCCCTTATAATTATGAACACCCTCCCCTACCATTTAAAATCCATAGGTAATACTTCATCCTTTAACTCAAACCTGTTTCATTATTTACTTGCTTGTAATTATATGCCTCCATAAAATAACCAGCACTCTCTCAACACGTGACTCGCCAACCATCAAGTACTAAAATGACATAGTTCGAAAAGTAACTTGTTAGATATTGTTAGAAATTATTTTAATGTTTGTTAAAAAACATATGTTAGAGGATATGTATTTACAATGTATTTTTGTTTATGTATATGTCTGTGTGTGTATGTGTGCATGAGAGCTATTTTATTAGGTTAATTATTTCTTCTCTTTTACTTTGAATGTGGTAGTTAAATCTTACTCTCAAAATAACGATTATTCATTCATTCAAAGTCGGTTAATTTGTTTTATTGCCGCACTCTCAGAAACCCCTTCTAAACCTCCCAAGCTCTTCCCCGTACTCAAGTTATCTTCTTCCTTCTTTGCTGAGATTCAACTGTTGGAGTACCCTCTCAGTTTTCTGTGGCGTCGCGGGCAAGTACTTGTACACTTGCTGGCCCATCGTTTACTAACATCATCCGCTCAAGTCGGGATCTTTTCCTAGCCAAAAGTTCAAAATCAGATCCCGGCGTCACTGCTTTCAGGACAGCCCCATATATGAACATGTATAAACTAGAAAACAAGTAGGAGCAGCTTTATTACTTAACTATTACAAAGTTGTGACGTTTCGGCGTAAGCCTTAATCTTACAGAAATATACAGAACGAAGAAATAGAGAGGAGATAAAGTATACATTCATGTGAATACTAAAAAAAAAAAAAATGAACAGAGCAATTAGCTGTAACTGTAAGACGTGGCTTGTCGGACGCTGTGTCAGAAATGAGCGTGGTAGGGCGTAGAGACTGTTTAAATGGAGACCTGTGATGTATGGTCGGTGGGTCGTAACTGGGGGTGGTGGGTGGGGAAACTGTGGAGGGGACTGAGAGTGGTACAATGTTAACCTAGACAGGAGAATATGAAATAGTTAGGGCAGAGGGGTTGTAATGTGATGCTGGGAGGAAGTTCTGAACTATGTGTAACAAGTGAGAAGGGAGTGGAGCTTAGTAGAGGGATTATAATTGTTGAAGAGGAGAATGTTAGGTGTAGTTGAATAGCGAGTTTAACCCGTGTGGTTCCAGCGTCCCATAATACTGAATGTAGCGATTCTCAAGCGCTAGGTTGCTTGTGTCATCTTCACGATATTGTTTGATGGCTGTTACCAGAAAATCAGATTTGCCTCTGTGATTGGAGCCATTGAAATGATTTGGGATTGGTTTCCAAGCATGCTGGGCGATATCGTACAGATGTTTCTGCATGCAGTCCCGTAACCTGAGACCAGTCTCACCAATATACGTTATCCTGCATCTTTTGCAAACGATGACATATATCAGATTACGGGACTCGCATGTGAATCCCTCATGAAGAGTGAGGATAGTTTTGGGAAAGGAGATCGTTTTCGTTTCCCAGATTACCGGGCAGGTAACAGCGGGGGCGGTTACATTTTCTGGTGCTTCAAGTGGCTGTGGACGAGGATGTCCTTAAGGTTTGGCTCATGTTTGTATGCCAAGGGGGGGGGGGGGGAGAGAGAAATCAGAGAAAATATCGCGAATGTCGGGGTCGAGCTGCATTATCGGCAGATGACGACAAATGCGGGTGGAAAGGCAGTACTAACTTAAGTCTGTCAGATGGAATAACAGGCTTTTTTCTGAATGCTTCTTTGCGGGTCACTAGTTGGATACGGTTGAACACTTCACGGAAGACCTTTTCTGGGTAGTGGCGATGACGGAAAAATTCTAACAGCATGGCAACACCACTGCCACACATGGGAACGAAAACGGGTCCCAGTTATGCATGTCTGGGCTTTCTGGAAGTCAAATTATGGGAAACCTACTTTGACAGACTTCCAGAATTCTATAAAAGGTACATCGATGATGGCATTTGAGTCACCAGTGTGCCACAGGAAAACCACATTTCTGACAAGTCTGTCAACTTCTTAAGACAAAATATCTATTGGCACAAACAGGCTTGTCACCTCTGTATTTTACAAGCCCATTGACAGCCACACCTATTTACTTTACACCTCCTCCCATCCTGAAGCCTGTAAGAACTCCATCCCATGTCAGGATAATTTAGACTTTACAGATCAGTCCAACAAGTTATTAGAATGAGAAATGCCTTTAGAGAATATCAGAAAATTGAAGGAGAAATGAATCATGCCTTCAGAGAGCATTGGAAAATTGAAGGAGAAATGATTCATGCCTTCAGAGAACATTGGAAAATTGAAGGAGAAATGATTCATGCCTTCAGAGAACATTGGAAAATTGAAGGAGAAACGAATCATGCCTTCAATGAACATCAGAAAATTGAAGGAGATATGATTCATGCCTTCAGACAACACCAGAAGCACAAAGAGAAACTGAATGTTCCCTTCCGGTAGATTTTGAAGCTCACAGAGAAAAGAGAAAGGAATTCACCATACACCAGCGGATAACACAAAGAACTGGTGGAAAAAGTGTTAGCAAACTGAAGGCAAATATTGAGATGAGATTTTAGTTTAAGATTAAGCCAACGACCATGACAAATATTTCAATCTGCCACTTTCAAATCTTCATTCAGAACAATTTCAAAGTAGAAAGTCTCAAAACTTCTGTTACATTAAATGTAACTACTCCAACTTCCATCTCAGCTGTATGAATAAGAAATGTAGGCTTGTATCAACTACAAGCCACAGGTAGATGTCCTGAAACCTGCAGCAGCTGTCAGTAGAGAACAAAATGTCACAGAACACAGTGTTTCTCACTGACGCAAGCTCACTACTAACAGCACCAAAGAGTCACAGAAACAAAGAGGCCAGTAATCTACAAACCAACCTGCACTAGCTACACACAAGCTTCAAACGAGTGGCAGTGGTCTGGAAAAAATCATAAGCAAAGCACTTTTATATATATCTGAGACAAGAAAAATGACGAGAGAATTACTCGGAGGTTGAATGATGAACTCCGGCAGGATGAGCAACCATCTAGCCGTGAGAGTACACACCGTTAACCACCTTAGCCATCTAGCATACAAAATACACATGCAATAGCCACCACCAACAAAACACTGCTGGAATTAGATTGGTCATATGCTCTAAAGAGATCTCAACATTGCTAACAGCCATGAGATGGACACCTGAGAGTAGTGGCCCACAACAAAGGCTACACGGCGGAGAACTGTATAAGCAGAAACGAGTAGCATGCAGCATGGCTGGGGTACAATAGAAAGACTATCTGCAGCCCATGAGAGCTGGAGTGAATATGTTGCTGTCCTGCAAGACGCCACAAGGTGTACTAGTGACTGAATGATCACAGGCATGGCTGGACTGGCAGGGTAGATAACTCAATGAATTGTTAGTGTTGCTTTAACGTGGAGTTAGCTATCTTGTATTTCCTATGGTTCCCCCGTGTGGTACCCGGGATCTGCAAAGAATAGGACCACTGCACCCTACCCACGCATGATCGTAAAAGGCGACTAAGGAGGGTTCAGCATAGGGCCAGCAACCCTATCTGGTAAAAAAAACTATCAGACTGCTACAGAAACAGAAGGGAAATAACAAATGCAGGTGGAAGGAGAAATGCTTATCAGGAAACTGAGCCCATGAAGGTTGTGGATGAAAGCCAGCCACTGGAGGTCCCCAGCCTGACTGCAGATCTCATGGAACCTAAACACAAGATGCAAACAGGCAGCTGGAATGTAAGAACAAAGAATAAATGAAAATGGAGAAAGACTGTGCAGTTTCTGTGAAGAAAACATGATTACCAATGAAGGGCCAATTTTCTAACATAAAAACAACCATAAAGTGACTTGGAGGTCTCCAGATAAAACCACAGAAAACTAAATCGATCACATACTAATAAACAACAAGTGGAAACAGTCACTACAAGACGTACAAACAAGGAAAGGAGCAGATGTAGGAAGTGATCACAACCTTCTGGAAGCAAAAATAAAACTAAAATTAAGGAAGCCAAAATCTGAGAACACAGAAAGATATGTTTTGATACAAGAAAACTGAAAAAACAACAAGAAATGAATTCTCAATAGTACTTAAGAACTGCTTCAGTGTCCTACAAGACGAAGCAGAAATGTCCATACTAGAGTTCAATAAAACACTACAGGAAACAGCAAAAGCAGTGCTGGGATATTGGAAATGGAGAAAAGAAGAATGGATAAGCAAGACCACATGGGAAAAGATAGAGCAAAGAAATGAAATCAAGAAAAAAATTACTGAACATCAAATCACAACGGCTAAAAGAACAAGTTTTAAGTAATTATGCACAAAAGACAAAGAAGTGAAGGAATCATGCCATCAAGATAAACGTCAATACTATGACAACTTAGCAGAAGCAGCATATGCAAATGACATGAAAACCATATATAAAATCACAAAGCAGATGACAGGTAACTTCAGCACAAGATGTGAGAGTGCAATAGGAACACAAAAGGGACACCTGGTCAGTGAAGAAAGAAAAAAATCGAAAGACGGGGGGGGGGAGAACACTTTAACACCCTACTAAACAGAACACAAGCAGCACAAACAATAGACATACCTGAAGCAAAAACTGAACTAAACATCAATACAGGACCAATAACAATAAGTGAAGTAAAGGAGGCGATAAAGAAGCTAAAATCAGACAGGCCACGAGTCGAAGATGAAGTGACTGCTGAGATGTTGAAAGCAGAAGAAACAGAAACACCAAAACAACTTTGCCGGATATTACAACAAATTTGGGATCTAGAAAAAGCCCCAGAGGAGTGGAAAACTGGCCTTATAGTAAAACTACCAAAGCAGGGTGACCTCAGAGATTTCGGGAACTGGGGAGGCATTACCCTACTGCCACTCACCAGTAAAGTATTTTGCAGAATAATCATCAACAGAATTGTACCAGCACTTAAGGGAAAACTTCGGAAAGAGCAGGCAGGATTTAGGAAAGGAAGATCATGCACAGACCACATATTTGTAGTTAAATATTAGAACAGGCACATGAGTGGCATAGCACAATATATGCATTGTTTATAGATTTTGAGAAAGCCTTTGACAGTGTCAACAAAGATGCACTCGGGAATGTAATCAAAGCCCTATATGAGGGTTTTCAGTGCAAAGTGATCTGTGGAGAACATTCCTCCAGCAGCTTTAGGGTACAAACAGTAGTGAAGCAAGGATGTGTATTATCTCTCTCTCTCTCTCTGAACCTTAAGTGCCCAGGGCACATGGGGCTTCCTTAAGGGTTTTCCACAAATGCCTGACCTTTGCCTTTTTTTCTGCTCTCGCCCAGGTGAGTCCTCTATTGCTCAACATCCTTTCTTTGTTCTTCTCCATGTCTCTTTTGGTCTATCCTTACTTCTGTTCCCCTGGTGTTCATCTTAGTGCTATTTCTGGTAGTGAGAGACTTCAGTTGTTACTCTACTCACTGCTACAGAATTCTATGAATGTTTCAAAGCATTAATAATCTTATCCTACACGTGTCAAGCTACAGCAGGAACATATCACGGTCTCTAAAGCACAAAACTTTCAACTTGAACTCCTCTGCTGTCCGCTTGTCATTCCTTCATGTGTGGGCAACTACTGACCACAGATTCTGGTTTTCTCTTTCTTATCTTCTACAAACATCTCAGTAATCCTTGCCTAGCACTGAAGAATGGCACTTTGTTCTCACCACGACAAGTGTTTACCTTTCTTGTGTTTAGTTAAGCATCAGGTAACAACTGATAACAAATCTACAAAACGCTTTAAGTGGTGAAGGTTTTGCCACATACATGCAAATTTCTAACAGTCATTTACAAAAGTGAGTAATCATTCCCTATTATTTAATCAAGTTTTGAAATGCAGTGCTTGTCTTAAATGACTGGAACATATTCACAATGAGGCGTGTGTCATTTTTTTTTTGCTTTTAGTTCCCAGTCAATATATGTAGACATTGGAACAGTGCATAACCCAGACACGTGTAGCATGGCCTTTAAGTAACGGATACTGTAGTTATTATTATTATTATTAAGGAATATAATTATGAAAATATACTGTAAAGAAAATAGTAAGATCAAACAGCAACAGAGAAAAATGAAGAGGAAAGGAAGAGAAAAGTACAGAACTTCCATGACACTAGAATAAGACGCTGACAAAAGTAAACAATGACGCTGACGTGCAGGTCCAGACAAAAAGAACGCCAGAAAGTAGGATGGTCCAGTGATAACAAAGCAGTGACTGGACTTTGACACGAGTAAACAAAATAGATTTGACAAATAGAAAAGCCAGATACAATGAAAAGCGAGGACACAATAAAGCCTCCGATAGGAAATAGCAAGATAATGACTTGGGTAAATAACAAGTGTATAGATGAAACTGACACAGGTGACGCCCGTTAGGTGACGCGATTGCACATGGGTTTTAGATAAAGAAGTGACCAACTCATCCAGCTGACCAATTAAATATTTAGAGGCCTGGGCTATTGGACAATTGACTTGTGACATGTAAGTAACGTGGCAGTTTGAATGACGGACAATCAGAACGTTCATGGGAACCAGTGGAGATCTGAAGGGTGGAGCCAAAATACTTATTGGTTAATCCACCAAGCTGGACTTGAGGATAAAAAGGTGAACAGAGAAGTAGAGGGGAACAGAATAACGAAGAAAAGACGGGGGAATGAAGTAGTAAGGAACGAGGAAGAAGAAGAGAGGACGGAGCCCCGAAGACAGAGGAACAAGGACAGTCAGTGAACCAAGTCCGGTCCAGACAAGAGAAGAAGAGAAGGACAATCAGAGAAGAACAGCAGAAGGAGAACACAAGCAGAGAAGACACGAGAGAGAAAGACGACACATGTAATGACAGTGGAATAGATGGACAATTAGAGCAATAGATACTCAGGAAAAGCAGTTTTGAAGCAGTAGTTTTAGGACAGATTGAATTTGTGTTTCAGGTGATAGGAAAATTTATGACTTTGAAACTTCGAGTACAGTGATTTAGTCGTGTAACTGACTGACCACGTGTTTCAAATGGAATACAGTACAGAATTTAGAATTCTCCTCTTATCAAATGTGCAGAATATTATGAAATGGGAGAACATTGAGAAATGCTGCATGTAGAGTACGATAGTTTGACACTGATGTGCTTCAACGACGAAACTAATGAAGATTATTATATCATATTGCATCTTAGTACAAGAGATGTGAATTATAAATCAAATAAATTGTCAGAATTAAATAATGCAATGAAATGTTCATCAGACTTCCTCTTAGTATAGAAGTGGTAATGTTTGTGAAACCTAATCTTAAACAACAGTGTGTAAAGATATCCTCAGAAATATTCAGCAATATCATCGATAAAGGTGGCAGGATCACAAAGCATATTAAGAATTACAAGACAGAAGAACATTACTTCAATTCATCCATATTATACACACACACATGGAAAAAAAAAAAACACAAAGTAAAGTGTACATGAACTGTTTATTTCAAGGAAAAAGAAAATTACTTTGTCTTCTTGGACTTCAATTTCCTGGAGTAGAACTCGAGCTCCTTGCCCTCCAGGATGTATCCATCCACTCTGCCACACTGGCCAGGCCTGGATGCAATCTTGGCTGTGGGCAGGAAAGT
The DNA here is from genome assembly GCA_009760885.1 of Achatina immaculata. Lineage (NCBI taxonomy): Eukaryota > Metazoa > Mollusca > Gastropoda > Stylommatophora > Achatinidae > Lissachatina > Lissachatina immaculata. The sequence goes on along the minus strand of CM019701.1, from coordinate 17,348,435 downwards.
TTCAGGTTAACGATGGCACAGCTGATCTGTGTGTGTGTGTGTGTGTGTGTGTTATAACTACTGAAGTAAGGGCATGTACATGACTTGTAAATATCTGGACATAAGAATAATTACTGCAGCATAATTGTTGTCCAACTCATGGGAATAATAAAAATTGTTGGATAAGTTCACCAAAAGGTCATAAACACCAGAAATGTCCACTAAACACCACACATGCCCACTAACACCACACATGTCCATGAACACTATACATCCACTAACACCACACATGCCCACTAACACCACACATGTCCACGAACACTATACATCCACTAACACCACACATGTCCACGAACACTATACATCCACTAACACCACACATGCCCACTAACACCACACATGTCCACGAACACTATACATCCACTAACACCACACATGCCCACTAACACCACACATGTCCACGAACACTATACATCCACTAACACCACACATGTCCACTAACACCACACATGTCCACTAACACCACACATGTCCACGAACACTATACATCCACTAACACCACACATGTCCACTAACACCACACATGTCCACTAACACCACACATGTCCACTAACACCACACATGTCCACTAACACCACACATGTCCACTAACACCACACATGTCCACTAACACCACACATGTCCACGAACACTATACATCCACTAACACCACACATGCCCACTAACACCACACATGTCCACGAACACTACATCCACTAACACCACACATGTCCACGAACACTATACATCCACTAACACCACACATGCCCACTAACACCACACATGTCCACGAACACTATACATCCACTAACACCACACATGTCCACGAACACTATACATCCACTAACACCACACATGTCCACCAACACCACACATGTCCACGAACACTATACATCCACTAACACCACACATGTCCACAACACTATACATCCACTAACACCACACATGCCCACTAACACCACACATGTCCACTAAACATCATACATCCACAAACACCAGACATGTCCACTAAACATCATACATCCACAAACACCAGACATGTCCACTAAACATCATACATCCACAAACACCAGACATGTCCACTAAACATCATACATCCACAAACACCAGACATGTCCACTAAACATCATACATCCACAAACACCAGACATGTCCACTAAACATCATACATCCACAAACACCAGACATGTCCACTAAACATCATACATCCACTAACACCAGACATGTCCACTAAATACAGGACATGTCCTTTAAAAGACAGGACAAAGAAAAACCCAAGTGAACACAAACATCTACTGAAAACACCTGAGACTGAGCTATCCAGAAAGACAGACATACACACATAACCACAGCACTTTGTTCCTGTACAACCTAAGTTATCAGGATGATAATATTTTCTATAAGACAGAATAGGTGGTCAGTGTAACTATGACATGAAACATCCCTCACTGTGGAAAACATACACTGAAATATACAGTCATTGTTATCCTTCAGGAGATGAATATCATCATCACTCCACCAACATCATACAAAGCTCAGTAAACCCAGCTTTCTTAACGCTAAAACACACCTTAGTTTATCTTCACTGCATCACAAGCAGTTTTCAACACACTCATACTATCAAACAATCCAGATACAGAACTAACGAATGAACACTCTGCCAGTCACTCAACACTTGTTAAACTGAAATACTGCATATAAGCAGTAGCATTAAACAATCCAGACACAGATACACAGACTTTGGTTAACACACACAAAATTGTCTTAGGGCTTGGAACAGGATGCTGCAGCAAGTCAGTAAAAATACTTGCATCTTTTTGATCATTTTCTAACTTTGAATAGTTTACGGTAGCAGATTTTCCTTTTTATTTTTCATATCGTATGTACACCAGTCTTAAAAATACATACCTAACATACATGACATACAGAATGAATATGGCACGCATTAACGTAGCAATGTTTAGATGTATGTAAACAGATGAAGAAAAACTCATACATCCACAAACACCAGACATGTCCACTAAACATCATACATCCACTAACACCAGACATGTCCACTAAATACAGGACATGTCCTTTAAAAGACAGGACAAAGAAAAACCCAAGTGAACACAAACATCTACTGAAAACACCTGAGACTGAGCTATCCAGAAAGACAGACATACACACATAACCACAGCACTTTGTTCCTGTACAACCTAAGTTATCAGGATGATAATATTTTCTATAAGACAGAATAGGTGGTCAGTGTAACTATGACATGAAACATCCCTCACTGTGGAAAACATACACTGAAATATACAGTCATTGTTATCCTTCAGGAGATGAATATCATCATCACTCCACCAACATCATACAAAGCTCAGTAAACCCAGCTTTCTTAACGCTAAAACACACCTTAGTTTATCTTCACTGCATCACAAGCAGTTTTCAACACACTCATACTATCAAACAATCCAGATACAGAACTAACGAATGAACACTCTGCCAGTCACTCAACACTTGTTAAACTGAAATACTGCATATAAGCAGTAGCATTAAACAATCCAGACACAGATACACAGACTTTGGTTAACACACACAAAATTGTCTTAGGGCTTGGAACAGGATGCTGCAGCAAGTCAGTAAAAATACTTGCATCTTTTTGATCATTTTCTAACTTTGAATAGTTTACGGTAGCAGATTTTCCTTTTTATTTTTCATATCGTATGTACACCAGTCTTAAAAATACATACCTAACATACATGACATACAGAATGAATATGGCACGCATTAACGTAGCAATGTTTAGATGTATGTAAACAGATGAAGAAAAACTCACTTCTATAATTTCTGACAGTCAGACATATGAGACAGCTTGCGCGTTAGGTAAGGCAGAAGACAGCTTGCTTGTTAGGGAGACAGAAGACAGCTTGCTTGTTAGGCAGACAGAAGACAGCTTGCTTGTTAGGGAGACAAGACAGCTTGCTTGTTAGGGAGACAAGACAGCTTGCTTGTTAGGCAGACAGAAGATAGCTTGCTTGTTAGGCAGACAGAAGATAGCTTGCTTGTTAGGCAGACAAGACAGCTTGCTTGTTAGGCAGACAAAACAGCTTGCTTGTTAGGCAGACAAGACAGCTTGTGTGCTAGTTAGACAAACATGACAGCTTGTGTGCTAGTTAGACAGACAAGACAGCTTGTGTGTTAGTCAGACAGACAAGACAGCTTGCTTGTTAGGCAGACAGACAAGACAGCTTGTGTGCTAGCTAGACAGACAAGACAGCTTGCTTGTTAGACAAGACAGCTTGCTTGTTAGGCAGACAGACAAGACAGCTTGCTTGTTAGGCAGACAGACAAGACAGCTTGCTTGTTAGGCAGACAGACAAGACAGCTTGCTTGTTAGGCAGACAGAAGACAGCTTGTGTGCTAGCTAGACAGACAAGACAGCTTGCTTGTTAGACAAGACAGCTTGCTTGTTAGGCAGACAGACAAGACAGCTTGCTTGTTAGGCAGACAGACAAGACAGCTTGCTTGTTAGGCAGACAGACAAGACAGCTTGCTTGTTAGGCAGACAGAAGACAGCTTGTGTGCTAGCTAGACAGACAAGACAGCTTGCGTGTTAGCTAGACAGACAAGACAGCTTGTGCGTTAGGCAGACATAACAGATTGCATGTAAAGTTTCTGCTAATGAACAGAAAATAAGGAAAAGTTTGAATGAAACAACAGTTATGGGAGAACACGGCTGCTGGACCTCTCAAACAAACAGCACAACCTGGGCTGCCAAACAAGCAAAAAGCTGCTGCACAACTCAAAAGGTTATGTACATGCATTCACCATTCATATGTGACCCAGTCATATCTGGACAATGTCAGTGCCAACAATAAGGTGGTCAGTTTAACTATGACAAGATATACCTCACTGTGGACAACACAGACTGAAATACAGTCTTTTTTATCCTCAGAGCAATCATCTTCTTCATCATCATTCCACCTTTAGCACTTTATTCATCTAACTTATTATCACCATAAGTCAGTAGTGTCTCAGACAAGACACCAACAATCTCTGTACTGACAGTTGCGTGTCTGCTCTCACCAGCTCTTCCTCGTACTGGTCTACCTGACTGATTTTACTTCCTGTACTGATCTGTCTTTGTACACTGTACAATGTCTGTCTGTCTTATAATGTTCATGTACTCACCAATGTGCAGCATGCTAAGTAAAAACACTCAAGTGCTGGACTCACCGAGGACTCTGCTGGCAGCAAACTGCTCCTCCAAAGCTGGCTCTACCTTGGCTCTTTTCTTTCTTTCCTCGTACTTCTTCTGGGTCTTCTTGGAGCGCACCTTGTTCAGAACAGCCTCGTCTTCTTCAGACTGTCAGATAAGAATATGCCGCAGACACAGTCACTACCAGTTCTTGGTATGCGATCATCAGTAATTTATCGTATACAACTTTTACTAGTTCTAGTTTCAAATATATACATCATGGACACATCAGTAACACATCATCATTATCAAAAATGAGATCAAAATTTTTAAAAAGTATAAAAATGAATGATGAACTGATAAAGCCAAGAATTGTCACATTCAGGAGTGTAACAGATTCAACAAATATGCCACTCCATCATTTCTTATTAACATGTGTCAACTCTTCTACATAGTTAACCAGGAGTTGTCACTTTCTGCCACATTTATAAGCTGTACCTATCTTCAGACTGTCGCAAGTGTGGTACTTCTATGTGTCGTGGCCTGTCTGCAGATACTGACTATCACTACTTTCACAGCACAGACGCTGTTTACAAGCTTAAGGAAGGGAGGGAGGTGTGTGTGTGTGTGCTTTGGTGATGGTTAGTGATATGTCTTTGTCCACTGAGAGCTCTCTGCCAGCGAATCATCCTCATTGTTGCCTGTGATGTTGCAGTGGTCGTGCAGGATGCCTTTCAGTTCACTTATTTCTTTCAGTCACTGGAGATGTTCCTGCTGACATACTGCTTCATAATACCTGCTCCACTGTTCAACTCTCACTGCTGATTTATCTGTGGATGCATAGGTCATACAGCTTGCTGGTTAGAGTTGTTATATAAATTTTCTGGTATAAAAATTTCTTCCTTTAGTGATCTCTCCTTTCCCCGTCAAGTCCTTTTCTACTTCTGCTTTCTGAAGGAGCTAACTTTAATAATCTTGACTGTGTCAGTTTCACCTATTCATCACTGTTTTTGGTTAGCGTGGCAAAGTTATTCCTCTTTAGTCTTCCCATCTACATGACATTCACTCCTCGAATTTTTGGCCGTTTTCAACTCTTTGACCTGTTACGTTTCCTGTCCTCTGTTCTGTTTTTTTCTCTTTAGTTTTAAGGTACCATGCTCATGCCTAACTAAACAGCATACACTGAATACAGTAACTGACAGATACTCACCAATTTGACACCTTTTTTACGTCCAAGAGGTGTGGCATAATGTGCCTCATACCACTGTCTGAAGGGCGTGGAGTCAATTTGTACGATGCATCCTTTCACCAAGGTCTTTGTACGCACATACTCATTGTTGGAGGCATTGTACACCACATCAATGAGACGAGTTTTGCGTGTGATCGCTGAACAGAAACACAAAATTAACTTATCATATGAGAGTTGACATGCCAAACCAGCTTATGACCGGAGACTTCACTGACATCAGAGCTACACTGTCTTCTATACAGAATCAACATTATCTCCACATTGTTATTTATCCTTAATCCTTTTGGCTGTCAGAGTGGCAAAGTGATTAAGTGTAGTAGTCTCTCATGGTAAAGCTGGTGGTAGCCAGGCCAGCTGAAGACAAGGCTACCTGGCTTCCAAGCATGGTGGCCAGGTGTCATGCTGACCAACAGGTCAAGGAAGATATAAGCACAAACATCATATTCCCTCCAGGCCTTATCAGGTTTATCCTTACTTTTTTTTTTCAAACCTTTTATTTAACCATTGTTGGTACAGAATGCCTCTTTTTTTATATAGTTTCTACAAAGTTTTTCTGGGAATTCCCCATTTTATTAAAATCAACCTATGAGTGTGTACTGAAGGCAGCATATACTATCATCATTAAAAACAGAATTGTTTTTAGATTTAAAATACATAAAAGCGCTGATTTCACATTTCTCATCCTTTTACTGACATAAACCTGCTGTATTCTTAAATATGACACAACTCATAAGCAGATTATAAGCAGCTGTCTAACCTTGTCAGAAGAGTTCTCCAAATATCGTGGACACAAAAAAGAACAAATATATCTATACTACAAGAGCTTAGTATTGAAGAAGGCTGGCTAGTAAAGAGGATTAAAGAGAGAAAACTTAAATATTTTGGACACATTAAATGTCATGATAATTTAGAGAAGACCATATTGGAAGGATACATAATGGGAAAAAGAAAAAGAGGAAGACCGAAACGAAGATGGCTGCAAGACATCGTTGACGATCTGGAAATGGATGCATCAGCAGCAGGCCATCTTGCTCACAACCGAGAGGCCTACAGGAGTGCTGTTTGGGAAGCAAAGTTCCGCAAGGGACATGCAAATGAATGAATGAATGAATGTCTATCCTTGGTGTAAAACAAAATAATTCACATTCACTATGACAGCCATCATTATGTATAACCACTGCCATCATTTTAACACCATGTATAACCACCGCTATCATTAATACCATGTATAACCACCCCATGAACTGTCACTACAGGCTTCTCATGCTGCTGTTGTGTTTGAAAAAAATTATGGGGGTATGGTGTTCCATTCCGCAATGATTTCTAGTTCCAGAACATTCACAATGTTGGTGTCAAAATGATGGCCCCTGTTCAGTTCATCCCATGCATATTCAATTGGGTTCATGACAGGAGAGTTTGCAGGCCAATCCAGCACGTTAATTGGGATCATGTGAGGAGAGTTTGCAGGCCAATCCAGCACATGTTAATTAGGATCATGTGAGGAGAGCTTGCAGGCTAATCCAGCACATGTTAATTAAGATCATATAAGGAGAGTTTGCAGGCCAATCCAGCACATGTTAATTGGGATCATGTGAGGAGAGTTTGCAGGCCAATCCAACACAAGAAAAGGTTACTAGGCCAAGAAATTCCTGGTAATATTAGCTGTGTGTGGTCTAGTCTTCTTCGTTCGCTTCTACCACCAAGACCGTCCAAAGATGCTACTGAATTTACTCCTGTGGTCCCTGAAAGAACACAGGAGATCCCCGAGAGGACCATAAGAGGTTCAGAGTATCACAGGGATTGAGCCGATATTCTCGGTGGGTCGCGGAAGCAGGATTGCATACACTGTGGTTTTTGTTGCACCAGTTTAATATAGAGCTGGACTTTCTCACCAGAAAACTTCAATATGTTTTGGATATCAGTATATCCCCTCTGGGTGAGAGGTGGTTGCCCATCCAGCCTAGAGTTGGACCTTCTTACTGGAAAACCTAGACGTGTTTTGGGATACCTGTGTACCCTGCAGGGTGAGAGGCGGTTGCCTATCCAGTCCAGCGTTGGAATTTCTCACTGGAAAAGCTCAGCATCATTAGAATATGCATACATCTCTGTCAGGTGGCTCCCTATCTGGACTGCACTGGTCCAGTGTCTCCGAATTCAGCAGCTTGTGGTCGTGGCCGCTACCCTTCCTAGTTGCGACCAGGACAGAGCTTTTGTTGAGGACGAATCCTCGCCACTAGTAAGTTTCACTCCTGGGTTACGCCGGTTTAGGCGTATTATCCCAAGCATGGAGTGTTTAGGACGTGACCGACCTCTAAAGCAGAGGTGCTGTGGTATAAGTAGCTCTCCCCGCGAGACTACTGGATATACAGAGTAAACTTCACTTTATCCTTTCCATCACCTTTTCATAGCGGCGGCACCCGGCAACCTTAGTCGCATTTTCTTCACTGGCCGGGAGGAGTTTCACTCCACGCGTGGCAGCTGAAAAATCTCGCCTTCAGTGGTAGATGGGCTACCAAACACAAAAGAACATAAAAAAGAAAAGTATTTTTGTATGTACCCTAAAAATTCAAGCCCTAAAAGATTTAAGCTACATATGGGCAACCCACTGCAACATTTCTTGCAGCTCGCATTCACTAAAGGTAAGTTTATGGAGTGTATAATTTGCTGGAAATATTAATAATGATTTTACATAGCAGAATTACTAAAATAGGGCATCTTGCAATTAACTGAGAGACCTTCAAAGGAGCTATTAGGAAAGCAAAAGTTCCACAAGGGAGAAGCTAATAAAGGTACAAGCATGTTGGGGGTGCAGTGTGAGACCTGTAGCATGGGCACACTAACGTGTGACGTGGTTGGTAATCATGCCTGGCCACATTTATCTTCCCAGATTTGTCTGGTACACATTTCAACAGGCTTGGTGGACCGTGGGGCCTTTGAGCCAGTGTCTAGTGTAAACCAAGCGTAAGTCAACATAATGCACTCTGCACTCATCTTTGCTCACCCAACAAAGATCTCCAAGATGCAGTATTGTTTTTTTTCTATATTTCTCCCTTTACTTGTCTGTCATGTCTGCTAACTAATCCACCATAAGACATAACCAACACTAAAACCAGAACCTACAACTGTAAACTCACACTTGTATTCCAGAGAAAAAAGTATTTCAACACCATATAACAAGCCATGACGTGCTGGTAGCACACACAGACACACAAAATAGTTACCCTCACTGCCCCAAGAGAAGTTTCCATGGTCTTGCCGCAGAGCCCTGTACTTTTTGTTTCCACCCATGGTCCTGACAGTGTGGATTCGCTTGGCCCCCAACTGATGACAAGAAGAGAGTAAATTCACAGCTACTGGGGAAGGCACTCACTTTCACAAAACCCATCACAAAGTGACTTCTTTTTCTGGCAGAAATAAAATGTTATCTCACTTTGCACAAATTATGTGGGTTCTTACAGATTATCCCAAACAACAACTGACAAGATGTTCATCACTCAAAATATTTCCTTGAAAGTCAGCTTCACAGAAATCTGACACTGTCACACTCCTGTACTCTGTACTGTACTGTGCTAGAGACAAGCCAATATGTACTTCTCAGTATATCTTCCTGTATGTTGTAAAACCTGAAGAAACTGATAATCCCAGCCTATGTGAAGTAAGGTTTGTGATAACATTGTTAAGGTTAACACTTGACAAACTTCTTGTGTACATGAAGCAAATGATAAGAACAAAGATTTCTACACAGATTTTACACAATTTTTGTTAAAAATTAGATTTCACGATTGAAAAAAAAAAGTTTTTGCTGACGCTGGTGATGCATAACCACAATCTGGTAGAAGCTGTCTGAATATTTGGCTAAGTTTATGTACATTATGGCAGTCGGCATGTCCTAACAAGAAAGTTATCACAGACAAGATAAACAAGACAACACAAAAATTACTTTGGTGTGAGCTGGGGGACGACCAAGTTCGAACTTTCTCTTCTTCCTCAAGAGAGCCATGCGCCCACCAGTGGCCCTGCGCTTGTGCCATTTGTCTCGTGAGATACCTGGAAATTATTTCACAACTTCACAGCTTGACACGATAAACACTGACTAAAAATTCCTTCCACTAATTCTGAACAATTCTTAAATTAAAATCATTTCAGCTCAAAACTAGGTGCTGATGTGCGAGTCATCGACGAAAGTCCGACTACTTCAGTGGTTAACTTTCGGCGGAGATGGCACGTTATATTGTCTAAATATTTTGTCGACATGCTGATAACATAACGCTGTCACAAATAACTTACAACTTTCTAAAACAAATACCTATCACGCAAGATATTCAAGACCAACAAGTTGACATGCAGCCATTTCACATTTTGTCAGATCTGACCACACCAAAATGAAGTTTCAATCATTCTATAACTGAAATTCGTATCATAACTTATTTTAAGCTATAATCAATGTATTTCCTATCAAAGTTTGCCATTAATGCTCAACATTTTTAATCAAAATAATCACAAATAAAGCACGATTACAACAGATTTCATATTCAACTCAAATTACCACATACCCATGATGGCTGCTTCGGCAAAAAAAAGAAAGATTACCGGAACCGGATACAGAATTCTGTGGCAAATTAATTGGCGAGGGAGATCATTTAAATTTTTTTAAAAATTCACTTTGTTCGATGTTTGGACTGCATATTTGACCACACTTGTGCAGTTTTGTTGTTAATTCTTTTGCTTTAAAACTAATAATAGTTTAATTTCTAAATATGTATTAATAAGTTAAACTATTCAGATAAAAATGCATCTTAATATTAATGATGTATTTATATGCCAACCAGGCACATTATATGTGCTGTAATCAAATTTACTATCAAATATACACAGAGTTATGGTTGTCTTTTATTACATGTTTCTTGTACACGCGTTTTAGTTGCATTCACATTACGTTTGGCGCTTTCTGAAGTTTAAAAAAAAATTATCTATAATTCAGATATATTCATGCAGGGACATTGCACTAAGAACAAAACAACGACCCATTTATCCATATCATCAGAGAAAAGTACCGTCTCCCCTAGATATGCATTGTTTCACATCAAATTAAAAACTGAAGCCTGGGGTTTAAAAATAAACGAGTTTATCTAATAATACAACACTGGCGTCTGGGTGTGATGAAATATCTAATGAGTTAATCAAATTTGCGAAAGGAAATGGAATAGCTTATCAACATCATCAGGTGCCGTGCCGACTGGCTATAATAGGATTTTTGCGGTCTTCTTCTTTCTGTCTGTACTGTTGGTGTGTACAGTGTGTTAATGGGGCTTTACTTAGGCCACATCATATCGTAGTGATCACGTTACGCACGTGAATAACAGCGTAGACTTCCATCTTGATCTTCGTGAGTTGAGGTTACTGGACTAGTTATACACATGATTCCAGCTCTCACTCTCACTTGCTGGATTAGTTAAACATTGTTCCAGACATACTTCTCATCCAGGCTCTTCAAAACCTCACGTTGACGACAACTGGTACAGATACTCAAGTAAATCCTGGGTAACGGTGACTTGGAACATTTATTGATGGAAGGATGATAATGTTGATGAAAAAATAACATTAAATCAGACTGCCGGCTGGTTATCCCTGTCATGTGGCCAGTCCATTCATACGTACAACGGCAGTAAAACTTGAACGTTCATGTGTTCCACGAAGACATCACACAACTCAAAAACGTCCACACATTTACACATTCAAACCAAAACTGACTCCACGCACTCAGCCTTGCCCCCACAATTTCTTGTCACGGATTCTCAGCCACGTGACCTTCTCGAATGATCTAAACAGGAGAAAATTCAAAAAAGAAAAACCCATAATAATGCCCTTACTATCAATCCAACAGTTGTTACACGAATACTGCTATAGATACTCCCCCCTCCCTTACAGCAGAGATTTGCCCATGCAAATATATAACCCATGCAAATCTCTCCAGAAACACCATCACAGTTCTCAAAGAACACATACATCCATACCTCATCCCAATATGACACTCAAATGCCCAACATGTCAACTAAATATATAAGCTATAAAAATATATAAGCTATAAAAAATAATAGAACACTAAGCATGTCAAAACCATCAAATATATGACACATCATAAAATATATGACATCATCAAACATATCTTATCTTATATCCTTCCCGTGCCGTTAGACGTCACATAGGGCTCGCAAAGTAGTTCGCCAATTTTTCCTGTCTTCGGCGAGTCTTTCAACCTCAACAAAGGATTTTATGCCTGTTAACTTGGCCTCTCTTAATAATGTTCTCTTCAGAGTTTCACGCGGTCTGCCCCTTTTTCTTCGGCCTGTTGTGTTCCACTTGATAGCTTGTTTTGGGATTCTCTGCTCATTTCTTCTCATCAAGTGGCCAACATATGTCCATCTCCTTTTCCTGATCACCCGTGAGACTGGTTGTTGTTCAGTCATCTGTCTTATCTCTGCATTGTTCTTGAATTCATTCCACTTGATGCCGAGTATTTTCCTTAGGCATTTGTTTTCAAAAGAGTCTAATTTCTTTTCTATTTCTTTAGTTGTTTTCCAGCTTTCGCATGCATAAATGAGGGTGGATATTACATTTGAATTGAATAGTCTTAACTTGGTTTTTGGCTTATAACTTTTGAATTCCATATGTTCTCAAGATTCTTGAAGATTGATGCTGCTTTTGCAATTCTGATCCTAACTTCCTTTCTAGTGTCACCATCCTGGTCTATGTAGCTGCCAAGGTATGCAAATTGATTGACTTCTTCAATATCTGTCCCTTCTATGTGTATTTTTCCATTTTGATTGATGGGAATTTTCATTATTTTTGTTTTGTCCTTGTTAATTTCAAGTCCTATTTTGCTAGCCAGTGAAGATAGGCTATCTGTTTTTTCTTGCATGGAATTCACATTATTACTGATAAGAGTTATGTCATCAGCAAAATCAAGATCTTCTAGTTGGGTCCCATGTACCCAGTCAATACCTGTGTTACCTGTGCAGCATTTTGTCATTATGAAGTCTATTGTAATCCCAAAAAGTAAAGGAGACAGTATACATCCTTGTTTCACGCCTGTTTCAATCTGGAACCATTCACTCATCCCTTCTTCTGTCTTGACTGCACAACCATATCCATCAAATATATGCCATATAAAAAAATATATCACACATCATCACAAGAGTAAGTGCCATAACATACAAATATATACAAGCTCAAGACAATAAGACAAAAGTGACGCATCTCTGGCTAACCGCTCTAGAAGCCACCTAAAAAAAAACATCTCAGCTCGGCTATCAAACAGCATATATATATATATATAGCATGAACATTACATAACTTAGCTATAGGCACGATATGCAGTTCAGTAGTGCAATAATCCTCTAAACAAAACATAAATAACACAATCTGAAAACAGTTACTCATAAACTGTAGACTTCATACAAATCAACACACAAAGACAAACATTTTTAAGTGCATAGTGAAATAACAATCATTTTTGTTTAAAAATGCATGGTGAAATAATCGTTTTCAAAAACAAATATGAGACAAAAACCAACAGCAATCTCAGTACCGCCCAAACAAAACAAAGGCGGACAATAGGTCAACTCTTACGATCAACCCAACAGGCCAGCACTCTCATACCGTGAAAACTTTGTTCACAGTCATATACACATCACCTAGCAACCTTCCACGTGAAACACAACACAACCACGTGGGTGCACCCAAAACATTACAAACACCAAAGCACGGGCTACTACACGGACCACATACTTTCCAACCACTCACAGAAAATATGAAGCCTCGAGTACTACACACAGACCAGCGCGTGGGCTAGTACTCGAATCACACTTAGAATACAATAAAACCCAAAAAATCAACCTGGCCAAATATATCAAGGCCCAAAAGCCAAGTTACATAACAATAAAGTTACACAAAATTTATTTACATAGATGGCGTAGGGTGGAAAAAAACACGCCGACTCCCCGAATATAAGTATCGTGCACACATAAACACCGCGGAATAACAAATGCAGCGTATTCCATTCACAACTCAACTCACAACAACAGCGAGCACACCATTTGTGATCAAGTACTACATAATAACAATCACCCACTAAAAAAAAATCACATAAACGACGGAAAAGATTTGACACAAACACGGCAATGACACAGAAAGCAAACTAAGTTCATAACCTAATGTAACCTAATTATTTTACTGTAAGTAAAGGAAGAACTACCAAACTAATCCGAAACAGTTACTACTATTCACCACAAGAGCTGATGAATTCCATCAAAAGAAGAGGAAATTAGTCCAAAAGTTCTAGAAAGTACCTACTCCTGGAACTAGAGAGAAAGCGAAACAAGTTCCAAGCTCTTACTCCGAGAGGCTGTAGCTGGCTCCCCTCCAGTCGTGATAACTACAGGTAGAGTCAGTGCACTTTCTTCCCAGCTGTAGAGAGCCAGGGAATGATCCCCACCAGGAAACATTTAGAGCCAGAGATGGTCCCTCCAGGACGTAGCAAGCCAGAGAGCCAGGGTTGGCCCCCCTCCGTATGCACAGCACGCTAGAGTGCCGAATCATCTCCCCATCCGCCTCTAGCTTGGAAGGGCTAGTAGGATTATCCCTCACAGTGGCAGCATACAAGAACAGATCCCTCTCACGTATGGACAGCATACAAGAACAGATCCCTCTCACGTACGGACAGCATACAAGAACAGATCCCTTTCACGTACGGACAGCATATAAGAACAGATCCCTTTCACGTACAGACAGCATACAAAGAACAGATCCCTCTCACGTACGGACAGCATGCAAGAACAGATCCCTCTCACATACGGACAGCATACAAGAACAGATCCCTCTCACGTACGGACAGCATACAAGAACAGATCCCTCTCACGTACGGACAGCATACAAGAACAGATCCCTCTCACGTACGGACAGCATACAAGAACAGATCCCTCTCACGTACGGACAACATACGACAGTCAGGCTCATACAAGCAACGATGAATGAAAACACAGCACATGCCGCTCACAGTTCTTGCTGGCGAAATCGAAAATAACAAGAATGGCTACGGCACAGAGCAGCAGGAGTTCGTCGTACCTTAGGGCCAGGACATTACCTTCTGTACCAAGTGTGTGTGTCGCCCCACTGCGACACCTCCACCGATCGTAGTTTTATGTCGCCAAAGTGAGTCTCCCCGACGACACCAATTATAATAGGATTTTTGTGGTCTTCTTCTTTCTGTCTGTACTGTTGGTGTGTACAGTGTGTTAATGGGGCTTTACTTAGGCCGCATTGTATCGTAGTGATCACGTTACGCACGTGAATAACAGCGTAGACTTCCATCTTGATCTTCGTGAGTTGAGGTTACTGGACTAGTTATACACATGATTCCAGCTCTCACTCTCACTTGCTGGATTAGTTAAACACTGTTCCAGACATACTTCTCATCCAGGCTCTTCAAAACCTCACGTTGACGACAACTGGTACAGATAATCAAGTAAATCCTGGGTAACGGTGACTTGGAACATTTATTGATGGAAGGATGATAATGTTGATGAAAAATAACATTAAATCCGATTTCCGGCTGGTTATCCCTGCCATGTGGCCAGTCCATTCATACGTACAACGGCAGTAAAACTATAACGTTCATATGTTCCACGAAGACATCACACAACTCAAAAACGTCCACACAGTTACACGTTCAAACCAAGACTGCTCCACGCACTCAGCCTTGCCCCCACAATTTCCTGTCACGGATTCTCAGCCACGTGACCTTCTCGAATGATCTAAACGGGAGAAAATTCAAAAAAGAAAAACCCATAATAATGCCCTTACTATCAAGCCAACAGTTGTTACAAGAATACTGCTATATGGCGTTGGCTATTATGCTTCTTCTGAATGCCAGGTGCAAAGGAATGTGATGACCACCGGACTATCAGCCTCTCATGTCACATAACGAAGCTAGTTCTGAGAATCATTATGAGAAGAACAAGGAAAAAGATAAAAATGGAAATAGCAGATGAACAATTTGGATTTGTTGAAGGAAAGGGAACACACAATGCCATTTATGCTTTACGAATACTAACAGAAAGAGCTTTAGAAGTACAGAAAGACCTCTACTTATGCTTCATTGATTACACCAAGGCATTCGACAAGGTGAAACATAATGAAATTATTAAAATCCTTGAAGACATCAATATAGACGGCAAGGACCTGAGAATTATAAAACATCTATACTGGCAACAAGGAGCAGCAATTCGAGTTGAAAATAGAACTTGAAAATATCAACCTATAAAACAAGGGGTGCGACAAGGATGTTTACTTATCTCCAGACCTTTTTTCTCTGTACAGCGAGAATATTCTAAGAACGATCATCGCAGAACCAGGCATAAAAATTGGAGGATACAATATTAACAACCTTCGGTATGCTGACGACACAGTACTGATAGCTGAGAACCAACAAGACCTGCAAAATTTCTTGGATAAAGTGGCCAAAGAAAGTCAACAGAAAGATCTTACTTTGAACATCAAAAAGACAGAGACTATGGTTATATCTAAGAAACAGAATACACCAGCATGCAGTATAAAATTAAACGGAACTATTCTAAAGCAGGTGCAGAAATTCAAATACCTTGGAGCAGTAATAACTTCAGATGGGAAATGCAGAACAGAAATTAGGAACAAAATAGGTCAAGCAAAGACTGCATTTCAGAGAATGAGAAACATATTAGCTAACACATCTTTATCAATGAATGTTAGAAAACAAGCCTTAAAATGCTTTTTGAACCTATCTTGTTATATGGAAGTGAATCATGGACAATAGGCAAGTCTGCACAAAAATCATTGGAAGCAGCAGAAATATGGTTTATTAGAAGAATGTTGCGAATCCGTAAACAATGGCGACAAGTAAGACGGAGACGTAAACAATGGCCACAAGTAAGACGGAGACGTAAACAATGGCCACAAGTAAGACGGAGACGTAAACAATGGCCACAAGTAAGACAGAGACGTAAACAATGGCCACAAGTAAGACGGAGAAGTAAACAATGGCCACAAGTAAGGCGGAGACGTAAACAGTGACCACAAGTAAGACGGAGACGTAAACAATGGCCACAAGTAAGACGGAGACGTAAACAATGGCCACAAGTAAGACGGAGACGTAAACAATGGCCACAAGTAAGGCGGAGACGTAAACAATGGCCACAAGTAAGACGGAGATGTAAACAATAGCCACAAGTAAGACGGAGAAGTAAACAATGGCCACAAGTAAGACGGAGACGTAAACAATGGCCACAAGTAAGACGGAGACGTAAACAATGGCCACAAGTAAGACGGAGACGTAAACAATGGCCACAAGTAAGACGGAGCATTGGGCACAAAATTCTATGAAAAAATCTGAGTTTGTTAAAAATAATTCTATATTTGAGAGGTAGAATTTCTAGTTCTTTGTGCTGATTTGCAGTCTGTACTGGGTGTTTGCCTCAAATCAGATTTAATGTGTGTGTGTGTGAGAGAGAGAGAGAGAGAGAGAGAGAGAGAGAGAGAGAGAGAGAGCTGCTCATGTATGTGTGATTCATGCACACTTTTTTCAAGGGTAATCTCAAGACTAAACAAAATGTATTTTGTACTCACTGTTCAACAACTAGGAAAAAAAATCTCCGACAGCCAAGTTCCCAATTTTTTTTCCTTTGGTGCATTTATCTGTTATTTTGCCCTTTTTTTTTTGTTCGTGGCAAAGGCACAGTGTCGAACTTTTTGATTGTTTGTGTTTTTTATTAATAAAAAAAACAACTTCTGTGTGCTCATGTTATTATTTACTTCTGACGTTTCTGCCTCCTTTTCTTTATTTTTTCTTTATTTATTTAATTATTTTTTGTGAACGTTAACAACATAATTTTTCTACCTAATACTAATAATATAGCAAATAAGGCACTGATATAGTAATCAGATCTGTTGTTATACAGCAATCAGAGAGAAATCACTGAAAAGCACCCTTATCATTTCTATAAGAAAGCAAATATTGTTATTTTTGACATGAAACCTTTTTAAATAAACAATCTAATTCTGCAGTAATTTTGAACACTTGCTAATATAAATACATCAACTGTGAAGCACGGTTGAGTCCACCGCTACTGGCGTTGGTGTTTACTAATTTGATTTTACATTATCGTCTGGGACACGAAACTCAGAAAATGGCACATCAGGTAATTTGTTCCATAAAACTTCAGCGTTTATTCACATCACTGGCATTTTATGTCTCTGAATTCTATTAATAAAGACAAAATGTTTTGTCAAAAGATTTTCCATTCACTTTTTTTTTACAATTTAACTTATCAAAATGAAAACTTAAAACTTGTCTGGAAGACTTCCTGATTTTGCCACTGACTTTTTATGGAAGCAGCAGAATGGACGTGTAGCAGGGACGATAATAAATATCACTCAAAATCTACTGGAAGCGGCAGAGATGTGGTTCATAAGAAAAATTACCATGGACAGCCAAGAAAACAAATGAAGGAGTTGTAAACTAGGATGGGCAGAATAGAGAAATTATGACAAAATTCAGAACACGACAGTTCAGATTTGTAGGACATGATTTGAGAAGAGGCATCTCTCTCTCTCTCTCTCTCTCTCTCTACTCTCTCTCTCTCTCTCCCCCTCTCTGAGCCTTAAGTGCCCAGGGCACATGGGGCTTCCAGAAGGGTTTTCCACAAATGCCTGTCCTTTGCCTTTTTTTTCTGCTCTTGCCCAGGTGAGCCCTCTATTGCTCAACATCCTTTCTGTTGTTCTTCTCCATGTTTCTTTTGGTCTACCCTTACTTCTGTTCCCCTGTGGTGTCCATCTTAGTGCTTTTTTTTGGTAGTGAGTTGTCAGTCATTCAGAGCACATGTCCCAACCATCACCAGCATCTTTCCTCAATAATTGCAGTCAGTGGCTTCATCTGTTATTTCTTATGGTGTTTGGCCAAAATATTTTTAAAATTCTTCTTAAACATTTAGTCTGGAAAGAATTCAACTTGTGTTCTATTGTTTTGGTGATTTTCCAACATTCACTTCCATAGAGTAGTACACTTAGAACATTACTCTTAAATATTGATTTTTGTCTTCACGCTTAGTTTTTTTAGATTTCCATATATTCTGCAGCATAGCAAAAGCCTGGTTTGTTCTAGTAAGTCTGCTGTTGATGTCCTCTGTGCTGTCTCCATTTTCTACTACTCTACTGCCAAGGTATACAAATTCATTGACCTCCTCCACTAATTTGCTATCTACTCTGAGTACATTTCTGTTGTTCACATTTTGCTTCATTAACTTTGTCTTTCCTACGCTGATCTTTAGTCCTATGTTGTTTGCATTCTGGATTAGCTTGTTTATTTTATCTTGCATATCTTTGTGGCTGCTTGATAGTAGACAAATGTCATCCACAAAGTCAAAGTCCTCCAGCACTGTGTCAAAGGTCCATTGTAATCCTCTGCGTTTATCTGATGTTGTCTCCTTCATTAACCAGTCCACTGCTAAGATAAATAATGTTGGTGATAGTACACATCCCTGCTTCACTACTGTTTGTACCCTAAAGCTGCTGGAGGTATGTTCTCCACAGATCACTTTTCACTGAAAACCCTCATATAGGGCTTTGATTACATTCACTATCTTATGGGGGAGGCCATGCCATCTTAGGATTTTCCACAGTGCATCTCTGTTGACACTGTCAAATGCTTTCTCAAAATCTATAAACAATGCATATTTTGTGCTATGCCACTCATTTGCCTGTTCTGTTTTTTTTGTCTAAGTACAAATATGTGGTCTATGCATGATCTTCCTTTCTTAAATCCTGCCTGCTCTTTCCAAAGTTTTCCCTCAAGTGCTGGTACAATTCTGTTGATGATTATTCTGCAAAATACTTTACTGGTGAGTGGCAGTAGGGTAATGCCACTCCAGTTCCCACAATCTCTGAGGTCACCCTTCTTTGGTAGTTTTACTATAAGGCCAGTTTTCCACTCCTCTGGAGCTTTTTCTAGATCCTAGATTTGTTGTAATATCCGGCAAAGTTGTTTTGGTGTTTCTGTTTCTTCTGCTTTCAACATCTCAGCAGTCACTTCATCTTCACCTGGTGCCCTGTCTAATTTTAGCTTCTTTATTGCCTCCTTTACTTCACTTATTGTTATTGGTCCTGTATTGATGTTTAGTTCCGTTTTTGCTTCAGGTATGTCTGTTGTTTGTGCTGCTTGTGTTCTGTTTAGTAGGGTGTTAAAGTGTTCCCTCCATCTTTCAGTTTTTTCTCTTTCTCCACTGACCAGTTGTCCCTTATGTGTCCTTCTTCTTCTTCTTCATTCGCATTGTCTGTCTATACCTGCAGTCCTGTCTCTTGGATAAATTTCACTGTTTTTTGTAATTCATGTATGGAACCGTAGAGCTTATCTTCTTTAGTGGTTTCACTGGGCCAGTAATTATTTCTCAGTGTTTCATAGTTGGTGCAGTTCTGGAGGATATGTTTCACAGTTTGGGACACCTGGGCACATGTACATAGATTACCAACTTTAAACTTTGTATACATATGACTTCGGAGTCGGGTGTGTCCTGTTCGGAGACGGAAGATGGTGACTTGTTCCTTTCTGTTTAACATGTGATAGTCATCATGTGGTGGTGTTTGTGGCTTCCTGTAGGTTTATATCATGCTTTTCTTCTGATTATAGGTGATTGTTATGTCTGGTTGCTCCATTTCAGTGCCCTCTTTGGCCATATGGTCAGCTTTCTCATTGCCTGGTATCCCACAGTGGGAGGGAATCCATTGCAAAGTAACTCCATGTTGTATTCAATTTTTAACAAGGCATCCTTAAGGTCTGGTAGTTTGTTGCACTGAAGAGCTTCCAGTACTGATCTTGCATCTGTGAGAATTACTACAGGACATGTATCAATTCTGGAGTCTGATAGTTTTTCAACTGCAGCAATAATTGCCCTAACTTCTGCATCATAGTTGTTGCAGTATTTTCAGTGGGTATGGAAATCTTGTCAGTGGTGTTGTTTGGATATTCAATATGTGCTCCTGCCCCTCCATTCTTTATGGCATTGTGTGCAGATCCGTCTGTATACACACGTATCCAGGTGTCACATGGATATTTGTCATCTAGCACACTAAGTGTGGCTGTTGATCTTACAAGGCTGCTTTGCATCTCACCATTCTGCACACCTTTCACTTCAGTCTGAATAGTTATTTGTGTATAATCTGCTTCTTTCCATGGTGTATGTTCTGGTACAGATGATAATGGAGCGACTACAGTTGGAAGGTCAGGTATCAGCTTACGCATACGCTTGGCCTGGTGAATGAAGCTGCTTCTTTTAAGCCATCTTAATGCCAAGTTATTGAATCTGTCCTTCAGGGGATGGCTTACAGAGCTGAGGAATTTCTCTCCCATGGTCATGACCTTTGTGTCTCTACGTTCCTTCAGCGCTTGAACACCAACTATTTTCTGCATTTCTACTATTGGTGTGGACCTCATGGCACCTGTGATAATCCATAGTGACTGATTTTGGACCTTGTCTAGATTATGCAGCGTAGTGTTTGATGCTGTGCACCAAGATGTTGAGCCATATTCTAAATGTGGTAGAATACTTTGCTGATATACATTCCTGAGGATTCTTTCACTAGCTCCCCATGTGGTTCCACTTAATTTTCTTAATATGGCTAGTTTTCTTCTGGCTTTTGCTTCTGCACTGTTGATGTGTTGTTTCCAAGTCAGTTTTGAGTCAAGAGTCACTCCTAAGTAAGTGAGTTGGTTGTCCATCCTTAAGGATATTTCATTTACAAAGATCTTACCTGCTTTCTGTTTAGGTGAGAGAGTGAACAGAGTGGTACTTGATTTCTCTGTGTTGATACTTACACACCATTTGTTTGTCCATGATGTCAAGATGTCTGCTGCTCTTTGGAGTCTCTGTGTAGCAACTGTCGCATATTCATCTGTACACCACATGACCAGATCATCTGCATACAGTGCCGCTTTGATTCCATAGGGAAGTTCCTTGACCAGGTCATTAATGAATACAAGGAATAGTGTAGGCGAAAGGACTCCTCCTTGTGGTACACCGTGTCACAGAAGTACTTTCTGGCTTTTGTGTCCATCCATTACTACTCTAGCTCTTCTATTGTGTAAATAGGACTTTATCCAGTTGTATAGTCTTCCATTCACATTGCAGTTTCTTAGTTTCCACAGCAGACCTTTTTTCCATACTTTATCAAAGGCTTTCTTTAGGTCTGTCCATGCTGCTAGTACAAGGTTTTTCTCTTGGAATGCATCCTCAGACTCTTGAGAGAGATAGGTCACTTGATCTTCCGTACTGTAGTACTGCCTAAATCCTGCTTGTTGTGGAATGAGAAGGTTTTCACTTTCTAGGTACCATTTTAGCCTCAGGTCAATGATGCGTTCCATCGTTTTGCATAGGCAGCTAGTGAGACTGATTGGCCTGTAGCTGGAGGCAGTATCACTGTTTTTCCCTGGCTTTAGCAGTGGTACCATGCTTGCTTCCTTCCAGATTTGAGGTAACTTACCTGTGCTCCAGCACATATTGAAAATATCCAACAGCTTTCCCATTGCTGCCATTCCCAGGTTCTTGATCATTTCATTGGACACTCCATCTGGTCCTGGTGATTTCCTTGGTGTCAGTTTACTGACTGCTATGTCTAACTCGCTGCATGTGATTGGTGCATCCATGACCTCCACTTTTCTGACTTGTTCCTCTTCCTTCTGTGAGTCAATGCGCACTGCACGCTCTTTCTCTGGATGGATATCAATGTTGCAGTCCTGTGCAAACATGCGAGCAAAGTGATCTGCTACCTGCTTACCTGTAAGAGTTTTCCCATCCTCTATTAGTATAATCTTTGTACTTCTTCCAGTACTCTCATCATTTAACTGTTTGATTAGTTTCCACAGTTTCCTTCCATCCTTTTCAAAGTTTAGGGACTCTGTTTTCTCTCTCCAACTTTCCCATCTGGCTTGCAGCTTGGCTGTCTGAAATTTGGCCTTAGAATGTTGGTAATTATTGTGGTGTTCTTGGCATGGTCTATTTTCTGCTTGCTTTCGAGCTGCTTCCACATCATCATGGAGTTTTTCCAGCTCACTAGACCAGTATGGTTTATAGTCCCTGCGAGCTCCTCTGGGAATGGTTTCACGAGCGGCCTGAAGGATACAAGCACTGAATTCCTTCACTATGCTGTTAATATCCTTACCTTCTATTGACAGCTGTCCCACCAGGATACCTGTACGATGTCTGTACATTGTCCAGTTTGCTTTTTTATAGTTCCATCTGGGGAGAGGGCTACTGGTGTTAAGGAGTTCATTTTCTATTGTCAGGAAGACTGGCCGATGGTCGCTACCTCCAAGTTGTTTACCAGCTTCACGTGTAATGTTCCACTTCAGATCTGGAGAGTGGAATGCCAGATCTGGTGTTGAGGTTGTACGCCAAGCCCTTGAGTAAAATATTGGGGGATCCATTGGCTAGTTGATCAGGAGAAGTCCATTATCATCCTGCCAGCTCTCAACTTCCTCTCCTGTCTTGTCTATGTGGTCATAGCCCCAGCTCTAGGAATGGCTGTTAAAATCGCCACAGACCATCAGTCTCTCTTTGTGTGGGATTGTTTCTAAAGCAAGTGGACAGTCATTAGGACAGTAATACTTAAGGAGGTGGAAATCTGTATTACTACTTTTTAGATGGATCATCTGATATTCGGCTCCTTCCATGAACACTCCCACCTGACATGCGCTGATGTTATTCTTAACAAGTGTGAGTACTCCTCCTTTTCTTCTGTCCTGTCGGTCTGATCTAAAACACTGGTAGCCTCTGATTTTAAAGGCGGCATCTTTGGTTAGGTGTGTCTCCTGTATGCAGCATATACTTACCTGCTCTGCAAAAGTATGTTCTCTAGTTCCACCTTTTTGCTATAGCCATCTCTAACACTGCTGACACCCTCAGCATTCCACTGCATTATTTTAAGTTCTTGCTTTTTGGCTGTTTTCTTCCGTTGTATTTTTTGGCCAGTAGCTCTACTCTCATGTCTCCTGGCTCCACAAGATGAACTGAGAGGACCTCCAGTAGCATTGGGTGGACCCTTTCGAGCCAGGGGGCCCGGCACTGCACCTGCCTGGTTAGTCTTCACAGGGCGAGCACCATGTTTGAAAACTGCAGATAGAGACATTTCATTAGCGATAATGCGTGTTACCCTGATTTTTGCGATGCACCTTTTGGCTGGGTAACTCCGACTTCAGCACCTTTCCTTGCTAGGGCAGACTGTGGTCTTGCTCGGACTGCCATGAAGACAGTGTGGCTGGCCTGGCCAAAACTTTGTTTTCCAGCCTCTGGTGGCTGTATGTAAGTCCCTTCTCCATGTCAGATGGTTCGGAGACAGTTCCACAAAGACATTCTGACTTTGAGAGGAGGAATCTGATGAGCACTTCAATGATATCCATTCCCCGCCACCTATAGTCTGCTGGCTCTGTTTTGTTTACATCATTCTGATAGCCATTGTTGTAAAGACCTATAGGCTTGTCACGTCCTGGATTCATTGGTTTCACACCAGACTTCCCTCATCCCCGCCAGAGATCTCCATGTCCCCATCCGTCCACCAACCTGACATTAAAAAGTAAAGATAGTCCCATAGCAATTATGCCGTAGGGGGTGAAGCGTTAGAGGCCTCATTATGCTGGGTCATCAGCGTGTGAGGTAGGGTGACCAGTTCCTTTCCTCGCTGCCTTTACTTCCCAGATTTTCTCTGGTACCCATTTTACGAGGCTGGGTCGACCTCGGGGCCGTATTGGTCGGAAAAAAAATCCTGCTCAGCTGGGGATTCGAACCTTCGACCATTTGGTTGCTAGACGAGTGCTCTAACCACTACGCTAGCCGGCCCCTGACATTACATTTTACAAAAATAACAATTACAATTAGTGTTGATTGCTACAATTTTCTGGGCTACAGAAGTAGGTCAGAGTTTTTAAGCAAACAGATCTATGTTCCCTGTCTCACAAACACTATGTTAAGATAAGTGTGCTCTTAACACAGTTGTTCCCAGGGGATGTGTCCTTATTGCACTCTCACATCTTGTGCTGAAGTTACCTGTCATCTGCTTTGTGATTTTGTATATGGTTTTCATGTCATTTGTATATGCTGCTTTCTCTGCTGCTTCTGCTAAGTTGTCATAGTATTGATGTTTATCTTGATGGCATGATTCCTTCACTTCTTTGTCTTTTTGTGTATAATTACTTAAAACTTGTTCTTTTAGCCTTTGTGATTTGGTGTTCAGTAATTTTTTTTCTTGATTTCTTTTCTTTGCTCTATCTTTTCCCATGTGGTCTTGCTTATCTATTCCTGTTTTCTCCGTTTCCGATATCCCATCACCTCTTTTGCCGTTTCCTGTAGTGTTTTATTGAACTCTAGTATGGACATTTCTGCTTTGTCTTGTAGGACACTGAAGCAGTTCTTAAGTACTATTGAGAATTCATTCCTTGTTTGCTGGTCTTTCAGTTTTCTTGTATCAAAACGTATCCTTCTGTGTTCTCCGATTTTGGCTTTCCTTAATTTTAGTTTTATTTTTGCTACCAGAAGGTTGTGATCACTTCCTACATCCGCTCCTTTCCTTGCTCGCACATCTTGTAGTGACTGTTTCCACTTGTTGTTTATTAGTATGTGATCGATTTGGTTTTCTGTGGTTTTATCTGGAGACCTCCAAGTCACTTTATGGATGTTTTTATGTTGGAAAATTGTCCCTCCGATGGTCATCATGTTTTCTTCACAGAAACTGCACAATCTTTCTCCTTTTTCATTTATTTCTCGATTTCCTTCTCTTCCCATGATTCTTCTTCTATCTTCATTTCCTTCACCTACTTTTGCATTGAAGTCGCCCAAGATGAGTAGCATATCATGCTTGGGTATTGTTTCTACTGTGGCTTGGAGGCTGTTGTAAAAATCTTCTTTTAATTCCTCTTCAGCTGCTTCTGTTGGTGCATAACAAACTGTAATAGACAGCTTCGTGAATCTTGAATTGAAGTGTGCATATAATAATCTCTCATTTATAGGGGTCCATTTCAGCAATGCTCTTGATGCTTCTTTTGTTATAATCAATGTTATAATCCTCCTTCATGATGATCTTCTTTACCTGACCATATTATTGTATCTTCTGTGTGCTGTGTTGTTAATTTCCTTCTGCCTTGTCCCGTCCATCTTGCTTCTTGTATTCCTATAGTATGTCTAGTTTGTATCTGTGCATTTCCTTGATGGTTTGTGCTAGTTTTCCAGTCTGGTTAAGTGTTCTTACATTCCAGCTGCCTATTTGCATCTTGTGTTTAGGTTCCAGGAGGTCTGCAGTCAGGCTGGGGACTTCCAGTGGCCGGCTTTCATCCACAACCTTCATGGGCTCAGTTTCCTGATAAGCATTTCTCCTTCTACCTGCATTTGTTATTTCCCTTGCTTCTGTTTCTGTAGTAGTCTGATAGTTTTTTTACCAGATAGGGTTGCTGGCCCTATGCTGAACCCTCCTTAGTCACCTTTTACGATCATGCGTGGTAGGGTGCAGTGGTCCTACTCTTTGCAGATCCCGGGTACCACGCGGGGGGAGAAGAGGCCTACTAGAGCACATAATGACAACAGGAAAACTAGAGGGAAAAAGGGAGAGAGGAAGACAAAGAAACAAAGTAATTCATGGATTGAAAGTGACACAGAGCACAGTCCAAAACACAGCTTGTAGAAAGAGCAATGGATAGATGGTTGTGGAAATCAGTGACAACCAACACCTGATTGGCATGAACCAGAGAGAGAGAGTGAGTGGACTATCATGAGTTTCCGATAATTTGGACTAGTATTTGCCAGAAGCTGGTTCTACCTCACAGACTTAGTGAAACTTTCTCAATATCAGGCCACACAACTTCTTCAGGTAACATTTAAAGTAAAACACACTAAATTGCAGTGAATGAGGTAAATCTGGAAACGGTAATTCAAGAAAAAAATTTACAGGCTTATTACAACAACAATTTTATGAGGGGACATCATCAACATTAACAAATAAAATCAGCACAAAATTCAGTGACTGCACACTATAGAAATATATGGCTAATGTGGTTAAAGTGGTTCAGCAATTAACACTGAATGAAAAAAGGCTCAAATGTTTACTGTACAAGAAAGGGGAACATGAGTAAAGGCCCTGTGAAATGACACGGGGTGATGATAGTATTGTTTTGTCGTCATTACTTTCAAACAAAATCTCCCATCATCAGATGCCATTCCATCCAAATTTTGGATTTGGCTGCAGATATAGACGAGACTGCAGATGTAGACAGGACTGTAGATATAGACAGGACCGCAGATATAGACAGGACCGCAGATATAGACAGGACTGCAGATATAGATGAGACTGCAGATGTAGACAGGACTGCAGATATAGACAGGACCGCAGATATAGATGAGACTGCAGATGTAGACAGGACCGTAGATATAGACAGGACCGCAGATATAGACAGGACCGCAGATATAGACAGGACTGCAGATATAGATGAGACTGCAGATATAGACAGGACCGCAGATATAGACAGGACCGCAGATATAGACAGGACTGCAGATATAGATGAGACTGCAGATGTAGACAGGACTGCAGATATAGATGAGACTGCAGATATAGATGAGACTGCAGATATAGATGAGACTGCAGATATAGATGAGACTGCAGATGTAGACAGGACTGCAGATGTAGACAGGACTGTAGATATAGACAGGACCGCAGATATAGACAGGACCGCAGATATAGACAGGACTGCAGATATAGACAGGACTGCAGATATAGATGAGACTGCAGATGTAGACAGGACTGCAGATATAGACAGGACCGCAGATATAGATGAGACTGCAGATGTAGACAGGACCGTAGATATAGACAGGACCGCAGATATAGACAGGACCGCAGATATAGACAGGACTGCAGATATAGATGAGACTGCAGATATAGACAGGACCGCAGATATAGACAGGACTGCAGATATAGATGAGACTGCAGATGTAGACAGGACTGCAGATATAGATGAGACTGCAGATATAAATGAGACTGCAGATGTAGACAGGACTGCAGATGTAGACAGGACTGCAGATATAGACAGGACTGTAGATATAGATGAGACTGCAGATGTAGACAGGACTGTAGATATAGACAGGACTGCAGATATAGACAGGACTGCAGATATAGATGAGACTGCAGATGTAGACAGGACTGCAGATGTAGACAGGACTGCAGATATAGACAGGACTGCAGATATAGATGAGACTGCAGATGTAGACAGGACTGCAGATGTAGACAGGACTGCAAATGTAGACAGGACTGCAGATATAGACAGGACTGTAGATATGGGCAGAAAATGGTACAAAGAAGAAGACCAGAAAAACTGAAAGGACCTTTCCCCAATTTGGTTCATTCCCAGCTCAGCTGCATTGTCTGGATTTTTGGCACTGTTTTCCCCAGTCTGGGTCTTGTGTGAAGTCAACACTCTCTGGTGATGAAGACCTGAGCAGTATATTCATAACATTTATATGTTCTGGAGTCTAGATGCCCTTCTCACAGGAAGTTTTCATGTGCTTTATAAGTGAGTGGAGGTGAACTAGTAGCCTGCAGTGCACAATCTTGTGATGAAATCTGATAATTTGCTGCTAACATGGTAGTTGGTGGATTGGATCTTGTGACTTGGTAGTTGGCGGACTGGATCTTGTGACTTGGTAGTTGGTGGATTGGATCTTGTGACTTGGTAGTTGGCGGACTGGATCTTGTGACTTGGTAGTTGGCAGACTGGATCTTGTGACTTGGTAGTTGGCGGACTGGATCTTGTGACTTGGTAGTTGGCGGACTGGATCTTGTGACTTGGTAGTTGGCGGACTGGATCTTGTGACTTGGTAGTTGGCGGACTGGATCTTGTGACTTGGTAGTTGGCGGACTGGATCTTGTGACTTGGTAGTTGGTGGACTGGATCTTGTGACTTGGTAGTTGGCGGACTGGATCTTGTGACTTGGTAGTTGGTGGACTGGATCTTGTGACTTGGTAGTTGGTGGATTGGATCTTGTGACTTGGTAGTTGGTGGACTGGATCTTGTGACTTGGTAGTCGGTGGACTGGATCTTGTGACTTGGTAGTCAGTGGACTAGATCTGGTGACTTGGTAGTTGGTGGACTAGATCTTGTGACTTGGTAGTTGGTGAACTAGTTCTGGTGGTTGGTGGATTGGATCTTGTGACTTGGTAGTTGGTGGAATAGATCTGGTGACTTGGTAGCTGGTGGACTAGATCTGGTGACTTTCTCATATCAAAAATGTTTTTGTCTACACTTTTTTTTAGGCCAGTCAGAACTACTTGGTGTGCACAAGCCTTGTCTGTTATTAAAAAAAAAAAAATTCTCAAGATTCTTTCAAAACTGCATAGGAAATTGTTTTGTGTTGACATGCACAGTTACAGAACAAGCTTATAACATGTAAGCTTACTGGCTCCAGATAAGAAGAGTTTATTAAATTTGTTACATACATTTGTGTGGGCCAAGTGGCCTTCATATACTCACATTAAAAAGGTGAGAGGCAGTTTGGAGGAGTATAACATAACACACATTTTAGATCTGCATGAAGGAATAAAAAGTCAGTTAACTACAAGAGGCTCTCTGTAACATGATCCAGTTCTGTGATGTACAGTGGATGCCTTCCTGATGCAGTATAACACGAAGCAGAGAGGCAGATTAACTAGCAAGGAGGGGTGAAGAGCTTTCACAACTAGACACAAGTATAGCATACCAAGAGAAAACATTGACCAAATTCCGGTGGAATTTCCCAGGTGGAAAACAGTACCCAGGCTGTCAGAGGATTAACATCTACCACCAGTACAGAATACAGGCTGTCAGAGGATTAACATCTACCACCAGCACAGAACCCAGGCTGTCAGAGGATTATTATCTACCACCAGCACAGAATACAGGCTGTCAGAGGATTATTATCTACCACCATCACAGAATACAGGCTGTCAGAGGATTATTATCTACCACCATCACAGAATACAGGCTGTCAGAGGATTATTATCTACCACCATCACAGAATACAGGCTGTCAAAGGATTATTATCTACCACCATCACAGAATACAGGCTGTCAGAGGATTATTATCTACCACCAGCACAGAATACAGGACTGCAGATGTAGACAGGACTGCAAATGTAGACAGGACTGCAGATATAGACAGGACTGTAGATATGGGCAGAAAATGGTACAAAGAAGAAGACCAGAAAAACTGAAAGGACCTTTCCCCAATTTGGTTCATTCCCAGCTCAGCTGCATTGTCTGGATTTTTGGCACTGTTTTCCCCAGTCTGGGTCTTGTGTGAAGTCAACACTCTCTGGTGATGAAGACCTGAGCAGTATATTCATAACATTTATATGTTCTGGAGTCTAGATGCCCTTCTCACAGGAAGTTTTCATGTGCTTTATAAGTGAGTGGAGGTGAACTAGTAGCCTGCAGTGCACAATCTTGTGATGAAATCTGATAATTTGCTGCTAACATGGTAGTTGGTGGATTGGATCTTGTGACTTGGTAGTTGGCGGACTGGATCTTGTGACTTGGTAGTTGGTGGATTGGATCTTGTGACTTGGTAGTTGGCGGACTGGATCTTGTGACTTGGTAGTTGGCAGACTGGATCTTGTGACTTGGTAGTTGGCGGACTGGATCTTGTGACTTGGTAGTTGGCGGACTGGATCTTGTGACTTGGTAGTTGGCGGACTGGATCTTGTGACTTGGTAGTTGGCGGACTGGATCTTGTGACTTGGTAGTTGGCGGACTGGATCTTGTGACTTGGTAGTTGGTGGACTGGATCTTGTGACTTGGTAGTTGGCGGACTGGATCTTGTGACTTGGTAGTTGGTGGACTGGATCTTGTGACTTGGTAGTTGGTGGATTGGATCTTGTGACTTGGTAGTTGGTGGACTGGATCTTGTGACTTGGTAGTCGGTGGACTGGATCTTGTGACTTGGTAGTCAGTGGACTAGATCTGGTGACTTGGTAGTTGGTGGACTAGATCTTGTGACTTGGTAGTTGGTGAACTAGTTCTGGTGGTTGGTGGATTGGATCTTGTGACTTGGTAGTTGGTGGAATAGATCTGGTGACTTGGTAGCTGGTGGACTAGATCTGGTGACTTTCTCATATCAAAAATGTTTTTGTCTACACTTTTTTTTAGGCCAGTCAGAACTACTTGGTGTGCACAAGCCTTGTCTGTTATTAAAAAAAAAAAAAATTCTCAAGATTCTTTCAAAACTGCATAGGAAATTGTTTTGTGTTGACATGCACAGTTACAGAACAAGCTTATAACATGTAAGCTTACTGGCTCCAGATAAGAAGAGTTTATTAAATTTGTTACATACATTTGTGTGGGCCAAGTGGCCTTCATATACTCACATTAAAAAGGTGAGAGGCAGTTTGGAGGAGTATAACATAACACACATTTTAGATCTGCATGAAGGAATAAAAAGTCAGTTAACTACAAGAGGCTCTCTGTAACATGATCCAGTTCTGTGATGTACAGTGGATGCCTTCCTGATGCAGTATAACACGAAGCAGAGAGGCAGATTAACTAGCAAGGAGGGGTGAAGAGCTTTCACAACTAGACACAAGTATAGCATACCAAGAGAAAACATTGACCAAATTCCGGTGGAATTTCCCAGGTGGAAAACAGTACCCAGGCTGTCAGAGGATTAACATCTACCACCAGTACAGAATACAGGCTGTCAGAGGATTAACATCTACCACCAGCACAGAACCCAGGCTGTCAGAGGATTATTATCTACCACCAGCACAGAATACAGGCTGTCAGAGGATTATTATCTACCACCATCACAGAATACAGGCTGTCAGAGGATTATTATCTACCACCATCACAGAATACAGGCTGTCAGAGGATTATTATCTACCACCATCACAGAATACAGGCTGTCAAAGGATTATTATCTACCACCATCACAGAATACAGGCTGTCAGAGGATTATTATCTACCACCAGCACAGAATACAGGCTGTCAGAGGATTATTATCTACCACCATCACAGAATACAGGCTGTCAGAGGATTATTATCTACCGCCATCACAGAATACAGGCTGTCAGAGGATTATTATCTACCACCAGCACAGAATACAGGCTGTCAGAGGATTATTATCTACCACCATCACAGAATACAGGCTGTCAGAGGATTATTATCTACCACCATCACAGAATACAGGCTGTCAGAGGATTATTATCTACCACCAGCACAGAACCCAGGCTGTCAGAGGATTATTATCTACCACCATCACAGAATACAGGCTGTCAGAGGATTATTATCTACCACCATCACAGAATACAGGCTGTCAGAGGATTATTATCTACCACCATCACAGAATACAGGCTGTCAGAGGATTATTATCTACCACCATCACAAAATACAGGCTGTCAGAGGATTATTTTCTACCACCAGCACAGAACCCAGGCTGTCAGAGGATTATTATCTACCACTAGCACAGAACCCAGGCTGTCAGAGGATTATTATCTACCACTAGCACAGAACCCAGGCTGTCAGAGGATTATTATCTACCACCATCACAGAATACAGGCTATCAGAGGATTAATATCTACCACCATCACAGAATACAGGCTATCAGAGGATTAATATCTACCACCATCACAGAACACAGGCTGTCAGAGGATTATTATCTACCACCATCACAGAATACAGGCTATCAGAGGATTAATATCTACCACCAGCACAGAATACAGGCTATCAGAGGATTAATATCTACCACCAGCACAGAATACAGGCTATCAGAGGATTAATATCTACCACCATCACAGAACACAGGCTGTCAGAGGATTATTATCTACCACTAGCACAGAACCCAGGCTGTCAGAGGATTATTATCTACCACCAGCACAGAATACAGGCTATCAGAGGATTAATATCTACCACCATCACAGAACACAGGCTGTCAGAGGATTATTATCTACCACCATCACAGAATACAGGCTGTCAGAGGATTATTATCTACCACTAGCACAGAACCCAGGCTGTCAGAGGATTATTATCTACCACTAGCACAGAACCCAGGCTGTCAGAGGATTATTATCTACCACCATCACAGAATACAGGCTATCAGAGGATTAATATCTACCACCATCACAGAATACAGGCTATCAGAGGATTAATATCTACCACCATCACAGAACACAGGCTGTCAGAGGATTATTATCTACCACCATCACAGAATACAGGCTATCAGAGGATTAATATCTACCACCAGCACAGAATACAGGCTATCAGAGGATTAATATCTACCACCAGCACAGAATACAGGCTATCAGAGGATTAATATCTACCACCATCACAGAACACAGGCTGTCAGAGGATTATTATCTACCACTAGCACAGAACCCAGGCTGTCAGAGGATTATTATCTACCACCAGCACAGAATACAGGCTATCAGAGGATTAATATCTACCACCATCACAGAACACAGGCTGTCAGAGGATTATTATCTACCACCATCACAGAATACAGGCTGTCAGAGGATTATTATCTACCACCGTCACAGAACACAGGCTGTCAGAGGATTAACATCTACCACCATCACAGAATACAGGGTGTCAGAGGATTAACATCTACCACCATAACAGAATACAGGCTGTCAGGGGATTAACATCTACCACCAGCACAGAATACAGGCTATCAGAGGATTAATATCTACCACCATCACAGAATACAGGGTGTCAGAGGATTAACATCTATCACCAGCACAGAATACAGGCTGTCAAAGGATTAACATCTACCACCATCACAGAATACAGGCTGTCAGAGGATTATTATCTACCACCATCACAGAATACAGGCTGTCAAAGGATTAACATCTACCACCATCACAGAATACAGGCTGTCAGATGATTATTATCTACCACCGTCGCAGAATACAGGCTATCATAGGATTATTATCTACCACCATCACAGAATACAGGCTATCATAGGATTATTATCTACCACCATCACAAAACCCAGGCTGTCAGAGGATTAATATTTACCACCATCACAGAACCCTGGCTGTCAGAGGATTAATATTTACCACCAGCACAGAATACAGGCTGTCATAGGATTAACATCTACCACCAGCACATAACACAGGCTGTCAGAGGATTAATGTTAACCACCAGCACATAACACAGGTTGACAGAGGATTAATGTTAACCACCAGCACATAACACAGGCTGTCAGAGGATTAACATCTACCACCAGCACATAACACAGGCTGTCAGAGGATTAACATCTACCACCAGCACATAACACAGGCTGTCAGAGGATTGATATCTACCACCAGCACAGAACCCAGGCTGTCAGAGGATTAATGTCAACCACTAGTGGTGATGTAGAGGTGAAGATCTTGATTTAAAACAGACTGAAATATCACATGTACAATAGGCTGAATCCATCCATCCATCCACCCAGGCAGCCATCCATCCACCTATCCACTCAGTCAGCCATCCATCCACCCAGGTGGTTCTAAGGACTGTCATAGCCAGAGGTGGGGCGGAGGATACGCTCTCCACTTCAATTAAATGCCTCCAAGGCGTGCGTCTCAAATAGCCTCTTGACAGTCAAGTCCAGCTCCTGGCCTTCTCATGGCAGAATTGTTCAAACTGACAGGAGAAGGGTTGAAGGGGGATATCTGGCGTCTGAAAACCAGATGCTTTGGATAGATGAGAGTCTTGTTTGGTAGCTCATGTGAGAGAAGGAAAACTCTGATTTAAAACCCCTTGCTGGCGAGATTCTTCATCTGCCCTGTGTGGAGTGGGGCTCCTTCTGGCCCGTGAAGAAAGTTGCGAATGGGGTTGCCGTGTGGCACCACTGTGGAAAACGTGAAAGAAAGGATTACGTGATGTAATCAGTAGTCTCAAGAAGGATTAAGTGATATAATCAGTAGTCTCAAGGTCAAGACTGCTCAAATCATGGCACCTCTGCTCTGGAGGTCGGCCACGTCCTATGTGCACCCATACCAAGCCTAAACCAGCTTAACGCAAGGTTTAAACTAAGACACTGCTGGCGCATGGGATGATGCTCCTCCTAGCCAGTGAAGAAAATGTGATTAGGGTTGCCTAGCAGCGCCGCTGTGAAAAGGTGAAGGAAAGGATAAAGTGAAGATTAATCGGTATGTCCAGTAGTCTTGCAACAAGAGCTACTCGTACCATGGCACCTCTGCTCTAGAGGCCGGCCATGTCCAATATACACCCATACTATTGAAATATGCCTAAACGAGCTTAAACCAGGGGTGAAATTTGACGACTGCTTATGTCATGGTACCTCCGCTCTAGTGGTTGAACATGTCCTAAACGCCCCCATACCAGCTTAACCCAGGGGTGGAAGTCACTAGTGGTGAGGATTTGTTATCCTGGACAAAAGCTCCATCCTGGTCACAACTAAGAAGCGTAGCAAAATGCTGAAGTCGGAGACACTGGACCAGTGCAGTCTAGATAGGCAACCACCTCTCACCCGATGGGGATATATGCCTATCCTAATCACGCTGAGGTTTTCTAGTGAGAAAATCCAATGCTGGACTAGATGGGCAACCACCTCACCTGGCGGGGATATACTGATATCTAAAACACGTCGAGGTTTTCCAGGGAGAAAGTTCAGCTCTGGGCTGGATGGGCTACCACCTCTCATCCCGCGGGGACATACTGATATCCAAAACATGTTGAGGTTTTCTGGTGAGAAAGTCCAACTCTAGATTAAACTGGTGCAATGAAAACCACAGTGTCACGCAATCCCGCTTCTGCGACCCACCGAGAATACAGGCCCAAGCCCCGCGATACTCTGAACCTTGTGTGGTCCTCTTGGGGATCTCTTGGGGACCACAGGGGACCACAGTACCAATCAAGGACCACAGGAGTAAATTCAGTAGGATCACGGGGTGATCTTGGTGGTAGAAGGGAATGATGAAGAAGAAGATCTACCCAGACAGCTATCCATCCAACTATCCATCCATCCACCGAGGCAGCCATCCATCCATCCACCCATCCATCCATCCATCCATCCATCCATCCATCCATCCATCCAGTCACGCAGATCTTTGGCTGTATTGCTTCCTACAGTTTTTTGGCTTCAGCAATTCTCTTCATTGTTGTCCTTGGTCTGCCTGACTATTCTTTACTTCAGGCTCTGCTGAGGTCTCTTCAGAGCACATAACCAGCCTATTTCAGGACCAGTATGTTATAATTGATGGATGTGCTCTCACTTGCTTAGAACAGGCAAGTCTTTGTTACTTATGACTTGTGACCACAAAACTCTGACATTCTTTCTTAGCCAGATTGTACACTGATGTTGTTAGACTCAGATAACAAAAACTTAAAATAATAAAAGTGTGACTTTTCTCCTACTATTTTTCCTCTGTCTAGCAAGGATACAGTGGTGCTCCTACTTATCCAGGTGCTCCAGGATATGGTGGTGCTCCTTCTTATCCAGGTGCTCCAGGTTATGGAGCTGCACCTGCTGGATATCCAGGCCATGGAGCTCCACCTGCTGGATATCCAGGTCAAGTCAATCCGCAGGGTCCTCAAGGTAATTATGTAGAAGTGTCATGTTTGTGTATAAATGGTTGTACTTATATTTGTTGCTGTTGCAGCTGCATATATTATATGTGTTTATTCTTACTGTGACTACTGTAAAATCAACAGCTTTTCATTGCTCAACTCCTCTGCCTAGTATGATGAAGTGATGTTCTTGTTGACAATAGCGATGATGAATAATGATTGTTATAACATACTTCAAGTTTATTTAAGATGTAAACAAGCAGATGTGCTGTAGTACTAGTAAAATTCACCATGATTGTGATTCCTAGCTATTTCATCTCATGCTGCAGGCTGTTACAGTGGCTCATGCTGCAGGGTGTTACAGTGGCTCATGCTGCAGGCTGTTACAGTGGCTCATGCTGCAGGCTGTTACAGTGGCTCATGCTGCAGGCTGTTACTGTGGCTCATGCTGCAGGCTGTTATAGTGGCTTATGTTGTGGCTGTTGTTACACTGACTTATGTTGCAGGCTGTTGTTACAGTGACTTATATTGCAGCCTGTTGTTACAGTGACTTATGTTGCAGGCTGTTGTTACAGTGACTTATGTTGCAGGCTGTTGTTACAATGGCTTATGTTGTTGGCTGTTGTTACAGTGGCTTATGTTGCAGGCTGTTGTTCTATCTATCTGTTGTCCTGCTGGCTGGTGTTGACTATCATGCTTTTCCACAATTCCTTGCTCCAAATGCTGATTATAAGTTGTGCTGATGTTTTTTTGTCTGTGCCATTTAGTTAGTTTGTCCAGCATTTTCTCTCTCTCTCTCTCTCTTCATCTCTTTTGCTTTTGTCTGTTGTTACAGTGGCTTATGTTGTGGGCTGTTGTTATAGTGGCATTTATTGCTGGCTGTTATTACAGCAGCTTATGTTGCTTGCTGTTGTTACAGGGGCTTATGTTGCTGGCTGTTGTTACAGGGGCTTATGTTGTGAGCTATTGTTACAGTGGCTTATGTTGTGGGCTGTTTTTACAGTGGCTTATGTTCCTGGCTGTTGTTACAGTGCCTTATATTGTGGCAACTGAAGGGAACTGAAGTGGTCTTTGTTACAGTGGCTTATGTTCCTGGCTGTTGTTACAGTGGCTTATGTTCCTGGCTGTTGTTACAGTGGCTTATGAAATAATAAAGAAAGAAAAATGTACATTTCATCGTATGTTATGTAAGAAAGTTTTCAGATCCTCTACACTTGCTTGCATTGTTGCAGTTATAACTCTTTAAGAGATCAGATCCTGTTGTTACAGTGGCTTGTGACACAGACTGTTGTTACAGTGGCTTATGACAGACTGTTGTTACAGTGATTTGTCAGTGCTGGACATCTTAATATGTCTTGGAGAAAATGTGCAGATCTTGTCATTTCATTATTGCCATGGTTATCAATAAGATCATCATCGTCATTGGGCAGAAATAGCCAAACAGTCAAATTTTGTACTTCATAAGTGTAGCTATCCTTCAGCATATCATGACAGATGTATTCTACATAACATATGTTCAGAGTCTTTTACAAGCAGTATAGGAAGTGATGTGTAAGAAACAAAATGAAAATATTCAGGGGCAAAAAATGGAGGTCTCTGGATGATCACTGACCCATAGCTTTGTGCACAGGATATATCAGCACCATGAGGCACTTACACAGAGTGACTACTTACTACACACTAGATGCACCACCTTCACTAAGATCTTACACAGAATGACCACTGACCACAAGCCAGACCATATACTGCATGACACAGATAAGAGGAAAAAACTGAAACATCACATACTGGAGTGGAATGCATTGAAAGATCTTTGAAAACACCTACTACCACAAACTCTACCATCACTGATATACTGTACATAGATAAACTGAAAAAGACTGCACATTCTGTTACCTGGCACAAGGGGAAACAGGCTGAAAACTCATGAAACTTGTAACTGGAAAAACAGAAGCATGAAATGAGGTGTCTAGCTCAAGTTTTTGTGTGAGAGAGATAGTACAGTCTATTTTCATGGTCACCTTGAAGTCTTTCCAGCCTCTACAGTGAATTTAAGACCTTTCAAACGCCTAATTTTATTGCCAGTTCAAGGTCTTTCTCACTTATCTCATCGGTCATTTGAAGTATTTTCTACCCATTTCAATAGGCAGATTAAGATCTTTCCAGCCTCTGTTTCAATAGCCAGTTTAAGGTCTTTCCTGCCTGTATTTCAGTAGCCAGTTTAAGGTCTTTCCACCCTCTGTTTCAATAGCCAGTTTGGTTCTAAGGACTGTTATAGCTGGAGGTGGGGTGGAGGATAATTAAATGTCTCCAAGGCATGCGTCTGAAATAGCCTTTGACAGTCAAGTCCAGCTCCTGGCCTTCTTGTGGCGGAACTGTTCAAACTGACAGGAGAAAGGGTGAAGGCAAATATCTGGCGCCTGAAAACCAGAAGCTTCGGGTAAAAGAGAGTCTTGTTTGGTAGCTCATGTGAGAGAAGGAAAACTCTGATTTAAAACCCCTTGCTGGCAAGATTCTTCAGTTGCCATGTGTGGAGTGGGGCTCCTCCCAGCCAGTGAAGAAAGGTGTGAATGGGGTTACCGCGCGGCACTACCGTGGAAAAGATGAAAGAAAGGATTAAGTGAAGTAATCAGTAGTCTCGAGGTCAGGACTGCTCAAATCATGGCACCTCTGCTCTGGAGGTCGGCTGTATCCTATGTGCACCCATACCGGGCGGATTGCCTAAACTGGCTTAACCCAGCTGCTGGCGAGATTCTTCATCTGCCATACATGGGGTGAAACTCCTCCCAGCCAATGAAGAAAATGTGAATAGGGTTGCTGAGCAGCGCTGCTGTGAAAAGTTGATGGAAAGGATAAAGTAGTCTTGCGACGAGAGCTATTCATACCATGGCACCTCTGCTCTAGAGGCCAGCTACATCCTATATACACCCATACTGGTGAAATATGCCTAAACTGGCTTAAACCAGGGGTGAAACTTGATGACTGCTCATGTCATGGTACCTCCACTCTAGAGGTCGAACACGTCCTAAATCCGCTCATACTGGGATAATATGCTTAAATTGGCTTAACCCAGGGGTGAAACCTACACGTGGTGAGGATTCGTCCTTCTGGACAAAAGCTCTGTCCTGGTCACAATTAGGAAGGATAGCAGCCACGACCACAAAACGCTGAAATCGGAAACACTGGACTAGTGCAGTCTAGATAGGCAACCACCTCTCACCTGGTGGGGATGTATGCATATCCTAATCATGCTGAGGTTTTCCGGTGAGAAAATCCAACGCTGAACTAGATGGGCAGCCACCTTTCACCCAGTGGGGATATACTGATATCCAAAACACGTCGAGGTTTTCCGGTGAGAAAGTCCAACTCTAGATTAAACTGGTGCAATGAAAACCCACCAAGAATACAGGCCCAAGCCCCGTGGTACTTTGAACCTCATGTTGTCCTCTCGAGGACCACAGGACCAATCTAGGACCACAGGGGTAAATACAGTAGGATCACGGGGTGATCTTGGTGGTAGAAGTGAATGAAGAAAAAGAAGAAATAGCCAGTTTAAGGTCTTTCCAGCCTCTGTTTCAATAGCCAGTTTAAGATATTTTCATCCTTCATTTAAATAGCCAGTTTAAGGTCTTTCCAGCCTCTGTTTCAATAGCCAGTTTAAGGTCTTTCTAGCCTTTGTTTCATTACCCAGTTTAAGGTCTTTCCAGACTGTTTGAATAGCAAAACTTGAAATTTTCTGGTCTGTTTTTGCACAGCCAACTTGTGATCATTCTAACCTCCGTTTTTGTACAGCCAACTTGTGATCATTCTAACCTCCGTTTTTGCACAGCCAACTTGTGATCATTCTAACCTCTGTTTTTTGTACAGCCAACTTGTGATCATTCTAACCTCTGTTTTTTGTACAGCCAACTTGTGATCATTCTAACCTCTGTTTTTTGTACAGCCAACTTGTGATCATTCTAACCTCTGTTTTTTGTACAGCCAACTTGTGATCATTCTAACCTGTTTTGACAAGCACCTTTGCTACATGATTCTTCAGTGCTTTAATTCTTACCTGCCCATTGTTGCAGATCTTCTTACTTTCACTTCTCAGGTGATCACATCAGCTGTCATCTGCCAACATTTCTGACCTGACTGACCATATGCAGATGTACATCAGCAGTGGAAATGGTAGGAGCTAGTTACTGCTTAGTAACTAGACAACAAAGTGACATTTCTCTTCATTCTTCCTCTGAAAACAGCAATAAGAGATGAATAATGGAAAATACAGTAATAAAGAAAGAAAAAAAATATTGTATCACATTGTACATCAAGCTCTTTGAACTTGGTTGCATTGCTACAGTTACGAGGGGTGATTGATAAGTTCTTGGCATAAAGTACAAATACTTGAAACACACAGTTGATCTTAGGTGCATTTGTAGATTAGGCTAATGTAAGATTAAACACCAAGTTTCAAGAAATTAACTGCAACCAATTTTCTGTACAGGCTACTGAAGTGATAAGGGGTGGCAGAAATTGAGAAAATGGATAAAATTTCTCATCTAGCAGTCATTTGGCCCTCTGCATCAAGAGCTTATCATCAAAGGAGATCCATGAGGATATGGTGGAGACTCTAGGGGAGAGTGCCCCTTCTTACAGCACAGTGAAGAAATGGGCAGCTCAGTTCAAACATGGAAGGGAGAGTCTGGAAGATGATCCCCATCTAGGAAGACCAAGAGCAGTAACCACTGTGAAACCACAGGCAGAATCCATGACATGATAATGGAGGATCAACAACTAACTGAGCATTACATTGCAACTGAGTTGGGCATCTCCCAGGAATGTGTTCATGCCATTATTCATGATGATCTTCAAATGACAAAGATCTCTGTTCAATGGGTCCCAAAACTTCTTGGAGCTGATCACAAACGACAGCATCTCAACATGTCAAGAGACAATCTTGGCCATTTTTCTGTACATCCTGAAAAGTTTCTTCAGCAATTTGTGACTGTGGATGAGGCTTGGGTTCATCATTTTCAACCAGAAACTAAAGAACAGTCAAAGCAGCGGAAACATCATGGATCCCCATCTCCAAAGAAAGCAAGGGTGGTTCTGTCTGCAGGCAAAGTGATGGCTTCCATCTTTTGGGATTCAGAAGGTGTGCTATTGGTATACTATCTTCAAAAGGGCAGAACGGTCACCGGGGCCTATTGCACTAACCTTGTGAAGCAAATGTTGGTCAGTGTGAAGGAAAAGCGTCGAGAGAAATTGATGAGAGGAGTCGTCTTTCATCAAGACAATGCTCCAGTTCACAAGTCGGCAGTGGTAATGGCTGCCATTCATGAATGCGGCTTCCAGCTTCTTGAACATTCCTCAGATTTGGCCCATTCGGACTATTACCTGTTTACTAAACTCAAAAAGGAGCTCAGTGGTCACAAATTTGCTTCAGATGATGATGTCATTCATGCTGTAGACCACTTTCTACTGGCACAAGATGCTGACTTTTACAAAGAAGGGATCCGTATGCTCCAGGATTGCTGGACTAAGTGCATAAACCTGCAAAGGGACTATTTTGAGAAATAACCCAAAATATTTGTCCACAAATAATCCGTTGTACCTTATGCCGAGAACTTATCAATCACCCCTTGTATAACTCTTTAAACTGTCAAGATTTTTGTCAAGTGTTGTTCTCATTCTGATGCTAACCTGCCACTCTCATCAACATACCTGTCACTTGCTTCACCCAGGTAATCACCAAGTATTTGTTCTTGTTTGTGCTCATCCAGGATATGGCCAAGCACCTAACATTGACCCCCAGATACAGCAGTGGTTTGCTTCAGTAGATACTGATCGCTCCGGAAAAATCACATCCTTTGAGCTACAGAAAGCTTTAGTGAACACAAACTGGACACCGTTCAATGATGAAACATGCAGGCTTATGATAGGTATAGTGTCATGTCTGTCTTTTTATGTGTTTGTTATCAGGTTACGCTGTTTGTTAGTTTTGTTATGTTGTCATCTGTCAGCTTGTCTTGTGTTATTTTCTTACCTTGTTAACCCTCTTTCTATATTTTGTACGGATATTTATGCTATGTTTTCTTCTGTCAACGCATTGTTTCTTATTTATGTTTTTGTTGTCATCTGCAAGTCCACTGTTTATTATGTGTTATATTGTCATCTGCAAGTCCACTATTTATTATATGTGTTATATTGTCATCTGTCAACCCACTGTTTAGTATTTGGGTTATACTAAGATGGACAGTCTTTACTTAACATCCAGCAGCCCCAGTCTGTTGTGATTATAGAATTATGGAAAATTTAAGCTGTAGTCATCACATCAAGGAAAGATAGTTATACATTTACTGAAACTCTCAGATGAACTCTTCAACAAATGTCAAACATAGAAACAGGAAACCTGCTTGTATAGTATCATTTATGTGTGATATCAGGATCACTGTCTTATTCAGTCAGCAACATGCTCAGTCAATCAGTAACATACTAGTCAGTAACACACTTAGTCAATCAGCAGCATATTTAGTTAATAACATACTTTGTCAGTTAGTAACATACATAGTCAGTTAGTAACATACTTAGTCAATCAGCAGCACAGTTAGTCAATCAGCAACATAATTAGTAACACACTTAGTCAGCAACATACTAAGTCAATCAGCAACATACTTAGTCAGTCAGTAACATACATAGTCAATCAGTATTATGCTTACTTAGTAACACACTTAGTCAGTCAGCAACATAGTTAGTAACATAATTAGTCAGCAACATACTTAGTAACATACTTAGTTAGCAACATATTTACTCAGTAACATATTTAGTCTGTTAAGTAACATACTTAGTCACTTGCTTTATGCTATACACTCTGATGATGGTGTCCT
Organism: Achatina immaculata; assembly: GCA_009760885.1. NCBI lineage: Eukaryota > Metazoa > Mollusca > Gastropoda > Stylommatophora > Achatinidae > Lissachatina > Lissachatina immaculata. The sequence continues at coordinate 17,305,516 of CM019701.1, read as the reverse complement.
TACATTTGTTCTTAAAGTGTGTGTCCTCAGATAAGTTTGTGATGATTAAAGGTGCTACCATTGTTATCATAAAGTACGTTTGTGAAGATTAAAGGTGGTACCGTTGTTATCTTAAGGTATGTTTGTGAAGATTAAAGGTGCTACCATTGTTATCTTAAGGTATGTTTGTGAAGATTAAAGGTGCTACCAATGTTATCTTAAGGTATGTTTGTGAAGGTTAAAGGTGCTACCATTGTTATGTTAAGGTATGTTTGTGAAGATTAAAGGTGCTACCAATGTTATCTTAAGGTATGTTTGTGAAGGTTAAAGGTGCTACCATTGTTATTTATCTTAAAGTGTGTTTGACAACAATTTAGGTGATACGATAATCCTATTATTTATCTTAAGGTATGTTTGACAAGGATTTAAGTGGAACTATTGATCTGTATGAGTTCCAGGCCTTGTGGCACTACATTCAGCAATGGAAGCAGACATTTGATCGATATGATTCCAACAAGTCTGGCTCAATCGAGGCTAATGAACTACAACAAGGTAAGCTAACACTGGACAAGTAGTGCGCAGCATAGAGATGGCATGAAGCTGATAGCAGGTTGTGAGGAGATCTGATGGATATCAGAGCTTTAGTAATTGAACACTCATTGAAATATTGTTAGACCAAAGAGGATGAGTTGTAAAAAATTAATAAAGCAGCAGTACAAGAAGTAGAGCATGCTGCTGGTATGTCTTGTATGTGGAGACAGCATGTACAGTCTGCAAGCAGCAAGACACTGGAAGAACAGGAGACAGCATCATCACTGGGGCATGTGCAAGTGCTTTATCCTACTCTTGTCAGTGAGAAGAAAGAACAAACTTTATTTTCAAAGGATGTAAACTTAGGCCCTGAAATTCTGCCACTTATATCTCTGTTTTCACACTTTCATAGACACTCTGTCACTTATATCTCTGTTTTCACACTTTCATAGACACTCTGTCACTTATATCTCTGTTTTCACACTATCTTAGACATTCTGCCACTTATATCTCTTGTTTTTACACTTCCATAGCCATTCTGTCACTTATATCTCTGTTTTTACACTTTTCAGGATACTACGCTACACTGCACCAGTTATCACAGACACACTAACATACATATACAATTTGTGCATTGACAAACACTATTTCACTGACGCTTTTAAACTCACTAAAGTGTTTCCTCTTTTAAAATCTGGACAGACTAGTGACCTCTCAAACTATAGACTTATATCCATTTTGTCATCATTATCTAAACCTCTTGAAAAACATACAAAAGTTAACACTGCTCCACATGCAGGAAAACAATCTGCTAATAGATAGTCAGTCAGGTTTTAGACCAAATCACTTCTGCCACACAGCATTAATTAAAATGACAAAAACTGGCTATCTGACATAAATGATGATAAATTGTGTGGTCTATCTTTGTTGATTTCAAGAAAGCCTATGATATAACTGATCATGAAATTCTTGCTAATAAGCTGGAAGGTTATAGATTACACCCTAACCTGACAAAACTTGTTACATCTTTTCTCTCAGGTAGAAAACAAGTAGTTTGCTTCAGAAATAAAATATCTGACTCATCTGTGGTTGATACTGGTATTCCTCAAGGCTCCATTCTTGGTCCTCTTCTCTTTGCTATCTATATTAATGATCTACCACTACATTTAAAGCACCCTTCGTGTGACCTTTTTGCTGATGACTGCACCATTTACAGTAGCGACTATGACATGAATAACCTGCAGGAAACACTAAACAGTTTGATTAAATGGAGTAATAATAACTGTATGTTGATAAACACCAACAAAACAAAATCTGTGCTCATCACTACAAGACAGTAACTGCAGAATGCGACAAAAACTACACTACAGCTTTGTGCTGGACTACAGAAATAGAAAACGTTCATGAACATAAAACTCTTGAACTTACCATTGATCAACATTTAACTATAGCAGATTTTCTCTTGATTATGTAGACATTTCTTCACTGCAAGAATCACTCCTTCGTCATCTTCAAATCTTACCCCTCAGAGTGCATCTCTAAGTGGACCAAACAGATGGAAATCAGAATGTTTAAACTAGGAAAAATGTAGCAACAGCTTTATTACTTAACAACTACAAAGTTGTGACGTTTCGGCGTGAGCCTTTATCATACAAAAACATACAGGATGAAGAAATAGAGAGAGGAGATAAAGTATAGATTCACATGAATACTATTTTTTAAAAAATTTAAAAATTAAATAGCGTACTTGGCTATAAATTGTAAGGTGTGGCTTGCCCGGCGGTGTGTGTCAGGAATGGATTTAGTAGAACGTGGAGACTGTTTAAATGGAGACCTGTGATATGTGGTCGGTGGGTTGTAACTAGGGGTGGTGGATGGGGAACTGGGGAGGGGGGAGAGAGTGATACAATGTTGACCTAGCCAGGAGAAGTTGAAATAGATGATTAGGGACGAGGGGTTGCAAAGTGATTTTGTGAGTAGGTTTGACAAGTAAGAAGGGGTGGAGCTTAGTGGAGAGGTACATTGTATCACTCTCTCTCCCCTCCCCGATTCCCCATCTACCACCCCTAGTTACAACCCACTGACCACATATCACAGGTCTCCATTAAAACAATCTCCATGTTCTACTAAATCCATTCCTGACACACACCTTACAATTTACAGCCAAGTACTTTATTTAATTTTTAAATTTTTTTAAAAATAGTATTCATGTGAATCTATACTTTATCTCCTCTCTCTATTTCTTCATCCTGTATGTTTTTTGTATGATTAAGGCTCACGCCAAAACGTCACAACTATGTAGTTGTTAAGTAATACAGCTGTTCCTATGTTTTTCCTAGTTTATACATTCTGATATCACAGCTTTACTGCAGTGCTTCGTGTGTAGTTATATACTTATACACTAATTATTATGTGTTACTAGATGGAAATCAGAGGGTGCCAAATCGAGACTGTAGGGTGGATGAAGTAGTACAGTCCAACCCAGTTTGGTGATTGCTTCCTGTGTTGCCAGACTTGTGTGAGGGTGCACATTGTCGTGAAGGAGAAGCAGGTCTGCAAGATTCTTGTGCGGCCGAACTTTACGAAAATGCTGATTGAGTTTTTTCAGTGTCTTAATGTAAGCATGCGAATTGATTGTATCTCCTCTTGGCATAACATCCACAAGAGTCACACCTTCAATGTCCCAAAAGACAGTCACCATGACCTTTCCAGCTGAAGGAATTGTCTTGAATTTCTTTGTTCATGGTGACTGCAGATGATGCCACTCCATTGACTGTCTTTTTGTCTCAGGTTCAGGTTCTAAGGACTGCAAACGCGCCACAAACAGCCTCTGGCAGTCAAGTCCAGCTCCTGGCCTTCCCGTGGCAGAACTGTTTAAACTGACAGGAGAAGGGGCGAGGGCGAATATCTGGCACCTGAAAACCAGTTACTTAGGGTAGATGAGTGGCACGTTTGGTAGCTCATCTGCCGCTGTTGGCGAGATCTTCAACTGCCGTGCGTGGAGCGGTGCTCCTCCCGGCCAATGAAGAAATTTGCAAATGAGGTTGCCGCGCAGCATCACTGCGGAAAAGGTGGTAGAAAGGATAAAGCAAAGCAAACAGTCAAATCACGGCACCTCTGGTCTGGAGGTCGGCCACGTCCTGAGTGCAGTCATATCGGGTGAAATGCATGAACCGGCTTGTCCCAGAGGTTAAGACACTGCTGGCGAGACTCTTCAAATACCGCGCGTGGAGTGAAGCTCCTCCCGGTTAAGGAAGTGAATGCGGTAAAGAAATAAAGGTTGCTGTGTGGAGCCGATGGGAAAAGCTGGTGGAAAGTGAAGTTTAACCGGTATGTCCAGTAGTATCGCTACGAGAGCTATACCACGGCACCTCTGCTCTAGAGGCCGGCCACGTCCGAAATACACCTACACTGGTGAAACATGCCTAAACCGGCACACACCAGGGGTGGAACTTGATGGCTAGACATGTCATGCCACCTCCGCTCTAGAGGTCGGTAATGCCTGATAAACACCCATACTGGTGAATTTTGCCTAAACCGGCTCATACCAGGGGTGAATCTTGAAGGCTATGCATGTCACAGTACCTCTGCTCTAGAGGTCGGTCCCGTCCCAAACACGCCCATGCTGGGATAATGCCTAAACCGGCTCAACCCAGGGGTGGAAGTCACTAGTGGCGAGGATTCGTCCTCCTGGACAAAAGCTCCATCCTGGCCACAACTAGGAAGGGTAGCGGCCATGACTGCAAAATGCTGAAGTCGGAGACACTGGACCAGGGAAGTCTAGATAGGCAACCACCTCTCACCCGGCGGGGATGTTTGCGTATCCTAATCACGCTGAGGTTTTCCGGTGAGAAAGTCCAACCCTGGACTGGATGGGCAACCACCTCTCACCCGGCGGTGATACACGAGTATCTCAAAACACGTCGAGGTTTTCCGGTGAGAAAGTCCAACTCTGGCCTGGGTGGGCTACCGCCTCTCACCCAGCGGGGATGCACTGATATCCTAAACACGTCGAGGTCTTCCGGTGAGAAAGTCCAACCCTAGACTAAACTGGTGCAATGAAAACCACGGTGTCACGCAATCCCGCTTCCGAGACCCACCAAGAATACAGGCTAAAGCACTGTGATACTCTGAACCCGTTGTGGTCCTCTCGTGGATCTCGTGTGGTCTATTTTGGACCACATGGGACCACGGGACCTAACGAGGACCACAGGCGTAAATTCAGTAGGTTCACAGTGCGGTTTTTGGTGGTAGAAGTGAACAAAGAAGAAGAAGAAGTCTCAGGTTCAAACTGATGTGCCCAGATTTCATCACCTGTTATGATCTTAGCCAAAAAGTTCTCTCCCTCAGCATTGAAGTGCTCAAACAGTTCAGAAGAAATCGCTTTGCTTTGCAATCAATGTTCATTTGTGAGACTTCGAGGAACTCATCTTGTGCAAACGTTAGAAAATCTGAGAGGTTTTATAACTGCATTTGCACTACCATTGGTGACTGACAGCTTTAAGGCCAATTGTTGAGTAGTGATACGCCTATCAGTAAGAATAATGCCCTCAGTGCATTTCAACATTTCTGCCTTGGTGACTGTGGTAGGACATCCACAGAGCAGCCGATCATGCAACTCCTTATCTCCACTTATTGATTCTTTGATTCTCTGAACCCAGTGACTGACTGTACTCCTGTCAACTGCAAAACTTCCATACACATCACATAGACATTTGTGAATGTTCACAACAGTTTCCTTCTCTGCAACGAGAAATTCTATCACAGTTTGCTACTTATACCGCAAGTTGTTAAGACGCTCAATTTCAATGGTTAGGGCAGCCATATTCTTTGGCTGGTTGCATTGCAGTTTGGTTCACACAGTCGGCACATGCCATATTTAAAGTATGCAAAATTTCATGCCTCTATCTTCATTATTAACTGAAAAAAACGATGTGGTGCATTACTTTCTGAACGCCCCTCGTACATATCACATATACAAACACAGTTAGACTACTGCTCAACAGTCTGGGATGGATGCTCTGTCTCAAACATAAAAAGGCTCCACTCACTTCACAAATGAGCATTAAATCTGATTTGTGGCAAACACTCAGTACAGACTGCAGATCCGCACAAATAACTAGAAATTCTATCCCTCAAATATAGAATTATTTTTTAAACTCAAGTTTGTTATAGAATTTTGTCACACAATACTCCGCCTTACTTGTGGCCATTGTTTACATCGCCGCCTTACTTGTGGCCATTGTTTACGTCCAGCATTAAACATAGCCAACGTTTAAGAAACCGTCTTCTTCCTAAATACTTGCTAGATCTGTACAAGACAAGCCTTGGATATTCTGCGGTACAGCTCTTCATCCTTTAACTCAAGTCTTTTTCAGTATTTACTGGCTTGTAACTATATGCCTCCATAGAATATCTAATAGTCTCTCATACCACGACTTGCCGGCCACAGAGTTCTGTTCTAAAAGAACATAAATCTAAACATAATTTGTTACATCTTGTATCTTGTTAGAAATTATTTTAGTAAATTTGCGAGAGTAGAATGTCAGAAGAAGTCCATTGAAAATGTGTGTGTGCGTGCGTGCGTGCGTGCGTGCGTGCGTGCGTGCGTGCGTGCGTGCGTGCGTGCGTGCGTGCGTGCGTGCGTGCGTGCGTGCGTGCGTGCGTGCGTGCGTGCGTGCGTGCGTGCGTGCGTGCGTGCGTGCGTGCGTGCGTGCGTGCGTGCGTGCGTGCGTGCGTGCGTGCGTGCGTGCGTGCGTGCGTGCGTGCGTGCGTGCGTGCGTGCGTGCGTGCGTGCGTGCGTGCGTGCGTGCGTGCGTGCGTGCGTGCGTGCGTGCGCTATCTTGTTAGATCAGTTATCTCTAATGTAGTTCATTATCTTGTATTTGTTTATGTAATATTTTCATCTTGCATTCTTAGGTTTTTTTCATGTAATCTGTATACTTATATTTCACAGTTTCATCTTGCATCTATACATATATATATATATATATATATATCTGTGTGTGTGTGCGTATGCGTGTCTTGTTCATAAAATAAATGACATGTCATGTCATGTTTCAGCTTTCTTGTTCATATAATAAATTACCTGTCAAGTTTCAGCTTTCTTGTTCATGTAATAAATTACCTGTCATTTTCAGCTTTCTTGTTCATATAATAAATCACCTGTCATGTCATGTTTCAGCTTTCTTGTCCATATAATAAATTACCTGTCATTTCATGTTTCAGCTTTCTTGTCCATATAATAAATTACCTGTCATTTCATGTTTCAGCTTTCTTGTCCATATAATAAATTACCTGTCAAGTTTCAGCTTTCTTGTCCATATAATAAATTACCTGTCATGTTTCAGCTTTCTTGTCCATATAATAAATTACCTGTCATGTTTCAGCTTTCTTGTTCATATAATGAGTGACCTGTCAAGTTTCAGCTTTCTTGTCCATATAATAAATTACCTGTCAAGTTTCAGCTTTCTTGTCCATATAATAAATTACCTGTCATGTTTCAGCTTTCTTGTTCATATAATGAGTGACCTGTCAAGTTTCAGCTTTCTTGTCCATATAATAAATTACCTGTCAAGTTTCAGCTTTCTTGTTCATATAATAAATTACCTGTCAAGTTTCAGCTTTCTTGTACATATAATTAATTACCTGTCATGTTTCAGCTTTCTTGGCCATATAATAAATTACCTTTCATGTTTCAGCTTTCTTGTTCATATAATAAATTACCTGTCATGTTTCAGCTTTCTTGTCCATATAATGAGTGACCTGTCAAGTTTCAGCTTTCTTGTCCATATAATGAGTGACCTGTCATGTTTCAGCGTTCCAGACAATGGGTTACAATGTGTCCCCACAGTTTGTGCAGACAGTAGTGATCAAATTTGATCACCATGGCCGTCGCTTCCTGACATTGGATAACTTTATCCAGGCATCTGTCATGCTGAAGTCTTTGACTGATGCTTTCAGACAGAGAGATACCTCACAGACTGGATCCATCCGCATGTCTTACGAGGATTTCTTGTGCACGGCTGTTTTATACAAACCTTAAATGTTTAGTACTTTCACACAAATTTTTTAATCTTTAACACTTCTAATGCTGGGTGTTTCTCTCTTAGTAAACTGCAGAATATAACTAATAACATGGTTAAATGTCAGCTGCTTCTAGTAAAGGTACATCATGACATTGTGGGCTGTGAAAGTAATGTACACATTTTAATCATTGTGCTATATATAGTTGTTAACTTTGATATGTTTCTTTAAAATGTCAAATTTGTGGGCTGCCGCCAGTCTTGTAATGCTACAGGGTCTCTTGATAAATGCACTAAAAAAAAACTAATATGAAAATTTGCAGCTAGAAATGTGGAATTATAAACATCTTGAAACTGAGCAGATTATACTGGTTGGGCTATGTAGAAAGAATAGAAGAGAACAGACAAATGAAAAGGATGTATGTACAAGAGATGAAGGAAACAAGACCAAGGGGTAAACCAAGACACTGATGGAGAGAACATAGAAGGGGATATAAAAGAAATTGGTGTCACCAACTGGAGAGAGAAGATTAGGAATAGAGAGGAATGAAGGTCAACTTTATCTGCAGCAGTGAGCCTTAATCACTTAAAAAGCTGAAGAAGAAGAAATGAAGAAGGAAGTGTGGAAGCTAGGATGTGTTTACAGAATTAGCCTTATTTAACAGCAAGAATCACTTTTTGTTTGTTTTTGTTGAGACGGTGAGATGTTGTGAAAAGATTTCTAGGCAGGAAAGCTGAAACAATCATTACAACAGTGTCAAGTCAAATTTTCCACTCCAAGAATTTTAGTGAAATATTTGTCAGCACAACATTTCTATAGGCTTGTCTTACATGAAATTAGTAAATATCTGGGAAGGACATAGAGATTTTAAAAAGCTGTTGTTTTGTAGAGGCTTTGAGATTACATGAGTCAAGTTTAACTTGCCCAAACTGACATCTTTGTCCAACATTTATAAAAAGAAACTGGTACAGAAAAGTGGGTGAGAACATCAAAATCTGCTCTACTTATCATGGCAGCTATTTAGCTCCAAGCTGAGTTAAGTGATAGGGAAATGTAGATTTCAGGAAACAAAGACCTCACGTTTTTAGGGGTTTTTTTTTTTTCTTGTAAGTGGCGTCAGATTTATTTTTGTGGATAATGCAGCCACATATATTCATAATATACCAGTTTATTTTTTTGTCTTGTACATGTTTATAATAGCAAAAGTCTTTTAGTTCTGAAAACTTGACTGCTCTAGCTGGTTGATTAGTTGCTTTTTTTTTTTTTTGTAAGTAGATTTATTATGTATTTTTGCAGTAAACGCGTATATTGTGGCACGATCATTATCTCAAGAATTGAACAAATTCTAGGTTTTGTAGAAGAAAAAATATTCATGAAAATTTGAGGAAGATTATGTTGGAATTGTTGTTCTCAAACAGAATAGTGAAGTAACATTTGTAGTTTGTCATAGTGACTGAAAGTTGATTTTTGAGAGTTTATGATTATACAAGTAATACAAAAAACTGAATTTTCCCAGCATACAGGAATCCCACATTTTAGTATTTACTGTATAGTCTGTATTTGTCCAGATTGTCAGAATTTTCTAGAATATTGTTTACTATATTGGTGACTGTTTAACATTGCGTCTCATTTTGTTAGTTATTGTTCATGCTGGACTTACTTCATGTCAGCTTCAGTAGCCATGTTTGACTTATTTCATGTCAAGTTCGGTAGCCTGTATGGTTTATTTCTTATAATGCACATACAATAATCTACACTCTGTATACACAGACTTGCTGACTTGCTTGTTTTCTTGCATGTCCATATTTAGTTGTATTCATTTGTACAATTTTTTTATCAGGTTGTACAAAAATGGTAGGTCCAGACTTCTGCTGTAAGTTTCTTTTTTAAGGTTGGTTTTTTGTTTTTTTTTCCAATGTGAAAACAGTTTTTTTAAAAATAGTTATCTGGAGGACTGTTGTAGTTGTGTGTGAGATAACATACACCAGTCAGAGATGTGTTAAAATTTGAGCCATCTTTGTTTTCTAGCTCAGCTCATGTGTTAAAAGTTAACTTTTTCTTCATACACATGCAAACATTTAACTTCCTGTTTTCTTTTTTCTCCTTTAACTGCTGGGACCATGATAAATGTATGTTAACTACAATGTGATACTTTACTTTTTTTGGGAATTACTTTGTGATAGTTGCTTTTACTTTGTGATAGTTGCTTTTACTTTGTGATAGTTGCTTTTACTTGGCATCACGTAATAAAATGTTTACATCTACATTTCTTATACTTGGTTAATTCACTTTGACTTTAAAGATGATGATGATGATGGTGTGATGCTAAGACAGCAGCATCTAATGAAGTCTCCCTCACAGACCTTCACAATGATGAAAAGTTGTTATACTAGGATATTGTGGTGAAGAATTTTCATTGTTATGAAGAACAGATTGTACAGACCACATGGACTTTTGCCAGAACTGAATGAAAAACTGCTTCAAGGATAGCACACAGTTCAGAAGTGCTCTAAGACAGCCACAGATTCAACACAACTACATCCCAGCCAATGTAAGCTGCTGAGTGTGTACAGCAGTAATCAGATACAAGTGTCAGCCAGGCAACATGTCAAGTTAGAATTTCTTGAACTAGATGAAGCAGTATATGCTGGGCCTGTGTCTTCTCTGACTAGCTTCCAGACTTGGTTTCACTCCCTAGATTCTTACTAGCCAGTGTGTTGGCACAGACAAGTATGTCAAGCCAGTCCTGCTGGCAAAACTTGACACAACATTTATTCAATGAACTTGATGATAGTGGAAAATGTAGACTGGCGGCAGGTTGCCCTGCCGCATGGCAAGTCCACTCCCACGTTTCCAACCACGAACACAAGGCAGCGCATCTTCACGACAACAGCAAAAGTCCATGCGCACAGTTTCACATCCCGACGTAGACTGACTGCCCAGTCCCAGTCTTTCCCACAATTCTCTGTCGCTGGTTTCTCAGCCCACATGACGTATTAGAAGAATCTCGACAACCCTTACCCCGGAACTTCAAAAAGAGAATCATAGCAATTGCTATTTGTGTAAAAACAAGTAATCTTCCATATACAGCTACATGGAGGCCACAAGGCAAATAGAAAATATGAACAACAAACAAATATTTTGTTGAAGAGATTAAGTCAAGGTAGTATGATATTACTGGCAGTCTGAGCTCAATATTCATACGCTGATCATCATGTGACTGGCTTATCTAATGACGAGACTGGAGTCTGTCAACAAGACTGGAGCATGTCAACATGGCAGAAGAAATGAGCAAGTGGATCATATGTGAGAAAACAGCAGGAAGACAGAGATGGACACTGTGTCCTAGGATATTACACGTTGTGAGTATTGAGTAAAAGTTTGTAGCACACATAAGTGGCTTATGATGTCATAATGTTAGACATATCGAGCTGTTTGTTAGTGAAGTTTTTTGTTTGTACATCATCACTTGAGTTAGCCTAAAGTGTACTTTGTGATGATTAGTTTGACATTGGTAGCAGCGAATATCCTGAACTTGTCTGATGGTTTCATGTTTTCTCAGTGCATTAATAAAAATGTATATCCTCTACAAGCATCTCTATTGCAGTTTAGGAGTGTAAAATCAAGGTGAAGGTCAGTTCAGAGTTTAAGCAGAGTTACCTCTCATGAAGTAAAAAAAAAGTAAAGGTAATCCTGTCATGCCTTAGAGGCACATATGGATATGGTGTTAGTGCCCATATTTTCCTTGACTTATCAGCACACTAGAGAGTGATATGGTCAGTATCACGCCTGGCCGCCATTCCTTCCCCAACTCCAGAAGTCAGGTACCCATTTCTACAGCTGGGCGACTGGGGGCGCATCTGGCCAGATTTGAACCCACGACCTTCACCATGAAAGACCAGTGCACTAACCACTTCACCACAAAATGTCTGTCAGTAACTTCACATAGTGACCTCAGTTTTTAAAATGTCTGTCAGTAACTTCACATTGTGACCTCAGTTTTTAAAATGTCTGTCAGTAACTTCACATAGTGACTTCAGTTTTTAAAATGTCTGCTAGTAACTTCACATAGTGACTTCCATTTCCTGAATATTTTTTTTAACTTAATACAAGTAATTTCAAATTCCACCGCTGAATATATTTGGTCATTATTTGGAACAATGGACAAAATATGAAAACTTATGAACTTAGGGACTAGATGTTAAGTTTGTTTTGTTTTTTTTTCAAAATTTTGCTGTTTTAGAGCTCAACATTAGCTTGCTTTTTATCATCTGTTTTATACTTTGTTTAATTTATACCTGGAATCACAAATGTATTGTTTCATCTAATTATATATTGCTTAGTAGATTTTATACAGGTGATGGTGTTTATATGGCATTCTATTTTGACTGATATGTATTTTTTTTTTTTTAAATTGTTTGATAACATGTAATTGTGTATTAAACAGTTTTCATATTAAAAGAACAGCTTTTTTGTTGTTTGTATGTTTGAATTGCTTTATTTTTCATGTTATCACCAGAGACTGTTATAAAGATTGTTTTAATAGAACTTTTGAATGCATAACTTCATGATTTACGTACTTGTAGCTACAAACAGGTGACAGTAAGGTTGGACCGGTGATGTGTATTATCAGATGTAAGGGAGACACTTAACAAAACAGCTGAGAAACACATAAATGTCTTTGAATGTAAATGCTACAGAGGAGTTCTTCAGATATCATGGACACAAAAAAGAACAAATGTATCCATACTACAAGAACTTAATATTGAAGAAGGCTGGTTAGTAAAGAGGATTAAATAAAGAAAACTTAAATATTTTGGACACATTAAATGTCATGATAATCTAGAGAAGACCATCCTGGAAGGGTACATAATGGGAAAAAGAAAGAGAGGAAGACCAAGGCGAAGATGGCTGCAAGACATCATTGATGATCTGCAAATGGATGCACCAGCAGCAGGGCATCTTGCTCACATCCGAGAGGCCTACAGGAGTGCTGTTAGGGAGGCAAAGTTCCGCAAGGGACATGCAAATGAATGAACGAAGGGAGAGGTGGGGACCAAACAAGGTCTTGGAAGATCTTATCTTCCAGTATGCTATGTTCTTTCTGTTGCTGGCTAGGAGTATTTGTTGTACTATCCTTTGTGTTATCAGTCTGTGCCGGAACATAAATATTAAGCTAGTTTTTCTTGACTGTCTCCCATGTATGCTAACACAAGAACAGCAGGGTACCCACAACTTGTTAAAACAAGGGACACTAAGAAATGCTTTCTTCACTGACAACACTAAGTGAGCACTCCTACATCAGACAGATAGTGGAATTCTTATATTAGACAGATAGGGGAACTCTTACATCAGACAGGAGGGGGGGGGATTCCTATATTAGACAGACAGGGGAATTCCAATATTAGACAAGAAGGGGAACTCCTATGTCAGACAGAAGAGGGAACTCTTATATTAGACAGGAGAAGGAACTCTTATACAGGGTCCGGCATAAAGCATAGCGTGATTTTAAAAACGGAAAATAAATAAGTGCTATACATGTTTTTGGTAAAAAAAAAAAAAAAGTGAAATGAAACTCAGAAAAGTGGATATTTTTATTATTACTGGCAATCATATTTAGGTTTTGAAAATTACGCTGGTTAGATGACCGCCATTACATTTGATACATTCAGCCAGACGTCTGGAAAATTCCTGCATAACACTATTTAACATGTTCAAATGGGTATTTTGAATGTAGTGTCGGATTCGATCGTTTAGGTCTGCAATTGACTGTGGTCGACTAGCATACACCGTGTTCTTGAGATACACCCACAAAAAGAAGTCTGCGGCCGATAAATCCAGTGACCTTGCCGGCCAATGAATATCCCCAAATCTGGAAATAAGACGATTGGGAAGTGCTTGTCGCAGCATGGCCACGGGCTGTGTAGCAGTTGCTCCATCTTGTTGAAACCATATTAGTCTTTTATTTCTATTGGCCAAGTCTGGAATGAAGTATTCAGTTAGCATCTGTATATAAAGATCACTATTAACAGTAAAAGGATGCCAGGTGCCAAAGCGTTCCTAACAGATGATCGCCGAGGGCTACGAAGCAATGCGTTGCGGACTTCTTGGATTCTTTCAGGTGTCTGTTGAGTTCTTGGACGGCCAGTAGACTTGTTATTAAGGCAATTAGCGGTTTCTTTAATTTGTTTTGACCCACCTCAACATTGTTTTGTCCTTCGATCGGGAACATTATCACGGGGATGGAACTCAAAATGGCGACGAAAAGTTCGTTGTACAGTAACAGACGATTCTCCACTTTTAAAATAAGTTTCAACGGTGAATGCGCGATGTTCTTACCAAGAAGCCATTGTTTAAAATGACCTTTTGTCTGCTTCATCTCTGACGTCATGGTTTTTTCACACATATTCAGTTTCTGCGCACTACGTCAGTTAAATCCAGCTATGCTTTATGCCAGACTCTGTATTAGACAGACGAAGGAACTCTTATATTAGACAGGAAAGGGAACTCTTATATTAGACAGGAAAGGGAACTCTTATATTAGACAGGAGAGGGAACTGCTATGTTAGACAGGAGAGGGAACTGCTATATTAGGAGAAGCAACTCATATTAGGAGAAGGAACTCTTATATAAGACAGGAGAAGGAACTCTTATATTAAACAGAAGAAGGAACTCTTATATTAAACAGAAGAAGAAACTCTTATATTAAACAGAAGAAGGAACTCTTATATTAAACAGAAGAAGAAACTCTTATATTAAACAGAAGAAGGAACTCTTATATTAGACAGGAGAAGGAACCCTTATATTAGATAGGAGAAGGAACTCTTACGTCAGAGAAACAAAAAGCTTATTCTCGTAACTTAGCACAATACTAGATCGTCACCTAGGCAGACAAACGGCTGAAGAAGACGGGGGAAACAGAAAAAAAAAAGCAGCAACATTCATATTTGTTTGTGTATTTAATAAAAAAGGAAGAGATTTCTTTTCAACAAGGCCAAATTAATTCATAAAATTCTAAGCACAATGCTCCACTCTATCTGTGGTCGTTGTTCAAATCCAACCCAAAACGCAGTCAACGCTTAACCAATTGTATTCTCCCAAAACCAAGGCTTGACATGTTTTAAAAAAAAAGCTTCTCTTACTCAGCTGCCCACCTTTGGAATGCCCTACCAATTCATGCAAAACAAGTAATACTCGTTCTTATGGCGGAATAAAAAGGACTTTCCCTTCTGCCTCACACAGACAACATAACACTTTACGGCGTCACTTTCTCGTCACACCCAAATAGAACACACAAACCCACGTGGGAGAAACTTGTCGAACAAATCACAGATATGCTGAACAGGTACACATATAAAACCACAACGATATTCGGTAGAAGCATAGTAGTGAACACTTATATCATTCCAAAAATAATATACGTAGTCACAGTACTAGACCCTCCACAACAGATAATACACGAAATCAACAAACAGATCAGACATTTAATCTTTATAAACACTATACGCAGCATTAAACATACAACTCTCATACAAGACAAATTGCACGGAGGAATCGCCCTCCAAGACATACAAACAAAGATCCAAGCACTCAGGATCAGTCACTTGGGCCGCATCATCAAACATCCAAAACAGCAGGCACTAGCTCACTATGTGGGACTCAGAATATCAAATCTACTACCACCAAACAACTCACAGCCACACCACTTCGGCACGCTGCCAGCATTCTACAAAACCTGTATTCAGGCCATCCAAGGAAACGAAACACTCATACACCATAAAAAAAACAGCATATACAAACATTTAGTCAGAAATCAAGCATCCCCACTACACCTCAGAATCAAGAGAAGTCAGAGATACGCCAGTTTTGACTTCAAAGAAACATTTACGAATCTGCACGTGAAGAATATCACACCGAAAGCAAGAGAAATTACATTTAGACTTATTTACAACATGACACTCACCACACAGAGAGCAGCACACAGATCCAAACAGACCGTACCATGTCAACTGTGCAACAACAACATACAAGAAACAGAAGAGCACATATTTTACACATGCAGCACAATCACACCCAGTATAGCAACACTACAGAAAACACTAAAAGCACACACAGCACAAAATATAGACATATATAAAGCAATAATGTTAAATATTATCCCTGCGACTCAGTTAGACACACACACCAAGTTACTGGCCCTGCTGGCAGAGTTCAGGCATTTGGTGTGGACGTGCAGGAACAAAGCTAGATTTAAGTTCGCCACGTTTAGTCCCAACATTTTTAGGGATCTGTTTCCACAAAGGAAAATGACAATCATGACGTGCTGTAAACTGACATGAAATAAAACTTTGACAGTAGCGAGAGCATGAGAGAGAGAGAGAGAGAGAGAGAGAGAGAGAGAGAGAAAGAAAGAGAGAGAGTGAACTGCAAATGCTCGGATGAATAATGATTTATATCCAAAATATTCACTGCTTCATTGTTACTGGAACAACCTTACAGTCCTTGGGAAATTCTTATGTATATTTTTACAATGTTACACCTGTTTCTTCAACAAATGTTAGTAGACGGGACTAGCCTTGAAGCAACAACAAACTGACCAGACAATGACTGCCAGACAGGATTAACTTTTGACGCGACAAACTGACCAGCAGACATCTCTACCCTCGAGGGGTTTAAGAAAACATGTCAGCCAAGTTTGAAGATAAACAAGGCACAACGCAGACACAGACAGCCACACCACAATAGAGATAAAAACAAGCCCACGACATCTTTTTTATCACCCCTACCCACGGTACAAAAACAAAGCCCTGACGCTAGCAAGCCTATGTGTGTGTGAGAGAGAGTGAGAGAGTGTGTGTGTGGGTGTTTATACTATTACTGTACACCTTTGTTTTCACATTCTATGTACAAAGTATTAACCTTATCATACTCCACGCTATCACCTCATGGTTTGTAAAAGCCCACCATCTCATTATTTCACTCCACGGGCAATCATCCCCATTTCACATAATTTCAGTTGAATATGAAGTTGTTGGTTGTTGAATGAAAATAAAATTATTTTAAAAAAATGCTCGTTCTTATAACTTTAAACTTTGTCAACATCTGTTTGATATGGACTGTATGTCCCCCCCCCCCCCCCTGCTAAGCACAGTTTAAAGTAGTTTAAAGTATGGCTTGGTTGTTGTAATTGTTTTTTTAAATACTGCTTTTCTATAAATTTCAGTTCGTTATAATCAATGCAGCTACCCCATCGTGGCTATCGTCTTTACCTGACCATATTATTGTATCTTCTGTGTGCTGTGTTTTTCCTTCTGCCTTGTCCTGTTCATCTTGCTTCTTGTATTCCTAGTATGTCTAGTTTGTATCTGTGCATTTCCTTGATGGTTTGTGCTAGTTTTCCAGTCTGGTTTAGTGTTCTTACATTCCAGCTTGTGTTTAGGTTCCAGGAGGTCTGCAGTCAGGCTGGGGAATTCCGGTGGTTGGCTTTCATCCACAAACTTCATGGGCTCCTGATAAATGTTTGTCCTTCCACCTGCATTTGTTTTTTTCCCTTGCTTCTGTTTCTTTAGCAGTCTGATGGATTTTTTTGGGTTTTAATCAGATAGGGTTGCCCTATGCTGAACCCTCCTTAGTCGCCTTTTACAATCACGCGTGGTAGGGTACAGTGGTCTTATTCTTTGCTTCTCAGGCATGTGTCCAGGTCCCGGGTACGGCACTGGGAGTATATACACATATTTACATATATCTACATATACACATATGCGTACATACAATTTCTATCATATACTCATCTCTCGATTCTCAACAAAGCAAAATAACTCTCTGAACAAGAATTTATATATTAACTCCAGAATAAAGTGTTGTATAAATCATCATCATCATCATCATCATCATCTCCACAAAGAAGGCTGGCTGTACTGACGCCGATACACCTTGCTAACAGTATATCTCATATCCTTCCCGCGCCGTTAAATGTCACATAGGGCTCGCAAAGTAGTTCGCCAATTTTTCCTGTCTTCGGCGAGTCTTTCAACCTCATCAAAGGACTTTATGCCTGTTAATTTGGCCTCTCTTAATAATGTCCTCTTCAGAGTTTCACACGGTCTGCCTCTTTTTCTTCGGCCTGTTGTGTTCCACTTGATAGCTTGTTTTGGGATTCTCTGATCATTTCTTCTCATCAAGTGGCCAACATATGTCCATCTCCTTTTCCTGATCACCCATGAGACTGGTTGTTGTTCAGTCATCTGTCTTATCTCTGCATTGTTCTTGAATTCGTTCCAATTGATGCCGAGTATTTTCCTTAGGCATTTGTTTTCAAAAGAGTCTATAACAGTATATATTTTTGTTTAAATGCTGCGTTAAGACCAGAATATTTGTTCCGTTTAATAATATCACTTTCATATTCTTAACTTCCCGATCAGTTTTAATTCTGTTTCTATAAACCTGCTTGGAACATGTGTACGAAATTATGAAAAATAAAAGCAGCTCCACATTACATGTGTTTATGAGACAGAAAAACAACTATTGTCAAGATATCATGCCAACAAAAATAATAAAAATAATAAAGTGTATCAAACCGGAACCAGGTATCAATGATGTCATCCCGCGGGAAGTATGACTTCTCTCGCGCTAAGATCGTCTGTTTGTTTGCAGGACAAAATGTCGGATAGGCAGAAAGGTGGATTAAGTTGGAAATAATCTGTGCTATCTCATATTTGTACAATTCATCTAGGGATGTTTCAGTTATGAAAATAATTATTGTTTGTTCCAAGAGGTGTTAGAGGCGATATTTATTCTTTAATGCATCAAACTTTGTGAAAGATTTATCATGTTCACCGTAAACCATTGACTGAGCGAAAATGGACACCAAACAATAGGAAAGTGATAACCATCGTCTGAGGATTATATTTTTGCTCACATCTGTCATCGCTATGCCGAGAAAACAGACACTAGTGGCAAGAAAAGACCTACCGATCTTCATCCAGCAGGAAACTGGAAACACCGAACTGGATTCGCAGATATTCTTGAATCCATCTTCTACCCTCCTGCATAATCAGCCTCAGATGTCACCATCGACGACCGAATGTTCAGCATATACAGAAACAGAAATCAAACAAGAATTCAGAGAAACATCACACAACACGATTATATTGGAGCTTCAGTATGGACAAGAACAGAAGTCGCCGGTAAACTTGGAACTTTGTAAAACAGTTATCTCATTATTTCAAAGAGTGCCAAAACCCCCGCCCACTTAATTTTTTTCATGTATTGTTTCAGTTTTGTGTATATGTCATTGAATATGTGTGCATTCTGATCTGGAGTTGGATTTGAGTTGGATTGTTCCAGCTGTAGTCTGCCATAGTATCTATACAATGAGTTGGATTGTTCCAGCTGTAGTCTGTCATAGTATCTATACAATGAGTTGGATCATTCCAGCTGTAGTCTGTCATAGTATCTATACAATGAGTTGGATCGTTCCAGCTGTAGTCTGTCATAGTATCTAAACAATGAGTTGGATTGTTCCAGCTGTAGTCTGTCATAGTATCTAAACAATGAGTTGGATTGTTCCAGCTGTATTCTGTCATAGTATCTATACAATGAGTTGGATTGTTCCAGCTGTAGTCTGTCATAGTATCTAAACAATGAGTTGGATTGTTCCAGCTGTAGTCTGTCATAGTATCTAAACAATGAGTTGGATTGTTCCAGCTGTAGTCTGTCATAGTATCTAAACAATGAGTTGGATTGTTCCAGCAGTAGTCTGTCATAGTATCTATACAATGAGTTGGATTGTTCCAGCTGTAGTCTGTCATAGTATCTATACAATGAGTTGGATTGTTCCAGCTGTAGTCTGTCATAGTATCTATACAATGAGTTGGATTGTTCCAGCTGTAGTCTGTCATAGTATCTAAACAATGAGTTGGATTGTTCCAGCTGTAGTCTGTCATAGTATCTATACAATGAGTTGGATTGTTCCAGCAGTAGTCTGTCATAGTATCTATACAATGAGTTGGATTGTTCCAGCAGTAGTCTGTCATAGTATCTATACAATGAGTTGGATTGTTCCAGCAGTAGTCTGTCATAGTATCTATACAATGAGTTGGATTGTTCCAGCTGTAGTCTGTCATAGTATCTGTACAATGAGTTGGATTGTTCCAGCTGTAGTCTGTCATAGTGTCTATATAATGAGTGGGATTGTTCCAGCTGTAGTCTGTCATAGTATCTAAACAATGAGTTGGATTGTTCCAGCTGTAGTCTGTCATAGTATCTATACAATGAGTTGGATTGTTCCAGCAGTAGTCTGTCATAGTATCTATACAATGAGTTGGATTGTTCCAGCAGTAGTCTGTCATAGTATCTATACAATGAGTTGGATTGTTCCAGCAGTAGTCTGTCATAGTATCTATACAATGAGTTGGATTGTTCCAGCTGTAGTCTGTCATAGTATCTGTACAATGAGTTGGATTGTTCCAGCTGTAGTCTGTCATAGTGTCTATATAATGAGTGGGATTGTTCCAGCTGTAGTCTGTCATAGTATCTAAACAATGAGTTGGATTGTTCCAGCTGTAGTCTGTCATAGTATCTATACAGTTTGAGTGGCATTGTTCCAGCTGTAGTCTGTCATAGTATCTATATAATGAGTGGGATTGTTCCAGCTGTAGTCTGTCATAGTATCTAAACAATGAGTTGGATTGTTCCAGCTGTAGTCTGTCATAGTATCTATACAGTTTGAGTGGCATTGTTCCAGCTGTAGTCTGTCATAGTATCTATATAATGAGTTGGATTGTTCCAGCTGTAGTCTTCATAGTAGCTATGCAATGAAAACTCCCATTAGTGTGACATTAATGCAGGTGTTGTTGCTGTAATCGTTCTTCACATCTGGTAGAGCCTTGGAAGAATCCTGCTACACCAGTATAGCAAAAGATGACAGTGAGATTGTATAGAATAATTCCTTTTTAATGCAAGACTTGGTTTGTTTCAAAAACTGAGCAAAGTCTTAGAACAGCAGCAGCAGGAGTTACGCTCACTTCTCAGACCTTCCACAAGACCAGAATCCTTTTTTGTTTCCTTTTTCTTTTCACAGCTTGTAACAGTCCAGCACTCTCTATTTCTTTCAGTTTCTTAGTGATCTGTGAATTTCATGGTGTGGTGCTGCCTACATGCTAACATTGACATAGAAATTATTCCAGTTCCTGCTGCAACCTTCTCCATGCTTGACAAGTTTTCTTAGACTTAAGTAATTTTTCTGTTTTGTTTTGTCTTGTAGGAAGAAGTATGTTTTGTGTTACTTGTAGGAAGAAGTATGTTTGCTTTGTGTTACTTGTAGGAAGAAGTATGTTTGTTTTGTGTTATTTGTTGGAGGAAGTATGTTTATTTTGTGTTATTTGTTGGAGGAAGTATGTTTGTTTTGTGTTATTTGTTGGAGGAAGTATGTTTATTTTGTGTTATTTGTTGGAGGAAGTATGTTTGTTTTGTGTTATTTGTTGGAGGAAGTATGTTTATTTTGTGTTATTTGTTGGAGGAAGTATGTTTGTTTTGTGTTATTTGTTGGAGGAAGTATGTTTATTTTGTGTTATTTGTTGGAGGAAGTATGTTTGTTTTGTGTTATTTGTTGGAGGAAGTATGTTTATTTTGTGTTATTTGTTGGAGGAAGTATGTTTGTTTTGTGTTATTTGTTGGAGGAAGTATGTTTGTTTTGTGTTAGAAAAGGAAGCTATTTTTATTGTATGCTGTGAGAGGAAATTGTTATTTTGTTGTGTTATGAGATGAAATTATTTTTTTTAATGAGATGAAGTTGTCATTTTTATTTTGTATTACTTTGTTATTTTTTTGTTATGAGAGGAATTGTTTTTGTTTTGTAGTACAACAGGAAGTTGTTATTTATGTCATCAGAGAATGGCCAAGAAAGTAAAGAGATACACATAATCTAAGAATCCAGCAACCAGGCCAAAGTCATATCTTGTTGTAGTAGACAAATAGTTTATCTATTCACATTCAGAAGATTACAATGAACCCTCGACACAGTAGTTGGAGGACCTTGACTTTGCCAACGACATTTGTCTACTGACAAGCAGCCACAAAGATATGCAAGATAAAATAAACAAACTCAGAATGCAAATAACATAGGATTAAAGAGCAATGTAGGAAAGACAAAGTTAATGAAGCAAAATGTGAACAACAAAAATTTACTCAGAGTAGATAGCAGGTTAGTGGAGGAGGTCAACGAATTTGTATATCTTGGCAGTAGAGTAGTAGAAAATGGAGATAGCACAGAGGACATCAACAACAGACTTACTAGAGCAAACCAGGCTTTTGCAATGCTGCAGACTATATGGAAATCTAAAAAACTAAGCAAGGAGACAAAACTCAGGATATTTAAGAGTAATGTTCTAAGTGTACTACTCTATGGAAGTGAATGCTGGAAAATCACAGAAACTATAGAAAACAAGCGGAATTCTTTCCAGACTAAATGTTTGTGAAGAATTAGAAGAATATTTTGGCTAAACACCATAAGAAGTAACTTCTTGTTGGCAGAAATGCAGATGGAGCCATTGACAGCAATTATTGAGGAAAGACACTGGCGATGGTTGGGACATGTGCTCTGAATGACTGATGACTCACTACCAAAAATAGCACTAAGTTGGACACCACAAGGGAACAGAAGTAAGGGTAGACCAAAGGAAACATGGAGAAGAACAACAGGATGTTGAACAATAGAGGGCTGTCTTGGGCAAGAGCAGAAAGGAAGACAAAGGACAGGCATTTGTGGAAAACCCTTTGTGGAAGCTCCATGTGCCATGGGAACTTAAGATTCACACACACATACACACATACAGAGAAACAAATAACCATCTATTCACATTCTGTAGTGTATATATACATCATCTATTCACATTCTGTAGTGTATATATACATCATCTATTCACATTCTGTAGTATATATATATATATATGCTTCATCTGTTCACATTCTGTAGCATATATATGCCTCATCTGTTCACATTCTGTAGCATATATATGCTTCATCTGTTCACATTCTGTAGCATATATATGCCTCATCTGTTCACATTCTGTAGCATATATATGCTTCATCTGTTCACATTCTGTAGCATATATATGCCTCATCTGTTCACATTCTGTAGCATATATATGCTTCATCTGTTCACATTCTGTAGCATATATATGCTTCATCTGTTCACATTCTGTAGCATATATATGCCTCATCTGTTCACATTCTGTAGCATATATATGCTTCATCTGTTCACATTCTGTAGCATATATATGCCTCATCTGTTCACATTCTGTAGCATATATATGCTTCATCTGTTCACATTCTGTAGCATATATATGCCTCATCTGTTCACATTCTGTAGCATATATATGCTTCATCTGTTCACATTCTGTAGAACATATACAACAACCTGATGACAACCCAAAAGCAAGTGTTAATGCTTTATGTTCTTGTGTTTCGATGGAGTCGTGGGTTCTATTCTCAGTCAGTTTCTCTCAAATTTTCTGTCTTTGTTCCAGTCACAACCTTATCTCTTCACTCTCAAACTTTCTAAAACTGGCATGACCTAGGAGATGAACACACAAACACAAACCATGCAGAATGAGATCTGCTTCTAATTTTTCAGTAACAACATTTTAGTCAATAATTTATGATCTTTTAAAATTTTCACGGAGCTTCTTGCTGGTATAGAATGTTGCGTGAATATATTTGGCCAGACCAGCTTTTCTTGATGTACATTTATTTCATGTTTTTGAGAGTTACATGAAAGCATGAAAGCTTTATTTTGTTCAGAAATAATCTAACCATGCCCTTAGCGTAACAGAGTATGAAGATCATGGTACAAAGATATAATTTTTACATTTAAGCTATTCTCACAAAATGATACAATGTTTAAATGTAAGATATTCTCACAAATTGATGTTTGGTTTGCCTAAAAAAAGAAAGAATGGTAGACAAAGTATTTTTGATGTGAGATAAAGAAAAAGCAGTAAAATAAAGGCAGTGACTCAAGCCATGACAAGGCACCACCCTATCAGCTTGGCCACCAAGCATCCCTTACAGAGATGCACTGGAGGGACTGAATTCTAACAAAGGCCAGTATATGTTGCACATTTATGTCCATGTGTATGTTTGTATCCTAATTTGGGCAGCTGCAAGGGGCTGACTTGTAGCGACATGGTTATGTTTGAACTGGCTAGCCTGAGCTGCCTGTGTCTGCTTCTTCTTGTTGCAGACTGAGGTCAAGAGACGGCTCGAGCTAGAGTATGAGATCACAATGGAAGGATTCAAGACACCAAAAGCATATAAGAGAAGAAAGAGCTTTGGCCAGTCACCCAGAGGTAAGATCAGACAACTGTGACCGTCTTCTGTGTTTGTAAAGTGCTGTTTCCATGTCTCTTGTCTGTTTTCTTAGTTTTCTTATCACTGATGCAGTGAAGTGTTGCGATAATTTACTTATTTTCTGTAACTATTTGTAGAGAAGTGTAGAAACCTAAAAGAAGTATTTGCCACCAACAATAGCAGCATTTTTAGGATCAGGTTTGCTTTTCCCTTCAGTCAGTGTTCACTCTGCCAGACTGTAGTTTGTTACCATGGGGACCACTAGGAGATGAGGTCTTGGTCATAGTTCACCAACCCTGACACAATCTGTGTAGAGTCTTGGTCATAGTTCACCAACCCTGACACAACCTGTGTAGAGTCTTGGTCATAGTTCACCAACCCTGACACAATCTGTGTAGAGTCTTGGTCATAGTTCATCAACCCTGACACAATCTGTGTAGAGTCTTGGTCATAGTTCACCAACCCTGACACAATCTGTGTAGAGTCTTGGTCATAGTTCACCAACCCTGACACAATCTGTGTAGAGTCTTGGTCATAGTTCACCAACCCTGACACAATCTGTGTAGAGTCTTGGTCATAGTTCACCAACCCTGACACAATCTGTGTAGGGTCTTGGTCATAGTTCACCAACCCTGACACAATCTGTCATCTGAGTCAGTGTCACATTTAGCTCAAGTTTTGAGTCCAGCCTCCCTTTAATAAAAAAAAATCTCTTCATTTTCAGCACAATCTCTTCAGTTTAACAGTTTCAGAGTAACAATCTCTTCAGTTTAACAGTTTCAGCGTAACAATCTCTTCAGTTTTTCAGCGTAACAATCTCTTCAGTTTAACAGTTTCAGCGTAACAATCTCTTCAGTTTAACAGTTTCAGCGTAACAATCTCTTCAGTTTAACAGTTTCAGCATGACAATCTCTTCAGTTTAACAGTTTCAGCATGACAGTCTCTTCAGTTTAACAGTTTTAGCACAACAATCTCTTCAGTTTAACAGTTTCAGCACAACAATCTCTTCAGTTTAACAGTTTCAGCACAACAATCTCTTCAGTTTAACAGTTTCAGTACAATCTCTTCACTTTAGCAGTTTCAGTACATTAATAGCACTGAAAATTATACACTATCTCTTCAGTTTAGCTCTGTTGCTGGGGTATACCTAACATAGTGGTGTATTTTGTGAAGTTTGTACTCAGTCAATCAAGTGCCATGTTGCGTGATGTAGGCTATCATTTCTCTCCACAATTCCCTATCTTTAGACTTGATTATGAGATCCGCCAGTGATTTTCTTCCTAACCACACTGACAGCCCATCCAGTAACTTCTCTCTCGCTGTCTTCCTCTGTCTCTTCTTCAGTGATGAAAGGTAGAGTGTAAGACGGGCCTGCGTGCCCAATTCTTTACCTTTTAAAAAAAAATTATTCATTCATTCATACCCTCACTTTTTCCAGTTGCCACAATGTGTTTGTACTGGGAATTACATAAAACCAGAATACGTCATTCCTGATCTGACAAACAGAATACGTCATTCCTGATCTTCTTGACTCAAAACTGACTTGGAAGCAACACATCAACAGTGCAGAAGCAAAAGCCAGAAGAAAACTAGCCATATTAAGAAAATTGAGTGGGACTACATGGGGAGCTAGTGAAAGAATCCTCAAGAACGTATATCAGCAAAGTATTCTACCACATTTATAATATGGCTCAACATCTTGGTGCACAGCATCAAACACTACGCTGCATAATCTAGACAAGGTTCAAAATCAGTCACTACGGATTATCACAGGTGCCATGAGGTCCACACCAATAGTAGAAATGCAGAAAATAGTTGGTGTTCAACCGCTAAAGGAACGTAGAGACACAAAGGTCATGACCATGGGAGAAAAATTCCTTAGCTCTGTAAGCCATCCCCTGAAGGAGAGATTCAATAACTTGGCATTAGGACGGCTTAAAAGAAGCAGCTTCATTCATCAGGCCAAGCGTATGCGTAAGCTGATACCTGACCTTCCAACTGTAGTCACTCCATTATCATCTGTACCAGAGCATACACCATGGAAAGAAGCAGATTATACACAAATAACTATTCAGACTGAAGTGAAAGATGTGCAGAATGGTGAGATGCAGAGCAGTCTTGTAAGATCAATAGCCACACTTAGTGTTCTAGATGACAAATATCCATGTGACACCTGGATACGTGTGTATACAGATGGATCTGCACATAATGCCATAAAAAATGGTGGGGCAGGAGCATATATTGAATATCCAAACAACACCATTGACAAGATTTCCATACCCACTGGTAAATACTGCAACAACTTTGATGCAGAAGTTAGGGCAATTATTGCTGCAGTTGAAAAACTATCAGACTCCAGAATTGATACATGTCCTGTAGTAATTCTCACAGATGCAAGATCAGTACTGGAGGCTCTTCAGTGCAACAAACTACCAGACCTTAAGGATGCTTTGTCAAAAATTGGCTTACAACATGGAGTCACTTTGCAGTGGATTCCCTCCCACTGTGGGATACCAGGCAATGAGAAAGCTGACCATCTGGCCAAAGAGGGCACTGAATCAGAAGAAAAGCATGATAAAAACCTACAGGAAGCCACAAACACCACCACATGATGACTATCACATGCTAAACAGAAAGGAACAAGTCACCATCTTCCGTCTCCGAACAGGACACAGCCGACTCTGAAGTCATATGTATACAAAGTTTAAGGTTGGTACTACTAATCTATGTACATGTGCCCAGGTGCCCCAAACCGTGGAACATATCCTCCAGAACTGCATCAACTACGAGACACTGAGAAATAATTACTGGCCCAGTGAAACCACTAAAAAAGATAAGCTCTACGGTTCCATACATGAGTTACAAAAAACAGTGAAATTTATCCAAGAGACAGGACTGCAGATATAGACAGACAGTGCGAACGAAGAAGAAGAAGAAGAAGATTCCTGATCTGACAAACAGAATACGTCATTCCTGATCTGACAAACAGAATACGTCATTCCTGATCTGACAAACAGAATACGTCATTCCTGATCTGACAAACAGAATACGTCATTCTTGATCTGACAAACAATACATCATTCCTGATCTGACAAAATCAGAATACGTCATTCCTGATCTGACAAAACCAGCATACATCATTCCTGATCTGATAAAATCAGACGAATAATTAGTGTACAGTATAAGCATACACAATTAAGTATATACGAGGAGTGATTGGTAAGTTCTCAGCATAAGGTACAATGGATTATTTGTGGACAACTTTTTGGGGTTATTTCTCAACATAGTCCACTTGCAAGTTTACGCGCTTAGTCCAGCGATCCTGGAGCATCTGGATCCCTTCTTTGTAAAAGTCAGCATCTTGTGCCAGTAGAAAGTGGTCTACAGCATGAATGACGTCATCATCTGAAGCAAATTTGTGACCACTGAGCTCCTTTTTGAGTTTGGTAAACAGGTAATAGTCTGAAGGGGCCAAATCTAGGGAATAAGGAGGATGTTTGAGAAGCTGGAAGCCGCATTCATGAATGGCAGCCATTGCCACTGCCAGCTTGTGAACTGGAGCATTGTCTTGATGAAAGATGATTCCTCTCATCAATTTCCCTCGACGCTTTTCAGTTTGACCCGCAGTTGCTTCACAAGATTAGTGTAATAGGCCCCGGTGACCGTTCTGCCCTTTTGAAGATAGCCTACCTATAGCACACTTTCTGAATCTCAAAAGATGGAAGCCATCACTTTGCCTGCAGACAGAACCACCCTTGCTTTCTTTGGAGGTGGGGATCCATGATGTTTCCACTGCTTTGACTGTTCTTTGGTTTCTGGTTGAAAATGATGAACCAAAGTCTCATCCATAGTCACAAATTGCTGAAGAAACTTTTCAGAATCTGTCATTTGTGATCAGTTCCAAGAAGTTTCGGGACCCATCGAGCAGAGACTTTTGTCATTTGAAGATCATTGTGAATAGTGACATGAACATGCTCCTGGGAGATGCCCAACTCAGTAGCAATGTACCGCTCAGTTAGTCGTTGATCCTCCACTATCATGTCATGGTTCTGCCGGTGGTTTCATCGGTGGTAACCCTGTCATGCCTTAGAGGCACATAGGGATATGGTGTTAGTGCCCTTATTTTCTTTGACCTGTCAGCACATTAGAGGATGATATGGTCATTATCACGCCTGGCTGCCTTTCCTTCTCCAACTTCAGAAGAAGTCGGGTACCCATTTCTACAGCTGGGTGCCTGGGGTGCCTCCAGTCGGATTCAAACCCCCGACCTTTGCCATGAGAGACCAGTGCACTAACCACTTCGCCACTCAGACACCAAAGTCACAGCTATGTGCTCCATTTATTTTACTTTATTCTGTTTTTATCAATTCATACATTCATGTGAATTTATATTTTATCTTCTTTCTTTATTTCTTCATCTTGTGTTTTCATATGATTATGTTTGGTAACTATCACTAGCACTAAACTTTGCTAGATAAAATTCACTTGGCTTTGTGATAGTGACTGCAGTAAAACTGGTTCTAGTAATAAAGGTAAATAGAGGTGTATGGTACAGTCTTACAAAAAATGATAGAGGGAGTGAGGAAAGTGAGTAAGATGAGAATGTATAAATGAAAAACATACAACATCCAATATTTCAGCGTGAGCCTTTTTTCGAGGATTACATACACAAATACAAAACAACATGTAACTGAAAGAAAATAAAGAACTTAGCTTTATGGCATACTATCTCCTTGATGAAAAGAAAAGAAAACACCAGAATGGTGTGTTGTGTTTGTGTATGTAATCCTTGAAAAAGGCTCATGCCGAAATATTGGATGTATGTTTTTCATTCATACATTTTCATATTACTCACTTTCTCACTTTCCTCACTCCCTCTATCGCTTTGTAAAACTGTACTATGTATCTCATGTTTACCTTTATTACTAAATAAAATCCACTTTGTCACCAAATATGTAACTTCTTATCTATTTATCTTTCTTTGTTTCTCAGCAGATCCAAGGTCACCAACAGAGAGGGTCAGATATGATACATCTTTGGGAATACTTACCAAAAAATTTGTTGGGTTACTGCGTAGTGCACCTGATGGGGTATGTTTTGCCAGGATTTCTGCTTAAACATGGCATTGTGGGTAGAGACAGTGACAGCCAAATTAAATTATTATAAAATTATTTCAGAATCAAGCTGTGAGAATAAGTTTAAGGACAGAAGCAAATTAAGAGTAGAAGAAGATTACAGTAACAGCGGAGGCAAGATAAGACTAACAAACTTCTCTGTGTTTCTCTCCATTTATTATCTTGAGCTTCTGTCAGTGTTTATTTTTTTGATTGCCTTGAACTTCTATCAGTGTCTGCTTATTAATTGTCTTGAACTTCTGTCAGTATCTGCTTATTGATTATCTTGAACTTCTGTCAGTGTCTACTTATTAATTATCTTGATCTTCTGTCAGTGTCTACTTATTAATTATCTTGAACTTCTGTCAGTATCTACTTATTAATTATCTTGAACTTCTGTCAGTGTCTACTTATTAATTATCTTGAACTTCTGTCAGTTTCTACTTATTAATTATCTTGAACTTCTGTCAGTGTCTACTTATTGTCTTGAACTTCTGTCAGTGTTTATTTTTGATTGCCTTGAACTTCTATCAGTGTCTGCTTATTAATTGTCTTGAACTTCTATCAGTATCTACTTATTAATTATCTTGAACTTCTGTCAGTATCTACTTATTAATTATCTTGAACTTCTGTCAGTGTCTACTTATTAATTATCTTGAACTTCTGTCAGCGTCTACTTATTAATTATCTTGAACTTCTGTCAGTATCTACTTATTAATTATCTTGAACTTCTGTCAGTATCTACTTATTAATTATCTTGAACTTCTGTCAGCGTCTACTTATTAATTATCTTGAACTTCTGTCAGTGTCTACTTATTAATTATCTTGAACTTCTGTCAGCGTCTACTTATTAATTATCTTGAACTTCTGTCAGCGTCTACTTATTAATTATCTTGAACTTCTGTCAGCGTCTACTTATTAATTATCTTGAACTTCTGTCAGTATCTACTTATTAATTATCTTGAACTTCTGTCAGTATCTACTTATTAATTATCTTGAACTTCTGTCAGCGTCTACTTATTAATTATCTTGAACTTCTGTCAGTGTCTACTTATTAATTATCTTGAACTTCTGTCAGCGTCTACTTATTAATTATCTTGAACTTCTGTCAGTGTCTACTTATTAATTATCTTGAACTTCTGTCAGCGTCTACTTATTAATTATCTTGAACTTCTGTCAGCGTCTACTTATTAATTATCTTGAACTTTTGTCAGCATCTACTTATTAATTGTCTTGAACTTCTGTCAGTATCTACTTATTGATTATCTTGAACTTCTGTCAGTATCTGCTTATTAATTGTCTTGAACTTCTGTCACTATCTACTTACTGATTATCTTGAACTTCTGTCAGTGTTTATTTTTTGATTGCCTTGAACTTCTATCAGTGTCTGCTTATTAATTGTCTTGAACTTCTGTCACTATCTACTTACTGATTATCTTGAACTTCTGTCAGTGTCTACTTACTGATTATCTTGAACTTCTGTCAGTGTCTACTTATTGATTATCTTGAACTTCTGTCAATGTTTACTTATTGATTGTCTTGAACTTCTGGTCTACTTATTGATTGTCGTGAACTTCTGTCAGTGTCTGCTTATTGATTGTTTTGAGCTTCTCATGACATCAGAAGTAACATTTTAAAAAAATGTAGGCAATCTTCACACTTTGTATCAATTATTTGTTTCATTAAAACTGATTGCACATTCATTGTAGCATCTGCTAGTTTTCATATTTCTGATAATTTCTTACAAGGTGGTGGACTTAAACAAGGCTTCAGAAATGCTGGAGGTCCAGAAACGAAGGATATATGACATTACAAATGTTTTAGAGGGGATCAAACTGATACAGAAGAAGTCCAAAAACAACATTCAGTGGAGGTAAAAATAGCTGTTGTTATAATCAAGTTTAGAAGTGCCAGTGTTTTAGCATTGTGTTGCTCTTCATACATGAAATCATTGGTTTGTTTATATACTAGTTCAGCAGAAAGTAACATGTATACTTTGTTTATATACTAGTTCAGCAGAAAGTAACATGTATACTTTGTTTATATACTAGTTCAGCAGAAAGTAACATGTATATTTTGTTTATATACTAGTTCAGCAGAAAGTAACATATATACTTTATTTATATACTAGTTCAGCAGAAAGTAACATGTATACTTTGTTTATATACTAGTTCAGCAGAAATTAACATGTATACTTTGTTTATATACTAGTTCAGCAGAAATTAAAATGTATACTTTGTTTATATACTAGTTCAGCAGAAATTAACATGTATACTTTGTTTATATACTAGTTCAGCAGAAAGTAACATGTATACTTTGTTTATATACTAGTTCAGCAGAAAGTAACATGTATACTTTGCTTACACTTTACATGCTGGCTTGGCTGTGTTTGACTCATGGAAATAAATTTGTCTCTAAAGACATTCTGCTGTGGCAAAAGATTTGGGTAGCTCAAAGACATTCTGTTCTGGCAAAAGATTTGGGTAGCTCAAAGACATGTGCACATGAAAAATAAAGAGCTGAACATCCTGGAAGACTGCTCTACAGACTTCATCAGGTGAAAGTAAATCTAGAATCATGAACTGAAGAAGAAGAGTGAAAAGAAACTCTCTTGACATACAGAGTAAAGAAGAATCAAATAAAACATACAGCAGACATTGTCATGCCTTGGAGAGTAAAGAAGAATCAAATAAAACACACACCAGACATTGTCATGCCTTGGAGAGTAAAGAAGAATCAAATAAAACATACACCTGACATTGTCATGCCTTGGAGAGTAAAGATGAATCAAATAAAACATACACCTGACATTGTCATGCCATAGAGAGTAAAGAAGAATCAAATAAAACATACACCAGACATTGTAATGCCTTGGAGAGTAAAGAAGAATCAAATAAAACATACACCTGACATTGTCATGCCTTGGAGAGTAAAGATGAATAAAATAAAACACACACCTGACATTGTCATGCCATAGAGAGTAAAGAATCACATAAAACATACACCAGACATTGTCATGCCTTGGAGAGTAAAGATGAATCAAATAAAACATACACCAGACATTGTCATGCTATAGAGAGTAAAGAAGAATCATACAAAACATACACCTGACATTGTCATGCCATAGAGTAAAGAATCACATAAAACATACAGCAGACATTGTCATGCCTTGGCGAGTAAAGATGAATCAATTAAAACATACAGCAGACATTGTCATGCCATAGAGAGTAAAGAAGAATCAAATAAAACATACAACAGACATTGTCATGCCATGGAAAGTAAAGATGAATCAGATAAAACATACAACAGACATTGTTATGTCTTGGAGACTAAAGAAGAATAAAAATATAAAATGTACATACAAAAATGAGAGTAGCACCCCACAGTAATAAAGAGTTTGTCCACTACCTCAAACATTTTGAAGTTTTTCTGGTGAGACTGGCATCATTTACTATGGTTATTGATTTAGCATTATAATAATCATTCAGTATAAACTGGTGATAGCACTAATGAGAACTGCCAGTAAAGTCTTCGGTCGGTCAGGATAGAAAAGTTATGCCATTTTGTGATGTCATATTGTAATGACATAAATATAAGTCAGATGCAAAACAATGAAAACCTACCATGAACAGAAGGGCAGGAGCATGAGAGAGTTAGAAGTCTGTGTAGCACATCTGCAGTTTGACAGAATGAGAGAGTTAGAAGTCTGTGTAGCACATCTGCAGTTTGACAAAATGATGCTGATAAACATGCATAGAAACACAAGAGTATTAATCAGAAGTAGGAAATCTGAACATGATAACACATTTTTAAGACCTTATGTAGATTAGCTTGAACCTCTTTGATTCATTTACATTACTGAATTTGTTTTATGTTAGAGGCACAGCAAACACATTTGCACACTGACTTTGGGGTGTTGTGTATATAGAAATGCAGTAAACACATTCACACACTGACATTGGGGTGTTGTGTATATAGAAATGCAGCAAACACATTCACACACTGACATTGGTGTGTTATTTCATGTTAGAGACACAGCAAACACATTCACACACTGACATTGGTGTGTTATTTCATGTTAGAGACATAGCAGACACGTTCACACACTGACATTGGTGTGTTATTTCATGTTAGAGACACAGCAGACACGTTCACACACTGACATTGGTGTGTTGTTTATATAGAAATGCAGCAAACACGTTCACACACTGACATTGGTGTGTTATTTCATGTTAGAGGCACAGCAAACACATTCACACACTGACATTGGTGTGTTATTTCATGTTAGAGACATAGCAGACACGTTCACACACTGACATTGGTGTGTTATTTCATGTTAGAGACACAGCAGACACGTTCACACACTGACATTGGTGTGTTGTTTATATAGAAATGCAGCAAACACGTTCACACACTGACATTGGTGTGTTATTTCATGTTAGAGGCACAGCAAACACATTCACACACTCGGGAGAGCCATCCATCCCTCATGTGACACAGATCAGCACAGAAAATGTGGACTTGCATTCAGGTGAGAGATAAAACCATCTTCTACATGTATCAGACATACATATACACCACTGTTCTCAGATAAAACCATCTTCTGCATGTATCAAACATACATATACACCACTGTTCTCAGATAAAACCATCTTCTGCATGTATCAAACATACATATACACCACTGTTCTCAGATAAAACCGTCTTAGATACAGCAGACACAATCACTGTTCTCATGTATGTATGTTAAACGTCACCATTCTTAGATACAGCAGACACACACATCACTGTTCTATTGTATGTATGTTAAACGTCACCATTCTTAGATACAGCAGACACACACATCACTGTTCTATTGTATGTATGTTAAACATCACCATTCTTAGATACAGCAGACACAATCACTGTTCTCATGTATGTATGTTAAACGTCACCATTCTTAGATACAGCAGACACACACATCACTGTTCTATTGTATGTATGTTAAACATCACCATTCTTAGATACAGCAGACACACACATCACTGTTCTATTGTATGTATGTTAAACATCACCATTCTTAGATACAGCAGACACACACATCACTGTTCTATTGTATGTATGTTAAACATCACCATTCTTAGATACAGCAGACACACACATCACTGTTCTCAGATACATTCTTCCCCCAGTTTTTACATGAAAATTGACTGCAGGTCAGTGACCATATAAAAAATTTGACAGTACTAAACATTTTATCACAGACAAAATTTGTGTGAAAATGAGTGTACTAGCATTTATTTCTCACAGTGTGACATTTTAACTGTGTCCAGATATAATGTGCCTTCTTTGTGTTGAAGTATTTAGCTTTAATTGTGTATATGAAAAGATTTACTGGCAGTTATATATATAAATAACGTTTTGCTGTCTCATCATAGGAGAATAAAGATGTGAGGGTTCTCTAAGGCACTGCACGGTACATTAACTCACGTCCTATGTCGGTGAATCACTAAGCAGCCACTGACTAACACATCTTGTGGCATCTTGCAGTGCTGCAACAAATTTTCTCCATTTCCCATATTCTGTGGCCAACTTTTGTCTGGCATGTCAACTGTTTGCTTCTCCAATTCATCAGTCAGAGAATCCCAAAACAAGCTGTTAAGTGGAGCACAACAGGCCAAAGAGAAAAGATCAAGCATGTGAAACTCTAAAGGGGACATTGTTAAGAGAGGCCAGTTTAGTGGGCATAAAATCCCTTAATGAGGTTGAAAAACTTGCCAAAAAGAGGAAGATTTGGCGAACTACCATGTGAGCCCTGTGTGATATTTCATGGCACGAGAAGGATGTAAGAATTCATCACTTTGGTCAGCCTGTCATTTCCTGGGGTGTCCATTACATGGTTGTTTTAGTGATGTTGCTGGGATCCTTTTGTAGAACATGACCAATCCATTTCAAGCATATCTTTGCTATAATTATGTGCATATCTTCTAGTTCACATTGTGCAAGTACAAGGGTTGATTGATAAATTTGCGGCCTAAGGTACAAATACTTGAAACACCAGTTGATATTAGGTGCATTTGTAGATCAAATTAATGTAAGATTAAACACCACATTTCAAGAAATTAACTGCAACCACTTTTTTTTTTTTTAACAGGCTACTGAAGTTACCTAAGGGGTGGCAGAAATTGAGAAAATGGATAAAATTTCTCATCAAACAGTCATCCGCTACCTCTGCATCAAGGGCTTATAATCGAAGGAGATCCATGAGGATATGGTAGAGGCTGTAGGGGAGAGTGCCCCTTCTTACAGCACAGTGAAGAAATGGGCAGCTCAATTCAAACATGGAAGGGAGAGTCTGGAAGATGATTCCTATCTAGGAAGACCAAGACCAGTAACCACCGATGAAACCACAGGCAGAATCCATGACATGATAATGGAGGATCAACGACTAACTGAGCGGTACATTGCTACTGAGTTGGGCATCTCCCAGGAATGTGTTCATGTCATTATTCACAATGATCTTCAAATGGCAAAGGTCTCTGCTCAATGGATCCTGAAACTTCTAGGAGCTGATCACTAACAACAGCATCTCAACATGTCAAGAGACAATCTTGGCCATTTTTCTGCAGATCCTGAAAAGTTTCTTCAGCAATTTGTGACTATGGATGAGACTTGGGTTCATCATTTTCAACCAGAAACCAAAGAACAGTCAAAGCAGTGGAAACATCATGGATCCCCATCTCCAAAGAAAGCAAGGGTGGTTCTGTCTGCAGGCAAAGTTATGGCTTCCATCTTTTGGGATTCAGAAGGTGTGCCATTGGTAGACTATCTTCAAAAGGGCAGAACGGTCACCAGGGCCTATTACTCTAATCTTGTGAACAACTGCGGGTCAAATTGAAGGAAAAGCATCGGGGGAAATTGACGAGAGGAGTCATCTTTCAACAAGACAATGCCCCAGTTCACAAGTCGACGGTGGCAATGGCTGCCATTCATGAATGTGCTTTCAGGTTCTTGAACATCCTCCTTAATCCCCATATTTGGCCCCTTCGGACTATTACCTGTTTACTAAACTCAAAAAGGAGCTCAGTGGTTGGCAAATTTGCTTCAGATGATGACATAATTCATGCTGTAGACCACTTTCTACTGGCACAAGATACTGACTTTTACAAAGAAGGGATCCGTATGCTCCAGGATCGCTGGACTAAGTGCATAAACTTGTAAGGGGACTATGTTGAGAAATATCCCAGAAAAGTTCTCCGCAAATAATCCATTGTACCTTAGGCCATGAAGTTATCAATCATAGGTCTGTAAGATTCTTTTCTTTTATTGTATGTGAGATTTTGTGTTCAAATTGCATGTCTGGAGGAAATTGAGGAAATGTGACATACAGGTGACATACATCAAATTTATTGATGTGATGGTATTCAGACAAGTACTGACCACAGCAGAGGAAACTAGAAGATAGATGTTTGTTCATAAAATGGTAACATACAGACTTCTTTGATCAATGATGTTTTGTATTGTTTTCAAAACTGAGGAGAAAGTCAAATGTTTTGTTTTCAGATATGGTTGAACTGAGAGGAAAGTATAATGTCCTAGTTATATTATTTTCAGATATGGTTGAACTGAGAAGAAAGGAAAACATTTTGGATAGGTTGATAGTAAACACAACAAGACAGCTGAAACACTTAACAGAGGAAGCTGAACATGCCAGATATCCTTAAACAAAGGTTTTCTGTTCTCATTATCATCATGATGTCTGTTTGTTGGCTACATAGCTTAACATACAAGTAGTTTAGTTATCAGCCGTTCTGTTTATCACCTTAACTGCCCAACATTAGCATATGTCACGTACCAGGATATCCGAAATCTTGACTCGTTAAAAGAACAGACTGTAATAGCCATCAAAGCTCCACCAGATACACGGCTTGAGGTGCCAGATCCCGAAAATGTATGTTGCCATTTGGTCACCAATATCACCATCATCACTGTCACCATCATCACTGTCACCATCATCACTGTCACCATCACCTTCATCACCGCCACCACCACCAGTCCTAATGGTGTACATTAAACGTTTATGCCTTCAGAACCACCGAGAGGATGCAAAAGTAATCTTGATAAGCCAGGAACCACCAACATCATTTTTATGTGACGTGTCATTTTGACCTAGCAAGACGTTACATTATCGTTAAATTGATTTTCTGCATTATCATGCAATCCCCACATTATCTTGTAATCTTCCAGCTTATCTTGTAATCTCCCACATTATCTTGTAAGTAATCTTTGTTCAGTTCCCTAGATTTCTGTTTTACCAGGTTATCTTTTTGTTACTTTGTTACCATGTACCATGATGTCTATGATATTTTGTCTGATATATATATATATATTATGATAACTGGGTTATTTTTCCTTGATAGGTTTCATTATAAACTGTGAACATACAGATAGTAACAGATGTGATGTGCCAGACATACAGAGATATAATAATAGTGACCTTTGATTTTATATACTTTTATCCACAAAAAATGTAGAGGTCGGAATTTTGTGAATGAATATTTAAGGATATTGTTTAACTGTATGGTGCCCATAATAACCATGATTAATATTATTAATGGTATACGTACAAAACGCAAGCAGTATTAAACAATCCACTATGTAAAAATATACACCAGGCCAAGGTTTTGATCATATTTCAAACATACGTTCTTTCCATTAATACTTGTTTTGTAGCCATTACTGGTCCCCATCGCTGGACCTCATCATTGGGCCCAGTCACTGGTTCCCATCGCTGGACCTTGTCATTGGGTCCAATCACTGGTTCTATCACTGGACCTTGTCACTGGGCCCAATCACAGGTCCTTATCACAGGACCTCATCATTGGCCCCTATCACTGGACCTCATCATTGGGCCTAATCACTGGACCTTGTCATTGGGCCCAATCACTGGTCCCTATCACTGGACCTCATCATTGAGCCTAATCACTGGACCTTGTCATTGGGCCCAATCACTGGTCCCTATCACAGGACCTCATCATTGGCCCCAATCACTGGTCCCTATCACTGGACCTCATCATTGGGCCTAATCACTGGACCTTGTCATTGGGCCCAATCACTGGTCCCTATCACTGGACCTCATCATTGAGCCCAATCACTGGTCTCTATTCTATCACTGGACCTCATCATTGGGCCCAATCACTAGTCCCCATCGCTGGCCCCAAAAAAATTATTTGAAATGAAGAATAACAACAATGAATGTTGATACAAAATAGACTGTCCTTGTCGAGCACACAGAGTAGTACTCACTAACTGGCAGATGTCCCTTGGATTACCATTCTGATGCAGAAAAATGGCAGGTTACAGAAATAACATCTATACAGAATTTTGTTTGGAGGTCCATGAAAACAAAGGCAATCAAGGATAGACTAGGGCAAAATGAAGGAAGAACAGAGTGTGCAGGAATGGGGATTGTCTAACTAAACTGACATCAGGTGGTTGTGAAAGACAAAGAAACTGAAAAGACCAGCATCTGCTGTTCTTTGTCAGTGTTGTGAACACATCAGCCCAGTTCAGACAGAGCACTGATCTCAAGTTTTATTTCAGAGCCTCATGCTACAAAACACCTTGCTCAAACAAAACACCAGTATCATATTTGTACTGTTTGCCTGGTGACTTTGGTGAAATCTCATATTTATGGTTATTTTTTTTTTTTTCCCCTTTATTCATTGACAGCTGAGCATCTGGTATTCCCCACTTTGCAGGCAGATATTCTCTTTTTTCTTAGGCAGATTCCTTAACACTGCTGTGTCAGGTATCCTTTTTTTTTAACAGCTTGTTGACTTGGGGAGAGGGGAAGGGAGGTAGTGGTAGCTGGTCAGTCACTGGATCCCCAAGCTTTCCACACCTGTCCAGGTACTGACCACATATTATCAACATTTTGCTGACAGTCCTGGCTGTATAACTTAATTTCTGCTTTCTGATTTCCTTCATGAGAAGAGTCAAATGTGGCTGAGAAGTTCCCATGGACCCATTGATGTGTTTTTGTGTCCTGATGACCTGCCTGGAGATGAGGCCAGTTCAGGGTCGGAATCTGCAAGAGGTCGTGATGAGGTTTGTGCCATTTTCTGTCAGTGGTAAGATCTAGTTAGTGTCATTGGTAAGATCTAGTTAGTGTCATTGGTAAGATCTAGTTAGTGTCATTGGTAAGATCTAGTTAGTGTCATTGGTAAGATCTAGTTAGTGTCATTGGTAAGATCTAGTTAGTGTCATTGGTAAGAACTGCAGAAACAGGATCTGGATAGTGACAAGAAAATAAATTGTGCCGTAGATGATTGGTTGTTACTGAACAAAGATTCATCAGCTGTAATGTGGCTTGTATGAAAGTTTTAGTTGTTACTGAACAAAATAGAGATGCATCAACTAGTGTGGTCTGTTAGAAAACTCTGTTTTATTTGAAAAGCATGGCCTCCCAAGAGCTGTGTTAGTCATCTCTCACCACCTCCACCACCACCACCACTCTCACAGAGTTTATCACCAGAGCTCTTTGTCTGGAAATAGTTATTACTTTCATCCTTCCCGGGCCGCTAAACATCGCATAGGGCCCGCATGGTAGTTCACCAAGATTTCCTGTCTTTGGCAAGTTTTTCAATCTCATCAAGGGATGTTATGCCCACTGAACTGGCCTCTCTTAACAATGTCCTCTTTAGAGTTTCACGTGGTCGACCTCTTTTTCTTTGGCCTGTTGTGTTCCACTTGATAGCTTGTATGGGGATCCTTTGATTGTTTCTTTTCATCACATGACTGACATATGTCCATCTTCTTTTTCTGATCACCCATGAGACAGGTTTGCTCATCTGCCCTATCTCTGCATTGTTCTTGAATTCATTCCACTTTATATCGAGTATTTTCCTTAGGCATTTGTTTTCGAAAGAGTCTAATTTCTTGTCTGTTTATTTAGTTGTTTTCCAGCTTTCACATATATAAATGAGGGTGGATATCACATTTGAATTGAATAATCTTATCTTGGTTTTTGTGCTTATAACTTTTGAATGCCATATGTTTTCAAGATTCTTGAAGGTCAATCCTGGTTTTGCAATTTGAATTCCAACTACCCCTCTGGTGTCACCATCCTGGTCTATGTAGCTGCCAAGATATGCAGAATGGTTAACTTCTTCAACAGCTGTTCCTTCTACGTATATTTGTCCTTAGTGGTTAATGAGGATTTTTTTTTTGGTTTTATCTTTGTTAATTTCAAGTCTTATTTTACTAGCCTTTGAAGACAGGGTATCTGATTTTAGTAGAATTGATTTCACATTGTCACTGATAAGAGTTATGGCATCTGCAAAATCAAGATCTTCCAGTTGGGTCTCATGTACCCAATCAATGCCCTTTTTACCTGTGCAGCATTTTTTCATTATGAAGTCTGGAAATTCCAATATATATAATATATAATTATATATATAATTCCAATATAATATATATCCTTGTTTCACACCTGTTTCAATCTGGAACCATTCACTCATTCCTTCTTCTGTTTTGACTGCACAAACATATCCGTTGTAGAGATCTCTAATGATGTTGGCAATTTTAGATGATATTCCATATATTCTTATTACTGCATCAGATATTCTAGTATGGGTGCCTTGGACATGTCTGCAACAGATACCAAGTAACCATGAAAAAACTAATGCGGTAACTGATAAAATTTGGTACATGTCTATCTTTAGTCTAAAACCTAACTTTAGTCTGAGATGTCTGGTACTCTTCTTCATCTTCTTTGTACACACATTGGAGATGATGCATGGTACCCTGATTTTTGCAATGTGCCTTTTGACTGGGTACCTCCAGCTTCAGCGCCTTTTCTTGCTAGGGCAGATTGTGGTCTATGTAGCATGGCCTTGTAAGTAATGATTATGGTTGTTATTATTATTATTATTAATGATTATGATTATGAAAATTTACTGTAAAGAAAATAGTAACATCGAATAGCGACAGAGAAAAGGAAGAGAAAGGTATAAAACTTCCATGACACTAGAACAAGACGCAGACAAAAGTAAACAGTGGAAACAGTGAACAGAAAAAGACTCAGTGAAGCTGAAATATAGGTAATATAAAGGAAGGACGCCAGAAAGTAGGATGGTCCAGTGATAATAAAGCAGTGACACGAGTAAACAAAATAGAAAAGATGAATAGAAAAGGCAGAGACATTTAAAAGCGAGGACACAATAAAACCTTCGACATGAAAGAGCAAGATAATATCTTAGGTAAATGACAATTATATAGATGCAGTTGACACTTTGACACCTGTTAGGTGATGCGTGTTAGGATGCGATTGCACACGGTTTTTAAATAAAGGAGTGACCAGCTCGGCCAGTTGACCATTTAAATATTTAGAGGCGAGCCCTATTGGACAATTGACTTATGACATATAAGTCAGAGGGCAGTTTGTATGATGGACAGTCAGAACACTCATGGCAACCAGTGGACATCTGAAGGGTGGAGCCAAAATACTTATTGGTTAATTCCAAAGACGGAAGAACAGACCAAGAAGAACCAAGAAATTCGGAAGTAGAGGAGAGGAAGAAGTAAGGAATTGAGAGGGGAGACAGAGGATGGAGATCGTCAGAACACCGTCGGTCCGGCAAGTAGTGACTGTCCAGAACTACAAGAAGGGTGGTCAGTGCACATGGACAGTCAAGAGTGAAGAAAGAAGGTCCGACCGGAACAGCTGAGAAGCCATAAGATGAGAAAGAACAGAAGTCCAGAGAAGAGGCAAGTAGACTTTGCTCGTTAGTACACTGTGATTGAGAGACGATAGAGGAAGACCGTCAGAAGACAGACAAGAGAAGAAAGAGGACAAGACGATATAAAATCAGAAGTAGTGTTCGACGGAAGATGGTTTTCAGGTGATTAAGAAGAATTGACACTTTTGAAACTTTGAGTACAGTGATTTTAGATGAGAAACTAGTTGACCACATGTTGCAGATGGAATATAGCACAGAGTTTAGAATTGTCCTCGTATCATGTGCAGAGTATTTTGAAGTTTAAAACTTGCAGCATGTAGAATATGATAGAGTTTGATATGGTGAACAAATGATTATGTGCTTCAACGACGAAACTAACAAAGATTATGTCATATTGCATCTTAGTACAAGTGATGTGAATTCTAAGTCGAATATCTTATTTGTCAGAATTAAATAATGGAGGAACATTTCATCGGACTTGCTGTGGTTTAGCAAATGTTAATTTGTGAAACATCAAAGTGTTATGATCAGAGAACCAAAGAACACTTCTACTATCAGTCATTAAAAGAGAAATAGATAATTCACACCTTTTCAATAGTATATTGCTTGGACTGCCATGAAAACAGTGGTGTAGGCTGGCCTGGCCAAAACTGTTTTCCAGCCTCTGCTGGCTGTACTTAAGCCCTTTCTTTATGTCGGACGGATTTGAGACAGTTCCACAAAGACATTCTGACTTTGGGATGAGGAATCTGATGAGTGCCCCAACAATATCCATTACCCCGCCACTTATAGTCTGCTGGCTCTGTTTTGTTTACATCATTCTGATAGCCACTGTTGTAAAGACCTATAGGCTTGTCACGTCCTGGATTCATTGATTTCACATCAGATTTTCCTCATCCCCGCCAGAGATCTCCATGTCCCCATCTGTCCACCAACATGATATTATATTTTACAAAAATAACAATTACAATTAGTGTTGATTGCTACAAGTTTCTGGGCTACAGAAGTAGGTCAGAGTTTTTAAGCAAACAGATCTATGTTCCCTGTCTCACAAAGACTATGTTAAGATGTGTATGTTCTTAACACAGATGTTCTCAGGAGTTCTGGCACTCTGACAAAACTTACCTCCACTCTTATAATGTCTGACTCTGAGATGTCAGGCACTCTGACAAAACTTACCTCCACTCTTATAATGTCTGACTCTGAGATGTCTGGCACTCTGACAAAACTTACCTCCACTCTTATAATGTCTGACTCTGAGATGTCTGGCACTCTGACAAAACTTACCTCCACTCTTATAATATCTGACTCTGAGATGTCTGGCACTCTGATA
Source organism: Achatina immaculata (assembly GCA_009760885.1). Lineage (NCBI taxonomy): Eukaryota > Metazoa > Mollusca > Gastropoda > Stylommatophora > Achatinidae > Lissachatina > Lissachatina immaculata. The sequence goes on along the minus strand of CM019701.1, from coordinate 17,262,461 downwards.
AAACTTACCTCCACTTCTCGCTGTTGGCGAGATCTTCAGCTGCCGTGCATGGAGCGGTGCTCCTCCCGGCCAATGAAGAAATTTGCAAATGAGGTTGCCGCGCAGCATCACTGCGGAAAAGGTGGTAGAAAGGATAAAGCGAAGCAAACAGTCAAATCACGGCACCTTTGGTCTGGAGGTCGGCCACGTCCTGAGTGCAGTCATATCGGGTGAAATGCATGAACCGGCTTGTCCCAGAGGTTAAGACACTGCTGGCGAGACTCTTCAAATGCCGCGCGTGGAGTGAAGCTCCTCCCGGTCAAGGAAGAAATGTGGAAAAGAAATAAAGGTTGCTGTGCGGCACCGATGGGAAAAGGTGGTGGAAAGTGAAGTTTAACCGGTATGTCCAGTAGTATCTCTACGAGAGCTATACGAAATACCTACACTGGTGAAATATGCCTAAACCGGCACACACCAGGGGTGGAACTTGATGGCTAGACATGTCATGCCACCTCCGCTCTAGAGGTCGGTAACACCTGATATACACCCATACTGGTGAATTTTGCCTAAACCGGCTCATACCAGGGGTGAATCTTGAAGGCTATGCATGTCACAGTACCTCTGGTCTAGAGGTCGGTCTCGTCCCAAACACGCCCATACTGGGATAATGCCTAAACCGGCTCAACCCAGGGGTAGAAGTCACTAGTGGCGAGGATTCGTCTTCCTGAACAAAAGCTCCATCCTGGTCACAACTAGGAAGGGTAGTGGCCACGATCGCAAAATGCTGAAGTCCCCAGCGGGGATGCACTGATATCCTAAACACGTCGAGGTCTTCCGGTGAGAAAGTCCAACCCTAGACTAAACTGGTGCAATGAGAACCACAATGTCACGCAATCCCGCTTCCGAGACCCACCAAGAATACAGGCTAAAGCCCTGTGATACTCTGAACCCCTTGTGGTCCTCTCGTGGATCTCGTGTGGTCTTTTCAGGGACCACGGGACCTAACGAGGACCACAGGCGTGAATTCAGTAGGATCACAGTGCGGTTTTTGGTGGTAGAAGCGAACGAAGAAGAAGAAGAAGAAGAAGACCTCCACTTCTATAATATCTGACTCTGAGATGTCTGGCACTCGTGACAAAACTTACCTCCACTCTTATATCTGACTCTGAGATGTCTGGCACTCTGACAAAACTTACCTCCACTTCTATAATATCTGACTCTGAGATGTCTGGCACTCGTGACAAAACTTACCTCCACTCTTATATCTGACTCTGAGATGTCTGGCACTCTGACAAAACTTACCTCCACTTCTATAATATCTGACTCTGAGATGTCTGGGACAAAACTTACCTCTGCTCATATTTTGCATATTACAGGTGGATAGTTCGCTTGATTCTGGTGGCATAGAGCACAATGTACATTTGGGCACAGAGCATGTCAGTGGTTTGGCATGTCATAACTTACCTGACCGTTTGGCTGGTAACCAGTTTTTTAAGAAAGAGCCAGTGGAGGAATCTGCATCATCATCCAACAGAAGTGAGGTTTGCTTTTCTATGCCTGGTGTGCTTTGTGTCTTTTGTTTGTCATGGGTTTCTAATCTTTCTGCTTGTGTTCACCCCCCAAGTCGTGACCCGTAGTGCTACATGCTTCCACTTGCGGAATACTGAAAATCTCAGACTTATCACGAGTGTTTGTGATTATTTTCCCCCATTCACATCACATATCATCTTCTTCTTCTTGATGACTAAAACTTCTTCAGTGAATGATTTGTATATAAAATTTAAAAAAAAAAAAGAATGAAAAACATTTTTTTTCAATGATGTTTTTGTATGTGAAATGTTCCAAAATCAGGATGTAACCTACGGTGCAAAATCGCAGTCTTTGGGCTTATATCTTGTTTCCTGTTGTTTTTTATTTTTATGCATGCACAACACACTTTCTTAACGGGCTCTTTCCTTTGATGTTGACGATTATGTTAATGGGAAATGTCAGTGAAAAGTCGATTGCATGAAATGCTGTTCTGTCTCCAAAAGTGATGGTGTGGTGTGGAATCAAAGCCGTGGTCTTTAGGATTATGCTGCCATATTTCCTTGCGAACAACAAAGAAGAAACTGGCTGTATGTACAGACTGTTACATCATCAAATTAAAATTCATCATGCTGCAGCTAAGGGCACCTTAGAACTGGTTCAAAAGCTCTTCATTTTTGGCAGGATGGGGCAGCAGTCCACACCACATGAAACAGTGCGAGCATTGTCTGGCAGGTGTTCAGAAGTTATCTTTCATTTTCGTGACATCACATGGCCTTCCAACCTTAATCAGTCTCCCAACCTTAATGCCCCTGACCTTTTTTTTTTTTTGTTGGGTTATTCTTGAAAGGCCATGTGTACTAGAGATGAATCGTGATAATTCAAGAACTCGGTTGAGTTATTGTTGACAAGTTTGTTGTCATTAATGAGGACCTATAGAGACGTGTGTACAGTGGTTTCTAGAAATGTTCGCAAACATGGCTAAACTCATGGACACCAGCTCTGTGGTGTCATTTTCAAGAAATAGTTTTGTGAGTGTATGATAATAAATGGCATGTTCTGTTCTGTTTATTCATATTTTTAGTTTTGTGAGTGTGTGATAATAAATGGCATGTTCTGTTCTATTTATTCATATTTTTAGTTTTGTGAGTGTGTGATAATAAATGGCATGTTCTGTTGTATTTACTCATAGCTTCAATGATTTCTTTTTCTTCCAGTTCAAATGTTTATGACCTGTTAAATGTGTCAGTCAGTTAGTTCAGTAGGATCACCTTTATATGCTTATGGATCAGTTTTTTAAAATATACTGTCCAAAAAAAGAAACAAATAGCTTATATAAGCTTCATTTTTTATATGTTATGATAAAAAATTTTTCCCCAGGTATCTCAAACCAAAGCAAAAATTGTCACCAAGATATCAGGTCCATGATTTAGCATCAATTTTGCTATTCTTGTGTATAGTCAAACGCAGTAGCTGCCCTTGCTAATCACGCATTTTGTTTACCATAACTCCCGTTGCATTTTTGGAAAAAATCATGCTTTTTGTGGTGAGCACAACTCACTTCCCACGCAAATGAAACCCTATAAAAGGATGAGGTTACACAAACAAATTCAGTTAATTTTCAAGCAGACAATTATGGTGCGTCTATCGCAAAATTTACGAAACATTGCTATTGGTCGTCTGTGAGCAGGCGAAAGTCAAAGTCAGGTTGCTAGGCATTTAAATGTGCAGCAGAGTACCATCGATCGACTTTGGCACTGTTTCCAAGTCACTGGCTCAGTTGAAGACCAGCACTACAGCAGGCAACTCAGGGTGACAACAGCAGCTGATGATCACTTTATTCTGGTTCATCACCTCAGAAACAGGTTTACAACAGCTTCCTCAAGTGCCCAGTCATTGCTTGCAGGATGTCGTGTGTGATCAAACTATCCAGAATAGACTGCATGAAGCTGGACTGGTGGCATGACGACCTCACCGAGGTCCTGTCTTAATGAGACACCATTGCCAAAATCGACTTGTTTGGGCCAACCAGCATCGGCCCTGGAAACTAACAATCAGTGGAGATGTGTCTGGTTTAGTGACGAATCTTCCTTTTTGTTGCACCGCCATGATATGCGAAGAAGGGTCTACCATAGGCCAAATGAACATTTGCCCAAAATATCGTTGATGAAGCTCCGCTGCATGGTGGTGGAGGTGTAATAGTATGTGGAATGATCAGTTTCAGTGGAAGGAATTCATTGGTACAGATTGACGGAGGCTTGAATGCACAGCGATACGTCTATGAAATACTTTGACGCCATGTCCTTGCATTTTTGTCTGCACAAAGGTCCATGTTTCAATAGGACAACGCCAGACCCCATTCTGCATGGTTCACCACACACTTCCTGCCTGCCAACAACATTCTCACCCTTCCCTGGCCATCCCTGTCTCCAGACATGAATCCGATCAAACACTTATGGGATGAGCTGCAAAGATGTGTTTGTCGCTGAAAAGTTTCTCCAGCCAATCATCGTGATCTATGGCAGGCACTCCAGGAAGAGTGGGCAGCCATCCCACAGGCGCACATCAGACATCTGATCTCATCGATGCCCAGGAGATGCCAGTCGCTGATAGATGCAAGTGGAGGCCACACATCATACTAACTTGAGATCTCCTGGGACTAACAAATTCTCGTCACACAGATACAAGAAACTGTCCAGTGAGTGTTTAACTCATTGACTGCCGTCCTCACTATACCGAGATCTTCCGGTTAGTCTAGTGACCGCCATCATCACTATAGTGAGATTTGTTTTGTTGCAGCGTAAAACCAGTGTAACTTTGATTTATCTGCACACGTCTGGTGACCTTTCATAGTTCAATCCAAAACGTGGCTAACAACCGAGTGAAGTCAATGTTTTTAATTGAGAAATGTCAATATTTATTGTGATTTCGGAGGCATAAGGACATGTCCTATGACCAAACCACTGTTCCTGAATGTACCCCAAGTAGATCTAGACCTATTAAATGGACTGGAGAAGTAGTTAGAAGGTTATTTCAGACATTATTTTAGTGAGAATGCCATCACATGATGAGATTGGATGAAAATTTAATTTGATCTGGAAATCGCCGATCGTAAACATTGTACATCTAGGCATCGTCGATGGTAAGCAGTACACAATTATCAGCTAAAATCATCACATTACGTCTTTTTTTCCATAAAAAACTCTTCATTTATGGAATCTTCTTACATTTACAGCTATTTTCAGGCATAATATATATACTTTTAAAGTGGAAATACTTTGTACTTTTGCATTTACAACGATATCCCCTGTGCATATCAAGACCCACACTTTTTGTGTGGCACAACGGGAACGTCCGTGGTTTTTTCTGTGGCACTGGAAGAGTTAAACCCTTAGGCATTATTGTGTGCAATGTGAAAATTTTATTTATTCAATTTAAAAAGCTACAGAATATCAAAGTTATGGCTAAAATTGGGTCATCAGTAGTTATACATTTTCTTTTTTTGGACAGTATATATTTTAAATGGTTTATGTCCCTTGATTTATGGTTACTTTTTGATTCACCCTCATATTTCCTTATGTAAACAGTATTGGGTCATGATCACCACATGAGTGAAATGCCATCACTTGCTTCAAGCAGTTTTTCTTCTTCCTGTAACAGAATACACTGACATTATCTAGAAACTTTCTGCCATACAAACACAGACACTGAGCATTGATAACTAGAAATATGAGATTATAGACAAATAGGTCTATTATATGGCTAGAAGGCAGACAAGAATTGTAACAAGTGAAAAGTGACAAGATAATTCAGGGAAAACATTTGAATGAGACAAAAATTACACTGTCAAGACATACAGCAGTAATTTATTGAAAAACATTAGAAGGTGAAGAGTGGAGGGATAACAGCAAGATAAGGGCAGAAATCACTTTGGCCATGTTTTGATGATCACTGCAGCCAGTTTTCCATGAGGGAGAGGCCACATGATGATGTTGTTGACATTTAACAAACCTAATACAGCAGACTAGTTAATTGTCTGAGCAGACATGGTATTGTTACTCTGTTCAGACTTGACATAAGAGCAGGTAGATAAGTATTACTGGATTGTTGCTACAAAAAACTCACCATAGGCTGACTTGTGTGGCAACATTTCTGTACAAAAAAACTGTTTGGGTCATTTAACCATTGTTGTTTCAGAAAATCAGACCACCTGTAGTGTATCTCAGCTTTCTTGTGCTTCTTTGAAATGTTTCCTCAGCTTTCCAGAACAGTCAGATGCTGCCTGTAAGTGGCACATCAGCAGTCCACACAAGCACATGCCAGGACCTTCCACTCCTGGAGATGAATCCTTCTTTCAGTCTTGATGATGAGGACTATTTCTTCAACACAGATGAGAGCAGTTTTAATGATCTTCTTGATTCTTATGACCTTGGCTTTTAGTGGATGGTGAAGTGTGATTGGATGACGGCTTTCGGACTTTCACCATGTAGTACTAACTGCTGTTGAGTGTAAGAATTATGTTGACTGGATACACAACAGATATTTATTGGCTGAAGTAATGGTTTAGTTCGTTAGGTATAAATGACACAAATATTGGTTGGTTGAAGTAAAGGTTTAGTTTGTTGGGTATAAATAACAGATATTGGCTGGCTGAAGTAGAGACCTAGTTTGTAGGGTATAAATAACAGGGTACTGATTGGTTGAAGTAAAGATTTAGATTGTTTGAGATGAATAACACAGCCATTGACTGGTTGAAGTAAAGATTTAGATTGTTTGAGATGAATAACAAAGCCATTGACTGGTTGAAGTAAAGATTTAGATTGTTTGAGATGAATAACAAAGCCATTGACTGGTTGAAGTAAAGATTTAGATTATTTGAGATGAATAACACAGCCATTGACTGGTTGAAGTAAAGATTTAGATTGTTTGAGATGAATAACACAGTCATTGACTGGTTGAAGTAAAGATTTAGATTGTTTGAGATGAATAACACAGCCATTGACTGGTTGAAGTAGAGGTTTAGTTTGTAGGGTATAAATAACACAGATGCTGATCAGTTGAAATAAAGATGAAACAAAGTCAAGAATCAGTGAATCAGTTCTGTAAAAGATAGAGCAGTTAAGAAAGAAAAGGAAAATTGTAAAAAAATGTTATCAGAGACAACAAACAACTAATATTTCAGAAAAGTGCCTTCTTCAGGGGTGAGACAAACAAATGAAGCAAAAGTATGAAAAATAATATTTATTGATGGATTTAGATTTTGTAGATTTCCATCATAAATGTACCATAGCCGTAGTCCTGCAAGAATGAATTTACTTATAGAGATGTTGTCAAAGCTGACAAAACAAAAGAAAAGACAGTAGGAGTTATTGATGTCAGATGTTACTAACAGTAGGGGTTATTGATGTCAGATGTTACTAACAGTAGGAGTTATTGATGTCAGATGTTACTAACAGTAGGAGTTATTGATGTCATATGTTACTAACAGTAGGAGTTATTGATGTCATATGTTACTAACAGTAGGGGTTATTGATGTCATATGTTACTAACAGTAGGGGTTATTGATGTCATATGTTACTAACAGTAGGAGTTATTGATGTCATATGTTACTAACAGTAGGGGTTATTGATGTCATATGTTACTAACAGTAGGAGTTATTGATGTCATATGTTACTAACAGTAGGGGTTATTGATGTCAGATGTTACTAACAGTAGGAGTTATTGATGTCAGATGTTACTAACAGTAGGAGTTATTGATGTCATATGTTACTAACAGTAGGAGTTATTGATGTCATATGTTACTAACAGTAGGGGTTATTGATGTCATATGTTACTAACAGTAGGGGTTATTGATGTCATATGTTACTAACAGTAGGGGTTATTGATGTCAGATGTTACTAACAGTAGGGGTTATTGATGTCATATGTTACTAACAGTAGGGGTTATTGATGTCATATGTTACTAACAGGGGTTATTGATGTCATATGTTACTAACAGTAGGAGTTATTGATGTCATATGTTACTAACAGTAGGGGTTATTGATGTCATATGTTACTAACAGTAGGGGTTATTGATGTCATATGTTACTGAGAAGATAGTTTTTTGTTTTGAGATGCTGCTTTTCAAATCTTCAGTTACTTTACATAAATTCTGTGTTTGAAATGAAATTTGTGCTTGGAAGCATTGTTAGAATTGTCATATTTTATCACAGTAGCATTCGTAGAAATTTATATATGATTTATACATAGGCTGATTTATACATAGGCTGATTTATGCATAGGGTGATTTATACATAGGCTGATTTATAAATAGGCTGGGTTTTATTGTTTAATTCAGGTGCTTGCTAGGAGAGTGTTTGCTTTATTGAAAATTTTATTGAATTGGAAAACATTAACTGTGATGTGTTGCTAACATTTTTAAAATGTACAATTTTAAACTGTTATGTTTGCTGCCTACAATTTGGCCATTTTATCTATTTAACTGTTATATCTGTGCAGTTTTTAACTGTTATATCTGTGCAGTTTTTAACTGTTATATCTGTGCAGTTTTTAACTGTTATATCTGTGCAGTTTTTAACTGTTATATCTGTGCAGTATTTAACTGTTATATCTGTGCAGTATTTAACTGTTATATCTGTGCAGTATTTAACTGTTATATCTGTGCAGTATTTAACTGTTATATCTGTGCAGTATTTAACTGTTATATCTGTGCAGTATTTAACTGTTATATCTGTGCAGTATTTAACTGTTATCTGTGCAGTATTTAACTGTTATATCTGTGCAGTATTTAACTGTTATATCTGTGCAGTATTTAACTGTTATATCTGTGCAGTATTTAACTGTTATATCTGTGCAGTATTTAACTGTTATATCTGTGCAGTATTTAACTGTTATATCTGTGCAGTTTACTGCCTGCAGTAAGCTGTAGTATCTGGTAGGTGTGAGTGTTGCTAATGATACAGTAGATTGATATCACATACTGTATAAGTGGTTAGTTGTATCCAAGTGATCCACTGACTCTTGCCCAGTAAGTGGTTAGTTGTACCCAGGTGGTCCTCTGACTTTTGCCCTGTAAGTGGTTGGTTGTAGCCGAGTGGTCTGCTGATTCTTGCCCTGTAAGTAGTTGATTGTAGGTGAGTGGTCTTGCCGACTCTTGTGCTGTAAGTGGTTGGTTGTAGGTGAGTGGTCTGCTGACTCTTGCCCTGTAAGTGGTTGGTTGTAGTGAGTAGTCTTGCTGACTCTTGTCACCCTCTTGTCTCAGCTGTTAAGTATTACTATGAGCTGCAGAAATTTTTGTATATAAATATTGTAAACCTGAAATATATTTTTTGTACATACTGCTCCTGACTTTATGCAGTTAATATGCTGCACAACCCTTCTACGCAAGTCAGTTTTTATTTATGTTACATACACTTCCCTTCCTTGCCACATTTCTCCACACTGTACCCCATATCACAAACATATAAGCCAAAAATAGGCTGGACATACAATGATGTACTAAAGATCAACATTAATAGTAATAGTTTTTCCTATTCTTGCACTCTCCCATTTTTTGTTACTGTTGTCATCTTCATGTCTGCTTGTCTATGTGAGTTACATCCTTCCGATAAACTGCAAAACCAGTTCACATGCATTTGACCACTTTCACACCTCCATGTCATTCTCAGTTTCACCTTCAGATCAGCAGTGAGCTGGCCTTTCTTTCCTTCATCATTAAATCTTATATTTAGTTTCCTCCAGTTTACTGCCCATGTCTTTCTTTCCTTCATCATTAAATCCTATATTTAGTTTTCTCCAGTTTACTGCCCATGTCTTTCTTTCCTTCATCATTAAATCCTATATTTAGTTTTCTCCAGTTTACTGCCCATGTCTTTCTTTCCTTCATCATTAAATCCTATATTTAGTTTTCTCCAGTTTACTGCCCATGTCTTTCTTTCCTTCATCATTAATTCCTATATTTAGTTTTCTCCAGTTTACTGCCCATGTCTTTCTTTCCTTCATCATTAAATCCTATATTTAGTTTCCTCCAGTTTACTGCCCATGTCTTTCTTTCCTTCATCATTAAATCCTATATTTAGTTTCCTCCATTTTACTGCCCATGTCTTTCTTTCTTGAAATCTGGAACTATTTTTTTTTGTCAGGCCTAAACAGATAACTCTAAATTTATGGGTATTAGTTCCCATCTAATTATTCATTTCAAATGTAATATCCACCTCATTTATGCATGCGAAAGCTGGAAAACAACTAAAGAAATAGACAAGAAATTAGACTCTTTTGAAAACAAATGCCTAAGGAAAATACTCGGCATCAAGTGGAACGAATTCAAGAACAATGCAGAGATAAGACAGATGACTGAACAACAACCAGTCTCACGGGTGATCAGGAAAAGGAGATGGACATATGTTGGTCACTTGATGAGAAGAAATGATCAGAGAATCCCAAAACAAGCTATCAAGTGGAACACAACAGGCCGAAGAAAAAGAGGCAGACCGCGTGAAACTCTGAAGAGGACATTGTTAAGAGAGGCCAAATTAACAGGCATAAAATCCTTTGATGAGGTTGAAAGACTCGCCGAAGACAGGAAAAATTGACGAACTACTTTGCGAGCCCTATGTGACGTTTAACGGCACGGGAAGGATATAAGATAAGTTCCCATCTAAGCAGAACTTTTTGGACCATCCTACAGTTTGTCTAAGAAGTTTTCTGTTATACTGACTATCTCTCTCTCTCCTGAACCTTAAGTGCCCAGGGCACATGGGGCTTCCACAAGGGTTTTCCACAAATGCCTGTCCTTTGCCTTTTTTTCTGCTCTTGCCCAGGTGAGCCCTCTATTGCTCAACATCCTTTCTGTTGTTCTTCTCCATGTCTCTTTTTGTCTACCCTTACTTCTGTTCCCTTGTGGTGTCCATCTTAGTGCTGTTTTTAGAAGTGAGTTGTCAATCATTCAGAGCACATGTCCCAACCATCGCCATCGTCTTTTCTCAATAATTACTGTCAGTGGCTTCATCTGCATTTCTGCTAATAAGATGTTATTTCTTATGGTGTTTGGCCAAAATATTTTTCTAATTCTTCATAAACATTTAGTCTGGAAATAATTCAACTTGTTTTCTATGGTTTTGGTGATTTTCCAGCATTCACTTCCATAGAGTAGTACACTTAGAACATTTAAATATCCCGATTTTCATATTTATGCTTAGTTTTTTTAGATTTCCATATATTCTGCAGCATTGCAAAAGCCTGATTTGCTCTAGTAAGTCTGCTGTTGATGTCCTCTGTGCTGTCTCCATTTTCTACTACTCTACTACCAAGATATGCAAATTCATTGACTTTCTCCACTAACTTGCTATCTACTCTGAGTACATTTCTGTTGTTCAGATTTTGCTTCATTAACTTTGTCTTTCCTACGTTGATCTTTAGTCCTATGTTGTTTGCATTCTGAGTTAGCTTGTTTATTTTATCTTGCATTTCTTTGTGGCTGCTTGATATTAGACAAATGTCGTCCACAAAGTCAAGGTCCTCCAGCACTGTGTCAAGGGTCCATTGTAATCCTCTGCGTTTGTCTAATGTTGCCTCCTTCATTAACCAGTCTACTGCCAAGATAAATAATGTTGGTAATAGTACACATCCTTGCTTCACTCTTGTTTGTACCCTAAAGCTGCTGGAGGTATGTTCTCCACAGATCACTTTGCACTGAAAACCCTTGTATAGGGCTTTGATTACATTCACTATCTTATGGGGGAGGCCATGCCATGTCTTCACAAATGATGTATAGCTATTGTACATATGGTATTGTCTCTTCACTTAATCTTGTTCATCTATAAGTAATTAATTTTAGACTATATATGCAGTACTGTGTGGTGTGATATTTCACGTTTTCTCCGAGGAAAGGTTGGGGTACACTGTGCTACATCAGGCTAGTGTCACATATTACCTGGTTGGTGCTTTGCTTAACATATATTCATATAATCAGAATGTTTCTTCCCCATTACTGTGTACAGCCGTACAGTGGGACCAAAAACTGCAGCCCGGGTCCAGACCCTTTCATTGATGTCTAGCTTGCTGCCCGAGTATTTTAATGAAGAAAGAGTTAACATCTCGACATACTTCACTACATAAATCACATGCTGTACTTCTTTCAATCAAACTTACAGTTAAATCACATAAAACAACCGTCAGACGTATGACAACTTCCATGATTTGAGGGAGGCGCAGGTGGAGATCGTGCAGGAGACGATTTACAAACATCTCACTCTAATATCCATAAGGCAAATTGTGATAACATGCTCCCTCACTTCCCTGGCCATACCTGGACAAAGAAGAAGATGAATGAACTGATCAGCTACACATTACTGACTGACAGTACACACTGGCCAGTCACGTGCCCACACCAGCTCGCGTTACTTTGACCTTTCTGATTGGCCACTCCGAAAAACTCAAAGCACGCTAGCTCTAATAATTTGTGATGCATCAGGCTAGCTCTAATAATTTGTAGTACATCAGGCTAGCTCTCATCATTTGAGGTACATCAGGCTAGCTCTCATCATTTGAGGTACATCAGCCCAGCTCTGATAATTTGTGGTACTTTAGGTCAGCTCTAATAATTTGTGGTACATCAGGATAGCTCTAATAATTTGTGGTACATCAAGCTAGCTCTCATCATTTGAGGTACATCAAGCTAGCTCTAATAATTTGTGGTACATCAGGATAGCTCTAATAATTTGTGGTACATCAGGATAGCTCTAATAATTTGTGGTACATCAGGATAGCTCTAATAATTTGTGGTACATCAGGCTAGCTCTCATCATTTGAGGTACATCAAGTTAGCTCTAATAATTTGTGGTACATCAGGATAGCTCTCATCAGTTGTATGCTGTATTACATAAGGTGGGTTCTTATCAGTTTTGTGAACTTTGTTGGTTGTGATGAAACTGCTGGTACAGTTCTTCATTTTCAGCATTTAGGCTCATTGCTGCAAATAAAGTTTGCCTCCATTCCTTTCTATACCTAATATTTTTTCTCTAGTTGGTGACACCAATTTCTTGAGTGTACTAGAGCAGTTACACAATGTAGAAGAGTACTAGAGCAGTTACACAATGTAGGAGAAGAGTACTAGAGCAGTTATACAATGTAGGAGAATGTAGAGCAGTTACAGAGTGCAGGAGAAGACTTTTACTTCTGAAGAGAAATTAGTTGAAGACTTATGTTTAAACTGTCACTGTTCATTTATTGGGGTTTATGGTACTTTTGTATGTTTGTACACATTATTCATAATAAGTGTACATGTTATTCTAGTTTGTTAGTTTGTACACGTTATCCATAATAAGTGTACGTTATTCTAGTTTGTTAGTTTGTACACATTATCCATAATAAGTGTACATGTTATTCTAGTTTGTTAGTTTGTACACACTGGTACACCGGGCTAGCTCTAATTATTTGTGGTACATCAGGCTAGCTCTAATGATTTATGTATGACAACTTCCACATTCATACACAAGGTGCATAATCTGTTATAGTTTGTGTATTGAGATAGACCAAAGTTATTGTACTTTTTATGGTATCAACATTTTTTAGGCATAAAATATTTGTGTTGCTGACATTATTATGAAATAGTTTTGTTATTTTATATAGTGTTAACATTGATGTATATGATTGTTATCAATGTCAGATTGTTGAGAGTAGAAAGTGCTGCTTTTGTGATTGATAATGTAAGAAAGTTCAACCTATTTTTACATAATTTATAAGAATAAATATTTATACATAGTTGTCAGTTACTTGTCTTTAACCCCACTCTTGCTTTTGTTGTACCTTCTTGGAAACCACAAGAATATGCTGTACTGACAGATTAGATAGCACAGAATTCACAGATTTGAAAACTAAAGCAAAGATTAAACAGATCCAAGATTAAAGAAGATACAAAGACTAAACAGATACAAAAGCTAAAGAAGATACAAAGACAAGACAAGTCACATAATTATTTCAGTAAAGATAAGATGATGTCACAAGAGGTGCAGTGCATAACATGAAAGAGTTGTTGTTTGTGCCATCCCTTGCAGGACTTGTTCTCATGTGTGATATACATACTTGTATAATGTGTAATCACAAGACAGAAACACATTAACTCATGTGTGACATACATACTTGTATAATGTGTAATCACAAGACAGAAACACATTAACTCATGTGTGACATACATACTTGTATAATGTGTAATCACAAGACAGAAACACATTAACTCATGTGTGACATACATTCTTGTATAATGTGTAATCACAAGACAGAAACACATTAACTCATGTGTGACATACATACTTGTATAATGTGTAATCACAAGACAGAAACACATTAACTCATGTGTGACATACATACTTGTATAACGTGTAATCACAAGACAGAAACACATTAACTCATGTGTGACATGCATAACTCATGTGTGATGTGGTACATAACAACACTTTTTGTTTTACAAGACAGTTTTGTAGGAGGCAGATGTTAAATGTTGGTTTGCTGAGAATCTCCTCCTGTCATGTTTGTTAGAGGACTGCCCAGCTTAAGGTGGCTGATGGATGATGAGACGACTGAAAAGTTGTTCCCACCATTGAGGCTGTGTCCTCTCTGTCACTAATTTGGGAGGATTTATGACCCATAAATATGCAACTTCCTGTTTTCTGTTCAAGCTGCATGCAAGGTCTGTGAGCAGACATCACCATTGATTTCTTATCCAGCTCCACCTGGGCAGTTTGTATGATGAAAGTTTTTTGCCCATTTTTCCCTTCTCAATTCTGTTAACTATGACACTGTGATGTACTTAGCAATGTAGTAACAGTTAATGTTGAAACTAAGACATACATGTAGTAACAATTAACACTGACACTATGATATTTGACATACATGATGATGTAGTGATAATTAACATTATCACTATGATGTTTGACATTCATAATGATGTAGTAACAGTTAATGCTGACACTGTGATGTTTAACATACATGATGTAGTGATAATTAACATTGACACTATGTTTGACATTCATAATGATGTAGTAACAGTTAACACTGACACTGTGATGTTTAACATACATGATGGAGTTTCTGGTCAAAGATAGTGGTGGGCATACTACATGCTACAAACTTATGAAACAATTCACAATATTTTGGACTTCATTCACACAGAGATTATATAGCCAGTGCTATTATCTAGGTGTGATTTACATACATAATGACATAGTAACAGTTAACATTAACAGCTATGACATACTTAAGGATGTAGTTAAAGTTCATATTGACATAATATTTATGGCATCTAACAGCAGATACAGTGACTGAAAACTAAAACTTTCTTGTGACAATAAAACGCTTTGAATTTTCCTCTCACACCAACTTATCAATCATGCTAGTGTTTATACTGTTATGTTGCATTTCATTACCTTACAGAACACATGTTAGAAAAACTGTTTGCCTTCAGTGTCTTATATTTAGAAAATGAATTTGACATGTTTCATGCTTCTGCCTTCTTGTTGTTTCAGAATTATAACAATGAAAATGATTTGTTCATAAACTCTCAGTCTGTGTGCACATTCTGCTGTCTGTAAATCATGTATGAAAACACAGCTGTGTCAGATTGTCTGAAAATGCTGTTTTTGATTGTCCAAATCTGATAAGTGAAGTAAATGATGAAGGAAAGCAAATGTTTGTCTTTCCATGTCTCCAGACCACAGTGTTTCCTGGTTCAGTTTGTGAGGAAAATGGTCATATAAGGGTGACTGTTATCCAACCACTAGATATCCAGTAAAGTTTAGCATCTTAATGTTTTCTGTCCTAGTGTTTAGCATCTTAATGTTTTCTGTCCTAGTGTTGTGATATTTTCTGTACTATAGTGTAGTTTGTGTTTTCTTGTATTTTGTATTGTGATGTTTTCTGTATTACAGTGCTCTGTTTTCATGTATTTTGTGATATTTTCTGTATTATAGTGTGTTCTATTTATTTTGTGATACTTTCTGTATTATAGTGTGTTCTATGTATTTTGTGATACTTTCTGTATTATAGTGTATTCTGTGTTTTCATATATTTTGTGATGTTTTCTGTATTATAGTGTATTCTGCATTTTCATGTACTTTGTACTGTGATCAGTGATTGTGCTAGAATTTTTGGAAGCTGGTAAAATTGTACCTGTCTTTCACCTTGCATGAAATATTTTCCAAAATACCTGTTTTGTTAATACATTTCCTACCACATAGTTTTTTTTAATGTAAAACCAAATTCACTTTAGAAATATCAGCCAGAAGTAAATGTTCATGTGAAACTTTCATTTTTACAAAATGCACACATGCTGTAGCAAAATCAAAACTGACTGATGATCTTTCATACAAATTGAGCATCATCATCATCATCATCCTGCTGCTGTTGGTTTCTTCATCTGCCAACTGATTTCACTGCTTGCTTCTTGCTAGATAATATAAACCGTTACTGTAACTGGTGACCTCCAGGAATTTTGGCTTTCCTCCTTTTTTTTATCTCTAGTTTATTGGTGGTTGCCACTTAACAGTGACTGATTGTGATTATGGTGTGTTCTGTGTTTTCATGTATTTTGTAATGAATTATGGTGTGTTCTGTGTTTTCATGTATTTTGTGATGTATTATGGTGTGTTCTGTGTTTTCATGTATTTTGTGATGTATTATGGTGTGTTCTGTGTTTTCATGTATTTTATTTTGAAGATGGGATAACATCCTCGAACTTCTGCTTCTTGCTGCCAGTATAGATGTTTTACAGTCCTCATGTCTTTGACGTCTATATTGATGTCTTCAAGCATTTTAATAATTTCATTATGTTTCACCTTGTCAAATGCCTTGGTGTAATCAATGAAGCATAAGTAGAGATCTTTCTGTACTTCTAAAGTTGAAAATAGAATTGGAAAATATCAGCCTATAAAACAAGGGGTGCGACAAGGATGTGTACTATCTCCAGACCTTTTTTCTCTGTATAGCGAGAATATTCTAAGAACAATCATCACAGAACCAGGCATAAAAATTGGAGGATACAATATTAACAACCTTCGGTATACTGACGACACAGTACTGATAGCTGAGAACCAACAAGACCTGCAAAATCTCTTGGATAAAGTCACCAAAGAAAGTGAACAGAAAGGCCTTACTTTGAACATCAAAAAGACAGACTATGGTTATATCTAAGAAACAGAATTCACCAGCATGCAGTATTAAATTAAAAGGAACTATTCTAAAGCAGGTGCATAAATTCAAATACCTTGGAGCAGTAATAACTTCAGATGGGAAATGCAGAACAGAAATTAAGAACAGAATAGGCCAAGCAAAGACTGCATTTCAGAGAATGAGAAACATATTAGCTAACACATCTTTATCCATGAATGTTAGAAAACGAGTCCTAAAATGCTATATTGAACCTATCTTGTTATATGGAAGTGAATCATGGACAATAGGCAAGTCTGCACAAAAATCATTGGAAGCAGCAGAAATGTGGTTTATTAGAAGAATGTTGCGAATCCCCTGGACAGCAAAAATAACTAATGAAGAATGTATGAGAAGAGCTGGAGAGACAAAAAACCTTGTCAAGAAAGATAAGAGAGAGACAATGTACTTTCATAGGACATGCAATGAGAAGAGGGGACATTGAAAATATAACAACAGGAAAAATAGAATGAAGAAGATTAAGAGGAAGACCAAGAGAAATGATACTGGACAGTCTTATGGGATTGTGTGAGAGGAGATCACCAACTGATCTGATGGCCTGCATGAAGGATCGGGTACTCTGGAGAAGCATAATAGCCAATGCCAGTCGGCACGGCACATGATGATGATGATAACATCCTATTGCTGAAGAAAATGCTGTGTCTGTGTGTAATAACGATGGTCTTTGTGATAGGTGATAATTGTAGTTCTTGGTGATAGGTTATGATTGTAGTTCTTGATATTCTTGGTGATAGGTGATGATTGTAGTTCTTGATGTTCTTGGTGATAGGTTATGATTGTAGTCCTTAATGATAACATTTTTGTTATGACAGGTGATGATTGTAGTTCTTAATGATATTCTTGGTGATAGGTGATGATTGTTGTTCTTAATGACATTTTTGTAATGATGGGTGATGATTGTAGTTCTTAATGATATTTGTGTTATGACAGGTGATGGTTATAGCTACTAAAGATGACATTTTTGTTATGACAGGTGATAGTTATAGCCCCTAATGATGACATCATTGTTATAACAGGTGATAGTTATAGCTCATAATGATGACATTGTTATGATAGGTGATAATTATAGCTCCTAATGATGGTTGTTATGACAGGTGATGGTTATAGCTCCTTATGATGGCATTCTTGGTGTGACAGGTGATGGTTATGGTTCATAATGATGACATTTGATAAGAATTGAACATTATATTGACATTCATGGTGACAGATGTTGAATTTTAGCTCTTGATAATATTCTTGATAATAAGTAGTAATTATAACTCTTAATATAATTTTCATAACAAATATTGTAATTTTAATGATGATATTCTTGTGATAGGTGATAGTTATACACTAACATCTCATTATAACAGACTTCAAGGGGATTGGCAAACTAGTCCATTTTATCCAAGGTCTGCTACATCCAGAATAAAACATATGAATGTGTCCAGGACCTGCAGACCTGGTCCGTTATTGCCAAGACTCCATTGTAAACAGACTCCATTATAACGGGATTTTACTGCAGCTGTTACGATGATGTTGTGACAGGTGATCGTTATAAGCTAACTTGAGGTTTTTCACAATCAAAGGTACACAAGAAGGTGAAATGCTGCTTCTACAATGTGATAGATATTACATTGATCTATACTCTCTGACTGCTTGTTTTCAGAAGGCACCTTGTCACAGTGTGCTAAGATATAAGTGATGTTGCTGTAGTTCCTTATCTGCAACATTATAAAGAATGCTGGCTGGGAGAGTGATCATGTCAGAACATCACAACTGTCATCATCTCTCTCTCTCTTTTTTTTTTGTTGTTGAAGTCCTGTTGAATAAATTGAGCTCATAATTTCTCACAGTGTGAGTTGTGGAAAGTTTGTTGAGTAAATGACTTTTATTGTAACAGCTTGTTAGTTTATTGCAGTAAATAACTTGATATTTATTGTAACAGCTTGTTAGTTTATTGCAGTAAATAACTTGATATTTATTGTAACAGCTTGTTAGTTTATTGCAGTAAATAACTTGATATTTATTGTAACAGCTTGTTAGTTTATTGCAGTAAATAACTTGATATTTATGGTAACTAGAGATCTATCAGATATTTTTGGTCATAACTGAATTGATCCACATTAGTGTGAATTTTGAATATTCATATATGAGAAATTAAATTGAATATTCAAATATGCAAATATTTCAGGAGTAAGCAACTAATATATATATATATATATATGTATATAATAAGGTATGTGTTCTGTGTTGATTTTTATATAGCACGATGGGGTGTCTGAGTGCTGAAGTGGTTAGTGCACTGGTCTCTCATGGCGAAGGTCGGGGGTTCAAATCCAGCCCCTCAGTAACCCAGCTGTAGAAATGGGTACCCGACTTCTTCTGGAGTTGGGGAAGGAAAAGCAGCCTGGGGAAGGAAAGGCAGCCTGGGGAAGGAAAGGCAGCCAGGGGAAGGAAAGGCAGCCAGGGGAAGGAAAGGCAGCCTGGGGAAGGAAAGGCAGCCAGGGGAAGGAAAGGCAGCCTGGGGAAGGAAAGGCAGCCAGGGGAAGGAAAGGCAGCCTGGGGAAGGAAAGGCAGCCTGGGGAAGGAAAGGCAGCCTGGGGAAGGAAAGGCAGCCTGGGGAAGGAAAGGCAGCCAGGGGAAGGAAAGGCAGCCTGGGGAAGGAAAGGCAGCCTGGGGAAGGAAAGGCAGCCAGGGGAAGGAAAGGCAGCCTGGGGAAGGAAAGGCAGCCTGGGGAAGGAAAGGCAGCCAGGCGTGATACTGACCACATCACCCTCTAGCATGCTGAAAGGTCAAGGAAAATATGGGCATACTTAGTAAAACATAGCTCATGCTTCAGTGACGTCATTGTCTTGTGACTTATGACTGCCGTTCCGTGGGGCCTGTCCTAGACAAAAATAGTTTAAACTTGACAAATATAGGAGACGTGTCTGCATGTTCCTGTCCTTACACAGACAAATAACTCACAACAAAAAACTAATAATCAAGTCTAGTGGACGCTGACGGTAAACTGAATGTAAACGCTGTATTTCTTATAGATTTCTTTGCTGTTTAATATAACAAGAGCACATTATTGCAGAGATATTAGATAGAGCGAAGAATAAAGTACAAGTGTGTATAGGGTCAACTTTATACTTTCTTCCATTTCACTACTTACAACTTCTATGTTGTAATATATCACTTTCTTCACTTTTACAACTTCTTGTTATGTTGTAATATATCACTTTCTTCACTTTTACAACTTACAACCTCTTGTTATGCTGTAATAGACCACTGTTGATTGGGTAGTTATGCTGTAATAGGCCATTGTTGATCATATGGTAGTTGGAGCCAGTGGTCACTTTGTCTCATAATTGAGACTCGACTTGAAGCTGCTCATAAGAACATGAGACTCAACTTGAAGCTGCTCGTAAGAACTTGAGACTCAACTTGAAGCTGCTCGTAAGAACATGAGACTCGACTTGAAGCTGCTCATAAGAACTTGAGACTCAACTTGAAGCTGGTTGTAAGAACATGAGACTTGACTTGAAGCTGCTCGTAAGAACTTGAGACTCGACTTGAAGCTGCTTGCAGGGATTTCAGACTTGGCATGAAGGACCTGAATATGTCTCTATAACATAATGGGAGTGCCTGCGGTAGAGACCAGACATAAGTAAATTTTTTTCTGTCAGTGAAGTGTGTGAAGTATTGATTTATAACCAAGCTCTATTGTAGTAACAACTGACTGAACTATTTGTTCTGGCCAGTGTGGTGATATGTTTGTCCATTTTATCAAACAAAGAAATAGCTGAGGAATCAAGCCACTCCATGCACTCGAGTGAAATCTGGCTGGAAAGTGTCTGTCATCTTGCTGTTCTTGTCTCCTCTGTTATCTTGCTGTTCTTGTCTCCTCTGTTATCTTGCTGTTCTTGTCTCCTCTGTTATCTTGCTGTTCTTGTCTCCTCTGTTATCTTGCTGTTCTTGTCTCCTTTATTGTCTTGTTCTTGTCTCCTCTATTATCTGGATATTCTTGTCCTCTTTATTATCTTGCTTTTCTCATTTCCTCTATTATCCTGCTTTTCTGTTTTCCTCTATTTATTATATTGCTTTTCTATTTTCCCATATTTTATTATATTGCTTTTCTCGTTTCCTCTATTTATTATATTGCTTTTCTATTTTCCTCTATTTATTGTATTGCTTTTCTCGTTTCCTCTTTATTATATTGCTGTTCACGTTTCCTCTATTTATTATATTGCTTTTCTTGTTTCCTCTATTTATTATCTTGCTTTTCTCATCTATTATCTTGCTTTTCACTTCTCATCTATTATCTTGCTTTTCTCTTCTCATCTATTATCTTGCTTTTCTCTTCTCATCTATTATATTGCTTTTCTAATCTCCCCACTAATCTTGAATGGATGTATGGTTTTAAGACGGGGTATATTTAAATAATTATGACCCAGAGAAATGAGACCATGAAATTGGAGGGACTGAGCACATGTGGTTTAGTCCTGAATGATTACATAAACTAAGAGGATACTTAACATACATACTTGACACTTGCAGAGTTTGATCGCAGTTTAAATTCCTTCAATTAAATAATAATGTTGAAGATTTCAAAATCTTGGAACTTTTGAGGGTTGTTAAATTAATTCATATTAATGCCAACGTAGGAAATGTCTGCAAGCCTAATATTACAAGAGTGAATGAAATATTTCATTTTAAATGTGCATCAAATTTATCTCGAAGCAAACAGCAGTAATTTGATATTTGTGCATACTTGTACTTTTAGCAAGTACCTTTGTTTCAACTTGAATCGCTATCTGAAATTTCATATCCGGCTGAAAATTAAAATCTTATGTTAGGTACATTGCTAAATGTAACAGCACAGTTTATAGTAACAGCACATTGGTAAATGACTTTATATGTAACAGCTCATTAGTTTATTATGTAACTTTATATGTAACAGCTCATTAGTTTATTATGTAACTTTATATGTAACAGCTCATTAGTTTATTATGTAACTTTGTATGTAACAGCTCATTAGTTTATTATGTAACTTTATATGTAACAGCTCATTAGTTTATTATGTAACTTTGTATGTAACAGCTCATTAGTTTATTATGTAACTTTATATGTAACAGCTCATTAGTTATTATGTAACTTTATGTAACAGCTCATTAGTTTATTATGTAACAGCTCATTAGTTTATTATGTAACTTTATATGTAACAGCTCATTAGTTATTATGTAACAGCTCATTAGTTTATTATGTAACTTTATATGTAACAGCTCATTAGTTTTATGTAACTTTATATGTAACAGCTCATTAGTTATTATGTAACAGCTCATTAGTTTATTATGTAACTTTGTATGTAACAGCTCATTAGTTTATTATGTAACTTTATATGTAACAGCTCATTAGTTTATTATGTAACTTTATATGTAACAGCTCATTAGTTTATTATGTAACTTTATATGTAACAGCTCATTAGTTTATTATGTAACTTTATATGTAACAGCTCATTAGTTTATTATGTAACTTTATATGTAACAGCTCATTAGTTTATTATGTAACTTTATATGTAACAGCTCATTAGTTTATTATGTAACTTTATATGTAACAGCTCATTAGTTTATTATGTAACTTTATATGTAACAGCTCATTAGTTTTATGTAACTTTATATGTAACAGCTCATTAGTTTATTATGTAACTTTATATGTAACAGCTCATTAGTTTATTATGTAACTTTATATGTAACAGCTCATTAGTTTATTATGTAACTTTATATGTAACAGCTCATTAGTTTATTATGTAACTTTATATGTAACAGCTCATTAGTTTATTATGTAACTTTATATGTGACAGCTCATTAGTTTATTATGTAACTTTGTATGTGACAGCTCATTAGTTTATTATGTAACTTTGTATGTGACAGCTCATTAGTTTATTATGCAACTTTGCCTGTAGTAGTTCATTAGTTTATTATGTAACAGCTCATTAGTTTGTTATATTGTATGTAACATCTCAGTTAATTATATTGCAAGTTTTTCCCACTTATTGATTACGCACACTTGCATGGCTGACAGGCGTCATGCCGTTTGCAGTCTTCACCGCCTATCTGTTTGCCATGTTTTCCCAATGTCTCATAGCTTTGGCCTGTTTTGTGACCAATCGTCTTGCTACCCGACTAAATCTCTCGACTATTATCACACCAGAGAAATGTCGGCGATGTGCTCGCTTTCTTTTCCTCTAAGACACAGCGTCAGGGTTGCCAACTCAGACAGGAAAGAACGGGCATGAATTAAAGGATAAACTTAGTTATATTTTAAAATCATAAGTACTCTTAACTAAATCCAGTTTAGTTGTGTCTTCTGTTTCTCCCTCAGCGTGCAATATGCACAAGACGTAGAGGTTTCTTGTATGAGTTCACAACCCTGCTAAGAGTTGTTTTGGCGAGTGAACTAGGTCACGGCCCAGGAAACTTGGGAGGGGTTAAAGAAAAGATAACTGAGAATTGTTGGGTTAATACTCCTGCAGGCTGACCTTGAATTGAGTGTAGTACTAACTGACAAGGTAACGGTACTAGGTCGTCATATAACACAAATGAAGGTTCCAGCTGTTTCTAGGAGACATTGTGTTGTGTTGATCTAACTTACAAACGTGTTAGTTTGGTGTTCCGAGGTAGGTCGTACGTCGTTGTGTTTACATAACGCATGTTAGGCTGTGTGCGCATACGTCATTGTGTGTTTTGTTTATCCAACATGTATTAGGCCGTGTGTGTACGTCGCTGTGTTATGTAGATCTGACAACACATACGTTCATGGCCGAAGACTGGTGGTATTACTGTATATGGATTTAGAAATGGAGGCCAGCACGACCAGGTTATGATGTAAGTGAAACCTTGACCAGTGTTTTAAAATCTGAAAGTAACGGACACTCTCATTTGACTGTCGTGCTATAATTGTCTAAGATAACATGTCCGCCAGGTCGGAAGACACTGCACTCAGTCTTGTTGGGGTAAACGTCAGTTATATGGTTAACAGGTGATGGAGCCTGATAAGTTGTTAGGTTCTAAGGTCCGACGTGACGAACATAAATTCTAACATTCAATCATAGAACAGAGTAATAATCATTCTAGCCAATAATCATTCTAAGATACAATCACTGAACAGAGTAATAATCATTCTAGCCTACAATCATCGAACAGTAATAATCATGTTAACATACAATCACAGAACAAAGTAATAATCATTCTAGCCTACAATCATCGAACAGTAATAATCATGTTAACATACAATCACAGAACAAAGTAATAATCACACTAACCTACAATGGGACGGATATATTATACATACATACATACAAAATATGTAGAAGAAATGAAGGACACTTGATATAGTTTTAGTTTCGCTACAAAATCAAGTCGGTCAAGGATGCTACATTTGAACACTGCCATATGTGTGAACCTTCCATCCAGCACTCTATGTTCAGTCACTCGAAGTTCTTGTCGCACTTTTCTTCTCTTTAAAAAATAAAATAGTTTTATTATATTTATTTACCTATTTCATAGACGCTGGTACGACATCAAATATTGAAATCAGGGACATTCCCTTACCATCACTGCTAGATGGTACAAATGACTGGGATGTGATAGCGGACCTTCCAGGAAGAAGAGAATACCCGACTGCCATCAAGAACACAGGAATGCGACCGGACATTGTAGTGTACTCCACAGAAAAACAGGAATTAATAATGATCGAGCTTACAGTCCCATATGAAACTAGAATAGAGGAGCAGCATTTATTCAAATGTGAGAAGTACAATGACCTGGTCAAGCAACTGAGGCAGGGGGCAGGAATTAGGGCAAAAGTGATAGCTGTAGAAGTGGGAGCAAGAGGATTCGTAGCAACATCAGCATATGACCTATGTAAGCAACTGGGCATAAAGGGACACCCAAGAGCAAGGGCATTGAACAGCCTTTCAGAAACAGCAGAAAAGGCCTCATGCTGACTGTGGAGTATGCGAAACAAGCATTGGGAACATAAGTAATTTCGTTTGCCACAACCAGTACCAGTCCTCCATAGCTAAATCGCTAAAGATGCACTTCAAAAAACAAAAAAAAGTGCAGTTCATGGGTTCAAAAAAAGCAACAATTCACAAGACCTCTGGGAGTCATGACCCAGAGGGGCCCACCCCCCTTAGAGTGTCAGGAGTTTAAAGGGCCGAAACACTTGTCTGAGGGGAGGTACTTCCTCTGATGATCTGAAGGAGTCGTGTTGTTGTTCCGCTCTCTACGGTAGAGAGTTTCCTGCATATAGAATCGAAGTAGTTCTTTCCACAGTTTCGCGCTATATTTCTATTATTTCTTCACGTGTTTGTTTGTCTCGTGCTGATATGGCGTGCCATATCTAAGTTTTATAAAAGGACGTTTTTCTAAAAATAACAAAGATTGGATTGATGTTAATATTTCTGAACAAAGACCTATATGGTTATCTGGTATATTTTGGAGTTAGTACTCTGATTAAAGTGCTGATTAATTAAGTACTACTATTATTAAAAGGAAGTTAGAATTCGAATTGCAAAAGCAGCATTGTCATTCAAAACATCTTGAGAACATGGAATTCAAAAGTTATAATCACAAAAACCAAGTTAAGATTATTCAGTTCAGATGTGATATCCACCCTCATTTATGCATGCTAGCGCTGGAAATCAACTCAAGAAATTACTCTTTTGAAAACAAATGCCTAAGTAAAATACTCGGACTCGGTATAAAGTGGAACGAATCCATGAACAACGCAGAGATAAGACAGATGAACAAACAACAACCTGTCTCATGGGTGATCAGAAAAAGAAGACGGACATAAGTAGGCCATGTGATGAGAAGAAACAATCTGTCAAGTGGAGCACAACAGGCTGAAGAAAAAGAAGTCGACCACGTGAAACTCTAAAGAGGACATTGTTAAGAGAAGCCAGTTTAGTGGGCATAACATCCCTTGAAAGACTCGCTGAGAATAGGAAAACTTGGCAAACAACTATGCGAGCCCTATGTGACGTTTAAAGGCATGGGAAGGATGTAAGATGTTAAAATGCAGCATAGCAAAGTACTATGATTAAAGTGCTGTTTAATATAATGTTATGATTAGATCAGCTAACAAGGAATGAATTCTCAATAGTACTTAAGAACCGCTTGAGTGTCTTACAAGACGAAGCAGAAATGTCTATACTAGAGTTCAATGAAACATTACAGGAAACAGCAAGAGGTGATGGGATATCGGAAACGGAGAAAAGAGGAATGGATAAGCACGACCACATGGGAAAAGATAGAGCAAAGAAAGGAAGTAAAAAAAAAATTACTGAACACCAAATCACAAAGGCTAAAAGAACAAGTTTTAAGTAATTATACACAAAAAGACAAAGAAGTGAAGGAATCATGCCATCAAGATAAACGTCAATATTATGACAACTTAGTAGAAGCAGCAGAGAAAGCGGCATATGCAAATGACATGAAAACCATATACAAAATCACAAAACAGATTGGTAACTTCAGCACAAGATGTGAGAGTGCAGTAAGGACACACAAGGGACAACTGGTCAGTGGAGAAAGAAAAAAAATTGAAAGACGGGGGGGGGGGGGGGGAACAGACACAGACACTTTAACACCCTACTAAACAGAACACAAGCAGCACAAACAATAGACATACCTGAAGCAAAAACAGAACTAAATATCAATACAGGACCAATAACAATAAGTGAAGTAAAGGAGGCAATAAAGAAGCTAAAATTAGAATGGGCACTAAGTGAAGATGATTTTGGAGATGTTGAAAGCAGAAGAAACAGAAACACCAAAACAACTCTGTCGGATACTACAACAAATTTGGGATGTAGAAAAAGCTCCAGAGGAGTGGAAAGCTGGGCTTATAGTAAAACTACCAAAGAAGGGTGACCTCAGAGATTGCGGGAACTGAAGAGGCATTACTCTCTTGCCACTCACCAGTAAAGTATTTTGCCGAATAATCATCAACAGAATTGTACCAGCACTAGAGGGAAAACTTCAGAAAGAGCGGGCAAGATTTAGAAAAGGAAGATCATGCATAGACCACATATTTGTACTTCGACAAATATTAAAGATAGATAGTCCCATAGTAAATGCCGTAGGGGATGAAGCGTTGGAGACCTCATTATGCAGGGCCATCAGCGTATGAGGTAAGGTGGCTAGTTCCTTTCCTCGCTGCCTTTCCTTCCCAGGTTTTCTCTGGTACCAATTTTACGAGGCTGGGTCGACCTCGGGGCCGTATTGTCGGGAATCTCGCTCAGCTGAATGAACCCTGGACTATTCGGTTGCTAGCCGGTCCCCAGGCAAATATTAGAGCTGGCAAATAGCACAACATATGCACTGGTTATAGATTTTGAGAAAGCCTTTGATAGTGTCAACAGAGATGCACTGTGGAAAATTTTAAGATGGCATGGCCTCCCACATAAGATAGTGAATGTCATCAAATCCCTATACGAGGGTTTTAAATGGAAAGTGATCTGTTGAGAATATACCTCCAGCAGCTTTAGGGTACAAACAGGAGTGAAGAAGGGTTGTGTACTATCACCAACATTATTTCAGACAAACGCAGAGGATTACGATGAACCCTTGACTTTGCGGACGACATTTGTCTATTATCAAGCAGCCACAAAGATATGCAAGATAAAATAAACAAGCTAACTCAGAATGCAAACAATATAGGACTAAAGATCAACGTAGGAAAGACAAAGTTAATGAAGCAAAATGTGAACAACAGAAATGTACTTAGAGTAGATAGCAAGTAAGTGGAGGAGGTCAATGAATTTGTATATCTTGGCAGTAGAGTAGTAGAAAATGGAGACAGCACAGAGGACATCAACAGGAGACTTACTAGAACAAAACCAGGCTTTTGCAGCTGCAGACTATATGGAAATGTAAAAAAAAAAAACAAAAAACTAAGCATGAATACGAAAATCAGGATATTTAAGAGTAATGTTCTAAGTGTACTATGTACTACTCTATGGAAGTGAATGTTGGAAAATCACCAAAACCATAGAAAACAAGTTGAATTCTTTCCAGACTAAATGTTTATGAAGAGTTAGAAAACTATTTTGGCCAAACACCATAAGAAATAACATCTTGTTGGCAGAAATGCAGATGAAACCACTGACAGCAATTATTGAGGAAAGACGCTGGCGATGGTTGGGACATGTGCTCCGAATGACTGACAACTCACTACCAAAAATAGCACTAAGATGGACACCACAGGGGAACAGAAGTAAGGGTAGACCAAAAAAGACACGAGGATGTTGAGCAATAGAGGGCTCACTTAGTCAAGAGTGGAAAAAAAGGCAAAGACATGCATTTGTGGAAAACCCTGGCGGAAGCCCCATATGCCTTGGGCATTTAAGGTTCATATATATATATATATATATATATATAGTAATGTGATTAAAATGCTGCTTAGAGAATTACCGTGATTAAAATGCTGTATAATAGAACATCCCATTACAGAAATGTGGAACTGTTCTAGATATCATGTGTGGCGTGTTTTTACTGGGATTAAAATGCAAAAAGAGTTTGGTATTAATTGCGACATCCATGAAGTCATGATTTATCCTACACTTGTTGTGTCACCGGTGAAGTCATGATTTATCCTACATTTGTTGTGTCACCGGTGAAGTCATGATTTACCCTACAGGTGTGTCACCGGTGAAGTCATGATTTATCCTACAGTTGTTGTGTCACCGGTAAGTCATGATTTACCCTACAGTTGTAGTGCACTTTTGTTTCATATGAAGACTCTTTCCTGTGTAAAGACGTGCGTGGAAGTGTTCGTGCAGTGAACGATCATGTTGGATAATTGACATGGATTCGGGGTTTAAAACTGCAGAAGATGAACCATCTAATTCACAGCAGCAGCAGGTCGATCCACACAGTCACCATCAACCACGCCAGCGTCAGCAGTTGCAGCTGTTGCGATCGACGCCTCCATATTATCAGCATCATCATCATCAGCAGCAGAGTACACATCAACAAATTAAAACACTTTTGCTGTGAGTATTTAAAACAAATGTTCACTTCTAACTTTGTTCCCTGTCCTCTGTCCCATATTTTCTTATTATCACACAAATAATTAGTGTATAGTCGTACAACACAAAGCACTGCAGTAAAGTTGCGATACCAAAATGTATAAAGTAAGAAGAAAGTTGGAACAGCTTTATTATTAATAAACTTGTAATGTTTCAGCGCGAGCCTTTATCAAACAAACAGGATGAAGAATTAGAGGGAAGAGACAAAGTATGGATTTCATCGAACTAATGTAAGCGATTTAACAAAAAATGAAAAAAATCAATGAGAAAATGAACGAAAAATAGTAACGGAATGAAAACATATCTCAATTCTTATAAAGCCACAAAAACAACTTGTGTGTATCCAGGAGTATAAAATTGCTTATGTTCCTGGATACACACTTGGGAGCAGGTGTTGGATGAAATGGGAGAGCAGCCGACAGATAATGTTGGTCTTCTTCTTCTTCTTCTTCTTCGTTCGCTTCTACCACCAAAACCGCACTGTGATCGTACTGAATTTACACACGTGGTCCTCGTTTGGTCCCGTGGTCTCCTGTGGTCCCCGAAAGGACCACATGAGATCCACGAGAGGACCACAAGGGGTTCAGAGTATCGCAGGGCTTTAGCCTGTATTCTTGGTGGGTCTCTGAAGCGGATTGCGTGACACCGTGGTTTTCGTTGCACCAGTTTAGTCTAGAGTTGGACTTTCTCACAGGAAGACCTCGACGTGTTTAGGATATCAGTATATCCCCGCTGGGTGAGAGGCGGTAGCCCACCCAGGCCAGAGTTGGACCTTCTCACCGGAAAACCTCGACGTGCTTTGAGATACCCGTGTATCACCGCCGGGTGAGAGGTGGTTGCCCATCCAGTCCAGAGTTGGACTTTCTCACCGGAAAACTTCAGCGTGATTAGGATACACAAACATCCCCGCCGGGTGAGAGGTGGTTGCCTATCTAGACTGCCCTGGTCCAGTGTCTCCGACTTCAGCATTTTGCGGTCGTGGCCGCTACCCTTCCTAGTTGTGACCAGGACGGAGCTTTTGTCCAGGAGGACGAATTCTCGCCACTAGTGACTTTTACCCCTGGGTTGAGCCGGTTTAGGCATCTTATCCCAGTATGGGCGTATTTGGGACGTGACCGAACTCTAGAGCAGAGGTACTGTGACATGCATAGCCTTCAAGATTCACCCCTGGTGTGAGCCGGTTTAGGCAAAATTCACCAGTATGGGTGTATATCAGGCGTAACCGACCTCTACATCGGAGGTGGCATGACATGTCTAGCCATCAGGTTCCACCCCTGGTGTGTGCCGGTTTAGGCATATTTCACCAGTGTAGGTGTATTTCGGACGTGGCCGGCCTCTAGAGCAGAGGTGCCGTGGTATGTATAGCTCTCGCAGCGATACTACTGGACATACCGATTAAACTTCACTTTATCCTTTCCACCACCTTTTCACATCGGCACCTCACATCAACCTTTATTTCTTTTCCGCATTTTCTTCCTTGACCCGGAGGAGCTTCACTCCACGCGCGGCATCCGAAGAGTCTCGCCAGCAGTGTCTTAACCTCTGGGACAAGCCGGTTCATGCATTTCACCCGATATGACTGCACTCAGGACGTGGCCGACCTCCAGACCAGAGGTGCCGTGATTTGACTGTTTGCTTCGCTTTATCCTTTCTACCACCTTTTCCGCAGTGATGCTGCGCGGCAACCCCATTTGCACCTTTCTTCATTGGCCGGGAGGAGCACCGCTCCACACACGGCAGCTGAAGAATCTCGCCAACAGCGATAATGTTGGTTATGGTCACCTTTCTATGATGGTAGGCAGATGATCTCAATGTAGGGACAATGGCTACGATCACTGACTAGTACAGTCACTGCCCAGAAGGAAAACAATGGTAAACTATCTTCTGGAAATATACCAAGAAACCCAAACAACAACATGGAAAGTCAGATAGGAAAAAGATCTGGTGGCGAGGCCCCCAGGCCAGACAGATCTAACTTTAACACTGGGGAAGAGTGTGAGACAGAGGTCAGTACTAATAATTGTGATGACGGACAAAATCATGACGGTGTTACTAAGGAAAACCCCTGCGTCAAACTAAAAAGAAAAATAAGACTAGAATATGGAATGTAAGAAGTATGTATGAAGGGAGGTATCAAATAGTAAGTGATGAGATGATAAGAACGGGGATACATATTTTGGGAATCTGCAAACATCGATGGAAAGGATGAGGACACTTCAAGAGCGAGAATGGTGGAGAATTAGGAGGAAAGAATGGAATGGGTTTTTGCTTGGAGAAATCAACACCAAAAGCATTACTAGGTTACAATCCAGTAAGTGATAGAATCCTCACAATCAGACTTAAGGGCACCCCTAGAAATGTAACAATTATCCAGATATATGCACCTACATCAGCAGCAAAAGAAGAGGAAGTAGAAGACTTATAACACATTGCAAATGACAATAGACCAGGTGCTGAAAAATGATATTGTATTAATAATGGGGGATTTTAATGCAAAGATTGGTACAGAAAGAACAGAAGATGAAGGACATGTTGTAGGGAAATTTAGCATAGGACATAGAAATGTGACAATCTAGTGGCATTTTGCATAGAAAATGAGCTAATGAAAGCTAACATTCTTTTTAAACAACATCCAAGAAGACTTTACACATGACATCACCTGATGGAAAACCAAGAATCAAATAGATTACATTTTAGTGCAAAGAAGGTGGAGGTCAAGTATAACATCAGCAAAACCTTTACCAGGTGCTGATTGAGACACGGATCATGAGTTATTAATAGCAGACATGAAGATAAAGATAAAAAAGACAGTTGCAGGATCAAGACCACTCCACTTTGATCTTATAAAAATACCAGAACAATATGGTATAGAAGTGAAGAACCATTTTGAAATCCTGATGGCTGTACAGGAGTAGATGACACCAGATGATTTGGCTACACAGGCCAGAGATATCTTAATAACAACAGCTAAAGACATGGTTCCAGTAATGAAAACACAAAAGAATGGATGGATTACAGCAGGCACACTAGAACTGATAAAACAATATAGAGAAATGGCACAATGGAAAGTGACAAACAACAACAAAGAGAAATATAAAACTTTAACAAAAGAATTATGAAGAAACATAAGAAAAGACAAAAAACAGTACATACAAGATTGTTGTGAAAGAATAGAAGAACATCAGAAGTGTGGAAGAGATAGTGAAATGTTTAAAGAAATGAAGACATTGATGAGAAATATCACAACCAAGCTAAATGTAATTTGTGACAAGATGGGGAATACCCTGACAGAGACAGAGAAATTCTAGAAACATGGAAGGAATATTGCAGAGGAATGCATGAAACAACTGACTGTGAAAGCAGAAATCAACAGTATGAATTATTATTGGAGCAGAAAGAACCTGAACCGACAATAGAAGAAGTTTTATGGGCAATAAAGGATCTGAAAAATGGTAAATCACCAGGATGTGATGAGATAACAGCTGAATTTATTAAAGCAGGAGGAAAGGAATGTGCAATAATCTATCATGCACTATGTAAAAAAATATGGCATTCAGGTATTCGGCCAAAAGAATGGAAAAGAACTGTATTCATACTACTGCCAAAAAGAGTAACTTGAAATTATGCACAAACTACAAAATTGTTGCCCTGATTAGTCATGCCAGTAAAATTCTGTTAAAATTCATAATGGGTAGACTTCGTAAGAAGATAGAAAAATAAATCAATATGGTCGAAGCTGGTTTCAGGCAAGGAAGAGGATCAAGAGATCATGTATTCAATCTAAGATTAATAATAGAGAAATGCAGAGTTTAATGTGAATCTATATTTAGGCTTTATAGACTACTCAAAGGCATATGATTTTGTACAACACCAGAACCTTTTGGAAATAATAGAAAAAATGAGATTTCCAACACATGTGATTCAATTAACATCACTGCTGTATCTAGACCAACAAACAGCAGTTAGAATAAATGGTGAAACAACAACTTGGTTTGACAAAAAACATGGGGTCTGTCAGGGGTGTATATTGTCACCTTACTTATTTAATTTATATACTGAAAATATAATGAGGAATGTTAGAGAAGATGTAGACAAATAATATTATGATGCCATAACAATTTGAAGTTATGAAATACCAGAGATTATATATGTTGATGACACACTATTACCATCCACAACACAAAAAGGAATGGAAAAACTAATTATGTCAGTCCGTAAGGATAGTGAAGAGCAAAACCTCTATCTTAATGTGAAGAAAACTAAATTGATGACAGCTGACAAAACAAACAAGGCAGATGAAATATGTATCAATGAGGAAAAACTGGAAGTGGAGAGTATTGAATATCTTGGATCACTACTAACTAATAATGGAGATACACTGAGGGAAATTAAAAGGAGGACATCTATTGTTCTTCAGAAAGTAAAACAACTAAAGAATCTGTGGAGAGGAACAGACAGAACTACAAAAATAAGATTTTTAAGGGCGTGCATCTTTCCATCGCAATGTATGCCTGTGAGACGTGGACACTTAACAAAACAGCTGAGAAACACATAAATGACTTTGAATGTAAATGCTACATAAGAGTTCTTCAAATATCATAGACACACAAAATAACAAATATATCCATACTACAAGAAGTTAATATTGACGAAGCCTGGCTAGTAAAGAGGATTAAGGAGAGAAAACTTAAATATCTTAGACACATTAAATATCATGATAATCTAGAGAAAACCATCTTGGAAGGATAGATAATTTGAAAAAGAAAGAGAGGAAGACCAAGGTGAAGATGGCTGCAGGACATCGTTGATGATCAGCAAATGGATGCATCACCAGCAGGCCATCTTGGTCACTACTGAGAGGCCTACAGGAGTGCTGTTAGGGAGGCAAAGTTCCTCAGGAGACATGCAAATGAGTGAATGAATGAGTTTAATGTAATCCATATTTTGTCTCTACTCTCTAATTCTTCATCCTGTTTGTTTTTGTTTGATAAAGGCTTGCGCCGAAACGTTACAAGTTTGTTATCGTTAAATAATAAAGCTGTTCCTACTTTCTTCCTAGTTTATACATATTTTCTTATATTCACTTTTTATATTCTATATGTATATTTTTTGTTTCCTTTGTTTCTAACCATAGATGACATTAACAATATTATCAGTCTCTTCTTGTGTTATTTAGTAACATTATTATTCTGCTTGTCATGTTTTTTATGGTATAGTAACATTGTTATTCTACTTGTCATGTTTTTGTGTAGTAACATTATTATTCAAATTCTGAAGTTTTTTTTTGGTATAGTAACATTATTAGCCCTGCTAGCCCAACTGAAAGGACAACCAATAAACATAAATATTATACAAGTGTACGCTCCAACATCTGAAAGTTCTGAAGAAGATGTACAGATATTTTATAATGACATAGAGACAGCACTAAAACACACAAAGTCACATGAAGTTACTATAGTCATGGGAGATTTTAATGCCAAAGTTGGTAAAGGAAGAACTTCAGACATCATTGGTGACTATGGACTGGGGGAGAGGAATGACAGAGGTTAGAAATTAATTGAATGGGCAAGAATACACAGCATGATTGTAGGAAACACCTGGTTTAAACAACATCCTCGAAGACTGGCAACGTGGTGCAGCCCAGACAAAAAGACATTTAACCAGATAGACTACATATTAATCAACAAACGATTCCGCAATGCATTATTGACAACAAAAACCATGCCAGGAGCTGACTGCAATAGTGACCATGATCCACTCTGTGGAAAAGTTAGAATAAAGCTAAAGAAAGCAGGCAGAAAAGTGAGAAACATCAAACTGAATGGGAAAAGAAGACATTGTGGACAGGTGGACAGAGTATATTGGTGAGCTATATGGAGGAGAAAGACCAGAATTAACACCAGATACTGAAAACTGTGATGGACCACCAATACTTGAAGATGAAATCATAGATGCCATCAAACACATGAAGAAAGGAAAAGCGACTGGGCCTGATAATATAACAGTAGAAGAAATAGAGGCACTAGAGGAGACAGGAATAAAAATAATAACCAAGTTACTGAATGACATTTACAACAGTGGTTATATGCCCAGTGACCTGATTAAATCCACGTTTATAGCACTACCAAAGAAACCAGGTGCAAAGGAATGTGATGACCACCGGGCTATCAGCCTCTCATGTCACATAATGAAGCTACTTCTGAGAATAATTATGAGAAGAACAAGGAAAAAGATAAAAATGGAAATAGCAGATGAACAATTTGGATTTGTTGAAGGAAAGGGAACACACAATGCCATTTATGCTTTACGAACACTAACAGAAAGAGCTTTAGAAGTACAGAAAGATCTCTACTTATGCTTCATTGATTACACCAAGGCATTTGACAAGGTGAAACATAATGAAATTATTAAAATGCTTGAAGACATCAATATAGACGGCAAAGACCTGAGGATTGTAAAACATCTATACTGGCAACAGAAGCAGCAGTTCGAGTTGAAAATAGAATTGGAAAATATCAACTAATAAAACAAGGGGTGCGACACGGATGTGTACTATCTCCAGACCTTTTTTCTCTGTATAGTGAGAATATTCTAAGAACAATCATCACAGAACCAGGCATACAAATTGGAGGATACAATATTAACAACCTTCAGTATGCTGACGACACAGTACTGATAGCTGAGAACCAACAAGACATGCAAAATCTCTTGGATAAAGTCGCCAAAGAAAGTGGACAGAAATGCCTTACTTTGAACATCAAAAAGACAGAGACTATGGTTATATCTAAGAAACAGAATCCACCAGCATGCAGTATTAAATTAAACGGAACTATTCTAAAGCAGGTGCATAAATTCAAATACCTTGGAGCAGTAATAACTTCAGATGGGAAATGCAGAACAGAAATTAGGAACAGAATAGGCCAAGCAAAGACTGCATTTCAGAGAATGAGAAACATATTAGCTAACACATCTTTATCCATGAATGTTAGAAAACGAGTCCTAAAATGCTATATTGAACCTATCTTGAATCATGGACAATAGGCAAGTCTGCACAAAAATCATTGAAAGCAGCAGAAATGTGATTTATTAGAAGAATGTTGCGAATCTCCAGGACAGCAAAAATAACTAATGAAGAATGTATGAGAAGAGGTGGAGAGACAAAAAAACCTTGTCAAAAAGATAAGAGAGAGACAATGTACTTTCATAGGACATGCAATAAGAAGAGGGGGCATTGAAAATATTATAACAACAGGAAAAATAGAAGGAAGAAGATCAAGAGGAAGACCAAGAGAAATGATACTGGACAGTCTTATGGGATGGTGTGAGAGGAGATCACCAACTGAACTGATGGCCTGCATGAAGGATCGGGTACTCTAGAGAAGCATAATAGCCAACGCCAGTCAGCACGGCACCTGATGATGATGATGATGATGAACATTATTATTCTACTTCTCATGTTTTTTTTTTGGTATTGTAACATTATTATTCTACTTGTCAAGTTTTTTTTTGGTATAGTAACATTATTATTCTACTTCTCATGTTTCTTTTATGATATCTCTCTCTCTCTCTGAACCTTAAGGCCACATGGGGCTTCCGCAAGGGTTTTCTACAAATGCCTGTCCTTTGCCTTTTTATTTGCTCTTGCCCAGGTGAGCCCTCCATTGCTCAACATCCTTTCTGTTGTTCTTCTCTATGTCTCTTTTGGTCTACCTTTACTCCTGTTCCCATATGGTGTCCATCTTAGTGCTATTTTTGGTAGTGAGTTGTCAGTCATTCGGAGCACATGTCCCAGCCATTGCCAGCGTCTTTCCTCAATAATTGCTGTCAATGGCTTTATCTGCATTTCTGCCAACAACATGTTGAAATAGTAACATTATTATTTTTCTTCTCACGTTTTTTGTATAGTAACATTATTAATCTTCTTCTCATGATTTTTGTATAGTAACATTATTAATCTTCTTCTCATGTTTTTGTATAGTAAGATTATTAATCTTCTTCTCATATTTAAAAAATTTTTTTTTATTATTCTACTTCTCAAGTTTTTTTATAGTAACATTTTTATTTTTCTTCTCATGTTTTTGTATAGTAACATTATTATTTTTCTTCTCACATTTTTGTATAGTGACATTATTAATCTTCTTCTCACGTTTTTGTATAGTAAGATTATTATTCTACTTCTGATGTTTTTTAAAAAATAGTAACATTATTATTCTGCTTGTCATGTTTTTCTTTGTATAGTAACATTATTATTCTACTTGTCATGTTTTTTTTTTTTGTATAGTAGCTTTGTTACTCTATTTATCATGTTTTATTTATAGTAGCATTATAAGTCTACATCATGTAATTTTATTTAACAACATTATAATTCAATTTCTCATGTTTTTGTATAGTATTAATGTAGATTAATTAGTTGGGACCCAACTAGAAGATCTTGATTTTGCTGATGACATAGCTCTTATCAGTAATAATGTGAATTCCATGCAAGAAAAAACAGATAGCCTGTCTTCACTGGCTAGCAAAATAGGACTTGAAATTAACAAGGACAAAACAAAAATAATGAAAATTCCCATCAATCAAAATGGAAAAATACACATAGAAGGGACAGATATTGAAGAAGTCAATCAATTTGCATACCTTGGCAGCTACATAGACCAGGATGGTGACACTAGAAAGGAAGTTAGGATCAGAATTGCAAAAGCAGCATCAATTTTCAAGAATCTTGAGAACATATGGAATTCAAAAGTTATAAGCACAAAAACCAAGTTAAGACTATTCAATTCAAATGTAATATCCACCCTCATTTATGCATGCGAAAGCTGGAAAACAACTAAAGAAATAGAAAAGAAATTAGACTCTTTTGAAAACAAATGCCTAAGGAAAATACTCGGCATCAAGTGGAATGAATTCAAGAACAATGCAGAGATAAGACAGATGACTGAACAACAACCAGTCTCACGGGTGATCAGGAAAAGGAGATGGACATATGTTGGTCACTTGATGAGAAGAAATGATCAGAGAATCCCAAAACAAGCTATCAAGTGGAACGCAACAGGCCGAAGAAAAAGGGGCAGACCGCGTGAAACTCTGAAGAGGACATTATTAAGAGAGGCCAAGTTAACAGGCATAAAATCCTTTGTTGAGGTTGAAAGACTCGCCGAAGACAGGAAAAATTGGCGAACTACTTTGCGAGCCCTATGTGACGTCTAACGGCACGGGAAGGATATAAGATAAGAATGTAGATTATTGTAGTATTGAATATTATTATTCTATTTCTCATGTTTGTTTTGTATAGCAACATTATTATTCTACTGCACATGTTTTTTTTGTATAGCAACATTATTATTCTACTTCACATGTTTTTTTTGTATAGTAATATTATTAATACACTTCTCATGATATTATAAAGCAACATTTTTCTTCTTATCATGTTTTTATATATCTTATATCTTATATCCTTCCCATGCTGTTAAACTCACATAGGGCTTGCAAGGTAGTTTGCCAATTTTTCCTGTTTTCGGCAAGATTTTCAACCCCATTAAGGGATTTTATGTCTATTAATTTGGCCTCTCTTAACAAGATGTTCTCTAGTTTCATATGGTCTGCCTCTTTTTCTTTGGCTGTTGTGTTCCACTTGATAGCTTGTTTTGGGATTCTCTGATCATTTCTTCTCACCAAGTGACCAACATATGTCCATCTCCTTTTGCTGATTACCCATGAGACCGGTTGTTGTTCAGTCATCTGTCTTATCTCTGCATTGTTCTTGAATTCATTCCACATGATGCCAAGTATTTTTCTAAACCATTTGTTTTCAAAAGAGTCTATTTCTTTAGTTGTTTTCTGGTTTTCATGTGCATAAATGAGGGTGAATATTATATTTGAACTGAATAGTCTTAACTTGGTTTTTGTGCTTATAACTTTTGAATGCCATATGTTCTCAAGATTCTTGAAGATTAATGCTGCTGTTGCAATTCTAATTCTAACTTCCTATCTGGTGTCACCATTCTGGTCAATGTAGCTGGCAAGGTATGCAAATTGATTGACTTCTTCAATATCTGTCCCTTCTATGTGTATTTTTCAATTTTGATTAAATTTCATTATTTTTGTTTTGTCCTTGTTAATTTCAAGTCCTATTTTACTAGCCAGTGAAGACAGGATATCTGTTTTTTTCTTGCATGGAATTCACATTGTTACTAATACGAGTTATGTCATAAGCAAAATCAAGATCTTCTAGTTGGGTCCCATATA
The DNA here is from genome assembly GCA_009760885.1 of Achatina immaculata. Classification (NCBI taxonomy): domain Eukaryota; kingdom Metazoa; phylum Mollusca; class Gastropoda; order Stylommatophora; family Achatinidae; genus Lissachatina; species Lissachatina immaculata. The sequence continues at coordinate 17,223,428 of CM019701.1, read as the reverse complement.
CCCAGTCAATACCTGTGCAACATTTTTTCATTATGAAGTTTATTGGAATTTCAAAAAGCAGAGGAGACAGTATACATCCTTGTTTCATGCCTGTTTCAATATGGAACCATTCACTCATGCCTACTTCTGTTTTGACTGCACAAACATATACATTGTAGAAGTCCTTAATGATGTTGACAATTTTAGATGGTATTCCATATAGACATAAAATTCTCCACAATGAATCGCTGTGTATGCTATCAAATGCCTTTTTAAAGTCTATGAAGTTCAGTATTAATGGTTTCTGCTTTTCAATACATTCTTCAAATATTATTCTTAGAGTAAAGATCTGGTTGAGACAGCTTCTCCCCTTTCAAAATCCTGCTTGTTCTCTCATTGCGGTATCCACTATATCTTTATGTCTATTCAAAATGACCTTGCAAAATACTTTTGACACAACTGATATTAAGGTTACTCCTCTCCAATTGTTACAGTCACTAAGGTTGCTTTTTTTTTTTTTGGTATAACAATGATTCCTTTTTTCCAATTAGAAGGGACCTTTTCTTCTTTCCAAATCTTGTTAAACATTCTCTGTAGTTGTCTCATGTTGTCACTATTGATAGCTTTTAACATTTCGGCTGTTATTTCATCTTCACCTGCAGCTTTATTGTTAAACTCACTGCTGTTTCAGTTTCAGACAATGTAATTTCATATAGGTTGTAATTTAGTTGTGGGGCTGGTAAGTCGTTTTCAAGGTTTAACAATTCTTTTGGATGTGGTCGATTAAGTATTTCTTGGAAGTGTTCAGCCCATCTTTGCTTTTGGTCTTTACTTAATGTTAATAGAGTTCCAGTTTTGCTAAGGATTGGTCTTTCTTTAGACGTAATAGTACCTGTTAGCCTCTTTTGTATGTTATATAAAGTTTTGCTGTCTCCTGTTTTTGCAGCTTTCTCTGCCTCTTTCACCATATTGTCCATGTATTCTCTTTTATCCCTTCTAGCTGAACTTTTTACTTTCTTGTCTGTTTCTTTGTATGTTGCTTTCGCTAGATCTTTTCCAAGATCTGTCTTTACATTCAACATGTCTCATTTGGTTGCCCGTCTTTCATGTATGTATTTCCATGTGTTTTCTGATATTCATGCTTTTCTATTTGGTTTTTTCAGTCCAGCACTCATTTTTGTATGGTAACATTATTATTCCATTCTCTGGATTTTGTATAGTAACATTATTATTCTACTTATAATGTTTTTTGTATAGTATATTATTCTACTTATGATTTTGTACAGTAACATTATCTTCTTATTTTTATATATTATTAATGTTCTTATTCTCATGCTTTTATATAATATTATTATTTTTTTTATTCACATGTTTTTATATAATAACATTATTCTTCTTCTTTTCATGCTTTTGTACAGTAATGTTATTATTCTATTTCATGTCAGCTGACTACTAACTCAGTGTCACATAGTAATGTCTGTGCCACAGTTTTACATTAGTAACTCACTGTCACATAGTAATGTCTGTGTCACAGTTTTACATTAGTAACTCACTGTCACATAGTATTGTCTGTGTCACAGTTTTACTTTAGTAACTCACTGTCACATAGTAATGTCTGTGTTACAGTTTTACATTAGTAACTCACTGTCATATAGTATTATCTGTGTCACATTTTACATTAGTAACTCACTGTTATATAGTATTGTCTCTGTCACAGTTTTACATTAGTAACTCACTGTCACACAATATTGTCTGTGTCACAGTTTTACATTAGTAACTCACTGTCACATAGTATTATCTGTGTCACAGTTTTACTTTAGTAACTCACTGTCATACAGTATTATCTCTGTCACAGTTTTACATTAGTAACTCACTGTCACACAATATTGTCTGTCATAGTTTTACATTAGTAACTCACTGTCACACAATATTGTCTATGTCACAGTTTTACATTAGTAACTCACTGTCACACAATATTGTCTGTGTCATAGTTTTACATTAGTAACTCACTGTCACATAGTATTGTCTCTGTCACAGTTTTACATTAATAACTCACTGTCATATAGTATTATCTGTGTCACAGTTTTACATTAATAACTCACTTTTATATAGTATTGTCTCTGTTATAGTTTTACATTAGTAACTCACTGTCACACAATATTGTCTGTGTCACAGTTTTACATTAGTAACTCACTGTCACACAGTATTGTATTTGTCACACTCTGACACTAAGAACTCATCATCACACAGTACTTTATTTGTCACACTCTGACACTAAGAACTCATCATCACATAGTACTTTATTTGTCACACTCTGACACTAAGAACTCATCATCACATAGTACTTTATTTGTCACACTCTGACACTAAAACTCATCATCACACATTACTTTATTTGTCACACATCTGACACTAGGGGCTCACTGTCACAAAGTATTTTCTATGTCACATTTTAACATTAACTCATCATCCTTTTGACCTCTGCCTTGATTTTCTACCTTTCGGCCATCCTTATTGTCATCAGTTCGGATTGTGCTATGTGTTTTGTGCCAGACACAGTTACCTGCTTTATTATGATCCTGTAAATAGTGACTTTAGTTGGACAAGTTTTTCATATATCTTGCACCAACCCCCAGCATCTAAGGAGAAGTGTAGGACTTGAAAACATCTTAACAGCAGGAAAGATAAATGGGAAAGGAAGCAGGGGAAGAAATTATGAACAGTTGAATGCAGTGACACAATAAGAAAAAGTCACCAAATGAGCTGATGAAAAATATCAAGGACAGAGATCTGTGGAAGAGCAAGACTGGCAGCTCTTACCAGCACAGTATTTGTTGATGATGATGCTTTGGTTTTTCTTTATATATATACCTTGATTGTTCCAGCAGACAGGTGTTAAATTTTACCTTAGTTATCCCAGCAGACAGGTGTTAAATATTTCCTTGGTTCTTTCAGTTGACAAGTGTTAAATTTTGCATGTTCCCTCAGCCTGCATAACGCTGTGTGACTTGCCATGTTCCCTCGGCCTACATAATGCTGTGTGACTTGCCATGTTCCCTCGGCCTACATAACGCTGTGTGACTTGCCATGTTCCCTCGGCCTACATAACGCTGTGTGACTTGCCATGTTCTATCGTCCTACATAACGCTGTGTGACTTGCCATGTTCTCTCGTCCCTGTTAACGTGGCATGACACGCCATGTTACCTCAGCCTAGATAAGGTGGTGTGACTCGCCATGTTACCTCAGCCTAGATAAGGTGGTGTGACATGCCATGTTACCTCAGCCACTACCTCAGCCTAAATAAGGTGGTGTGACACGCCATGTTACCTCAGCCTAGATAAGGTGGTGTGACATGCCATGTTACCTCAGCCTAGATAAGGTGGTGTGACATGCCATGTTACCTCAGCCTAGATAAGGTGGTGTGACTCGCCATGTTACCTCAGCCTAAATAAGGTGGTGTGACTCGCCATGTTACCTCAGCCTAAATAAGGTGGTGTGACACGCCATGTTACCTCAGCCTAAATAAGGTGGTGTGATACACCATGTTACCTCAGCCTAAATAAGGTGGTGTGACATGCCATGTTACCTCAGCCTAAATAAGGTGGTGTGACTCGCCATGTTACCTCAGCCTAAATAAGGTGGTGTGACACGCCATGTTACCTCAGCCTAAATAAGGTGGTGTGATACGCCATGTTACCTCAGCCTAGATAAGGTGGTGTGATTACGCCATGTTACCTCAGCCTAAATAAGATGGCGTGACACGCCATGTTACCTCAGCCTAAATAAGATGGTGTGACACGCCATGTTACCTCAGCCTAAATAAGATGGTGTGACACGCCATGTTACCTCAGCCTAAATAAGATGGTGTGACACGCCATGTTACCTCAGCCTAAATAAGATGGTGTGACACGCCATGTTACCTCAGCCTAAATAAGGTGGTGTGACACGCCATGTTACCTCAGCCTAGATAAGGTGGTATGACATGCCATGTTCCTTGGCCAGATAACGTGGTATTATTTGCCATGTTCCCTATTCCTATATAACTAGACATGACTCGCCATGTTCTCTTGTCCTAGATAATGTGACATGACTCGCCATTTTCCCTATTCCTAGATAATGTGACATGACTCGCCATGTTCCTTTTTCCTAGATAACGTGACATGACTCGCCATGTTCCCTTGTCCTAGATAATGTGATATGACTCGCCATGTTCCTTTTTCCTAGATAACGTGACATGACTCGCCATGTTCCCTTGTCCTAGATAATGTGATATGACTCGCCATGTTCCTTTTTCCTAGATAATGTGACATGACTCGCCATGTTCCCTTGTCCTAGATAATGTGATATGACTCGCCATGTTCCTTATTCCTAGATAACGTGACATGACTCGCCATGTTCCCTTGTCCTAGATAATGTGACATGAGTCGCCATTTTCCCTATTCCTAGATAACGTGACATGACTCGCCATGTTCCCTCGTCCTAGATAACTAGACATGACTCGCCATGTTCCCTCGTCCTAGATAACTAGACATGATTCGCCATGTTCCCTCGGCCTAGATAATGTGGCATGACTCGCCATGTTCCCTCGGTCAGCTAAAGTCACATTTTGACTTCCGTCGCCCTGGCTACCATCACGTGACTCACTGTTTTGGTATGCCTGTGCCATCAGGGCCGTGTTTAACGTGTACAATGTTGACTTTTGATGTTTCAGCTGTGCCAAGTGTTTGACAAATGTCGACATTTGTGATTCGGGGCGCATACATGACCATGACCTGTCAGACCTAGCCTCAGGACAGAGTTTGAGACCTTGTACTTAAACCATAACCGGGTATACTGCCTTTGATGACCTTACTTTAAACTGCCTTGCCTGTTAATAGGCGACAGATCTTGATCTTGGTACATCTAGTACGGCCATCCACTTGCTGATGTAGATATGGCCAGTCTCATCATTGTTTACACTGTTTTAAAGTAGAATTGCAAATCACATGTTTGGTACTATTGAAGACTGAGATTTATATCTTATGTTTGGAGCTGTTTGAAAGTTGATTTTCTTAAATAGGAAGAAAAGAAGACTTCCTTTTTTTAAAAAATGAAACTGCGCTCTTAACACAAATATTTACTACGGAGTTCCCACCCTCGCGGACGGGAAAACAGATATGTAAACAGGAGGAAAATTCACACAAGGAAATTAGAAATGTCAAAACGGAAAACACAGCCATGCTGACAAGTTTAGAGATAGCAGCCTATAAATAGAAACTGTTGATGACCAAACATCGAGTTGTTATCGCTAAAGTTGGCACTGGGTTTTCAGTCTGTGATAGAGTAGTTCACCAAGTCAAATCACCACCAGGAAAAATAAATTATTTCAGCATTTTATTTTGCTGCATGAATGTGCTGATATAAATGCTACAGTGTATGCCCGTGTGACAGCTGGCAGACAGGCTGCAGGGTCGTTTCTTCGTGGGATGTTCATGTCCACACGTAATTAATATCAAATGTTAGAAAATTCTTACACGCGGACACTTCTATCATTCTGGTTGGAGGTGTGGATTGTTTCTCAGTTTATTGAATAAAGTGTCCTGTCCATTTTTTTAAAAACAACTTTTATTTATTTTTATATTAATTTCTGTTGGGGGGACAGTGCAAAATGACGAAGGTAAGTTATAGTTTGTGTATTTCACCAGAACTAGTGAACTGTGTTAGTCCTTTAGCATCCTTCTGTTAGTTCATGTATCAGTTTTGTCTGGTTAGTTCATGTATCAGTTTTGTATGGTTAGTTCATGTATCAGTTTTGTATGGTTAGTTCATGTATCAGTTTTGTCTGGTGTCCACCTCACTGTGGCCGATTTTTAGAGGATACTTGAACATTTTTGGTGCGTCATCACTGTCGTTTTAGTTCCTAGTGGCTGTCACCGTTCTTTACAAGTCGTTGTTTTCTCTCTCTCTCTGAACCTTAAGTGCCCAGGGCACATGGGGCTTCCGCAAGGGTTTTCCACAAATGCCTGTCTTTCGCCTTTTTTTCTGCTCTTGCCCAGGTGAGCCCTCTATTGCTCAACATCCTTTCTGTTGTTCTTCTCCATGTCTCTTTTGGTCTACCCTTACTTCTGCTCCCCTGTGGTGTCCATCTTAGTGCTATTTTTGGTAGTGAGTTGTCAGTCATTCGGAGCACATGTCCCAACCATCGCCAGCGTCTTTCCTCAATAATTGTTGTCAGTGGTTTCATCTGCATTTCTGCCAATAAGATGTTATTTCTTATGGTGTTTGGCCAAAATATTTTTTTAATTCTACGTAAACATTTAGTCTGGAAAGAATTCAACTTGTTTTCTATGGTTTTGGTGATTTTCCAGCATTCACTTCCATAGAGTAGTACACTTAGAACATTACTCTTAAATATCCTGATTTTCATATTTATGCTTAGTTTATTTGATTTCCATATATTCTGTAGCATTGCAAAAGCCTGGTTTGCTTTAGTAAGTCTGCTGTTGATGTCCTCTGTGCTGTCTCCATTTTCTACTACTCTGCTGCCAAGGTATACAAATTCGTTGACCTCCTCCACTAACTTGTTATCTACTCTGAGTACATTTCTGTTGTTCACATTTTGCTTCATTAACTTTGTCTTTCCTACGTTGATCTTTAGTCCTATGTTGTTTGCATTCTGGGTTAACTTGTTTATTTTATCTTGCATATCTTTGTGACTGCTTGATAATAGACAAATGTCGTCCGCAAAGTCAAGGTCCTCCAGCACTGTGTTAAGGGTCCATTGTAATCCTCTGCGTTTGTCTGATGTTGCCTCCTTCATTAACCAGTCTACTGCCAAGATAAATAATGTTGGTGATAGTACACATCCCTGTTTCACTCCTGTTTGTACCCTAAAGCTGCTGGAGGTATGTTCTCCACAGATAACTTTGCACTGAAAACCCTCGTATAGGGCTTTGATTACATTAACTATTTTATGGGGGAGGCCATGCCATCTTAGGATTTTCCACAGTGCATCTCTGTTGACACTGTCAAAGGCTTTCTCAAAATCTATGAATAATGCATATGTTGTGCTATGCCATTCATTTGCCTGTTCTAATATTTGTCTAAGTACAAATATATGGTCTATGCATGATCTTCCTTTCCTAAATCCTGCCTGCTCTTTCCGAAGTTTTTCCTCAAGTGTTGGTACAATTCTGTTGATGATTATTCTGCAAAATACTTTACTAGTGAGTGGCAGTAGGGTAATGCCTCTCCAGTTCCCGCAATCTCTGAGGTCACCCTTCTTTGGTAGTTTTACTATAAGACCAGTTTTCCACTCCTCTGGGGCTTTTTCTAAATCCCAAATTTGTTGTAATATCCGGCAAAGTTGTTTTGGTGTTTCTGTTTCTTCTGCTTTCAACATATCAGCAGTCACTTCATCTTCACCTGGTGCCCTGTCTGATTTTAGCATCTTTATCGCCTCTTTTACTTCATTTATTGTTATTGGTCCTGTATTGATGTTTAGTTCCGCTTTTGCTTCAGGTATATCTATTGCTTGTGCTGCTTGTGTTCTGTTTAGTAGGGTGTTAAAGTGTTCCCTCCATCTTTCAATTTTTTCTCTTTCTCCACTGACCAGTTGTCCATTTTGTGTTCTTACTGCACTTTCACATCTTGTATTGAAGTTACCTGTCATCTGCTTTGTGATTTTATATGGTTTTCATGTCATTTGTATATGCTGCTTTCTCTGCTGTCTCTGCTAAGTTGTCATAATACTGACGTTTATCTTGACGGCATGATTCCTTCACTTCTTTGTCTTTTTGTGCATAATTACTAAAAACTCGTTCTTTAAGCCGTTGTGATTTGGTGTTCAGTAATTTTTTCTTGATTTCTTTTCTTTGCTCTATCTTTTCCCATGTGGTCTCACTTATCCATTCCTCTTTTCTCCTTTTCCGATATCCCAGCACCTCTTTTGCTGTTTCCTGTAGTGTTTTATTGAACTCTAATATGGACATTTCTGCTTCGTCTTGTAGGACACTGAAGCGGTTCTTAAGTATTATTGAGAATTCATTTCTTGTTTGCTGGTCTATCAGTTTTCTTGTATCAAAATGTATCTTCTGTGTTCTCCGATTCTGGCTTTCCTTAATTTTAGTTTTATTTTTGCTACCAGAAAGTTGTGATCACTTCCTATATCTGCTCCTTTCCTTGCTCGCACATCTTGTAGTGACCGTTTCCACTTGTTGTTTATTAGTATGTGATCGATTTGGTTTTCTGTGGTTTTATCTGGTGACCTCCAAGTCACCTTATGGATGTTTTTGTGTTGGAAAATTGTCCCTCCGATGGTCATCATGTTTTCTTCACAGAAACTGCACAGTCTTTCTCCATTTTCATTTATTTCTCCGATTCCTTCTCTTCCCATGATTCTTCTTCTATCTTCATTTCCTTCACCTACTTTTGCATTGAAGTCGCCCAAGATGAGTAGCATATCATGCTTGGGTATTGTTTCTACTGTGGCTTGGAGGCTGTTGTAAAAATCTTCTTTTAATTCCTCTTCAGCTGCTTCTGTTGGTGCATAACAAACTATAATAGACAGCTTCGTGAATCTTGAGTTGAACCGTGCATATAATAATCTCTCATTTATTGGGGTCCATTTCAGCAATGCTCTTGATGCTTCTTTTGTTATAATCAATGCTACTCCTCCTTCATGAAGATCTTCTTTACCTGACCATATTATTGTATCTTCTGTGTGCTGTGTTGTTAATTTCCTTCTGCCTTGTCCTGTCCATCTTACTTCTTGTATTCCTAGTATGTCTAGTTTGTATCTGTGCATTTCCTTGATGGTTTGTGCTAGTTTTCCAGTCTGGTTTAGTGTTCTTACATTCCAGCTGCCTATATGCATCTTTTGTTTAGGTTCCAGGAGGTCTGCAGTCGGGCTGGGGACTTCCAGTGGCTGGCTTTCATCCACAACCTTCATGGGCTCAGTTTCCTGATACGCATTTCTCCTTCCACCTGCATTTGCTTTTTCCCTTGCTTCTGTTTCTGTAGCAGTCTGATAGTTTTTTACCAGATAGGGTTGCTGGCCCTATGCTGAACCCTCCTTAGTCGCCTTTTACGATCATGCATGGTAGGGTACAGTGGTCCTATTCTTTGCAGATCCCGGGTACCACACGGGTACGTTGTTTTCTGGTCCATTTGTAATCGAAAAGTCGTTGTTTTCTGATGGATCTTGTACTCAACAAATTGTTCTGGTGGATGTAGTAACTTTTTGTGGATGTTGTAGCGAGAAATTGTTTTCTGGTGGATGTTGCAGTCAGCAAGTGAGTGTTTTCTAGTCACTGCTGCTGTCAGTTGCATGTTTTCTCATGCCCTTTTTAATAGTTGAGGAGATTGTTGAGGTAACTGTGTGCGAAATTATGCGCCACCAGAAATATTCTCTGACTTAGTGGCCTGGAGTGTGTGAAAATTGTAGTAGGCCTTTTTTTCTTAAGTTCCAGCTTGGTAGATAATACCCCTTTAATATAAATTCCAGCTTGGTAGATAATAACCCTTTAATACAAGTTCCAGCTTGGTAGATAATAACCCTTTAATACAAGTTCCAGCTTGGTAGATAATAACCCTTTAATATAAGTTCCAGCTTGGTAGATAATAACCCTTTAATATAAATTCCAGCTTGGTAGATAATAACCCTTTAATATAAGTTCCAGCTTGGTAGATAATACCCCTTTAATATAAATTCCAGCTTGGTAGATAATAACCCTTTAATGTAAGTTCCAGCTTGGTAGATAATAACCCTTTAATGTAAGTTCCAGCTTGGTAGATAATAACCCTTTAATACAAGTTCCAGCTTGGTAGATAATAACCCTTTAATACAAGTTCCAGCTTGGTAGATAATAACCCTTTAATGTAAGTTCCAGCTTGGTAGATAATAACCCTTTAATACAAGTTCCAGTGTGGTAGATAATACCCCTTTAATATAAGTTCCGGCTTGGTAGATAATACCCCCTTTAGTATAAATTCCAGCTTGGTAGATAATAACAAGATAATACTTCTTCTGTAATACTGTCAGTTGACGTTTTCTGCATTTTTGATCTTGAAATTCTGTGATATTTTCTTCTGGTGCTGAAACACAACGTGTTGTCCGTTCGTCCTCACATTTTTATAGGAGTGTTCCAATCAATATTTCGTGAGGGATATTTGCTCGGTTATTCTGGGACACACATCAGCAGTGTTGTTGTGACAGGTTCAATGCTGTCCCATAGATTAGCGTGGTGTGAGAGCTAATGAGAAGAAGGGACGAACAGTGTAAATCTGTGGTCATTCTTTATTTCTCTTATCTGATCTAGATACTCGCCCTTCACTTACATAAATGCCGCAGAAATGCCTGAGTTCTGTAACAGTCTAAGATCTGTTTTCTGGCTGCCGTAATGGCAACAAAGAGGCTGTTAAAACGTGTTCCAACATCAGAACTTCACTAAGCTACAGTGTCTGTGAACTGCCCATGTAAGAGAGAGAGAGAGAG